>CAMTDV010000020.1:28365871-30765871 GCA_947069175.1 Scalesia atractyloides | reverse complement strand
CTTCTACTGGTGTTTTAACAACAAAATATTTTGATCCTGTCAAAGTTCCACTAGTTTGCAAAGGTCTAGTTGTTTGAGGTTTAAATCCAGATGTTTGACCGTGGGCTTGTTTATGAGATTTTTGAGGTTGAAGTTGTTCTTGTTGAGATTGAGTTGGAGGGATTTATCTTTTCTTTGCTTTAAGCTTCTGTAATGTTTTGACCTTGTTATTGACTGCAAGAGTCCTCGTGTCAACTTTGACCCTTTCATTGATTTTTATATCCTGCCTCACAACTTTTTCATGAGCTCTTTGTTTTTCAATATGAGCTTTAACTAAGGCGCACTTTCACCTTGTTGATCTCTTCTAAATTTGGCTATTCTTTCGTCAATGATGAGGTGGTTATACCCTCACCAATAATTTGGCTTTTGGTGGCCAGTGGCTACTTTTTAGTGACAATTAGTTTAGGATATACAATACCTTTTGTAAGGAGGCCAACTATTGGGCATATTCATGGTGCAGTTGGACTTTAGCATAGGGCATTTTAGTGACCATATCCTTGAGATTAGAGACCACAGCTCCCAGTTGTTACATCAATTCCTCAAGTTTCAGTGTCTGGGCATCAACTAAATTAATGGACTCGTCTACTCCCCCACCAGAGGTGGTTGTAGCAACTTGTGTTTATAGCCTTTCAGCTATAGTGATGCAACCTGATGCCCCTTGTTCTTGGTACTGGAGACTTTGTGCACTTCTTTCTTCCAATACCTTGGAGATATGGAGAATTTTAGTGGATATTGCCTACAGGGTGATCTTAAGTATGTTACCACTATCTTCTTGTGAACCAGTTTGTTTATCAAGAGTAGTGAAGCCACCTCTGCAATCACCACAACAGATCTACCTGTGAGGGATGAGTTTCCTCCTCATGTTGGTTAGGACTAGGAGCCTTATGTACTAGGGCGTCTTTCTACGGGTGCATGTGTCACACCCTCAAATTCCACTTCAGGTTATACCCCGAGGCGCGTGACAAACCAAGATCCAAGACACTAGCATATAGAACGACCTCTATATGCGAAAAAGTACATTTTTCAAAACCAAAGTGTTAAAATAAAAGTAATGTAAAAACAATGCGTCAAAACAAACGCACAAAACCAACATAAGTAAATGTACAAATGCAAACACCAAAAATAGTTTTTAATGACATGTGGTGCTCCTAGTTGTGAACGGGTACCTTAGCGACCCGAGAAAACATGCAAGAACAAGTGTCAACACATAATGATCAGTGAGTTCACAAGTTTGATTCACATATATAAAACAATTAATTTGTTTATGTTATTTCAGTTTGTTTTAGTGATTAGCGGTTTCTTGTTATATTTGTAGGTATCTAACCTACATGTTATGTCACTAAGCATTCGCAACCGAAGCTGACGATTTTGTGTTGTTTCCTTTGATTACCAGGTCTATCACTGACCATGGTGATGTGATTGGAAATTTAACACCCGTTCGACCATTACCAGTGGGCTTGTCGGGCCCAGTAGAACTAGAAATTTCCTCGCTATAACCCAATACTAACGGTCCGAGATGAAGGACTTAATGTGATAGTGTGAACTTTTGTGACCATAACTGATATAAAAAAACCCAACCCTCGTGATGTTACTTTACGGTAACGTGAGACGTTACTTTCACCGCAATGTTATACATGCTTTCTCCCCCTGCGTTTTGTAAACGTTAAAAGTGTAGGGGCCGTGAACTCACCTTTAAGTTGCTCGGCTAGAATTAAAGTGACTAAGGGTAGATGTGGTCAACGACGTCCTAGAGAGATAGAGATCAAGAACTCGAAAAGAGATGAGATTTCTTGCTTCTTCCTTGAATCGCCTAGAGAGAGAGAGTAGAGAGAGGGGGGAGGGGAATGATCGTGGGTTGGGAGCGGCCTAGGGTTGGGTTAGATTATATTATATTTAAAAAAACTTAAACTTTACACAAGCGGTCCCTCATGTTTCAAATTCCTTAAACTTGCATAAGAAGTTAAGTAAATTAACTTTAGTGCATGTGTAGGTTTAGTCCCTCTAGTTCTAAATCTTGAAACCTGTGTAGGAAGTTAATCGAGTTAACTATAACTGTATGTACCAGATTTGTCCCCATAGTTTAGATTAACCCCCTATGTTATGACTTGCAAAATTAATATAACTACACGTAACAATAATCGTGGGTATGCAATCATAAACATTTAACAAAGGAAGTTAACGGCGTTAACCTGAAAGTGCGAGATGTCACATTATCTGTTGCACCCTCAAATTCGACCTGTAGGGTTTTACCGCGAGGCACGTGACAAACCAGGATCCAAGACACTAGTCATATAGAACGACCTCTATAGGAAAAAATACGTTTGTCAAAACCAAAGTAAGTTACCGAAGCGAAAATAAAAGTAATTCGTCAAAACAAACGCCCAAAACCAACGTAAGTAAATTTAAGAATGCAAACACCAAAAAAATAGTTTTTTAGTGACATGCGGTGCTCCTAGCTATGAACGGGTACCTTAGGGACCAGACAAAACATGCAAGAACAAGTGTCAACACATAATGATGAGTGAGTTCACAAGTTTTATTCCCAGATATAAAACCATTCATTTGTTTATGTTATTTAAGTTAGTTGTAGTGATTACCGGTTTCTTGTTATATTTGTAGGCTGCTAACCTAGATGTTATGTCACTAAGCGTTCGCAACCAAAGCTGATTGATTTTGCATTGTTGCCTTTGATTATCAGGTCTATCACTGACCATGACGATGTGATAGGAAAATTTAACAACCCGCTCGACCATTACCGGTCAAGTTAGTGTGACTAACTCGGGTGGGGCTTGTCGGGCCTAGTAGTACTACTCGAAATTTCCTCACTCTAACCTAGTACTAACGGTCTGAGATGAAGGACTTAATGTGATAGTGTGCACTTTTGTAACCATAACTGATATAACAAAAACCGTAACCCTTGTGACTTTACTTTACCGTAACGTGAGACATTACTTTACCGTAAAGTTATACATGCTTTCTCTCCCTGTGTTTTACAAACGTTAAAAGTGTACAGGCCGTGAACTCACTTTTGATTTGCTCGGCTAGAATTAAAGTGACTATGGGTAGATGTGGTTAATTACATCCTTATATGGTTAGCATTTAGTTTAGTTATAATTCACATTTTCCATTTAAATCCTACACGAATACTAACACATAACATGCAAATCACGTTGACACTTAGTTATCGTTTGTGTGGGCATGTGCATGTGTTCATATCATAACATGCAACACTTTAATAACACTCGTTTAGGTACTAACCAACTATCAACATCTTGTAGTACTATGCAAACACACTTTAGAAACACATACGTTAACTTTCTGCAGTTTCAACTAAACCTCCAAAGTTGAGCCGTTTTCGTGAATTTTGTTAACATACTTAATGTGCTCAAAAATTATAAATAATTTATGAAGCGTGCCATTACGTCCGCAAAGGTTTGTGAATTTTTCCCAAAGCTTAATTGTTTACAGAAAAATCAATAAAAATCATTTAACACCGAAAGTCAATTTCGTCACATTATGTCGACAATTTACGGTTTATTTTATATAAAAATCTGTGTCGACCCGCTTGATGAAATTCCATTTGGAGAATTGGTTGACCTCTTAGAAATAAGTACTATAAAAATTTCACATGTTTACTCCAATCATAGACCAAGTTATAGCCCTCATAATAGGCTGTAATTTATGTAGAAAAACGCAACATGCACCTGTGTTTTCGTTTTAATACTTTAAAATACCAAATTATCAAAAGATATGATTCCATTATGTTTGAAAGCTATTTAATGGAACTACATTTGTTACTCAAGCACCACACATTTTTGTTTAGTTTTGATCACATACAGCCAATACAAGTCGACTGTAAAAACCTGAACAAAAAATCTATTTGAAATCAGCTTTCAATTAAAACATGTTTATCATTCTTTTATCATGATTTTCATCAAATATAACCTCTATAACATCATATACATTAGTTTACTGTCAAGTTCCATCATCAACATCATATATAATCGAAACCCTAGAATGTGTATGAAATCATATAGTTACTAGACTACCAAAAACCATTATATAAACATCAGAATATGTTCTAGCATACCCTAACACTTGTGACCCATGTTTTCATGCATTCAAGAACCCATGAAAAAAAATAAACATAGCCATAAACTTCAAGTTATGTGTGCATGTTCAATGGATTACCTAGAGAGATGGAAACGGAGATCAAGAACTCGAAAAGAGATGAGATTTCTTGCTTCTTCCTTGTATCGCCTATATATATATATAGAGAGAGAGAGGAGAGAGAGAGGGAGGGAGGGAGCGATTGTAGGGGTTGGGGGCGACCTAGGGTTTATTATATATTTTTTTAGAAACTTTAACTTTACAAAAGCAGTCCCTCATATTTCAAGTTCTTTAAACTTGCATAAGATGTTAATCAAATTAACTTTAGTTCTTTAATCTAACCAGCATTTCTCTAGATTTGAGACGTGAAAAACATTATGAACTCCACTGAGTTCTTTTGGATAGTTTAACTCATATACCACTGGCCCGATCTTCTTTGTGATCTCGAACGGGCCCACATGGCGCGGGTTTAGTTTTCTCTTTTGCCAAAACGAATCACACCTTTCAAGGATGATACCTTCAGTAGGACTCTATCACCTACCTGGAATTCCAAAGGTTTACAACGTTGACCGACTTAGCTCGTTTGACGATCACGGGCTGTCGCCATACGATTCCTGATTTGTATAATATTTTTAGTTGCTTCGAGTACCAATTCTGGATTGGTGAGTTGACTATCACCAACTTCTGCCCCAACAGACGAGTGATCGACATTTCCGTCCATACAACGCCTTAAACGGTGCTGCCTGAATGCTTGTGTGGTAGCTGTTGTTGTATGAGAATTCTACTAAAGGTAGATGCCTCTCCCAACTATTACCAAAGTCAATGACACATGACCTAAGCATGTCTTCGAGGTACGCTCCCTTTGGCTATCAGTTTGGGGATGGTATGCGGTACTTATACCCAGGCGGATTTCTGTGCTGATCGCCATAGATGAGATACAAACTGTGGATGATGATCAGAGATTATTGACATTGGCACCCCATGCCTGGCGACTATTTCCATCATATAGACCGCAACAAGTTTGTCAAACTTGTCTGTCTCTTTGATAGATAAGAAATGAACCGATTTAGTTAGACGATATACGATCACCCAGATGGTATCATTTTCGCTAGGCGTCCTTGGTAAGCTCGTAATGAAGTCCATAGCGATTTGTTCTCATTTCCACATTGGGATCTCTGGTTATTGCAGTAACCCTGATGGTTTCTGATATTCGACTTTAACCTTAGAGCAAGTCAGACACTTGCTTACATAAGTAATGGAAATTTCAAGCTTCATGTTTGGCCACCAGTATGTTGTCTTAACATCATGATACATCTTATTTGAATCTGGATGGATAGAGTATCTACATTTGTGTGCCTCGTCCATTATGAGTTCTCTTAAATTTCCATAGAGAGGGACTCATATACGGTTCATGAAATATCGAGTGCCATCCGGTTTCACTTCCCAATTGCGTTCCATCTTGCGTAGGGATTCTGTTCAGATTCTCTTCTTTCACAGCATCAATATGTGCATTACAAATTTGATCGGGTAATCTAGAATGAATTGTGAGTTGCAACGCTCGAACTCGTTTAGGTTTTAGATGCTCCTTTCGGCTAAGGGCTTCACATACCACAGTAGCCTTGCCCGGGTGGTACTAAATAACACATTCATAAATATTCAAGAGTTCGATCTATCGACTCTGTCTCATTTTCAACTCCTTCTAATAAAAAATGTGTTGGAGGCTCTTATGATCGTGAAGATAGTACACTTGGTAGTGTCTCAATATTTTCAATGCAAAGACCATAACTCCTAATTCCAAGTCATGAGTTATGCAATTCTTCTCGTATACCTTCAGTTGTCTGACGCATACACGATGACCTTATCACGTTGCATGAGTACACATCCGAGTCCGTAAATTGAATCATCACAGTATTCCACAAAGTCATCTGTCCCCTCTAGCAAAGATAAAATGGGTGACTGCAAAGCATTTGCTTTAGCAACTGAAATGCTTCTTCTTGTTTGTCATCCCAAATGTACTTAGTGCCCTTCAGAGTTAAAGATGTAAGCGGCTGTGCGATTGACGTGGTGGAATGTTAGTATGATTTTTAGATATATTTTAGGTACTTTTCACTCGTTTATGCACGCTTTAAATTTATAAAAACATGATATGTAACTATCACTCTCCACAATACGCTAGGGCAAGTGCACCCATCGTTGGCATAGTATAATGATGGTAAGATACCGAGATCATCCAAGGACACAAGAGCTTTTAATACCGGAATATTCTCGACGTCTAAACTAATCAACTTTTTAAGAAGGATTTTTTATAAGTAAAAAAATGATAAAATAAAGTAATAACGAGAATAAAATGAACAAAAAGACAAGATAGAATCACATGGATCTGACTTATTATTTATGTATCCTTTGATGATTTATGCGCTTTGGGTTTTTAAGAGATTATCTTGGTTATAGTGGCATGCCCCTCTTTTGGAGGCAACGCTACCATCTACCATATTGGTCTGAGTCTGCAGGGATACAGTCCCGCAAGGCCAGAATATTGAAAGATAAATAAATAAGTTATTAATGAAAAATGTGGCATGTCCCTCTTTTGGAGGCAACGATACCCTCGGACATATTGGTCTGTGTCAGCAGGGATACAGTCCCGCAAGGCCGGTTTAAAGTTTTAATAGTAGTTTATTTATAAGGGATTCAGGGCGTTCTTACTTCCCCTAAATTGATGCTATCTACCTCAATGGAAGTCCTCGTCGGATCTATACACTGAACGAGACAAAAACTTTACCCATACAACCCTTCTAACCCCCTTCCATGTAGTTAACGCACTTTATATAGACCGTAAGACATGAATGAGTGAATCAACGAAACATGAAGAAATGATAGAATAAAGTTCACTTTCAATATAAAGAACTAGTTATTAAATCACTAATACATATCCAATTAAGAAGTTAACCAAAGCTAGGAAATCAAAATTAATACATATATAACGTGTCTTCACCAAGTGATGTAAGAGATTAGCCAAGCATGGCCTTTGTTTGACAAAAAGTCTTATGATCAATCTTGGATCCTGAGACTACTACACACACTCTAGAATGAATGATGAATGAATGTAGTGGATGATGGTAGTATTATGGTGGGGGACTGGTGGAAGATGTGAGAGAAGTGGTTTGCCAAGGGATAAGTTGGAATGAAACCAAGCATCCCTATTTATAGTTTAAAACAGCCCTTCACATGGCCCCGTGCCTTGCGGGCATGGTCCTATGTCTTCCTTCTTCTCTGTCTTATTTAAATAAGCATGTCAGATCAACAACTACACAACCCTGTGTGTCAACGGCACGGCCCCGTGGACATTGTACTTGCTTTACTATCCCAGATATGCAAATCTGGAAGTTTACCACGGCCAGTGTCCAAGGGACACGACCCCGTGTCTCTTGTCTGCATCTGTATGTCTTCTTCTGTTCTGGAACCTTGAAAGGGCACGACCTCATGCCAAGCAGGCCTGGCCCCGTTCCGGACTTCTGATTCGTTGTTTTTAGTCTTGGGGTGAAGCTAGGAGGGTTGGTATAATGTGTCGTATTCCCGCCTTCTGTACTTATGCTGGTTTTTGTCGTTAATTTGTTCCTTTTGTACATTTAAGCTCTTTTAAACCTGAAAATCAAAAGTATACAAAGAAAAGTACTTTCTCCAACATTATACTAAAAAGGGATGATCTTATACCGTATTTGATACCCTTTATATGTTGCATCTGACACATATCAAATACCCCCACACTTGATTATTTGCTTATCCTCTAGCAAAACACTTTAATATTTGATTACACACCCAAATGGAATTGGTTGAGAAGAAGTTTTTGGGTCTTGTTTGTTGAGTGTCGGGAATCAAGTTCTTTTTATTCATGTTTTATTTTATTTACAATCATATTCGATATGATTTATTTAGAACACTTTTTAAGAAAAGTAAGTATTTTTGGGCATAACATGCCTTCATAAGTTTCATTTTAGCTATATACAAATTCACACACCTCATAAGTGATCACTCAATACTCGGCCGAAGATGTATAAGTGAAACGCTCAATACAAGATTGGGACTTACTCCTACCAATGCTTGACAAGTAATCAAACCTTCTCCTTTTTTGTCAATATCTTTGTAAATATCAAGAGAACTTAAAAAAGGGCAGGTTTTGGCTAAGGGTAGGTAGTTTTATTGGAAAGTGGCTAAAAACATAAAATGTCGGTTTTCTTTTGAAAATTTATTTATTTGTGACTTATGTATAAACTATAGGTTTATAAGCAATAATTTTGCTTATTTCTTTCAAGCAACTATGCATGCATATATATATATATATATATATATATATAGAGAGAGAGAGAGAGAGAGATAAACTACGTCACTTATTTTTATAAGTTTCAAAGAAACCGCATTTTACTAAAAAAACGGGTGTAAAAAGAAAGATTGGTTTTGGGTGATGGGGTGGTTTGTGCAAAAACGTATTTTGCGGGTTTTGAAATGAAGTGTTTAGGCTCAAAGGGATAACTAGGGGAATTTTGTTTTTGTTTTTGGTGGGGAGATAAATAGAAAATAAGGTTGAAAATGAAAAATGGTTTAAAAATCCTAATGCCTCCATCATCTACTTACTTGGATTAGTTGGTAAGGACCGGAATGTATTGTCTTGTCAAGTTCTAGATTTGTAAAAACCATTCAGCTATTCACACAAGAAAAGAAATGAACATTAAGTAAATATATGATATTGAATGCTCGTTAAAGGCTCAAAACTCACATTTTTTGAGAAAAGGGTAAAAGTGTAAAATATATATACAATCAAATTTAAAAATAATTTTCATGCCTTTTTATAAATTCTTCTTTATATGGTTCTTTTTATCTTGGTGCTATCGGTTGTAAATTTATTAAAACTTAAAATTTTTAGAAGTTAATTTCTAACTTAAACTACAAAGACAAAACAAACAAAAATATTTTTGAAAAAGATTTGGGATGTTTTAGCGTTTCCAAGTAGAATTTTGTGTAAGGCTTATTTTTAGGACAAACAAATTCAAGTTAAGCTTTCCCCTCACACTTAAATTACGCATTGTCCTCAATGTGCCCAAAATTGGTTAAAATTGATTAAATGTGTAAATGTAGGTTAAAAGCAATTATTTTTTTCAAAAACCAGACTAGAACAGGGGCGTGTTTGGGGGACACAACCCGTGTCAAAACTACCAGTATTTTTTTTCAGAAGCCAGGCACGGGGGCGTGCCTATGGGACACGGCCCCGTGTCAATGTTCCAATTCAGAATTTTTTCCACAACTTGAGGCATGGCGGGTGCATAACTTACACGGTCCTGTGCTGCACTTAGTGTTTTGAAGATTTTTGTTTCGGGAAGTGTCTGTTTACGTGCATCGAGTGCTGTTTCAACATCCCTTTGGCCATTTTCCATATTTTCGCACACTTTTGTTTTCAAAACACCACATTTCATTATCCATACACTAATAAAAAATAAAAATTACAAGAAGATTAAAGTCCTAAGATCGATAGATAGATAAATATTTGGTGGATACCTTACGAAGTTATTAAATCCGAATAGCTCTCCCTAGATAAATCTATGAAAGATTAGCAAAAACCGAAAAAAGTTTTCAGAAAATAAGGGCTTTAAGCTATTCTCTGGGAATGCTCCTTTAGAGGTCGTTGAGAATCTCCTAAATCTCCATCGGAAGGAAGATGAAGGGTTTGTCATCAACCTCCTCTTATGGAAGAGGAGTGTGGTTTGTCGGAACCTCAAAGTAGGCATTGATGGGAGGTTCCGGGGTATTTCGTCCTACCCGGTGGGATTAATCACCTCATTAGCAATGTTCCAATCATGTTGGGGTAAGATTGGCTCCATCAGGGGCATCACCAAGATGTTCAACTGTTGGTGAAGAAGGTTGATTGCCCTAAAGCTATCCTCCAGGGCAAGAGTGAGGTAGTTCACTCGATCTACGAGGACCTCCTACTACCGTTGTCATTTCTTCGATGGATTCTCACAAGGCGCAAACATAGCAGACTAGAGTGGCTTCAAGTGAGAGCCTCCTCCCTCTTCGGTTGTTTCATGAACTTGTTGAAGACGTGGCGCTCTGCTAACTCGACATGACAATCCTTTAAAGTTTTGGAGTTACAGATGAGTCACATGGCCCTCTTCTGCTTCAACAACTCTTCTATTTTAGCTCATGAACCTTTATTTTAAGTTGAAATTGTTTGGTCTTTAACATTTCTGAATGTAACTAACTTAAAATATTTTTATAATAGTATTTTTTGTAAAACATTGAGCTAAAAACCATGCTTTTAACCTAACAATTGAAGCTTTTGAAGCTTGAAGCTCTAAGCTTCAATGGTGGTTGTTGAAGGTTGAAGAAAGAGAAATGACTAAAACTGGTAAGACAAGAAGGTTTAAGGAACCTTTTTAAGAAACTACATTTTCAGGTATGTGTCAGAGATCAGGCAGGATCTAGGTCTTTTAGGAATTGATCCAAACATTCTCCTCATGGCTGACTTTATAAAAAATGACAGCATGTCGACATGGCCCCGTGTCGCCTGCATGAGTCAGAGAACATTGTCTGTTAGTGAAACACGTGCCATGTCGAGGTAGACACGGACCCATTTTAAAAAGTACGGGTGGCACGACCCTGTGTCTTCTTAACATTCCCTCATGTTTGGAGGAAAGATGGGGCACGACCCCGTGGGCTGCGTGCCACGACCCCGTGTCTTAGGGTTTTATGAAGTTTCGTCAGAGTTTTTAAGGACCTGTGTTTTATCGGGTGGTTCCTTTATTTACCTTTTCCAGGCTCTTGTTAAAGAAGGTATGAGTTAATTCGCTCTGGTCTAAGCCGTTGGTGTGAAGCTCATAAGCCATAAGGAGTCCTTCATTGCGAGGTCGATACAGGGACGACTATCGTCTTTGTTTTCGCACGGAGCTAGGGTAGATTTGTTGGCCTCGGATCGTTTATTCCTAAATGTGGCTCCATCAAAATCTCCGTTGCTTTTGTTCCTTGATGAATATTGCGCCATTCATCATGGATTCTATTTCCTTGAGCTTTTGAAGAATCCTCTTTTCCATTTGAAGTAGTTCTTCCGAACTTATGTCTCCTATGGAAAAGGTTTGATGGAATTCAAGAGGATGGTAGTTATCGTTTTTACTCCTGCCCATCTTAAGGTGATCGTCATAGGAAAACGATGGGTCTAAAGAGTGGGGGATTAAGTTTTAGAATGGGACATTCCAGATTTTTATGAATTCCACCACATAATTGACACCATTCACTGTAAGAGTGGCAGGTAAAATAGTCTTTAACATCCATAATTACTAGACGAGGTTTTAACCGTTGGGATCAAACGACACTGTTTTCTAGAAAAGGTTGATCAGGCACAGCCCCGTGTAACTCTCACACGACCCCGTGCTGTAGTTCCTATCTGGCACAAAACAGTTTTGGGTTACTGAAAAGCTGACACGATCCCGTGTTGATTGAACACGGCCCCGTGTTGTTTCTACAGATAGTAGAAAAATTTGAGAAAAAGAAGAAAAACCTAAAGAGAAAAATTAGAAAAGCATAAAAAAATATTAGGCCGCGGATTTTAAACGTTCTTAAAATCGTTGTGTCCCCGGTAAAGGCGCCAAAAACTTGACGTGGTGGAGTGTGAGTATGATTTTTAGATATATTTTAAGTACTTTTCACTCGTTTATGCATGCTTTAAATTTATAAAACACGATATGTAACTATCACTTTTACAACAAGCTAGGCAAGTACACCCATTATTGGTGTAGTATATGATAGTAAGATACCGAGGTCGTCCAAGGACACAAGAGCTTTTAATACGGAATATTCTTGACGTCTAAACTAATCAACTTTTTAAGAAGGATTTTTTATAACTAAAAAAAATGATAAAATAAAGTAATTACTAGAATAAAAGGAACAAAAAGACAAGATAGAATTATATGGATCTAACTTATTATTTATGTATCCTTTGATATTTATGCGCTTTGGGTTTTTAAGAGATTATCTTGGTTATAGTGGCATGCCCCTCTTTTGGAGGCAACGCTACCATCTGCCATATTGGTCTGAGTCAGCAGGGATACAGTCCCGCAAGGCCGGAATATTGAAAGATAAATAAATAAGTTAATAATGCAAAATGTGGCATGTCCATCTTTTGGAGGCAATGATACCCTCGGACATATTGGTCTGTGTCAGCAAGGATACAGTCCCGCAAGGTCGTTTAAAGTTTTAATAGTAGTTTATGTATAAGGGATTTAAGCCATTCTTACATCCCCCGATTTGATGTTATGTGCCTCAAGGGAAGTCCTAATAAGCTTGAATTAACTCCTCGGGGATTTATACACTGAATGAGACAAGCTTTACTATACCACCCTTCTAACCCCCTTCCAGGCAGTTAACACACTTTTAAGAGATTATCTTAGTTAAAGTGGCATGTCCCTTTTTGGAGGCAACGCTACCCTCAACCATATTGGTCCGAGTCAGCAGGGATACAGTCCCGCAAGGCCAGAATATTGAAAGATAATTAAGTAAGTTATTAATGCAAAATGTGGCATGTCCCGCGTTTGGAGGCAACGCTACCCTCAGCCATATCTGAGTTAGTAGGGATACAGTCCCTCAAGGCCGGTTTAAAGTTTTAATAGTAGTTTATTTATAAGGATTCAAACCATTCTTTCTTCCCCGATTTGATGCTATCTACCTCAAGGGAAGTCCTAATAAGCTTGAACCAAGTCCTCGCAGGATCTATACACTGAACGAGGCAAGAACTTTATCCATACCACCCTTCTAACCCTCTTCCAGGTAGTTAACGTGCTTATATATAGACCGTAAAGACATGAAAGATGATAGAATAAAATTCACTTTCAATATAAAAAAACTAGTTATTAAAGTCACTAATACATACCCAATTAAAAAGTTAACCAAAGCTAAGAAATCAAAAGTAATACATAAATAACTTGTCTTCACCAAGTGATGTAAGAGATTAGCCAAGCATGGCCTTTGTTTGACAAAAACTCTTACGATCAATCTTGGATCCGAAGACTACTACACACACTCTAGGATGGACGACGGATGAATGTGGTGGATGATGGTAGTATTATGGTGGGGGAGTGGTGGCATGTGTGAGAGAAGTGGTCTGCCAAGAGATGAGTTGGAATGAAACCAAGCACCCTTTTTTATAGCTGGAAACAGGCCCTTCACATGGCCCCGTGCCTTGCGGGCACGGCTCCGTGTCTTCCTTCTTCTCTGTCTTCATTAAATGAGCATGTGAGATCAACTACTACACGGCCCCGTGTGTCAACGGCACGGCCCCGTGGCCATTGTACTTGTTGTACTATCCTATATATGTAAATATGGAAGTTGACCACGGCCCGTGCCCTGTGTCCAAGGGACACGACCCTATGTCTCTTGTTTGCATAAGTTTGTGTTCTTCCGTTGTGGAATCTTGAAGGGGAAGGGCCCCGTACCAGCCTTCTAATTCGTTGTTTTAGTCTTGGGGTGAAGCTAAGAGGGTTGGTATAGTGTGTTGGCTTCCCATCTTTGGTACTTATACTGGTTTTTGTCGTTAATTTGTTCTTTTTGTACATTTAAGCTCTTTTAGTCTTGAAAACAAAATTTTGTGGTGACTCTTGGTGGTCCTTTCCATTATCTTTGTTTCAGAGCTTCGTAGGTGCGAAATTAGGGTTGCAAAACAATATTTTGGGTGTGTTTATCATTGTTATTTGATCTTTGATTCATATGAACAACATGATTGAAGTGATAATGATCAACCGAACAATCTGCGGTAGTTTCCTTTATGTTTTTCCTCGGATTGTAAGGTTTATAATTGAATGATTGTTTATTGTTTATGTTATTTATGGGATAGCAATTTGATCATTTTAGTTGTATTGCTATGGTGTTTGTGAGCTTGATTTGTAATTGTTTGTGTTGTTAAATTTCGTGCCTAAACCATCAGTTTTTGGTGCCATAGGCAATCAGGATTTATTGGAGGGACTCGGGGTTGGCTATATGAAACTTGTTATCAGGTGACCACCTTGCGTTCTTGTAATCCAAGTACTTGTTCCTTTTTATCACAATCAAACACACATCATGAACTATGTCTATGTAGTTCATCCCAATTAAACTTTAACATTATCATTCGTAGAAACCTGAAACCAAGGGAAAACATTCCTTCTCATTTCTGAATCAAAGCTTGTTAAGTGATTCTGAATCAACTAACTTTTCAGCTTTAACTCTATGATCTGGTTGTATTGTATGTCTTCTCATTTCAGTAATCAAGTGACAGAATCTATGATACAATTATTGGAAACTTTCTCCTCACACTGCAGCAAAAATATCAAACTCCTTTATGATGAGATCGGCTTTGCTTCTCTGCAGATCTGGATTTCCTATATACTTTTTTTTCAGTGCTATCCACATAGATATTGAAGTTTCATACGTTTGTAACCAATGTAAAATGTCATCTTTCAAAGAATGTTGAAGTAGGTTAAACTTTTTTCTCTCTTTTTTAAAATGGTCGATCACTTGTGGGAATTTGAGAGATTTTGACCTTTTCACTGTATTCATTTCTCGGAACCTTGTATTCATCTTCTATTTCCATTCATGCTTCCAACTGGTTTTCTTGAACATACATCACCAACCGTTCGGCCCATTATGTATAATTGTTTGTACAAAGCAACTTCAGGGGTTTGTTTGTAGTACCCATCATGTTCTCTAGGTTCAGGTTTTGAACAAGAGGTGTTGAACTCCCTGCTACAAAAGCATTAAAGTCTCCTGAATCCATCTTGAACACTTTAACAATTTTCACACAAACCAAACATATGACTTCCAAGCGTATGAATCAATCCAAGCATATAAACCTGTGCGTCGAACTCTTCTCGTGCATGACTTCCTCAAACGTATGATTGATCCAAGCGTATGACTCTTGCGCTCACACTCCTATGCGTTTATGAGCTCCTACGTTTGGACTCCTACGTGAACATGCTTCCTTCACGCAAACCCAATTTTTGCAAGAATTTTGATGATTGGATGTGAAAATGGATGAATCTTGGTTTAATCTTCTGATATGTTGTTCAAAAATGATATTGAAAGGACTAGAAATAAATTAAGAACATTCTGATCGTGGAATCTCTTCAAATGATGAAAAACAATACTTTTTGCCCAAAATCTTCAACTCTAAGCATGTACACAAGTAGATATCCTCTTCGTAGCTTTGATACCCGCTTGTAGGAACAGTTTTGATGTGCAAATAGACTTGAAATATGCACAATGCATATCTACATCATCATTATAAGTGCATAATTCAAATAACAATGATGTATAACGCGTAGTTTCCAAATATCTCTTTCTTTATATATTTCGGCAGCACTTCGTGAATACAAGTTCCAAATTTACAAAGCTCACCAAAACATCAATTTTGAGCTCATGTGCACGAAGGACCTATATATAGACTTGAGTCCTCAGTGCATAGGACACCTGCGCTAGTGAAGTACTCAAACGTGTGTAGGACTCCTACACACGTATGAGTCCTTTTACATTTAAATTCAAACATAAACTAACTTATATGAACGTGGTACCTATAAACACTGACAAGTACAAAAGACTCATGAATTAGACATTTATTGTACTAACAATTCCACCAGTTTTGGTTTCGAATACTTCAGTCTTCTAAGTTGAATTGTTGACTACTCTTTGGTTTTCCCCTTTGACTTGTTGACCAACACTGTAACATCCGCCATAACCGGATCCTAGAACCTAACCCATTGTAACTCGAACTCGAACTATAATAAATTAAAGTTTGAATTCCTTTATTATTATTACTTGTGAATTTTAGTTGTTATTTATTACTTTGTTACTTCTTGTTACAATATTATATTAAATACCATACAATATTTAAATTAAATCATCACACGTCAACAGATGGTGATGATCCCAAACGATGGTCCATTGTTCTAACGAGTCCTCGTAACCAAATGAAGGTCCAAACGAAGGTGGTTAGTTTCCAAACGGTGGTTAAGTCATGCAAACGACACTGACCAACAATTTCGTATTTTCTGCAGTTTTTGGACCTGTGCATCCAAACAGCCTCAAATCCTTCACATCCTCAACCTTTTGGCTTGCTTACTGTCCTAATTCATTGGGTATTCAAGGCAAAACTAAATGCACACTAAATGGACCATTAACTACTAATAATTAGAAACTTAAAAATCAAGACAAAGTATCCTTTGCTTTTTCTAAGAACTCAAACCATCTCACCCAAAGTTGAAAATTCTATGGCATTTCTCTTCAACCAAACAATATCATATACCAACTACTTTGTATTTCTACCAATTACCTCGCTAATTCACAATTTGGACAAGAATTATCATCTAAGGTTTGACGCTTGGCGAACTGATTTTCTCATTGCTTCTCCAGTCAGGTAAATCCAAAGCCTATTTCCTTTAAAATTTAGAGCTCTATAAAACCCCTCTATCCATACCTGTGATAGAGGGCAATACTATACAAATTTTTTTCTAGGGTTCTTAGTCTTAGAAATGGGGCTTTTGACTTTGGAGTTGTGTTTTGATCAAATTGAACTTAGGAAATTGCCTGTCATCATATTAGATATACTTGCATCAATTTTATAATTTTTAGATATCCTGTAGATTTATTATGTATTGTTGATCATATTATTATTTATGGAAAACTATATAATAATTGGTTTCCTCAAAATATAAAAGCTCATGAACACTATTTTCTGATTTTTTTACAAAATAAATAGATTATGGAATTTATATTGGGTTTAATGATTTTTGAAAGCCTTATTGAAAAAAAAGGATGGTTTAAATCTAAATATAAGAAAAGATGATTTTTACAATATATATATATATATATATATATATATATATATATATATATATATATATATATATATATTTGGAAAGGGATTACTTTTACAAAATTATTAAATAAGATATTTGTTATGAAGTAATACAAAATGTGTATTTTCTTGTTATGAAATTTTAATTGCATAATTAGTAATTTATAAATATAAGTGTTGTCTTTTTGGATCATGTTAGGTATATATTTTGTTTGTAGACCTAGTAAATATTTTTGGTGACTAGTAGGATAATATATATTTGCTAAACGGGCATCTAGTTACATATATTGATTTAATGGTTATGATGATAGTATTAATTATAATTTTTAATTAGACAAAAACTCTAAGTATAGGATGTATATTTATTTTTTATAGTTTGGTATTTTGGTTGTTTAGTATTTTTGGTGTTTTATTTCTTTAGGATGACTATTGTCCTTCTGAATCTTTCCCCGAACACCCCACTCGTGCGGGTTTTTACTTAAGGATTAACAGACATCAAACTATTTGTATATATTTACTTTTCCCCGTTTATCACTTAATATTTTTGGGTGTATTATGTGTCCTTATTTTATTTGCTTCTTAACATTAACATGCAATTCAAGTGTCATTATGTGTTACTTATTTGTGCCTTATAACGTAGACTTACTCATATATTTGGCAAAGTTTTCAATCTTTCTTACTTTGCGTAGTTCATAAGACAAAATGCCTTGAGTAGTCTTGTCATCTTTCCCTTTGCTCTTCTCTTTGGTAATATTCTCAGCCTGTCTAGCCTTTAACATTAGATATTCATCTAATTTCTTGGCTTTCTGTAACCAAGAGAGATGGAAAGTCAAGTTTTGTATTATCCTTTGCTGTGAAGAATGATCTAATTTCTTTTTGCACAACCATCAATTCTAGAGGATATTTGGTAGCAGAAGGTATGATGGATAGTGGTCGATAAATGGTTGGAAGTGAAATGGTTTTAGCTGAAGATGATGAGGATGGTGATAGGTTTTGATGAAAAAGGAACTGGTGATGGAATCCCTTCATCATCATCTTCAACAACAAAAGTTTTATTTTTCATTAGAATTCTTGGTGGTGTGGATAATGGTTAGGTTAAAGTGGGAAATGTGATCATGGCAGAAGTTTGATTAACATCTGTTGGAACATCTGCTGTTCTAGCATCTGCTGGCACATCAATTGTACTAACATCTGTTGGTGATAAAGATGATTTCTTTTGTGAGGGTTTTTGTTTCTTTTGAGATGGTGGTGTTGATTTTGTTGGAGCAGATGATACCCTTGTTATAGGCATGGCAGTGGTCTTAGAAGAGGTGGTTATTGGCTGTCTGAAATTTCTTGTTTACTTTATTCTTTTTGAAGTGCCAATGTCTTCTTTCTCCATCTGCTTGGCCTTTTCTTCTTCAATTAGTTTAGAAGCTTTAACTTCCAGTGTATCTTGCCTTTTTTGCTTTTATGTGGCAATTTCTTTTGCTAGTTTTTTCAGGGTCTCATCAATCCTTTTGGAACACAAGCATTTGAGCACACAGCAGAAGTTTGATTTGCAGCAGTGGTTGTAACAGACCCTGGCTTTTGTTACACCTTTGAATCTGGTTGCAGCTTTCCCAGTTTATCTTTCTCCCCCTTTTTGGCATCATCATCAATTTCTTCTTGAAGGATTGTTGTAGGGGCAGAGCCAGTGGTTTTTATCAAATGTTCTTTGATGGCCTTAATATCTTCTTGAGTATCTTTATATCTAGCCTAAAGCATGTTTCTAATTAGCTTCATATGAGTTTCATGGTGAATGTCAGCCAAATTCTTTTGAGCTATAATGATTGGTTGTACAGATTTCCATAGTTCATTGGTAATTTGTTGTGTTGATGGTTGGCTTTGAGAATTTTGTAACATCTGCTTCATCATATCTTTCATTTCAATGATTGAAGACTCCATTGATGCCATTCTTTCCGTCAATTCTTTGTATCTCAATTCATCACCTAACTTAATAGGATCATCTGAATTCGTACAAGAGGTGGCTGTATTTGGATCATCAATAGAAGGAATCTCCATGTTATCAGAGCCAAATGCCCTTTGTCTTGGTACTAGGGACTTCCAACTGGAGTAGAGGTTACAATTGTACCCTCAACAGTTGTTGCCTTTAAGGAGGTCTGATAGATGTAACTACTGGCCAACTGAAACACTATTGTGTCATCAGTTGTAGTGGCTGCTTCACTTAAATTACCACCAAGAGTTACTTGTAACTCATGGGGTGTAACCTCCTCAGCTGTTTCTGGGTTGGCAAAGAGATTGAACTCTCATGAAAAAGTGATTGAGAGAAACTGATTTGTGCTGAGTTATCTCAATTATACGAAACATTGGTATAATAGTAGGTGGAACTGAGGGTGATGGTTGTGGAGTAGAAAGAGAATTTGCCCTGGGAGAGGGGCTTAAAACAAAGATTCAATTGTGTAACACCCTGTAAAATCGTGTCCAATAATATAGCGACATGTATCGTATTTTTATTTTTAGTCTATTAAAGATTAATAGGGACTAAAAGCGTCAACATGCTCAAACTAAGCCTCTGAGTGATCTTCTGATGTCAACATGCTTAAACATAGCTTCTGGGTGACCATTAGTGTCAACATGCTTAAAACTTGGGCCTCTGAGTGACCGTTGTGTCAACATGTCCAGCCTCTGAGTGACATCAGGGTCAACATGCTTATACTGAGCCTCTGAGCGATCGTTTACGAAATTCTAACTCTCACATGTCCCATTTGTTGGACGAGAGGGATTGAATCCATAATTAAATAAAAGTTGGACGATGGAGGGGTTAAAAGTGTCAACATGTTAATTTATACCCTGAGTGACCTTCTAACGAACCGAGAGCTCGATAATGTCCGGGCATAATCTTGGGTATGCCAAATATTGGCTACAGAGGGCTAAATATGCTAAAAGGGTGTTTTAGAAGGTTTTTAGAAGGTTTAATAAGTTAAGGGGTTAAAAGTGTCAAATTTTAAAACTGGCTAAGGGGCGCTCGCGGGGTGCGAGAGGCAAGGCTGTGCCTCTCGCGGCCCGCCAGAGGGTTGTATCTACAGAAAATTTGCCTTGGCCACCACACAAAGTGCCAAAAACCAATTAACTCGAAACTATGGATTCCCAAACTGCTATGCCACGTTTTAGGACACTTGTAAGCTCCCTCTTACACCCCTTAGCACCCTTGCATCACCTCCTTCAAGCTCTCCAACTATAAATAGGTGCAAAGGTTTAACCTTTGAACTTGCATCTTTCTCATTTTCAACTCTATCTCCCTCCTCGGGAAGTTCCTAACTGAAAGGAGCATCCAACTTAGTTCTATTGCATTCTAGGAACCTATTGTAAGTGTTCCTTCCTTGTGCATTTTCGTTTATAAGCTTTTATAGCCAAAAGTTAAGCGTTTTACGGAAAAACGTTTTGACTTTCGATTAAGGCCATTATGGTCAGCCATTGTTAATAACGAACATGGCTAAGTGATCGTAATAAGGTAGGTGTTAGTCCCATAAAGGGCACCTCCTGAAGATCACGTTTGCTAGACCAATTGGCGAGTCAAAGTTAAGTTATAAAAAAGTCAAACAAGCCATTTTTCAGAAATTTTATAAATTGATCTTATATATGTTTGAAACTTGTTTAGACCTTAAACAAGTTGTTAATAATTATTAGAACATGTAAGAACATGTTTGGCGTCAATTTCAGTTCTAGGGTCGGTTCGCAACCGAAAGTCACGAAGTTTGACTTCTTCTTTGACTTTCGATTCTAACCTGATTTAGATTAGTTAGACACTGTTCTAAGGTTTCCTTATGATCGTAATATAATGTAGCATAACCTTTGAGGTTATATTATATGATCATAATCAGAATCTGAGTTTATTCGCAAGTTCTGTAATTATGCCATTTTTTACTAAAATACCCTTTTTGCATTAATCAAGGTTTTAATGATAATGAACTTGAAAATAAGTTTCCTACTGATATAATATTATAAGTAGGATTATTTGGGATGTCAAACCAGATTATAAACTGAGTTCACAAGCAGGTCCTTGAATTATGTCGATAAATGACGATTTAGCCCTTGTGGCTCATAAAACGGTTTTAATCAAATCTTTTCAAGGTAAATATTTTATCTATTGATATGTTATATTAAATAACATATCTAAGACATTTTAATTTGACCTTAACATCAGTTTTCATAAAACATTGCATAAAAACATCATTTTACGACATAAGCGCCGTTTCGGCGCATAGTGTGGTTTTAAACCATATTAATTGACCAAAACTTGTTACCTACTAATTTTAAAACTTATATTAAATATATTACAGTAGGTACAAGATATAAACTCAGAATCCTAAATAATTTAAAAACTATGTGTAAAATGACCAAAATGCCCCACCGGTGCATAGTTTGGTCATAAAAGATAAATTACACATATATTTAATATCCTACTAATAATATATCATAAATAAGTTATTTTTCCAGAATACTTATAATTATAACATTAAATTATATTCAAGTTCCTTTTATACGGTAAATAATTACAAAATGCCCTTATGAGGCATAATTTCATTTTAAAACCTTAACAGGCATGTAAGTCGATATCTTACTGATATTACAACTTATTTAAAGTATAATGGCATATAGAACTTGTCCATGACTTATCCGGTTACCCGATATCGCTAAAATGCGTACGGTTAAGTACATGTAACTAGTTTACGAAAATTGACCAAAACGGGTGTAACTTTGTCATTTAAGTTTCAAAATCCAGAATGTTTATAGTTTATCCATATTACACAAGTCAAAGTACTTGTTGGGATTAAACTACATTCTATCCAGTCACCGTTTAATCTAGCGTTATACGTTTTGATCAAGTACGTTAGTCGGTCTAAGTCTATGACTTAAATAAGACCGTTAGTATTTAATTGGTTAGCTTATGCTATAACCCAGACTACAGCCTTCAGGTATATGCTATATGCACTTAGTTCAATTTGGATACGATTGAGATATTAAATCTTGCACTTTAAATCAAGACTAGCTCAGGTAAATACTCTTGACTTATTTTACCTGTACCGCTTGGTCGGAAATGGGATCAATCGAATGCTAGAATATGGCTAGTAAATACGCATATTCCATTTTAATCAGTTTTTGATAACTTAAACATCGGGGTTTAAATTACCGTGTCATGGATATCCTCGGCTCATTACATTAGATAATGGCCACAACCTTAGCGTGGGATGTAGGGCATACACCTGACGGACGCTCAGATGCAAATTACCCAAGACATTGGGGATAACTCCTCTGTGAGTTCTAAGTGGTGTGTATTTAATCATGGCTCGGTCTCTGTACCAGGCCCTGTATGTATGGACAAACATGTGAATCTGTTAATAAGGTTACAAAGTAACTTTCCCAGGTTATAAAAGATTTGTGCCTTGTGCACTTAAATCTAATTTCTAAAATGTTTTTTCAAAATGAGTCAGTCGGGTGTATTTACCAGCGAAAGGTGACGTATTTTCAAAAGACTATGCTGCAGGTACAATAAGAAATAGGCTGGAAGCTGCTCGATAGTGAAATAAGAGGATCTTGCAAATCCTTAGATCTGCCCTAAAGTTTGTTTTATATTCTTTCTTTGTACATTTATGATCCGCCTGTGGATCTTCTATTACGAGCCTGTATAATATTTTGTATTTCGAACATTTGGTTTGTAATATTAATTTTACTCCAAGACTTCCATTATGTCGTGTTTAATTGACTATGATGTTATCAATTGACGTCACGATACTCCCCACTCGGGCCCACCGGTGTATGGATTTGGATTGGAAATCCGGGTGTGAAAGGTTGGTATCAGAGACAATGTTTGAGAGAATTAAACACAAGAAGGTTATGACCTATGTTTAATCTCAAACTTACACGAGCACATTTCTTAGACTTCCGAGTCTAGGCATTGACCTAGGATTACTCATTTCATTATTAAGTTATTAGTATTGTTTTGAATTGATTTTTGACAGGAAAATGCCGCCAAGTGTGAGAGGACGAGGAAAAGGACCCATGAGGGGAGGACCATCAGGACACATCCCTTCACATCCCCATCACCCGAACCCCTACGAGGACTCGGGAGATTCATGGCCATTTGCCCAACATTCGCCTACCCACACTCAAAGTTCTTACTACTCATACCATTCGCATCACTCTCACCATTCCTATCACTCTCATCATTCTTACCATGATGAGTTTAATCCAAACCAATATCTAAATACACCTCCAGCCGATCAAAATCAGTTGGACCAACCAAACCCCATGGACGAAGACTCCGACCCGGAGATGCCGCCGTCAGGATCGCATACGCATCCCATAGAAATCTCAAGCAATTTGAATTCTTACGCTGGATCACCATACCAAGGTCCTAACGAATGGACCAATATTGGAACCAATTTACCTTATCCAATACTCCTTCCCATCACTCTTAATCACCTCCTATACAAGAAGACGTACACATGGAACCGGTGGACCAACCTCAACCACCACCTGAACCACCAAGGAGGAAGCGTGGAGCACGTATGTGGGTACGTGTAGGACAAAAGGTTGGGATCGCTGCCACCTTTGCCCAACCCTTACCCCACAATTCAATAGGACCCACAAATGGGTGGATCCTCTAATGTTTCACCTGTGTGAACCAACGCCATCACCCGCAGTTCAACCACCACCATCGGGCTATAATAACCCTATCCCAACACATCCAGATAATACTGGATATGATCCTTTTAACCCGTCTACACCAATTAATTACCAAGCATGTCGCATGACCCTTACATGCAAGCGGTCATGCATAACGCACTTTACCCGTCTCCTTTCCCACCTACTTATCCACCTACCGGATATCCAAGTTATGGGTATCAATACCCTAGTATACCACAACCACAACCACAACCTCCCCGTCACTCGAGGCCATTAATGAGGCCTTGGAACGGATGAAATAAATGCAACAACAAGCAGAGAAAATGGAGAAGAAGACAAACAAGTTCTTTAAGAAACTCTCCAAGTTGGTCAAGGGAAAAAAGGATGAGTAAAGTCTCTTCTATTAATTTATGTTAGTCCCTGCATGGACATTGTTATTTTTTTTAGTCCCTACGTAGACAAGTTATTTCTTTTAGTCCTTGCATGGACGATTAGTTTTATTTATTTATTTCAAGTATTGTACTTTCGATTATCATTTAATGAAATATTTTGGAATTAGATATATATGTACTCATCCTCTTCAAGCGAGCGTCTCGATTTTACTCAAAATTTATGCTCTGCAATATAATTCCAAAAAAGATCTTAATGGTCCTGATTAGCCAAGTGGCACAGACCACATAATTGGCCAACATTATAAATGATAGTTAAGGATAAAAGGGCCTTCTATCAGGATAGTTAAGGGAAGTTATCCTTCTATTCAGAGGTGGTGGACTTAAGTTCAAGCCTCCAAGTCGTTAAGGTCATTGCGACCGGGACTATTAACCAACCATTAAGGTACTCTTATGTTAACATTCAAGAATGTTCATACTCCTGGTAGTGTGACTTGAGGAACCACACTAGCTTTCAAGGTAATGGACTATGTCATAGCCTTATATAGCCTACGTGATCAAATTTGATCCTGGCTAATACATTAGTGCGATGATAATAAACATCCATTAGTGATGTATTGCCCTTGGGGCTATGACAAAACATCCATTAGTGATGTATTGCCCTTGGGGCTATGATTAAACATCCATTAGTGATGTATTGCCCTTGGGGCTATGATTAAACATCCATTAGTGATGTATATTGCCCTTGGGGCTATGATAAAACATCCATTAGTGATGTATTGCCCTTGGGGATATGATTAAACATCCATTTAATGATGATTTTCCTTTGAGCAAAATTATATTGTCAAATTACTACGACAGTTGTAGGTAATATAACCCTGTCTAAATTCTATGTCCATTAGTGACAGACCTGTGATGTATTGCCCTTGGGGCTATGATTAAACATCCATTTAATGATGATTTTCCTTTGAGCAAAATTATATTGTCAAATTACTACGACAGTTGTAGGTAATATAACCCCTGTCTAAATTCTATGTCCATTAGTGACAGACCTATGTGCCATATTTTATGTCCATTAGTGACAGGCCTATGTGCCATATTTTATGTCCATTAGTGACAGGTCTATGTGCCATAAATTTTATGTCATTCGTGACAAACTTAAGAGCTAAATGTAATTGTCGAATACGATAATGACAGTTGTGACATTACGATCCACTGTCTAGTAATATATGGACTATGTCCAAATTTTAATTTGCCTTTGATGGTCCTACTAAGACCTAGGCCAAATATAGATATGTTAAGCCTAAGAGTTGTGATGATATTCACAATAGTTTAGGCAATGGATTGTTATATCCAATGTTTAAAGCCAATATGGTTGATATGCCATGACTAAGTGAAGTTTTATTGGTGTATAGAACCAATCTTAATAGATGGCTAACTCGGATGAGGCGCAAAGTAACCAACGGGATATTGACTCTAACAATGCTGAAAATAGAGATATTAATAATGATAATTTTCAAGCTCACATTTATGCTGCTGTTGAAAAGGCCATGGGAAAGGCCATAGAAAAGCTTAAAGAATCAAGTGCTACTCGCTCTAGACCATTATCGATTACCGCATCCTCTGCTCATAAGGAGAGCTCAGTTCACTCTTCGAATGTGAAGAGTGAACCAAAGAAAATAGATTTTGCTGATAGGACCCGTTCTTTTAAAGACGGATGTACCTATAAATATTTTGTCTCCAGTAAGCCCTGAGACTTTAATGGGGAGAAGGGAGTAGTAGAAGCCTTAAAGTGGCTGGATGAGATGGAGACAATCGTAGATATTGGCAACTGTGTTGATAAGGATGTGGTCAAATATGTATCACAGTCCTTTAAGGGCGATGCACTAATCTGGTGGAAAGCTATGATCCAAATGTACGGATAAAGTCCACCTATACACCTTAGGATGGCCTAAGTTTGTCGATTTAGTCAAAGAAACTTACTGCCCACCTCATGAGGTGGAGAAATTAGAGACAGACTTTTTGTCTCTTTCAATGAAAAACCTAGATTGTTGGAAGTATGTTTCTGACTTTAACTCCCTATCTAGGTTAGTTTCCTATCTGATCACCCCTGAATCCAAACGCATTGCGCGTTTTATCAATGGGTTAGCTCCTGAGATTAAGGGTATGGTAAAGGCTGCTCAGCCTAGTACCTATAGGTCCACTGTTGATTTATCCCTATCCCTCACCCTTGATCTAGTAAGGCAAAAGTCAGCTAAGTCTGAAACTGACTGGAAAAGAAAGAGAGAAGATGAAAACTCCCAAAAGTTTAATAAGAAAAATAAAGGGAGATTCGGGTTCAAAAGGAACCAAGGCAAGTCGGCTATAATGCCAACATGCAAGACTTGTAACCGCATGCATTGGGGACAGTGTAGTTATGATCCACAATACAAACCCTGTGGCATCTGTAAGAGAAAGGGGCACAAGACCCTAGAATGCAAAGATCTCAAGGATGTCGTCTGCTACGTCTGCAATGAAAAATGGCATATTAAGACTAACTACCCCAAGAATCTTAAGAATAATAATGCGAAGCCTAGAGAGGCCGCTCGTGCCTTTCAGATGACTACAAGAGAGGCTGTTAATGATAACAATGTCATAATAGGTACATTCCTCATTAACAATATTTATGTTAGGGTTCTATTCGATTCAGGTGCAGATAGATCTTTTGTTGATCATAAGTTTAGTAAACTATTAAACTTGCCAATAAGAACTCTAGATATAACTTATGAGATAGAACTTGCTGATGGAAGTTTAGAATCATCATCTTCCATTCTTGATGGATGTTCTATATCCATTAAGAATCACTCTATTCCTATCTCTTTTCTGCCAATGAAATTGGCGGGGTTCGATGTAGTTATAGGCATGGATTGGTTTTCCCATAACCAAGCCCGCAGTGTCTGCTATAAGAAACTCATCCAGATAAAAACGCCATCCGGTAAAATAATCACCATCCCTGAAGATTCACACTACGGATTGCCAGATAAGGTATCATTATCTAAAGCATCCAAGTGTTTAGGGAGACGTTGTGTCATTTACATGGCACAAGTCACTATCAACGAGCCGAAGCCAAATATTCAAGACCTTCCAGTTATTTTAGAGTATGCCGATGTCTTTCCCGAAGAACTACCAGGCCTACCTCCAGATAGGCAAGTAGAATTTAGAATTGATATCCTGCCAGGATCGGCACCTGTTGCCAGAGCTCCATATAGGCTAGCACCGACGGAAATGAAGGAGTTGAGGACACAATTAGATGAACTCTTAGAGAAAGGCTTTATATAGCCTAGTTCCTCGCCTTGGGGAGCTCATATCCTCTTTGTTAAGAAGAAAGATGGTTCAATGCGAATGTGCATTGATTACCGTGAGCTAAACAAGATAACAATCAAGAACTGTTATCCATTGCCCAGGATCGACGATTTCTTTGACCAACTTCAAGGGGCGAGTTATTTCTCCAAGATTGATTTAAGATCTGGATATCATCAGCTGAAGGTTAGAAGTGAAGATGTTCCTAAGACTGCCTTCAGGACCCGTTATGGTCATTATGAGTTTTGGTAATGCCATTTGGACTCACAAATGCACCTGCAACATTCATGGATCTCATGAATAGAGTCTGCAAACCACATTTGGATAAGTTTGTCATGGTCTTCATAGACGACATACTTATTTATTCTCGTAATCAAGTTGATGACGAGAAACATCTTTGGTGCATCCTAGAATTACTAAGTCAAGAGAAGCTTTACGCTAAATTTTCTAAGTGTGAGTTTTGGCTTAGAGAAGTCCAATTTCTTGGACATATAGTAAGTGAGCGTGGTATCCAAGTGGATCCCGCCAAAATTGAGGCCATAATGAATTGGGAAGTACCCAAAACCCCATCAGAGATTCATAGTTTCCTGGGATTGGCTGGTTACTATAGGAGGTTTATTGAGAACTTTTCAAGGATAGCCACTCCTTTGACTACCTTGACCCGTAAGAATGTTAAATTTAACTGGGGTCCGAAGCAACAAGAATCATTTGAGATTCTAAAACACAAGTTGAGCAATGCTCCTGTGTTATCTCTACCTGAGGGTATTGAGGAATTTGTAGTCTATTGTGATGCCTCACACACTGGCATGGGCTGTGTGCTAATGCAAAAAGGCAAAGTGATTGCCTATGCATCACAACAATTAAAGGTGCATGAAAGGAATTACACCACCCATGATTTGGAATTGGGTGTCATTGTATTTGCACTTAAGTTATGGAGACATTATTTGGATGGCACAAAGTGTATTATATACACAGACCATAAAAGCCTCCAACATTTGTTCAATCAGAAAGAATTCAACATGCGACAACACCGATGGATGGAAACACTTAATGATTATGATTGCAAGATTCGCTACCATCCAGGCAAGGCAAATGTGGTTGCTGATGCCTTAAGTCGCAAAGAAAGAATTAAACATATAAGGATTAACACCAAGAGCATTGAGCTCAGTAATAGCCTAAATGAGAGGCTATTAGATGCGCAAAAGCAAGCCTTATTAGAGGCCAATGCTCCTAATGAAGGATTAGGCGAAACTGTTGATCAGTTAGCGCTTGGAAATGATGGAATCCTTAGAGTTAATGATAGAATATGGGTTCCAATTTTTGGAGGACTTAGAGATCTATTCCTCCAAGAAGCGCGTAGTTCAAGGTAATCAGTTCACCTAGGTGGTGACAAGATGTACCAAGATCTAAAGAAGAATTATTGGTGGACGGGTTTGAAGAAATCCATACCCACCTATGTAGCTAAGTGTCTTACTTGTTCACAAGTTAAGGCCAAACATTAAAAGCCGTCAGGACTTCTACAATAGCTTGAAATTCCCACTTAGAAATGGGAAATCGTAACAATGGACTTGATTACCAAGTTACCTAGACCAAACATGGTAATGACATGATTTGGGTCATAGTGAATAGGCTGACTAAGTCAGCACACTTCCTGCCAATTAAAGAAACGTATAACTCTGACAAATTGGCTAAGTTGTATGTGGACAAGATTGCGTCCCTACACGGTGTGCCGGTATCCATTGTATCTAATAGAGATACTAGATACACATCTCACTTTTGGAAGAGTTTCCAACAATCTTTAGGCATAAGATTAAACTTTAGTACGGCTTACCATCCGCAGACTAATGGTTAAAGTGAGCATACTATCTAGACATTGGAAGACATGTTTAGGGCATGTGTGATTGATTTAGGTGGAATTCGGGATGACCACTTACCCCTAATAGAATTCTCCTACAATAATAGTTATCAAACGAGCATCAAGGCTGCCCCTTTTAAAGCCTTGTATGGGAGAAAGTGCCGAACACCCGTGTGTTGGGCAGAAGTTGGGGAAGCCCAACTATCAGGACCGGAGATTGTCCTGGAGACCACGGAAAAGATTATACAGATCCGTAATCGTCTCAAAGCTGCCAGAGATAAGCAAAAGAGCTATGCTGACAAGAGGCGAAAACCTCTTAAGTTCCAAGTAGGGGACAAAGTCATGCTGAAGGTATCACCCTGGAAAGGTGTGATGCGCTTTGGGAAAAAGGGCAAGTTAAGCCCAAGATATATCGGACCATTCGAGATAGTCGAATGTGTCAGCACTGTAGCTTATAAACTCAGACTGCCCGAGGAGCTAAGTGGAATACATGATGTATTACACATCAGTAACCTTAAGAAATGTCTAGCCGATGAGTCACTAGCAATGTCGCATAAGGATGTGCAAATTGATGAAAACCTGAGGTTCATTGAGAAACCAATTTTGATCCAGGATCGACAGGTTAAGAAGCTCAGGAAATTGAATACCTATAATAAAGGTTAAGTGGGAGGTTGAGTCAACTATGCGACAAAGGTACCCCCATGGTTTTGAATAAAATCTCGAGGTCGAGATTTCTTTAAGTGGGTGAGGATGTAACACCCTGTAGAATCGTGTCCGATAATATAGCACATGTATCTTATTTTTATTTTTAGTCTATAAAGACTAACAGGGACTAAAAGCGTCAACATGCTCAAACTAAGTCTTTGAGTGATCTTCTGATGTCAACATGCATAAACCGAGCCTCTGAGTGACTGTTAGGTTCAACATGCTTAAAACATAGCCTCTGAGTGACCATTAGTGTCAACATGCTTAAAACTTGGCCTCTAAGTGACCGTTGTGTCAATATTGCCAGCCTGTGAGTGACATCAGGGTCAACATCCTTATACTGAGCCTCTAAGTGATTGTTTACGTAGTCCTAACCTCACATGTCCCATTTGTTGGACGAGAGGGATTGAATTCGTAATTAAATAAAAGTTGGATGATGGAGGGGTTAAAAGTGTCAACATGTTAATTTATACCTCTGAGTGACCTTTTAACAAACCGAGAGCTTGACTATGTCCGGGCATAATCCCGGGTATGCCAAATATTGGCTACGGAGGGCTAAATATGCCAAAAGGGTGTTTTAGAAGGTTTAATAAGTTAAGGGGTTAAAAGTGTCAAAATTTAACACTGGCTAAGGGGCGCTCGCGGGGCGCGAGAGGCAAGTCTTGTGCCTCTCGGGTCAACTAGAGGCCTGTATCTGCAGAAAATTTGCCTTGGCCACCACACAAAGTGCCAAAAACCAATTAACTTGAAACTATGGATTCCTAAACTGCTATGCCACGTTTTAGGACACTTGTAAGCTCCCTCTTATACCCCTTAGAACCTGGCATCACCTCCTTCAAGCTCTTTAAGTATAAATAGGTGCAAAGGTTCAACCTTTGAACTTGCACCTTTCTCAGTTTCAACTCTATCTCCCTCCTCTAGAAGTTCCTAACTGAAAGGAGCATCCAACTTAGTTCTATTGCATTCTAGGAACCTATTGTAAGTGTTCCTTTCTTGTGCGTTTTCGTTTATAGGCTTTTATAGCCAAAAGTCAAGCGTTTTACGGAAAACGCTTTGACTTTCGGTTAAGACCGTTATGGTCCAGCCATTGTTCATAACGAACATGGCTAAGTGATCGTAATAAGGTAGGTGTTAGTCCCTATAAAGGGCACCTTCTGAAGATCACGTTTGCTAGACCAATTGACGGTCAAAGTTAAGTTATTAAAAAGTCAAACATGTCATTTTTTGGAAAAATAATAAATTGATCTATATATGTTATGAAACCTGTTTTGACACTTAAAGAAGTTGGTAGCAATTATTATAACATGTAAGAACATGTTCGGCGCATCAATTTCAGCTCTTGGGTTCGCAACCGAAAGTCGCGAAGTTTGACTTCTTCTTTGACTTTCGATTCTGACCCGATTTAGATTAGTTAGACACTGATCTAAGGTTGCATTATGATCGTAATATAATGTAGCACAACCCTCTGAGGTTATATTACATGATCATAATCAGAATCTGAGTTTATGCGCAAGTTCCGTAATTATGTCAAAATGACCTTTTTGCATAAATCAGGTTTTAATGATAATGAACTTGAAAATAAGTTTTCTACTGATATAATATTATAAGTAGGATTATTTGGGATGTCAAACCAGATTATAAACTGAGTTCACAAGCAGATCCTTGAATTATGTCGATAAATGACGATTTAGCCCTGTGGCTCATAAAACGGTTTTAATCAAATCTTTTCAAGGTAAATCTTTTACCTATTGATATTTTATATTAAATAACATATCTAAGACATTTTAATTTGACCTTAACATCAGTTTTCATAAAACATTGCATAAAAACATCATTTTACGACATAAGCGCTGTTTCGGCGCATAGTGTGGTTTTAAACCATATTAATTGACCAAAACTGTTACCTACTAATTTTAAAAACTAATATTAAATATATTACAGTAGGTTAAAGATATAAACTCAGAATCCAAATAATTTATAAACTATGTGTAAAATGACCAAAATGCCCCACCGGTGCATAGTTTGGTCATAAAAGATAAATTACACATATAATTAATATCCTACTAATAATATATCATAATAAGTTATTTTTCCAGAATACTTATAATTATAACATGAAATTATATTCAAGTTCCTTTTATACGGTAAATAATTACAAAATGCCCTTATGAGGCATAATTTCATTTTAAAACCTTAACGGGCATGTAAGTCGATATCTTACTGATATTACAACTTATTTAAAGTATAATGGCATATAGAACTTGTCAGTGACTTATCCGGTTACCCGATATCGCTAAAATACGTACGGTTAAGTACATGTAACTAGTTTACGAAAATGACCAAAAGGATGTAACTTTGTCATTTAAGTTTCAAAATCCAGCATGTTTATAGTTTATCCATATTACACAAGTCAAAGTACTTGTTGGATTAAACTACATTCTATCCAGTCACCATTTAATCTAGCGTTATACGTTTTGATCAAGTACGCTAGTCGGTCTAAGTCTATGACTTAAATAAGACCGTTAGTATTTAATTGGTTAGCTTATGCTATAACCCAGACTACAGCCTTCCGGTATATGCTATATGCACTTAGTTCAATCTGGATACGATTGAGATATTAAATCATGCACTTTAAATCAAGACTAGCTCAGGTAAATACTCTTGACTTATTTTACCTATACGAGCTTGGGATACGGTAAATTATACCGCTTGGTCGGAAATAGGATCAATCGAATGCCGGATTATGGCTAGTAAATCGCATATTCCGTTTTAATCAGTTTTGTTTGATAACTTAAACATCGGGGGTTAAATTACCGTGTCCTGGATATCCTTGGCTCATTACATTGGTAATGGCCACGACCTTAGCGCGGGGTGTAGGGCATACACCTGACAGACGCTCAAATGCAAATTACCCAAGACATTGGGGATAACTCCTCTGTGAGTTCTAAGTGGTGTGTATTGAATCATGTCTCGGTCTCTGTACTGGGCGCTGTATGTATGGACAAACATGTGAATTTGCTAACAAGGTTACAAAGTAACTTTCCCAAGTTATAAAAGATTTGTGCCATGTGCACTTAAATATAATTTCTAAAATGTTTTTTTTTTCAAAATGAGTCAGTCGGGTGTATTTACCAGCGAAAGCTGACGTATTTTCAAAAGACAAGGCTGCAGGTACAATACGAAATAGGCTGGAAGCTACTTGGTAGTGAAATAAAAGGATCTTGCAAATCCTTAGATCTGCCCTAAAGTCTGTTTGATATTCTTTCTTTGTACTATGATTAGCCTGTGGATCTTCTATTACGAGCCTGTATATTATTTTTGTATTTCGAACATTTGGTTTGTAATAGTAATTTTACTCCAAGACTTCCGATGTGCCGTGTTTAATTGACTATGATGTTATCAACTGATGTCACGATACTCCCAACCCGGGCCCACCGGTGTATGGATTTGGATTGGAAATCCGGGGTGTGACAAATTGAATCATCTGCTTCATAATGTGGGATCCATATGCTTACAACCTGTTCCTTTTGTGAGGAAGCAGGAGGAGTTTAGATTTGAGGTGGAGATCTTTCCAACTGTTGTGAGGAAGTAACAACAGTGATTTAAAGTGGCTTTTGTACTACCACAAGGTTATCCTGTGGGATCTCATCTTCTAGATGTGCCTTTTTATGAATTGTGGTTTTGGTGAGCTATTTGGATTTAGATGGTTTCTTTTTGGATTTTTCTATTGTGGGTTTCACAACACTGGTTGTGGTATCATGATCACCAGGAGGAGTAGGCTCAGCAACAGAGGTTTGAGCTTGAGATGTGGACTCATCCAAAATTTTCTCATCCCCCTTTGCTTTTGTTTTGGAAACCTTTGACTCTATATTTTTTATTCTTGTAAAGGTTTCAGTAGTAAGACTCTTCATCTCAAAGATAACTCTCTGTTTAAAATCTTTTTATGGAAGTTGCTTTTGTAGATAATAGCTTAAAAGCATTGGATATAAAAGAAAAGCTTTATTTTTTAAATTTAATGATAATTTACCATCAAGTCCATAAACAATACCTGGAATAGACTAAAATCAAATTTTATCAAAAAAGCATATCCCAGAAATTGAATATTTTGTGGAATCTCATTAAATATGGTGGTCTTTGCTGAGAGACAAGTAAGCAAGGTATGAAAATATCTCATTTCAGCATGAAAGTTTGGTTTAAAAATGGTAACACCATATAACTTACCCTCATACCCACGTTCTATGAACTCAGCATGTAATTCCTGCTTGCCAAAATAAGTGTTCCCATCTAGGTCATTGAGACCAAACGTTGTGGAAATTGAGGATGGGGAAATTTGGACAAGGGTTTCTCTGACCTTGGAAATGATAGCATATGGCTTCTTCTTTTGAGATTCAACTTTAGCATTTGCCCTGAACTGTTGGAGTGTATTCAAAAAGATTGGTGTGTTTGCAACCATGATGTCTTTGTATTTTGATGATGTGAGAACATCAATTATTAATTGGAATGAAGTATTAGTGTCGGTTTCCTCAAAAGTGGGGAGGTAGTTGTGTGCGAGTTTGATGTTGAGAGCCATGATCGAAGATGGAATTTTAAATTCGAGACGACAAGTAAAAACTCTATTTGGATAGAACAATGATATATAAAGGGAAAAAATGAATGCTTACATGACAGTGGTTTCAAAGATCTGATGGCTAATCATTTCCACGTGTAACCTCTAATGGATAATGGATGACAGTTGTTAGGGAAACCGCAGCTGAGAACCAGTAGTGGTTGAGAACAGTGATCATGAATAGTGGTGATTTTACTCTATCAGAGGATAGATATCAGTGGATAAGGCAAAACAGTGTTTTAGCCCAAACAGTGGATGGAACAGTGGACATGATAACAGAGGTTACATGTAGCAGTGGATTGATATTTAAGCAAATAGAGGTTTAGAAACAGTGGTTTAAAACAAACTTTTAGGATTATTGAAATTTTCAATTTTAGCTATTTTTAAGAATGGATTTTTTATTTTCTGAAAACATTTTAATGATTTTTAATCATGGAAAATAAAAATTTTTCTTTTAATCCATGTTAAGCATGCCAATTCTAGAGATCAAGCTTTCAAAAGTAGATGTATCTAAAGCCTTTATTAGAACATCTGCTAGCTGATCCTTAGTTAGAACATGACGCAGAGAAATTAAACCTTTTTCATAGGAATCCCTCACAAAGTGATGTTTGATGTCAATGTGCTTGGTTGTTGAATGTGAATGGATTTTTAATGATGTTTTCAGCTGCTTGACTATCCAACATGAGAGGGGTCTTTAGAGAAGTTACACCAAAATCCAACAATTGATTTTGAATCCATAGGAGTTTAGCAGTGCAACTTGCAGCATCAATATACTCGGCCTCAGCTGTGGATGTTGAAGCTGCAGCTTGCTTTTTTGCTTTGCGAAGAAACTAAGCAATTGGCTAGAAATTGACAACCTCTTGAAGTTGACTTCCTTGTGGCATGGCATCCAGCAAAATCACTATCTGAGTAACCTGAAAGCTCAATATTCCCATTAGCAGGATACCAGATACCAAGTGTAGGAGCACCTTTTATGATCTTAATATCCTTCTCACAGCAATAAGATTTGACTTCAAAGGTGTTGACTGGGATCTAGCACAGACACATGTAGCAAACATCATATCTAGCCTAGATACAATAAAGACCCAATGAGTTTGGTCAACCAAGTCATCTTTGTCATCAATAGTGACCAACTTAGATGTAGCCATGGGTGTACTAGGTTTACCATCATTCATATCAAATTTGGTAAGTAGTTCTTTGACATACGTATTTTGATGAATGAAAGTACCATTTTGCAATTACTTAACTTGAAGACCAAGAAAGCATTGGTTAACCCATAACACTCATTTCAAACTCTGTTGTCATGAGTTCTCTAATCTCTTCACACATACCATTGCATGTGGATCCAAAAATAATGACATCCATATAAATTTGGACAAGCATCAAATCCTTTCCTCTCCATTTTAAAAACAAAGTTTTATCAATTTTATCTCTTGTAAAGCCTATGGATAACAGAAAGGTGGAAAGAGTTTCATACCAGGCTCTAGGTGCTTGTTTCAAGCCATATAAAGCTTTGTTTAGCTTGTAAACATGATCAGGATAAAAAGTATCTTCAAAAATAGGGGGTTGGCATACATATACCTCTTCCTTGATCTTGCCATACAAGAATGCACACTTGATATCCATTTGATACACCTTGATGTTATGGTTGGACGCAAAGGCTAAAAATAGTCTGATGGTCACCAGTCTTGCAACATGAGCAAAAGTTTCATCATAATCAGTGCCATCTTCTTGTCTATAGCCTTGAACCACAAGCCTAGCTTTATTTTTGACAACAATGCCCCTTTCATATGTTTTGTTCTTGAAGACCCATTTTGTGCCTATGGGACATACATCCTGATGCAATGGTAGAAATTCCCATACTTGTTGTCTTTTGAACTGTAGGAGCTCTTCTTGCATGGCCTCTACCCAATTGTTGTCTTTTAGTGCCTCTTGGTACTTGACAGGTCGTGTGAGTGATAGAAAACCAACAAAAAGACAAATGTTTTGGGATTGACTTCTTGTGAGAACCCCTTCATTGATGTTGCCAACGACTTGGTCAGATGGATGGTGTTTAAGGTAGATTAGATCTCCTTTGTATGAACTGATGACATTTTGAGGTGAAGGCTGCAGATGAGAATCATCTGAGCTAACATTTGTTAGAAATTTTGAAGAGCCAACATATGTTTGGAATGGAGGTGGAGGTATAGGTGGAATGGGGGTAAAGATAGGTTGACTTTTGTTCATAGAAAATGGACTTTTGTCAACAGAGGTTTGATTAGATGAGCTGGCAGAGGTTTGGGGATCAACAACTGTTGATCCAACAGTGGCAGAGTTTTCACAGTTGTTAGTAGCATATGTTTCTCTGGTGATGAAATGACTTTGTATTGTAGAATCACAATATCATATCCATAATCTTATGTGAAGATTGTGGTGTACCTACATTGTTAGTCTTGATAGACACATCTTCAAATGTAAATTTATCTAAATCAAACAATTCAGCAGGATTTGCTAGGATTTTTAATGAAGAAAGTTCATTGAACTTTACATTCAAGGGCTCTTCCACACCCTAGTCCTTAAATTAAAGACTCTATAGGCATTAGCAGTGATTGAGTATCCTAGAAAATAACCACAATCTACTTTGACTACAAATTTTGAAATTGAATCTTTTAAGTTAAAATGAAACATGGGCAGCCAAAAATTTTGAAATATGAGATCAGATGTTTAATTTTGTATAGAATTTCATAGGCAGTCTTTTGATTCCTAGGGTTAATTAAAACTCTATTTTGTACGTAGCAAGTAGTGTTTACAGCATCTGCCCAAAAAGACAAGGGTAAACCTGAGTTTGCAAGTATTTTTCTAGCAATTTCAATCAAAGTTCTATTTTTCCTTTCAACTACCCCATTTTGTTCTGGTGTCCTTGGGATGCTGTATTGCCGAACAATCCTTTTTGACACACAGAAGTCATCCAGCTCCTTATTTTTAAACTCTATCCCATTGTCACTCCTAAAGACTTTTACTAGCAGTTCAAATTGTTTTTCAACTTGTTTTACATAATTTTGCAAAATACATGGAGTCTCATCTTTAGAGTGCATGAAGTAGGTCCATGTAAACCTTGAAAAATCAACTATGACAAGATAGTATCTCTTCTTTTTAAGACTCATGATTTTTACAGGGCCAAACAAGTCCATATGTAGCAATTGCAGACACTGACTTGTTTTGGACTCTTCAATTGATTTGTATGAACTTTTTTTGTTTACGTCAGGAAACACAATGTTCATCACAGGTGAACTGTTTGATGGAAGATCTCTTACAAGACCTTATTTGGAGAGTGTAGTGATAGTTTTAAGATTTGTGTGACCAAGTCTTCTATATCATAGTTCCGTCTCTTTGTTAAAAGCAACCGAGTACAGACATGTGTTGGACATTGGATTATCTTTCGACATACTAACTACATACACATTACCACTCCTGTGAGCAACAAGTTGTGCTTTGCTCTCAGCTATGATTTGATCAATCTTTTTAACCACTTCTGGCCCAACAATTGACAAGTTTTCTTTGTGAAGAATAACCAATAGCCTTTGTCACTCATTTGAGATACACTAAGAAGATTAAATTTCAGATTGTCAATAAGATTGACATGTTCAAACTTGAGTTTCCCTAGCCTGGACAATCCCTGACCCTAACACCTTCCCTTTTGAATTGTTACCAAAGGATATATTACCCCCTCCATGTGCCATGAAATCTTTGAGTAGGGCTCTACATCCTCATGTGCCTAGAGCCTACCTATCTACATACCATAAACTATCAAGGCAAGTAGAAGCTCCCTCACATTAGTCAACAATTAGTTTAGGTGAGTTTCCAAAGCCAGGATGGCTTTGGATGGGGTCACAGACATTTCAACCTCAAGTCTAGGAATATGGTCACTGTTTTGAACAGATTTTGATAACATCTGTTGTGGACCATTTCCTATCAACTAATCATAAGCATTAGGATGCCTGTTAACTCTTCGTTTAGATGGTCTTTTGTAGACCTTATAGCCAAGTGGTACACTCTTGTAATTAGGTTGGCCATATCCCCTTGAAAATTTATTAGCTGATGGTGCATCTGTTACCTGAACCTTCTGGAGCAAGGTTATATTCAATTATTTGGTAACAGGTGTTTGGACAGAGACAAAGGTCTGATTGATCTTTTCATTTCTTAAACTCTCAAGTGTTTCAGTTTTATACTCATTTCTTTTAGTATCAAAATTTTTGAGATAAACACACTCCTGAGTTTTGTGGTTTGATCTGTCACAAATGGTGCAATTTGGTGAATCAATGATCACACTTGTTTTGTTTATATCATAAGCTTTTAGAAAAAATAGTTTTTAGTTATTTGATTCTTCTTTTCACAAAAATCACAAAAAAAGTTTGATATTTTCCCTCTTTCTTCCCTTTTTCGTCTTTTTGTAGCAAATGTTGAACATCTGTTGGATGATCTTTTAAGGGAATGATCTTAACTTGTGGTGTCTTTACACGTACAATGGTTGAAAAATCCATTGGCTTAAAGTTGTCAAGAATGTCACACTCATCTGATCAGGTAGGTTTGAATTGATACTTTCAATTTCTAAAAAGTTGAGTATCTTTCTGGTCTTTCTAAAAAAATTGGTTCAGTGACTTTAATATCTTGACCAGCCAAATTTGTTGGAATAATATCAACCAACTCATACTCATTTACAGCAGTGTTTTGAGAAACTATATCATGTTTTCTAAAACCTACACCAAATTTTACATTGCTTTTGATTTGTGATTCTAACATAAGCTCATAACCTTTACATGATTCTACCTACTTTTCACATGTAATTTGGTTAGATTCAAGCTCTTTTTGTAACTTTGATATTTTTCTATCATAGTTTGGAAGTTGATCCTTGGTTATGCTTGACTCATTTTTGAGGCTACTGATTTCATACTCTTTTTCAAACAGTTTAGATTTTAACTCTTTTGCAAGTTTTTCAAACTGAATTTCATCATCTAAAATTTTGTTTCTAAGGTTTTCATTTACCTCTTTTATGTTAGCAAAATAAATAATACATTTGTCTGAACATACGTCTTTAAGAACTTGAGTTGATACCTTAACAGCAGCCATCATGGCACAGTCACATTCTCTTTCACAAACACTGGTTTCCCATGGGTCTGACACTAAGATCACAGTTTCTTCACCAACTTTCTCTTCTGAAACATCTACCACAACATTTTTGCAAATATCATTAGAATTTAACACTACCTCCTCAGACTCATCCCCTTTAAGTATTGTGTCTAGTGCCATGAAAAAAAATCATTATGTTTCTTTTCAGTATTAGCAACTAGAGCAAGATTTTCATTAGTCAGTTCCTCGGGTAAGCTACTCCAATCAACAAAACCTTGTGTAAAGAAGCTCTGTTGACTGGTCTCTTCAGAAGCAGAAGTTTGTTTAACTTGTGGTGCAGGTTGCACTTGAACCTGAGGACTTGGAGCTTGAACATATTCTATCTGAGGAACAGTGGTTTGGACATATTAAACTGGAACATAGTTATAGGGTGTGAAAAATAAGTAGTGTTTTGCGTATGAGGGATAGGGGTATATTGGGAATAATGGATAGGGTGTTTTGAGGTCTAGGACTTGGGTGTGTGATAATTGGACCATTGTTTGACTTCTACACTTCCTAGCAAAGTGTCCTAGCCTATTACACTTGTAGCATTTAATTTTAGACTTATCTAACCCAATTTTTAACCCTCCATGCAACCGTGGAAATTTTCTACCAGTTTTCTTGTAAAACTTTCTAGTCCTAACACTTACCAAGCTAGTTGGTGCAATATGTCCATTTCTTCCAAATCAATTGGATCAAAATGTTAAAGATCGTTTAACTCAAAAGAAAGGTTGTTAGAAACTTGGTTTTTCCCATTTGTAGCAAATGCGAAGTTGGGTGAGTAAAGGTCAGAATTAAATCCACCACCAGATGTTATGTTAATGAAATGATATAACTCTGATCCTTACTACCACCAGAGGTTTCTTCTTGTCCAAAAAGTGTTGTGCTTTCCGAAAGCATAGTCATCAGCCACTTTTTCTGACTCTTGTAGCTTCTTTTCTGGTTAAGCTCTCTCTCATAAGTGAGAAGCCTACATGTTAGATTCATTTCTTTAAAACCAACAAAATTTCTTGTGACAAAGGCTATAGTGTCCCATTTGTCTGGTAGGGACCTTAAGAACCGACTGTTCAAAGCTGAATTTGGGTAATTAACGTTTACCAGTTTTAGCTCGCTAATAAGACAACTGAACCTTTCAAACTGTTGAGTTAACGATTCTCCTTTTACATGACAAAACGTTTCATATTGTTAGTTCAAAACTTCTCTATTGTTTTCAATAACTTCCTCAGTACTACCAAACTGCTCCTTCATGGCATCCTATAACTCCTTTGCACTGTTGCAATGCAACATGCTAGCATAGATGTCGTTAGGCAAAGCTGAAGCTACAATGCTAAAAGCCTTTGCATCTAATTCAATTTTTTGAAAATCTTGCTCAGGTAATTTTTAGTATTTTTTGGCACTTGAATTTTTGGGTTCTCGGCACTCGGTACCATTGGAACATGAGGTCCAAAGGCAACCGACCTCCAACAACCGGTGTTTTGCTGAGCAAGTATATGACCCATCTGACGTTGCTAGATATTATACTCAGATCTGACAAGCATCGGTGGTTTAAACATGGAACCAGTGTTATGAGGATCCTGTGTGTTTTGAGACATTCTGATTGTTTACAAACATGTTTTTATTTAAAAACTTAGAACATAAATAAACTTTCACTCTGTTTCCAATACAAACGAACAAACGAATTAGCAGTGGGAGTTGACCAGTTTATATCAAATTGATTGTTAAACCAAATTTGAACGACTAACCTCTGATACCGATTGTTAGGATCTGAGTTTGATATTGATGTGATTGTTTTAGATGAAATCAATGAAAGAATATAATAATCAATGAAATAGTGCAGCGGAAATGTGTAAAACTTTGAAATCACAAGAATAGAAAGATTGTTTTCATTGACATGCTTTTGTAACATTAATCACGTATGCATGCAAATTACAAATTCCCCCTCAGCCTAAAATCACTCTATTTTTCGTACAAAATGTGTAGAAGAAGTGAGAGATAGAACAGTACATGCACTGTTCTATCTATAGTACATTACAAATCACTGAGTATCTTGGCTGACGTCACTATGAAAGTGACATTTAACAACCTAACAAACTCTAACCTCTGCTAGACCTAAACACTGTCATTAAAATACAATAAAAATCTGATGATAACAACTGTTGAGATATCCTCTGATGGGCTTTATCCTTTGTTAGTCTTCAGCAACTTACTTCAACAGACTTTATCTTCATAAGAGGTTCTCATCAGCAGACCTTGGATTCCAGCAGATCTTTGCCGTTAATCAGATCTTGTGAACAGTCTTTAAGTCTCAGCAGAGTTTGGAGTAGCAGATCTTTATTATAAGGATAAGATGTTAGAGATTGTTTTGGTTTCTCAATAATTTGTTCTTTTGTAGGGTTCAATAGATCCAACATCACATTGTTTCGTTATCATTGTTTCATTATGTAAAGTTCAGTTATCATATGTGCTTGTGGTGAATTGTTGGAAATTGTGGTATTATTGGATTTGTTGGATGATTATGAATATCACATAAACACTTAAAGTTGCATGTTACTTGTTTTAATAAATTAATGAACTAAAACATTTATTTATTCAAAAACTAAGATATATTTACCAACTTATTGTTGATCCAAAGTCTTTCTGCGCTTGATACAACTACACAAGTATGGGTGGACTAAAGGTTGAAGACACATAGGATGTGCCATAGTAATAACATGGATCATTGTTCATGACTTTTATCTTTTGAATATTATTTGAACCTTGTTGGATATTTCTTTGATTATGTGTGACAAACTTAATTTAGATGCTTGAAATATTCAAACTTATAATAGTGTCATAAGCTATGGTCAATCATCATGCCCCGTACTAATCTGCTGCGGGTCAGGGTGTGACAAACACTTTGTTTTTCTAGCACATTGTACTTGTCTTCCAGCATGATTTGTGCTTCAACCTTATTTCATCGGGAAAGGAAGAGGGTTCCTTTGGGTTTTGACTTCATCATCAGTAGATCTTGAATAACCCGACCAACCCCCCCCCCCCCCCTCCACCGACCCAAGAAGTGCAACCCAAAAAGCAACAAATAAACAAACACCTAAAGCAAGTAAAAAGAATAAAGTACAACCCTCAATGCATAGAAATATTATAAATTAACATTATATAAATTTGATAATCACCATTGATACTCATTTGATTTGTGGTATACTTTGTGTAAAGGAGATGCGTTGTTATCGTGCACAATAATTATCCAAGATTATATACAACTTATGATTTGTGGTAGTTGGTTCATATCTAGATAAGAATATTATCTCATGTTATATCACATGTAAAACTTGTATTTTAAAACATCAATATTGTTCAACCAATTAATATGTTAGCAACTTATTCAAATCATGAGTTAAATAGTATTTTGATGATCATATTCATCAGCTATGATATACGCAGAAACAATTACAGTATCCGCCAGCCACACAACTTCCTTCTTTTGCACCTTCACTTATACAGGTCTCCAAACATTTCGCTGGATTTAAATCGCAGTCCCCCTTGAACTTCTTACTTTTCCAATCTCTAGTATATGGTGAGGGGCAATTGTGTGTTCGCCAATACTACTACTTTTTGTCAACACCACAAATTACATACCAACACCAATTAATATCACAATTCACTACCAAACATACAAAGTAAAATGATGTAGAAAATATTAAAAATCTCAACAAAAAGATGTAAAAAATATTGAAATTTCTTTTAAAAAACTACAAATAGAATAAGATAGACACTAGAAGTAGGGGCGGATGTACATAGTAATAAGGGGTAGCCTCCGCTACCCCTTGGCGCTCCGACAGTAGTGTAAATTTTGGAAAAATTGACGTTTTTTTCGATTTCGTTACCCCTTTCTTTTAAAACGTTACCCCTTGGCACTCCGGCTAGATCCGCCACTGATCAGAAGTGATGATGGCAACGATCATAATCAATTTTATAGACAAAAAATGTAATGAAAGTGAAAGTTTCATCGGCATCCTCATTTTGACCTGTTTAAGATCGTTATCTTTTGTTGTTAGTTATAGAGAATTGCATAGAAAATAAGCTTTTAGTATTATCATAGCTAAGCATGCATACTAAATGAATAAGATCACATAGTTAACATGATCCCTAAAATTATGGATAGGGGAGGTGATCACGCATGCGATATATTAATTTGGAAAAAAAAAAACATATAACATTAAGTTAATCGTATCACAATTCACAATTCCACGTATAACAATATTTATTATGCATTAATATATCTTATACTAAACAAAAGTTGCTCTATGTGTGAATATATATGTCATACCTCGATTTTTGATATAGGGAAGCTGCGCGAGGTGTGGTCAGAGCGGCAACCGTTGCATTAAACCAAGTAAACAGCAATTGTATTACATTACAAAACGTTCATCCATAATTTATATTTAACACAAAATTTACATGCAAACTTTTGTTATTAAAACAAACCAACAAGTTTAACATCATTACTTAAAATTCAAAGATAAGTTTATAAAACATAACAATAGTCTGGATGAAATATAACGTCTTAACTTCACAACATACGAACAAGTTTTTCCCCAAAGCCATCCACTAGTTTCCTGTAATACATGTTAATTTTGAAATATAACGTCAAAAACATAACAACAATAGTCTGGATGAAATATAATGTCTTGACTTCACAACATACGAACAAGTTTTTCCCCGAAGGCCATCCACTAGTTTCTTGTAATACATGTTAATTTTGAAAACGAGGTCAACAAAAAGCTGGTGAATTCAGTGTTATAAATTTTGTATCAAATGAATCATCAAAAACATTTAAAATATAAATTCGTTTAACATAGCTTAATGAAACTTGTAAGATCATTAGTGTGTTGCAAGGACAATAATCTGTATGCCGAATAAGGTGGCAACCAACCTTTGACGATTCATTGTGTCTGAGACACTTGTTTTAGACACAAAAGCACTCTAATATGAACACTGTTATTATTGCGTAAGAGAGTGGGGCTCGCCCAAACCCAATAGATCTATCCCCTTATTCCTCGGTACTTGTTATTCATTAATGGTCCCATTGCTTAAGCCTTATTCACATGTGATCTAAATATTTTTATTTCCTAGCTATATTAAATGTAACATGTATACATCCCCGCACATTTAAAAACCGTAAAAACGTTAAAATAAAAGGGAAACATAACTCATAGATTTGCGTTCCATGCAAGTCTCTATTCGATTCTTGATACTCTGTTCGTTTCTAAGCCTAAAGTGTTCTAATCTATTAGACACTTAGGCTTTTGTTCGCTTTTCGTACAAGTATTTTATCTTGAATTTCATACTTATATTTGTTGGTTTTTCTTTGTTGGTATATATATATATATATATATATATATATATATATATATATTTCTTCCATACATTAATTCTAGGTTGATTACATGTGAATGGGCCTAGCCTAATATGTTTTTTAAGTATGTGCCTAACCCAATTTGCAAACTATGTGTGGGCCTAGCCAGCCTAATTTTGTTTTAAAGTGGGTTAAGACCAATTAGTTTGTAAAAGTGGGTCTAGCCAAAGTTAAAAATGAAAGATTGGCCCTAGCCCAAAATAGTTTATAAAAATGGATTAGCCCTAATTTTAGTTTTTATAATAGTGGCTTAGCCCAACATTAGTTTTTATATAAATTGATTAGCTAAATTTATTTCTTTATAAAAGTGGGTTTGGCTCAAAGTTAACTTTTTTTACAAGTGGGCTTAGCCAATGTAATTTTTATAAAAGTGGGCTTAGCCCAAACATTGATTTTTATACAAGTGGGCCTAGCCCAAACTAATTTATATAAATGAGCTAGTCCATATACTTTATAAAATAGGTTTAGGCCAATATAGTTTTTATGAAAATGGACTTAGTCTAAACAATTGTTTAGTTGGGCTAAATCTAAACTTTTAAAATACTTACTAGTAAATGTTTATAAAAATTTATTTGTAAAAACTGTTAGTTATAAGTTGAATTTTTATAATCCTAGTAACTATAAAGTGTAACTGTTGATTTGTTTGTTTTGACCGTTATGTTTACGTCGACTATTTTATTCGTTTCGTCTTTGTCATTTGTTTCGTTTATACCATATACTTTATTTTGTCCGAATTGTCCAAGTTGTCCGAATTGTCCAATATATATTATTTTGTCAAAAGTTGAACATTTATATATTTTTGTATTTGATTCAATATGATTAAAAATATATTCTTAACTTTTTCATCCAAACCTTTATTTAAACAAGATTAAAGTTCCTAATCACTTTTAGTCACAAAATATTTAGTTTAATCACATCTTAACCAAGATTAATTTTACAAATATTTTGCCATAGTTTTGTTTAAAATATTTCCCAGGTTTATATAAACATGTTTTAAATAATTTTTCTAATTCAACTCATCATCAAATCACATATATCATACAAATGTATTAACAAAAATGTCATCAACTTGTTATAATTTTAAACTTTCTTAAAATGGAAACTTTATTATCACTTTTAAACAAAATTTCTAAATCATAACTTCTATTCAGTAATCTATAACTTGATGATCATCTTTAAAATATGAAATCATGTTTATGACTCTTTTTGTTAATAAATCTTGCTAATCTAAACATGCATGTGTTTAGATCATCTTTTTATTCATGAATTCGCAAGATTCAAGTTTACTAGTTTATGAAAAATTCAAAATCATCAAGAAAACCATATAATTATGTTAGTGATTATAGTTTTGTTAATGTTTTTTAGTGGGTTATTAAATATCTTGTATGATGATCTTGTGTATTTTTTATTAATATAAAGTATAAAATGAGGTTTAAAGATCTTACTACTAGCATGATCTAAAAGATAAAGAAAATGTGTTGATCAAGAATTTCAATCTTCAAAGTGAGCCTCCTAATCTTTGTAAACTCCTTAGATCTTCTTTAGGTCTTTATGCAAGCTTGAAATTCTAGAGTTTGGTTTTTTTAAAAGTTGAAGGTGATAATGGTGGTATATGGCCGATTTTTGGAAGGAGAATGGAAGAAGAAGTGTTGAGTTTTTGGTGTAATGAAAGAAAGGAAATGAATGTGGTTTTAGTTTTGATTTATGGTCATGATATTACACATCATAATACACCAACTAAACCCACAATATGCCAACACACAACCAAGACTTAGTGGCATGGGGGAAAACACCCCATGTAGTCGTGAGTGGGGGGGGGTCATATTTTTTTAATAAATAATGTGTAATTTTTATAAAGTTTTATAAACTATAACAATTTTATAGATAAGTTTTTATAAAAGCTAATGCCCCAACACTTTAAATTGATGTCATAATATGCCAAAATAATTTACTAGTCTTATTGTTTCGTTGTTCGGTTGATAAAGTTGGTTCGGGTCTTGTACCGGGTAATATACTGACATATTGTGTTACTTATAAAGCTTTATTCTCATAATAGTTCTAGTACAATTCTTATTTCGTTAATAATGTAGCTCTTTAGACTAATTAATTTGTCATTTTAAGTTCAGTTCCGGTACTGACTTTGTTGTCAGGTTTTTATTGAATAAGTTGTATAACTTTAAACAACAAGATTTATATACGGGTTTTATACTCTTTCTAACACCTGTTATTATTTTTAGCTAAAAATATTTATTTTTGGGTTTTCAGACATTTGCTTTTTGGTGCTGCGGAATGCTATATTTTGCTGCAAAATGTTGTATTTTGCTACTAACTTGGACAATTTGGTGTTTTAAATACAATTTTTATGGTATAATAGTGCAGACATATCTTATGTCTTAATTCTGAAATATCAGACTGTACCGTAACTAGTACTGATATTATATTACGTGTTCACGTCTTTGTCATCCGTTTAGATATAGTTTTATATATTCGTGATTGTGACGTATCCATTATCATACCAAGCTATGATTTGGTTAAATTCCTAGACTTTTAAGACTTAAAAACTATAATTTTAGTCAAGTTGTGCGGTAAATAGACAATGTATTAGTTGTTCATGTTGTACAAAATTATCGGAATTTTACCGATTGTCACATTCTCCCCTTGTTCAAGAAAATTTCCTCCCAAAATTTAAGTCGTGTCGTCCTTTGCGTAGGATTTCTCGAACATGTGGGGGTACTTTCTTTTGATTCCGTCTTCCGTTCCCAAGTGAACTCAGGTCCGTACTTTGAGTTCCAATGGACTTTGACTAGTTTGATACGACTCTTCCTTGTTTTCTAAACTTTCGAATATAAAACTTCGACAAGTTCTTCGATGAAATGGAGTTTGTCGTCTATATGAATCTCGTCGTGGGAATGATAAGTGATTTGTCTGAAAGACACTTTTTAAGATTTGACACATGAAAAGTGTCGTTAACGTTATTAAGTGTTTCAGGCAATTTCAGCTTATATGCGACTATTCCAATCTTTTCCAATATGTACCTATTTACCTCGAGCTAAGTTTTCCTTGCTTCCTGAATCTAACTACACCTCTCCCAGGTGAGAACTTTAATAGCACTTTGTCTGCAATCTCAAAGGATAATGGTTTGCGGCGTTTATCCGCGTAACTTTTATGTCTATCCTGAGCTGCTTTAATACAGTCTCGGATTTTAAGTATTTTATCCGTAGTTTCTTGAATTAATTTTGGGCCTATCATTTGTTTGTCGCCTATTTCCGCCCAACATAGTGGAGATCGACATTTACATCCGTATATCGCTTTAAATGGAGTGGCTTGAATACTGGTGTGATAAGTGTTATTATATGAGAACTCCACTAAAGGCAAGTGAGTATCCCAATTTCCGCCTAAGTCAATTACACAAGCACGAAACATATCTTCTAAGGTTTGAATGGTGCGTTCACTTTGGCCATCTATTTGGGGATGAAAGGTCGTACTTAGATCTAAGCGAGATCCAAAAGCCTTTTGAAATGATTGCCAAATTCTTGATATGAAATGACCATCTCGATTAGAGATTCTGGAAACAGGCACTCCATGTCTTGCCACAATCTCTCTGAGATAAAGTTCGGCTAACTTCTCGGCTTTATCTTTCTCACGTACTGGCAAGAAATGAGCTGATTTGGTTTGTCGGTTGACAATTACCCAAATCATGTCGTGACCGCAAGAGGTTCTGGGTAATTTCTTTTATGAAATTCATAGAAATTTGTTCCCATTTCCAAGTAGGAATTTCAGGTTGTTGTAACAATCCTGAAGGTTTTTGGTATTCGGCCTTCATTTTTGCACATGTTAGACATTTCCCAACATAAGTTGCAATACCTCTTTTGAGATTAGGCCACCAATAGAATTCTTTAAGATCGAATACATTTTATCAACTCCGAGATGTATAGAATATTTGGACTTATGGGCTTCGTCTAGAAATAGGTTTCGCCAGTTACCAAAAAGTGGAACCCAAATTCTGTTTGCAAAGTACAAAGCTCCGTTCTCATTTGGTTCTAAATTTTTTTCCATACCTCTAAGCATCTCTGCTTTAAAATTTCCGCTCTTCAGAGCTTCCTATTGAGCGTCGTGAATTCGAGAGGTAAGGTTATTGTGAATGGTGAGTCTTAATGATCGTACACGAAGGGGCTTCACTCGTTCCTTTCGACTTAGAGTGTCTGCGACAACGTTCGCCTTGCCCTGATGGTATTTAATTTCAAATCATAGTCATTCAACAATTCAAGCCAATGTCTTTGGCGAATATTTAACTCTTTCTGGTTTAATATATGTTGAAGACTTTTGTTATCGGTAAAGATTGTGCACTTGATGCGTAAAGATAATGACGCCAAATTTTTAACGCAAATACCACTGCACCTAGCTCTAGCTCATGTGTGGTATAGTTCTTTTCGTGAACTTTTAATTGGCATGATGCGTATGCAATAACTTTCTCTCGTTGCATTAATATGCATCCTAAACCTTGATGTGAAGCGTCACAATAAACTACAAAGTCATCTATGCCATCCGGAAGTGATAAAATCGGCGCATCACAAAGTTCATCCTTTAGTAATTGAAAAGTTGCTTCTTGTCTTTCTCCCCAATCGAACTTTTTATTTTTCTGGGTTAGGGATGTTAGTGGTTGAGCGATCTTTGAGAAATTTTCAATGAATCTTTGATAATAACCCGCCAATCCCAAAAATTGGCATACTTCGGTAGGTGTCTTAGGTGCGTTCCAATTCTTAATGGCTTCTATTTTTTTTTGGATCGACATGTATTCCTTTCTTGTTGACTACATGTCTGAGAAATTGGACTTCACGAAGCCAAAATTCGCTCTTAGAGAATTTTGCATACAATTTCTCCTTCTTTAGCAACTCAAGAATTGTCCTAAGATGATGTTTGTGATCCTTCTTATTTCGTGAATATATTAATATGTCATCAATAATACTATCACGAATCTATCAAGGAAAGGCTTGAACACACGGTTCATTAAGTCCATGAACACCGCTGGTGCATATGTTAGACCAAAAGGCATAACAAGGAACTCTTAGTGACCGTAATGGGTTCAGAATGCTGTCTTTAGAATACTTTCTTCTTGCACTCTAAGCTAATGGTATCCTAACCTTAACTCAATCTTCGAGTAAAAACTTGATCCTTGAAGCTGATCAAATAGATCATCGATCCTCAGTAACAGATACCGATACTTGATCGTAAGTTTGTTCAATTCTCGATAATCTATACACATTCTAAAGCTTCCATCTTTCTTCTTTACGAATAGAACTAGAGCTCCCCAAGGTGAGAAGCTTGGTCTAATAAAACCTTTGTCCAAAACTCTTGAAGTTGTGTGGACAACTGTTGCATTTCCGAAGGAGCTAATCGGTAAGGGGTTTTCGCTACAGGTGCAGTTCCTGGAATCAAGTCTATGCGGAATTTGACTTGTCGGTTGTGGTGGTATTCCTGGAAAATCCTCTGGGAAGACTTCAGGGAATTCCTTCACAAAGGGATCTCCTCAAGTTTTGGCTCCATGGATTTCTTGTCGACAATGTGTGCTAAGAATGCTATACATCCTTTTTGCAAGCACTTTTGGGCTTTCATACAAGAAATAATTCGCAATGTCATTCGCTCTTCTCGCCATGTATAAGAAGTGTTTCATTATTAGGAAGAGGAACGCGAATAATTTTGTCGCAACACACGACTTCGGCTTGGTTATTGGATAACCAATCTATACCGATTACAACATCAAAACTACCTAACTGGATGGATAATAAATCGATGTTGAATTTTTGTCCACCTAAATCTAAAGAACATCCTTTAATAATTTAATAAGATTCAATTATCTTTCCATTCGTTAGTTCGATAGTGAATGGAGTATCTAATTTATTTGAATTTAGTTCAAGTATATCCTTAAACTCTAAAGATATGAAACTAAAATCTGCGTTAGTATCAAATAAAATAGATGCGAAATGATTATTGACAGGGAACGTACCAGTGATCACATTTGGATCCTGACGTGCCTCATGAGCTCCTATTACAAAGGCTCGCACATGGCCTTTGTTCTCCTTTGGGCAATTCTTTCTAAAGTGGCCCAATTCACCGCAACCATAGCAACCTTGGTTCCTTCCTCGTTCATTTCCATATCCATAGCCTCCTTCTTTCTTTCCTTCATTTCTATTTCCTTTGTTATTACTCCAGCAATTTTCGGTGCGGTGTCCCAACTTCCCGCACTTATCACATTTAGTGGTTCGGCATCCACCATAATGATTATAATTACACCTGTTGCATTTAGGTGCATTTCCTGTATAACATCTCGGTTCCTGTCTCTGTTGTCGCCACAAATGCTTTGTTCCTTTTTGTTTGTGGGGTTTCCTTCTTCTTATTACTCGGTCGGGAACCTTTCTTGAAATGGGTAAACTTTTTCTTATTCCCATGTGAGGTTGATTCTACATTTGTCTCTTTGGGCGTCTCTGTACTCTTTCTTGAAAATTTATTCATTCTTACCGCTTCTTCGGTAAGGCTTATTGTAATCGTAATTGCCTCGGTGATGGTTGCTGGATGTGACGAAGTAACCATACTTCGGATTTCTGGAGCTAATCCCTAAGTGTATCGTTCGATACGTTTGAATTCGAGGATTACCATATATGGAACGATCCGTGAGAGATCGTGAAATCGCTCAGTATAGCCATAGATGTCGGATCCAACCATCGCTAGATTCCAAAACTCTGTTTTCAACTTTTGTAGTTCAGCCCTTGATCAATAATTCTCACGCATAGTGATAGCGTATGTTGTTGCATCTCCTAACGTTTGTACTTGCAGATTCCACATGATAAAGCTTCATCAATGAACAATCCCGAAACATACAATACAGTCTGGTTAGGGAATAATTACTCATGCGGATTACAGAATCCGTTTTTTCGATCCATTGAACAAATGCTACAGCTTCGCTTGTGCCGTCAAAGTTCAATGGTTTACAATCTAAAAATTGCTTATATGTGCATCCTAAAATGTTGGTTCTTGAAATTGTCAGAAATATTTATTTTGCAAATAAAATATTAATGAAAATTTCTTGTAAGGTTATGAGTAACCAACCATTCGTAGGATTTGTTGTTATTGGTGGGGCTTGAGCCCTATCTTCATTTCTCAAATTGGTGCGATTTGCTTCATGTTGAGCAATCACATCCACAATGTGTTGATTCAACAAAGCATCAGGTTTAGCATAAGAAGTGGGTAGGGGAGTTTGGAGTTGTTGTATGCTCCTTTTTCTTGGTGGCATGATTCTTCATATATAAAATCATATAGAAGAAATTAGACAAATATCTCAGATAAATATTGTCATTCATGGACCAAATAGAATAAAATACATTGTAATAATATATATATATATATATATGGTCAAATAAATCGAATCATTTCTCACGTGAGATATTCACACAAATATCGTCATGACATAAACATAATGAGTAATCAACAATGCATGATAAAAGAAGGATAATCAACTTTCAAATATATATACTGTCAACTTGTTACATCATTTGTGCGAAGTATAAAAATATAATCGGAGTTTCGTCGCTCCGACATACAGGTTATATACAATACATAAACAAAGTTGATATTGTCTTCGCATCGTTTCTTCAGAGTCTTCAAGTTGACTTATATATATCTTCAAAATCCTTCAATCTTCTACTATCTTGACACGGGTACTACCTCCAAAACCTAATTACATACCAAGCTAGACTGACGGTGGGGGTGGGGGTGCAGATGCGCGGATTACACCACGGAAGTACGCATCTCCTCCTCAATGGCACTAATACGCCTCTCAAGTGATCAAGAGGTGGCGTGGGATGATGTAAGTGATGGTACTGACGGGGATGGCGGTGATGGAGGTGATGATGTGGGTAGTGGTGGCTGAGATGATGATGATGGAGCACCCTAAGATGCTCGAATAGCAGAAAGTTGAGCATTAAGCTCATGAAATCATCGAAACAAAATACCGAGCTGTATCTCGGGTGATACGTATCGGCTGGGGTCATGCCCAGAGGTGGCTAGTCATGTGAAACAACATAATAAGGTGAGTGGTATGTAACAGTACTATGCATATGTGGTGGGGGATCAGACATATCTCCAGCAGTGGGGATCGGAATAAAAGGAGGATACTCGGTCATAGAATGACTGTATGGAACATGTGATGGCCCTACAACAAACGGGTCTCGGTAAAAAATGAAAGTCGATGTAACAATAGTAGAAACAGATCCAGCAAAAGGATAAGGGGATACATGATCAGCAGGCTGAGAAGTACTACCAAGAGTATAATGAGACGGTCCAACAAAAGGGTGATGTATCGTGTGATCAGTGTGGTGTGTGATATCTCCCAAAGAATGCAGTGGTAGTGCAAACTTAGATAAATAATCGGTGTAGAATGTGTCTGGTAAAATGGTATCAACATGCGTAGGTAAGATATCTGAAGATAGTGGTAAAGCGGTATCAGGTGAAGGCATAGGTGATAGGGTCAGAGGTGTGGAAGGTGCAGACGATGTAATGTCGATAAATGTGGCATATGGCTGGGCTACCTCTAACATAGCAATGTCAAAGTCCTCACCAATGCCAAGGTCATCGTCAACATGTATCACTGGAATGACATCATCCTCAATATCAACAATAGGAGGTATGGGGTGTCCGTCCTCATTGACAATATCATCAAATGGATCTACCACATTAAGTGGTATGGCAACGTAGGCAACAACATGTTCACCCTCATGGTGACCGAACATGACCATCTCAGGAAAGTGAGGTATAGCCAATACATCATCCTCTAAATTAATATCAGCATGATCAGGCTCAGGGAAGACAAAAGGCTGGAAGTCGATGTTTATCCACTCATCGTCCGAAAGCTCGTCATCGGAGATGATGATGATAACAGGTGGGACCTGATCATCTAGTGGTATGTAATCGATGTTCGAGGCATATCTCGTAGAATCAGTGTCGGAGTCGGAAGACATGGTCCTGGCAAATTCGTACAACTCATGTATGTGAACAACTTATAATAAAATTTTGGGAAATTATATTTCAGTTTCATTGTAAGTCATGTCATGAATCATTTTGATTCATCTTACTGTTATCGTGTCTAATCCTCAAAGACTATCTTGTATAATGTCCTTGCATTATTGTTCTGATTTATCGTTTAGTACTACTGGACCTTCGTATACATGTTGTGGGGAAAAACTCTTGTTACAATTTCGTAAATAATTTATGACTTTTATAAAAAGACCATTTTTGAAATTGTAGACCAGACTCAAAACAATCTTAGTTCACTACAATTGAAGCTCTGATACTAGGTCTATCCACCCCAATTTTTGATGTAGCGGAAGCGTGCGCGAGGTGTCACTAGAGCGGCAATCGTTTCATTCAACCAAGTAAACTAGAATTGTATTACATTACAAAACGTTAATCATACTTTTTATTAAACACAAAATTTACATACAAACTTTTTTTTAAAAACATACACAAGTTTAACATCATTACTTAAAATTCAAACATAAGTTTATAAAACATAACAAAAAAAGTCTGGATGAAATATAACGTCTTGACTTCACAACATACGAACAAGTTTTTCCCCGAAGGCCATCCACTAGTTTCCTGTAATACATGTTAATTTTGAAAACGACATCAACAAAAAGCCGGTGAATTCATGTTATAAATATGTAGGTCCACCTGTGGATGGTGTTAAACCTATTCCTTGTTCATATAACACACACACACAAGTGCGGAATCCAAGTGTGCATGCAACCAAAGCAAAGTAAAGAACACGGGGCAACCAAAGATTCATTATGTTGATTAATGATTGAGAACAAGTACAAACATATACACACAATGCTCGTATGACTCAAACAAACTTGCTGTGTTCTAGTGTCTTCGTCTTCACAAGAAATGCTAACTTAGATATCCCATACAAAGGATCAGTTTGCTAGCTTGTTCTATTAACTTCTGGATCAAAGGGCTCTCTCTCACTGAGAGGTGCATGTCTGCTTTTATATTGTCCAAGATGGTCACTCGTACGAAACACGTTGCCAGACATACGGACACACTATTTCACACGAGACACATCTCCAGATTTTGGTACGGAACATATGTTTCGTACGAAAAGCTTCACTCGTACGAAACCACTCATTGTTTCATACAAAACATGTGATTCGTACGAAACCTCTAACTCGCACATAATCCTTATTCTTGGAGAACGTGTGCAGACATGATGTACACAAGACTTTTCAGTATGCACACATGCAACTTATTAACACAAACAAGCTAAGATGTCGTACTAGATCAAGATAGAAGGATATCTTGATCTATTCGACACGACCAAACCTATAAAGACACTTGAGCAAAGACCGTACAATTACAACTGTAATTAAGAACAAGCGATAGACACAAAACTGTATCAACAAACTCCCCCTTGGATGTTGCTTGGTCTTCGGTCTTCGGACTTTGGTCTTTATATGTTGGTCTTCACATTGAATGGATTGGAGTATCAACAAACTCCCCCTGAAGATATGCTATCCATTGATAGATCTGCTATCCAATGATTAGAGCATCAGGTCTTCGAACTTCTAAGAAACTTCAAATCTTTCTTGTTTCCTCTTCTGACTTGTCAGATTTCTTAGTTGCTGGTCTTTGTTCATGTTCTTTTTGTATCAATCTGTACTAATAAAACAAATATAATTAGAACACAAATTTATCAGGGAATACACATGAAAAACTTATCATAATTTCTTCGTATGATTGTATTCCCTGAACGAGATACACACACTCGTATGAATTCCATCAGCAGATTTGAAAAAAACAAGTGACCAAGTCAATTCAAATGACTAGATTCGATCGTATGAGATACACACATTCAAATGAATTTCAGATTTGGTTACTTGTTGCAAGATATTACTTTATGAAGTTGCGATATCAAACAAATGGTTTTCTGGCATATCTTGGTAGAAGACTTTCGAGTATCAACTTTGGCTAACTTTTAAAAAGTAATTACATAAGCAACTAAGTAAACTAGACTTAAAAATAAAATATACAGATAAACTATATATCTATTGAACAAACTTTTCGAGTTTCAAGGTAAAGGAATCATACCAGCATTTTAATCTTTGTCAAAAACGATATTTGGTTTAAACTTCAAAATTAAACAGATAAGTATTCAACTATGATTATCGGTATTGTTGTCCATGTAAGCTCAGACTTATCAGATGTAATCATGATTAGGAGATATGATTAGGGTATGAATTACACTTACTAACCGGTGTTCAACCACATCACGACACATTCCCATATCAAGATATGCACGGAGAAAATCTTACCAGTGAGTATACTGCTTTATCATCTGTTTTTACGTATATGAATGATGTGAGATACTCACTTATTTTTTTATTTGAAAACAAGCCCTTTGTGATTTAATCACTTATTGATGAGGAACTTGATTTTCATATGCATGTAGGGCACAGGAGTAAGTCCGTGAACTAGGTTAGTACCATCGTATCGACAAAGAGACGAACTTAGCTCCCGCATAAAGCTGTGATATTTTATCACTTATTTGGGGATGTGATATTTTTATCCCTTATTTGATGGTCGAATGCAGTATGTACACGTATGTATGGTATCATGGAAGTACTAGACTTGCGCCACCGTTATTTTTCGGCAAAAATTCAACCATGATACCCAGATGATAAGCCAGCATAAAGACCGTATACTCAGAACTACACTCTATCAAACGAAATTTCGGTACCAAGACCATATGCCAATGAATGGTTCCCACCTGGCGTTCTGTTTGTTAAGTTTATATCAACCTGCACATTTTAGTCTGATTGTGAGCCTACCGATACATCATTAGTAAAGCTACTTATCAATCTTCTTTCTATGCTTTTAACCATTTCTGACAGATTTACCGGTGAATTTCATCATCTTCAACTTATCCAAGAAACTCATTTTTTATTTTTCTAATGTTTTTGTATTTTTACTGAATTTTCTCCCCCTTAAACAAAGAAGGTACATAAAGGACATATTTTTGTATTTTCTTGAAATTTACTCCCCCTAAAATATAAAACTGAAAATCTTTTTGTAGTTTGATTTTTAAAACAAAAATAGTTAGCCATTAGTTGAGTACCTTGATGCCATTGACCAAAAGTAGATAATCAAAACATGATTTATCAAAAGCTTTGGTAAAAAGTTGGCACGTTGGTGATCAGTGTGGATTTTAACAACATCGATAAGTCTCTTTTCATAACAATCTCGTATGAAATGATACTTAATCTCAATGTGTTTAGTTTTTGAATGCTGTACAGGATTCCGAGTGATCTGTAAAGCAGCTTCATTATAACAAAAATAGGAGTAGTTAGAAATTCAAAACCGTAGTCGCGCATTTGCTGTTGAATCCATAGAACTTGAGAGCAGCAACTAGAAGCAGATATATACTCAGCCTCACATGTTGATGTAGCTACACAAGTCTGCTTTTTGCATTGCCACGTGACTAGGCGATTTCCCAAGAACTGACATCCTGCTATTGTTGACTTTGCATCGATTTTACAGCCGCCATGATCAGAATCACTGAATGCTGTCAGATCAAAGTTGTCATCCTTAGGGTACCATAGACCAGTGTCACGGCGACCCTTCAAATAACGAAAAATCCTTTTCACAGCCATCAAACGAGAAACCTTCGGACTAGACTGATAGCGCGCCAGAAGGCATGTTGGATACATTATGTCGGGTCTTGAAGCAGTAAGATACATGAGAGATCCGATCATAGCACGATAGAGAGATGGTTCTACATGTTCACCCATTCCGTCTGGAGTAATCCCATGATTTTGATCTAATGGAGTTCCCAAAGGCTTTGAGTCGTCTATCTGAAATCGTTTGAGAATATCTCCGACGTACTTGATTTGATGGATAAAAATCCCTTCCTTTGATTGCTGAACCTGCAACCCTAAAAGAAAGTCATTTCTCCCATAGCGCTCATCTCGAACTTCTCCTGCATAACCTATTCGAATTCTTTGCACATTCGAGTGTTAGTAGACCCAAGTATAATATCATCAACATAAACCTATACTACCAGCAAGTCCTCATTCCTTTCCTTGATGAAGAGAGTACAGTCGATCAAGCCTCGTCGAAAACCATTCTTCAACAGATAGGTAGACAACGTTTCATACCAAGCCCTCGGAGCTTGATGAAGACCATATAACGCCTTATTGAGAAGCCAAACCTTGTCAGGATGGAGTGGATCTTCAAAACCTGGCGGTTGCTCAACATATACTTCCTCTTCTACCATACCATGAAGAAATGCACTCTTTACATCCATCTGATAAACGGTGAACTTCTTGAAGGACGCATAAGCCAAAAAGATTCTTATGGCCTCAAGTCGTGCAACCGATGCATAAACTTCATTGTAATCAATGCCTTCGACCTGATTAAAACCTTGAACAACCTATCGCGCTTTGTTTCTCACAAAAACACCTCGGTCATCCTTCTTGCACCTGTACACCCATCGTGTACCAATCTTCTTATAGTTGTCAGGCCTGTCAACCAATTTCCAGATGCCGAACTTTTGAAACTGCTGAAGTTCTTCCTGCATGGCTTCAACCCAAGAGTCTTCTTTCATTGCCTCCTTCCAAGATGTTGGTTCTACTTGGCACACATAGCAGAAAAGACCAATCATTCTGTTCCCCTGATTCCCTGATTTCCGAATTCAATCCAGCATTCTGGTTGTTTTGAAGCTGATTACGAGTCTGTACACCACTCTGGACATCTCCAATAATATTCTGCTGAGGATGGGTATTATGAATTCGAGATTCTGGAACATCAGGAACTCGAGAGTTGATACCCAAATTGTTGATATTGAGATCAACAGTTAAATCGAGAGCTGGATTTTATGACAGTGTAGATGCCTGACCTTTAGTCGTTCCTTGAGGTGGAATATTTGACGTACCATCTGAAATTCCAGGAACCGCTCCAGAGGTAGCTTCATTTGCATCATGAAACTCATCATCTTCTGATGAAACATTATAATCCGCAGCGTCTTCGAATTCCTCATTTTGAACAAGATTGTTAACCGAAGTCGACACTTGAGGGTTAACAATAATTGGTCGAACTAGTGATGAATCTTCTGCAATATCACTTTCCAAAAGCATCTGAGCAACAACTTTTGCATCATCAAAAGTTGGCAGATTAAAGGAGTCAAACAACCCATCATAGTCAAACATCCAAGGAGTACCCGGAGCTCTAACCGCTTCTGTATATCTATGAACCTTGACTTCACCCCATTCTTCAATCTTCTTTGAAGACAAATTCCACACCCTGAAATTTGGAGTAGCATATCCAAGAAAGAAACCTTCGATAGCCTTCGGACCAAACTTTCCATGTGGGTCGATCATAGTGCATGGAGCTCCAAAAGGTTCTAAGAAAGAAACATCTGATTTCCTTTTATGTAACAACTCAAAGCATGTCTTCCCATGTCTCTTCACCGTCAGAACTCTATTCATAGTGTAGCACGCAGTAGCAACAGCTTCTCCTCAAAATTGAACAGGATGTTCTGATTCTACTAACATGGTTCTTGCAGTTTCAATAAGAGTTCTATTCTTCCTCTCAGCAACACCATTTTGTTGTGGAGTATATCGAGAACTGTAATCATACAGAATACCCTTTGAGGAACAGTACTCATCCATAACTTGATTCTTGAATTCCGTGCCATTATCACTTCTGATTCTCCTTACTTTCAGATTGTACAAATTTTCCAACAGAGTCAGGAGATTCTTGAGGATAGTAGGAACTTCACTCTTGTGTGCCAACATGTTTATTCATGAGAATCTGGAATAGTCATCAGTAACTACCAGACAATAAGAATCACCAAAGGTTGTCTTGTGTTTCATAGGTCCAAAGAGGTCCATATGAAGACGTTCCAGTGGCATATTCACAGTGTTGATCTTCTTCACGGGATGGGACTTTCTTGCTTGCTTCCTTTCTGGCATGATACATAAACATCTTGAAGATGAAAGTTCTTCACTGGTACACCATTCACTAGATTGTTCTTTACCAAATAGTTCATTTTTCTCAGGTGAATGTGTACCATACGTCTATGCCAAGAGATTGTTTCCTTTTCGGTGGCTTTGGAGACAAAACATGTGACTTGTGCAGATGTTGTAATAGCTTGGCTCATATCAAGAATATACAAATCATAATTCTTGGAGCCGACAGGAGAATCCAATCTTGGGATCTTGAATCCAGGCTTCAGCACATAACATCCGGCATCATCAAAATGTACTGTGAACTTCTTGTCACAGATTTGAGAAACGCTAAGAAGATTGTGATCAATTTGACGCACATAATTGATCTTGTCGAAGTTCACAACACCATTGGAGACCATTCCTTCTCCAGTGATGTATCCACCTTTGTCACTAGCAAAAGCAACATAACCACCCCATGCTTTGCACATCATATAGGAGCTGCAAGTCGCCAGTCATGTGCCTTGATGCTCCACTGTCAACAATCCAATGACTGTTTAAAGTTCCTCCTGGAACACCCTGCACATTGCACAAACAAGATTATTTGAGATGGGGACCCAAGCCTTAGTGGTCCTGGGTCGTCCCTTATCATCAAGAAATGTAATCTCAATTTCTTGATGATTAACAAACTGAGAACCTCATTTTGAACCATTACCGGTCTTCTGTTTCCAAGATCCTTGTTTATTACCAGATTTACTATTATTTACAGTTTTAACAATGTCTGGTTTTGTTGACTTTGAAGATCTTTGATCCTTTTTCGAAGAATCGATTTTAAAGCTTTCTCAATTGCTTTTACTTGTTTACGTTTTTGTTTCTCTTTTTGGTCTTTAATAATTCGTTTATCTTGTGTCGGAGAAATAATTTATGTTTGCAAGTTGGTTCATGAGGGGTTTTCTCTATACATCTTGATTTGGCTAGATTTTGACAATCCTTTATAATGTGGCCAAATTCTCCACATTTGAAACATGTTCTCCTTTCAACAAAACTAGGAGATCGTGTTTCTTGGCTTGATGTTGAACTTGTGGGTTTGAGATACTAGGTTCATTTTCATTACATCCATTAGTGTGTTGGGTGTAATTGTTCTGACTATTTCTTTTCAGAATCTTATCGTTCTTTACAAAATCAACATTAGATTTTCCTGAAAAGTTTCGACTTTATTGGTACCTTTAGAACTCACAAATTTAACAATTTTGGCATTTTCTGGTAGTGAGAGCCTTTTGCTTCAACCTTTGGTTGAGAAACTGTAGGCTTTTCAACTCGCTTCAATTGTTTTTCTTTTGAAGCGGATAATGGTTGAGATTTGGTGGGCTTTTTCTTCTCTAAAGGTTTGGTTGATGACTTTTCAAAAACCTGATCCATAGAGATTGGATTTACGTGTTTAATTGGAAAATCTTTGTTTGAATAGATTTTCTTATCTCCAACCAAAGTGTACAACACATTATCTACTTCTTGTGTAGACACCCTTGTTTTCACAGAGTTCTTAGGAACGGTCTCTTGATTCTCAACAAGTTGAGTACTAGGAGTAGCAGAAGATTCTACTCTTTTCCTCTCATCAAGAGGCTGATCCTGATCATTATTTCTTGATTCATCATCTGATGTATCATCCTCCTCTTCAACAGATGGAGTTGAACAACATCAGACGTTGAATTTTCTGGCTTGCATGGTTCTTGAGAGGATTTGTCTAATTTGAACCCTAACCCTGCTGCGAATTCCCGCAGGATTCAAAGATACGGAGGGTTCAAAACGAGGCATCTCCTCTTCATCAGGCATTTTGGTATAGTTGTGTTTCATTGAGGGTGGACACGACTTATACCCTATGCATTGAACATCCCCTTTAGTTTTTGAACATCAATGATATGATCAAGCACATATTGGGAGTTAGAATAACTTTCCAATTTGTGTTTGATCGAATCATATTCGCATTTGGCGATGGCTAACTCTTTCTTTGTTTCTTCTAGGAGATTAATGTAGTTATTAATTCCTGTCTGTTTATTCAAAACTGTTTTTGTCAATTCAGAAACACTTTTCTTAAGGGTTTTTATTACAGATTTGAATTCTTTTTCATTTCTAGTTAGCGCCAAATTCGACTCTTTGCATTTTGATAATTCAACAACTAAATTCTGATTATGACTGTTGACGGTTTCATACTTTATTTTCAATTTAACACAGTCATTGCAAACAGTAGGAGGTTCAGAAGTTACATGTTTTGAAGAACCTTCAACATTTGCCATAAAGGCAGTATGAGGAGGAAAAGCTGCACCATCTTAGAGAGTGTCTCTGTCTATTTCACCCCAGCTTCTGCATTGCTCGTCATACCTACCTTTTCAGATTTCAACATCTCAGCTTCACTCAGCAACTCTTCAACCTCAACATCACTTCCTTTCTTCTCACTAGAATCAGATCCATAACCATCTGAACTTGAACATTCTTCATCAGAACTACCAGCATCCCCATATGTATCATCATTGTTTGGAGTGTTGATGCTGTGATCATGCTTGATTTGATCCACGATATTCGCATAGCATGCAGTTCTTCCGTTGTTCTCAGTTCCCAACTGTACTGACCAATCGCATCCTTCATCAGATTGAACTACCAAAGCTCTGTGCGTGTTTGAAGGTCCTGATTGATTGGTGTTGTTAGAGTTCCCAACAGCTACTATTCTTCTTTCATTGTTGTATTGTGCTGTGATGGATGGTTGAGACTGATTACAAAAGGGGTTGTGATTTCCTTCCTTGCTGGGTCTTGTGCATTCCCGCTTGAAGTGACCTCTTTTTCCATAGTTTAAGCAAGTAACGACGGTTTTATCAAAGCCGTATTTTGTATCCTTCTTGCTTTCCAAACTGGTTCTACCCGTTCTTCTCATCTAATCCTTCGCTCTTCTCATAGCGCTTGCAAATGCCCACTTGATATCCATCAGCTCCATTTCATCTCGGTCAATTTGTTCATAGTCTTCGTTTGTCAAATTGATATTCCCTATTTGACCTGCAACTAAACCACAATACGCACTGACCATGGTATTTAGAAGTTCCGCATGTTCCTGTGCAACTTCTACGTTGATTTTGGAGAGATTTGACGTGTCAAGTTTGACAGTGTTGGGATTTGCAGATTGACTGTTGCTTCCCTTGGTTGTGGAAGGAAGGCTTTCGGATCAAAAGCTTGTCCATAGGCTTGATTACTCGAACCTGTAGACTGACTTGACTGGACAGGTTGGGGTAGGAAAGGGTTCACGTTTGACACAAACGCGGTCCGCAGCTTCGGTTGCTGACTTGAGCTTGTACCTGCATTTATACCTGCAAAATACATTTCAGGGTTTTGTGGAGCAGAGACTCGTTGTGCCTTCCGAAGTTCTTCTTCATTCTTGTTTCCAGTTTCTGTACAAATTCATAAATACTAATTGAGTCCAAAACACCTGTATGTTTTAAAAGATCAATAAATTGACCCCATTTTGGTGGTAAAGCATCAGCAAATCACATCACAATTTCTTGTAGTGCTGCTAACACTTTATACGAGTACGTTTCGTGAGAAGAAGATAAAACCGAGTGGTCATTCATTCAAGGTTTCGTTCTCCATGAACATGAAACCTTCAAACTCTTTCTTGAGCAGATCATGCCGAATCTTCCTGGTAGCAGTGTTACCTTCATCTCTTGCTTCCAAAGTGTCCCACAAATTTTTCGTTGTAGTACAATACACAAACTGATGATAAATGTCTTTATGTAGAGCTTGTGTGAGGATAGAAAATGCCTTTTTCTCTAGATGGTAAGTTTTTGTCACTTTCGACTAGATTGGCCAATGAGGTTGGATTTGATCCAGCTTCTTCAAGTGATTCATTGTAGGGGGTAGTGAAACACGTCCACAATTCTGTGTTTTGACCGAGAACATACGTATGAAACGACTTTTCCATGAAGGATAATCGTTCATGTGATTTAACTTTGGCGGTCGGTTATTACTCCTTGTTTCACTTTCGCTCATTAACAGAGTTTGGATGCTTTGATTCTGATTTGCAACACACGCCCACTGATTTGCAGAGATCATAGTTATATGTTGAGGCATCAAAGATTTACCCATGATGTTGCGGAGCTTTGCGAAGACTCCTGATTTGAGCTTGAACAACTCCAATCCCACGGGTTAGAACTCATTATGTTTTCTTGTTTTATGAAAATTTAAAGGTTTTAATAGTTTCACAATAACAATTACCTTTTAAAATTCACATATCTGAAATTATGACAAATTCTTAAAATCACAAAGCTTTGAAAAACACGAAAAACAAACAATAACTGTTTCGTGCGAGACATTTGTTTCGTGCGAAACAAGGATGTTTCGTGCGAGACAGTTGTTTTGTTCGGGTCAGATGATTCGTGCGAATTAACTCAGTCGCACAAACGGCTTTGTCAGCGTTTTTCAGAGGAATCTTTTCAGAAATGGTTTGGTGAGAGATTTCCTTTCTTGGGTAGATCTACTTTTTTCCAAAATACCTGTTGTCTTATCCACTTTTAATTAAAACATAGATTTTTAATAGTCAACAGTCCAAGTCCATATCCAAGTCAGAAAATGTCAGCCCTACCAAAACTAATCAGATTCAATTTTTGCAGATTTCTTCTTCAAGAGTGTTCTTCAGAAAAATCTTACCATAAAAATTTCTGCATGCAACAGATTTTAACCAAGTTTTAAGTTAACTATCCAAAACTTATGTTTCAGATGGAGATTCAAGAACACTTCAGAAATCTTCAAACTAGCTCAGACACAACTAAGCCCGGTTTTGAACAAGGAAAGAGCCAATAGCTCTGATACCACTTGTAGGTCCATCTGCGATGGTGTTAAACCTATTCCTTGTTCATATAACACACACACAAAGTGCGGAGTCCAAGTGTGCATGCAACCAAAGCAAAGTAAAGAACACGGGGTAACCAAAGATTCACTATCTTGATTAATGATTGAGAACAAGTACAAACATATAACACAATGCTCGTATGACTCAAACAAACATGTTGTGTTCAAGTGTCTTTGTCTTCACCAGAAATGATAACTTAGATATCCCACACAAAGGATCAGTTTGCTAGCTCGTTCTATTAACTTCTGGATCAAAGGCTCTCTCTCACTAAGAGGTGCAGTCTGCTTTTATAGTGTCCAAGCTGGTCACTCGTACGAAACACGTTGCCAGACATATGGACACACTATTTCACACGAGACACATCTCCAGAATTTTGGTATGGAACAACTGTTTCGTACGAAATGCTTCACTCGTACAAAACCACTTTCGTACGAAACATGTGATTCATACGAAACCTCTGACTCGCACAAAATCCTTATTATTGGAGAACGTGTGAAGACATGACGTACATAAGACTTATCAGTATGCACACATGCAACTGATTAACACAAACAAGCTAAGATGTCGTACTAGATCAAGATAGAAGGATATCTTGATCTATCCGACACGACCAAACCTATATATACACTTGAGCAAAGACCGTACAATTACAACTGTAATTAAGAACAAGCGATAGACACAAAACTGTATCAACAAAATTTTGTATCAAATGAATCATCAAAAACATTTAAAATAATAAATTCGTTTAACATAGCTTAATGAAACTTGTAAGATCATTAGTGTGTTGCAAGGACACTAATTGTATGCCGAATAAGGTGGCAACCAACCCTTGACGATTCATTGTGTCTGAGACACTTGTTTTAGACACAAACGCACTCTAATACGAACACTGTTATTATTTCTGTAATAGAGTGGGGCTCGCCCAAACCCAATAGATCTATCCCCTTGTTCCTCGGTACTTATTATTCAGTAATGGTCCCAATGCTTGAGCCTTATTCACATGTGATCTAAATATTTTCATTTCCCAGATATATTAAATGTAACATATATACATCGCTGCACGTTTAAAAACCATAAAAACGTTAAAATAAAAGGGGAAACATGAACTCACAGATTTGCGTTCAATGCAAGTGTCTATCGATTCTTGATACTCTGTTCGTTTCTCAGCCTACAAGTGTTCTAATCTATTAGACACTTAGGCTTTTGTTCTCTTTTCTTACAAGTATTTTATCTTGAATTTCATACTTGTATTTGTTGGTTTTTCTTATTATATATATATATATAATATATATATATTCATGCATATATTCTAGGTTGATTACATGTGAATTGGCCTAGCCCAGTTCGTTTCATATGAGTGTGCTTAGCCCAATTCATTTCATGTATGTGGGCCTAGCTCGACCTAATTTTGTTTTAAAGTGGGTTAAGCCCAATTGGTTTGTAAAAGCGGGTCTAACCCAAGTTAAAAATGAAAGATTGGCCTAGCCCAAAATAGTTTATAAAAATGGATTCGCCCAATTTTAGTTTTTATAAAAGTGGGCTTAGCCCAATATTCGTTTTTATAGAAATGGATTTGCCCAAATTATTTCTTTATAAAAGTGGGCTTGGCAAAGTTAACTTTTTATATAAGTGGCTTAGTCAATGTTTTTATAAAAGTGGGCTTAGCCCAAAGTTTGCTTTTTATACAAGTGGGCTTAGCCCAAACTAATTTATATAAATGAGCTAGTCCATATATTTTATAAAATAGGTTTAGGCCAATATAGTTTTTTTAAAATGGGCTTAGTCTAAACAATTGTTTAGTTGGGCTAAATCTAAGCTTTTAAAATACTTACTAGTAAATTTTATAAAAATTTATTTGTAAAAACTATTAGTTATATGTTCAATTTTTATAATCCTAGTAAATATAAAGTGTAACTGTTGATTTGTTGTTTTGACCGTTATGTTTGCGTTGACTATTTTATTCGTTTCGTCTTTGTCGTTTATTTCGTTTATACCACATACTTTATTTTGTCCGAATTGTCCAATATATATTATTTTGTCAAAAGTTGAACATTTATATATTTTTGTATTTGATTCAATATGATTAAAATATATATTTTTTATTCAAAAATATATGTACACACAATAGGTGATTTCAAAATATATATTTTTAGCAAATATATATATATATATATATATATATATATTTATGTTTATATTTCTCCTTTTTAGTTTAAGAAAACATAAGTAATTATATTCTTAAATTTTTCATCCAAACCTTTATTTAAACAAGATTAAAGTTCGTAATCACTTTTAATCACAAAATCTTTAGTTTAATCACATCTTAATCAAGATTAATTTTTACAAAATTTTGCCATAGTTTCCATTAAAATATAAGTTTCCCATGTCTAAATAAACATGTTTTAAATAATTTTTCTAATAGCAACTCATCATCAAATCACATATATCATATAAATGTATTAACAAAAATGTCATCAACTTGTTATAATTTTAAACTTTCTTAAAATGGAAACTTTATTATCACTTTTAAACAAAATTTCTAAATCATAACTTCTATTTAGTAATCTATAACTTGTATGATCAACTTTAAAATATGAAATCATGTTCATGACTATTTTTGTTAATGAATCTTGCTAATCTAAACATGCATGTGTTTAGGTCATCTTTTTATTCATGAATTTGAAAGATTCAAATTTACTAGTTTATGAAAAATCAAAAGTCATCAAGAAAACCACATAATTATTTTAGTGATTATAGTTTTGTTAGTGTTTTTTAGTGGGTTTTTAAATATCTTTTATGATGATCTTGTGTATTTTTATGAATATAAAGTATAAGATGAGGTTTAAAGATCTTACTACTAGCACAAGGCTAGGGATGATCTAAAAGATGAAGAAAATGTGTTGTAAGAGTCCCAATCTTCAAAGTGAGTCCCCCTAATCTTTGTAAACTCCTTAGATCATCTTTAGGTCTTCATGCAAGCTTGAAATTTAGAGTTTGGTTTTTTAAAAAGTTGAAGGTGATAATGGTGGTATATGGCCGATTTTTGGAAGGAGAATGGAAGAAGAAGTGTTGAGTTTTTGATGTAATGAAAGAAAGGAAATGAATGTGGTTTTGATTTTGATTTATGGTCATGATCTTACACCTCATAATACACCAACTAAACCCACAATTTGCCAACACACAACCAAGACTTAGTGGCATGGGGGAAAACACCCCATGTAGCCGTGAGTGGGGGGGGGGGTGTTGGTTATATTTTTTTAATAAATAATGTGTAACTTTTATAAAGTTTTATAAACTTTAACAATTTTATAGTTAAGTTTTTTTTATAAAAGCTAATGCCCCAACACTTTAACTTGATGTAATAATATCCAAAATAATTTACTAGTCTTATTGTTTGTTGTTCGGTTGATAAAGTTGTTTCGGGTCTTATACCAGGTAATACACTGACATATTGTGTTACTTATAAAGTTTTATTTTCATAATAGTTCTAGTACAATTCTTATTGTCCCGTTAATTAATGTAGCTCTTCAGGCTAATAAATTTGTCATTTTAAGTTCAGTTCCGTACCGACTTTGTTGTTAGACTTTTACTGACTAAGTTGTATAACTTTAAACAACAGGATTTATATACTGGTTTTATACTATTTCTAACACTCATTATTATTCTTTAGCTAAAAATATTTATTTTTGGGTTTTCAGACATTTTGATGTTTTGTACTGGGAATGTGTATTTTGTTGCAAAATGTTGTATATTGCTGCAGACTTGGACAATTTGGTGTTTTAAATTACATTTTTATGGTATAATAGTGCAGACATATCTTATGTCTTAATTCTGAAATATCATACTGTACCGTAACCATTTAACATATTTAAACGTGTTCACGTCTTTGTTATCCGTTTAGGATATAGTTTTATATATTCGTGATTGTGACGTATCCATTATCATACCATGCTATGATTTGGTTAACTTCCTAGATTTTTAAGACTTAAAAAATACAATTATAGTCAAGTTGTGCGGTAAATAGACAACGTATTAGTTGTTCAAGTTGTACAAAATTACCCGGAATTTTGCCGATTGTCAAAATATATATATATACATGTATATATGTGTGTATATACACATATACATATGTGTATGTATAATACATTATATATACATACACACATATGTATATGTGTATATAGGCACATATATACATGTAAATATATATATATTGGATTTATGTAGGCCAGCGTGCCTAATCGGTAGTTAAAACTCAACTCGAGCGTTTTACGGGCAATAGTGTTATCCCTTGTGTGTTAGCACGAAGTAAGTGAAGCTCTGATTACACGGCTTGAGTTGATTAAAAAACATCTAACAAAATTCTTCAAATCCTCAATAATCTTTCAGCAGCTAGAAGTCGTCAGAAAAGCTATGCTTACAAACGACGAAAGCCGCTCGAGTTCTGTTAGTACATAATGTCTAATGCTTATGTCTTAGTCAGAGGTTGTTTTGATGATAGGTAGCATAACATGTTTTTTGTTTAAAGTTTAATTTTGTTTATACTGGACCCATACGCGCGCTTGAGTCATACGCGCGTATGAGGACCAGGGAGCGTCGGAGTCATGCGCTAGGATTGCTAATGTCTATATATTGGTTAGGCATTATTTTTCTGAATTGTGGGGTAGAATGGAGCTTATTATGACAAGGTAGTCGTTGGCATGGTAGTTGAAAAAGACTTTCCTTGAGAGGCTATAATGTTATGGTATTGATGAAAATAGGCTGAAATTGATAGAAAATTTTTGAATTGAAGCACCACTTACCCCATGGTGGGCGTCAAATTGTTTTGGTCAAAAATTTGTTTAAGGATAATGTAACCATTTTTTATGGGGTAGAGTGCTTGATTGAATGTAACAAATAATGAACGAAAAATCTAGCTAATCCACGATGATTTATACGAGGAAAAGCCCTTGACCACTAGTAGATCGCAGGTACAAAAACCTTGGGTGGTGAATACAACATCAGATGTTAATCAAGCGTGGTACAATGATTGTATAATCGGTAAGAGTGTTTGAGTGTGAGCTTTCTGCTTGTTGTGTGTGTATGCGAATGTGAATTGTTAGCTAATAACACTTGATTAACCATTTTGAATAACAATAACAACTATGTCTGATTTAGTCTCTTGTCCAAATTCTAGTTCACAACTGTTGAATAATAGTCACGTGCTTGCTCCCAATAACCTATCTCCGATTTCCTAGCTTAGAATTGGTCCACCACATTGCTAACCTGCATTTAAACATAAGAAAATATCGAGAACAATTGTTAGAAACTATAAGAAATATTAAGGATCCTTGATCCTCTATGACCCAGCACTATCCGCTAAGGGTAGCTTATCCAGGCGACACCTTAGAATATGGGATCCACCATGATAAAAATCTAGTCCCTAACAAGTGTGACCCAAGAATTGAACTTCTTCAAGCAATAATTCACAAGTGGAGAATCTGGCATAAAGTTGTTCCTTCTTTATGAGTTCCATTGTCAAACGGAGGTGTTCTTCGTGGTCTGCTCGAGATTTTGAATAAATCAAGATGTCATCAATGAAAACAATGATGAACTTATCCAAATAAGATTTACAAACCCTATTCATTAACTCTATGAAACGAAAAGAGCATTTTTCAAGTCAAAAGGCATGACCGTGAACTTGTAATGGCCATATGGGGTACGAAAAAACAGTTTTGGGAATATCTTCTTCGAGTACATAAAGTTGATAATACCCAGGATGGGGGTCGATCTTGGAAAAACACATAGCACCTTGTAGTTGATTGGAAAGATCATTAATACGAGGTAGGGGATATCGATTATTAATCATGAGTTTGTTAAGCTCTCGATAGTCGATACACAGCGAAAAGATCCATCCTTCTTCTTTACAAATAACACAGGAGCACCCCAAGGTGAAAAACTCGAATAAAGGAAACCTTTGTCTGAAATTTCTTGGAGTTATTTCGCCAATTCTTGCATCTCAGATGGTGCAAGACAGTAAGGGGATTTGGCAATCGAATTAGCACCAGCACAAGATATATTCGGATTCCACTTAGCATACCAAGGGTAAGCCAGGTAGCTCTTCAGGGAAACACCTCGGAAAATCCCAAACAATAGGGATGTTTGGGATATTTTTACCCTTGCCTTTCTCCTCTACGATACGTTCCAAGAAGCCACATATTTCTTTCGTAGGTATCTCTGAGCTTGGGTAAAAGTCATGGGTCTGTGTACCCTAGAATGTTTCTCTCCATGCACTTCCAAGATTTCGGCAAATGGAAGAGGCACGCGAATGATTTTATCAAAACATATATTCAGCTTGGTTTTTGGTTAACAAGTTCGTGCCTACTATGATGTCGAAGCTCCCAAGTTGCATAGGCGTGAGGTCGAAAGGAAAAAGATGGTTATTGAGGTATAGTTGGCAATTGCAAATAATATAATCGAGTACAAGGGGATTCGCCACTAGCTATTTCTACCATTAAAGGCTTTCCTAGCTTAGTTCGAGGTGTAGATAGAAAAGGTTCAAAAGAAAAGGATACAAAACTTTTATCGGCACCCGAATAAAAAAGAATAGAGGCGAGTTGATTATTAACAAGGAACGTACCGTTAACCACGTCGTTATTAGCAGGCCTCATTAGAATTGATGTTAAATACATGTCCATGGGCTGAATTGGCATTAACAAGCTTTGAACAATTGTTTTTGTAGTAACCCATATCGCTACAATTGTAACAAGATCCAGGTAGAAAATTAGGACGAGTAGGAATTGTCTGAGGTTGAACGGGATTTGTGATAGCTTGATTAGGAATAGCAACAGATCAACAGATGTTGGCCAAATGACCGAATCACCCACAAAGGGTACATCGATGATAATGTAAATGATTTTGGTGGTGATCGTTGCATCGATTGCACTAGATGCAGTACCAGCATATGGTTTCTTAGCAAGGGTGGAGCTGTCTGGTTGGGAGCAACTTGATTGATGGGAGCTGGATTAAGAACTGCAAATTATTTGAAGCTTTACGCTTCTTAGAATTTTTGGAGGGTTCGACTTTTGTTTAGTTGGTTTCTCTTGGATAACCTTAGCTATCTTGACTTGGAAGTCAGAGAGGGTTGCGACTAGTTCAATAGCATCCCTAACAATAGCTGGTTTGCTACCAGTGACTATATCCTAGATTTATTCAAGTAGACCTTCGATATACTCCTCAATGGCCCTATTTAAAGGTGTGACCATGGTGGGATAAAGGAGGGTCAACTCTTAATAATGGTTAGTATAAGCATGATTTTCACCACTATCTGCTTGAGATCAATAAATTCGTTTTCAAGAGCCCCATCTCATTTCGTGGGCATAATTCTTTCATCATGAGAGTTCTAAGTTCTTCCCAAGATAGGCCATAGCTTCATCCGCACGCGATCCCCCTAATTTTCATTCCACCACGTGAGTACCCTCTTTTGAAATACACTCGATGCAAACTCTACTTTCTGGTCATTGCGACACTAGCAATGGCGGAAAGTGCTCTCGATGCTTTCAAACCATTGTAGGAGCCCAATAGCTCCCTCAGACCCATAGAACTTGATGGGTTTGGTAGAGTTTACTTGTTTGTAATTACAAGGTGTGGGTGCATTGTTATTGTTCGCTTGATTGAGCTGGGTCACAAGGTTTGGAAGTATCGTAACCATTTGTTGGGCGATCAAGGCTGCCAGTTTAGTGTTTTGGGTAGTAACGCAATGAGGAGCATTCTAAAGGAGTGAAATAAACACAAAGGTAAACGAGTGAGATTAATATAGGATAGTCAAAAAGATACTTTAGATATCAATGAAGCATAAGGATTGTAATAATTTATTCATTAATTAAAATGAATAAATGGCACGGTGATAATCAAAGTAAATGGGTCTTTATAATGTTTCGCGAAGACATGCTTTAGCCTATAAGTGGATTCTGACTCCAAGGATTTCCCATGTAAGAGTGTTGGTCTGATTATGTGGATTTGTACGAACACCCTAGCCTTAGATAGAAAACTAAGGGTACAGGCGTCCACCTCCTAGATTACACGTGTTCACATTATTAAAACTCAAAACTTTGACGAGATTTGAAAAACAATTAAGGCTTAAAAGCCTAAAATTAAATCATCTAAGAATAGACGATGAATTTATTTTGAGAATTTGACTTTTAAAGTACAATGGTGGTTTTATATGTTTTGGGATCACCTAAGGATAGGTGATGGTTTTGTATATCTGTAGTACTAAGATTCTAGACATGAGTTATCTCATGTTCGGTTCCTAGGAATGTTATAGTCTAGGTCAAAAGCATTTCTAAGAACCTAATTCCCTATAACCGCGGCTTTGATACCAATCTGTAACACCCCGACCACATGGAACTTGTGTCAGAAACGTCGGGGAGTCACGTTACAAGATTGTTCACAACATATGGTACTAAATTTTAATTATATTGATTTATTGAAGTTTATTGTCTTTTGAACACAAAATATTACAAACAATTGTTTTGAGATTAAAAATAAACTAAATTTCGAGTCTGAATCCTACATGTAGCATACTGTATATCATCAAATAGTTGTACTGGAAACATATGTGAAAATATATAGTCAACAATAAAGTTGGTGAGTAACATTGGTTTTGTGGTCAACTTCATGGCTATTGATTTGGTATTGCAATACATTGTCCAACTACAAGGGCCGATGAGTGAAATAAACCTTGTATCCAATTGTATGTCAAATGTGTTTAGTATTACAATATGTTGACCAACTACAATAGTTAGTATTTTGAATCTTTTGTAGCCATGAATATTGACAAAAATGTTTCTTTGTAATAATCAAGTGAATAACAAATTGTTAGGATATGAATTGCACAGTTTATATATTTTGAAAACTATTTGTGATTTTGTATAAACTAGTTGTTTTGATTTGTATAAACAAGCATGGTCGCTTGTAAATACATTCAAGTTTGTGTTGACTCGTCGGACAAACCCAAGAAGCTTTCGTCAAAATTTCACAATTTCTACCATGCCCTAAACAAACTTCCTCACAAACCCAGAAAGCGGTAATAGGGTTGTCAATCCTATGGCACCGTAACATACTACCGGTCGGCTTGGCCAAAGTTAGTGAACGTATTTGTGTTGTAGATAATGCACCACCAAGTTTCACACAAAATGGAAAACAAATTCTATATATATATACCATATGTAATTGTGTTTTGTAACTTGGAAAAGTAGTAGATACATCTGAATCATCCCAAAATATTTTGAAAACGTAAAAGTGAGGACTATGTACTCACTTGATTGTCGATGATGTGTTTACACGTGCTTGTGATATGCACTAAATACAACATATAAATTATATTAAATGAGGCATAAAATCAACCCCTTTTTAGTATTATTGTTGGAAAAAGTCCATTTATTTGTACACTTTTGATTTTCAGAATTAAAAGAGCTCAAATGTACAAAAGGAACAAATTAACAGCAAAAACCAACATAAATACAGAAGAATGAAAGTTGTACATCATACCGAACCTCCGAGCTTCAGCTCAAGACCAAAAACAACAAATCAGAAGACAAGCGTGGGCTATGCCACCTAGGCATGGGCTATGCCACTTAGGCATGGGACCGTGCCCCACTCAAATTCTAAAAAGAAGAAAAAAAAACAGACAAGAGACACGAGGCCGTGTCACATGGACACGGGCTATGGTCAACCTCCAGATATGCAAATCTTGGATAATACAGTAAGTACAATGGCCACGGGGTCATGTCGTTGACACTCGGGGCCGTACAAGCATCCAGTCTGATAAGCTCATTAAATGAAGACATAAAAGGAGGCACGGGGCCGTGTAAAGCTTCTGTTTCCAGCTATAAATAGGGGTGTTTGGTTCAATTACAATCCATCCCATGGCAAACCATTTCTCTCACACTTGCCACCATTCCACCACCATCATCTACCCCAATCATTAGAGTTTAGAGTGAGTAGAAGTCTCGTGATCCCGATTAATCGTAAGAGCCTTTGTTAAGCTATGGCCATGCTTGGCTAATCTCTTACATCACTTGGTGAAGACAAAATCTTTTATGTATTACTTTTGATTTCCAATCTTTGGTTAACTTTTTAATTGGGTTTGTATTAATAGACCTTAATAACTAGCTTTTTTTATATTGAAAGTGAATTTTATCCTATCATCTCTTCATGTTTTGTTGATTCACTCATTCGTGCCTTTACGGTCTATATAAAGCACGTTAACTACTTGGAAGAGGGTTAGAAGGGTGGTATGGGTAAAGTTCTTGCCTCGTTCAGTGTATAGATCCTGCGAGGACTTGGTTCAAGCTTATTAGGACTTCCCTTGAGGTAGATAGCATCAAATCGGGGAAGTAAGAACGGCTTAAATCCCTTATAAAGTAAACTACTATTAAAACTTTAAACCGGCCTTGTAGGACTGTATCCCTGCTGACTCAGACCAATATGGCCAAGGGTAGCGTTGCCTCCAAAAAAGGACATGCCACAATTTACATTAATAACTTACTTAATTGTCTTTCAATATTTCGGCCTTGCCGGACTGTATCCCTGTGACTCAGACCAATATGGTCGAGGGTAGCGTTGCCTCCAAAAGAGGGACATGCCACATTTTGCTTTAATAACTTACTTAATTGTCTTTCAATATTCCGACCTTGCCGGACTGTATCCCTACTGACTCAGACCAATATGGCCGAGGGTATGTGTTGCCTCCAAAAGAAGGATATGGCACTACAACCAAGATAATCTCTTAAAAACCTTGAATTGCAGAAATCATCAAAGGATACATGAAAGACAAGTCTGAACCAAGTGATTTTATCTTATTTGTTTGTTTCTTTTATTACTTTAGTTTCTTTCACTTTTCACTTATTAAAACAATTTTCTAAAAATTTGGGTCAATTAGACGTTGATGATAAACCGATATTAAAAGCTCTTGTGTCCTTAGACGACCTTTGTATCTTACCATCACTTTACTATGCCAACGATGGGTGTACTGCCCTAGCGTGTTGTAGAGAGTAATAGTGTTATATCATGTTTTATACATTTAAAGCTTTATAAAAGAGTAAAAAAGTACTTAAAATATACACACCCTCACTCATGTCAGCTTGCAAAGCTCAAGTGTTTTCTAATAATTCGGATAATTATATAATTAGTGTATATTAAGGTTTAAACGGATCAGATAGAAGGAGGTTCGTAACCAAATGAGCGAAGGATCTCGTATAATATGGTTTGTTAAACCTTACATTCTATTTTAAAAGTGTTAAGTGTTTTGAAGTGTTTTAACCCGTTACGTCAAGTTAAAATGGTTTATACCATTCTTAACGGGTCGTATGCGTAAATTCATGTTCGGATGGTTGAATGGGTCTTACGAGGAGTCCGACTTGTCAAAATACGTTTTATGATATTATATGATAAGTCTTGAAGTCAAATATAGATTATACAGGTTTAAAACATTTTATGCCAAAATGCCATGTGCGTGTGTGTCTATATATATAAGGTTAGTTTTATTTGTGAACAACCCTCTTGATAGTGAAATGTGTGAACTAATCCTAGCCTTTGATTATCAATACACAAGTGTAAATCAATGGCCAAGGTTTGATGATTAAAATACACGAGTGTATTTTACGAGTTGATGATTAAAATACATACACTAGTATATTTTACGATTTGATGATATAAATCAATGGCAAGGATTTATTCACTAAGTTCACAAACACACTAGTTTTCACTCTAGAACCTCACGCTATAATATATATATATATATATATATATATATATATAGGGTGAGGATCATGTGAGGAACACTAGGCTAATTGAGAAGCATTATAGACCACACATTTTCCCTAAGCTTTTTCGTACAATACACATATGGATAGTTTATAATTGACTATATACATATGTGTGTATTACGAAAAGCTTTGGAAAATGTGTGGTCCAGAATGGTTCTCAAATTTTCTCAAATAGGGTGGACTTCTCTTAGGATCTCTACCTTATATATATAGATACATATACATATATATATATACATATATATATATACATATGTATGTATATTAATATGTATATTATATATATATATATATATATATATATATATATATATGAGAACGACCGTTAGGAACCACCCTTTTTGCGAGAACCAATGTGAACACAACCAAAAATACCTAAAAAAATCTAAAAAACACACAAAAAAAATCTATATCTTTTTTTAAATAGCTATATTTCATCACTAAAAAAATCAAAAAAAAAATTCGAGTAAGAATTTCGATGCACATGTGCATGTGTATCATATCTTTGACAAATTCCGAATACATTACCAATATTAGACAATTCCACTTTCATTTAAACTACTATCCGTAATACATTACTTTTTACATTACCAATATTAGAAATGCACATGTGCATCTATATGTATGAGTTTTAATACACTACTTTGAATACATTTTCCCTTTCATCTATCATACCATCCATAGTACACTACCATTACCTCCTACCATCCATAAGACAATACCATTACCTCCTACCATCCGTAATACAATACCATTACCAATATTTCACTTTATGCACATATATATCAACGTCCTTCATACCATCCAACCAACATATTATGTCACACCTGGTCGTAGCGGAAGCGCAAGTGTGTGACTACTAGGTAATCATTGCATCCAATATAGTAAACATTATAAATTAACAACGATGCATGCCATTCATAAGTTTCACTTCATATTTACAATCATCAAAAGTAAAGTCACATTGTTATCAGTTTCAGATCACCCGTACAAACATAGTTTAAAAGACATTTTTTCAAAATAGGATAGTGTTTTCATCACAATTTCATGTTGAGGCTTTGACCGCTATATACCCAAACGAAGTTGGGATATAAAAGGCAAACCCTCCAAAAGATAATACATCGTTGTCTTGACAGTTCCTAAACCCGGATCCCATCACCAGTTCAAGTCTTGCGTCCTAAAACACATGTAATTTTAAAAAGTCAACATAAAGTTGGCGAGTTCATGTAGTTTATTGTTTTCGTATCCAGATGTCATCTTTGAAAACCTGATATTGAAATCCAAGCATGTTATTAGTATCAAACGAGTGAATTTAGGATCTATCAGTGTGTCGCGAGCACCCTGACATACTAGTGCCATAAGTAAGTAACCAAACCAAGACTTCTTTGACATTTTGGGATCACAAAAGCACTCCAATGGGTATACCAACCAGGAGTGGAGTGGGTCTCAAACTCAACAGATCTACCTCTTTTGCACCTTGGTCACTAAGTGATTAATGGTTACTATTGTTTTTCCTACTTACGCACAATGATCTGTTATCTGCTAACTCATAGCTAACATACTGTTTTGACATGACATGTATTTCCCCTCGATAGTTTAAACAAAACTTAAAATAAGTGAAAGGAGGGACATGAACTCACAGTTTTTGCATTCCTTTTAAGTCGTACTGTCTAACTTTCGGTGTCCGCAATGTATGTAACCTACAGCGTATTGGTTTCATTAGACACCTAGGTCTTAATGGACCTTGTACACGTTGTTCATCCTGAATTCTTGTTATTTATTTACTTGTTATGATTGAACAACTTAGAATGTTATTATAAGTGTTGGTAGTTTTTGTTTGTTCGATGAATATTGTTATATATTTCTTAATATATATATATATATATATATATATATATATATATATATATATATTATTGTTTTCAAACAATGTGTGAACTGGCTTTGCCCTTCACATGTCATTGGGCCTAGCCCATGTTTTCTTGTTACTGGGCCTAGCCCATGTAATTTTTGCTTTGGGCCCAGCCCATGTCTTTTTGTCCTTGCCTAGCCCATGCCTTTTTGTCCTTGGGCCTAGCCCATGCCTTTTTGTCTTTGGGCCTAGCCCATGTCTTTTTGTCTTTGGGCCTAGCCCATGTCTTTTTATATCCTTGGGCCTAGCCCATGTAGTTTGTATCCTTGGGCCTAGCCCATGTATTTTTATATAGTTTTGGGCTTTTATTAGATTTTTGGGCCACCTCCATAAATGCTTATGGAATTTGGGCCTAACATATTATTTTAACAGTTTTGGGCCTAGCCCAAATGTATATATATGTAAGCCCATTTTTATTATAAGTGTTTACTTATAATTTTTCTAACTTTTTATATACTTAACTTTTCGGATTTTTTATTTCGATAACATATAAACATGTTAAACGTCTAAATATATATTCAGACTCGTTGTCGGCGTTGTTTATTACATGTTTGTTTTTGTCGAGAATCGTTCGTTGGCGTCGACGTGAAGGTGTAATCTTGAATGTCCGCCTATTGTTTGCCTTGTTTCAATTGTCCGATTTATTGTTTCGACGCTTAACAAAATATATTTATCATGTTACCAATACTTGGTGTGTTGTTTCAAGTGTTTGTATTTTGTATATGGTGGGGTATTTTTTATTGTGAATACCCTAAGGTTCTAATACATACACATACATCACACATGTTATACATATAAATTTATTAGTAACAATATGTATATAAATACGTGTATTATTTTCCATATAAGAATATATATTTGTAAAAGCATTTGTTTTACTTATAAATATATATTTGTATCTTTATTTAAACACTTGGTTATTTAGAGATAACCTTTGTTATTAGAGTCCACTAAATGACGTTTTAAGTTACTAATCACGTTTAGTCTCACTAATCACCCCACTAATCATGCTTTAATCATGATAAGATTTTTAGAAAATTTCGCCATAGTTTCCCTAAACTATGGCATTTTCCATGTTTTAAAAACGTATTTAAAACCTGTTTAAGCTCATAATCATCATCAACAAACCACCTAATACTTATTAACATAATCTACATATCATCATCCATGACTTTTGTTGTTAAAAACCCTAGTAAATCAAGAGGGTTTTTAATGTTCATTATTCTTTTCAAAACAATACTTTAGTAGGTTGTTTAAACAAGTTCATGCATGTAATCCCTTTGATTACTACACACTTTTAATGTGATTACAACTCAAATATATATGTTTACTTCTTATAAAAATCATTTCTATGTATAAAAGTTATTTTTAAGTTGTAGTATTTTACATGGATGATGTAAGTGATGATCTTATCTAGATTTAAACCGTATCATGTTTAAATCCTTATTTTATACTAAATCACACAAGGTCATCTTACTTTTATATCATAATATCAACATATACAACTTCAATATACAATCTAACAACCATATAAGCATGTAATCAACACAAAATAATCAATATTTACTGTTATTATTATGTTGTATTTTAGGGTTTTTGATGTCTCTTTTCTTGATTTTCAAGATGATCAACTTGTACACTAATAATCTAAACATATAAATAAGTTAGATTATGGAGGAGATTAGCTCACAATGGGTGCACAAGCTTCTTGAAGATTATGGAAGAAAATAAGCTCCTTAAGAACCCCTAATGACCTCCATCCTTGAATGCTTCTTTAATAGTCTTGGTTAAGCTTCAAAGTGTATGGAATGTGGTTTTCTAAGGTGGCACAATGGTGGTGTGTGGTGAAGGTGGTGGAGCGGTGAGCAAGAGGGCGAAAAGGAAGAAGAATGTTGCAATTTTTTTGTGAAGGTGAGAATGATGTTTACTTGTTGCAAATGATCGTATTTATCTAACCTTTCATTCACATCAACACTTATCAAGACCATGCCTAAGATCTTCAATTTTTCAACAAAATAAAGGGGTGGGACCCACCTTGTGACTGTTAAATGGAGGGGGGTAAGTGTAAATTGTTTTCACCACATGTTAAAAAAAGATAGATATTTTGGTGATTAAATTAATTATGGTGATTAGGGTTAATCTCCTAGCATCTTAAGCATAAGACTTGTGTTTAGGGTGTAATTACATGGCATTTAATCCTTATGATCTTCCAAAATAAGTTTCGGATGACGGATATGCCGCTAGATCGCTCATCGTCGAAGTATTCGCTAATAAACGGAACTATATATTTATTACCGGAAGCGTTTGTTTTCGATTAACACAACTAATATGGTGTCAAATTAGTGCATTTCGATCCAAAAATATTCATGACTAGTTCGCTAGACGAATACACGATGAATTAGGGTTGCCGATATGTCTTCCGTTCGATCGGTATCGGCACTTTTATGATCTGTCGTCGAACTGTTCCGAAAGTTGTGTTTCCGTGACCTTATGTTAGATGAATGGATTCCGAGTTCCAAATAATGCTTAACTAGTTCACTAGATGCTCGAATGAAGCTATCGACTACTAAAATATTCGTCGTTTCGACGATCGGCCGCTTTCCGGTCAAGTTGTGCACAGTTTGCCGAATGACCGGAAACGATGTGTTTTGTGCATTTTTAATATTCTTGCATTATTTTAGGATGTTTAGCATTGTTTTATTCTTATCTTGACATCCGGAATCCTCCGAATTAGACTTGCGGACAAATCGCCATTTGTCGCCTTTTTGGTCGAAACGGACAATTTTGCAATTTAGGCGTTATACCGGAAAGTTATGTATTATTGTTACAGTTGTTCTCAAATATGTATTTTCATTTGTATATGGACTCACGTATGACATTAACATGCCGTTATTCCTTATTCTGGTTCGTTTCAGCGGGTTTTCCGACACGGTTAGTGTCACCGCAATTAGTGCGTCCAGCACTTTCTACCAACAATATTAGGGCATTGTTTTGGTCTGTTTCTCGTCGTAATGGAAACCAGTATTTGTTATAATCCGATTTACTTGTCCTAATAATGTACGACTCAGTTTTGAACTTAAATTACGATAATCATGCATGAGATTATAATATGAAATTAGTGATTACATTGTACGGAACTACTAGTTATTTGCCAGTTGTTACATACTCCCCCTGTTAAAAAGAATTTTGTCCCGAAATTCAGCTTGAGGCATCCACTGAAGGAGTCTTCTCGAACAGGTGGGGGTATTTTGACTTGATTTGATCTTCACGCTCCCACGTATACTCGGGACCGTGACGCGAGTTCCAGCGTACCTTCACCAGTTTGATTTGGCTTCTTCTTGTCTTTTGGACCTTCCAGTCCATGACTTCAACTGCTTCTTCAGTGAATTGTAATTTGTCATCAACATGAATTTCATCTCCTGGAATGATAACGGTGTCATTTGTTGGACTTTTCTTCAGATTGGACACATGAAATGTGTCATGTACATTATTGAGTTCCTCTGGTAGTTTTAACTTATAGGCCACTGTACCAATCTTTGCCAGAATTTCAAAAGGTCCAATATATCTTAGGTTGAGCTTTCCACGCTTCCCGAATCTACCTACGCCTTTCCAAGGTGAGACCTTTAACAATACTTTGTCTCCCACCTCGAAGGATAATGGTTTGCGTCTTCGATCCGAGTAGCTCTTTTGTCTATCACGGGTTGGTTTGATACGCTCACGTATCTTAAATATCTTATATGTGGTCTCTTGTACGAGTTCGGGACCAATGAGTTGTTTGTCACCGACTTCCGCCCAACACAATGGCGATCGGAACTTTCATCGATATAGTCCTTCAAAGGACACGGCCTTGATAATGGGGTGATAACTATTATAGTAGGAAAACTCTACCAACGGTAAATGAGTATCCCAGTTTCCGCCTAAATCCATCACTAGGCCCGAAGCATGTCTTCTAATGTTTGAATGGTTCGCTCGCTCTGACCATCGGTATGCGGGTGAAAGGCTGTGCTTAAATCCAAGAGAGAACCAAATGAATTTTGAAATGATTGCCAGATACGTGACACAAAGCGACCATCTCTATCAGAGATTATCGAGATGGGCACACTATGACGTGTCACAATCTCCTTCAGGTACAGTTCCGCTAGTTTCTCCGTGTTGTCTTTCTCACGGATGGGTAGGAAGTGAGCTGATTTGGTTATCCGGTCGATGATAACCCAGATCATGTCATGACCTCGAGAGGTCCATGAAAACTTTGTAATGAAATCCATTGATATTTGTTCCATTTCCAAACCGGGATCTCCGGTTGTTGTAATAACCCGGATGGCTTTTGGTATTCGGCCTTGACCTTTGCACAAGTTAGGCACTTCCCAACATAGGTCGCAATATCTCCCTTGAGATTAGGCGACCAGTAATACTCTCTCAGATCCTGGTACATTTTGTCTGATCCTGGGTGTATCGAATACTTGGACTTGTGTGCTTCGTCCAGCACCAAGTCTAGCAACTCACCATAATAGGGAATCCAAATCCTCCCATGAAATATAAAGTTCCATCTTTGTTTGGTTCCAATTGCTTTTCCATTCCCTTTAATGATTCAGCTGGAATGTTTTTCGGTTTTAATGCTTCTTGCTGTGCTTCACGCACTCGAGTTGTGAAGTTCGTCTGGATTGTCATCTCCAAAGCTCGCACCCATAATGTTTTGACTCGTTCTTTCCTACTAAAGGCATCTGCTACAACATTTGCTTTGCCCGGGTGATACTTGATCTCACAGTCATAATCATTCAACAGTTCCACCCAACGTCGTTGGTGCATATTCAGTTCCTTCTGGTTGAATATATATCGAAGACTTTTATGCTCTGTGAATATGGTACACTTAGTGCCATATAGATAATGACGCCAGATCTTCAAGGCAAATACCATGGCACCTAACTCCAGGTCATGCGTGGTATAATTCCTTTCATGAACTTTCAACTGTCGTGACGCGTACGCGATGACTTTTTCTCGTTGCCTTAATACGCAACCTAAACCTTGATGTGATGCATCACAGTACACCACAAAGTCATCGGTACCATCCGGAGGGATAGTGTGCTTTGCATAGCTTCTCTTTCAATACTAGGAACGCCGATTCCTGCTTCTCTCCCCAATCAAACTTTCTATCCTTCTGGGTTAGCGAAGTTAGCGGTTGTGCAACCTTGAAGTTTTCAATAAATCTCCTGTAATACCCCGCTAATCCTAGGAATTGTCGTATTTCTGTGGGAGTTTTTGGCATGGTCCAGTTCTTTATTGCCTCGATCTTCGAAGGGTCAACATGTATTCCGTTCTCGTTTACCACATGGCCAAGAAATTGTACCTCGCGAATCCAGAATTCGCATTTTGAGAACTTGGCATATAACTACTCCTTCTTCAGCAACTCCAAGATAGTTCTCAGGTGTTGTTCGTGCTCTTTCGGTGCGTGAGTATATCAGTATATCATCTATGAATACGATCACGAATTTGTCAAGGTATGGCTTACACACTTGGTTCATCAAATCCATGAATACTACAGGGGCGTTCGTTAGGCCAAAGGGCATAACAAGGAACTCATAATGACCATAACGAGTCCGAAATGCTGTCTTAGGAATGCATTCCTCTTGGGTTCTCAATTGATGATGCCCGGATCTTAAATCAATCTTCGAGTAAAAACTTGACCCTTGCAACTGGTCGAATAGATCATCGATTCTTGGTAATGGGTACCGGTTCTTGATTGTTAACTTGTTTAACTCTCGGTAATCGATGCACATGTGAAATGTTCCGTCCTTCTTTTTCACGAATAGCACCGGAGCTCCCCAAGGCGAGAAACTCGGCCTTATGAAACCCTTGTCGAGCAGCTCTTGCAACTGCATAAATAATTCTTGCATCTCCGATGGCGCTAGTCGATATGGAGCTTTTGCCACAGGTGCAGCTCCTGGCACTAAGTCAATACAAATTCGACTTGTCTCTGAGGAGGTAGCCCTGGCAAGTCTTCTGGAAAGACCTCAGGTATTCCCTTACTACCGGATGTCTTCAATCTTGCGCTCATCGGCCTTCTTATCCACCACGTGGGCAATAAAGGCGATGCATCCTTTCCTTAAACATTTCTGCACCTTCATGCAGTTTATGATACGTAAAGGCGTGTCACACTTCTCACTGTGAATCATCAAGTGTTTTCCGTCGGGTAAGGGGATGCGAATGATGTTCTCATGACATATAACCTCGGCTCGATTATTGGATAGCCAATCCATCCCGATAACAACATCAAAACTACCTAGTTGAACTGGTAATAGATCTATATCAAACTTCCATTCACCCAATTCTAACTACATTTCTTTATTATTTCTTTCGACTCTACTACTATTCCGTTAGCTAGCTCAATCGAGTAGGGAACATCTAGTTTACTCGACCTTACCCAAGCATATCTCTAAACTCTTTAGAAATAAAACTAAAATCTGCCCCGGTATCAAAAAGAAAGATGCAAAGTGATCATTGATAGGGAACGTACCGGTGACCACGTTTGGATCTGACGATCATCCTTAGCTCCAATTACGAATACTCTTCCCTGTGCTTGATTCGCTTTAGGACAGTCTTTCTTGAAATGTCCTTTGTCTCCGCATCCATAGCAAACTTGATCTCCAGTGTTGGCTCGACACACATCGGTGCGATGTCTGATTTTTCCAATTCCAATTTTCCACACTTGGGGCCTCGACATTCCCCATGGTGGTGGAAGGGACATTTGGGGCATTTCGGTGCGTCCCCTGTATAAGCTTTGTTAACCGCAGTGTTCAGGGTTGTGGTAACATATGTTTTGGTTTCCTTAACTTCTCTCGTGGCTTGTCTCTTGTTGTTGTTGTGGTTTCCATGAGAACCTTTCTTGGAATGAGAAAATTTCCGTTTGTTGGAATCATTGGTCTCCTCAGTAGATTCTTTCTTGTTTCCACCACTCTTAGGCAACTTTCCCTGACGTACAACTCTTCGGTCAGGCTGACGGCTAGCTCAATTGCTTCACCAATCTCTGTGGGTTTCGAAAAACTCAGAATTTCGGGGCAAGTCCCCGATTGTACCTCTCAATACGTTTAAATTTTGGTTCCACTAAATATGGCACCACTCAGATATATCATGGAATTGCTGTGTATACCCAGAAATGTCTGAACCAATCATTTTCAGATTCCAAAATTCTGTCTCCAACTTTTGAATTTCTGATCTTGAACAATACTTCTTCTTCATCATCTCCTTTAGTTCCTCCCAGGTCAGGGCACAAGCAGCATCATCACCCTTGGTTTGGACCTGGAGGTTCCACCATGATAGAGCTCCATCCACAAAGAGTTCGGTAACATAGGTGACTCTTAATTCAGCCGGGCACTTACTCATTCAAATGACTGAGTCTGTCTTCTCAGTCCAGCGTATTAAGGCTACAGCGCCTCCGGTACCATCGAAGTTCAGAGGTTTACAGTCAAGAAACAGCTTATGCGCAACCTGAAATCATTGGATACACCATTTAAGCATGAATAAGTAGCACAAATAAGATGGACGAGAGTGTGTTGTGGTTATGAGAAACCGTGTATTACCAGTGGGAGGATTTACTCCTGTTGAACCTCCTGTACCGCGCTATGCTCAGAGCGGTTTGCCTCATACTGTGCAATGGTCTGGGAGATGCGTTCGTTCAGCTCCTCTTGTGTTGTGGGTAGGGTGTTATTGTTTGAGCTTCTTCTGCGGGGCAGCATTGCCTTTTAACACAATATGTCACTCACAATTAGTCGAATAATACTTTCATGTTATTATTACCATTTATTTATTTATTTATTATTATTATATTTATCTTTATCTATTTATATATATTTTTTTTAATATATGCAACAGCACATCGGTACATGATAAATAAATGAATATATGCAAACGCCATACACACACCCATTGTCATCATACGCATAGCTCGCCACATCTAAAGTATAATCATAATATCACCACGGTGCAATGCATCAATCATAAAATCACCACATCATGACATAATCAACCATAACATAAAATAAATACAATGTAACATAAAGAAAATACACTTTTATACAATGACAACTTGTTACAATTTGTTCACGAAGAGCCAAAAAGACTTAGGGGTACACAACCCTAGTCAATACAAGTTTTTGCATTACAAAAGTACCATTTTCTACTACATTGCTTCTTCACGTCAATAAGTTGTCTTCCAAAAGTTGGGATCTTCAAGGCTGAGTCTTCATAAGCCAAAACAACAAAAGTACTGTTGATCCCCAAAAGACATCTACAAACCTGTTACTGGGGTGGAGGGGGTGGGGAAATGGTGATCATGGGAACATACTATGATAGTAGGCCATTCTCCTCCTAAGACTAGAAATGCGCTAGTAGCATCCGTCTGAAACTACTCTAGCTCCTGCACTCGTGCCTCGGACGGGCATGACGAGTGGTGGAATGGGCAGTAGAAAGGTGGAGTCGGTGGTGGTGATAGGGGTAGTGGTGGTGGTGATGGGGTGGGTATGATCGTGGGGGTGGTATCGGTGATGACAGTGGTGGGGGTGTCACTCTGTAGTGGCGTGGGCAGTATGCTGCGACTCTATCTCCCAAATCATACGAAAGATCAGAGAGAGCTGTAGGTCATGAGAAGTCACCCTTTCCTCCACAGGGATCGGAGGAAATTGTGAGGGATGATAGGGGTCTGAAGGGCTCATGCCAGGTGGAGATGTCGGAGTAAACATACCTGCTGTTGTGCGTGGGCGTGGGTCAAACATGGGGGTACTCTATCAGAGAAGGAAGGTCCTGGCATATGAGAAGGTCAGCTGCAGATGGGTTGAAGATAGGGTGGTAAGTGGACCTCTCGGAGAAATACGGTGGTGGTTGCTCGGGGGCACGTGGAGTGCCGCTCAGCGAGTAGTAACGGGTCGATCCTGTATAGTGAGTGGGTCCAGGGGTCAGGACTCTGACAGGGAACGAACTGACGCGAGCCAGGTGAGGCCACATGGGGTGAATACGTAGACGCATGAGTGCCTGGGGCGGCAGATGAAGCATCGTCCGCCTCATGCTCACTCGGAGCAGCATCAGTATATGATGAGATGTCCACGACTGGGATATCTGGGGTGGAATCTCGAGTATAGCGATATCATCGAAAACCTCGCCATCACCCAGGTCGTCCTCCATGTGTTCAACATGGAACACTGGTATCTCGTCGTCGTCATCGCCTAAATCAATCACGGGGGAACTACAGCAAGGGGCACAGCCAGATGTACAATAGCGTGTTCACCCTCTGGGTGACCATACACTATGATGTCATGTGGGTGCTGAGGGACGGCCAGTACGTCGTCTGCTGGGGGTGCATCAACCTCCATAGGACGATAAATGCCTAGTGGCTGAATATCCTCATCGTCGGATATGTACTCCACTGGGTATTCCTCATAACTCGATGCTGAAGACATAATCCACGTAAATAATTTGTACAATGCATATATATACATGTTAGTAATTTATGATATATTTTAAATTAATCACCATCTCTCATGCAAGACTTGTTCTCTTTCCATGCAATCTTACTGTTTTGTGTCTATCCATCATTGACTAATTATGTACTAACTCTGCTCATTACTTATAGTTGAGCTCGTGTGATAGATCCATGTGTTATAGGGACACAATGAAAACCTTTTTGTTATCTGTTATAATTTCCAAAACATTTCTATCCAGTTTTAAAACTTTGTTTTCATGTGTGAGCCCCTGGTGATTGTAGACCAAACTTTTAATAAAGAGTTTTTCCCCGGTTCACTACAATCGGAGCTCTGATACCAGCCTGTCACACCCTGGTCGTAGCGGAAGCGCAAGTGTGTGACTACTAGATAATCATTGGATCTAATATAGTAAACATTATAATTATAAATTAACAACGATGCATGCCATTCATAAGTTTCACTTCATATTTACAATCATCAAAAGTAAAGTTACATTGTTATCAGTTTCAGATCACCTATACAAACATAGTTTAAAAGACATTTTTCCAAAATAGGATAGTGTTTTCATCATAATTTCATGCTGAGGCTTTGACCGCAATATACCCAAATGAAGTTGGGATATAAAAGGCAAACCCTCCAAAAGATAATACATTGTTGTCTTGAGAGTTCCCAAACCCGGATCTCATCACCAGCTCAAGTCCTGCGTCCTGAAACACATGTAATTTTAAAAAGTCAACATAAAGTTGGCGAGTTCATGTAGTTTATTGTTTTCGTATCCAAACGTTATTTTTGAAAACCTGTATTGAAATCCAGTATCTTTTAGCATCAATGAGTTTGTTTGTTCGATGAATATTGTTATATATATTTTTATAAATAAATATATATATATATATATTATTGTTTTCAAACAATGTGTGAACTGGGCCTTGCCCTTCACATTCATTGGGCCTAGCCCATGTAATTTTTGCCTTTGGGCCTAGCCATTGTCTTTTTGTCCTTGGGGCTAGCCCATGTCTTTTTGTCATTGGGCCTAGCCCATGCCTTTTTGTCCTTGGGCCTAGCCCATGTCTTTTTAATATCCTTGGGCCTAGCCCATGTATTTTTGTATCCTTGGGCCTAGCCCATGTATTTTTATATAGTTTTGGGCTTTTATTGATTTTCGGGCCACCTCCATAAATGCTTATGGAATTTGGGCCTAACACATTATTTTCACAATTTTGGAGCTAGCCCAAATGTATATATATGTAAGCCCATTTTTATTATAAGTGTTTACTTATAATTTTTCTAACTTTTTATATACTTAACTTTCCGGATTTTTTATTTCGATAACATATAAACATGTTAAACGTCTAAATATATATTTAGACTCGTTGTCGGCGTTGTTTATTACATGTTTGTTTTCGTCGAAAATCGTTCGTTGTCGTCGACGTGAAGGTGTAATCTTGAATGTCCGCCTATTGTTCGCCTTGTTTCAATTGTCCGATTTATTGTTTCAACGCTTAACAAAATATATTTATCATGTTACCAATATTTGGTGTGTTGTTTCAAGTGTTTGTATTTTGTATATGGTGGGGTATTTTTAATTGTGAATACCCTAAGGTTCTAATACATACACATAAATTACACACAGTTATACATATAAATTTATTAGTAACAATATGTATATAAATACTTGTATTATTTTCCATATAAGAATATATATTTGTAAAAGCATTTCTTTTACTTATAAATATATATTTGTATCTTTATTTAAACACTTGGTTATTTAGAGATAACCTTTGTTATTAGAGTCCACTTAATGACGTTTTAAGTTACTAATCACGTTTAGTCCCACTAATCACCCCACTAATCATGCTTTAATCATGATTAGATTTTTAGAACATTTCGCCATAGTTTCCCCTAAACTATGGCATTTTCCACGTTTTAAAAACATATTTAAAACCTGTTTAAGCTCATAATCATCATCAACAAACCACCTAATACTTATTTAACATAATCTACATATCATCATCCATGACTTTTGTTGTTAAAAACCCTAGTAAATCAAGAGGGTTTTTAATGTTCATTATTCTTTTCAAAACAATACTTTAGTAGGTTGTTTAAACAAGTTCATGCATGTAATCCCTTTGATTACTACACACTTTTAATGTGATTACAACTCAAATATATATGTTTACTTCTTATAAAAATCATTTCTATGTATAAAAGTTATTTTTAAGTTGTAGTATTTTACATGGATGATGTAAGTATGATCTTGTTTAGATTTAAACCTTATCATGTTTAAATCCTTATTTTATACTAAATCACACAAGGTCATCTTACTTTTATATCATAATATCAACATAAACAACTTCAATATACAATCTAACAACCATATAAGCATGTAATCAACACAAAATAATCAATATTTACTGTTATTATTATGTTGTATTTTAGGGTTTTTGATGTATCTTTTCTTGATTTTCAAGATGATCAACTTGTACACTAATAATCTAAGCATAAAAATAAGTTAGATTATGGAGGAGATTAGCTCACAATGGGTGCACAAGCTTCTTGAAGATTATGGAAGAAAATAAGCTCCTTAAGAACCCCTAATGACCTCCATCTTTGAATGCTTCTTTAATAGGCTTGGTTAAGCTTCAAAGTGTGTGGAATGTGGTGTTCTAAGGTGGCACAATGGTGGTGTGTGGTGAAGGTGGTGGAGCCATGAGCAAGAGGGGGAAAAGGAAGAAGAATGTTGCAATTTTTTGTGAAGGTGAGAATGATGTTTACTTGTTGCAAATAATGGTATTTATCTAACCTTTCATTCACATCAACACTTATCAAGACCATGCCTAAGATCTTCAATTTTTCAACAAAAATAAAGGGGGTGGGACCCACCTTGTGACCGTTAAATGGAGGGGGTAAGTGTAAATTGTTTTCACCACATGTTAAAAAAAGATAGATATTTTGGTGATTAAATTAATTATGGTGATTAGGGTTAATCTCCTAGCATCTTAAGCATAAGACTTGTGTTTAGGGTGTAATTACATGGCATTTAATCCTTATGATCTTCCAAAATAAGTTTCGGATGACGGATATGCCGCTAGATCGCTCATCGTCGAAGTATTCGCTAATAAACGAAACTATATATTTATTACCGGAAGCGTTTGTTTTCGATTACCACAACTAATATGGTGTCAAATTAGTGCATTTCCGATCCAAAAATATTCATGACTAGTTCGCTAGACGAATACACGATGAATTAGGGTTGCCGATATGTCTTCCGTTCGATCGGTATCGGCACTTTTATGATCCCTGTCGAACTTTTCCGAAAGTTGTGTTTCCATGACCTTATGTTAGATGAATGGATTCTGAGTTCCAAATAATGCTTAACTAGTTCACTAGACGCTTGAATGAGGCTATCGACTACTAAAATATTCGTCGTTTCGACGATCGGCCGCTTTCCGGTCAAGTTGTGCACAGTTTGCCGAATGACCAGAAACGATGTGTTTTGTGCATTTTTACTATTCTTGCATTATTTTAGGATGTTTAGCATTGTTTTATTCTTATCTTGACATCCGAAATCCTCCGAATTAGACTTGCGGACAAATCGTCATTTGTCGATTTTTTGGTCGAAACGGACAATTTTGCAATTTAGGCGTTATACCGGAAAGTTATGTATTATTGTAACAGTTGTTCACAAATATGTATTTTCATTTGTATATGGACTCAAGTATGACATTAACATGCGTTACTCCTTATTCTGATTGTTTCAGCGGGTTTTCTGACACGGTTAGTGTCACCGCAATTAGTGCTTCGAGACTTTCTACCAACACTTTTAGGGTATTGTTTGGTCTGTTTCTCGTCGTAACGGAAACCAGTATTTGTTATGATCTGATTTACTTGCCCTAATAACGTACGACTCAGTTTTGAATTTAAATTATGATAATCATGCATGAGATTATAATATGAAATTAGTGATTACATTGTACGGAACTACTAGTTATTTGCCATTTGTCACATATTACATCATAAAGTGACAAATATAACCCAAACCATCAACCACTGGATATAACTAACCAAAAACACGTATATGGGCCTACTTTATCATTTAAAATAACAAACTTTTTGTACCAAAACACGTTATAACATGGTTATACATAATGATGCATATATGCATTTTTAATATTGGTAATGTAAAAATTAGTGTATTACGGATGGTGTGTAAGTGCAATTATTTATTAATAGTAATGTATTATGAAATTTGTCAAAGAAATGATATATATGCACATGTGCATCGAAAATTGTTTCTTGAAAAAAATTAGTGACGAAATATAGCGATTTTTTTAATACTAAAAATATTCTATGTTTTTTGGATTTTTTAGGTATTTTTTTGTGCTCACATTGATTCTTACGGTTCTCGCAATAAAGGTAGTTCTCGCATGAACCCTAGCGTATATATATGACTCATCAATTGACCCATCAAATGAAATGACCAAAAGGTATAATATCAGAGGATTATTCCCTATATTAATATGGTCACATAGTAGGGCTTGATTGGGTTTTAAGGTTGACCAAACAGGTCAGAATCGAAAGTCAAAGTAGAAGTCAAATTGTTTGACTTTAAACTAGGAATTGAACACTAAACTAATAATGACGAGTTAGACATAATAAAACTAGTCTTATAATAGTTATAATGTCAAAATTTATAGTTTTAATACTTAAAAGTACATTCGTCGTAAAATACAATTTCTGCATTTTTTATTTTTATTTTAAACATGTTTGACTCATCATTTTGCTTAATAAACATGATGATCAAAGGGTGTAATCGCAACGGATTAACACCTATATTATTATGATCACGTAGCAAAATTCAATTTGAACTTTAACTTGACCGAAATTGTTAGAATCGAAAGTCAAAGCAAAAGTCAATTTGCTTGACTTTAACTAATAACTAGCTAATAAAATGAAATAGACTAGGAGAAACACTTATTAGTGTTTGGATGGAAATGTTACAACTTAGAAAAGGAAGCTTCAAGTCCAGATGCAACCTCCAAGAGTGTTTTGAAGATGAGAAGAAAGAATGGTGTGAATGAAATCTCGAAAACATGGACCTCTTTATACTAATTGAGGATCATGGAGGTGCTGCCAAGTGTTAGCTGAGTTGCTTAGGTGTCGCTTAGCGTCCTAACAAGTGTTTGAAGAGGATTAAGTGTGCCAAAATTCGTGCAAGGTGTTAGTACTTGGTGAACAAGGCTTAGGCATTGTGGTCCGCAACATTCTACATACAGGGCACCTCTTACAGACCGTTAGGCTTAGGCATTGCGGTCCGCAAGGCCCTCTAACAAAAAGATTTTTTCTTACTAAAAGTTTGGCCCATGGACTTGTATTATCAGCTTTTTGACATGTTTAACTTAGATTTTGTTCCGGAAATGTTATGAATATTGTTTTGCTTGTATGTACGATTATGAAACTTGTAAATAAAACTTAGAATTTTATTAAACATGGAAATGATCGAAAGTTTACAATCTTTGAAAATTGCTATGGTTACAACAATTACCATCACTAAGAGTATGCCTCTATAAGTGACTTGGGCAAGTCCAGATCATTGTTATCCCACAAGCAGAGGAGGGTACACCTCTTGAGTAACAAGTGACTCTTGAAGGTTTTTCAAGTGAAGAAACCACTACAACTATAGGGGCAACATGTCACTATGGCAGTGATTACATCTTTAAGACTTCCTGAAGGCAACAACTGTTGAGTCTACAATAGTACACTCTTTAACAGTTGGAAGTCCTTAGACCAAGACCTAGGGACACCTAGTCTAAAACCAGATACAACCACCTCTAGTAGGAATTTCAGATGATCTTATTAATTTAGGTGATGGATTAAGATATCAGGATTTGATGAAGAGAGTCACCAAGATAGAATCTTTAGTTGATGACATAAAGAAGATGCTAAAAGTCTTGGTACAACAATCAAAACCTCAATCATCAACTGCAGAACTTTTCAAAGACTTATGGCCATATGTTCAATCATTTCTCACTCTTCAATAACAGTCTACAACTGTCACCCATAGCATTCACATGGAACTGATTGAAAACATGGTTGAAGCTACGTATAAAGATACTCAAGTTGAGATAAAATCCATTAAAGTTCACCTTCTCCAAACTACAGGTTCTGCTCCAAAACCTAGGTATCTCGATGATACCAAAAAAGGGGAAATATGAAGAGGGTTTGAGGAAACTTCCTCCCCAGGTCAAGAAAACTCAAAGAAGTATGTTCTGTCTACAACAAAAAAGGCAAAGGAGGAAGCCTTAGAAAAGGAGAAGTGAAAAGATATACGAGAGGCCAAATATGCTCTAGCAGTGTAGGAAAAAATTGAAAAGCTAAGACTTGAATAAAACTTGGGTACTTCAACAGAGACACCTGCAAAAAGACAACTTACAATATAAGTTAAAACCACTATTACATCAATCTCTCAATCCACTATTACTGCAACAACTACTCCTCCAATAATGCTAAAATTAGCCAAATCACTGTTCCTACCACTCAAACATTTGTGGTATTGATAAAATGCAAATAAATGTTACATCCACAACAACACTTGTCATCACCTCTGAATGTATCAAGCCCATTTCACAAAGAGCACCAACTTGTAATCTCAAAAGAAAATCATTAACATACACTCTATCTCCTCGATGAAAAACACCAACCCTTTATACCAGAGGAAGAAGATCAAAGTTCATCATTCAAGATGATGATGAAGAAACTCCATAAGTATCACCCATCAGAACCACATCATCACTTCCACAAACTACAGAACAAATCACCATTACCACTTCAAAATCCTTACCAACATCTACACCACTTCCATAATCACCACTGCACATCCTCTAGAATTGTCAACCGTATCTTCAGAAATACAGTCTTTCTATTTCATAGAAAATTCAAATCAACTCACCTTCACATTACTGCAAACTTTCCAAAGCCTACAAAAGTCAAAGAATATCTGGATTTAAAGTTGAAACAAGCTGAAATGGTAGCTTTAAATAAAAGAAAAGAGGAGGATGATATAAAGATACAGCTCATCATGTCTGATGAGCTCAGGAAAGTGAATGCTCTGGAAGATTATGCTAAAGATATCTGCAACAAACTTTCTCATGCACTAATCACAGACCCTGATCTTAAAAAAGCTTTGAGAAAAGACTACTTGAATCACATCATGAAGACTAAACCATACAAAGCAACCAAAGCTCAATTCTCAGGCTGGACAACTTAAGCCTTATTAGATGAAATATTAAGGATTGAAAAGTTACTCCTCAACCTAGAGCTCAAACCCATCCTCTCAATTGGAAGGCTAGCAAAAGGCTAAATGACAAAAGGGCCCTGCAACTAAAGAGAATGAAAGATGAAATCATGTTGCACATTTTGGAACCATGAGGTCAATGGCGATATAAAATGAAGCTACCAATAAGAAAAACTATAAAAAGTTGGAAGCACTTAGAGAGAAAGACCCTTCACTTCCAAGAAAGCCTATTTACGATCAACTAGACTTCCCAATCAAGACTCTAGTTGCTCTAACAGAACTTCCTTCTCCAAAGAACACCTCCTCATTTTTAAGAAGCTACTTAAAAAGACAAAATGAGATGTATGTTGAAAAACTGAAAGAATATGAAGACTACTACAGAAATGAAGGGATTAGGAATGAATTCATGTATGCACATCCAGACGTAGGTCCATCTCAAATCATTGGTCAAATTTTGGGCAGACCACCTTCACCCAACTCATGACCAATAACTTTTGCCCCAGACAATCCTTACTCGTTCTTAAATGAAAACTTTCAAGTTTAGCCATGAATTGACATTGCTCAAAGCAAATGAAGAAGTTGAAAAGATTTCCATGAATAGTGCCTTTGGCCTGAAAAATGAAGATCTGTAAGACCTTTTGGGTCTTGAACTTGAAAGGGATCTAGAAGATCTTTACTCTATGAAATTTGAATTACAATTCAAAGGCCAGATAAAAGAAAAGATGATGAGAAATAATTATTGATCTAAATAAAGTTTAGTTCTGGCATCGTCTGTTCTATGGGGAGATTGTTGAACCTATAAACGAACAGATGATTGCAAAACCCATAATGTACTAATCTGATAAAGAAATAAACAAGGCATTAGGATTAACTCTTCCCAAAGATAGTAAATCTTAAACACTAACAAAAGATCTGTTGAAGAAGATGAAAGCTCTGTTGATGAAATATTAAAGTCTCTGGAAGACCAAAGCCCTGTTCTTCCTGTTTCTCAAATTCTCTTGAAGTAGTGGTTGGTTGTGCAGATGAAGAACTAGGAATATTTGAATTCCCATATGATAAACCTTTAATTAAATATTCTCTAACCACATATCGCATTCCTTGAATCTCCATCTTGAGTCCATGAATAATATTGTTCTAGTACCAAATGTTTGTCCCTCAGTGTCCTGTATATGTTTGAATCACGAATTGAAAGATGCGAAATCTTTCAATTCCTATGTAGATGAAACAAGATCAAGATCTAAATATTGATTGTTGTTGTATTATTTTATTGATGAATATATATTTTCTCGATTTTAAATACACACACAAAGCTCTAAAGAAAATGCGATCATAAATACTCCCATAAAAATGAACTCTAAGCCACTATATATACTAGGTACATGCTTCACCTAGTGTGCGATTCATTCTAGTGAGCGCGGCACCTTCTCACACTTAAGTATGTGCTTCATCCCCATACATATACTTTCCATTCTATTACAAAGTGAAGGCCTCACGTCAACGCGTATACTTTTCTTTTGCTAATCACAAGCCACAAATACGGTCCCAACAAATTGATACCAAGAGAAAGTTGAAAATATGGTGGAATCCATATGAAAATGCCTATAAAATGAAAACGGCAATGATACATCATCAATCTGTCCAGATTGATGAAAGAAAACCTAAACAACTATATCTAAACAACGAGAAAAGATGATATATTTTATGGATCTAGGAAGCGGTAGGTGAATTGATATAACGTTCACATGTTAAGCTGAATGGACAAAGAAAAGGGTGTTCAGATTAATTAAATGTCGTATTTATGTTCGAAAGAAAAGAGGTGATGAATCAAGTTGAATGACAAAGAAAGATTTGTGGGAGCAATGGATTGTGGAATTAGAGTTTGGGAGAAGAGGTAATGTGGGTCAAATTTTTCGGATCTTAAGATCCACGTGCAAAAATATATAATGACCCATGGAAGATACGCCATAACCACAATTGAGTTCTCCTAGTTTCATGCCACGTGTCCCTCATTTATTTTGATTTATTATTATTATTATTATTATTGTTATTATTATTATTATTATTATTATATAGATGTTTAGGTGTGTAGGGAATAGTTAAAAGAATCCACTTTTCAAATATTTTTGCTTTGATGTGTGGTAGTGTTTGGTTCCCTCGCCCATGGCACCACCAGCACGCTCCACCTACACCCATAATAAGTGGTCTTGTGGTTCTTGGTGGAAAAAAAATTAGAAACGTGTTTAAGAGAGTGTTTTGAATTAAGATATCATTATACAAAGTGTACTTTAAAAAAAAGTTTTAATGATTAGTGTATCACACAACTCTCTGGTTCTAATTTATTATTGCTACTATCAAACCCACAATCGAGTTCTCCTAGTTTCATGTCACATGTCCCTTATTTATTATTATTATTATTATTATTATTATTATTATTATTATTATTATTATTATTATTATTATATAATAATAACAAATAATATATATATATATATATATATATATATATATATGTGTGGTGTGTGTTTTTGTGTGTGTGTTTAGGTGTGTAGGGAATAGTTAAAAGAATCCACTTTTCAAATATTTTCGCTTTGAGGTGTGGCGGTGCATGGCACCACCAACACGTGGTCTTGTGGTTCTTGGTGAAAAAACAAATTAGAAGCGTGTTCAAGAGTGAGTTTTGGATTAAGATATCATTATACAAAGTGTACTTTTAAAAAAATTAATGATTAGTATATCACACAACTATTTGGTTGTAATTTATTCAGCTGAGTAACATAACATTTTCCTACAAGACATGACATATTTCTGTTATTAAAATTTCTTAAAAATTCCATTTATGCAAATGAAACAACAATTTTAAGAACGCTTACACAGTAATGTTTTTATTGATGTGTGTTTATTCTTTGTTATTTTTCACCAAAAATTAGATTTATAAGTATTCAGAACGGTTGACTCCCTCCAAGCATGTCCATCCCAATTTATTACAAACTCATAGTTATGTGTATTGATCAATTCTTGGTTAACTTCTTGATTCTTGTGATTATTTGTATCAAACTTAGAGGTGGTTAGGCAACTTCTGAATTGTTAAGTGTTAAACCAGTAAGAGTAAGAGTAAGAGTAAGAGGTCAGAGGTCAGAGGTCTGAACCATTAAAAGTTTATATAATGCTTAACCGTTTAAAGACAAATGTCTGACTAATTCAGATTATAGGTATTAACCATTAAAACTCAGTATAATGCTTAACTATTAAAAGGCAAATGTCTGAACTATTATATCTGCTCACAAAACAAACAGTCTGAACCATTAAGTGCTGAACTAGTAAGATGTATGAACCATTAAAAACTCCATTAAGAACTAAACAAATAACCCGTTAGAGCTTCTTGCAATGATTGACCCATTTTAACTTGTTTACGAATTTAAACCACAATATACCGTTATCATTTTGTTACCAATTTCAAGAACTCGTATCAAATAGAGTTTAAATGTTATGCTCATTTTCCAATCCCCTTGGATTTCATGAAGGTCAAAACACACGTATGCAAAACCCTTCCATGTTTGAAGTCATCATAGTAGTCTTTCCACCCATGAGACTTATTTTCAAACTGTGACCATTATATCATTCCATTCCGATTCAGCACTTGTGTACTTCCTTACTAGTGAACAAAAACTTCATAAATATCATTAACCTACGACATTAACTATGCTCGTAGTTACTTAATCATCAACTTACACAAAAGTTACTCGTGAATCTTCAGCCTTGGCCAACAAGTCCTTGCAATACTTATAATTCGTGTGCATGACTCAAATATTCTTCCTAAAAAATCCCAAATCGATTCAAGTCGTAAAAACAACAATAATAATCTTCGAAATCGTCGAAATGGTATTATAAATCAAAAGTAGCATGCTTTTGTGGTGCTGGTACTTGCATTTGCACTTCTCGGACAGATGCAAACCCCAGGTCGAAGGTTTCTTTGCTGTGTAAGTGTTCATCTCTTGTATGTCTAATCAGTAAGCCTCATATTATGTTCAGACCTCAAATTATGTTTTTATCCATAAACCCAACCCACTGATGATTAATCAAACCAAAAAGAAATTAGGGGGAAGTAAGAGGTGGCAAATTCAAAATAGATTACAACAATAGATTAAGTTGGCATCCACCGTCAATAGAACTCATAATCCAGACCTGTGTTCTTAAAACTAATCTTGTGGTTTCTTTATCAAATCACCACATCATCACAGTCACCGTCCATATCATTAGATCTTTCTCGTACGTTGATCATTAAATGCCACCTATTAAATATATTATATTTATAATATTTAATCATGTAGTCATTATAATCATTTATAGTATATTAGATCAAAATAATATTAAACTTATTATATATTAGTTGGTAATTGTTGATGGACCATATTATCCTTATTAACTAATTAGGGTTTCCTTCTGGGGGTATATATAAGGAGATGATTAGAGAGATTTACGGTTAGACATATTACTAATAACATCATCATCATCATCCCACCTCTCTCTCCATAACCATAACTGAATTCATCCCTAGTTCGGTTATCACCATCATAATCTTACACCCTAAGGAGGAACCAGATCACAATGACAAAGATGTCGAACTCGATGGCTGCATCTCTGATTGTATTCTCTGTTGGCCTATCTGTCGTCACATGTATTTCATTCATGTTTTCCATTATGTTTAAACATAATTGATCAATATGTTGTATCAGAGCATATGTTGATAAATCAGTTTCTGTTTTGAATTCATTATTCTGGGATTAAAATCTGGAAAACGGAGTTTATAAAACCTTGAAGAATTTGAAACCCTATGTTGAAAATACTGTTCCGAAATTACATGTTTTGTGAACTAAAATTCGGAGCTAATGTTTCAATGGATACATTCCGAAATCATCAAAATCATAGATTTCGAATTACTGTTCCAAAATTTAAGTTTATATTTTTTTAGGGTTCATCATTGTCACACCCTGACCCGCAGCGGAATAAGAGTCGGGCATAATTGGGTTATCACCAAAACTCATGACATTTACTATTATGTTTCATATTTAATAAAGTCAAAGTTACATTTTCAAATATCCAAACATGTTCATTCAATACAAAGGAAATAAACCAAACATAACAATCCCAACTCTAAAACGTTTTATTCTTCTAGTCCAAGTCCTATGTGTTCCTAGCTGCTGCTGGTTCACCTGTATCATGTGTAAAATGGGAGTTTTTGGGTCAACATAAGTTGGTGAGTGAACCTTATTAGATAAACATTTATTAATAAATTAATTGTTTGTTTATCAATGAAAATTTGTGCATAATCATAGATGAGCAAATGTAAATAATCAAGCAATGGCAAATAGCAGTCACAACTATAACATACAATAACACATGACAGCATACATGAACATACCAACATCATACTGTAAATAACATAAATGAAACTGTGCGATCAAGGCTCAATCAAACGGAGCCGATCGTATTGCATGTACTGAAAATGAAAATGTCTATGCGATCAAGGCTCAATCAAACGGAGCCGATCGTATGTGGGCACGCCAGGTTCAACCGCATAATAAAATGGGGAACATGCTCAACGCTCATAATGTAATGGGGAGCGGCGGCCTATGAAATTGCATGTTCTGAATAATAAATTGCATCCAATAATAACTACTTAACAGCAACAAACTGAATACACAAGTTCATGATATGATGTATGCACAATGGTTTAGTAATAATATATATATACAAAGACACATGATACACCCCAAAACGTGATTAAAACGGGGAATTTGTAAGATTCACTCACCTTGGGTGCGTTGGACTTGAGATGGTGATATGCGCACGAATTAGATGATCGGAATAACGAGGATTACTAACCTAAATAATAACGGAAAAATATATTAAATGGGTGGATTTTATTAAGGTTTTTAATGAAATTTTTAGATATATTTTTGTGAGTTTATGGCTATTTTCTATCTTTAAAAATGTTATTTTTAGGTATTTTTAATTGATTTTTAAATTAAATTAAATAAATAAAAATATAAAAAAATTTGTTTATCTAGCGTTGACTGTTGACCGTTGACCGGTTCGGTCAGCGTATTAGTTTGCGCCGGGTGAGGCTCGAACCCGAGACCTCCCATTCGCGTGCACGCAGCTCTGCCAACTGAGCTACGTGTCTAACCCGAAATAATCTTGTTTTTAATTATATTTATACACTTATTCAATTTAACCGAATTTCCTTTATTTGCAAAAACATTTTAATTCAATCGGACCGGTACTCGTGACGGGTTTCGAACGCTCGACGTGTGGTTCATGTTGCACACAGTCCACCGCTGGACTGTGTGTCTAACCTGGTTATTATCTCGGTTTTTATTATACTTAACTACTAACTGGGTTATCCCGATTTAGTTTAAACAAAAAGGCCTTTTATTATACAAGGAGTGCGTATAGCAGGAATCGAACTCGGGACGTGCGTTTGTATTTTGCACACAGTCCACCGCTGGACTGTGTGTCTAACCCATTTAAAATTCCGATTTTAATTAACCTTATGTTATGTTGCGTCTTCATCTTCTTCGTTGATTTTACACAGACAAACATATTCCGACTGTTATGACCGATTTATGACTTATACGCTTTTCAGACATTACAAGTAATTTAAAAGTAAAGAATGGAGAGAGTTTGGGGAAAAAGATGTACCGATTGAGGTTGTTCACAGAATTCCGGCGGAGGTTCGTCGGTACTGAAAGTGAACTCCGGCTGTTGAAACCAATTAACAGCTTTGTTCGATTATTTAAGAAGTTGAGTCACTTAAACAAGGTTTAACAGAAGTTTGGGAGATCATACCCGTTCACGGTTTGTTTCCGGCAGTTTCAGAAGTTTTCCGGCGAAGGTAAGATTTTGTACAAACGTTGACTAGGATCGATTCTGATGGTGGAGTTGTGTTAGAGACTGATTAATCACATGATTGAAACAGAAAGAGTCGGAGGAAATACCGGGTGGATGTGAGTCCCGGTTTTCCGGTAACTTGCAAAATTTTTCCGGCGGTCTGATTCAAGCTTCTCCGGTGGATTGTAAGGTTGCGGAAATGCAATTGGGAGTCTTGCAGAGTGTTTTGAGTCGCAGGAAAGGTCTAGGATTGAAGTAATCCGAGAATTGAAGACTTTCGGTTATTAAACCGATCCACTTCCGAATTCAAGTTACACTCATGGCAGCATTGATTGGAATCGTCCGTTTATCGGTTATACTCGCTGAATCGCGAGTATCCAAATCGACTTTGGGTGATTGATAACCGGTTTCAGTTACAATGTGTAAAATCGATTGATTTACCTTAGTCCATAAAAACTATTTGTTTCCTAAACATGACAGAAAACAAACAAGTGGCGGAGTGGTCTTGTGATTGGGTGATAAGTCGCTGAAGTGTCTTGGCTGACCCGGGTTCGAGTCCCGGCAGCTTCATAATTTTTTTATTTATTTTATTTTAACTTTTTATCAAATATAATTTTTATAGTTTAGTTTATTTATTAATTATGTATCGTTTTAACTCAAAATAATCATAAATATTTAATGTAACTTTTATAACTTGATACTTGATTACAAAACGGAGCGGGTTTTGAAAAACCCGATTTTTACAAATGTTACAGTATCCCCTACTTTTAGGAATTTCGTCCCGAAATTTAAGTAGTTGAAGTAGTAGGAAAAAGATGCGGGTATTTTTCACGCATTGAGTCTTCACGTTCCCAAGTAAACTCAGGTCCCCGTTTCGACTCCCAGGGTACCCTAACAATTGGAATGCGACTTCGTCGAAGACGTTTCTCCCCGTAGTCCATGATCTCCACTGGTCTTTCAATAAAATGCATAGATTCATCAATCTGGATATCTTCCAGCGGAATATGGAGATTCTCATCAGCGAGGCACTTCTTCAAGTTCGACACGTGGAATGTGGGATGAATCCTGTTGAGTTCTTCTGGTAGGTCAAGCTTGTATGCTACAGGACCTACTCTTTCGAGTATCTTGAAAGGTCCCACGTAACGAGGTGCTAGCTTCCCCTTTTGACCAAAACGAACTACTCCCTTCCACGGTGATACTTTTAAAAGCACATGATCACCAATGTTAAACTCTAAGGGCTTCCGTCGTTTATCTGCATAACTCTTTTGACGACTTTGAGCCGCTAAAAGATTGTTTCGAATTTGATGAATCTTGTCTGTGGTTTCTTGGATCAATTCTGGACCAGTAATTTGTGCTTCCCCAATTTCGTGCCTTCATACAGGAGATCGGCACTTACGACCATATAAGGCTTCAAAAGGTGCCATGCCGATGCTCGAATGATAGCTGTTGTTGTACGAAAATTCAACTAATGGTAGGTGGGCGTCCCAATTTCCTTGAAGTCTATGACACATGCTCTAAGCATATCTTCAAGAGTTTGAATGGTGCGGTCCATCAGTTTGAGGATGATAGGCGGTACTAAGATCTAATCGCGTGCCCATAGCGGATTGTACTGCTTGCCACGTTCGTGAGGTGAAACGACCATCACGATCAGAAATAATACTTAACGGTACCCCATGCCGGCTTACGATTTCGTTGATGTAAATACGTGCAAGCTTTTCGTTCTTGAAATCTTCGCGGATAGGAATAAAGTGAGCTGATTTTGTAAGTCGGTCTATAATCACCCATATAGTGTCATACCCACCAGAAGTGCGAGGTAACCCGGTAATGAAATCCATGGTTATATTTTCCCACTTCCATACAGGTATTTCCGGTTGGACTAGAAGTCCTGAGGGTCTTTGGTGTTCAGCCTTCACCTTGGAACATGTGAGACACTTGGAAACAAAAACGGCAATATCCTTCTTCATTCCAGGCCACCAATAGGTGTATCGTAGGTCTTGATACATCTTATCGGCTCCTGGGTGTATAGAATATCGCGTTTTGTGAGCTTCATTCATAAGAGTTTCACGAAGATTGTTGTGGTTAGGAGTCCAGATACGATCTAGGTAATACAGAATGCCGTCTGATTTAGTTTCAAGTTTTAGCTCGGCTCCACAGGACATCTCCTTTCGTACATCTTCTTCTGTTATTGAAACGTGTTGGGCTTCTCGAATTTGATCTTTAATGTCGGTGATAATTTGCGAACATAGAAGATGAATGGAGTTCGCATAACCCTTTCGACTAAGTGCATCAGCCACCATATTTGCTTTACCAGGGTGGTATCTAATTTCACAGTCGTAATCATTCAGGAGTTCGACCCATCTTCGTTGCCTCATGTTTAACTCTTTTTGATTGAAGATATGTTGAAGACTCTTGTGGTCAGTGTATATTTCACACTTGGTACCATAGAGATAATGTCTCCATATCTTTAGAGCGAATACAACGGCTCCAAGTTCTAGGTCATGAGTGGTGTAGTTCTTTTCATGCGTCTTGAGTTGTCTCGAGGCATAAGCTATGACTTTTCCTCTTTGCATGAGAACGCAACCTAATCCTTGCCCTGACGCGTCGCAATAGACTACAAAATCATCACAACCTTCAGGAAGAATGAGGATTGGTGCATCACAAAGTTTTTGTTTAAGAGTTTGAAAAGCTTCTTCTTGCTTGGGTCCCCATACGAAAGGTTTTCCCTTATGAGTTAAAGCCGTGAGTGGCACAGCAATGCGAGAGAAGTTTGAAATGAACCGACGATAATAGCCAGCTAGTCCAAGAAAAGATCTTACTTCAGTTGGTGTACGTGGAGCTTGCCATTCTTGAACTGCTTTGATCTTTGAAGGGTCAACATGTATTCCCTTGTCATTGACTACATGCCCGAGGAATTGCACCTCTTTTAACCAGAATTCACATTTAGAGAACTTGGCATAAAGCTTTTCCTTTTCTAGAAGTGAAAGAACGAGTCGAAGATGACGCTCATGATCAGCTTTAGATTTTGAATAAATAAGAATATCGTTGATGAAAACTATAACAAATCGATCAAGGTAAGGTTTGCAGACTCTGTTCATTAGGTCCATGAAGACAGCTGGTGCATTGGTTAATCCAAACGGCATAACCATGAATTCATAGTGGCCATAACGAGTTCGAAAAGCAGTCTTAGGGACGTCTTCTTCATGCACTCTAAGTTGATGATAGCCAGATCGAAGATCGATTTTTGAAAAGCAGCTGGCACCTTGTAGTTGATCAAGAAGATCATCAATGCGAGGTAAAGGATAGCGATTCTTGATGGTTAACTTGTTGAGCTCTCTGTAGTCGATGCACATACGAAAAGATCCATCTTTCTTCTTTACAAAAAGGACAGGTGCACCCCAAGGCGATGAGCTAGGACGTATGAATCCCTTGTCAGTCAACTCTTGCAATTGACTGGCTAGCTCTTGCATTTCAGAGGGGGCTAACCTATATGGAGACTTTGCAACTGGTGTAGCACCAGGTATAAGATCAATACGGAATTCGACGTCTCTAATTGGAGGAAGTCCTGAAATGTCATCAGGAAAAACTTGTGGGAAGTCTTTTACTACAGGAATGTCTTCAAGTTTCTTCTCTGTGGTTCCCTTTTTGATGATATGGGCTAAAAACGCGACATAATTCTTGCGAAGATATTTTTGAGCTTGAAGACAAGACATTAAGCTGAGCCCTTTCGACGAGGTTTCTCCAATGATTCGAAGAGTCTGACCGTTTGAAAGAGGAATACGAATAAATTTTTCACGACAAACAACTTCCGCCTGATGTTGACTGAGCCAATCCATACCGGTTATGATGTCAAAACTTCCCAGCTTCATAGGAATAAGGTCGACTGAGAAATCGTGGTCGTTTAAGGTGAGTGTACAGTTGCGTAAAATAGAGTCTAATGAAACTGGTTTCCCGTCCGCAACTTCTACCGTTATGGATTCCGTGAGCTTATCCCGATTTTTGCTTATGATAGGTTCAAATTCTAATGACACAAAACTTCTATCCGCACCAGTATCAAATAACATAGAAGCATATCTACCATTTATAAGGAACGTACCGTTGACCACATTGCCGTCAGCTCTGGCCTGGTTCGCGTTAATATTGAAAGCTCTTCCTCTTGCAGGTGGAGGAGCTTGGTTCGCTTGATTCACTGGGTTGGCTTGGGCCTGAGCATGAATAATGTTTACCAACCTTGGACAAGTGTTTCTGAAGTGGCTGGGGTCTCCGCAATTGAAGCAAGCCCGCATAGGTTGGCCCATAGGATAATTGGGTTGGTAGTATGTTTGGGCTAAATGTTGGGTGGGTGGAAATGGTAGGGGTTGTTGTGCTTGACCCATTAACTGTTGGTGGGTTAAAGGTTGGTGGCGGTTTGTTCGTTGAGGCATGCGGCAGTTTTGAACAGTATGTCCTGCGCGACCGCAGCCGGTGCAGTATTGGCAAGGATGATCAGGGGAATGGTGATATTGACAACGGTTACATTTTGGTAACGGGCCTGTGTAGGGTCTTCTGTATGGTGCGGGTGAAGGAGTGACTTGAGTAATGGGTGCAGCAGGAATAGGGGTGTTGGTTTGGGTAACTGCAAAATTTCTGGTGTTACGCTTCCTCTTGTTAGCAAACTTAGAGGAAGGAATGGGGTGGTTTGAAGTTTGTCCCTCAACAGGGGCTTTCTTCTTCTCTTCTTTGAACTTCCTGTTGCGAATTCGGTTTTCGGTCAGTTCAGTTGCTAACTCCATAGCAGCTTCAAGTGTTACTGGTGAAACGCTGAGAACTGAATCTTGGATTTTCGAGGGAAGTCCTCGAATATAATGTTCAATCAGACGATAGGTTGGTGTGAACAGATTTGGAACCATTTGGTTCAACTCCAAAAACCTCTTGTTGTAGGTAGTGTGATCACCCTCCTTTTGCTTTAGAGCATGAAATTCATCCTCCAACTTCTTAATTTCACTTCTAGGACAGAAACTCCTAGTCATGATTTCCCTTAACTCCTCCCAAGTTAAGGCCATCGCATCTTCAGTTCCCCTCTTCCCTTTCTCAGTATTCCACCAAGTGAGAGCTACTCCAAGTAGTCTCCCGGTGGCGTATCGAACCTTGCGATCCTCAGGACAATCGCAGTTTAGGAAGGTGTTTTCCATCTCCTCGAACTAATGTAGGAGAGCAGTGACACCCTCGGCCCCTTCAAATTTAGGAGGATCACAGGACTTAAAATGTTTGTAAGAGCACTTGTTTGTAGGAGGGTTGTCGATGTTCTGGTCCTGTTGTTGGGGAGGGTTAGCAGGATTTGTAGCAAGGGCTTGTTGTACTTGGACCACAATGTCAGGAAGTATCGTGGCCATTTGTTTCGCGATCTGAGTGGCCAATCGTTCCTGAGACCTTCCCGATCTTTTACCCCTTCGTTGCTGTCTAGACGACATCTACAGGATCATAAAATGAGAAGATTGTGAGTTTATGGTGTCTTTTTAGTTGTCATGTGTCTTTAAGAAAATGAAAATAACATAAATATCAATAATGCAACTACATCCATAGGATGTCTTGGGTTCGCTCATGTTGGGCCTCAAATGTCCCCCATACCTTCACCTACATAGTCATGTGGGCCCCCATGGCTATTGGCTTAGTAGAATTCACATTAGTATTGGCAATTTAACACTCGCATCCTCCGAATGCAAACCACAAAATATGTTCATGAGATGTTTGGTCGGAACGTGTCCAGGTGTAGACACAATGACAACTCAAAGTGGGATTAGCTCACACGACGTTTGGTATAGCATGCTTTGGCCTAATAGGTACTTCGTACTCTCATCGTTAGTCCCCAGGTAGGCAAACTGGTCCTTTATTTTGGATTTATACGAATGCCAGCCTAGACAGGATGTTCCGACTACCGGTACTGGTACCCTTCCAGTTACTACATGCCCGTCATGAGAACTCACTTTGATGAGATTTGAAAACACGAAAATCATTGTAAAAACAATCATGATGTGGTGTGTGCTTTCATGGATGTGATATGTTATGAGCATACGATTTCATGATAGGCATTATATGATAATACATGCTTATGAACATGCTTGCACAATATCAAATGTAACATTTAACATAAAACATATAAACATCATGAAATTTGGCATATAACACACAAAATTCTTATAAGTTTCTAATCGACTATAGTATAGGCTCTAAGGGTCTAATAACCTATCCTATATCCCTATAGTCATGGCTCTGATACCAATCTGTCACACCCCGACCCGCAGCGGAATAAGAGTCGGGGCATAATTGGGTTATCCAAAGCTCATGACATTTACTATTATGTTTCATATTTAATAAAGTCAAAGTTACATTTTCAAATATCCAAACATGTTCATTCAATATAAAGGAAATAAACCAAACATAACAATCCCAACTCTAAAACGTTTTATTCTTCTAGTCCAAGTCCTATGTGTTCCTAGCTGCTGCTGGTTCACCTGTATCATGTGTAAAATGGGAGTTTTTGGGTCAACATAAGTTGGCGAGTGAACCTTATTAGATAAACATTTATTAATAAATTAATTGTTAGTTTATCAATGAAAATTTGTGCATAATCATAGATGAGCAAATGTAAATAATCAAGCAATGGCAAATAGCAGTCACAACTATAACATACAATAACACATGACAGCATACATGAACATACCAACATCATACTGTAAATAACATAAATGAAACTGTGCGATCAAGGCTCAATCAAACGGAGCCGATCGTATTGCATGTACTGAAAATGAAAATGTCTGTGCGATCAAGGCTCAATCAAACGGAGCCGATCGTATGTGAGCACGCCAGGTTCAACCGCATAACAAAATAGGGAACATGCTCAACGCTCATAATGTAATGGGGAGCGGCGGCCTATGAAATTGCATGTACTGAATAATAAATTGCATCCAATAATAACTACTTAACAGCAACAAACTGAATACACAAGTTCATGATATGATGTATGCACAATGGTTTAGTAATAATATATATATACAAAGACACATGATACACCCCAAAACGTGATTAAAATGGGGAATTTGTAAGATTCACTCACCTTGGGTGCGTTGGATTTGAGATGGTGATATGCGCACGAATTAGATGAGCGGAATAACGAGGATTACTAACCTAAATAATAACGGAAAAATATATTAAATGGGTGGATTTTATTAAGGTTTTTAATGAAATTTTTAGATATATTTTTGTGAGTTTATGGCTATTTTCTATCTTTAAAAATGTTATTTTTAGGTATTTTTAATTGATTTTTAAATTAAATTAAATAAATAAAAATATAAAAAAATTTGTTTATCTAGCGTTGACCGTTGACCGGTTCGGTCAGCGTATTAGGTTGCGCCGGGTGAGGCTCGAACCCGAGACCTCCCGTTCGCGTGCACGCAGCTCTACCAACTGAGCTACGTGTCTAACCCGAAATAATCTTGTTTTTAATTATATTTATACACTTATTCAATTTAACCGAATTTCCTTTATTTGCAAAAACATTTTAATTCAATCGGACCGGTACTCATGACGGGTTTCGAACGCGCGACGTGTGGTTCATGTTGCACACAGTCCACCGCTGGACTGTGTGTCTAACCTGGTTATTATCTCGGTTTTTATTATACTTAACAACTAACTGGGTTATCCCGATTTAGTTTAAACAAAAAGGCCTTTTATTATACAAGGAGTGCGTATAGCAGGAATCGAACTCGGGACGTGCGTTTGTATTTTGCACACAGTCCACCGCTGGACTGTGTGTCTAACCCGTTTAAAATTCTGATTTTAATTAACCTTATGTTATGTTGCGTCTTCATCTTCTTCGTTGATTTTACACAGACAAACATATTCCGACTGTTATGACCGATTTATGACTTATACGCTTTTCAGACATTACAAGTAATTTAAAAGTAAAGAATGGAGAGAGTTTGGGGAAAAAGATGAACCGATTGAGGTTGTTCACAGAATTCCGGCGGAGGTTCGTCGGTACTGAAAGTGAACTCCGGATGTTGAAACCAATTAACAGCTTTGTTCGATTATTTAAGAAGTTGAGTCACTTAAACAAGGTTTAACAGAAGTTTGGGAGATCATACCCGTTCACGGTGTGTTTCCGGCAGTTTCAGAAGTTTTCCGGCGAAGGTAAGATTTTCGACAAACGTTGACTAGGATCGATTCTGATGCTGGAGTTGTGTTAGAGACTGATTAATCACATGATTGAAACAGAAAGAGTCGGAGGAACTACCGTGTGGATGTGAGTCCCGGTTTTCCGGTGACTTGCAGAATTTTTCCGGCGGTCTGATTCAAGCTTCTCTGGTGGATTGTAAGGTTGCGGAAATGCAATTGGGAGTCTTGCAGAGTGTTTTGAGTCGCAGGAAAGGTCTAGGATTGAAGTAATCCGAGAATCGAAGACTTTCGGTTATTAAACCGATCCACTTCCGAATTCAAGTTACACTCATGGCAGCATTGATTGGAATCGTCCGTTTATCGGTTATACTCGCTGAATCGCGAGTATCCAAATCGACTTTGGGTGATTGATAACCGGTTTCAGTTACAATGTGTAAAATCGATTGATTTACCTTAGTCCATAAAACTATTTGTTTCCTAAACATGACAGAAAACAAACAAGTGGCGGAGCGGTCTTGTGATTGGGTGATAAGTCGCTGAAGTGTCTTGGCTGACCCGGGTTCGAGTCCCGGCAGCTTCATAATTTTTTTATTTATTTTATTTTAACTTTTTATCAAATATAATTTTTATAGTTTAGTTTATTTATTAATTATGTATCGTTTTAACTCAAAATAATCATAAATATTTAATGTAACTTTTATAACTTGATACTTGATTACAAAACGGAGCGGGTTTTGAAAAAACCCGATTTTTACAAATGTTACAATCATATGTTCTTATGAAATTCGAAGAAATTCCTATATTTTGGAATGAAATTTGGATTATTGGGTGTTTTTCTTGGTTTTAATCTATTTTATCTAATTAAAACTTTTCAAAATCTGTTATTGTTATAAAAGGATATAATTTTCGAAATAATTAGATAAACTAAATTGACATTAAAAAGGAAACAAATTATCCCATAATCCTTTAATTTTCGAATTTCAAAACTTATCACAACTAACTGCCATGATTAGAGTTTTCGAAATCATGGAGGACAAGTTTCGGATGGATCAGAGATCTATTCGAGATGCCCATCTTGAACTAACTCGAGTCTCATTAGAGATCCATTCGAGATGAACATCTCGAACTAATTCAAGTCTGTCTCATCAGAGATCCATTCGAGATACCTTTTCTCGGACTCATCTGAAACTCATCCGAGAATCCTATCTCGGACTAATCTGAGTCTCATCAGAGATGCCCATCTCGGACTAATCGGAGTCTCAATCGAGATGCCTATCTCGAACTAATCCGAAACTCATCCGAGATGCTCATCTCAGACTAATCCGAGTCTCATCCAAGATGCCCATCTCGGACTAATTCGAGTCTCATCCGAGATCACCATCTTGGACTAATTCGAGTCTCATCCGAGATGCCTATCTCGGACTAATTCGAAACTCATCCGAGATGCCTATCTCGGACTAATTCGAGTCTCATCCGAAATCCATTCGAAATCCAAGATTTTATCCGAAATCTCATTACTAGATTAGGCTATTATTGTGAACTAAATTTCAGTTCGATCCACACTAACAGGGGTTTGCTCTTAAATAAATGGTTTTGTAAATACTTAATTAATCATAATCAGATAACCTTTTACAAAACCAAATAGCTTAACTTGGATGAGCTTCTGATGTATCACTTCTACCCAAAGGTGATTTGATGCATCTATTTATTGTTCAAGTATTACAAAAGCTATGTTAATTATGCATTATAAACGTGAATGTCTTATTTCTGGCCAAAGCTGATCTAATTCATTCATGTCTAGCATACTTAACAAAGTGCATAATTAAAGTGATTGTCTCATTTCTGGCCAAAGCTGATTTGTCACAATTACTTTGCACACATACTTAGATGATTACAATTATGGCCAAAGCTAATTTGTCTTCATTTAAGTAGAATTTTAACTAAGTCTATTATTTTGATGTTAGTAATAGACAATATCACAGCTTCATAATTAAATAGTCATTACTTATGCCTGCTTCATGTAACTTGCCTTTAGATCACATTAAAACTTCTTTTCTTAGTTTCATAATTTGCTCATATTATTTCCACTCTCAGCGCCCAATTGCGGGATTCCACCATTGACTGGTGATAGCTTTGCTACATGGAAAGACTCTCTCATGCTTACTCTTCCTTTGCTGGATTTCGATTACGCTTTAAGAGAGAATAAGCCTGAAGAACTTCAGAGTACCGCTGTTGAGCAACTGGCTCATGAAAAATGGACTAGGTGTAACCGCATATCTCTCATGTTCATGAAACAATCCATAAGCAATGCAATTCGAGGAGCCATTCCTGATTCTGAAGATGCTAAAACCTACATGGCTTCTATGGAGGAGCAGTTCAAGGGAACGTCAAAAGCACACGCCAGTACTCTAATCCTCAAGCTGGTGACTACTAAGTATGATGGGAGGAGCGGCATCCATGAACACATCATGATGATGAACGGCATAGCCCATAAGCTCAAGGGATTAGACATGGCGATTAGTGATGGTTTTCTTGTCCATTTCATCATGACTTTGCTTCCTTTGTCCTATGAAGCATTCAAGATCAATTACCACACTCAGAAAGAGAAACGGTCGATGAGTGAGTTGATCGCTGTGTGCGTGCAGGAGGAGGAGCGTATAAAGATGGATCGGACTACTGATCTTGCACACTTTACTACCTCTAGCTCTAAGAAGAGGAAGAACACTTATCCAAGGAAGGATGTTTCTAAAGTCCAAAAGCCCAATCCTAGTATAAGTTCGCCTTCTATCTCTAAGGACTCCTTAGGCAAACCCTACTACAAGTTCGGTAAAAAGACAGGGCATAAGCAGAAGGAATGCCCTGACTTTAAGGAGTGGCTGGCTATTAAAGGTAACATTTTTTTCATGATACTTGAGTCCTATAATATTAATGTTCCTGCTAATTCTTGGTGGTTTAATTCTGGTGCTATGACTCATGTCACTAACTCTACTTAGGGATTCCTTACAATCCGGAGGCTGGGAAGAAACTAAAGAAAACTTAAAGTGGGGGTTGATAGAGAATTAGAAGTGAAGGCCATAGGAACTTTAAAATTATTTATGAAAACTGGTTTATGCATTAAACTTTATGATACCTTATATGTTCTTGAGGTAACTCTTAACCTTGTATCAGGACCAAAGTTAGACACAAACGGTTTTGATATTACTCATGGTCATCACATACTCTCTATTCTCTATGATTCAGTGGTTTATGGTACCGGCATCCTGGATGGTGGTCTCTATAGATTAGAACTAGATGATGACTTTTCCAAATCTTTGTTGTCATATATTATTAATGAATCACTCACAAAGATGAAACAAAATCGAGACTTAGAGACTTCATCATGTTGTGGCATCAACGTTCAGGCCATATTTCACGAGAACGATTAAATCGACTCGTAAAGGATGAAGTCTTACCTCCTCTCGATTTCATCGATTTTAGAACATGTGTCAAATATCTTAAAGGTAAAATGACATTAGCGAATAAGAAAGGTGTCACTAGAGCTCTAACTTATTAGAACTCATTCATACTGACATTAGTGGTCCTTATCAAATCGTTGGCATAACTGGGGACATACTTTATTTATAACCTTCATTAATGATTATTCTTGTTACATGTACTTGTATTTCATTAAGGAAAAATCTGAATCTCTTACAACTTTTAAAGATTATAAAACTGAAGTAGAAAATTAAATTAAAGTTGTGAGATCAGATAGAGGCAGTGAATATTATGGAAGACATACTGATGTGGGTCAAGCTCCTGGTCCATTTTATGAGTTTTGTAAGGCCCGGGGGATTGTAAACCAATACACCATGCTAGGTACACCTCAGCAGAATGGTGTCGCTGAACGAAGAAATCGTACCCTTATGAACATGGTGCGAAGTATGTTAGCCAACACTAATTTACCATTATTCCTTTGGACTGAAACGTTAAAAGCAGCTGTTCATATACTCAATAGAGTTCCTTCTAAGTCTGTCCCAAAAACTCCTTATGAACTTTGGACAGGAAGGAAACCGAGTCTTAAATATATGAAAGTATGGGGCTACATTGTTGAAGCGAAACTTTATAATCCTTTCCTAAGGAAACTTGACCCTAAAACAGTTACCTACTTCTTTATCGGGTATCCTGATCACTCAAAGGATTATCGTTTTTATTGTCCTTCCCATGTCACCCCTATTGTTGAAACCAAGCGTGTCGCGTTCCTAGAGGATTTTAAGGTCAGGGGAGTAGTACCAACCCTTACCAAGAATTGCAAGAAGTACAAGACGCGGGGAGAGACTCGTCGCTTACCATTACTCTGTTTACTCCTCTTGTACCCAATGCAATAATTGCACCTGAAGCTACTATACATCAACTCCAAATTTACCTCCACACTCAGAACCCATTATACCTCATAACGAAGCACATCAGACGCTCAAAACCAAGACACCGTTGAACCCGATAATCAACTCAGGAGGTCATCCGGGCAAAGAAGGCCTACTAATTGGGATGATTATGTTACCTACCTGACTGAAATGGATGCCGGAAAGCTCAATGATCCTATCTCTTATAATGAAGCCATTAGCAGTGATCAGTCTTCTGAATGGAATAAAGCAAGAATGACGATCTCGAATCCATAAAGAAAAATGACGTTTGGGATTTGGTAGAATTACCCAACGATGTCAAACCCGTATGATGTAAATGGGTATTCAAAACAAAACTAGATCCGAATGGGAACGTTGAACGCTATAAAGCGAGATTCGTTGCAAAGGGCTACACTCAGAAAGAGGGAATTGATTATCAAGATACATTTTCAACCTTTCTCTCGTAAAGTTTCATTAAGGATCGTTATGGCCCTAGTAGCTCATTTTGATTTAGAGCTGCATCAGATGGACGTTAAAACCGCTTTCCTTAACGGAGATTTAGATGAAGATGTTTACATGAAACAACCTAAAGGCTTTAAACCTGAAGGTCAGGAGCATCTAGTTTGTAAGTTTAAGAAATCCATTTACAGGTTAAAACAAGCATCACGTCAATGTTTGATGAAAGTCATGAAGAAGCAAGGTTTTATAAAGAATCACGTGGATCAATGTACCTACCTCAAGATGTGTGGGAGCAACTTCACTATACTTGTCCTTTATGTAGATAATATTCTATTGGCAAGTAATAGTTTAGACATGTTGCATGAGTCGAAGCGGTTACTCTCACATAACTTCGACGTGGAGGATCTCGGAGATGCTTCTTACGCCATTGGCATCGAAATTCACCGAGACAGACACAAAGGGATCTTAGGATTGTCCCAAAATGCTTACATAGATCGTGTCCTTACCGTTATAACATGCAATAGTGCAAACCCTCAGTCGCTCCAGTAGTTAAGGGAGATGTTTTTTGTCACACCCCGACCCGCAGCGGAATAAGAGTCGGGGCATAATTGGGTTATCACCAAAGCTCATGATGTTTACTAATATGTTTCATATTTATTAAATTCAAATTACATCTCAAAGATTTCAAGTCAAGTTCATAAAATACAAGGAAAGGAAAAATTAACTAAAACAATCCAAAATCTAAACTGGTTTATTCTTCTAGGCCGCCCTATGTGTTTCTTGCTTCAACTTGATCACCTGTATCATGTGTAAAAATGGGGAATTTTGGGTCAACAAAAGTTGGCGAGTGAACCTTATTAAAAACATTTGTTATTGATTCCTTGTTGTATTTAATATGGAAAAATTGTGCAATAATCATATATGAACAAACGTATGTAAACAAACAATCACAAACACCTTGCATGAGCATATGATATGAATGACAATGTATATGTTGGCAACGTCTCGTTCACGCTCATAGGTAATGGGGAACGGACGGCCTATGATGATGTATGTGAGATCAAGGCTCAATCAAACGGAGCCGATCTTATGTTGGCAACGCCTCGTTCACGCTCATAGGTAATGGGGAACACTCACGCTCATAGGTAATGGGGAGCGGCGGCCTATGATAATGTATGTACTGAAAATGATAACTTTAATCTAACATTAACCACACAAACAATTGATATATTTTGGCAACACATTTGATCATGAATATGATGGATGCACAAGTGTTTAATTGAAATAAATAAATAGCGACACATGATACACCCCAAAATGTGATTAAAACGGGGAATTGGTAGAGGTTCACTCATATTGGGTGCGTTCGTTTGAAGATGTTGAATGCGCACGAGTTTGGAGGAGTAATCGACGAGGAATAACTAACCTAATTAAAAACGAAAAGGTACGGTAAATAAGTGGATTTTATTAACAATTTTAATAGGATTTTTGGATATATTTTTGTGAGTTTAAGGCTATTTTCTAACTTTAAAACGTTATTTTTAAGTATTTTTAATTGATTCTTAAATTAAATAAATAAATAAAAATAATAAAAAAATGTTGACTTTTGACTTTGACCGTTGACCTGTTGACCGTTCGGTCGTGTATAAGCATGCGCTGGGTGAGACTCGAACCCGTGACCTCCCGTACGCTGCACGCAGCTCTACCAACTGAGCTACGTGTCTAACCCGAAATATTTCTGTTTTTAATTATATTTATACACTATTTAATTTAATCCGAAAATCATTTATTTAAAAAGGATTTAATTGTATTGAACCGAAGCTCTCAATAAGTCTCGAACCCGGGACCTGCGGTTTAGTTTTGCACACAGTCCACCGCTGGACTGTGTGTCTAACCTGGTTAATATGCTAGGTTTTTATTATACTTAACATCTTACTGTGAGTTAACCCGGTTCGGTTTTAAAAAAAAAACATTTTTATTTCCGAGGATAGGGTCGTGATAGGGATCGAACTCGAGACGTATGTTTATTGTTTGCACACAATCCATCGCTGGACTGTGTGTCTAACCCGTTTATTATCCTGATTTTAATTAATCTTATACACCAGTTCGAACTCATCTTCTTCGTTCAAAACACAGACAACGGTTAATCAACTGTTTCTTGTTAAATTCAATTAACGAACTTTATAAGCGATTGTAATGCGATGAAATAGAGAGATTTTTGGAATTGAATATACCGAACAGGTGTCTTTCTCAGAACTCCGGCAAGGATTCGTCGGCTCTGTTTTTGTGAACTCATTCTGTTCGGATCGATTAACAGTTTTGATTGCTTAGATGTGAAATTGAGTTACTAAACAATGATTAACAGGAGGTTTAGTTGATCATACCGATTAACAGCGTGAGTTCGGAAATTCCAGCGATTTTCCGGCGAGTACAGAATATCCGGCAACGTCGTCTGGGATTGATTCTGGGTGATGGATTGATGTTAGTAATGGTCTAACAATGGAATGAAACAGAAAGAGTCGAGGTATTTACCGTGTTGATGTGAGTCTCGGTTTTCCGGCGAAAGTCCGGTGATGGCAGAAAAGTTCCGGCGAGTGAAATTGCTTCGAGAATTGGTGTGATTTTGAGCGAAAAGATTTACAGAGGCTAGGGTGTGTATTTATAGGACAGAATATCGATGAATTGGGTCCGATTTCTGTATTGATTCGTTGGTCAATTTTTCTCCGGCGGTTATGACTGATGTCGCGGGACTGGACATCGGTTATAACCGATGTAGGTGTTAATACGCACGCTAAGTCAAATGAAACCGACAATAATTGGCGAAGTCGTCGGGATTTCCGGCGACTGCGAAATGGGCGCGTCGTTGACTGATTTTGATATCGAGTTTTGTTATATGAATTAATTGTTTCGATATATCACCAAAAAACACAAGTAGCGGAGTGGTTTGGTGTGTGTGAGTTAAGTTGCTAAGCTTTATCCGGCTGACCCGGGTTCGAATCCCGACAGCCTGTTTTCTTTTTATTTATTTTATTTTTACTTTTTAACAATTATAGCTTATAAATTCCAATTTGTTTATTAATTATGTATCGTTTAAAATTATAATAAGTCATAAATAAGCAACGAAAATTTAAAACTGACTATTCGATTAATAAACGAAGCGGGTTTTGAAAACCCGTTTTTCGTCGGATGTTACATTTTTGGTTCATTCCAATGTCTGACAACAGAGGTTGAAAAGGAGCAGATGAGCCAGCCTGATGTATGCTCAAGTCTGTACTCGCCTAGATATCGCTTATATTGCTACAATGCTAGGCCATTATCAGACTAATCCTGGCCTAGATCACCGGAAAGCAGCTAAGAAAGTACTTAGATATCTACAAGGAACAAAAGACTATAAATTGAATGATAGAAGAAGTGATCATTTAGAAATGGTAGGCTATTCTGATTCTGACTTTGCCAAATGCAAAGATGACAAGAAATCCACTTCGGGCTATATTTTTATGTTAGAAGGCGGACCTATCTCATGGAAGAGTCATAAATAACAGTTAAGCACAACTTCCACAATGATGGCAGAATATAGTGCTGTTTATAACGCAACCTGTCATGGAATGTTGCTTAGAAATCTGATCACTGGACTCAAAATCATTAATTCCATTTCTAAACCATGAAGCTTTACTGTGATATCTCAGCTGTCGTTAGTTTCTCGAACAGTTACAGTTCGAAATTAGCTGGTTTATATCTTGATACAAAATACTTATTCATAAGTGAACGAGTTGAGGAACATAATCTTTGTATTGAGAATATTAGTACTAAAAATATGCTTGCAGATCCGATGAATAAACGTCTCCCACCTAAAGTTTTCGAAGAATATGTTTAGAATACATATATATATAATTCCAAAATACTTCATCAAATTCCAATAGAAATTACAATACTAGAAACAATTGAAACAAACTGTCCATGCAAGGACTTTAAAAGAAATAAAATGTCCATGCAGGGACTAATGAAAGAACAATGTCCTCGCATGGACTACATATAGATAGAAGAGACTTCACTCGTCCTTCTTTCCCTTAACCAACTTGGAGAGTTTCTTGAAGAACTTATTTGTCTTCTTCTCTGTTTTCTCCGCTTGTTGCTGCATTTCCTTCATTCGTTCTAAGGCCTCGTTAATGGCCTCGAGTTGCGGTGGAGGTTGTGGTTGTTCCATCATAGGATACCGGTACCCATAAGTTGGATATCCAGTAGGTGGATAAGCAGGTGGGAAAGGAGATGGGTAAAGTGCGTTATGCATGATCTCTTGCATATAAGGGTCATGCGAAAGTGCTTGATAGTCTAGCGGTGTAGACGGGTTAAAAGGATCATATCTAGACGTGTGTGGATATGTGGGAATTGGTTTACTATAACCCGATGGTGGTGGTTGACTGCAGGTGTTGGTATTGGCTCCACTGCAGGTGAGGTGTTAGAGGGTCCACCCATTTGTGGGTCCTCTTGAATTGTGGGGTAAGGGTTGGGCAAAGGTGGCAGCGATCCCGACCTTTGACCTGCACGTACCGACATACGTGCTCCACGCTTCCTCCTAGGTGGTTCAGGTTGTGGTTGAGGTTGGTCCCCGGCTCCATGTGGACATCTTCTTGTTTAGGAAGAGCTGGAGAATTATGGGAATGGGTATTGGTGAAGGTAATTTGGTTCCAATATTGGTCCCATTCGTTAGGGCCTTGGTGTGATGATCCGGCGTAAGAGTTCGAATCGCTTGACATTTCTATGGGATGCGCATGCGATCCCGATGGCGGCATCTCCAGGTCGGAGTCCTCGTCCATGTAGTTTGGTTGGTCCAACTGATTTTGATCGGCTGGAGGTGTATTTAAATATTGATTTGGATTAAACTCATGATGGTAAGAGAGATGAGAGTGGTACGAATGGTACGAGTGGTAGGAACTTTGAGTGTGGGTAGGTGAATGTTGGGCAAATGGCCATGAATCTCCCGGTCCTTATAGGGGTTCAGGTGATGGGGATGTGAACGGATGTGTCCTGATGGTCCTCCCTCATGGGTCCTTTTCCATGTCCTCGTACTCTTGGCGGCATTTTCCTGTTAAAAATCAATTCACAAATAATACTAATAACTTAATAATGAAATGAGTAATCCTTGGTTAGAGCCTAGACTCGGAAGTCTAAGGAATGTGCTCGTGTAAGTTTGAGATTAAACACAGGAAGGATAGTGTTTAATTCTCTCAAACGTTGGCTTTGACACCAACCTGTCACACCCCGGATTTCCAATCGAAATCCATACACCGGTGGGCCCAGGTGGGGAGTATCGTGACGTCAGTTGATAACATCATTGTCAATTAAACATGGCACTAGCGGAAGTCTTGGAGTAAAATTACTATTACACACCAAATATTCGAAATACAAAATAATATACAGGCTCGTAATAGAAGATCCACAGGCGGATCATAAATTGTACAAGGAAAGAATGTAAAACAGACTTTGGGCAGATCTAGGATTTGCAAGATCCTCTTATCACTACCGGGCACTTCCAGCCTATTTTCATATTGTACCTACAAGCTTAGTCTTTTGAAAATACGTCAGCTTTCGCTGGTAAATACACCCAACTGACTCATTTTGAAAACATTTCAAAAATGTTTTAAGTACGTATCAGCACAAAATCTTTTATAACTTGGGAAAGTTGACCGTCCAACCTTGTTAACATATTTACATGTTTTTCCATATATACAGGGCCCGGTACGGAGACCAAGACATGATTAACGTACACACCACTTTGGACTCACGAAGGAGTCATTACTTCCCAACCTTGTGAGTAATGCATTTTGAGCGACTATCAGGTGTATGCCTACTCCCGCGCTAAGGTCGTGGCCATTTCTATTGTAATGAGCCGAAGATATCAGGACACGGTAGTTAACCCCTGATGTTTAAGTTATCAAACAAAACTAATTAAAACAAAATATGCAGATTTAATAGCCACATTCCGGCATTCGATTGATCCCATTTCCGACCAAGCGGTAATAATTTACCGTATCCCAAGCCCGTATAGGGGAAATAAGTCGAGAGTATTTACCTGAACTAGTCTTCGTTTAAACGCAAGATTTATTAACTCAGCCGTACACAGAAGCACTAAGTGCAGATAGCATTTACGGCAAGTCTCTAGTCTGGATTATGGCATAAACTAACCAATTAAATACTAACGGATTTATTTAGCATAGACTTAGACCGTGTAGTGTATAGGATCAAGACGTATAACGCTTGATTAAACGATGATTGGATAGAATGTAGTTTAATCCCAACAAGTACCTTGACTTGTATAATATGGATAAACTATAAACATCTGGATTTTGAAACTTAAATGACAAGGTTAAACCCGTTTCGGTTAATTTTCGTAAACTAGTTACATATGCTTAAACGTACGCATATAAGTGATATCGGGTAACCGCATAAGTCATGGACAAGTTCTATATGCTGTTATACTTTAAATAAGTTGTAATATCAGTAGGATATCAACTTACATGCCCGATAAGGTTTTAAAATGAAACTACGCCTCACAAGGGCATTTTGGTAATTATTTATCGTATAAAAGGAACTTAAATATAATTTAATGTTATAACTATATATATTCTGGAAAATAATTTATTTATGATATAATATCGGTAGGATATTAATTATATGTGTAATCCTTTATGGCCAAGCTATGCACCGAATGGGCATTTCGGTCATTTTACACATAGTTTATAATTTATTTGGGATTATGAGTTTATATGATGTACCTACTGTAACTATATTTAAAATAAGTTTTAAAATCAGTAGGTAACAAGTCTTGGTCAGTTAATATGGTTTAAAACCATTCTATGCCCCGAAACGGCGTTTATGTCGTAAAATGACGTTTTATGCGATGTTTAATGAAAACTGATGTTAAGGTCAGATTAAAATTTCTTAGATATGTTACTTAATATAACATATCAGTAGGTAAAAGATTTACCTTGAAAAGATGTGATTAAAATCATTTTATAAGCCATAAGGGCTTTATCGTCATTTACTGACACAATACAAGGACTTGCTTATAAACCCAGCTTACAATCTGATTTGACATCCCAAATAATCCTACTTACAATATTACATCAGTAGGAAACTTATTTTCAAGTTCATTATTAATTAAATATTGTTTTATGCAAAAAGGGCATTTTAGTTAAAAATGACATAATTATGGAACTTGCGCATAAATTCAGATTCTGATTATTTGCATATTTTGATCATAATTATTAGGTTTTAAATTGAGGTTGTAGTATGACTAATTGGGGTCCTGAGTCGAATGATGATTCAACGTATGTATTTCTCTGCTACAGTTCTTGGTTTAAAGCTAAAATGAGTGTTCACTCCTGATCAGGCTTATCTAATACTCATGATAAATGATTACTCGGCTAAGTAGGAGAATGTAAGATTAAATATATTATATTTATAATATTTAATCATGTAGCCATTATAATCATTTATATTATATCAGATCAAACTAACATTAAACCTATTATATGTTAGTTGATGATTGTTGATGGACTATATTACATTTATTAACTAATTAGGGTTTCCTTCTGGGTGAATATATAAGGAGATGATTAGAGAGGTTTAGGGTTATACATTTTACTAATAACATTATCATCATCATCGTCCCACCTCTCTCTCCATAACCATAACCGAATTCATCCCTAGATCAGTTACCACCATCATAATCTTACACCCTAAAGAGGAACCAGATCAGACTGACAAAGATGTCGAACTTCATAGCTGCGTCTCTGACTGGATTCTCTACTGGCCTATTTGCCATCACAGGTATTTCATTTATGTTTTCCATTATGTTTAAAACAGAACTGGTCAACAACCACCCATCACCTTCATTAGATCTCTCTCGATGGACAAGAGGGTGGCGGCAGGTGGAGAAACCGATCATAGGCAATGGTGGTTTAAAACTTTTAGTTAAGGTTTGTGGTGGTGACGAGTGATAGGTGGTTAAAGAGGAGTGCTTTTAGTTAGGTGCGAATTTAAAAAATCAATATTGTTAAGCAACACATTTAATTCGGTTTGAAACGTATAAGAGAAACATTAACATAGATAGTTTTGTTAAGTCTTAAGTGATGAAAATGTTGAAACCTCTAAATAAAACAAGTTTTGGAAGCATTTCACTCAATTACTAACTCCCTAAAACCTGCAATTCACCAAGCAATTCGCGAATTCAAGCAAACTTGATTCTAAGGCTTGAAACTTGGATTCATGAAATTTACCTTTGAAAAAATATATATAACATATTGTTCTCAACCCATTTACATATGGTATTAATTCATGTTGTCCATTATGAACTACTGGTGCGAAACCCGCACGTTACATCGGATTCGACAATATTTAATTAATACTTTTTATCTATTTTGGTATGCCCGAATGTCATTGAGGTCGCCAACTGAACCGGTGTATCCTTCAAAGGAATTCCTGAAAAAAAAATAGCTTAATTACATGCGGGCGTACGGCTAAATAAAAAAAAAAGGTACAATAGCACTTATAACTAGTCTGAAAAATGACAATTTCAGAATTTTATTCATGAAAACATACCCAGTTACCCACCCTGATTGAAAATAACCTAAATCTAGCAATCACATACTTTAGGATGCAAAACAAAATACTAACTACTACGAAAGACCTAGCAATGAAAATATAGTAATTTTTGAGGACCACATATATATATTATCTCATGAACTGTTCAACTACACAAGTAGGGTCCACCTACTATAAAGAAGCAATTGACATAGCTACAATAACACTTAATGATAAACAATTGTTCATGTATGTAGACAAGCTGCCACATTCCTGACTCTAATTTTAACACCTACTATTCCATTTGACGTAAGCATAAACTAACCGTTGCGTTCGTGCTAGTTTTACATATCTACCCTGTCTTCAACCGAAGAAAAGACTTAGAATAAGCAAGCACTCACCATAACTTCCATCGTCATATTCCACGCCAATAACGCACATAAAAAACCTGATGTGAAAAGGATGACATGTATATAACATTATAATACATAAGGTCTACATATTTATACACTCATCTGCCTATTTAGACACCCTCTAGACGGGTCGTCAAGACCTAGACAGGGCGTCTAGGGATCCTTTTCTCCGACCACATTCCAGCGCTCGTACAATGTCAAATAAATCACATCAGACGGGGCGTCTAGCCCTAGACGGACCGCGAAGACGACCAACCCAAGACGGGTCGTCTAGGCCTAGACGACACGTCTTGGAGGAAGATATTGACTTTGGTGGTCTGCATGTATGTCAGTAAAGCAGTAGTGATACGCCCGTTTAGGCCTAGACGGGGCGTATATTTCTTTGTTAAATAGAGCCATGCAGAGCATTTGACGTCGCAGAAATTTTTCACTTCGTCGTCAGAATTCTCTCCGTCTTCTTCTTTGGCTTATATTACTTCATCTGATATGGTTCAAAGGTGATGAAATGTCATCAAACTGGGACAGCAACTATTCTTTGGGGCGTATTCTGGCAAATCATGAGTGTCTGAAGCCAATCTGGTAACAGTTATGTCACACCCCGGATTTCCAATACAAATCCATACACTGGTGGGCCCGGGAGGGGAGTATCGTGACGTCAGTTGATAACTCATTGTCAATTAAACATGGCACAGTGGAAGTCTTAGAGTAAAATTACTATTACGAACCAAATGTTTGAAATACAAATAATATACAGGCTTGTAATAGAAGATCCACAACCGTATCATAAATTGTACAAGGAAAGAATGTAAAACAGACTTTGGGCAGATCTAGGCTTTGCAAGATCCTCATATCACTACCAAGCACTTCCAGCCTGTTTTTCGTATTGTACCTGCAAGCTTAGCCTTTTGAAAATACGTCAGCTTTCGCTGATAAATACACCCAACTGACTCATTTTGAAAACATTTCAAAAATGCTTTAAGTGCGTATCAGCACAAAATCTTTTATAACTTGGGAAAGTTGACCGTCCAATCTTGTTAACAGATTTACATGTTTGTCCATACATACAGGGCCCGTACGGAGACCGAGACATGATTAACGTACACACCACTTTGGACTCACGAAGAAGTCATTACTTCCCAACCTTATGGGTAATGCATTTTGAGCGTCTATCGGGTGTATGCCTACTCCCGCGCTAAGGTCGTGGCCATTTCTATTGTAATGAGCCGAAGATATCCAGGACACGGTAGTTAACCCCTGATGTTTAAGTTATCAAACAAAATTAATTAAAACAAAATATGAAGATTTAATAGCCACAGTCCGGCATTCGATTGATCCCATTTCCGACCAAGCGGTAATAATTTACCGTATCCCAAGCCCGTATAGGGGAAATAAGTCGAGAGTATTTACCTGAGCTAGTCTTCGTTTAAACGCAAGATTTATTAACTCAGCCGTACACAGAAGCACTAAGTGCAGATAGCATTTACGGCAAGTCTCTAGTCTGGATTATGGCATAAACTAACCAATTAAATACTAACGGACTTATTTAGCATAGAGTTAGACCGTGTAGTGTATAGGATCAAGACGTATAACGCTTTATTAAACGATGATTGGATAGAATGTAGTTTAATCCCAACAAGTACCTTGACTTGTATAATATGGATAAACTATAAACATCTGGATTTTGAAACTTAAATGACAAGGTTAAACCCGTTTCGGTTAATTTTCGTAAACTAGTTACATATGCTTAAACGTACGCATATAAGTGATATCGGGTAACCGCATAAGTCATGGACAAGTTCTATATGCTGTTATACTTTAAATAAGTTGTAATATCAGTAGGATATCAACTTACATGCCCGATAAGGTTTTAAAATGAAACTACGCCTCACAAGGGCATTTTGGTAATTATTTATCGTATAAAAGGAACTTGAATATAATTTAATGTTATAACTATATATATTCTGGAAAGTAATTTATTTATGATATAATATCGGTAGGATATTAATTATATGTGTAATTTATCCTTTATGGCCAAGCTATGCACCGAATGGGCATTTCGGTCATTTTACACATAGTTTATAATTTATTTGGGATTATGAGTTTATATGATGTACCTACTGTAAATATATTTAAAATAAGTTTTAAAATCAGTAGGTAACAAGTCTTGGTCAGTTAATATGGTTTAAAACCATTCTATGCGCCGAAACGGCGCTTATGTCGTAAAATTACGTTTTATGCGATGTTTAATGAAAACTGATGTTAAGGTCAGATTAAAATTTCTTAGATATGTTACTTAATATAACATATCAGTAGGTAAAATATTTACCTTGAAAAGATGTGATTAAAATCATCTTATAAGCCATAAGGGCTTTATCGTCATTTACTGACATAATACAAGGACTTGCTTATAAACCCAGTTTACAATCTGATTTGACATTTCAAATAATCCTACTTATAATATTACATCAGTAGGAAACTTATTTTCAAGTTCATTATTAATTAAATCTTGTTTTATGTAAAAAGGGCATTTTATTTAAAAATAGCATAATTACAGAACTTGCGCATAAACTCATATCTGATTATGATCATGTAATATTACCTCAGAGGGTTATGCTAAATTTTCATATTGCAACCTTAGATCAGTGGCTAACTAATCTAAATTGGGTCAGAATCCAAAGTAAAGCAGAAGTCAAACTTCGCGACTTTCGGTTGCGAACCAACCCTAGAACTGAAATTGATGAGCCGAACATGTTCTTACATGTTCTAATAATTATTACCAACTTGTTTAAGTGTCAAAACAGGTTTCATGACATATATAGATCAATTTATAATTTTTCCGAAAAATGGCATGTTTGACTTTTTAATATCATAACTTTGACCTGTCAATTGGTCTAGCAAACGTGATCTTCAGGACGTGCCCTTTATAGGAATTAACACCTACCTTATTACGATCACTTACCCATGTTCGTTACGAACAATGGCTGGACCATAATGTCTTAACCGAAAGTCAAGTGTTTTCCTTAAAACGCTTGACTTTTAGCTATAAAAGCCTATAAACGAAAATGTATGAGGAAGGAACACTTACAAGAGGTTCCTAGGATGCAATAGAACTACGTTGGATGCTCCTTTCAGTTAGGAACTTCCAGAGGAGGGAGAAGAATTGAAATAATAAAGGTGTAGGTTCAAAGGTTGAACCTTTGCACCTATTTATTGTTAAAGAGCTTAAAGGAGGTGATGCCAGGTGTTAAGGGGTGTAAGAGAGAGCTTACAAGTGTCCTAAAACGTGGTCATAGCAGTTTGGAAGCCATGGTTTCGAATCAAATGGTTTTTGGAAATTTGTGTGGGGCCAAGCAAATTTTCTGCAAACACAGGACTCTCCGCCCCGCGAGAGGCATATGCCCTGCCTCTCGCGCCCCGCGAGCGCCCCATGGCCAATTTCAAAGTTTGACACTTTTAGCCCCGCAACTTAATAATTCTAAAACAACACCTTTTTTGGCATATTTAGCCCTCCGTAGCAATACTTGGCATACCCGGGATTAGGCCTGGACATTGCCGATCTCTCGGTTTGTTAAAGATCACTCAGAGGTATAAATTAACATGTTGACACTTTTAGTCCCTCCATTAACCAACTTTCACATAATTACAAAATTGAACCCTCTCGTCCAAAAAATGAGACATCTGAGAGTTAGGACTTCATAAAGGATCACATAGAAGCTCACTATAAGCATGTTGACTCCGATGTCACTCAGAGGCTGGGCATGTTGACATATCAGTCACCTTTGAGGCAAAGTTTAGGCATGTTGACATATCAGTCACTCAAAGGCTAATGATTTAAGCATGTTAACATATCAGTTAGTCAGAGGCTGTTATTTATGCATGTTGATATCAGACAGTCACTCAGAGGCTCAGTTTGAGCATGTTGACACCTTTAGTCCTTATTAGTCTTTAATAGACTAAAATATAAATACAACATCTGTCACTGTACTATTGGACACGATTTTACGAGGTGTTACAAGTTATTAGGTTAAACTAGTTGTTGTTTTAATTATTTACTAATGATGATACCGTTCTTAGGGGGAGACCGCTGTTCCCGATTCTAACGAGCAAGAGTAGGTTGTGTCAAGTGTACGAGGAAATTAAAACAGACCGTTTATAGATTTGAACGAGGTTCCTCCCATTGAAGTAACATCTCATGTGAAGACTCGTACCAAGTTGATGCACCATGTTATCCTGCGCAACATGGGTTTCCGAATTATGGATACGGGTGTGAATACTCATACGTGCAATAACACAGTACGGATGGATACGGAGGAGACTGTTACGAAAGTTAAACGCAACACAATCTTTGTACGGTCAAGAAGTCTATCCTGATGGTGGAGGATATGGTGGTGAGGCACCCCCATGCGCAGGCAATCCGTACCTCATAGAGACGGTATCAAAACTTATTTATTTATGTTGTGCAGTTGAGTAAACATAAAATCTAACGTAACGCTATCGATTTTACAGGTTTTCAACTCTCTAGATGAGCTACAAAAACTGGCCATGGGAAACGGCAAAGGCGGATGGTTTCGTTATTGTGACACGACGATCAAAGAAAATTGGTGGAAGGACCGGGAGGGTATGGCTTGAATGTGACCGTGGTGGTGAGCACCATACTATAGCAACAATTAGAAAAGCTGGAAGCAAGAAAACCGGTTGACCGTTTTACCTGGTGGTTGTGCGAGACCATCCGTATGAAACATGGATAACAGGGGGAAAGACTGAGCATAATCACGAAGTCTGCCAGGACCTATCGGGCCACGCGTTTGTGCGAAGGTTTGTTCCTGACGAATACAGATTGATCGAGCAGTTGACAGCACAAGACGTGGAGCCACGCGTAATTTTTCAAACGATAAAGAAGCAGTTCCCCGACAGTTTCCATGTTCAGAAAGATGTTCAAAATGCAGTTCAGAAGATTAGGGCCGAACAAAGATATGGACTGACTCCCATGCAGTCGCTAGAAAACATCCTTATTACAAACAAATTTACTTACGAGACACGATAGGAACACGAAACAGAGGTCATTACAGAGATCTTCTTTGTTCATCCCTACTCGAGTGAAATGTGGCGTGTGTTCCCGCACGTTTTGCTGATCGATTCCACGTACAAGATGAACGTATACAACATGCCAGTTGTCCAGATAGTTGGTATGACGCCCACCAACTATTCCTTTTGTATCGCGCATTCCATTATCTGCAAAGAACGTAGTGATAACTTTGTATGGGTGCTTGAGAGAATCAGGTCAATGTTGGACGAATGTATGGAGCCACGTGTTATTGTAACGGATAGAGACCTTGTCCCTAATTAACGCGTGTGTAAAGTTTTTCCAAACGCCACTCGATATCTCTGCAGGTTTCACAGTCAACAGAATATTTGTAAGCACTACAAGAGCGCATTCACAGAAGAAGAATGGCAAAAATTTTTGTCATCCTAGGGGAGATTGTGTGAGTCTCCATCAATAACCATATACGAGTACAACTTGCGCCACTTGCAAAAGCGACTTCTGGAGTGCAAACGTTCAAGTAAGTTTTTGTAATAAAATGTGACCTACATATATACATTTAACTAATTATTGATACCTTTAGGGGTGTTTACGTACGTGTATGATAACTGGCTGAAAGACTACAAGCAAATGTTTGTCTTTACGTGGACTGATCAGAGTTGCAACTTCGGGCAGCGTACCACAAACAGAGTTGAGAGTCAACACACGAATTTAAAGAGATACGTCCAAGATAGGAGCTCGCTGGACCGTATAGTAGGTTGTGTCAAGGATATAGTGGAAACACAATATGGGGAAATAAGGAGCTTTCGAGAAAGCATCGAAAAAAATAATGAACCACCACAAAAACCCATTATTTGACCACCTACGTGGAAAAGTTTCAAATACAGCGCTTGATTTGTTGAGTGGAGAGCTACTTAGGAAACTAGACATGTTGCAGCGCTTGCATTCATCTTGTGGATGTCAGATGTGGTACAGTTGTGGGTTGTCGTGTGCTTGCAGGCTGGAGAAGTACGTACGTGCAGAGCGTCCGATTCAACTCGAAGACGTAGACATCTTCTGGTAGAAGCTTAACTTTCAGCCATGTAAATTTTACATCGGATGACGTTGACATGGTAGAAGAGCTGAAATTTGTTCGGCAACAGTTAGAGTCACACCCCCCAGCTCAGAAAAAAAGCTTGCTGGGAAAGATTAAAGCGGTGTTGACCCAACCAAATCCACAAGAAACCACCGGTTGTCCAACATTCGACTCGTGGACGACCATGATCTAGATTCTCAGAGAGTGAGAGATTATCTACCATGATTACATGTGATTTAGTGCCGTACAGAAGGATTGATTGGGGGATGCTTGACCAGTTGGGTCAACGGGGGAGGATTGAGCAACTGCTTGGAAATAAATTCAGAAGAGTATTGGATTGTGATGAACAACAGTATAAGGAAATTACTCTTGAATTTCACTCCACCTTCGAATATCGGCAAGGGAAGTTCGAGGAAAGTGATTGTCACACACCCGGATTTCCAACCCGAAATCCATACACCGGTGGGCCCGGGCGGGGAGTATCGTGACGTAAGTTGATAACATCATTGTCAATTAAACACGGCACAGCGGAAGTCTTGGAGTGAAATTACTATTACAAACCAAATGTTCGAAATATAAAATAATATACAGGCTCGTAATAGAAGATCCACATGCTGATCAATAAATGTACAAGAAAGAATATAAAACAGACTTTAGGGCAGATCTAACGATTTGCAAGATCCTCTTATTCACTACCGAGCAGCTTCCGGCCTATTTTGTATTGTACCTGCAGTTTAGTCTTTGGACGATACGTCAGCTTTCGCTGGTAAATACACTCAACTGACTCATTTTGAAAACTTTAAAATGATTTTTTAAGTGCAAAACAACATAAAATGTTTTATTAACATGGGAAAGTTGACTTTGCAACCTTGTATCAGATTCATATGTTTGTTAATACATACAGGGCCCAGTACATAAACCGAGACATGATTAAATACACACCACTTAGAACTCACGAAGGAGTTATCCCCAACGTCTTGGGTAATTTTCATATGAGCGTCTGTCAGGTGTATGCCTACACCCCGGGCTAAGGTCGTGGCCAATAACTAATGTATTGAGCTGAGGATATCCAGGACACAGTAATTTAACCCCGATGTTTAAGTTATCAAACAAAACTGATTAAAACAGAATATGCGGGTTTACTAGCCACAAACGGGCATTCGATTGACCCCATTTCGGACCAAGCGGTAATAATTTACTGTATCCCAAGCCCATATAGGGAAAATAAGTCGAGAGTATTTACCTGAGCTAGTCTTCTTCTTTTATTTTTAAATAACTCAGCCGTATACAAAAGTACCAAGTGCAGATAGCTTTATTGGCAAGGCTCTAGTCTGGATTATGGCATAAGCTAGCCAATTAAATACTAACGGTCTTATAAACCGAATAGTGTACATGATCATTACGTATAACGCTTCATTAAACGATTATCGGATAGAATGTAGTTTAATCATGACAATACTTGACTTGTATAATATGGGTAAACTATAAACATTCTGAATTTTGAAACTTAAATGACAAGGTTAAACCCGTTTCAGTTAAATTTCATAAACTAGTTACGTATAATCAACCGTACGCTTATAAGCGATAATGGGTAACCAGATAAGTCATGGAAAGTTCTACATGTCATTATATTTTAAATAAGTTAAGATATCAATAGGATATCAACTTCTATGCCCATTAAGGTTTTAAAACGAAATTATGCCTTATAAGGGCATTTTGGTAATTATATACCATATAAAAGAAACTTGAATATATTTTAAGTTTATAATCATGAGTATTCTGGGAAAAATATTTTATTTATGATATAATATCAGTAGGATATCAATTATATGTGTATTTATCTTTATAACCAAACTATGCACCAAAGGGGCATTTTGGTCATTTTACACATAGTTTATAAATTGTTTGGGATTCTTAGTTTATAACATGTATCTACTGTAAATATGTTTAAAATAAGTTTCAAAATCAGTAGGTGACAAGTCTTGGTCAATTAATATGGTTTAAAACCATATTATGCGCCAAAACGGCGCTTATGTCGTAAAATGATGTTTTTATGCGATGTTTATGAAAACTGATGTTAAGTCAGATTAAAATGTTTAAATATGTTTATTTAATATAACATATCGTAGGTAAGTGATTTACCTTGAAAAGATTTGATTAAACCATTTTATAAGCCACAAGGGCTGAAATCGTCATTTATCGACATAGTTTAAGGACCTGTTTGAAAACTCAGTTTATAACTTGGTTTAACATCCCAAATAATCCTACTTATAACAATACATCAGTAGGAAACTCATTTTCAAGTTCATTATTATTTAAAACCTTGTTTTATGCAAAAAGGACATTTTAGTCAAGAATGACATAATTATGGAACTTGCGCATAAACTTGGATTCTGATTATGATCATATAATATAACCTCAGAGGGTTATGCTACATTATATTATGATCATAATGCAACTTTAGATCAGTAGGTAACTAATCTAAATCGGGTCAGAATCGAAAGTCAAAGTAGAAGTCAAACTTCGTCACTTTCGGTTGCGAACCGACCCTAGAACTGAAGTTGACAAGCCGAACATGTTCTTACATGTTCTAATAATTATTACCAACTTGTTTAAGTGTAAAAAAGGTTTCATAACATATAAAAGATCAATTTATGATTTTTTCGAAAAATGGCCTGTTTTACCTTTTAATATCTTAACTTTGACCCGTCAATTGGTCTAGCAAACGTGATCTTCAGGGGGTGCCCTTTATAGGGATTAACACCTACCTTATTACGATCACTTAGCCATGTTCATTTTGAACAATGGCTGGATCATAATGGTCTTAACTGAAAGTCAAAGCGTTTTTCGTAAAACGCTTGACTTTTAGCTATAAAAGCCTATAAACGAAAATGCACAAAGAAGGAACACTTACCAGTGATCCCTAAGGTGCAAAAGAACTATGTTGGATGCTCCTTTTAGCTAGAAACTTCCAGAGGAGGGAGAAGAGTGAATTAATGAGAAAGGTGCAAGTTGGAATGGTGAACTTATGCACCTATTTATAGTTGGAGAACTCAAAGGAGGTGAAGCCAGGTGTTTAGGGGTGTAAGAGGAAGCTTACAAGTGTCCCAAAACGTGGCATAGCAGTTTGGGAAGCCATGGTTTCGGTTTTAATGGTTTTGGAGTTTTGTTTGGAGACCAAGAAAACTTTCTGCAGCAGAGGGCTTGTCGCGCCCCGCGAGAGACACAGGCCATGTCTCTCGCGGCCCGCAACCACCCACGGCCACTTTAAAACTTTGACACTTTAGCCCTCTTAACTTATAAAAGCTTATAAAACCCTTTTTAAAGCACCTTTTGGCACTTTTAGCCCTCCGTAGCCAATACTTGGCATACCCGGGATTATGCCCGGACATTGTCGAGCTCTCGGTTCGTTAAAAGGTCACTCAGAGGTATAAATTAACATGTTGACACTTTTAATCCCTCCATTATCAAACTTTCATATATTATTGGATTTAATCACTCTCGTCCAACAAACAGGACATATGAGAGTTAGGACTACGTAAAGGATCACTTAGAGGCTCATTGTAAGCATGTTGACTCCGATGTCACTCAGAGGCTAGGCATGTTGACACAACGGTCACTTAGAGGCCGATTTTAAGCATAACAACACTAATGGTCGTTCAGAGGCTTCGTTTTTATGCATGACAACACTAATGGTTGTTCAGAGGCTAGGTTATGCATGTTGACATCAGAAAGTCATTCAGAGGCTCAGTTTGAGCATGTTGTCACTTTTAGTCCATGTTAGTCTTTTAATTGACTATATTAAAAAACAACATGTGTCACTATATTATTGGACACGATTTTACAGGGTGTTACATCCTCACCCCCTTAAAAGAAATCTCGACCTCGAGATTTTATTCAAAAAAGATGGGGGTACTTTTTCGCATAGTGGACTCAACCTCCATGTATACTCGGGACCTCTAGGCGTCCCACTTAACCTTTACTATAGGTATCATTTTCCTTCGGAGCTTCTTAACCTGTCGATCCTCGATCGAAATTGGTTTCTCAACGAACCTCAGGTTTTCTTCCATTTGCACATCCTCGTGTGACATTGCTAGCGAGTCATCGGCTAGACATTTCTTAAGGTTAGATATGTGGAGTACGTCATGAATTCCGCTAAGCTCCTCTGGCAACCTGAGCTTATAAGCTACAGTGCCGACACATTCGACTATCTCGAATGGTCCAATATATCTTGGCTCAACTTGCCCTTCTTTCCAAAACGCATCACACCCTTCCAAGGTGATACTTTCAGCATGACCTTGTCCCCTATTTGGAACTTAAAAGGTTTACGCCTATTGTCAGCATAGCTCTTCTGCCTATCTCTGGCAGCTTGGAGACGATCACAGATTTGCACTATCTTTTCCGTGGTCTCCAGGACAATTTCTGGTCCTGATAGTTGGGCTTCCCCAACTTTTGTCCCAACACACGGGCGTTCGACACTTTCTCCCGTATAAGGCCTCAAAAGGAGCAGCCTTAATACTAGTATGATAGCTATTATTGTAGGAGAATTCTATCAGGGGTAAGTGGTCATCCCAACTTCCACCTAAATCAATCACACATGCCCTAAGCATGTCTTCCAGTGTTTGGATAGTACGCTCACTTTGGCCATCAGTTTGCGGATGGTAAGCCGTACTAAAATTTAATCGTGTGCCAAAGATTGTTGGAAACTTTTCCAAAAGTGAGATGTGTATCTAGTATCTCTGTCAGATACATTGGATACCGGCACGCCGTGTAGGGACACAATCTTGTCCACATACAACTTAGCCAATTTATCTGAATTATACGTTTCCTTTATTGGCAATAAATGTGCTGACTTAGTCAGCCTATCCACTACGACCCAAATAGTGTCATTTCCACTTTTGGTCTTTGGTAACTTGGTAATCAAATCCATAGTTACCATTTCCCATTTCCACGTGGGAATTTCTAATTGTTGTAGAAGACCTGACGGCTTCTGATGTTCGGCCTTAACTTGCGAACATGTCAGACACTTAGCTACATAAGTGGCTATGGATTTCTTCAAACCCATCCACCAATAATTCTTCTTTAGATCTTGATACATTTTGTCACCACCTGGGTGAACTGAGTATCTTGTGTTGTGCGCTTCTTGGAGGATTAAATCTCTAAGTCCTCCAAGGATTGGAACCCAAATTCTATCATTAAATCTTAGGATTCCATCCTTTCCAAACGCTAACTGATCAACAGTTCCGCCTAATCCCTCATTAGGGATATTAGCCTCTAATAGAGCTTGCTTCTGCGCATCTAATAGCTTCTCATTTAAGCTATTTCTGAGCTTAATGCTCTTGGAGTTAATCCTTATAGGTTTAACTCGTTCCTTGCGACTTAAGGCGTCAGCAACTACATTTGCCTTGCCGGGATGGTAGCGAATCTCGCAATCATAATCATTAAGAGTTTCCATCCAACGGCGTTGTCGCATGTTCAATTCTTTCTAATTGAATAGGTGTTGGAGACTCTTATGGTCAGTGTATATAATACACTTCCGTACCATAAAAGTAATGTCTCCATATCTATAGTGCAAATTCAACGGCACCCAATTCCAAATCATGGGTGGTGTAATTCCTTTCATGCACCTTTAATTGTCGTAATGCATAAGCAATTACCTTGCCATTTTGCATTAGCACACAGCCCATACCGGTGTGTGATGCATCACAATAAACAACAAAATTCTCAATACCCTTAGGTAGAGATAACACAGGAGCGTTGCTCAACTTATGTTTTAGAATCTCAAAAGATTCTTGTTGCTTTGGACCCCAATTATACTTAACATTCTTACGGGTTAAGGTAGTTAAAGGAGTGGCTATTCTTGAAAAGTTCTCAATGAACCTTCTATAGTAACCAGCCAATCCTAAGAAACTACGAACCTCCGTTGGGGTTTTGGGCTCTTCCCAATTTATTATGGCCTCAATTTTAGCGGGATCCACTTGGATACCACGCTCACTTACCATGTTCCGAGAAATTGGACCTCTCTGAGCCAAAACTCACACTTAGAGAATTTAGCATAAAGCTTTTCTTGCCTTAGCAGTTCTAAGATGCACCAAAAATGTTTCTCATGATCAGCTTGATTACGAGAGTAGATAAGTATGGGTCTATAAAGACAATGACAAACTTATCCAAATATGGCTTGCAGACTCTATTCATGAGATCCATGAATGCTGATGGTGCATTTGTGAGCCCAAAATGCATCACCAAAAATTCAAAATGACCATAGCGGGTCCTGAAGGCGGTTTTGGGAACATCCGCACTTCTAACCTTCACTTGATGATATCCTGATCTCAAATCTATCTTAGAAAAGTAACTAGCCCCTTGAAGTTGGTCGAATAAATCATCGATCCTGGGCAGAGGATATCTATTCTTAATTGTTAGCTTGTTCAGCTCCCGATAGTCGATGCACGTCCGCATTGATCCGTATTTCTTCTTAACGAAGAGGATTGGAGCTCCCCAAGGCGAGGAACTAGGTTGAATAAATCCTTTCTCCAAGAGTTCATCCAATTGTCTCTTAACTCATTCATTTCAGTTGGAGCTAGTCTATATGGAGCTCTAGCTACGGGTGCTGATCCTAGTATGATGTTAATTCTGAACTCCACTTGCCTATCCAGAGGTAGGCCTAGTAATTCTTCAGGGAAAACATCAGGATACTCTGAGATAACTGGTTGATCTTCAAGGTTCGGCTTAGGTTCTTTATGGTGACTTGTGCCATGTAGATGACACAACCTCTCCTCAAACACTTGGATGTCTTAAATAACGACACCTTGTCTGGCAATCCATAGTGTGAGTCTCCGGGTATGGTGATCATTTCATCAGATGGGGTTTTAATTTCGATGAGCTTCTTATCGCAGGCAATGCGGGCTTGGTTATGATCTAACAATCCATGCCTAAGACAACATCAAACCCCACCAATTTCATTGGCAAAAGAGAATAGGGATGGAATGATTCTTAATGGATATAGAGCATCCATCAAGAATGGAAGAAGCAATTTCTAAGGTTCCATCGGCAAGTTCTATCTCATAAATTTTGTCTAGAGTTCTTATGGGCAAGTTTAATAGTTTGCTAAACTTAAGATCAACAAAAGATTTATCCGCACCCGAATCAGAAGAACTCTAGCATAAATATCATTAATGGGAAAAGTACCTGTTATGACGTTGTTGTCATTAACAGCTTCCTTAGCAGTCAGTCGAAAAGCACATGCATTCCCCTTCTTGGCCTCTCCAGGCTTTGGATTATTATTCTTTGAATTCTTAGGGCAGTTAGTCACAATATGCCCTTTTTCATTGCAAATATAACATACAACATCCTTAAGATCTTTACAATCTAGGGTCTTATGCCCTCTCCTCTTACAATACCACAAGGTCTAGCTTGCGAATCAGAATTACACTGTCCCCAGTTTCCACGATTGCAAGTCTTGCAAAATGGCATCAAAAGCCGACTTGCCTTGGTTCCCTTTGAACCCGAATCTCCCTTTATTTTTCTTATTAAATCTTTGGGAGTTGTCTTCCTCTCTCTTCCTTTTTTCGTCAGTTTAAGGCTTAACTGACTTTTGCCTCACTAAATCAAGGGTGAGGGAGAAAGATAGGTCAACAACAGACCTATAGGTACTAGGCTGGGCAGCCTTTACCATGCCCTTAATCTCGGGCGCTAATCCAATGATAAAACGCGTTATACGTTTGGATTCAGGGGTGATTAGATAGGAAACTAACCTAGATAGGGAGTTGAAATCAGAAACATATTTCCTACAATCTAGGTTTTTCATGAAAAGAGACAAGAAGTCGGTCTCTAATTTTCCACCTCATGAGGTGGGCAGTAAGTTTCCTTAATAAGATCCACAAACTTGGACCATCCTAAATTATACAGGTGTGCCTTACCTATTGACTGAATCATGGCTTTCCACCAGATTAGGGCGTCACACTTAAAGGACTGTGATACATACTTGACCACATCCTTATCAGCACAGTTGCTGATGTCCACAATTTTTCCATCTCATCTAGCCACTTTAGGGCTTCCACAACTCCCTTCTCCCCGTTAAAGTCTCGGGCTTGCAGGAGACGAAATACTTATAGGTACATCCGTCTTTAATAGAATGGGACCTTTCAGCGAAATCTATTTTCTTTGGTTCACTCTTTGCATTTGAAGAGTGAACGGAGCTCTCCTTATGAGCTGAAGATGGTGGAATAGATAAGGGTTAGAGCGAGTAGCACTCGACTCTCTAAGCCTTTTGATGGCCTTTCCCATGGCTTTTTCAACTGCTGCATCAATGCGAGCTTGAAAATTATCATTACGATCTCTCTGTTTTCGGCTTTATTAGATTCCACATTCCGGTGGTTACTTTGTGCCTCGTTCGAGTTAGCCATCTTTAAGCCTCGTTTTTATACACCAATAAAGCTTCACTTAGCCATGGTATGTCAACCATATTGGTCTTAAAAGCATTGGATATAAGAACCCATTGCCTATTCTAGTGTGAATAACATCACAACTCTTAGGCTTAACATAACTATATTTGGCCTAGGTCTTAATAGGACCATCAAAGGCAAATTACAATTTGGACGTAGTCCATATATTATTGGACAGTGGATTACATTGTCACAACTGTCATTGTCATAGTTTGACAAAGTTTATTTAGCTTTTAAGCTTGTCACAAAGGATATAAAATATGGCACATATGCCTGTCACTAATGGACATAAGATATGGCACATAGGCCTGTAACTAATGGACATAAGATATGACACATAGGCCTGTCGGCACTACATCACTAATGGATGTTTAATCACCGCACTGGTGATATTAACCCGATCAAATAGATAAATAGGCTATATATAATATTAATCATAGCCCGAAAAGGGCAATACATCACTAATGGATGTTTAATCACCGCATCGGTGATATTAGCCGGGATCGGAATAGATCACATAGGCTATATATAAAATTAACCATAGCCCGAAAGGTCAATACATCACTAATAGATGTTTAATCACCGCACTGGTGATATTAGCCGGGATCAAAAATAGATCACATAGGCTATATATAAAATTAATCATAGCCCGAAAGGGCAATACATCACTAATAGATGTTTAATCACCGCACCGGTGATATTAGCCGGGATCAGAATAGATCACATAAGCTATATATAAAATTAATCATAGCCCGAAAGGGCAATACATCACTAACGGATGTTTAGTCACCGCATTGGTAATATTTAGCCGGGATCAAACAGATCACATGGGCTATATAAGGTCAGGACATAGTCCATTACCTTGAAGGCTAGTGCGATTCCTCAGGTCACACTACCATGAGTATGAAAATTACTTGAATATTAACATAAGAGGACCTTAATGATTGATTAATAGTCCAGGTCGCATTGACCTTAATGACTTGGAGGCTTGAACTTAGTCCACCACTTCTAGATAGAAGGATAACTTCCCTTAACTATCATGATAGAAGACCCTTTCGTTCTTAACTATCATTGTTATATTTTTGCCAAATATGTGGTCTGTGCCACTTGGCTAAATCAAAACCATTAAGATTTTTTGGAATTATATCGCAGAGCATAAATTTCGAGTAAAATCGAGACGCTCGTTTTGAAGAGGATGAATACATATATTATAATTCCAAAATACTTCATTAAATTTCAAATTAGAAATTACAATACTAGAAAATGAATTAAATTGTCCATGCAAGGACTTTAAAGAAATAAAAATATCCACGCAGGGACTAAAGAAATAACAATGACCTCGCAGGGACTACATATAAATAGAAGAGACTTCACTCGTCCTTCTTTCCCTTGACTAATTTGGAGAGTTTTTGAAGAACTTATTTGTCTTCTTCTCCGTTTTCTCTGCTTGCTGCTGCATCTCTTTCATCCGTTCCAAGGCCTCATTAATGGTCTCAAGTTGGTGGCAGAGGTTGTGGTTATGGTTGTGGCATAACCGGATACTGGTACCCATAAGTTGGATATCCAGTCGGTGGATAAGCAGGTGGGAAAGGAGACGGGTAAAGTGTGTTGTGCATAACTGCCTGCATGTAGGGGTCTTGCGACCATGCTTGATAGTCTACCGGTGTAGACAGGTTAAAAGGATCATACCCAGACGTGTCTGGATATGTAGGGATTGGGTTAGTATAACCCGGTGGTGGTGGTTGAACCATAGGTGTTGGTGTTGGTTCCATCACAGGTGAGGTATTAGAGGGTCCACCCATTTGTGGGTCCTCGTGAATTGTGGGGTAAGAGTTGGGCAATGGCTGGCAGCGATCCCGACCTTTGTCCTGCATGTACCGACATACGTGCTCCACGCTTCCTCCTTGGTGGTTCGGGTGGTGATTGCGGTTGGTCCACCGGTTCCATGTGGACATCTTCTTAAACCGGAGGTGGTTGAGAGTGATAGGAAGGTGTTTTGGCGAAGGTAAATTGATTCCATTATTGGTCCCACTCATTAGGACCTTGGTAGGGCAATCCGGCATACGAGTTCGAATCGCTTGAAATTTCTATAGGATGCATATTCGATCCTGACGGTGGCATCTCCGGGTCGGAGTCCTCTTCCATAGGGTTTGGCTGGTCCAACTGATTTTGATCGGCTGGAGGCGTGTTAAAGTAATGGTTAGGGTTAAATTCTTCATGGTAAGAGTGATGAGAATGGGAATGGTGAGAATGGTGTGAATGATAAGAGTGGTGAGAGTGGTAAGAATTTTGGGAATGTGAGGGCGAGTGTCTATTAGAGACTGAACGTCTCGCTGGTTGCCAAGGAGATGAATCTCCTGATTCTTGGTAAGCATCTGAGTTATGAGGTTGAAGGGGAATACGCCCCGATGGTCCTCCCCTCATTGGACCTTTTCCTCTTCCACTTTGTCCTCTCACAAGTGGCGGCATTTTCCTGTTAAAAATCAATTCAAAAACAATACTAATAACTTAATAATGAAATGAGTAAATCCTAGGTCAATGCCAAAACTCAGAAGTCTAAGGAATGTGCTCGTGTAAGTTTGAGATTAAACACAAAAATGATAGTGTTTAATTCTCTCAAACGTTGGCTCTGATACCAACCTGTCACACCCCGGATTTCCAACCCGAAATCCATACACCGGCTCGGGTGGGGAGTATCGTGACGTAAGTTGATAACATCATTGTCAATTAAACACAGCACAACGGAAGTCTAGGAGTAAAATTACTATTACAAACCAAATGTTCAAAATATAAAATAATATACAGGCTCGTAATAGAAGATCCACCGGCGGATCATTAAAATGTACAAGAAAGAATATAAAACAGACTTTAGGGCAGATCTAAGGATTTGCAAGATCCTCTTATTCACTACCGAGCAGCTTCCGGCCTATTTCGTATTGTACCTGCAGTTTAGTCTTTGGACGATACGTCAGCTTTCGCTGGTAAATACACTCAACTGACTCATTATGAAAACTTTAAAATGATTTTTAAGTGCAAAACGGCACAAAATCTTTTATTAACATGGGAAAGTTGACTTTGCAACCTTGTATCAGATTCACATGTTTGTCAATACATATAACATTACATCAGTAGGAAACTCATTTTCAAGTTCATTATTATTTAAAACCTTGTTTTATGCAAAAAGGACATTTTAGTCAAGAATGGCATAATTATGGAACTTGCGCATAAACTTGGATTTTGATTATGATCATGTAATATAACCTCAGAGGGTTATGCTACATTATATTATGATCATAATGCAACTTTAGATCAGTAGGTAACTAATCTAAATCGGGCCAGAATCGAAAGTCAAAGAAGAAGTCAAACTTCACGATTTTCGGTTGCGAACCGACCCTAGAACTGAAATTGACGACCCGAACATGTTCTAATAATTATTACCAACTTGTTTAAGTGTCAAAACAGGTTTCATAACATATAAAAGATTAATTTATGATTTTTCCGAAAAATGGCATGTTTGACTTTTTAATATCGTAACTTTGACCGTCAATTGGTCTATCAAACGTGATCTTCAGGAGGTGCCCTTTATAGGGATTAACACCTACCTTATTACGATCACTTAGCCATGTGTATTTCGAACAATGGCTGGATCATAATGGTCTTAACCGAAAGTTAAAGCGTTTTCCGTAAAACGCTTGACTTTTGGCTTATAAAAGCCTATAAACGAAAATGCACAAAGAAGGAACACTTACTAGTGATTCCTAAGGTGTAAAAGAACTATGTTGACACTTTTAATCCCTCCATTATCCAACTTTCATATATTATTGGCTTTAATCACTCTCGTCCAACAAACAGGACATATGAGAGTTAAGATTACGTAAAGGATCACTCAGAGGCTCAGTATAAGCATGTTCACTCCGATGTCACTCAGAGGCTAGGCATGTTGACACAACGGTCACTCAGAGGCGAATTTAGCATAACGACACTAATGGTCGTTCAGAGGTTAGTTTTATGCATGACGACACTAATGGTCGTTCAGAGGCTAGGTTTATGCATGTTGACACCAGAAAGTCATTCAGAGGCTCAGTTTGAGTATTTTGTCACTTTTAGTCCATGTTAGCCTTTTAATTGACTATATTAAAAATACAACATGTGTCACTATATTATTGGACACGATTTTACAGGGTGCTACAGTGATGCTATTTCGTTTGCCTTGGGGAGGCACGTATATGAAATGACAGTTCACAGTTTGCTATAGCCACTCAGTTCTACACAGCGGATGAAGTTCAATCACCGGAATTTTTCACCAACTTACAGGGGGTGTTCAAACGAAGACATCCACATAGTGTTCGAACAGACGGATTAGTCCGATTCTGGGGTACAATCTCTACTGCACCATATTCCAATAATATGGTGGCTAGTGATATCATCGATCCGGTCTACAGTTCATTCATAAAATTCTGGCAACCACACTAGTTGGAAGAGGGCAGGGAGACAATAAGGTGAATCAGGTTAGTTTATTTTGTTTGATGTGCATGGTGGAGAGAAGGCCGGCGAATCTGGCGACTATTTTTGCATGGTCTATGAAGCGGTTGTGGAGGGGAGGCCCAGGGGCTAGGGTGTATTGTGGGCCTTTGATTACATGTTTGGCAGAGAGTCTCGGGGTGTTTGACAGATATCCCCGGGACAGGATGAGAGAGGGCCGTCCCCATGTTTCATGTGTATACGTGACCTTCAGGCGGCTGGGATTTTGACTTCGCAAGAGCCTGTTAGCTGGGAACCGATCAGACAGGGTCCTCAAGTTCAGCCTCCTCCGGGTTCTGAGGCTGCCTCATCTATGCACGCTGGAGTTCCTACTCGATATCAGAGACCGTGACACGTCAAGAGCTGCCGGGAAGACAATATCCTCTTCGTCAGCCCCGTCCTGACCCACTTACATTAGATTCTTTGTATGACAGGATGGAGACCAGGTTCGGTGATCTACGAGGGTATGTAGACCAGCAGTTTGGTGGAGTGCGCCAAGTTATGATGGAGAGTAGCGTTTTCCGTAATGGTGATCACCTAGCCATGTTCGTTGTGAACAATGGCTGGACCATAATGGTCTTAACCGAAAGTCAAAGCGATTTCCATAAATGCTTGACTTTTGGCTATAAAAAGCCTATAAACGAAAATGCAAGAGAAAGGAACACTTACAAGTGATCCTAGGATGAATAGAACTAACTTGGATGCTCCTTTCAGTTAGGAACTCGAGGAGGGAGATAGAATGAATTATGAGAAAGGTGCAAGTTCAAGTGATTAACCAAGGCAAATATTTATAGTTGGAGAGCTTGAAGGAGGTGATGCCAGGTATTAGCGGGTGTTAGATGGGTGTCTGCAAGTGTCCTAAAACGTGGCATAGCAGATTGAAAGCCCATGGTTTCGAATTGAATGGGTTTTGGCAACTTGTGTGGTTGCCAAGCAAAACTTTCTGCTGCAAACCCACTATGGTGGCCCGCGAGAGACTAGGCCCATGTCTCTCACAGCCTGGGAGCGCCTTATAAAATCTTTCAAACTTTGCCACATTTAGCCCCTCAACTTATTAAACTTCTAAAACACCTTTATAAGCATAATTAGCCCCCCGTAGCCAATATTTGGTGTACCCGGGAGTATGCCCGGACATTGTCAAGATTCGTTTCGTTAAAAGGTCACTCAGAGGTATAAATTATCATGTTGACACTTTTAACCCCTCCATCGTCCAACTTTTACATATTTACAAAAACAATCCTTCTCGTCCAACAAGTGGCTCATATGAGAGTTAGGACTTCATGAATGGTCACTCAGAGGCTTAGTTTAAGCATGTTGACACTAAAGGGTCACTCAGAGGCGTAGTTTAAGCATGTTGACACTAAAGAGTCACTCAGAGGCGTAGTTTAAGAATGTTGACACTTTTAGTCCTTATTAGACTTAATATAAAAGTAATGGCACGTGTCACTATATTATTGGACATGATTTTACAAGGTGTTACAATCGTATAGTTTTTCAAATGGAGACATCCAAGAGTTATGAGCAGTAGGGATCCGATTAATTACATGTTAGGCAGTTAGAAGCGCTTCTCCCCAAAAATCACTCGAAACATTAGCGAATAGGAGAAACGAGCGAGTAATTTCAATAAGATGACGATGTTTCCTTTCAGCAACACCATTCTGCTGAGGTATGTCGGTACAAGATGCCTGATGCATTGTACCATCTGATGCAAGTGACTAGGTAAACTTATTAGAGGTATATTCACCCCCTTGGTCAAACGGAAGCACTTTATCATAACCAAAAATTGTGTTTTAACATTGGCTCTAAAGTCTTTGTAAACACCAAAGAATTTAGATCTACGTTTCATAAGATACACCCAGGTTTAACGAGTATAATCATCTACAAAGGATACATAATAAATCGAGCCACCCTTAGTAGATACTGGTGAGAGGCCCTATACATCAGAATGCATGATATCAAAAGGAGTAAAAGAAGGAGAGACGCGTTGTTCAAAAGGCATAACAGAAAACTTTGTAAGTTTGCAACCACTACAATCAAAAATATCACAAGTGTTCAACTTACCCAAAGCACATGTGGAAACCAAAACCTTTAACGAGACGCTGACACATATCCCAATCGAGAATGCCACCGATAAAAATTAGGGGATGAACGACTCAAATGAAAGAAGACAAGTTAAGACTAGAAGCAGCAACATCAATTTCTATAATATTATCCAAGACATAAAGTTCACCTACCCTACGGTCGGTCCCGATCACCCTCATAGAACTTGACTCCAATACACAACAAACAGCATCAGAAAAGAACACCTAATGACCAGATTTGCATAACTGACTAATCGAAACTAGGTTTAAAGCAAGATTCGGAATATAATAGACATTAGTGAGAGAAATATGAGGGGTAACAACAAACATAACAGACAAAGATGAACCAGATGTTAATGAAGCAAAAAATGATAAGTAGGACGACATATGATGAGATGCACCAGAATCCAAAATCCAAATGGATGAAGGAATACTCAAGTTAGTAGATTAAGACATGCTTGAATTTAGAAACCATCCGAATTGCTCAAAAACTTAAGGATCTGAAGCAGGCATCAGGACATAACCAATAGGTGCATTCGGCCTTGAAAAGTGTTGTTATGTTATCTTGTTAAGCAACAATGGGCACTGTGACTTCCAATGGTTTTTTTGTTTGCAATATGCACATTAATCGAAAGCAGTTTTAAAACCATGTTTAGATGAAAGAGAACCATCCATGATGATAATTGAAACCCAAAGGAGAACTACGCCAAAATATGAGAGCAACCAGTTATGAAACTCAAATCAAATCGAATCTCACGAAATCAAACCAATCAAGTTGAATGATGCCAAACTTTTCGTCCAAACTAAATTTGCACCAGAGAACAAATTTTTTTAAGAACAAACTTTTCGTCAAATCCAACAATTCGCCAGAGACCAAATTGTCTTCAAAACCCAACAAGTAAAATAACTTTATGAGCATATCACAATATACGACTTCCAAGGAAAATGATAACAACACCAAATACGAACTTAACAGCGGAAACAAATCCGAAACCCAATAATGAAAGCAGCAAATACAATAAAAAATAATACCAATACTGAACGAACAAAAACGAATAACATACAAACCAAAATCGCCATCTTTTGCTTATGTAGAAAGAATACTTCAGAGTAGGTTATATCTTTTCAATATAATTTGAGCACTAAAAACCTTTTACAATTAGGTAATAGAGTCCTGGCATCAAAATCCTTCAATAGTTTCTATTCTTTTACGCACCAAATAATTATTACAATTAAGTAATAGAGTTCTTGCATCAAAATCCTTCAATGGCTTCAATTCTTTTACGCACCAAATAATTATTGAACCAAATTCTTCACAAAACCCGATGTACCAACCATTTAACAAAGAAGAACAATAAGCAAAACAAATATTGTGAAGGATAACAAAGTTGTGGTGACCGGAATTATTCAACCCAAAGCGACGACGATTATTGAAAACGTATCTTCAACAAACTAACCATAAAACTTGTGTATGCTACAATTTTGACACAATCAAATCAAGAATCACTTAATCATGGATCGAATAACACTCTGATACCATGTTGATCAATAAACATGTACAGAGAAAAACGGTTAGGGTTTATTGCATTAGAAAAACATTCATTACAAATTAAAAGAAAATAAACATTATATAGCCGGTCTACAAACTTACTAACTAACAGGCGAAAGCCCACAAGAAACTAATAAACTATACTTATTACGCTAACATGATGTACATTGTTTTGCACTTTTCCCATCTAAGGTGTAACCGTGTAAGAAAGTGCTCCAACAAATTAGAAAAAAAAATATGTATACGAAATTACGAATGCAAAAATAAATAAGTATCAATAAGGATAACTTGATGACTAATAAATTAAAAATTGTTGACAAAACCACTTATACAAACCCATTGAATTGAGATGCAACTGTTATTAAGATTTTAAGAGACTGTTTGTTTACATTTTAATGGTTTAGACTGATTGTTTCACGAGTAAATGTCTCAATGGTTCAGACATTTGCCTCTCAATGGTTAAGCATTATACTGAGTCTGAATGGTTAAGACCTTGAATCTGAATTGGTCAGACGTTTGCCTCTGAACGATTAAGCATTATACTAGCTCTTAATTATTCAGAACTCTTACTAGTTCAGCACTTAACCATATAGAAGTTGCCAAAGAACCCCTAACTACTCCCAAACCCATCACAAATTCACAACTACCAAAGTGAAAACATTCCCTGAAACCTTTCTCACACTAAAAAACCTTTTCACAGAGAGAAAGAGAGATGCTACAGAAACAAAAGGGAACCGACAGAGGAGGCCTAGATTCTGGTGGACGGTGCTACGGCGATGGTACTAAAGGTCTATTGCAGCATGGCTTGGTTGATTATCGATAGTAGTGTGAGAATTAGATAGTCGAGTGACATAAAAGGTCAGAATTGATGACGACTACGGTTCCGATGAGCCCATCTCATCCCCAACTAGAACCATTCTTGTCCATCGTCTTCTTCTTCACCGGTGACGGTTTCCAATCACATGCGGAAGTTGTCTTGAGTGAACAATGCTAATGTAAGTTATTTGAGTGCGGCAACGTTCTTTTTTGGCGAATAAGCTAGATGATGGATGTTGGTGGTCGTTTCCGGAAAAAAAACTTAGGAAAAAAGAGGCAGACGTTAGACATTCACAGCAAAAAACAGTTGTAATGGTAAATAAATCGAGAGGCTATTTATTTAAAGTGTTTATGAATTTGATTATCCAAAGTAAATAGTAAGTAAGTTCAGAGTACTGAGAACAATCTATGGTCGTTACTACAAATCGAGGATCAACCATATGAAAAAGGACAAAATTTTATTAAAGGACAAATACCAGCAAAGGACAAAAACTATACATCTTAAAAGTTAGAGAGGCTTGATATGAAAATATCACCGACCTTCTTCTTTAAGTTTATATAAATTTGGATATAAAACTAAATAGAAACAAAATACTTCTAATTACTTTTAGGTGTAACTTTGTATAATAGTAACTAAGTTTTTAATATGTTCCAATAAAGTCACTTAATCATTTTTTGTGTTTCTAAAGTTACTCAAGTTTGATTTATAGTTCTAATGTTATGCAATTTCCAGATTTCCAGGTTACATCACTAATATAGCAGGTCATGTTCCTTTTTTAGTCTTTAAACTTGAATTAAATAATTATATTTTATTCTTTAAACTTAAATTATAACACTAAAAACTATTATAACGATTAATGAACCTTTACAAATTAAAAAAAAATCTTCATCTTCGTCTTCTATGCTAAAAACCTAAAAAGTCATCTTTCACTAAAAAACATGGAGAAAATCAAACAACCAGAACATACCACAACAAATATCACTGCCACCAACCATATTAATCTTTTGGATTCCAATTCATAGTTGACTTCCTCTCGACACTAGAAGCAAATGTTGTCACACCCCCAAAATACCGCCTGCAAGTTTTACCGCGGGGCGTGTGACGTTTGTTGTGCCCTCATCAATGTCTATTAACATTGATCAAAGTGTTTAAGGTCCTTAGTTCACGTCCGGCTCTCAGCATGGTGTGATGTTTGTCAAACCTAATAGCGTTATCAACTAATACCCCTTTCCCTCCCAGGCAACTAGCTCGGTAGTAAGTAGGGACTTTCGTGATAGATTTTGAGTTTAACTAACATCGAATTTAGACTACAATATTTATAGTATTCCTCCCAGGAATATTAGTTTGCCCCCCCCCCCCCCCCCCCCCCGGGGACACATGCTTGTGAAAGAGTAGTGAACTGACCTTAGTTGGCTCAGTAAGTGTTAACATGCTTCTACGTGTTAATAAAGTGTTTGGTCCGTTTCACGTGACCTAACGTACAATAACATATACGTATGTATTCAAGTAGGGTTTTGCAAATACCCTAAGTGTCCAAACAACCAAGTGTTTATGTGATTAAGTTAACACGTTTTATCATTCAGTGACACACATTGGATTCTCTAGTTGGTGACATTAGTTGGTGGCATGTAAAGTGACTTTGGGAAGTGCAGACAACACAACTACATTACATATACATAATTCAGAACAACTAAACACACATATATTCCATGGATTAATAAACCCGGACCCATATGTAAAGTCAGACACATAAGTTCTTACAAAATAAACTCTATCAATTAAGTTCTATCACCACAAACTCTTTCAATTCAGTTCTATCACCACAAACTCTTTAAATTAAGTTCTATCACCACTAATCCTATCAAATAAGTTCTATCACCACAAACTCTTTCAAATAAGTTCTATCACCACAAACTCTTTCATTAAGTTCTATCACCACAAACTTTTTCAATTAAGTTCTATCACCACAAATTCGGACATCACCAACCTTTACCAAATTAGGACATCATGCATTACACATCAACAAATTCGGACCCCCCATAGTTCCCTCCTTAATTCGGACAAGCATCATTAAATTCGGACTCTATATGGGTTTTACAAACAAATTCGGACTCCTCAAGCTCGGACTCCAAAGGAAATCACATCTTCGGATTCATCATGTTATAAACTCGAACAACATACATTACCTAAAACTGGATACCCACATAAATTTAGACAACTAGTTAAATTCGTAATATGATAACTTTGGACTTTGTGACTTCACAAAGTCTGACAATTATCTATTGACTGCTCAATAATCTCAGGTTAACAATACAGTTTTCAATGTTTCTACCATCAAAACCCTAATCTCAGAAATCCATAGCGCCATGAATTAAATCAATCAATTTAACAGTTCTTTCATGTCCATAGTATAACTAACATCAAGCCATCACTACACATTCATTTAATCTACAGTAACTACCTAGTTATCCGGCATGATCAATTAAACACAAATCATTGTTTGGATTATCTAGGATTTGCATGAAATCAAAAGAACAAGAATAACAACTTATAGCATAAACACTTACCTTAGATTGATATAGAGTTTGTTCTAACTGAATTGAAAGATCAAGAGTAAATGAATGTGTGAGACTTGTGTGGCCAGGAGTGATTAGAGAAAACATAAACTACCGTATAGTGCAATTGTGAGGGGTTTAGGGTTATGCACGAGTTTTATTAGAGTTTCAATATTAACTCTAAATACCATTAACTAATTAACTTTCACAGAAAGCACATAACATCTTGCAATTACAGTTAAAGCATATAATTCACATATCCGTCATGCAAATATAAAGTTTTGCGTAAATCGTCCATTTATAATTATTATTCGTGTTAGTCACCAACATTCGAGAATCGACTTGTGTGTGTTCGGATAATTCCCCGAATTACCAACGTAGACTCAATTAACTAACCCTAGTTAAATGCAATGCTATGAATATATGTCTAAATTAACTGTGGTTAGGTTAAAGTATTAACCTGAAATCGCGGATTGTCACAAACGTAGATTTCACACCATAAAATCCATCTAAACCTTCAAATTTTACTCTATTTATTCACCTTTAACATACACCTAATCGTTATTCAACCTTCAAAGATGGATTCTAATAAATACAAAGATTCACAAAATTCAGATACAAAAGTAACATCGAAATCCAAAATTCCTATAACCCTTTAAATCTTAACTCACTTATCTTCTCACGATCATCGAAGTTTGGTCGGTCGTTGAAAGTTCTGAAACGGCAGCTATGGTTGGGTTGGGAGGGTCGATGAAGGATGATACAAGATGATTGATAGTAGTTTTAAATATATTTTGATTTTATAAAATCCTTCGAATATAAACATAAAAAAAAATAAAAAATAAGAGAAAGAAAATGATAACCTGATAACTGGTATTACTTAGTATTATAGCACTAAATTAAAGTTTAATTACTTTAAATAGACAAAAAAAGTTTGAATGACTTAATTGGAACACTAGACAAACTTGGTTACATTTACGTGACATTATCCCTTACTTTTAACACCCCTCACTTTTAATAGCGAAATAAATTAACAAGTTGTAAAGACTACTTATTTTCATGTTGAGTTTCCAAATGTGTCAAATGAGCTTAAAGGTAGTAAATAAGATGTAAACGTGCCTAGGGATGAGCACGGTACTCGTTCGGTATCGAAAGTATCAGTATTTACTGGTGTTTTACCCGTAACCAGTACTGGTACCGAAAATGGGGAAAGTGGGAACCGATATCGAATTTACCCGGTACGGTACCGTTACCCGGTACCAAATGCTCATCCCTAAACGTGCCACTAGTTTTGGAGGTGTACTCAACATGTTAGATTATGATAACCCAAAACCTATTTATTTTCATGTTGAGTTCGTGTCATGTCTGAAATTTGCACCCCTAAAGACTAACTCACACACTCTCTAATTATACCCCCACACCTGCACTTGTGTCCGCCATTAGACTAAAACCCTCAATCACTTGAGTAGAGACACATTTTCTACACATATTGATACCACTAAGTAGAGGTGCACAAAATTGGTTAATTTCCCTCACCGATTTAGGCTGTTATTTTCAAAATTTTTTGCTTTAACCGGTTATTTTGCTGAATTAACCAATTATTTTGATTTTTTTTTAAATGGGGAGTGATAAACTTTTTTTAACCAACAATATCATCCCATGTCAACTCACCACTCCACTCTTCATTTTGCACTCAATCACTAGGGGTGCTCAAACAGATGGAGTGTTTGATTTTTTTTATATTTTGCACTCAATCGACTTCTTCCTCTTCTCGGTGAGTAGTCACCGTTTTGGTGAGTCACCACGCGTGACAATGGTGGTGGTGACACTCTTGCCGATTGTCAAAATGGGTTCCCAAGGGATCACCGAAGGTGCACCCTTAACCTAATCTCCAAACAACTAGATCAAGTTTTCATTTGTTAATTCATATAAAGCAGAGGTGTAATAAAACAACTTTAATTTGCTCTATAAATACACAATCCATCATCATAATTCAATTTACTGATCATTCACACACAACAAATCCATCAAACCCATGGCTCGGTTCCTCTCCCAAACCCTAATCCGAACCACACCATCAACCCCCCTTCAAATCTTCAAACCAAACCGCTTCTCAACCCGACCCGGAAAATCACAACTGATCGAAATCGATCTGGAATCGGAATCAGATGTGGAGGTTTTAGGGCTACGGAAGCTGGAAGATGTGATTCATAATATTATTGTGAGGCAATCGGCTCCCGATTGGCTTCCATTTGTTCCTGGATCGTCGTATTGGGTGCCTCCTCCTCATCATCATGGGTCTGAATCTCATGATTTGTTTAAAGTGTTGAAGAAGGTTGCAAATCCGTTGACGGATGATGAGGCTATGGCGGTTGGTTCGTCTCATGGTTGGCCTTCGTCTGCTTATTTTATTGAAGGTGGTGGTTTGTGTTTTGTTTGATATGATTCTTTTAATCCGTTTGAGTATACATGATTTGGATTGTGTAGATATGGAATTGTATATTGGAACCTTAGAAGTTTTTGTTTTCAAATTGTGAATTAGAATGAGTTGTCAATAGCGAGCTGCACGCTAAGTAGCTTATAGTTCTTGGCTTGGTATTAGGGTTGTAGCGGTAGATAACGATAATAATGACTATTTTTTGTTTTCTTATTTATTATAAATAACAATTAAATATAGCTTCAAAATAGATGGATTTTAGGTTTTTTTGTTAAATATACATATAAAATAGCATATGTGTCAGGGTATTTTGATATAATATACGGATAATATTTTTTAAATTTTTTTTCCTAGTGTATCACTATTTATAAAATAGTCGTCCGCTGTTTACCGGCATTCGCTACGTAGCATATAGGTGCCTTATCGCTATATGTCGCTATTTGCCATTAACAACTATGGTTGTTAGTATTTGAATGGGGCTCACAAAAGCCTATTTTCCCAAGGCGCGTAGCAGCACTTCGACGTAGCCCGGAGGTTAGGCGCAGCCATGCGTATAGGAAAGAATATCATTTTTAGGGGTTTAGACATGCTTTAGGCTTGTTTAGGGCGAGTTTAGGTTGATTTCTGGGTTGTTTAGGGGTTTTTGATGATAATTGGCATGTAGGTGCGCCTGGTCGGATAGGCGCTTTTTGGCAACATAGCGAAAAGTTTGATTCTAAAAAGTTTTCTAAGTTTTAACATTTGGTCACTTGGAATGAACTTTTGATTTGGATGTTGTCACTTTGAATGTTTTTGATGTTGGGTTCTGCCATTTTATATTGATTTTTTTAAGATCATTTGGCTGGTTTAAATTTGTGTTTTGACGTTACAATTATATTTTGGTCATTGACATTTTGATGGCTTATTAGTTTTACAAGACTTGAAGTTTTTGGTGTTAAGAAAAAATCAAGTTTGTAGTCGTTTTGAAAATAGAATTAAAATAAATATATATATTTTTTTGCGATGAATTCAAATCAAATTGAGTCAATTCGAATTTGAGCTGAATCTAATTTTGAATCGGATGCAAATTAGAATCGAGTTTTTCGAGTATGATTCGTTTTCCAATTCAGCTTTAAAATTTCAAAACTCGAATAATTTAGTAATTCTAAATTTGATTTGGTGTACCTCTCTAAATTAAAGCCAGTTTCACAAAATTTTGATTCGAAATGCAAGTTTTTGTGCCATTAAAGGTGTGACTGTGGACGTTTAGTACAGAGAAGCATTGTGTTAAGATTGTAATGTCAACGAGTTAAGTCTAGGATCTCAAGATTAGACAAGTTAAAGAAATCAACCAACAATTTCAGTAACACTCGATAAGAATTATTAAGCAAATCAATTGAAGAATCTCATAAGGTGGATATTGTATTGTCACTAAAACTCGTAAGTTGTAACTGCAGATACTTCCCCTGTGCATCCTGTGGAGGTGAAATTTGATATCAATCAGGATGAGGAAGAATGAACTCACATCTACCATGTGTTGTAACCTGTAAGTGTACCATCTCTCATTAACATCTGATTCCATACTTGTTATTGTCGGTTTGTGTAATTGTTTTTAATGTTTTGGTACGCTCAACACTGCTTTTTGTACATATTTCTAGTAGCTAGAGGGCCATAGGTTGAATGTACAGTTATGTTTTAGGGTTGTTCTTATGTAGGTAGGTTTATATTGTAAGTTTACTGATGATTTCTATGTAATAGCATAAGCATATATGGATCTTGTATAAGCTTCTACTACCTATCTCTCTGTTGTTTCTATGTCAATAGAATTATGATTTTAATTTCGCAACTAAATTCATGAGTTTTACAAGACAGTTTTCATTTGAAATGAGATGATCTGTATTAGAGTATGAGATTATGTTTCATTCTGTTTGACACCTGCTATCGGTCCAACTTGTAGTAGTAGCTCTTTTTGTTCCTAACTGGGGTTGTGCACAATTTGGTTTTACCTCATAGCCAAACCATAACTTATTGAAAATGTACTCGACTTGTTTGGTTAATTTCAGTGTGTGTGTTAAATAAACGACATTGTTTGGTTATAGTGATGGCAAACAGAAGTGTCAATCTTATACTAAATTGTCAAGTCATTAACAAAAGCAATTTTATTAAAGATTTATGTCAATGTCATAATAAAGGGTTGTGGTAGGTCTCAACTCTCACTCAGGTAATGCAGTGACAGTGAGTGGTGACTAGAAGCAGGCGATGATAGGAGGTAGACTCTCGAACGAGGTGGCTGGTGGGTATCGATAACATTGGCTATGGTGTGTGAGCTGTGGCCGCTAATGACAACATGCAATGGTGGTAGGCGACAAATGGGCTGGAAATGTTTGTGAATCCTTGAAAAACAACACTTTTGAAGTGTTTTAAAAATCGGTTCATTTATCTGTTAGAAGATATGTGATGAATAACAAAATTTGTTTGCTCTAGAAATTAAGGGGTTGTTTGGCAACCTCGGTAAGTGCTAAACCAGTAAAAGGTAAGAGGTCTGAATGGGTAAGAGACTCTGAACCAGTAAGCGTTGAGTTAGTAAAGTGTTGTTTGGTTGAACCTCTGAATGACTATGAAGAATGACCTTTTTTCACCCATTTGAACTACTTTGTGCTAAATGAAATATGTGTTTGTTTAACACGGACTGTACTGAATAATGAATAATTAAAAAAGAAAAATACAAAACATTATAGAAAATTATATACTTAAGAAACATCATTGATACTCTAGGCTACAAACCTTTTTTTTAACGGTCAACATAATCAATCCCGAGCACTCTCGGGGCACCCATTGGGCTAAACGGAGTACTCCAAGGGTAACCCGAGTCCACCACCAATTGGGAAAACCCGGTAACATGCCCGCCTGTAGGCACAACGGTGAAATTACCGGTAAAACCCGTTTGACTCAAGGATCGAACCCAGGTTTCTCTGGGTCTCCTATCATTGCCCATATAAGTGCCTTACTCTGCACTAAGTTGGAGTTGAACCTGCATCTCTCAAGAGAAATGCAAGCCTTCCACCTCTTGATCTAGAGATCATTGGCGAGGCTACAAACCTTTTAGTAGAAAAATGTTATGGACAGCCTGAGTTGAGCTGATAATCGAGTAGACAACGATGAGGAATACGAGAAAGACCACATTCAGGACAACCACCTTTTTCGAATCACTCTTTATGTTATCAAGCAATCCAGCCTTTGCGTTAGGGTGTTTTGATCATTGTTCCGGATATCGTATAGTCCGGGCTCCGGGTTGGATGATGTTTTGTTGGTCTTGGTCCGGGTAGTTGGGGTGACGTAGGTGAAACCACAAACCTTTGGAGGGCTTGCAGCACAACCTGACAAAGTTGACTTTTTTTCCTTAAAAGGTTACTTTGGTATGCTTTAATAAAGAGGCAGTTTTGTTTGGCTCATTAAGGACATGTTTGTATGAGCTTTTCCATTTATTCTTATTGACTTTTTAAACTTTCTGTCTCCTTTTTGGAAAAGGTCACAACTAAATGATTTTTTCATTTCTCATTTTTAATGTTTAAAAAGCTCCTTTTCATCTTATTACCCAAGGGGTTATGATAAATAGACACAGAGTATAGGATTAATATACCAATTTAGTCAAAAAAAAGTAATGATTCGATTACTTTTAAATGTTTTTTTATTGTTAAGTCAAATGATGATGAAGTCAATTGAGTAATGGTTAGCTACTTTTTTTACATTATTTTAATCCTAAATAAAAGAATAATGATTAAGACTTTTATATATTTTTTTATATTATATATTATCACCACTTTTAATTCAATATTATTAAATAAATAATCAAGACTCTTAAATATAAATACGAAACTTCAAAAGTTCATTATAAATAGATAAAGATACGAGTCTATAGTAAAAAAGTAAAATATTAAAACAATTAATCATCTAGATCGACAAAACCACTTTCACGATGACAAAGTTGGGTATATAGTCCCAAACGCCACCTATACATGGTTTCCATCCAGCCGCAGAGGTGCTAATGGTGTGAAAATTCCAATAAGGCGTGATAAAAGGCATTGGGTACGCTCCTTGTAATTCCACCATGACATAATGGTTCTCATCATTAGCTAGAGCAATTGTAAGAGCTTTGTGATTTTGAATCTCTTCTGGACCCCTCCAAAACGAAAAATAGTCATACTGCCTGACAGGCTTAAAGAATGGATAATTACCCCAAACTTATTAGCAATCAAACACTTGCTTAAGGCATTTTCATCCAATGTTCTTCTGGACAAGGCGACCCAACGAAACATAAGTCATGATACAATGAATTTACATCCCGAACAAAAATGTTCCTGTAGACATCATATCGATTTTGTAACTCTTCTCTCATTTGCTGTCGAATATGCTCATAATATGTATCTTCGTCAAGTCCGAGGCAAACAACTAGTGCTCGAAATCCACAATTTCCATCTCCTTTAACATTTTGTATATTTGTTATGTATGGACGAAATACTTTTGCAATATCGTCCATTATATCAAAACCATTCATTAGTGGCACTTCGTTCAAATCTATCATGTATGAAGAATGTCTAGCCGGCTCATTTTGGACTTCGTTCCAGTCTATCATTGGTTCCTTGTTCAAGTCAAATGCGAATGAACTATGTCTGGCCGGCTCCTTTTTGGCACTTTCTTGTTGCGTTTTCTTCAAGCTTGGTCGTCCACGAGTTGTTTTTCTAACTTGAGGTTTCGGTCCTTTTTGGCTTCTTGTTGCGATTTCTTCAAGCTTGGTCGTCCACGAGTTTTTTTTTTTGAACTTGAGGTTCCTGAATGTCGGTTTTATCTGGAACGAAAATATTTTTTAGTTTTCTTAACCAACTTTTTTTCCCATCTTGCTTAACAAAGTTTTCTTTAAACAGTTGCAGCTCATCATCACAGCTAATATGGTAATTTTGCAAAGAGGTCGATGGTGAAATATCTAGCTTCCTCCAGAAAATATCAATCGAATCCAAAGAAACATATTGATCTGCATGTAAATATAAATAAATATTATTTTATTGAAGACTTTAGAACAATAAATTCGATATTATAAATATACTTACGTGAGGTTATATATTTTGAAAGTTCGCAAGCACATGGCAACCCATGACTGGTGCGAAGTCGACAATCACACTCTACCAGACGATACGTCCATCGTTCACGGTCTTCAAGAATTAGTTTGAGAGCTTCATTTGACACAAAACCACGCAATAAGGTAAAGCACCTTAGGTTATGTTGACGCACACACGGACAATTCTGCTACTTTCCAAGCTTTCTTTAATTGTTATTTATTGCGATTTCACGATTCGGTGAATACAACTTAGAAATCTATCCAAACTAGAATTTGAACCGTCCAAATATTTTTTTAGCTTTGCATGCCGACTCTCGACTCTATTGGTTGTGTAATTTCCAAAGTTGAGATGTTGATCAATCCATATAGACAAACATTTCCTTGTATTCGTTCAACCAATTTTTATTTATATATTCTGAAACACCTGATAATCAAAGTAAACTGGTATGAGACATATATAAAGGAAATATTTATACTTATATATGAATATAGAAGACATACGTGGATATTTGATCAACAATGTCTCAAACTGCTTGTAATTTTTTTTGTAAGACTCCAATGTTGTAGAATTTTGTAGTAACTCCCATAAAGAAAGAAATTCTTGCCACCTACAAAGTAAACGAGCAGCCTCCGGAAAAACTTCTTTGCACACGTTCACTAGTGCCATCTCCCTATCTTAACCATAACACGTGGGAGCATGCACTTGTCTAGTGTCGACTTTAGACAGTTTAAGACCCATGTATAGTTAACTGTCTTTTCATTATGCATAAAGGCAAAAGCAACGGAAAATGTATTGCTGGTTGAAGTTACACCAACAATCTCAATGAAAGGCATTTTATATTGGTTTGAATTGTATGTGACATCAATAATCAACACGTGTGGAAAAGCACGCCAAATATCAAATGATATCGGGTGAACAAAAAATAATTTTTCTAACTCGTTAAACCTGCTTGTAGTAATGTCATAAACATAACCATTAAAATGCAAAAGGGACATGAGAACCTGCATTGGAGATTTGCCTACTTGATCGACCATGCGAATTTTATTGCGTGCGTTGTAAATAGTCCTGAGTGTAGACACATTACTTGGATTGCGCTCCTTAAGTATTGAAAGAATATCACGTGGTGCCACATTCATCCTTGTCAAATCTGCAACCAAACTAAATTTATCTTTGGAAAGTATTTTTGCACATGGATGACCCTCCATACATAGTACAAGTTGATGGTTATGTTCATCACATATCACCCTTAAGGTCCAATAATCATCGTCATCTGAATATTTTCCTTCTAATTCGAATGGACAATTTGTTTATCTGGTGCCGAAAAGTTTACTTGAATCGTTAACTTTATATTCGCCGCCATGATCACATTTGAGTACAACCTTATACACCAAACCACAAGGTCTTTTATTCGACCTTCTTTTGACGACGACCATACCAAGTGAGTATGCCAACTTTTGAACCCAATCTATCAATTCTTCATGGGCTTAAACTGTCTAAAGTCGACACTAAATGATTTTGTGAAGCTGCGCGTGAAGCTGCGGTGCAGGCAAAGGAGACTGCCTACGCCAACCACCTGCGAGCTGAAGAATGGCCCGCGCTGGGGTGGAAGAGACCGACCGAAGCCTCTGATGCCAAACTTGTGGAGGAGTGCAGGTTGTGGAAAGAGACTTGTGAAAGGGAGAACAAGGAGAATAAATCCTTGAGGGATAAACTGGCCCGGTTGCGCGCTGAGGCGGCGCGTGAGAAGAAGGAAAAGGAGGGAGCAGCTGCTGCGGCTGTAGAGGCCAGTGTGCAACGCGCAAACAGTGAGCAGAAAGAGGTAACCACTTGGCTTTGTGCTCAGTTAACTTTGATATCAATAATTTATGATGCAACCTAGTTGTGAACAATCAGGTTGAAGCTTGCGCTGCTCTGGAGAGCGCCAAGAAAGACCTTCAAGCAGCCTTGGTGGAAAAGGCTGAGATTCAGCACAGACTGCGATTGGCAGAAGCCAAGGTGAGGCGGGCGAGAAAAAATTAGAGGATTCTGAAGACGCCCGTGCCATCTTCGACTCGTTGGTGGAGTCGCTGACCAACAACACGCTGTGGATGCAACAAAATGGAGTTGTCAATGTAAGTACTCCGCTTGTTCCGTGATCATTCTGTGATAGTTCTGAATTTGTCTTTTAATTTGCAGATCGCAAACTCCATTTTGAACTCTGCGGAGTTAGATGGCGAAGTGGCCAAGCTAGTGGTTGCTGCGCGCCATGATGTGCGCAACAAGTCACTCATGCATTGGACGTTCCATGGGATTCTAGTCGCGCTGCCACTTATGGGTCAACACCGGAGCTGCTTTCGAATGGGCACAACAAGGATATGACCATCTTGATATCCCAGCGTTGGAACTGGTGAGCGAGGCGCTCACCCACGACGACTTCGTGGATCGCTTTAAGGATATATTTCTGGAAGAAACCGAGGCCGTTGCTGATGAAGACTAGTGTAGGATCCTTAATGTAATATCTTTGTAGGATCTTTGGTTGTGCCGCCATTGCGCGGTTTTGTAAATATTTTTATCTTTAATGAAATGTTTCTTCTTTGTTACAATATTTGCGTGAAAAAGACCAACTTTGCGTAGGTTTAGCGAATGAAACTGGTAATGAACTCGTGTGTGAACATTAGCTCCCATGCGCGTGTCATAGGTAGTAACTTGGGGTTCAAGAGTCATTGTATACCAAGGTGTTTTCGCGTAGACCCAAAGTGCTTTCACGCATTTGTAACGAAACATTAAGATAAAATAAATCATGTAACTCTTGTCTTTATTACACAATGAGGCGTAAGATCCATATACAGAGTAGACAAAAGATAATGAACTTGCAAATCTACATGTAGCACCGCCTTAGCTGCTGCGTGTTCCATGTCTTAGGTATGTCTGTGCCATCTAAACACTTAAGGGTGTAAGCGCCTTTTCATAGGACTTCATGGATAATGTATGGACCTTCCATTTAGGTGCCAGTTTTCCAGGACGTTCGGCTTTAGACGCTTCATTGTCGCGTAGAACAAAGTCCGCGTTGTAGTATTTCTCGAGCTTGGACTTGTACTTTGCTTCATTGATGGCAACGTTTTCAGGCCTTTCGTCTAGTAAGTCCAAGTCAAGTCTGCGCTTGTCTTCATTGTTTTTGTTTTGCGCAGCTAACATGCGTGGTGATGGGAGGCCTATCTCTGCTGGAATTACTGCCTCCGTTCCATACACAAGGCTGAAAGGAGTTTCGCCTGTGCTGGTTTTTGGCATGGTTCGGTGAGCCCAAAGAATGCTTGGCAACTCATCTACCCAGCCTCTTCGCGTAGTGCCCAATCTCGTCTTGATCCATTCGACGATACTTTTGTTAATGCTTTCCACTTGGCCGTTCCCTTGCGGATACGTGATCGAAGTGAAAACGTGCTCGATATGCATTTCCTTCATCCATTGTTGTAGCTCTTCAGCTGCAAAGTTGGGGCCATTGTCACTGACTATGCACAGGGGTAATCCGAAACGATATATAATGTGATCCCAAATGAATTTTCGAACTACAGTTGTTGTGGTGGATGCAAGAGGTTTGGCCTCAACCCATTTGGTGAAAGTGATCGACTGCAACGATTATGAACTTCACCGCACCTGGAGCATCTGGGAAAGGTTCCACCCTATCAATTGCCCATTGTTGGAAGGGCCAAGTTGTTGTGACAGGGATCAAAGGATTCTTGGGGTGCAATGTCTTTGGAGCATGGCGCTGGCATGAAGCGCACTTCCGCAGTGTTTCAACTGCATCTAGGTGCATGCCAGGCCAATAGTAACTGACGTTCATGATCTTTGCTACGACCATGCGCGGACCAACATGAATTCCGCATAACCCTTCGTGTATTTCGAGGATCAAGTACTGCACATCTTGCGGATCGACGCAGCAGATGAGCGGTCCCAGATACGACTTCTGGCATAGGATACCGTATGCCATTTCGTAATTTATTGCCTTGTTCCGGACCTTCCTTGCTTCTACTTTGTTCTCGGGGAGAATCCCGTGTTGCAAGAACATGATTATGGGGGACATTGATGTTCTAAAAGTAGTTGATTAAAACAAAACAAATTACCCTAATTCTAGACTCAAATTATACTCTAGACTCCTAAACTATACTAAACTACTAACCGGCAAGTGGAACGATCAGTTGTAGAATAGTATTAAGCAAGTCCGGTTAGCGAACCCACAGGACTCTCTAATTGCTAAGACTACTAATTTAAACTCAATTACACACTATGTATATTTTAAAGGGGTTTTTTACTAATAATTCTAAATTATCAATTTAACTAGAACTACTAAAGTGAAATGACCAAACTATGAACTTCTAGGGACTTAATAGAATTTTTATCAAGAGATAATGAACTAGTTACCTAGGTTAGATTTTTAGACTACTACTCCTTCAATTTAACAATAATTAATCTGGTTGAATATTTTACCGGGATCTTAGCATATCAAAGTTTAGGTTTATTAAACAGGACCCCCGACCCTTCTCAGGAAGACACCTACAATAACCTATCATTTTTATTCGTTTACCGGTCCTAAAGATTCCTTTTTAGTTATCTTTTCAAATCAGTAAAGCGTCTAATTATTAATTACCTCTCAATAATTAACCTAGACCAACTACAATTTTCTAGTTTAGATTAACTGATTCAATTATGACAAGGAAATTAGACTCGGGAATTTCTCAAAACCCTAACCTAACAATTTACCACATCAATTCAGCCAACTAATTGCAATTTCTCAATTAACAATTTAGGTATAATGACAAGTTTGATTTTATGGTTAATTTAATTGTTTCCCCGGTTTTATTGGCCAATTTTACCGACAACTTCGTGAATTCCTAAGAACACGAAAAGTAACATAAACCTATTATATGAAAGACATCCACCAAAGTTTATGCAAAACAACCAAACAATCATCAAACAAACAAGATCATGCAAATACCCTAAACTAGATCATTAAAGTTGTGACCTTTACCATTTAAATACTCAATCCATAAATTAAACTAAAGCAAATCAAAGTTTCATGAATCCGTCATCCAAAACCTAGGTAACCAAATAAGATCTAGCCTAAAAACATGTTTAAAAAGTAATTAAAACAAAGTTGATAACAAGTTAGCATGATTGATCAAAACAAAGAAATCAAAGTGGAGATTGGTATGATAAACCGTGACAAGCTCCTGCCTTGAACTCCCGTGATCACCACCACAATTCCTGCAGCTTAGATCCGCTTCGTGTAGCTTCAGATCTCCAAAAAATAGCTCCAAATCTGCCCTAGTTCGTCCAAAGTTTCCCAATACGAGTTTAACCTCCATAATGAGTCTTTAAATAACAAAACAAGTCAAAATTCATCCAGGTTTTGAAACTTTCTGGATAAACACCTCTCTCGCGTCCCGCGAGAGAGTTTGGTGGTCCGGTCGCTGTCCCGCGACCGAGGTGGATTCCGGACATAATTACACCTCTCTCGCGCCCCGTGAGAGAGTCAAGCTGTGCCGGTCGCGCCCCGCGACCGGGTTGAAATCCCTGATTTGCGTTTCGTTTTCTCGTTTTCGATCCAGTCACGTCCCGGCTCGGTCCTTTTCACCATTGTCGCTCGTTTTTCCCATCCTTCCAACCGTTTTCACGAACCAAGACCTGCAAAATGTGTTAAATTAAAAGTAGATAAATTCATGACAAATCAAACCAAAACGCGCTAAAATTATACAAACTCTACAAGATAAATGGATGTATTATTCAATACATCAAATATCCCCACACTTGCTCTTTTTTCGCCCTCGAAAAAGAATTGTGCATAACTGAATCATAACGAAACAATTACTCGATTTCAAAGATTACTATTATTTTCATTAGGGAACAAGATTCATGTTAACCGCGATTGCAAGTATTGGATCCACTTAAACTCAAAATTCGGTTCAAACCTCTTATCATGTAAATTTAATTTAAGTGCGGTCAATCCACCTAGGGTCTCACACTAGAGTCCACAATATCCCTAATCCCATCTCAAGCTTATGAAACAAAAGGAACGAATTGTTTAAACCCTTTCCTCACCGTTTAATACCAAAATATAAAGAGTTTAAAATCAAGCAATTTTCTTTTTTTTTTTTCTTCATTTGAGCATTTTGATTTCTTTTTGCATATCTAACCTAGAGGCTGTCTCAACCAGAGTCACCATCCCCGAGAGCGACAACGTGGGCTTCGATACTTAAAATTTCAACTAATCCTAGAGGGATTCTCGATCAGAGTCACCATCCCCAAGGGAGATTCCATAGGCCTCGTCTACTTTTCAATCAAGCTCATTTTCTATTTTTTCTTTTTCTTTTTACATGATTAAAAATTCTAAATATTTTAGCTTATAACGGCATTCCCTATACTATTTTAGGCGGTTTCAGTTTCCCATTTCTCTCAGATGAGTACCCACTAGTAGACCGACTGTTAAGGTGTATTAAGCTCAAAGAAAATAAGAACCGAATTGAGCCTACTCGCACATCCCAAATTAGACATAAACTCACCCTTTTATTCTCATATTATTATTATTTGAAATCGAATAAAAGTTTAATTTTTCTATCATTTTCCGTTTAATTTCATGCAAACTTCTTTTTCAAAAGACATTTTGGAATTTTTTATTTTATTTTATTTTATTTTATTTTTTTTACCAAATACTCTAATACTACTTTAATATACTCATCCCCACACTTAAAGTTTTGAATTGTCCCCAATGCAAGGACGAGACAACTACTACTCAAAATAAAACAAAACAAATAAGAAAGAAAAATAAACTATAAAAAAAGAAGTGACTTAGCTGGTAGTGCAAGCCTGTCGATGTGCCAGGTAAACCATTCGTGCTCTCCAAACCGAACGCGCTTAATGTGCTACTCTCAACGCTCTCATGCGAACGGAACAACATATAACATCAACCTAGCATCACACTTACAAAACATAATAAAGCCAGATAAATTAATAGTTTTGCAAGATTGTTCATCAACACATACCCAAACCGACCAACACCAACCCTCAAGTAAATTGTTTAAAAGTACAAACCATCATAACTGAAAACAGCAGAAAAGAAAGAAAAAAAATAAAGAGAAAGATCTTCGGCTGCTTCAATCATCCTCTTCAGATTCTTCGGACGCCTCAAATACCTGATATGGCTGCACGTCCTCCATCCCTGCAAACTGGCTAGAACCTGCCTGATCGCCTGGCTGCTGAAAGTAAGACGGGACTCCCATATTTAGATTCTACATCATGTAGCGCATCCCATCCTCTAACCTCCTCTGGCTGGCCTCATGTATTCGTCTACTCTCTAACATGGTTTGGCGAACCCCGCCAAACTCATGGTCCACATAACCTCTCAAATCCCCGAACCCAGTCTCCATCCTGTCATAAAGTGAATCTAAGGTCAGTGGGTCTGGCAAGGCTCCCGAAGAGGGTACTACCGTCCTGGCCGTTCCTGGCGGGTGACTGGCCGCTGGTATCGAGTAGGGATGCCCACCTGGATAGAAGATGCAGCTTCGGATCCGGGAGGCGGTTGCACTTGAGGTCCTTGGCGGGCTGGTATCCAGCTAATAGGCTCTTGGGTTGTAAGAATTCGGCAGCCTGGAGATCTCTGATGCTCATGACACAGGGGGCGGGGCCTTATCTCATTCTGTCCTGGGGTATCTGTCGAACACCCCTAGGCTCTCAGCCAAGCATGTAATCAAGGGCCCGCAATAAACCTTGCCCCGAGGCCCCCCTCCACAGTCTCTTCATTGACCAAGCAAATATTGTGGCCAGGTTTGCCGACCGTCCCTCTACCATACACATCAGACAAAATAAACTCACCTAGTTGACCTTATTGTCTCCCTGTCCCCTCCCAACCAACGTAGCAGCAAGAATCTTATGAAGAAATCGGTGAATGGGATCAGTGATATCGCTCACCACCATGTTGTTTGAGTACGGGACAGAACAGATGGTGCCCCAAAATCTGGCGAGCTCGTCTGTCTGGACACTATGGGGTGCCTCCTTTTGAAGACACCTGCAAGCTCGTGGCGAAGTCTGGCGACTGAACCTCCTCATCTGAGTATATTTGCGTAGCCACCGTAAACTGTGGGATTGTCATTTCAAATACTTGCCTCCCCAAGGCAAAAGAAACCGCGTCATTCTCGTTGAACTTCCTTTGTTGGTATTCGAAAGTGGAGTGGAACTCATAAGTGATTTCCTTGTATTGCTCGCTCCACAATCTAGCACCCTTCGGAACTTATCCCCTAGTAACTGCTCGATCCGACCCTTCTGACCCAAATTATCAATCAGCTCCCAATCAATCCTCCTGTAAGGTAGCAACTCACAAGTGACCAAGTTTGAGAGCCTCTCCCTACTCGTGGGAGTCTAAATCGAACTGCAAGACAGGGCTGTCCACGATTCGCGTGCTTTGCCCATGGGGAGCACCATCTCCCCGAATATCTGATTCTGCGCCTGCCAAAATAAGAGGGTTGTTGTGGCGCATCGGCGGGGTCACCTCTCTGACGGGTGTTGGTCCCCTTCTCTTCCTGCCAGCCCTGCTCGAGCTACCTATTCCTGACATCTGCATAACACACAAGTAAGACAAACATGACCTTAGAAAGAAAGCAACCACATAAAACAAACGACCGTATAACATTTCATTCGCGGTCGTGGTTTGCAACAGAAAAACAATTTATTTCATGATTAAGATACATTTGAAGCGAGTGTAACATTATAATTTGATAAAAACCGAATCTCACCCGAATGGAGATTGAGTACGGGCGAGACCGAGTCTTATGTGCATAATTAATCAGATGTTACTAACCGCCTGAAACATATCCAAAACCAAACAACTACCCCCCTCTCGGCACTTTAATTATCCCTTAATTAAACCTAGGTGCCGAGATACGAGCCCACATTGAGTGTATATTGAAAGATAAAACAGTTTGAATCATGGCAGAACTAACGGTTGCCTATCTTAAAAAAATCAGATTTTCTTTTTAAAAAACCAAGTTAGCCAACCCTCATCCCCACACTCAATGTTGGACCGTACTGCATGTACATAATCTATCCACAAATTATAACCAGTACCACTATCAAAACTCAAGTGCAACCAGTTGAACCCAACCGCACTTAACCGGAACCGACAACTAGCACAGTATCAAACATCAAAATAACCACAACAACGAGATATAGAATAAAGAATGGAAGCATAAAAGTTGCGAAAAAAACCATACCTTGTTGTAGATCTGTAAGACTAGTGCACAAAAATTGAAACTTTAAAGTACCAGTGAAATGCGAGTAGAAGGGTGAAAACCAGGTGGAATCACGTAAAAATGAGTGAGGAATGATGTAGGGAAGAAACTGTGGGTGATTTTTTGTGAATTTGGGTTGAAAATGGCGAAGTTATGATGAAAATGGGGTGAAAACCGTAAGGAAGGTGTTAAAGAAAGTGGTGAATTATGTGAGAAATGGAGGCTAGGGCTTTTTGTATGCAGATATGATATCTCGCGGGCTGCGAGAGAGACTACTAAGTCTCTCGCGCCCCGCGACCGAGTGATGGTTCTGGGACTTATTGGCCTCTCGGGGCCCGAGAGAGGAGGCTTGTGCCTATCGCGCCCCGCGAGAGGCCTGTTTTCACAGAAAGTTTTTTTTTTTGTCAGTTTTATGCCTTAGAAAAAATTTTGAATTTTAGAAACTATCATGTTAGCTTTTTAGTTTATGGAATCACACTCGTTCTACCGGATCGAGAAAACGTACTGCAATCGTCCGTGCTCCATGACTGATGCGTGATGTGACCTGCAAAAACCAACTAAACCGACCCACAAACAAACACACAAAATACGAAACATGAATTAAATAAAAAAACACAAAATGCAACTAACTACCAAACTCTACAAACTCTACATTCGAGCCGAAACCCGAGAATCTATGCGGTCTGAGGCGGAACTTCGAGAGGAGTCTCCTCCGTCTCAGTGGGAGCGGTCCTCCTAAATAATGTTTCAAGTGATGCCCGTTGACCTTCCATGTCCCTCCGTCAGCTTCGTCTTTCAGCTCGATAGTTCCATACGGGAAAACCTCATTTACCACGTACGGGCCGGACCATTTGGATTTCAGCTTGCCTGCAAAGAGTTTCATCGGGAATTATATAGAAACACGTTGTCACCGATTTGAAACTCCTTCACATTCTTCAACCTCTGATCATGCAGCGCCTTGGTTTTCTCCTTCAAACTCCATGACCGCTTATACGCCGCATCCCAAAATGCCTCTAACTCGTGAATTTGAAAGAATCGCCGCTTGGCTGCTTCGTTGAGGTCCAAATTTACGGTCTTCAACGCCCATAGTGCCCTATGCTCTAATTCGACCGGGAGATGGCAGGCTTTACCGTATACGATCATGAAGGGCGTGGTGCCTAGTGGTGTCTTATAGGCGGTGCGAAACGCCCACAAAGCATCGTCCAATTTGTCGGACCAGTCTTTCGACTCTTACCTATCGTCTTCTCCAGGATCGTTTTACTCCCCTGTTCGCGTTCTCCACTTGACCGCTAGTCTGCGGATGATAGTCGGTGAGTGACACCGTACGCGCCAATGCCTTTTCCATGACGGCATTGTAGAAGTCACGATCACTGATAATGGCTTGTGGGGTACCAAAACGGGTAAACAATTTCTTTAAGAATCTCACCACCACTCTGGCATCATTTGTGGGTAAAGCTTGAGCTTCAACCCACTTGAAACATAATCAATAGCCACGAGGATGTACCGGTTCCCGCTAGAGACGGGAAATGGTCCCATGAAGTTAATTCCCCAAACATCGAAGACTTCAAGAATCTGGATGGGATGTTGGGGCATCTCGTCCTTGGATGAGATGTTGCCGGTACGCTGGCAACGGTCACACATCTTCACGAACTCTAGGGCGTCCTTCACAACTGATGGCCAATAAAAACCGCAATCAAAAACCTTCTATGCGGTGACGTGCGGACCAAGGTGACCTCCTGTCAGTCCCTCATGCACGTGTCTCAATATCTCTGCTCCCTCTTCTTGACTCATGCAGCGCCTCAGAATTCGGTCTCCCCTACCCGAAATAGAAATGGGTCGTCCCAGATATAACGCCTGACATCGCGGAAGAATTTCTTCTTCTGTTGCGTGGTCATCCCCTTCAGTACCACTCCATTCGCTAGATAATTCACGAAGTCGGAAAACCACGGCATTCCCTCCTTTTCGGCTGTTACAAACTCTACCGACTCGTGGGGAAATCTATCATCGATCTCTTCTTCCCTGATTTCTTCTCTACTAGGATCCTCTAGTCGGGATAGATGGTCAGCAGCTACATTCTCCGCTCCTTTCTTATCTCTAATCTCTATGTCGAATTCGAAAAGCAGGAGAGTCCATCGAATGAGGCGTGGCTTCGCGTCCTTCTTTTGGAAAAGGAAACGCAGAGCCGCATGGTCCGTAAAGACGATGGTTTTGGATAGGACAAGGTAAGAGCGGAATTTATCAAACGCGAATACCACTGCTAAAAGCTCCTTCTTTGTAGTGGTGTAGTTCTCCTGTGCGTCATTGAGGGTTTTACTAGCGTAGTAAATAGGGTGGAAATGTTTGTCCCGTCGCTGACCCAAAACGGCGCCCACAGCATAATCGCTCGCATCACACATGATATCGAAAGCAAGATCTAATCGGGTGAGACGAGGATAGAGCACTCACTAGTTTCTCCTTAAGGATCGTGAAAGCTTTTAAGCAGTCGTCATCGAAGACGAAGGGTACATCTTTCTCGAGAAGTCGAGTCATGGGGCGGGTGATCTTTGAAAAATCTCGAATAAACCGTAGGTAGAAGCCCGCATGACCGAGAAAGCTGCGGATGGACTTGACGCTAGTCGGTGGGGGAAGTCTACTGATGGTATCTATTTTCGCCCGATCGACCTCTATCCCGGCTCGCGAAATCTTGTGCCCTAGCACTATGCCCTCTGTCACCATAAAGTGACATTTCTCCCAGTTGAGCATCAGTCGCGTCTCGACACACTGTTTCATCATCGCATCTAAGTGAGTAAGACATTGATCAAAGGTGTTTCCATAGACAGAGAAGTCGTCCATAAAAACCTCCGTGGAGGTTTCGATCATGTCCTGAATGATGGCTACCATACATAGTTGCAAAGTAGCCAGAGCGTTCCATAACCCGAACGTCATGCGGCGATACACATAAGTGCCATACAGGCATGTGAAGGTTGTCTTTTCTTGATCCTAGGGAGTAATCGGGATCTGAAAGTAACCTAAAAAGCCGTCAAGAAAGCAATAGAATTGCTATCCTGCGAGTCGCTCCAGCATCTGATCGATGAACGGGAGCGGGAAGTGATCCTTGCTGGTGGCGTCGTTTAATTTACGATAGTCTATGCACACCCGCGAGCCCGTGACTGTTCGCGATGGGATAAGCTCCTTCTTTTCGTTCATAACCACTGTCATTCCTCCTTTCTTGGGAACGACCTGAGTGGGGCTTACCAATGCGGAGTCGGAGATCGGATAGATGAGACCAGCCTCCATCAGCTTAAGCACCTCTTTCTTTACAACTTCTTGCATATTCGGGTTCAGACGGCGCTGTGGCTGCACCACTGGCTTAAGACGTCCTCCATGAGGATCCTATGAGCACAGAAGGTAGGGCTAATCCCCTTGATATCAGACAGTTTCCATGCGATGGCCTCCTTATTTGACTTCAGGACCTCGATTAAACGCTCCTTCTCATCCGTTGACAATTTCGAAGAAATGATCACGGGTAAGCTCGAATTGTCACCTAGGAACGCGTATTCTAAATGAGACGGGAGAACCTTAAGCTCTACGGCTGCTGGTGTTGACAATGGTATGCTCTCAGTACCGGCACTCACCTCACAGAAATCTAGAGTCTCGGGAATCTGGAAGACATTGTCCCCTATATCCTCACTATCACTATCCTCGGGTACTAAACACTCATTCACTAAGTCGGCCCCGCTAATATAGTTCAAACAGTGATCAACGCACGAAATGAATGAGTTTAGGAAGTATACGGAGTGACAAGGGCCACTATCGCTGTCGCAACCACTCGGGTGTTGCATCGACCTTGCGATCTCGAATGTGACGTTCTCGTCACCGACGCGAAGAGTGATTTTCCCATCATGAACATCTATGAGCGCTTTTGTGGTGCGCACCTAAGATGATGGGAACCTTCTCGTCAGACAAATCTATCAACTTTAACCAACAAATTCTCTACGATTCCCCTCGGGTACTTAACCGACCTATCGGCTAATGATAGAGACATGCGCGTAGGGGTGAGCTCCCCTAAACCTAAACACTCGTACAGTGAGAAAGGCATCAGATTTATGCTCACCCTGAGATCGGCTAGAGCATGAGCTGGAGCAATGGAACCGCCGAATAGGCATGGAATCGTAAAGATGCCCGGATCAGTCAATTTCTCGGGCAGCTTGTTTAAAACCATGGCAGAACACGCTCTAGTCAATGGGACATTCGAAAGCTCCCCCAGCCTATCTTTACGTTTTAAAAGATCTTTTAAAAACTTAGCATATTTAGGCATATGCTGGAGGGCCTCGATAAACGGGAGATTGATTTTCAACTGAGTAAACATGTCAAGGAAATTCCATATTCCTTGGCATATTTCTGCTGCTTCAGACGTGCTGGGTAGAGTAGGTGTGAAGTGTCTACGATTGGTGATGGCCTAACCTCTACCGGTTTTCTCTCTCTCCTACTCTCAACTGAAGGTCCACTGGCTGGTGCGGTACTTGCTGGGTCTAACCTGGTGTGCACCCTAGGTGGAGCCTCCATCTCGTTTTCTTCATCTACCTCTTCATCTCGCTCCTCTAGCTCTACCTATACACCCTCTCTACCTACCTCCTCTAGAGTCCTACCACTGCGCGAAGTAATCGCTTTCGCGTGTTGGTTCACGGGGTTAGGTTGGGTATTACCCTCGAACTGTCCGTGTGGCTGCTCTTGCAGCTGCTTAGCGATACTACCGACGACCTCTGCAGATCTAAGAGCACGGACTGTTGATTTTTCAAGAGCATATCATGTTCCGCGAGAGTTTCTGAGTAGCCTGATCTTTGACAACTAATTGAGATAACAACTCTTTGATCCTATCTAGACTACCTCCTGACCCTCCATTCCTAGTCTGACCCTGCTGATTTGAACCCCCTCCACTAAACTAACTGGTGTGACCTGACCCTCCACTATTGTAGTAACCCTGCCCCTGTTCTAATAAGAGCCTGATTGGAAGCCAGGGGGGTTACCGGAAGATCGATAATTATTATTATTACTACACCAGTTTTGATTGTAATTGGAAGTATTATTATTGAAGGGATTCGTAGGACCGCGGTTCTGACCGGTGATAAACTCAACCTGCTTAACAGTGAGCGTCGGACACTCTAGCGTGTCATGACCCCCCCTACACACCTCACACCTGTCTACCTTTTTCTTCAGCTCCCGTATCTCCTTCGTGACCTCCCTCTTGAAGCTATCTAGAGCAGCAACTACCGTAGTTTCCAAGCTAACTTGGTGTAAACCCCGGTTAACCGGAGGTGTACGTGAAACATGAATTGAATTCCTACGGCAGTGCTGTAATCGACATCAGAATGGGCAAAGCTCTCGAAAAGGTCATTGCACTCGGCTACTGTTTTCTTTCCCATCAGGTGGCCACCAGCAGAGGTGTCGAATCGGGCACGGGTCTCAGGGGTGAGACCATTGTAGAATTTCTCTACAAGTGCCCAGTCTGATAGACCATGTTGGGAGCAACAGGATACTAGAGTTTGGAACCGCTCCCAAGCTAGATGGTAGGGCTCGTCAGGCTCCATTCGGAACGAATGGATCTGATCGCGAAGGCGGGATGCTTTAGCGGGTGGAAAGTATTTCTTAGGGAAAGCATCCCATAAAGAGGCCTATGTGGAAAAAGAGCCGGTGGTTGGGAGTCAAGCCAGATGGCGGCCGGACCCCCAAGAGAACGGAAAGACTTGGAGAAAACGGGCATCATGACCCATGCCCTCCATATTGAATGTATGACATAGACGGGTAAGGCGGTTGATATGTGCGGGCGCATCCTCATCATCACGACCGTGGAATTGGCAAGAGTTAGTGATGGCGGTCATGATGTAGGAAGGGATTTACCAGGCTCGGTCATTGTTCATGGGGGGTAGGGTAATGGGTGAGTTCGCACTGGTAAAACCGGTGTGGCCTGTTGGTATACGGTCTGATTGTTATTATCGGCCATGTGGAAGTTGGGTGGTGGCTGTGGTGGGCTTACGTTTCTATGGACTACACAGGGTGATGGAGAATCGGGTGATGAAGGTTTAGGTGTAAAATCGAAATCGAGTGGTACGAAGGAATGGGATGAACTTGAAAAAGTTGAGGAAGAAACACTTACCTTTGGTGCGGAGGTCCTTGCGAGCGCGTGTGGGGCATCCACTAAACCGGAAACACGAGAAGTTAGCACAAATAATTCAATTATAATAAAAAAATTAAATATTAAATAATTAAACAACTTAGACTCCTACGATACAAACGAATACAAAATAAACACAAGTGTAAGAGAAAAGCCTAAATCGAGTAATCAACGCAATTGCCAATGAGAGTCCCCGGCAACGGCGCCAAAAACTTGATGTTCTAAAAGTAGTTAATTAAAACAAAACAAATTACCCTAATTCTAGACTCAGATTATACTCTAAACTCCTAAACTATACTAAACTACTAACCGACTAAATGGACCGATCAATTGTAGAATAGTATTAAGCAAGTCCGGATTATCGAACCCACAAGACTCTCTAATTGCTAAGACTACTAATTTAGACTCAATTACACACTATGTATATTTTAAAGGGGTTTTTTTACTAATAATTCTACATTATCAATTTAACTAGAACTACTAAAGTGAAATGACCAAACTATGAAACTTCAAGGGACTTATTAGAATTTTTATGAAGAGATAATGAACTAGTTACCTAGGTTAGATTTTTAGACTAGTACTCCTTCAATTTAACAAATAATTAATGTGGTTGAATATTTTACCGGGATCTTAGCATATCAAAGTTTAGGTTTATTAAACAGGACCCCCGACCCTTCTCAGGAAGACACCTACAATAACCTATCCTTTTTATTCGTTTACCGGTCCTAAAGATTCCTTTTCAGTTATCTTTTCAAATTAGTAAAGCGTCTAATTATTAATTACCTCTCAATAATTAACCTAGACCAATTTTCTAGTTTAGATTAACTGATTCAATTATGACAAGGAAATTAGACTCGGGAATTTCTCAAAACCTAACCTAACAATTTACCACATCAATTCAGCCAACTAATTGCAATTTCTCAATTAACAATTTAGGTATAATAACAAGTTTGATTTTATGGTTAATTTAATTGTTTCCCCGGTTTTATTGGCCAATTTTACCGACAACTTCACAAATTCCTAAGAACACGAAAAGTAACATAAACCTATTATATGAAAGACATCCACCAAAGTTTATGCAAAACAACCAAACAATCATCAAACAAACAAGATCATGCAAATACCCTAAACTAGATCATTAAAGTTGTGACCTTTACCAATTAAATTCAAACCATAAATTAAATTAAAGCAAATCAAAGTTTCATGAATCCATCATCCAAAACCTAGGTAACCAAATAAGATCTAGCCTAAAAACATGTTTAAAAAGTAACTAAAACAAAGTTGATAACAAGTTAGCATGATTGATCAAACCAAAGAAATCAAAGTGGAGATTGGTATGATAAACCGTGACAAGCTCCTGCCTTGAACTCCCGTGATCACCACCACAATTCCTGCAGCTTAGATCCGCTTCGTGTAGCTTCAAATCTCCAGAAAATAGCTCCAAATCTGCCCTAGTTCGTACAAAGTTGCCCAATATGAGTTTAACCTCCATAATGAGTCTTTAAATAATAAAACAAGTCCAAATTCAACCAGGTTTCGGAACTTTCTGGATAAACACCTCTCTCGCACCCCGCAAGAGAGTTTTGGTGGTCCGGTCGCGCCCGCGACCGAGGTGGATTCCGGAGATAATTACACCTCTCACGCGCCCCGCGAGAAAGTCAAGCTGTGCCGTCGCGCCCTCGACCGGTTGAAATCCCTGATTTGCGTTTCTTTTTCTCGTTTTTGATCCACTCACGTCCCGATACGGTTCTTTTCACCATTTTCGCTCGTTTTTCCCATCCTTCCAACCGTTTTCACGAACCAAGACCTGCAAAACGTGTTTGGATTAAAAGTAGATAAATTCTTGACAAATCGAAACGAAAACGCGCTAAAATTATACAAACTCTACAAGATAAATGGATGTATTATATAATACATCAGACATCCAGGATGGATTCCCCACTTCGATGATGTTGACTTGGCGCAAAAGGAACAGAAGGTTTTTTAGTACCTTAACGCGCACCTCACGCGCGAGGTGCTATAAGCTTGTAGTGGCTAATTTGCTGAGCGCGTCGGCATGCTTATATTCATTTCAGTTGACATGGTTATCTTGAAGTGTTGGAATTTGGTTATTAAGGCTTGCGCCTGTTCTAGATACAATACCATCGTCTCGCCTTTTGCGTCGTATAGGCCGTTGACCTGACCTGCGACTAAAAAGAGAGTCGACGTTTGCCTCCAAATCTGTGCGCCCATTTTGATTGCCAACCGAAGACTTGCCAGGAATGCTTCGTACTCAGCTTCATTATTGGTACTTTTGAAATCCAACCTGATGGCGTAAGTGAACTCTTGATTGTTGGGGCTTATTAAACGAAGGCCTGCCCCTGCGCCATCATCGTTGGATGGCAATCTGTGTGAAGTATCCAAGCACGGTCATCTATAACCGGCGTTGGGTTCTGTACAGCTTCACACTCTTGCGCTTTATTCTGCGGTATCTTGCAATAAAATCGTCTAATATCTAGCCCTTTATTGTTAGGCGTGGTTTATACACAATGTTGTGTCCACCAAGCTCAATCGCCCATTTTGCTAGACGGCCAGAGATGTCCGTTTTCGACAAAATTTGGCCCAAGTGATAGTTCGAGAGAACTGTTATCAAATGGCCAGAAAAATACCGACGCAACCGTCGGGAGGCATGGACCAAAGCTAGAGCAAGCTTTTCCTTCATGGGATATCGTGTCTCTGGGTCAGTAAGCATCTTGTTGACGTAGTAGATTAGAGTTTGAACTCATGCGTGCTCTTCTAGCAGGACTGCTCCCAGAGCGATATCTGATGCGGAAAGGTAAAGTATCAGTGGCTCGTTCTTCTGTGGTGCTGTGAGCATTGGTAGCTGGATTAAGCACTCCTTCATTTGGGTGAAGGCTTTCTTCGCATCCGGGGTCCACTGAAACTTGTTTTGCTTCACACAGTTCCGCAAGGAGCTGATGAATGGGAACGATTTCATCTCGTGGTTGGCCAGGAACCTATTCAGCGTAGCCAGCCGCCCCGCCAACTGTTGCATGTCTTTGATAGTTGAGGGTGATGGCATACGCTGAATTGCTTCCACTTTATCGGGATTCACCTTGAAGCCATCGCGTGTGACGATGAACACTTGCTGGGGTTCAGCTTCAAGTTTGCCTTGCGCAAGGATGTAAACGTCTTTTGGACGTTTGCCAGCATCTTCTCTTCATCCGAGCTCATGATGACGAGGTCATCAATGTACACTTCCACAGTTTCGCCAATGTCGTCCCCGAAGGCATGGTCCATTACACATTGGTAGGTTGCTCCAGTGTTACGCAATCCGAAAGGCATTTTGGTGTAACAAAAAAATCCCTTTATCGGTTCGGAAAGCAGTTTTGTCTTCATCCTCTTTCTTCATTTGGATTTGGTGGTAGCCTTTGTAGCAGTCGAGGAAGCATTTCCACCTAAATGAGGTGAGGGAGTCCACCTTTTTGTCGATTTAAGGTAAGGCGTAGCAGTCCTTGGGACATGCCTTGTTGAGATCCTTGAAATTGACACACATGCGCCAACTGTCGTTGGACTTTTGGACCATGACTGGGTTGGCGACCCATGTCTGATATCGTACCTCTCGGATGATTCCTGCTTGGAGAAGCTCTGACACTTGCTCATTCTGAGCGCGAATCTTTTCAAGACCGAAGCTGCGCTTTTTCTGAACGATGGGCTGTACTGAAGGGAACATGTGCAGCGCGTGCTCAGCTATGTCCCTTGGCACCCCATTCATATCCGCTGTGACCATGCAAAAATCTGAATTGCGGAACAACAGTTGCTTCAACCGCGCTCTGACTGCGGGGGTCATTGCGGGTCCTAACAGGACTGTCTGTTCAGGGTACTTGTTATTCAGTACCCATTTCTCTGGTTCACCGTTGGATGATGGCTTTGGTTGTTTCATTGATGGTTCCTCATCAACGGACATGATTTCCTTCTTGGCATACATAATGGCCATCCCGGTTTCTATGGGGAAACCATAGGCGGCGTGAGGGGCAGAAGTGATCATGCTAAACTCCCATTGAGCGTGTCGGCCTAGTAATACGTCATGGCGCGAGGTTGCGGGCATGACCATGAAGTTTACCGAGACTGTGCGGGAGTGTCTTCAGTCGGAAAGAGTTACCGGAAAAGAAATTTGACCTAGAGGAAAAACGGCCTCATTGAAGAAACCAGTGAATGGGATATCCACCGGCTCTAAGCGTGCCTTGTCCTCTGGGTCTAGCTGCTGGAACACTATTCGTAGATTATGTCCATAGAGCTCCCAGGGTCTATGAACATATAGTCGGTGCGATAATGGCAAAAAATGTCAGTTATCACGATCGGTCGATCCTCTTGTGGGCCTCCGGGAACCACGGGGAAAATGACCTGTTGTTCGCGCCAGTGAGGCGTGCAGCTCTTCTGGTGGATGTGCTTGCGCGATGGGCCACCTTGGATTATATTAACAGACTTCAGCTTTTTATTACTCGGGCCCTCCCGCCTCGAGTGATTTGGCGCACCTCCTTGCGTACATTTTATAATAAGTGGGTGAGCTTCCCTCTTTTAAGTGCTTTTTCAATCTCCATGCGCAAGGAGATGCAATCATCAGTTGTGTGCCCCGTATCTTTATGATAATCGTAGAAAAGGTTGGGGTCTTGACCTTTCTTATTGCGCATCGGCGCCGTTTGCTTGAACTGATGGTCTTCCGTACTGAGGACCTCTGCCGGCGTCTTCGTTTGTGGGGTCCATTGGCGATCGCGATTATCTTGCTTTATTGCTCGCTGAGTAGCGAGTTTATTGATGGTCGCGCATGCGTCGACCAGTGTGTGGGGTGGGTTCTGGTTGTGGTCCCTCCACCCTTTATTCTTCTTCCCAAAACTTCTGCTCATGTCTTGGGGGCGGTGATGAGGTAGGGGAGGTCTACTATTATTGAGGTTGCGCTCTGTCTGAGCGTAGACCTATGTCGCTGCCATAAGTTTCTCCCAGCTCTTGGGGAGGCCTATAGTTCCTGACAAGCTTTGATCATCTCGTCACAGTGTACGGCGTATTTGAACTGTGTACGAATCAGATCTTCATGCACGTCCCCTATCTCCAGCACCTCTTTATTATAGCGGGTGATGAAGTCTTCAAGACTTTCATCATCACGTCGCCAGAGTTCATTACGTCAGAAGAGTTTCTGACGTAACGCCGCTGTTGGCTGAAGTGCGTCAGGAACTTGTCTTTTAACTCGTTCCAAGACGCGAGCTTGCCCATGGGCAAATTGGTGACACCACAAAGGCAGCGTCCAGCCTCCGATCAGTCCTGCGCCTGTAAAGAGACGCAGGCGTCATCCGGGTCCGTCAACCCGATGTACTTTCCGACGTTGGAAGGAATTTTTACGCACTCCAATGGTACGAGCGCTATCTTCTTGATAAATTTGGAGGGTTCGGCTGCTTCAGCCGACCGGTAGATCAAGTTATAATTATGTTCTGCTTCCGGGTTGTAGCCACCCCGTGGAGCGGATCTGTATGCAGCATGACTATTTGGCAGCCGGTGAAAAACGCTGGCGCTATCACCTTCGCCATAGGTTTTGTCTTCCTCACGCTAGGTGTATCGCTCCCCTTGGGGGCACGGGCCCAACAGCGAGTGGACAGATGCTCGCCTAAGAGAATGAGACTCAGGTATAGGCGGCGGTTGAGTGTACTCCGTCTCGTGGGTAAGGAGCTCAGATGGTACGCTCGCAGCAGCTGGCGAGTGGTAGCTCAGTATTCTTGGTGCAGGTGATACGTGCACCTGAGCAGCAGGCTGTACTGGGGTAGCATGAGTGCTTGCTTGTGCGCAGAGCTGCGCGTAGACGACATTTAGAGTCGTCTGAGACTTAATGTACCAAGACGCCGAGGTCTACCGTAGGTAAGATCGACGTGAGCGATACAAAAGGAGTCTCTAGTTGAGCTCCAGGGGTAATCAGAACGTTTAATCGTCCGGAGTCGTGAAGAACTCTAACGTTTTCAGAAGAATCTTCTTCCACTAGTCCGTTGATTCGAGAGGCATGAACCGGGTTCTTGCCTTCTGCTCGAGGACCTCGTGGAGTGTTGGATTGGAACTCAGCCATGTGGACGTGAGGTTTATGTAAAAACGAGAGCAAAGAGCTGATGAGAAAGAGAAAGGAAATCATAGAAGGCGCCAATGAAGAAGCATCAGTTGAACCTAGGGATATCCGGGGATATATAAGTTACAACCAAAGTATTTCTGCATAAAGGGGTTGCCTCTTCTCTCATTTCTCGGGTGATCTCACTCAAGCTGATCTGCAAAACGAACCGCGCCGTTAGCCTCGTCATGGGGAAAGGGGTGGTTTTCTCCGTGACCACACTCCAGCGTGATAATAAGTATTGGGTAAATTGCAAGTAATAAGCGCAAATGCTTGTATACGTGGTTGCAAGTGATTGATCGTGTGGTTTACCTGGTGGTCTGATACTTAGTTTATAACGAAAGTTAGTGAGCTCAGGAGATGGGGTGATGGACCTTGGGCCCGGCCCAAGCGACTAGAGACATCCCTTTTGTCCCTTTGGGTCAGACATTAAATGTCCCCTCAGGGGAAAAATATGTCTTCTTTCAGGAGGTGTGGTCTGCCGGGCGCTGAATGGTGCCACATGTACTTTATTATAACTTTTATACAAAATTTCTAAATCATAATTTTTATTTAATGATCTAATACATGTATAATCATATTTAAAATATGAGATTATGTTCATGACATATTTTGTTAATGAATCTTGCTAATCTAAACATGCATGTGTTTAGATCATCTTTTTATACATAATTTTGCAAGATTCAAGTTTACTAGTTCTTAACAACTTCAAGATCATCAAAATTTATCAAGAAAATCACATGATTATGTTAGTGATCTTAGATTTATTAGTGTTTTTCAAGTGGGTTTTTATATAATTTTTATGATGATCTTGTGAAATTTTATAAAATAAAAAGTATAACATAAGGTTTAAGATCTTACTACTAGCACAAGGCTAGGGATGATCTAAGAGATGAAGAAAATGGATTGATCAAGAGTTCCAAGCTTTCAAAGTGAGCTCTTAATCTTTGCAAACACTTTAGATCTTCATGCAAGCTTGATTTCTTTGTGTTTTGGGTTTTAAAAAGTTGAAGGTGATATGGATGAGGCTTGGCCAATTTTTGGAAGCAAGATGGAAGTATTCTTGAGTTTTTGGTGTATGGAGAATGAAAGAAAATGAAAGAAAATGTTTTTGATTTTATGGTGTTATGTTTAGTTTTTTTATACACTTTCCAAACACTAAACCCATTCATAATTTTGCCAACACATTATAGTTGAGTTAGTGGCATGGGGAGAAGATCCCATAGTGGCCGTGAGGTGTTTGGTATTTTCTTTTTTTAATATATATAATTTTATATACTTTTATAAACTTTAATAATTATATATATAAGTTTTTATATAAACTAATACCACAATACATTAAAGTGATGTTATAGTAGGCCAAAATAATTTATTAGTCTTGTTGTTTTGTTGTTCGGTTGATAAAGTTGTTCGGGTCTTGTACCGGGTAATATACTGATATATTGTGTAACTTATAAAATTTTATGTTCATAATAATTCTAGTACAATTTTTATTGTCCCGTTAATTAATCAAGCTCTTGAGACTAATAATTTTGTCATTTTGAGTTCGGTTCTGGTACGGATTTGTTGTCAGGTTTTACTGAACAAACAGTTTAGCTTCAAATAATAAGATTTATATATGGGTTGTATACTATTTTTAACACCCATTATTATTTTTTAGCTAAAGATACTTATTTTTTATTTTTCGGACAATTGCTGAATTTTGCTGAAGAATGCTGAATTTTGCTGCAGACTTGGACAATTTGGTATTTTATATAAAAATTTTATGGTATAATAGTGCAGAAATATTTTATGTCTTAATTCTATCATATCAGATTGTACCGTAACTAGTTCTGATATTTAATACATGTTCGCGTCGTTGTCATCCGTCTAGGATATAGTTTTATATATTCGTGATCATGACGAATCTATTATCATACCAACCTATCATTTGGTTAAATTCCTAGACTTTTAAGACTTAAAATCAAAAATTAAATCATGTTATACGATAAATAGACAATGAACTAGGTGTTCAAGTTGTACAGAATTACCGGAATTTTGCCAACTGTCACATTCTCCCCTTGTTCAAGAAAATTTCGTCCCGTAATTTAAGTCGTGTCATCCTTTGCGTAGGATTTCTCAAACAAGTGGGGAAACTTTCTTTTGATTTCGTCTTCCCGTTCCCAAGTGAACTCAGGTCTGCGCTTTGAGTTCCAATGGACTTTGATTAGTTTGATACGACTCCTCCTTGTTTTCTGAACTTTCGAATCTAAAATTTCGACAGGTTCTTCAATGAAATGGAGTTTGTCGTCTATATGAATTTCGTCCGTGGGGATAATAAGTGACTCGTCTGAAAGACACTTTTTAAGATTTGACACATGAATAGTGTCGTCAACGTTATTAAGTGTTTCAGGCAATTTCAACTTATATGCGATTGTTCCAATCTTCTCCAAGATTTCGTATGGTCCTATATACCTCGGGCTAAGTTTTCCTGGCTTCCCGAATCTAACTACGCCCCTCCAAGGCGAGACCTTTAATAGCACTTTGTCTCCAATCTCAAAGGACAATGGTTTGCGACGTTTATCCGCATAACTTTTCTGTCTATCCTAAGCAGCTTTAATACGGTCTCGGATTTTAAATATTTTATCCGTAGTTTCTTGAATTAATTCTGGACCTATCATTTGACACACCCCGATAAGACCATCAGAGTCGGGCGTGATCTGACTGGTATCTTCATTGCACAGCGGAAGTGGTTGAAATGCTAAGACTTCTAGAAAGTGAACGCCCGCTAACTACTCGAATCCCCATGGGTTCCACTATTCCAACCGTGCCATACTTGTAAGCGTAACCTGAGAAAGAACATGCGAAAAATCAACATAAAGTTGGCGAGTTCATAGTTTGTTCGAAAAATTTAAAATAAATCATTTTGGTAACCGGTTTAGGTATTGTTGAGAAAACATAAAAAAACCATTTTTCCTGGCATGTCAATTGAAAACCTTGTTTTTGTAATATTTGAATAACCGTCCCGCATGAGCCTATAACCCACCCCAAGCTAGGAACTGCCTCGCCAAACGTTTACTCAAGACGGTAGACTAACAGGCGGTTATAGTTCCAACAGCAGCGAGGACTTCACTGTACAGTTTTAAGCGACCCTACGGCCCTTAGTGTTGAGTATTGGACAATCCAGTCCTTGTGTTTATAAGCAGGACCAACCCGTCCTCTTATTTGTATGTAGGACAAACCAGTCCCGTAGCAACTAAGACCTTCCCGTCACTAGTCGTTGAATCTGTAGCAGGACCAACTAGTCCCCTTATTCGTAGATAGGACAATCCAGTCCTTGTGTCTGTAAGCAGGACCAAGCAGTCCCCTTACTTGTTAGCAGGACAAACTAGTCCCGTAGTAACTAGGACCTTCCCGTCACTAGTCATGAAACTCATGCACGTTTCGAAATACGCGAGTGTTTTGTAAAACCAGTATGTTTAGCATAAACCTTTCGTAAAACATTTGAGTTTATTGAAATTCATTTGCAACATGGTTTAGAAATAACATTTTGTAAACCATTTGAGTTTGTTGGAGTTCATTCGTATCATTGTTTAGAAATCTGTTGTTTTCGTTCATCGAAATACTGTGTACTTTTGCAAAACTTGCATGTCTTTCCACCCCCAAAAACATTTGTAAAAATGTAAAACAGTAGAAAGTGGGGGTTATGAACTCACCTTGATATCCAGTGTAAAGCTAGCATAATATGATTCTGTAATATCGTTTCCAAATGTGACTCGCCAGCATGCAATCTATAGCATTCCTATCAAGGAATAACTTATAAGTTTCTATTGAAATGTAGCTAAACTACGTGTCACCGAGCTTTACCGAATCGCTAACAAAACGATTCGACGGTAAGTTGTTATCTAAATGGAAACGGATGAGTTATTCTTTTTAGGTTCCATTTAATGTCGGTGATAACACTAAGTTTGGTTACACTTAGTTTCCAAGAGGTTTAATATATATTTATAAAAAATATACTTATGGAATCGTATTAGATGTCCCGAATGGTCGTGCGTGTACGTAGACAAATATTGGTATAAAAATATTACACGTTGTAGACTCGTAGGATGTGGTCGTATGATTCCCAAGTGGTCGTCGCATAGTCGTGATAATCTTGTGTCCCGTTTATAATTAATAAAATAATTATATAGTTGTACGCTCATTATAATCTCCCGGTAATGTGTCGTTTATAATTAAGTTCGTAACAAAACGTTTGAAGTAATTAAGGCTTCGAATTCAAGATGTTTAATGTAGATATAAACATTTATACCATTTTATAAAAGTATACGAATTTACGACGTTTGAAACAATTTATTTTTATTTTATAAAAGTATTAAAAATCTCGACGTTTGAATATAATTAATTATATTCATTTTATATATTTTTCGAATGTTAAACGTTTGAAATATAATTTCCGAATTCCATCATTCGAAACAGATATAACCAGTTGTATTTATTTTACAAAATCCTCGAGCTTGGTTAACTTGTAAACCTTGTTCGTTGAGATGTCGTAAACTTGTTTGGCAAGTTATAAGGCGTCATCAAAAGTAAATTTTAATATTTATATCTATTTTATAAAAATACTTTGAATCCCAATAGATTTAGCTTTTGAGAATATAACACGTTTCGTATTACGGATTTTACGAAAATCGGACAGAGTTTCCTCTGTTTTTGGACGATCCTGACAATATTATTTGTCGATTTATTTATCAAAACGCAACCTGCAATGTACAAATCAAACAATATATATAATTTCTCGACGTGTTTTCGAATATAATTTTCGCCGATTTATAATTTTCGATTTATATATTAAACTAACGTCGGTTCAGTTTTAACTAATGATTATCCGAAGACTGCGTATGTCGACTTAATAGTTATTTTTAACTCTTTGGCGATGTCGAATTGTTAATGGGTCAGTTTTGAGCTCGGTTTCGCGATAATGATTATTAATAATAATTATAAACTAATATAATTAAATTTCGCGTTGTAATTAATTTTTACCGAGTCTCGGGTTGACCGTTGACCGGGTTTGACTGGTTGACTCGTGTTGACCGGGGTTGACCCGTTGACTTTTGTTGACCGCACCCAACCGAACACCGAACCTGAAATCAAACATTTAAACATTTAACTGAACCGATGCGAACCCAAGTTGAAACGAAATTAAAATATCAAATCTGAACCGGAAACGAATTAGAACTGAACCGAGATTTGAGCTAAACCGGGCTTGAACTGAGTGCCGTATCTTGAACCGAGTCGGACCCGAAACATGAACTATACCGAACTAGATCTGAGCCGAGGAGCTGAACCAGCATAACCCACCACTGCTGTCGTCGCTACTGCCGCCGGTAACACCAAGTCTGACCCGACTTGAAACCCGAACCCTCGAGGTTCCGGCGGCTACGTCCGCCGTCGGTCACCACCACCGCCGACTGCTGTCGACGAAACGGAGAACCGCCACCGCTGAATCCCCCAACCCGACACACCCAACCAGAATCAATCCAGATCCGACCGGAAAAGGACAAACATAATCCACCATCGTCATCATCGCCGACTAACCAGCTCGGAGCCGTCGCCGGTGGCTGCCGCTTTCGGCAGTCGGAGAACCGAGAGAGGGGAGTTGCCGTTGAGACACGGCGGCTGCTGCCGCCATCCTTCTCTCTCTCTCTTTGTCGCTCTTTCTCTCTCTTCTGCTCTTGCCGTCACTCTCTCTCATCTGTCTATACGCATGTATATAAGCGGGTGTGTGTCTGTGTGTATAAGATACTAGGGAAGGAGGTGGGTATGTATGTGGGTGTTCCGTTTATAATTAATAAAATAATTATATAGTTGTACGCTCATTATAATCTCCCGGTAATGTGTCGTTTATAATTAAGTTCGTAACAAGACGTTTGAAGTAATTTAGGCTTCGAATTCAAGATGTTTAATGTAGATATAAACATTTATACCATTTTATAAAAGTATACGAATTTACGAATTTTGAAACAATTTATTTTTATTTTATAAAAGTATTAAAAATCTCGACGTTTGAATATAATTAATTATATTCATTTTATATATTTTTCGAATGTTAAACGTTTGAAATATAATTTCCGAATTCCATCATTCGAAACAGATATAACCAGTTGTATTTATTTTACAAAAATCCTCGAGCTTGGTTAACTTGTAAACCTTGTTCGTTGAGATGTCGTAAACTTGTTTGGCAAGTTATAAGGCGTCATCAAAAGTAAATATATATTTATATCTATTTTATAAAAAATACTTTGAATCCCAATAGATTTAGCTTTTGAGAATATAACACGTTTCGTATTACGGATTTTACGAAAATCGGACAGAGTTTCCTCTGTTTTTGGACGATCCTGACAATATTATTTGTCGATTTATTTATCAAAACGCAACCTGCAATGTACAAATCAAACAATATATATAATTTCTCGACGTGTTTTCGAATATAATTTTCGCCGATTTATAATTTTCGATTTATATATTTAACTAACGTCGGTTCAGTTTTAACTAATGATTATCCGAAGACTGCGTATGTCGACTTAATAGTTATTTTTAACTCTTTGGCGATGTCGAATTGTTAATGGGTCAGTTTTGAGCTCGGTTTCGCGATAATGATTATTAATAATAATTATAAACTAATATAATTAAATTTCGCGTTGTAATTAATTTTTACCGAGTCTCGGGTTGACCGTTGATCGGGTTTGACTGGTTGACTCGTGTTGACCGGGGTTGACCCGTTGACTTTTGTTGACCGCACCGAACCGAACACCGAACTTGAAATCAAACATTTAAACATTTAACTGAATCGATGCGAACTCAAGTTGAAACGAAATTAAAATATCAAATCTGAACCGGAAACGAATTAGAACTGAACCGAGATTTGAGCTAAACCGGGCTTGAACTGAGTGCCGTATCTTGAACAGAGTCGGACCCGAAACATGAACTATACCGAACTAGATCTGAGCCGAGGAGCTGAACCAGCATAACCCACCACTGCTGTCGTCGCTACTGCCGCCGGTAACACCAAGTCTGACCCGACTTGAAACCCGAACCCTCGAGGTTCCGGCGGCTACGTCCGCCGTCGGTCACCACCACCGCCGACTGCTGTCAACGAAACGGAGAACCGCCACCGCTGAATCCCCCAACCCGACACACCCAACCAAAATCAATCCAGATCCGACCGGAAAAGGACAAACATAATCCACCATCGTCATCATCGCCGACTAACCAGCTCGGAGCCGTCGCCGGTGGCTGCCGCTTTCGGCAGTCGGAGAACCGAGAGAGGGGGGTTGCCGTTGAGACACCCCGATAAGACCATCAGAGTCGGGCGTGATCTGACTGGTATCTTCATTGCACAGCGGAAGTGGTTGAAATGCTAAGACTTCTAGAAAGTGAACGCCCGCTAACTACTCGAATCCCCATGGGTTCCACTATTCCAACCGTGCCATACTTGTAAGCGTAACCTGAGAAAGAACATGCGAAAAATCAACATAAAGTTGGCGAGTTCATAGTTTGTTCGAAAAAATTTAAAATAAATCTTTTTGGTAACCGGTTTAGGTATTGTTGAGAAAACATAAAAAAACCATTTTTCCTGGCATGTCAATTGAAAACCTTGTTTTTGTAATATTTGAATAACCGTCCCGCATGAGCCTATAACCCACCCCAAGCTAGGAACTGCCTCGCCAAACGTTTACTCAAGACGGTAGACTAACAGGCGGTTATAGTTCCAACAGCAGCGAGGACTTCACTGTACAGTTTTAAGCGACCCTACGGCCCTTAGTGTTGAGTATTGGACAATCCAGTCCTTGTGTTTATAAGCAGGACCAACCCGTCCTCTTATTTGTATGTAGGACAAACCAGTCCCGTAGCAACTAAGACCTTCCCGTCACTAGTCGTTGAATCTGTAGCAGGACCAACTAGTCCCCTTATTCGTAGATAGGACAATCCAGTCCTTGTGTCTGTAAGCAGGACCAAGCAGTCCCCTTACTTGTTAGCAGGACAAACTAGTCCCGTAGTAACTAGGACCTTCCCGTCACTAGTCATGAAACTCATGCACGTTTCGAAATACGCAAGTGTTTTGTAAAACCAGTATGTTTAGCATAAACCTTTCGTAAAACATTTGAGTTTATTGAAATTCATTTGCAACATGGTTTAGAAATAACATTTTGTAAACCATTTGAGTTTGTTGGAGTTCATTCGTATCATTGTTTAGAAATCTGTTGTTTTCGTTCATCGAAATACTGTGTACTTTTGCAAAACTTGCATGTCTTTCCACCCCCAAAAACATTTGTAAAAATGTAAAACAGTAGAAAGTGGGGGTTATGAACTCACCTTGATATCCAGTGTAAAGCTAGCATAATATGATTCTGTAATATCGTTTCCAAATGTGACTCGCCAGCATGCAATCTATAGCATTCCTATCAAGGAATAACTTATAAGTTTCTATTGAAATGTAGCTAAACTATGTGTCACCGAGCTTTACCGAATCGCTAACAAAACGATTCGACGGTAAGTTGTTATCTAAATGGAAACGGATGAGTTATTCTTTTTAGGTTCCATTTAATGTCGGTGATAACACTAAGTTTGGTTACACTTAGTTTCCAAGAGGTTTAATATATATTTATAAAAAAATATACTTATGGAATCGTATTAGATGTCCCGAATGGTCGTGCGTGTACGTAGACAAATATTGGTATAAAAATATTACACGTTGTAGACTCGTAGGATGTGGTCGTATGATTCCCAAGTGGTCGTCGCGTAGTCGTGATAATCTTGTGTCCCGTTTATAATTAATAAAATAATTATATAGTTGTACGCTCATTATAATCTCCCGGTAATGTGTCGTTTATAATTAAGTTCGTAACAAAACGTTTGAAGTAATTAAGGCTTCGAATTCAAGATGTTTAATGTAGATATAAACATTTATACCATTTTATAAAAGTATACGAATTTACGACGTTTGAAACAATTTATTTTTATTTTATAAAAGTATTAAAAATCTCGACGTTTGAATATAATTAATTATATTCATTTTATATATTTTTCGAATGTTAAACGTTTGAAATATAATTTCCGAATTCCATCATTCGAAACATATATAACCAGTTGTATTTATTTTACAAAAATCCTCGAGCTTGGTTAACTTGTAAACCTTGTTCGTTGAGATGTCGTAAACTTGTTTGGCAAGTTATAAGGCGTCATCAAAAGTAAATATATATTTATATCTATTTTATAAAAAATACTTTGAATCCCAATAGATTTAGCTTTTGAGAATATAACACGTTTCGTATTACGGATTTTACGAAAATCGGACAGAGTTTCCTCTGTTTTTGGACGATCCTGACAATATTATTTGTCGATTTATTTATCAAAACGCAACCTGCAATGTACAAATCAAACAATATATATAATTTCTCGACGTGTTTTCGAATATAATTTCGCCGATTTATAATTTTCGATTTATATATTTAACTAACGTCGGTTCAGTTTTAACTAATGATTATCCGAAGACTGCGTATGTCGACTTAATAGTTATTTTTAACTCTTTGGCGATGTCGAATTGTTAATGGGTCAGTTTTGAGCTCGGTTTCGCGATAATGATTATTAATAATAATTATAAACTAATATAATTAAATTTCGCGTTGTAATTAATTTTTACCGAGTCTCGGGTTGACCGTTGACCGGGTTTGACTGGTTGACTCGTGTTGACCGGGGTTGACCCGTTGACTTTTGTTGACCGCACCCAACCGAACACCGAACCTGAAATCAAACATTTAAACATTTAACTGAACCGATGCGAACCCAAGTTGAAACGAAATTAAAATATCAAATCTGAACCGGAAACGAATTAGAACTGAACCGAGATTTGAGCTAAACCGGGCTTGAACTGAGTGCCGTATCTTGAACCGAGTCGGACCCGAAACATGAACTATACCAAACTAGATCTGAGCCGAGGAGCTGAACCAGCATAACCCACCACTGCTGTCGTCGCTACTGCCGCCGGTAACACCAAGTCTGACCCGACTTGAAACCCGAACCCTCGAGGTTCCGGCGGCTACGTCCGCCGTCGGTCACCACCACCGCCGACTGCTGTCGACGAAACGGAGAACCGCCACCGCTGAATCCCCCAACCCGACACACCCAACCAGAATCAATCCAGATCCGACCGGAAAAGGACAAACATAATCCACCATCGTCATCATCGCCGACTAACCAGCTCGGAGCCGTCGCCGGTGGCTGCCGCTTTCGGCAGTCGGAGAACCGAGAGAGGGGAATTGCCGTTGAGACACGGCGGCTGCTGCCGCCGTCCTTCTCTCTCTCTCTTTGTCGCTCTTTCTCTCTCTTCTGCTCTTGCCTTCACTCTCTCTCATCTGTCTATACGCATGTATATAAGCGGGGTGTGTGTCTGTGTGTATAAGATACTAGGGAAGGAGGTGGGTATGTATGTGGGTGTTCCGTTTATAATTAATAAAATAATTATATAGTTGTACGCTCATTATAATCTCCCGGTAATGTGTCGTTTATAATTAAGTTCGTAACAAGACGTTTGAAGTAATTTAGGCTTCGAATTCAAGATGTTTAATGTAGATATAAACATTTATACCATTTTATAAAAGTATACGAATTTACGAATTTTGAAACAATTTATTTTTATTTTATAAAAGTATTAAAAATCTCGACGTTTGAATATAATTAATTATATTCATTTTATATATTTTTCGAATGTTAAACGTTTGAAATATAATTTCCGAATTCCATCATTCGAAACAGATATAACCAGTTGTATTTATTTTACAAAAATCCTCGAGCTTGGTTAACTTGTAAACCTTGTTCGTTGAGATGTCGTAAACTTGTTTGGCAAGTTATAAGGCGTCATCAAAAGTAAATATATATTTATATCTATTTTATAAAAAATACTTTGAATCCCAATAGATTTAGCTTTTGAGAATATAACACGTTTCGTATTACGGATTTTACGAAAATCGGACAGAGTTTCCTCTGTTTTTGGACGATCCTGACAATATTATTTGTCGATTTATTTATCAAAACGCAACCTGCAATGTACAAATCAAACAATATATATAATTTCTCGACGTGTTTTCGAATATAATTTTCGCCGATTTATAATTTTCGATTTATATATTTAACTAACGTCGGTTCAGTTTTAACTAATGATTATCCGAAGACTGCGTATGTCGACTTAATAGTTATTTTTAACTCTTTGGCGATGTCGAATTGTTAATGGGTCAGTTTTGAGCTCGGTTTCGCGATAATGATTATTAATAATAATTATAAACTAATATAATTAAATTTCGCGTTGTAATTAATTTTTACCGAGTCTCGGGTTGACCGTTGATCGGGTTTGACTGGTTGACTCGTGTTGACCGGGGTTGACCCGTTGACTTTTGTTGACCGCACCGAACCGAACACCGAACTTGAAATCAAACATTTAAACATTTAACTGAACCGATGCGAACTCAAGTTGAAACGAAATTAAAATATCAAATCTGAACCGGAAACGAATTAGAACTGAACCGAGATTTGAGCTAAACCGGGCTTGAACTGAGTGCCGTATCTTGAACAGAGTCGGACCCGAAACATGAACTATACCGAACTAGATCTGAGCCGAGGAGCTGAACCAGCATAACCCACCACTGCTGTCGTCGCTACTGCCGCCGGTAACACCAAGTCTGACCCGACTTGAAACCCGAACCCTCGAGGTTCCGGCGGCTACGTCCGCCGTCGGTCACCACCACCGCCGACTGCTGTCAACGAAACGGAGAACCGCCACCGCTGAATCCCCCAACCCGACACACCCAACCAAAATCAATCCAGATCCGACCGGAAAAGGACAAACATAATCCACCATCGTCATCATCGCCGACTAACCAGCTCGGAGCCGTCGCCGGTGGCTGCCGCTTTCGGCAGTCGGAGAACCGAGAGAGGGGGGTTGCCGTTGAGACACCCCGATAAGACCATCAGAGTCGGGCGTGATTTGACTGGTATCTTCATTGCACAGCGGAAGTGGTTGAAATGCTAAGACTTCTAGAAAGTGAACGCCCGCTAACTACTCGAATCCCCATGGGTTCCACTATTCCAACCGTGCCATACTTGTAAGCGTAACCTGAGAAAGAACATGCGAAAAATCAACATAAAGTTGGCGAGTTCATAGTTTGTTCGAAAAAATTTAAAATAAATCTTTTTGGTAACCGGTTTAGGTATTGTTGAGAAAACATAAAAAAACCATTTTTCCTGGCATGTCAATTGAAAACCTTGTTTTTGTAATATTTGAATAACCGTCCCGCATGAGCCTATAACCCACCCCAAGCTAGGAACTGCCTCGCCAAACGTTTACTCAAGACGGTAGACTAACAGGCGGTTATAGTTCCAACAGCAGCGAGGACTTCACTGTACAGTTTTAAGCGACCCTACGGCCCTTAGTGTTGAGTATTGGACAATCCAGTCCTTGTGTTTATAAGCAGGACCAACCCGTCCTCTTATTTGTATGTAGGACAAACCAGTCCCGTAGCAACTAAGACCTTCCCGTCACTAGTCGTTGAATCTGTAGCAGGACCAACTAGTCCCCTTATTCGTAGATAGGACAATCCAGTCCTTGTGTCTGTAAGCAGGACCAAGCAGTCCCCTTACTTGTTAGCAGGACAAACTAGTCCCGTAGTAACTAGGACCTTCCCGTCACTAGTCATGAAACTCATGCACGTTTCGAAATACGCAAGTGTTTTGTAAAACCAGTATGTTTAGCATAAACCTTTCGTAAAACATTTGAGTTTATTGAAATTCATTTGCAACATGGTTTAGAAATAACATTTTGTAAACCATTTGAGTTTGTTGGAGTTCATTCGTATCATTGTTTAGAAATCTGTTGTTTTCGTTCATCGAAATACTGTGTACTTTTGCAAAACTTGCATGTCTTTCCACCCCAAAAACATTTGTAAAAATGTAAAACAGTAGAAAGTGGGGGTTATGAACTCACCTTGATATCCAGTGTAAAGCTAGCATAATATGATTCTGTAATATCGTTTCCAAATGTGACTCGCCAGCATGCAATCTATAGCATTCCTATCAAGGAATAACTTATAAGTTTCTATTGAAATGTAGCTAAACTACGTGTCACCGAGCTTTACCGAATCGCTAACAAAACGATTCGACGGTAAGTTGTTATCTAAATGGAAACGGATGAGTTATTCTTTTTAGGTTCCATTTAATGTCGGTGATAACACTAAGTTTGGTTACACTTAGTTTCCAAGAGGTTTAATATATATTTATAAAAAAATATACTTATGGAATCGTATTAGATGTCCCGAATGGTCGTGCGTGTACGTAGACAAATATTGGTATAAAAATATTACACGTTGTAGACTCGTAGGATGTGGTCGTATGATTCCCAAGTGGTCGTCGCGTAGTCGTGATAATCTTGTGTCCCGTTTATAATTAATAAAATAATTATATAGTTGTACGCTCATTATAATCTCCCGGTAATGTGTCGTTTATAATTAAGTTCGTAACAAAACGTTTGAAGTAATTAAGGCTTCGAATTCAAGATGTTTAATGTAGATATAAACATTTATACCATTTTATAAAAGTATACGAATTTACGACGTTTGAAACAATTTATTTTTATTTTATAAAAGTATTAAAAATCTCGACGTTTGAATATAATTAATTATATTCATTTTATATATTTTTCGAATGTTAAACGTTTGAAATATAATTTCCGAATTCCATCATTCGAAACATATATAACCAGTTGTATTTATTTTACAAAAATCCTCGAGCTTGGTTAACTTGTAAACCTTGTTCGTTGAGATGTCGTAAACTTGTTTGGCAAGTTATAAGGCGTCATCAAAAGTAAATATATATTTATATCTATTTTATAAAAAATACTTTGAATCCCAATAGATTTAGCTTTTGAGAATATAACACGTTTCGTATTACGGATTTTACGAAAATCGGACAGAGTTTCCTCTGTTTTTGGACGATCCTGACAATATTATTTGTCGATTTATTTATCAAAACGCAACCTGCAATGTACAAATCAAACAATATATATAATTTCTCGACGTGTTTTCGAATATAATTTCGCCGATTTATAATTTTCGATTTATATATTTAACTAACGTCGGTTCAGTTTTAACTAATGATTATCCGAAGACTGCGTATGTCGACTTAATAGTTATTTTTAACTCTTTGGCGATGTCGAATTGTTAATGGGTCAGTTTTGAGCTCGGTTTCGCGATAATGATTATTAATAATAATTATAAACTAATATAATTAAATTTCGCGTTGTAATTAATTTTTACCGAGTCTCGGGTTGACCGTTGACCGGGTTTGACTGGTTGACTCGTGTTGACCGGGGTTGACCCGTTGACTTTTGTTGACCGCACCCAACCGAACACCGAACCTGAAATCAAACATTTAAACATTTAACTGAACCGATGCGAACCCAAGTTGAAACGAAATTAAAATATCAAATCTGAACCGGAAACGAATTAGAACTGAACCGAGATTTGAGCTAAACCGGGCTTGAACTGAGTGCCGTATCTTGAACCGAGTCGGACCCGAAACATGAACTATACCGAACTAGATCTGAGCCGAGGAGCTGAACCAGCATAACCCACCACTGCTGTCGTCGCTACTGCCGCCGGTAACACCAAGTCTGACCCGACTTGAAACCCGAACCCTCGAGGTTCCGGCGGCTACGTCCGCCGTCGGTCACCACCACCGCCGACTGCTGTCGACGAAACGGAGAACCGCCACCGCTGAATCCCCCAACCCGACACACCCAACCAAAATCAATCCAGATCCGACCGGAAAAGGACAAACATAATCCACCATCGTCATCATCGCCGACTAACCAGCTCGGAGCCGTCGCCGGTGGCTGCCGCTTTCGGCAGTCGGAGAACCGAGAGAGGGGAGTTGCCGTTGAGACACGGCGGCTGCTGCCGCCGTCCTTCTCTCTCTCTCTTTGTCGCTCTTTCTCTCTCTTCTGCTCTTGCCTTCACTCTCTCTCATCTGTCTATACGCATGTATATAAGCGGGTGTGTGTCTGTGTGTATAAGATACTAGGGAAGGAGGTGGGTATGTATGTGGGTGTTCCGTTTATAATTAATAAAATAATTATATAGTTGTACGCTCATTATAATCTCCCGGTAATGTGTCGTTTATAATTAAGTTCGTAACAAGACGTTTGAAGTAATTTAGGCTTCGAATTCAAGATGTTTAATGTAGATATAAACATTTATACCATTTTATAAAAGTATAACGAATTTACGAATTTTGAAACAATTTATTTTTATTTTATAAAAGTATTAAAAATCTCGACATTTGAATATAATTAATTATATTCATTTTATATATTTTTCGAATGTTAAACGTTTGAAATATAATTTCCGAATTCCATCATTCGAAACAGATATAACCAGTTGTATTTATTTTACAAAAATCCTCGAGCTTGGTTAACTTGTAAACCTTGTTCGTTGAGATGTCGTAAACTTGTTTGGCAAGTTATAAGGCGTCATCAAAAGTAAATATATATTTATATCTATTTTATAAAAAATACTTTGAATCCCAATAGATTTAGCTTTTGAGAATATAACACGTTTCGTATTACGGATTTTACGAAAATCGGAAGAGTTTCCTCTGTTTTTGGACGATCCTGACAATATTATTTGTCGATTTATTTATCAAAACGCAACCTGCAATGTACAAATCAAACAATATATATAATTTCTCGACGTGTTTTCGAATATAATTTTCGCCGATTTATAATTTTCGATTTATATATTTAACTAACGTCGGTTCAGTTTTAACTAATGATTATCCGAAGACTGCGTATGTCGACTTAATAGTTATTTTTAACTCTTTGGCGATGTCGAATTGTTAATGGGTCAGTTTTGAGCTCGGTTTGGCGATAATGATTATTAATAATAATTATAAACTAATATAATTAAATTTCGCGTTGTAATTAATTTTTACCGAGTCTCGGGTTGACCGTTGATCGGGTTTGACTGGTTGACTCGTGTTGACCGGGGTTGACCCGTTGACTTTTGTTGACCGCACCGAACCGAACACCGAACCTGAAATCAAACATTTAAACATTTAACTGAACCGATGCGAACTCAAGTTGAAACGAAATTAAAATATCAAATCTGAACCGGAAACGAATTAGAACTGAACCGAGATTTGAGCTAAACCGGGCTTGAACTGAGTGCCGTATCTTGAACCGAGTCGGACCCGAAACATGAACTATACCGAACTAGATCTGAGCCGAGGAGCTGAACCAGCATAACCCACCACTGCTGTCGTCGCTACTGCCGCCGGTAACACCAAGTCTGACCCGACTTGAAACCCGAACCCTCGAGGTTCCGGCGGCTACGTCTGCCGTCGGTCACCACCACCGCCGACTGCTGTCGACGAAACGGAGAACCGCCACCGCTGAATCCCCCAACCCGACACACCCAACCAAAATCAATCCAGATCCGACCGGAAAAGGACAAACATAATCCACCATCGTCATCATCGCCGACTAACCAGCTCGGAGCCGTCGCCGGTGGCTGCCGCTTTCGGCAGTCGGAGAACCGAGAGAGGGGGAGTTGCCGTTGAGACACGCGTGCCGACCGTCATTCTCTGCCTTTGTGCATCTTTCTGTTCTTCTCTCTTGCGCACTTTCAGCTGGTCAAGCATGTATAAAGGGTGTGACTTGTGGTAAAGATAAGGTAACGGACTCGGTATTCCATGGGTGTTCCGTTATAAATTATCAAAATAATTATTGTGTAGCTATTATAATCCTGGTAAGTGTCGTTATAATTAAGTTCGTAACAAGATTAATAATTTAGGTTCGAATTCAAGATGTTTAATGTGATAAAACATTTATACATTTTTTAAAAGTATACGAATTTACGAATTTTGAAACAATTTATTTTTATTTTATAAAAGTATTAAAAATCTCGACGTTTGAATATAATTAATTATATTCATTTTATATATTTTTCGAATGTTAAACGTTTGAAATATAATTTCCGAAATTCCATCATTCGAAACAGATATAACCAGTTGTATTTATTTTACAAAAATCCTCGAGCTTGGTTAACTTGTAAACCTTGTTCGTTGAGATGTCGTAAACTTGTTTGGCAAGTTATAAGGCGTCATCAAAAGTAAATATATATTTATATCTATTTTATAAAAAATACTTTGAATCCCAATAGATTTAGCTTTTGAGAATATAACACGTTTCGTATTACGGATGTTACGAAAATCGGAAAGAGTTTCCTCTGTTTTTGGACGATCCTGACAATATTATTTGTCGATTTATTTATCAAAACGCAACCTGCAATGTACAAATCAAACAATATATATAATTTCTCGACGTGTTTTCGAATATAATTTTCGCCGATTTATAATTTTCGATTTATATATTTAACTAACGTCGGTTCAGTTTTAACTAATGATTATCCGAAGACTGCGTATGTCGACTTAATAGTTATTTTTAACTCTTTGGCGATGTCGAATTGTTAATGGGTCAGTTTTGAGCTCGGTTTCGCGATAATGATTATTAATAATAATTATAAACTAATATAATTAAATTTCGCGTTGTAATTAATTTTTACCGAGTCTCGGGTTGACCGTTGATCGGGTTTGACTGGTTGACTCGTGTTGACCGGGGTTGACCCGTTGACTTTTGTTGACCGCACCGAACCGAACACCGAACCTGAAATCAAACATTTAAACATTTAACTGAACCGATGCGAACTCAAGTTGAAACGAAATTAAAATATCAAATCTGAACCGGAAACGAATTAGAACTGAACCGAGATTTGAGCTAAACCGGGCTTGAACTGAGTGCCGTATCTTGAACCGAGTCGGACCCGAAACATGAACTATACCGAACTAGATCTGAGCCGAGGAGCTGAACCAGCATAACCCACCACTGCTGTCGTCGCTACTGCCGCCGGTAACACCAAGTCTGACCCGACTTGAAACCCGAACCCTCGAGGTTCCGGCGGCTACGTCCGCCGTCGGTCACCACCACCGCCGACTGCTGTCGACGAAACGGAGAACCGCCACCGCTGAATCCCCCAACCCGACACACCCAACCAAAATCAATCCAGATCCGACCGGAAAAGGACAAACATAATCCACCATCGTCATCATCGCCGACTAACCAGCTCGGAGCCGTCGCCGGTGGCTGCCGCTTTCGGCAGTCGGAGAACCGAGAGAGGGGGGTTGCCGTTGAGACACCCCGATAAGACCATCAGAGTCGGGCGTGATCTGACTGGTATCTTCATTGCACAGCGGAAGTGGTTGAAATGCTAAGACTTCTAGAAAGTGAACGCCCGCTAACTACTCGAATCCCCATGGGTTCCACTATTCCAACCGTGCCATACTTGTAAGCGTAACCTGAGAAAGAACATGCGAAAAATCAACATAAAGTTGGCGAGTTCATAGTTTGTTCGAAAAAATTTAAAATAAATCTTTTTGGTAACCGGTTTAGGTATTGTTGAGAAAACATAAAAAAACCATTTTTCCTGGCATGTCAATTGAAAACCTTGTTTTTGTAATATTTGAATAACCGTCCCGCATGAGCCTATAACCCACCCCAAGCTAGGAACTGCCTCGCCAAACGTTTACTCAAGACGGTAGACTAACAGGCGGTTATAGTTCCAACAGCAACGAGGACTTCACTGTACAGTTTTAAGCGACCCTACGGCCCTTAGTGTTGAGTATTGGACAATCCAGTCCTTGTGTTTATAAGCAGGACCAACCCGTCCTCTTATTTGTATGTAGGACAAACCAGTCCCGTAGCAACTAAGACCTTCCCGTCACTAGTCGTTGAATCTGTAGCAGGACCAACTAGTCCCCTTATTCGTAGATAGGACAATCCAGTCCTTGTGTCTGTAAGCAGGACCAAGCAGTCCCCTTACTTGTTAGCAGGACAAACTAGTCCCGTAGTAACTAGGACCTTCCCGTCACTAGTCATGAAACTCATGCACGTTTCGAAATACGCGAGTGTTTTGTAAAACCAGTATGTTTAGCATAAACCTTTCGTAAAACATTTGAGTTTATTGAAATTCATTTGCAACATGGTTTAGAAATAACATTTTGTAAACCATTTGAGTTTGTTGGAGTTCATTCGTATCATTGTTTAGAAATCTGTTGTTTTCGTTCATCGAAATACTGTGTACTTTTGCAAAACTTGCATGTCTTTCCACCCCAAAAACATTTGTAAAAATGTAAAACAGTAGAAAGTGGGGGTTATGAACTCACCTTGATATCCAGTGTAAAGCTAGCATAATATGATTCTGTAATATCGTTTCCAAATGTGACTCGCCAGCATGCAATCTATAGCATTCCTATCAAGGAATAACTTATAAGTTTCTATTGAAATGTAGCTAAACTATGTGTCACCGAGCTTTACCGAATCGCTAACAAAACGATTCGACGGTAAGTTGTTATCTAAATGGAAACGGATGAGTTATTCTTTTTAGGTTCCATTTAATGTCGGTGATAACACTAAGTTTGGTTACACTTAGTTTCCAAGAGGTTTAATATATATTTATAAAAAAATATACTTATGGAATCGTATTAGATGTCCCGAATGGTCGTGCGTGTACGTAGACAAATATTGGTATAAAAATATTACACGTTGTAGACTCGTAGGATGTGGTCGTATGATTCCCAAGTGGTCGTCGCGTAGTCGTGATAATCTTGTGTCCCGTTTATAATTAATAAAATAATTATATAGTTGTACGCTCATTATAATCTCCCGGTAATGTGTCGTTTATAATTAAGTTCGTAACAAAACGTTTGAAGTAATTAAGGCTTCGAATTCAAGATGTTTAATGTAGATATAAACATTTATACCATTTTATAAAAGTATACGAATTTACGACGTTTGAAACAATTTATTTTTATTTTATAAAAGTATTAAAAATCTCGACGTTTGAATATAATTAATTATATTCATTTTATATATTTTTCGAATGTTAAACGTTTGAAATATAATTTCCGAATTCCATCATTCGAAACATATATAACCAGTTGTATTTATTTTACAAAAATCCTCGAGCTTGGTTAACTTGTAAACCTTGTTCGTTGAGATGTCGTAAACTTGTTTGGCAAGTTATAAGGCGTCATCAAAAGTAAATATATATTTATATCTATTTTATAAAAAATACTTTGAATCCCAATAGATTTAGCTTTTGAGAATATAACACGTTTCGTATTACGGATTTTACGAAAATCGGACAGAGTTTCCTCTGTTTTTGGACGATCCTGACAATATTATTTGTCGATTTATTTATCAAAACGCAACCTGCAATGTACAAATCAAACAATATATATAATTTCTCGACGTGTTTTCGAATATAATTTTCGCCGATTTATAATTTTCGATTTATATATTTAACTAACGTCGGTTCAGTTTTAACTAATGATTATCCGAAGACTGCGTATGTCGACTTAATAGTTATTTTTAACTCTTTGGCGATGTCGAATTGTTAATGGGTCAGTTTTGAGCTCGGTTTCGCGATAATGATTATTAATAATAATTATAAACTAATATAATTAAATTTCGCGTTGTAATTAATTTTTACCGAGTCTCGGGTTGACCGTTGACCGGGTTTGACTGGTTGACTCGTGTTGACCGGGGTTGACCCGTTGACTTTTGTTGACCGCACCCAACCGAACACCGAACCTGAAATCAAACATTTAAACATTTAACTGAACCGATGCGAACCCAAGTTGAAACGAAATTAAAATATCAAATCTGAACCGGAAACGAATTAGAACTGAACCGAGATTTGAGCTAAACCGGGCTTGAACTGAGTGCCGTATCTTGAACCGAGTCGGACCCGAAACATGAACTATACCGAACTAGATCTGAGCCGAGGAGCTGAACCAGCATAACCCACCACTGCTGTCGTCGCTACTGCCGCCGGGTAACACCAAGTCTGACCGACTTGAAACCCGAACCCTCGAGGTTCCGGCGGCTACGTCCGCCGTCGGTCACCACCACCGCCGACTGCTGTCGACGAAACGGAGAACCGCCACCGCTGAATCCCCCAACCCGACACACCCAACCAAAATCAATCCAGATCCGACCGGAAAAGGACAAACATAATCCACCATCGTCATCATCGCCGACTAACCAGCTCGGAGCCGTCGCCGGTGGCTGCCGCTTTCGGCAGTCGGAGAACCGAGAGAGGGGAGTTGCCGTTGAGACACGGCGGCTGCTGCCGCCGTCCTTCTCTCTCTCTCTTTGTCGCTCTTTCTCTCTCTTCTGCTCTTGCCGTCACTCTCTCTCATCTGTCTATACGCATGTATATAAGCGGGTGTGTGTCTGTGTGTATAAGATACTAGGGAAGGAGGTGGGTATGTATGTGGGTGTTCCGTTTATAATTAATAAAATAATTATATAGTTGTACGCTCATTATAATCTCCCGGTAATGTGTCGTTTATAATTAAGTTCGTAACAAAACGTTTGAAGTAATTAAGGCTTCGAATTCAAGATGTTTAATGTAGATATAAACATTTATACCATTTTATAAAAGTATACGAATTTACGACGTTTGAAACAATTTATTTTTTATTTTATAAAAGTATTAAAAATCTCGACGTTTGAATATAATTAATTATATTCATTTTATATATTTTTCGAATGTTAAACGTTTGAAATATAATTTCCGAATTCCATCATTCGAAACATATATAACCAGTTGTATTTATTTTACAAAAATCCTCGAGCTTGGTTAACTTGTAAACCTTGTTCGTTGAGATGTCGTAAACTTGTTTGGCAAGTTATAAGGCGTCATCAAAAGTAAATATATATTTATATCTATTTTATAAAAAATACTTTGAATCCCAATAGATTTAGCTTTTGAGAATATAACACGTTTCGTATTACGGATTTTACGAAAATCGGACAGAGTTTCCTCTGTTTTTGGACGATCCTGACAATATTATTTGTCGATTTATTTATCAAAACGCAACCTGCAATGTACAAATCAAACAATATATATAATTTCTCGACGTGTTTTCGAATATAATTTTCGCCGATTTATAATTTTCGATTTATATATTTAACTAACGTCGGTTCAGTTTTAACTAATGATTATCCGAAGACTGCGTATGTCGACTTAATAGTTATTTTTAACTCTTTGGCGATGTCGAATTGTTAATGGGTCAGTTTTGAGCTCGGTTTCGCGATAATGATTATTAATAATAATTATAAACTAATATAATTAAATTTCGCGTTGTAATTAATTTTTACCGAGTCTCGGGTTGACCGTTGACCGGGTTTGACTGGTTGACTCGTGTTGACCGGGGTTGACCCGTTGACTTTTGTTGACCGCACCCAACCGAACACCGAACCTGAAATCAAACATTTAAACATTTAACTGAACCCATGCGAACCCAAGTTGAAACGAAATTAAAATATCAAATCTGAACCGGAAACGAATTAGAACTGAACCGAGATTTGAGCTAAACCGGGCTTGAACTGAGTGCCGTATCTTGAACCGAGTCGGACCCGAAACATGAACTATACCGAACTAGATCTGAGCCGAGGAGCTGAACCAGCATAACCCACCACTGCTGTCGTCGCTACTGCCGCCGGTAACACCAAGTCTGACCCGACTTGAAACCGAAAACCCTCGAGGTTCCGGCGGCTACGTCCGCCGTCGGTCACCACCACCGCCGACTGCTGTCGACGAAACGGAGAACGCCACCGCTGAATCCCCCAACCCGACACACCCAACCAAAATCAATCCAGATCCGACCGGAAAAGGACAAACATAATCCACCATCGTCATCATCGCCGACTAACCAGCTCGGAGCCGTCGCCGGTGGCTGCCGCTTTCGGCAGTCGGAGAACCGAGAGAGGGGAGTTGCCGTTGAGACACGGCGGCTGCTGCCGCCGTCCTTCTCTCTCTCTCTTTGTCGCTCTTTCTCTCTCTTCTGCTCTTGCCGTCACTCTCTCTCATCTGTCTATACGCATGTATATAAGCGGGTGTGTGTCTGTGTGTATAAGATACTAGGGAAGGAGGTGGGTATGTATGTGGGTGTTCCGTTTATAATTAATAAAATAATTATATAGTTGTACGCTCATTATAATCTCCCGGTAATGTGTCGTTTATAATTAAGTTCGTAACAAAACGTTTGAAGTAATTAAGGCTTCGAATTCAAGATGTTTAATGTAGATATAAACATTTATACCATTTTATAAAAGTATACGAATTTACGACGTTTGAAACAATTTATTTTTATTTTATAAAAGTATTAAAAATCTCGACGTTTGAATATAATTAATTATATTCATTTTATATATTTTTCGAATGTTAAACGTTTGAAATATAATTTCCGAATTCCATCATTCGAAACATATATAACCAGTTGTATTTATTTTACAAAAATCCTCGAGCTTGGTTAACTTGTAAACCTTGTTCGTTGAGATGTCGTAAACTTGTTTGGCAAGTTATAAGGCGTCATCAAAAGTAAATATATATTTATATCTATTTTATAAAAAATACTTTGAATCCCAATAGATTTAGCTTTTGAGAATATAACACGTTTCGTATTACGGATTTTACGAAAATCGGACAGAGTTTCCTCTGTTTTTGGACGATCCTGACAATATTATTTGTCGATTTATTTATCAAAACGCAACCTGCAATGTACAAATCAAACAATATATATAATTTCTCGACGTGTTTTCGAATATAATTTTCGCCGATTTATAATTTTCGATTTATATATTTAACTAACGTCGGTTCAGTTTTAACTAATGATTATCCGAAGACTGCGTATGTCGACTTAATAGTTATTTTTAACTCTTTGGCGATGTCGAATTGTTAATGGGTCAGTTTTGAGCTCGGTTTCGCGATAATGATTATTAATAATAATTATAAACTAATATAATTAAATTTCGCGTTGTAATTAATTTTTACCGAGTCTCGGGTTGACCGTTGACCGGGTTTGACTGGTTGACTCGTGTTGACCGGGGTTGACCCGTTGACTTTTGTTGACCGCACCCAACCGAACACCGAACCTGAAATCAAACATTTAAACATTTAACTGAACCGATGCGAACCCAAGTTGAAACGAAATTAAAATATCAAATCTGAACCGGAAACGAATTAGAACTGAACCGAGATTTGAGCTAAACCGGGCTTGAACTGAGTGCCGTATCTTGAACCGAGTCGGACCCGAAACATGAACTATACCGAACTAGATCTGAGCCGAGGAGCTGAACCAGCATAACCCACCACTGCTGTCGTCGCTACTGCCGCTGTAACATCCGTCAAAAACGGATTTACCAAACCCGCTCCGCTTAGTAACCGAACAGTCAGTCAAAATTTTCGTTTCGAATTAAATGTCCAAAACATTTTTAAACGATCCGTAATCAATTATTATACGTGAATATATATTTAGTTTTGAAAAACCGTCAAAAATCGCAAAATAAAAATAAATTACATCTGCCGGGTTTCGAACCCGGGTCTGTACCGAGTCACTAAGTGACTTAACACCTCACACACAAACCACTGCGCCGCTAGTCATGTTTGATGAATAATAGAATCATTTAATGGATATCGTGACTTTACGAATTCAAAACCGGCGCCCAATCGTTTCAGTCGTCGGAATCCCGGAATATTCGCGAGCTTTAACACCGATTTACGTTATAACGTAAACCTTTAATCACATATCGGTTATAACCGATGTTTGAAGTCCGCGACCAAATTCAAAACCGCCGGAAAACTTGAATTGACGAACCCAGTCCGAAATCAGACCAAATACATTTCATCTTTCCCTATAAATTCAACCACAACCGTCTACAAACACTTTCGCACAAAAATCACACCTTTTCTCGGCGTAATTCCACTCGCCGGAACCTTCCTGTTTTTCGCCGGAAAACCGAGTTTTAATTTTTGAACCTCACTGAACCTCCTAAGTTTATACGAAGTCACCCTTACTATTTCCAAGCTTTCCGGAGACTTTCTGCTGCAAGGCACCAGACGCCGGAGTTGTTTTTCTGTCGCCGGAGCTCTGCCGGAAAACAGAGGAAAACGAGTCGGTATACCTCACGCTTATCTTCCTTTCTTTTTACTTCCATATTACCAGAAATTAACCTAAAACGCTAAGAAACTGATTTAAAATCTTGAACTAGTCGAACGCCGATTCTGGTTATTTTTCAGCGAAGAAGACGACGCTCTTTCGTTATCATATAAGTATAATATAAATCAAGAAATTAATCGGGTTAGACACACAGTCCAGCGGTGGACTGTGTGCACATATAAAACGCAAAACGTCTCGAGTTCGAATCCCGTCTCACACACGCTGCCTTAATAAAATCCATTTTTTTTGTTTACTGAACCGGATCGCCTAAGATATATGTTAAGTATATTAATAACCGAAACAATAACCAAGTTAGACACACAGTCCAGCGGTGGACTGTGTGTTTGTTTATATCACAGGTCACGAGTTCGAGTCCGGTCCTCAGCACCGACTCGGACAATTATCTTTTCTTTTAAATAAGGCAGAAAAGGAAATATCTATTTTGTATTTAAGTATAATAAAAACCGAATACTATAACATGTTGAACACACAGTCCAGCGGTGGACTGTGTGTTGGATTGAACCACAGGTCCCGGGTTCGAGACCTGTGGTGTGCATGACCGTTTCGATTAAATTGTTTTTAAGATAAAAATGATTTTCGGTTTAATCTAATTAGTGTATATATATAATTAAAATCGGATATATAACGGGTTAGACACGTAGCTCAGTTGGTAGAGCTGCGTGCACGCGTACGAGAGGTCTCGGGTTCGAGCCTCACTCAGCGCACAATAAACTGTCAACGAACCGGTCAACGGTCAGGTCAACGGTCAACCGGCCGGTCAACGGTCAGAAAAAAAATAATTTTTTTTTATTTATTTTTATTTAATTATTTTAATTAAAAATCAATTATAACTACTTAAAAATAACATTTTTAAGATTAGAAAATAGTTTCAAACTCACAAAAATACACCCAACAATCCTACTAAAATAGTTTAATAAAATCCGTTTACTCACCAAACCATAATGCGATTTATCTAGGTTAAATCTCACTCGTGGTTAAAACCACTTCGCGTGCATTCATCATCATCAACCGAACGCACCCACTGTGAGTGAATCTTACAATTCCCCCTTTTAAATTACACGTTTTGGGGTGTGTCATGTGTTATGAATTAATTAATTTATTTATTTAAACTTGTGCCATACCACATCATGACTTAATCTTAGATTGATTTATTGTTGTGATTTATTTTCCGTTTGTCAAATTACATGAAACTCATACAATAAGCCCATCAGTTCCTCGTGGGAAACGAGTAGAACATCGCGTGCTTCAATTCAAATTCATTATTGTTCATGTGTGTTTTCATTGAGCTTATATTGTTTGTAGTTGTGTTATTCATATTATCATGTTTATGCAATTCATTCATCAGGCCCCTCAGTTCCTCGTGAGAGACGAGTTGAGCATCGCGTGCCTTTAATTGTTCCATTATGGTTCATGAGTGTTTTCATTTAACATCTTATGATTATTGATCAAGTTACATCTAATTTTACTCATGTTTGGTTGTGCACATTTTTCATAATCAATTTAAATAAATTGTTCAAATGTTTTCCATAGGATTCACTCGCCAACATTATGTTGATCCAAAAACCTTTTTACACATGATACAGGTGAACAGGTTGAAGCAAGGAAAACATAGGATATGCCTTAGAAGAGAACAAAGAAGTTAGATTGTTAGTTAGATCATGTTGTAGCAATCATTGTAAACTTTCATTTAATTTGTATTAATGAATATGAAACGTTTAATAAATGTCATGAGCTTTGATGATAACCCAATCATGCCCCGATCACCTTATCCGCTGCGGGTCGGGGTGTGACAGATTGGTATCAGAGCCATGACTATAGGGATATAGGATAGGTTATTAGACCCTTAGAGCCTATACTATAGTCTGCCTAAATTTTAAATTGATTAGGTGGTTACATACAAACTTGTGATATTTATTTGTTTCATATTTGTTTACATTTCAGTCAAACATACATGCTCATATACATGTTCATTATACATATATACATATTCATTATACATATATCGATGTTCATGTGTTCAATTTATTTTCATATTTCTCATTATCCAAAGATTTTATGCAATTTTCAATTCTCATCAAAGTAAGTTCTGCGACGGGCATGTAGTAACTGGAAGGGTACAAGTACCGGTAGTCGGAACGTCCTGTCTAGGCTGGCATTCGTATAAATCCAATATAACGGACCAGTTTGCCTACCTGGGGACCAACGATGAGAGTACGAAGGACCTATTAGGCCAAAGCATGCCACACCAAACGTCGTTCGAACTAACCCTACTTTGAGGTGTCACCGTGTCTACACCTGGACACATTCCGAACATCACACGTTGTATACATATTTCTCGATTTTCACCGGGTTTTGTGTACGCAACCAGGCAGAAACCGTGCGAACCATATGAAAAACCGGTAATTCATGGGGCCCACATGATTACATAAGGTAAAGTATGGCGGCATGACGGGCCTAACAGCGAGCAAAGCCCAAGACATCCTATGGATGTAGTATTTTTGGTATAATTATTTTATGAATGTTCATTCTTGAATGCGACCCACGATCCCAAAAGCATCCAACTCATACCCTTGTCATGTATTCATTGTAGATGTCTTCTAACCTCGCCCGTAGGAAGACGAGAGCAAGAAAAGCCCGCGAACGCATGGCTACCTTAATCGCTCAGCAAATGGCTGCTGTAATACCCAACATTGTAATCCAAGTTCAACAAGCACTTACCAATAATCCTGTCAATCAAGTAAACCAAAACATTTTCAACTCTTCCCCAAACACCACTAAATGCACCTACAAGCATTTCAAATCATGTGACCCTCCGAAATACAAAGGGACTGAAGGCGTCACTGCTCTTCTCCATTGGTTTGAAGAAATGGAGAATACTTTTCTAAATTGTGATTGCCCTGATGATCGCAAAGTGCGTTATGCTACCGGTCGACTATATGGGATAGCACTTACTTGGTGGAATACAGAGAAGGCCAAACGAGGTGTTGAAGATGCTATGTCCTTAACTTGGAACGAATTGAAGGAAATCATGACCAGACGATTTTGTCCAAGGAGCGAAATCAAGAAGCTAGAAGATGAATTTTACTCATTGAAGCAAGTGGAAGGAGACCACACCACCTACAACAAAAGGTTCCTCGAATTACATCAAATGGTTCCCAACATGTTTACTCCCCTCTACCGTTTGATCGAGCACTACATTCGTGGTCTTCCGTCAAAGATTCAAGACCCCGTGATAAGTACCAAGCCTGCAACTTTGGAAGCAGCAATGGAGCTAGCAATAGAGCTCACCGAGAACCGAATCCGAAACAAAGACTTCAAGGAGGAGAAGAAGAAGGATAAAGAATCGACTGAAACCTCCGACTCTACTCAACCCGAATCCCCTTCTCAACCCGAATCCCCTTCTCAACCCAACCCTAAGAGAAAAAGAGTCGGACGACTTTTCGCTGCTACCCAACGAAATCAACCCGTTTTTCACGCTATACCCATCCGAGCTGTCCCAATCACCCAAGTGGCACCCAATTCAGCTTACCCAAATAAGAAACCATATCTTGGACCTCACCCTCAATGCAACCACTGTTTTTATCATCATTCCCTTACTTTACCTTGCCGGCTATGTACAACTTGTGGACGTTATGGTCATTTGAGCAATGTTTGCCGCACCTCTCAAGACCAAACCTTTTCCCCTACTCAAAACATGGCCCAAACTTATCACCAACCCAACACCCCATGTTCCCATATGCTCGAGCTTGCTTCAATTGTGGTGACCCTACCCACTTTAGAAACACATGCCCTCAATTGGTAAACGTTATCAACACTCAAGCCCAATCAAACCCAGTTAACCAAGTAAACCAAGAAAACCCAACCACTATGCCACCAGCAAGAGGAAGAGTCTTCAATATCAACGCCAACCCTGTCGAAGATAATGACGGCCCAAACGAAGATACTCAGCTAGTTCTTTTCGCCGAAGATCCAGATTCAACTCCTGTTGTTTAGTCTTATGTTTTCTTTATCACATGTGTAGACTGTTAGAGTAATTATGGTATATTATATATTATATATTGTTTTCAGTATACGATTTTGCCGAGGCCGTGGCTCCCCATCCATCGAGGTTGAGTTGGATCCCCATTTTATTATGTGGTTGATCTTGGCGTGCCCGCACGATCGGCTCCGTTTGTTGAGCCTTGATCGGTTACACATATTTATTCTCATTTCAGTACATGCAATATGCTCGGCTCCGTTGGATTGAGCCTTGAGTACACAGATTTATTCTCATTTCCAGTTCATGCAATATGCTCGGCTCCGTTGGATTGAGCCTTGAGTACACAGATTTATTCACATTTCAAGTTCATGCAATACGCTCGGCTCCGTTTGATTGAGCCTTGAGCACACATACAATTTCATTATCAGTATCTTGTGGTTGTGGTGTTTGTAGTAGAGTCGCATCGAACTAACCATAACTTGCGGATAAAGTCAATGAGAATTTGACAAGGATATGGTGGATACGCCGATGGTACTTCCTATATATAAGTATTCTTGTCAAATAATCGGAGGCATTATCAGGCGGTTATGAGAGGTTCCATGCATAGGCTGTTTGTGTGGTTAAGTTATTCATATACAGTACATGCAATATGTTCGGCTCCGTTTGATTGAGCCTTGAGCACACAATTTCAATTTCAGTACATTCAATATGTTCGGCTCCGTTTGATTGAGCCTTGAGCACACAATTTCATTTTCAGTACATGCAATACGATCGGCTCCGTTCGATTGAGCCTTGATCGCACAGATATGTTTCATTTCAGTAATTTATGTTTGTTGTATTGATTGTAGAGTATAGGACTAATCATAATTCACTGTTAAAACCAATGAAAATTTGACAAGAATATGGTGGATACGCCGCTGGTACTTCCTATATATAAGTATTCTTGTCAAAGGATCAGAGGCATTAACGGATGGTTATGAGAAGTTCTATGTAGGATTTATTAGTTTCTTGGTAACCAATCATAACTTGTGGATAAAACTAATGAAAATTTGGCAAGAATATGGTGGATACGCCGCTGGTACTTCCTATATATAAGTATTCTTGCCAAAGGATCATAGGCATTATCAGGCGGTTATGAGAAGTTCCAGGTAGGATTTATTATTTGCCTTGGTTGGAATTTGTGATACATTTATATCATCATGTTATTTAAAGAGATTGGATTGTGTTCCATTTCTACATAAATTAACCTCTCCATCATAACAAACGAGAGAGGAACTTCCATCATTCAAACATATATGGATTCAAATATTTGCTGTTGTGTTTATTCATGTTCAAATATTTGCTGATGTGTTCATTCATGTTCGAATATTTGCTGTTATGTTTATTCATGTTCAAATATTTGCTGATGTGTTCATTCATGTTTGGATATCAGCTGTTGTGTTATTATTTATGTTCCATGTAGATTGTAGTGTTAGAAGTTTTGCCTTAGGATATAACCATATTTTTCCCAAACGTATCTAAACTCTTATGCATGATATCATTTTTTAGAGAATCATTCCTCTTTATCAATATTCATACAGTAGGCAACAAAAAGCGATTCCTGAATAGGGTACTTAACCTTTACAAGGAACGTTACCGCCTCGAACAAAGAAACTTAAACCCTCATTTTTGCTAAAGCATACAACTGTCAAACAAAACATCATCATTCTTATAGTCAAAATATATCATTATTTAAATTTCGGGAGGAAATTTCTAAAAAGCAGGGGATACTGTAACATCCGTCAAAAACGGATTTACCAAACCCGCTCCGCTTAGTAACCGAACAGTCAGTCAAAATTTTCGTTTCGAATTAAATGTCCAAAACATTTTTAAACGATCCGTAATCAATTATTATACGTGAATATATATTTAGTTTTGAAAAACCGTCAAAAATCGCAAAATAAAAATAAATTACATCTGCCGGGTTTCGAACCCGGGTCTGTACCGAGTCACTAAGTGACTTAACACCTCACACACAAACCACTGCGCCGCTAGTCATGTTTGATGAATAATAGAATCATTTAATGGATATCGTGACTTTACGAATTCAAAACCGGCGCCCAATCGTTTCAGTCGTCGGAATCCCGGAATATTCGCGAGCTTTAACACCGATTTACGTTATAACGTAAACCTTTAATCACATATCGGTTATAACCGATGTTTGAAGTCCGCGACCAAATTCAAAACCGCCGGAAAACTTGAATTGACGAACCCAGTCCGAAATCAGACCAAATACATTTCATCTTTCCCTATAAATTCAACCACAACCGTCTACAAACACTTTCGCACAAAAATCACACCTTTTCTCGGCGTAATTCCACTCGCCGGAACCTTCCTGTTTTTCGCCGGAAAACCGAGTTTTAATTTTTGAACCTCACTGAACCTCCTAAGTTTATACCGAAGTCACCCTTACTATTTCCAAGCTTTCCGGAGACTTTCTGCTGCAAGGCACCAGACGCCGGAGTTGTTTTTCTGTCGCCGGAGCTCTGCCGGAAAACAGAGGAAAACGAGTCGGTATACCTCACGCTTATCTTCCTTTCTTTTTACTTCCATATTACCATAAATTAACCTAAAACGCTAAGAAACTGATTTAAAATCTTGAACTAGTCGAACGCCGATTCTGGTTATTTTTCAGCGAAGAAGACGACGCTCTTTCGTTATCATATAAGTATAATATAAATCAAGAAATTAATCGGGTTAGACACACAGTCCAGCGGTGGACTGTGTGCACATATAAAACGCAAAACGTCTCGAGTTCGAATCCCGTCTCACACACGCTGCCTTAATAAAATCCATTTTTTTTGTTTACTGAACCGGATCGCCTAAGATATATGTTAAGTATATTAATAACCGAAACAATAACCAAGTTAGACACACAGTCCAGCGGTGGACTGTGTGTTTGTTTATATCACAGGTCACGAGTTCGAGTCCGGTCCTCAGCACCGACTCGGACAATTATCTTTTCTTTAAATAAGGCAGAAAAGGAAATATCTATTTTGTATTTAAGTATAATAAAAACCGAATACTATAACATGTTGAACACACAGTCCAGCGGTGGACTGTGTGTTGGATTGAACCACAGGTCCCGGGTTCGAGACCTGTGGTGTGCATGACCGTTTCGATTAAATTGTTTTTAAGATAAAAATGATTTTCGGTTTAATCTAATTAGTGTATATATATAATTAAAATCGGATATATAACGGGTTAGACACGTAGCTCAGTTGGTAGAGCTGCGTGCACGCGTACGAGAGGTCTCGGGTTCGAGCCTCACTCAGCGCACAATAAACTGTCAACGAACCGGTCAACGGTCAGGTCAACGGTCAACCGGCCGGTCAACGGTCAGAAAAAAAATAATTTTTTTTTATTTATTTTTATTTAATTATTTTAATTAAAAATCAATTATAACTACTTAAAAATAACATTTTTAAGATTAGAAAATAGTTTCAAACTCACAAAAATACACCCAACAATCCTACTAAAATAGTTTAATAAAATCCGTTTACTCACCAAACCATAATGCGATTTATCTAGGTTAAATCTCACTCGTGGTTAAAACCACTTCGCGTGCATTCATCATCATCAACCGAACGCACCCACTGTGAGTGAATCTTACAATTCCGCCTTTTAAATTACACGTTTTGGGGTGTGTCATGTGTTATGAATTAATTAATTTATTTATTTAAACTTGTGCCATACCACATCATGACTTAATCTTAGATTGATTTATTGTTGTGATTTATTTTCCGTTTGTCAAATTACATGAAACTCATACAATAAGCCCATCAGTTCCTCGTGGGAAACGAGTAGAACATCGCGTGCTTCAATTCAAATTCATTATTGTTCATGTGTGTTTTCATTGAGCTTATATTGTTTGTAGTTGTGTTATTCATATTATCATGTTTATGCAATTCATTCATCAGGCCCCTCAGTTCCTCGTGAGAGACGAGTTGAGCATCGCGTGCCTTTAATTGTTCCATTATGGTTCATGAGTGTTTTCATTTAACATCTTATGATTATTGATCAAGTTACATCTAATTTTACTCATGTTTGGTTGTGCACATTTTTCATAATCAATTTAAATAAATTGTTCAAATGTTTTCCATAGGATTCACTCGCCAACATTATGTTGATCCAAAAACCTTTTTACACATGATACAGGTGAACAGGTTGAAGCAAGGAAAACATAGGATATGCCTTAGAAGAGAACAAAGAAGTTAGATTGTTAGTTAGATCATGTTGTAGCAATCATTGTAAACTTTCATTTAATTTGTATTAATGAATATGAAACGTTTAATAAATGTCATGAGCTTTGATGATAACCCAATCATGCCCCGATCACCTTATCCGCTGCGGGTCGGGGTGTGACAGCCGCCGGTAACACCAAGTCTGACCCGACTTGAAACCCGAACCCTCGAGGTTCTGGTGGCTACGTCCGCCGTCGGTCACCACCACCGCCGACTGCTGTCGACGAAACGGAGAACCGCCACCGCTGAATCCCCCAACCCGACACACCCAACCAAAATCAATCCAGATCCGACCGGAAAAGGACAAACATAATCCACCATCGTCATCATCGCCGACTAACCAGCTCGGAGCCGTCGCCGGTGGCTGCCGCTTTCGGCAGTCGAGAACCGAGAGAGGGGGGTTGCCGTTGAGACACCCCGATAAGACCATCAGAGTCGGGCGTGATCTGACTGGTATCTTCATTGCACAGCGGAAGTGGTTGAAATGCTAAGACTTCTAGAAAGTGAACGCCCGCTAACTACTCGAATCCCCATGGGTTCCACTATTCCAACCGTGCCATACTTGTAAGCGTAACCTGAGAAAGAACATGCGAAAAATCAACATAAAGTTGGCGAGTTCATAGTTTGTTCGAAAAAATTTAAAATAAATCTTTTTGGTAACCGGTTTAGGTATTGTTGAGAAAACATAAAAAAACCATTTTTCCTGGCATGTCAATTGAAAACCTTGTTTTTGTAATATTTGAATAACCGTCCCGCATGAGCCTATAACCCACCCCAAGCTAGGAACTGCCTCGCCAAACGTTTACTCAAGACGGTAGACTAACAGGCGGTTATAGTTCCAATAGCAGCGAGGACTTCACTGTACAGTTTTAAGCGACCCTACGGCCCTTAGTGTTGAGTATTGGACAATCCAGTCCTTGTGTTTATAAGCAGGACCAACCCGTCCTCTTATTTGTATGTAGGACAAACCAGTCCCGTAGCAACTAAGACCTTCCCGTCACTAGTCGTTGAATCTGTAGCAGGACCAACTAGTCCCCTTATTCGTAGATAGGACAATCCAGTCCTTGTGTCTGTAAGCAGGACCAAGCAGTCCCCTTACTTGTTAGCAGGATAAACTAGTCCCGTAGTAACTAGGACCTTCCCGTCACTAGTCATGAAACTAATGCACGTTTCAAAATACCGGCTCGGAGCCGTCGTCGGCGGCTGCCGCTTTCGGCAGTCGGAGAACCGAGAGAGGGGGTCGCCGTTGAGACACGGCGGCTGCGCCGCCGCCTCCTTCTCTCTCTCTGTCGCTCTCTCTCTCTTCTGCTCTCGCCGTCACTCTCTCTCTTTCTAATCTGTCTGTACACGTGTATATAAGTGGGTGTGTGCGTGTGTGTAAGATACGAAGGAAGGAGGTGGGTATGTATGTGGGTGTGCAGCTACCGGAGAAGAAGACCGGCGCCGGCCGGAGCTAAATCCAGCGACCGGATTCGATAGAAAGATGGCAGAGAGTGTGGTGTGCTAGGGTTTGCAAAAATGAGGGGATTTAGGGTTATAACTTGTATTAGGGTTTTATTTAGTGGGTTGGGCCCAAAGCCCGTTAATGTTTTCAAGGCCCAAAACGTATTCCCAAGCCCGTTTTCGAAACCCGAACATCGTGAAATGTCAAAAAAAAATTATTAGGACTCGAAAACGTTTAAAATTATTTCGGGGGTCGTTGTTTGACGCGAAATCTGCTCGTTGCGTTAAAACTGCGTATTTCGCTACGGTTACCGGTTTTATCCGTTTTTCGATCCGGTTTCTACCGCGAATAATAAAATTTAATTACGAAGCTAAATATATCATAATATATTAATATCGAGGCGTAACTCGAGTCCATTGCTTCCGTTTTCTTGTCGGTGCGTTCCTGTTTTCCACGTAACTTCCGCATTGTACTTTGCGACGTTCAACGTTCCAAATTTATCGCATAATCGTAACTGTATGATAAATACATGTATAAAATTCGTGTTTTTAGACGTTGTTAGTATTTGTTCGGCATCAGTTCGCTTATCGTTCGATTTTGCGTTTAGTGTCTTCGTTTATCGCCAAATCGTGTAACGTGAAGCAAGTAGACGTCCCTAGGCTTTCCTAAGGCCTGATCGAGTTAATTTACGTCTAATTACATTGATTATAATGGTATTACTGTTTGTTAAGTGCTTAATTAATACCGGAAAGTGCCGGTTGTCACATCATTTGTTTGTCGCCTATTTCCGCCCAACATAAAGGAGATCGACATTTACGTCCGTATGATGCTTCAAATGGAGCAGCTTGGATACTTGTGTGATAACTATTGTTATATTAGAACTCCACTAAAGGCAAGTGAGTATCCCAATTTCCGCCTAAGTCAATTTCACAAGCACGAAGCATATCTTCTAAGGTTTGAATGGTGCGTTCACTTTGGCCATCTGTTTGGGGATGAAAGGCCGTACTTAGATCTAAGCGAGATCCAAAACCTTTTGAAACGATTGCCAAATTCTTGATATGAAACGACCATCTCGATCAGAGATTATGGAAACAGGCACTCCATGTCTTGCCACAATTTCTTTAAGATAAAGTTCGGCTAACTTCTCGATTTTATCTTTCTCAGGTACCGGCAAGAAGTGAGCTGATTTGGTTAGTCGGTCAATAATTACCCTAATCATGTCGTGACCGCGAGAGGTCCTGGGTAATTTTGTTATGAAATCCATAGAAATTTGTTTCCATTTCCAAGTGGGAATTTCAGGTTGTTGTAACAATCCTGAAGGTTTTTGGTATTCGGCCTTAATTTTTGCACATGTTAGACATCTTCCAACATAAGTTGCAATATCTCTTTTAAGATTAGGCCACCAATAGAATTCTTTAAGATCGTGATACATTTTATCCGCTCCGGGATGTATCGAATATTTGGACTTATGGGCTTCATCTAGAATTAAGTTTCGCAGATTACCAAAAAGAGGAACCCAAGTTCTGTTTGCAAAATACAAAGTTCTTCTAATTGTTTTTTCCATACCTCTAAGCATTTATGCTTTAAAATTTCCGCTCTTCAGGGCTTCCTGTTGAGCGTCGTGAATTCGAGAGGTAAGGAATGGTGAGTCTTAATGATTGTACACGAAGAGGCTTCACTCGTTCCTTTCGACTTAGAGCATCTGTGACAACGTTTGCCTTGCCCGGATGGTATTTAATTTCACAGTCATTCAATAGTTCAAGCCAACGTCTTTGGCGCATATTTAACTCTTTCTGGTTAAATATATGTTGGAGACTTTTGTGATCGGTAAAGATTGTGCACTTGGTGCCGTAAAGATAATGATGCCAAATTTTAACGCAAATACCACTGCACCTAGCTCTAGGTCATGTGTGGTATAGTTCTTTTCGTGAACTTTTAATTGGCGTGATGCGTATGCAATAACTTTCTCTCGTTGCATTAATACGCATCCTAAACCTTGATGTGAAGCGTCACAATAAACTACAAAGTCGTCTATGCCGTCCGGAAGTGATAGAATCGGTGCATCACAAAGTTTATCCTTTAGCAGTTGGAAAGCTGCTTCTTGTTTCTCTCCCCAATCAAACTTCTTATCTTTCTAAGTTAGGGAGGTTAGTGGTTGAGCGATCTTCGAGAAATTCTCAATGAATCTTTGATAATAACCCGCCAATCCTAAAAATTGGCATACTTCGGTGGGTATCTTAGGTGCATTCCAATTCTTAATGGCTTCTATTTTTATGGATCGAAATGTATGCCTTTTTCGTTGACTACATGTCCGAGAAATTGGATTTCAGAAGCCAAAATTCGCACTTAGAGAATTTTGCATAAGTTTCTCTTTTTTTAACACTCAAGAATGGTCCTAAGATGGTGTTCGTGATCCTTCTTATTTCGTGAATATATCAATATGTCATCAATGAATACTATCACAAATTTATCGAGATAAGGCTTGCACACACGGTTCATTAAGTCCATGAACACCGCCGATGCATTTGTTAGACCAAATGGCATAACAAGGAACTCGTAGTGACCGTAACAGGTTCGGAATGCTAGTCTTTGGAATACTTTCTTCCTACACTCTAAGCTGATGGTATCCTGACCTTAAGTCAATCTTCGAGTAAAAACTTGATCCTTGAAGTTGATCGAACAGATCATCGATCCTCGGTAACGGATACCGATTCTTGATCGTGAGTTTGTTCAATTCTCGATAATCTATGCACATTCTAAACCTTCCATCTTTCTTCTTTACGAATAGAACTGGAGCTCCCCAAGGTGAGAAGCTTGGTCTAATAAATCCTTTGTCCAACAACTCTTGAAGCTGTGTGGACAACTCTTGCATTTCCGAAGGAGCTAATCGGTATGGGGATTTCGCTACAGGTGCAGCTCCTGGAATCAAGTCTATGCGAAATTCGACTTGTCATTGGGGGGTATTCCTGGCAAGTCCTCTGGGAAGACTTCAGGAAATTCCTTAACAACATGGATCTCCTCAAGTTTTGGCTCCTTGGATTTCTTGTCAACAATGTGTGCTAAGAATGTTATACATCCTTTTCTCAAGCACTTTTGAGCTTTCATACAAGAAATAATTCGCAATGGCGTTTCGCTCTTCTCGCCATGTATAAGACGTGTTTCATTATTAGGAAGTGGAATGCGAATAATTTTGTCGCAACACACGACATTCGGCTTGATTATTGGATAACCAATTCATACCGATTACAACATCAAAACTACCTAACTGAATGGGTAATAAACCAATGTTGAATTTTTGTCCGCCTAACTCTAAAGAACATTCTTTAATAATTTCATCAGATTCAATTATCTTTCCGTTCGCTAGTTCGATAGTGAATGGAATATCTAATTTATTTGAATTTAGTTCAGTATATCTTTAAACTCTAAAGATATGAAACTAAAATCTGGCCAGTATCAAATAAAATAGATGCGAAATGATTATTGACAGAGAACGTACCAGTGATCACATTCGGATCCTGACGTGCCTCGTGAGCTCCTATTACAAAGGCTCGCCCGTGGGCTTTGTTCTCTTTTGGGCAATTCTTTCTAAAATGGCCTATTTCACCGCAACCATAACAACTTTGATTTCTTCCTCGGACGTTTACATTTCCATAGCCTCCTTCTTTCTTGCCTTCATTCTTGTTTCCTTTGTTATTACTCCATCAGTTTTCGGTGTGGTGTCCCAACTTCCCGCACTTATAACATTTGGTAGTTCGGCATCCACCATAATGATGATATCGCACCTGTTGCACTTAGGTGCATTTCCTGTATAACCTCTCGGTTCTGTCTCTGCTACTACCACGAATACTTTGTTCCTTTTTGCTGTGGTGGTTTCTTTCTTCTTGTTACTCGGCCGGGAACCTTTCTTGAAGTGTGTAAACTTTCTCTTATTCCCATGCGAGGTTGATTCTACATGTGTTTCCTTGGGCATCTCCGCATTCTTTCTCGAAAACTTATTCATTCTCACCGCTTCTTCGGTAAGGCTTACTGCAATCGTAATTGCCTCAGTGATGGTTGTTGGATGTGACGAAGTAACCATACTTCAAATTTCTGGAGATAATCCCCAAATGTATCGTTCGATACGTTTGAATTCAGGGGTTACCATATATGGAACGACTCGCGAAAGATGATGAAATCGCTGTGTATAACCATACACATCGGGTCCTATCATGGATAAGTTCCAAAATTCGGTTTCCAATTTCTGTAACTCGGCTCTAGAAAAGTATTTCTCTCTCATCATATCCTTCAGTCTATCTCAAGTAATAGAATAAGCAATTGCTTCTCAAGCATCTGTACTTGCAAATTCCACCATGACAATGCTTCATCATAAATAAGCCTGATACATATGACACAATCTGGTTGATAGAACAGTTACTCATACGAATCACGGAATCCATCTTTTCTGTCCAAGGCACAAAGGCTACTGCACCGCCTGTGCCATCAAAATTCAAGGGTTTGCAATCTAAAAATTGTTTGTATGTACATCCTGAAATAGATTTCAAGAATCATCAATAATATATTGTTAGAAATAAATATTAATGATCATACTTTGGTAATTTTATAAATAACAAACCATTTATGGGCATCCGAACTCTTGGTGGTTCTTGAACCCTTGGCTCAGCATTGCGCTCGTGATGCGCAAGTGCTTCAGTTATTCGTTGATTCACTAGAGCATCGAGCTCGGCTTGGGTTGTAGGTAATGGCGATGGTCTAACTCGGGGTCTACCTCTTCCTCTAGATGTCATTATCTTCATATACGAAACATATAGAAGTGATTAGACGTATATTTGAAACAAATATTGTCTTTCATGGATTAGTATTATATAATATAAGTGCATATAATATTGATATAATTCAATTTTTATGTATAGTATCCATATTATAAGTACCATAATAGATACATAAAAATGAACAATCAACAATGCATAAGTAAAAGATAAACATCAACCATTATATATATACTGTCAACTTGATACATCATTTTTGTGAAGATACAAAAATAACTCGGAGTTATAACACTCCGATAGACAAGTCATACATAATACATTATAAAGTAGATATTTTCCTTCACATCGTTCTTCAAAATCTTCAAGTTGACGACATATATATCTTCAAAAACTTCTATCTTCAGCAAAACTGGATATGAGTACCTACCCTAGAGATATGACCATATACCAACTAGACAGACGGTGGAGGTGGAGGTGGAGATGAACGGATGATCCTCCGGAGGTATGCGACCTCCTCCTCGAGCGAACGGATACGCTCCTCGTGGGATGGAAATACACTCTGCACTAGAGGGTGTGGATGTGGTATAACAGGCGAAGGTGGTAATGTCGTTGGTAGAGATGGTGTCACGGGAGGTGTCGAAGTGGGTAATGGTGGTACCTGAGATGACAAAGATGGAGTACTCTGAGATGCTCGCAAAGTGGAAATCTGAGCCTCCAGCTCACGGATACAGTGAAATAAGATACTAATCTGTATCTCAGAAGACGTGACTCGAAACTCGGTGGTGGTCGGTGACAAATGACTGGGATGATAGGGATCAGATAGGCTCATACCAGGTGGAGGTGATCGAATGTGAATACCGGTATGATGAGATGATGGGTATGATGGTCCTCCAACAGTGGGTGGTCGTGAATAGGGATGGTGTCTATTCGCATACTGACTAGACTCAGGAAACATAACTCGGGAGGGTCCTGCAGTGTAAGAAGATGCATAAGGATCAGATGTGATAAAAGGATCTGGAATGGGTATACGGGGTATATGTAATGATCCATCAACATGGTGAAATGGTGGCTGCTCAGATGAGTAGGATGTACCTCCCAAAGAGTAATGTGAAGGTCCATACAAAGGATGAAGAGTGAAACGATCAGTAGTAAATGAAAAGCCTCCAGGTAAATACTGAGATGGTCCAGATGGGTAGATGTGACCAGTAGTGAAAGCATCAGATGGTATGGGATCAACAAAAGTGGGTGTAATAGAATCATCAACAGTGGAAAAGTATCTAGAAGTGGTGGTAGAGCAGTATCAGGTGAGGGCTCGGGTGGGGTGATCTCGGTGACGATGGAGTAGATGAGGTAATATCAATGACATCAGGCTCATGAGGAGCTACCTCCAATAGCGCGAGATCCAAATCATCTCCGATACCTAGATCATCCTCAAGGTGATCTACGTGAACAATAGGAATGACATCGTCATATCCATCGATGTTGACAGCAAAAGGATCTACCATGTTAAGTGGTATAACATGGTGCTCCACAATGTGCTCACCTTCGGGGTGGCTAATGATAACTATCTGGTGGTCAAAGAGTGGTAAAGCTAAAACATCATCTTCGGGAATATCCCCGGGAATGGGATCGGGTACAGGTAGGGTAAGGCAAAAGGCTGGAAATCATCGTCCATCCAGTCATCGTCAGAATCATCGTGATCTGACTCGTCGTCGGAAATGATAATGACTGGTGGGAGTAGATCGTCTAGTGGTATATAATCTATCTCAGGGTCAGAACTCATAGACTCAGTGTCTGAAAGGCTACTATCAGAAGACATGGTCCTGGCAAACATAATCCGTACAACTTATCTTTGTTAATAAATGATTTTTGTTAAAGATAAATAATCGGGCAATCGCTAAGTTTCAATGTAAGTTTTTCTAATCATAAGTTCAACTCAACTTGCTGTTATTGTATCTATCTCTCATACACTAGTTTTGTATAATGACCTTGCACTGTTGTTTTTGTTTTAAACATTTGATACTAATGGACAGTTCTCCCCGGGATGACAAACCAAAAATACTTATTTCAGTTTTTGTAAACGACTCACAAAAATTCATGAAAGAGCATTTTGAAATTGTAGACTAGACTCAAAAGAATCTTGGTTCACTACAATTGATGCTCTGATACCAGGTCTGTCACACCCCGATTTTCGATGTAGCGGAAGCGTGTCGCGAGGTGTGGCCAGAGCGGCAATCGTTGCATTCAACCAAGTAAACGACAATTGTATTACATTACAAAACATTCATCCATACTTTTTATGTAACTATAATTCACATATAAACTTTTGTCTTTAAAACAAACCACAAGTTTAACAACATTATTTAAAATTTAGACATAAGTTTATAAAACATAACAACAAAGACTGGATGAAACATAACAGCATGACTTCACAACAAACGAACAAGATTTTTCACCGAAGACCATCCACTAGTTTTCTGTAATACATGTTAGTTTTGAAAATAATGTTAACAAAAGCTGGTGAATTCATGTTATAAATTTTGTATCAAATGAATTAACAAAAACATTTGAAATAAACTTGTTTAATATAGCTTAATGAAACTTGTAAGATCATTAGTGTGTTGCAAGGACACTAATCTGTATGCCGAATAAGGTGGCAACCAAACCTTGATGATTTATTATGTGTCTGAGACACTCGTTTTAGACACAAAAGCACTCTAATACGATCTGTTATTATTGCTGTAATAGAGAGGGGCTCGCCCAAACCCAATAGATCTATCCCCTTGTTCCTCGGTACTTGTTATTCATTAATGGCCCCAATGCTTGAGCCTTATTCACATGTGATCTAAATATTTTCATTTTCCCAGCTATAATAATTGTAACATGTATACATCCCCGTACGTTTAAAACCATAAAAACGTTAAAATAAAAGGGGAAACATGAACTCACTGATTTGTGTTCTGTACAAATCTCTATTCGATTCCTGATACTTCGTTCTTTTTCGACCTACAAGTGTTCTAATCTATTAGACACTTAGGCTTTCGTTTTGTTTTTCGTACAAGTATTTTATCTTGAATTTCATACTTGTATTTATTGGTTTTTCTTTGTTGATGTGTGTGTGGTATATATATATATATATATATATATATATATGTATGTTAGATTGATTAAATGGACTGTAACATTTGTCAAAAACGGGTTTTCCAAACCCGCTCCGTTTGTAATCGAATATCAAGTTATAAATGTTTCGTTGCGTATTTATGTCCATTTTAATTTTTATGAGGCATAATTAATAAACAAACTAGAATATAAAAGTTATAATTGATAAAAATAAAACTAAAATAATTAAAAAGAAAATTAGGCTGCCGGGTCTCGAACCCGGGTCAGCCGGTTTAAGTTCAAAGACTTATCACACACACATATAACCACTCCGCCACTTGTTGTTTTCTGTAAATTCTAGGAAACAAATAAATTTTATGGTCTACCATAAATCAATTCCGGTTACGCCAACTGTAACGAAATCGGTCACCAAACGTCAAAACGTTTGATTGATCACGGTTTACTGAGTTTAACCGATACACGACACCTCCAATCAATTTAGCTTTGAATGGACTTGAATTCAAGAGTGGATCGGTTTTAATAACCGAAAACTTTCATTTTCTGAATTACTTCAATCATAGACCCCTCTCGCGACTCAAACACATGCTCCGAGCATGTGTCATAGACTTCAAGGGAAATTGGGACGCTCATCTACCATTAGTTGAATTTTCGTACAACAACAACTATCATTCAAGCATCAGCATGGCACCTTTTGAAGCCTTATATGGCCGTAAGTTCCGATCTCTAGTATGTTGGCACGAAATTGGGGAAGCTCAAATCACCGGTCCAGAATTGATTCAAGAAACCACAGACAAGATCCATCAAATTCGAAACAATCTTCTAGCGGCTCAAAGTCGTCAAAAGAGTTATGCAGATAAACGACGAAAGCCTTTGGAGTTTAACATTGGTGATCATGTACTTTTAAAAGTATCACCTGGAAGGAGTAGTTCGTTTTGGTCAAAAAGGCAAGCTAGCACCACGCTACGTAGGACCTTTCAAGATACTCGAAAGAGTAGGACCTGTAGCATACAAGCTTGATCTACCAGAAGAACTCAACAGGATTCATCCCACATTCCACGTATCAAACTTGAAGAAGTGCCTCGCTAATGAAAACCTCCATATTCCTCTGGAAGATATTCGATTGATGAATCTATGCATTTTATTGAAAGACCAGCAGAGATCATGGACTTCGGAGAAAAACGTCTACGACGAAGTCGCATTCCAATTGTTAGGGTACGCTGGGAGTCGAAACGGGGACCTGAGTTTACTTGGGAACGTGAAGACTCAATGCGCGAAAAATACCCGCATCTTTTTCCTACTACTACTTAAATTTCGGGACGAAATTCCTAAAAGTAGGGATACTATAACATTTGTCAAAAACGGGTTTTCCAAACCCGCTCCGTTTGTAATCGAATATCAAGTTATAAATGTTTCGTTGCGTATTTATGTCCATTTTAATTTTTAATGAGGCATAATTAATAAACAAACTAGAATATAAAAGTTATAATTGATAAAAAGTAAAAATAAAATAATTAAAAAGAAAATTAGGCTGCCGGGACTCGAACCCGGGTCAGCCGGTTTAAGTTCAAAGACTTATCACACACACATATAACCACTCCGCCACTTGTTGTTTTCTGTAAATTCTAGGAAACAAATAAATTTTATGGTCTACCATAAATCAATCCGGTTACGCCAACTGTAACCGAAATCGGTCACCAAACGTTGAAAGACGTTTGATTGATCGCGGTTTACTGAGTTTAACCGATACACGACACCTCCAATCAATTTAGCTTTGAATGGACTTGAATTCAAGAGTGGATCGGTTTTAATAACCGAAAACTTTCATTTTCTGAATTACTTCAATCATAGACCCCTCTCGCGACTCAAACACATCTGCAGACCTTCGAATTTCACTTTCGCAATACTTTTCAGTTCACCGGAGAACCTAATTGAATTCGCCGGACTTTCGCCGGAAAACCGTGTTTTCCACCAAATCAGTAAGTCTCTCAATTCTTTTGTTGTCTATCAATTGTTAAGCTATTGCTAACTCAAACCCTTCAATCGGAATCAATTTCAGACGTCGATATCGGATAATTCCCTCTCGCCGGAAAACTTCTGAAAATTCTTATCTTCCGCTGTAAGACGGTATAGACATTCAAACCTTCTGATAAATCTTGTTTAATACTTCAATTCCTCACTTAGCTAATTAAAACTGTTAATTTATTCGCTCAGTCGAAATCCATAAAAACAGAGCCGACGACTTGCCGGAATTCTGAGATAAATCGTTTCTGGTATGTTTACTTCTAAAAATCGTCTCTGCCATTTCATTTTAGTCTTATGAATGTTTGTCAATCAAATTAAACAAGAAACAATAGAGTAATCGTAGGCTGTAATTCGGTAACGAAGAAGACGAAGTTAAGTTGATTATAAGTTTATTATAATATGGATATTATCTCGGGTTAGACACACAGTCCAGCGATGGACTGTGTGCACATACATATCACACAGCCGCGAGTTCGATCCTTGACACACGTATGCTCTGTAATAAAAATGTTTTATTTTTCTAACTGAACCGGATTAACTCACGGTAGATGTTAAGTATAATAAAAATCCGTATACCAACCAAGTTAGACACACAGTCCAGCGGTGGACTGTGTGTAACGATAAATACAGGTCCCGGGTTCGAGACCTGTTGACGACACCGGTTCGATGATTTAAAACATTTTTTGAAAATAAAAGAATTTTGAATAAACTGAGTTAGTATATAAATATAATTAAAAACAGAATATTTCGGGTTAGACACGTAGCTCAGCTGGTAGAGCTGCGTTCACGCGAACGGGAGGTCTCGGGTCGAGTCCTGCCCGGCGCATACATACACACAATAAAACCGGTCAAACAGTCAACGCTTATGGTCAACGGTCAACGGTCAACGCAAAAGTCAACATATTTTTATATTTTTATTTATTTAATTTAATTTAAAAATCAATTAAAAATACTTAAAAATAATGTTTTTAAAGATAGGAAATAGCCTTAAACCCACAAAAATGTATCTAAAAATTCTATTAAAATTATTAGTAAGATCCACTCATTTACTATATCTTCCGTTATTATTTAGGTTAGTTAATCCTCGTTGTTCAATTCTTCCAACTCGTGCGCATCTCGTCATCTCCAACCAAACGCACCCAATGTGAGTGAATCTCTACAAATTCCCCGTTTTAATCACATTTTTAGGGTGTATCATGTGTCTTACCAATTATTATATTTAAATCATTGTGCATACATCATATCATGAACAAATGTGTATTCAGCTTGTATCAACTGTTTGTGTGGTTATTATTTAGATTTAATTTATTACGTTCAGTACATGCAATTTCATAGGCCGCCGCTCCCCATTACATTATGAGCGTTGAGCAGTTCCCCATTACATTATGAGCGTGAACCTGGCGTGCCAACATACGATCGGCTCCGTTTGATTGAGCCTTGATCGCACAGACATTCATCATTTTCAGTACATACATTTATCATAGGCCGTCCGTTCCCCATTACATTATGAGCGTGAACCTGACGTTGCCAACATATACAGTTTCATTCATGTTATATATTCATGCAAGTTCATTTGTTATTGTATGTTACTGTATGTTATTGTTTGTGGTTGTTATTGCTATTGTTCGATTATTTACATTTGCTCACATATGACTATTGCACAGTTTTTCCTTGATAAAATAACAAGTAATCAATAATAAATGTTTATCTAACAAGGTTCACTCGCCAACTTATGTTGACCCAAAAACCCCCATTTTTACACATGATACAGGTGAACTAGCTGCAGCAAGAAACACATAGGATTGGCTTAGAAGAATAAACTGGTTTAGAGCTTGGATTGTTTAGTTGGTTAATTTTCTTTGTATTGTATGGACATGTTTCGATTATTGAGAATGTAATTTTGAGTTTAATAAATATGAAACATATTAGTAAATATCATGAGCTTTGGTGATAACCCAATTATGCCCCGACTCTTATTCCGCTGTGGGTCGGGGTGTGACAGATTGGTATCAGAGCCATGACTATAGGGATATAGGATAGGTTATTAGACCCTTAGAGCCTATACTATAGTTGATTAGAAATTTTTTAAGATTTTTCTGTGTTACATGCCAAATTTCATGATGTTTATATGTTTTATGTTAAATGTTACATTCAATGTTATGCAAGCATGTTCATAAGTATATATTATCATATAATGCCTATCATGAATCATATTCTCATAACATATCATATCCATGAAAGCACACATCACATCATTTTCATGATTGCTTTTACAATGATTTTTGTATTTTCAAATCTCATCAAAGTGAGTTCTCATGACGGGCATGTAGTAACTGGAAGGGTACAAGTACCGGTAGTCGGAACGTCCTGTCTAGGCTTGGCATTCGTATAAATCCAAAATAAAGGACCAGTTTGCCTACCTGGGGACTAACGATGAGAGTACGAAGTACCTATTAGGCCAAAGCATGCTATACCAAACGTTGTGTGAACTAACCCCACTTTGAGTTGTCATTGTGTCTACACCTGGACACATTCCGACCATACATCTCGTAAACATATTTTGTGGTTTTCATTTGGGTCATGCGAGTGTTAAATTGCCAATACTAATGTGAATCCTACCAAGCCAATAGTCATGGGGGCCCACATGACTATACAGGTGAAGGTATGGGGGACATTTGAGGCCCAACACGAGCAAACCCAAGACATCCTATGGATGTAGTTGCATTATTGATATTTATGTTATTTTATTTTCTTTAAGGCACATGACACCTAAAAAGACTCCATAAACTCACAATCTTCTTATGTATGTTCCTGTAGATGTCGGCTAGACAACAACGAGGGGGTAAAAGATCAGGAAGGTCTCACGAACGCTTGGCCACGCAAATCGCGAAACAAATGGCCGCGGTGCTTCCTGACATTGTGGTTCAAGTACAACAAGCTCTCGCCACAAATCCCACTAATCCTCCCCAGCAAGATGACCAGAACATCGGCAACCCTCCTACCAGCAAGTGCTCATATAAACATTTCAAGTCTTGCGATCCTCCTAAATTTGAAGGGACCGAAGGTGTCACTACTTTCCTCCACTGGTTTGAGGAAATGGAAAACACCTTCCTCAACTGCGATTGTCCCGAGGATCGCAAGGTACGATACGCAACCGGGAGACTATTTGGGGTAGCTCTTACCTGGTGGAATACTGAAAAGGGTAAGAGGGGAATCGAAGATGCTATGGCCTTAACGTGGGAGGAGTTAAGGGAAATCATGACAAGGCGATTCTGTCCTAGAAGTGAAATTAAAAAGTTAGAGGACGAATTTCATTCTTTGAAGCAAAAGGAGGGAGATCATACTTCCTACAACAAGAGGTTCTTAGAGTTGAACCAAATGGTCCCTAACTTGTTCACCCCGGTTTACCGCTTAATCGAGCATTATATTCGAGGTCTTCCCTCGAAAATTCAAGATTCAGTTCTCAGCACTTCACCAGCAACACTTGAAGCTGCTATGGAACTAGCTACTGAACTGACCGAGAATCGAATTCGCAACGGTAAGTTTAAAGAGGAGAAAAAGAAAGCCCCCATTGAGGGCCAAACTTCAAACCATTCCACCTCCTCTTCTAAGTTTGCTAACAAGAGGAAACGTAACACCAGAAACTTCGCTGTCACACAAACCAATTTCCCTATCCCTGCTGCACCCATTACCCAAGTTGCCCCTTCACCTGCACCATACAAAAGGCCATACTCTGGCCCATTACCAAAATGAAACCGTTGCCAATACCACCATTTTCCTGATCATCCCTGCCAACATTGCATCGGCTGTGGTCGCGCAGGTCATACTGTTCAAACCTGTCGCATACCTCAGCGAACGAACCGCCACCAGCCTTCAACCCAAACCCACCAACAAATAACGGGTCAAGCCCAACAACCCCTACTACTACCACCTACCCAACATTTAGCCCAATCATACTACCAACCCAACTATCCCATGATACAACCTATGCGGGCTTGCTACAATTGTGGAGACCCAAGCCACTTTAGAAACACTTGTCCATGGTTGGTGAACATTATTCATGCTCAAGCCCAAGCCAATCCGGTGAATCAAGCTAACCAAGCTCCTCCACCTGCAAGAGGAAGAGCTTTCAACATCAACGCTAATCAGGCTAGAGCTGACAGCAATGTGGTTAACGGTACATTTCTTATCAACGGTAGTTATGCATCCATGTTGTTTGATACTGGGACGGATAAAAGTTTTGTGTCTTTAGAGTTTGAACCCATCCTAAACCAAATTCGTGATAAGCTCATGGATCCATAACAGTGGAAGTTGCGGACGGGAAACCGGTCTCATTAAACTCCATTATACGCAATTGTACTCTCACTTTAAACGATCATAATTTTCTAGTTGACCTCATTCCCATGAAGTTGGGAAGCTTTGACATTATAATTGGTATGGACTTGGCTCAGCCAACATCAGGCTGAAGTGGTATGCCGCGAAAAGTTTATACGCATTCCTCTTTCAAACGGTCAGACTCTACAAATCTTTAGAGAAACCTCGTCGAAAGGGCTCAGATTAATGTCCTGTCTTCAAGCCCAAAAATATCTTCGCAAGAATTATGTCGCATTTTTAACCCATGTCGTCAAAAAGGGAACCATGGAGAAGAAACTCGAAGACATCCCAGTAGTAAAAGATTTCCCGCAAGTTTTTCCTGACGACATTTCAGGACTTCCTCCCGTGAGAGAAGTCGAATTTCGCATTGATCTTATACCTGGTGCTACACCAGTTGCAAAGTCTCCTTATAGGTTAGCCCCCTCTGAAATGCAAGAGCTAGCCAGTCAATTGCAAGAGTTGACTGACAAAGGATTCATACGTCCTAGCTCCTCGCCTTGGGGTGCACCTGTCCTTTTTGTGAAGAAGAAAGATGGATCGTTTCGCATGTGCATCGACTACAGAGAACTCAACAAGTTAACAATCAAGAATCGCTATCCATTACCTCGCATTGATGATCTTCTTGACCAACTTCAAGGCGCCAGCTGTTTTTCAAAAATCGACCTTGATCTGGTTATCATCAACTTAGAGTACATGAAGAAGACGTCCCAAAGACCGCCTTCCGAACTCGTTATGGTCATTATGAATTCATGGTCATGCCATTTGGTTTAACCAACGCTCCAGCTGTCTTCATGGATCTAATGAACAGAGTCTGCAAACCCTATCTCGATCGTTTTGTTATAGTCTTCATCGACGACATTCTCATTTATTCAAAGTCTAAGTCTGATCATGAACGGCATCTTCGACTCATCCTTACACTTCTAGAGAATGAAAAGCTTTACGCCAAATTCTCCAAATGCGAATTCTGGCTAAAAGAGGTACAATTCCTTGGACATGTAGTTAATGACAAGGGAATACATGTCGACCCCTCAAAGATCAAAGCGGTACAAGAATGGCAAGCGCCACGCACACCAACTGAAGTAAGATCATTCCTTGGTTTGGCTGGTTATTATCGCCGTTTCATTTCAAACTTCTCTCGCATTGCTGTACCACTCACGGCTTTAACTCATAAGGGAAAACCTTTCATATGGGGACCCAAACAAGAAGAAGCCTTCCAAACCCTTAAACAAAAACTCTGTGATGCACCAATCCTCACTCTGCCTGAAGGTTGTGATGACTTCGTGGTTTATTGCGACGCGTCAGGGCAAGGACTAGGCTGTGTTCTAATGCAAAGAGGAAAGGTTATAGCTTATGCTTGAGACAACTCAAAACTCATGAGAAGAACTACACCACCCATGACCTAGAACTTGGAGCCATTGTGTTCGCTCTTAAGATATGGAGACATTATCTCTACGGTACTAAGTGTGAAATATACACTGACCACAAGAGTCTTCAACATATCTTCAATCAAAAGGAGTTAAACATGAGGCAACGAAGATGGGTCAAACTTCTAAATGACTACGACTGTGAAATTCGGTACCACCCTAGCAAGGCAAATGTGGTGCCTGATGCACTCAGTCGAAAGGGTTATGCGAACTCCATTCGTCTTCTTGTTCGATCATAACTGACATAAGATCAAATTCGAGAAGCCCAACATGTTTCAATAACAGAAGAGGATGTACGAAAGGAGCTGTCCTGTGGAGCTGAACTTAAAATTGAAACTAAATCTGACGGTATTCTGTACTATCTAGATCGCATATGGATTCCTGACCACAACAACCTTCGTGAATTTTTTTATGAATGAGGCTCACAAAACACGATACTCTATACACCCAGGAGCCGTAAGATGTATCAAGACCTTCGATACACCTATTGGTGGCCTGGAATGAAAAAGGATATTGTGTTTTTGTTTCCATGTGCCTTACATGTTCCAAGGTGAAAGCTGAACACCAAGACCCTCAGGACCTCTGGTCCAACCTGAAATACCTGTATGGAAGTGGGAAAACATAACCATGGACTTCATTACCGGGTTACCTCGCACTTCTGGTGGGTATGACACTATATGGGTAATCATTGATCGTCTCACAAAATCAGCTCACTTTATTCCTCTCCGTGAAGATTTCAAGAACGAAAAGCTAGCTCGTATTTATATCACGAAATCGTAAGCCGCATGGTGTACCGTTAAGCATTATTTCAGATAGTGATGGTCGTTTCACTTCACGAACATGGCAAGCAGTACAAGCCGCTTTGGGTACGAGATTAGATCTAGTACCGCTTATCATCCTCAAACTGATGGACAATCTGAACGCACCATTCAAACTCTTGAAGATATGCTCCGAGCATGTGTCACAGACTTCAAGGGAAATTGGGACGCTCATCTACCATTAGTTGAATTTTCGTACAACAACAGCTATCATTCAAGCATCGGCATGGCACCTTTTGAAGCCTTATATGGCCGTAAGTGCCGATCTCCAGTATGTTGGCACAAATTGGGGAAGCTCAAATCACCGGTCCAGAATTGATTCAAGAAACCACAGACAAGATCCATCAAATTCGAAACAATCTTCTAGCGGCTCAAAGTCGTCAAAAGAGTTATGCAGATAAACGACGAAAGCCTTTGGAGTTTAACATTGGTGATCATGTACTTTTAAAAGTATCACCGTGGAAGGGAGTAGTTCGTTTTGTCAAAAAGGCAAGCTAGCACCAGGGCTATGTAGGACCTTTCAAGATACTCGAAAGAGTAGGACCTGTAGCATACAAGCTTGATCTACCAGAAAAACTCAACAGGATTCATCCCACATTCCACGTATCAAACTTGAAGAAGTGCCTCGCTGATGAAAACCTCCATATTCCTCTGGAAGATATTCAGATTGATGAATCTATGCATTTTATTGAAAGACCAGCAGAGATCATGGACTTCGGAGAAAAACGTCTACGACGAAGTCGCATTCCAATTGTTAGGGTACGCTTGGGAGTCGAAACGGGGACCTGAGTTTACTTGGGAACGTGAAGACTCAATGCGCGAAAAATACCCGCATCTTTTTCCTACTACTACTACTTAAATTTCGGGACGAAATTCATAAAAGTAGGGGATACTGTAACATTGTCAAAAACGGGTTTTCCAAACCCGCTCCGTTTGTAATCGAATATCAAGTTATAAATGTTTCGTTGCGTATTTATGTCCATTTTAATTTTTAATGAGGCATAATTAATAAACAAACTAGAATATAAAAGTTATAATTGATAAAAGGTAAAAATAAAATAACTAAAAAGAAAATTAGGTGCCGGGACTCGAACCCGGGTCAGCCGGGTTTAAGTTCAAAGACTTATCACACACACATATAACCACTCCGCCACTTGTTGTTTTCTGTAAATTCTAGGAAACAAATAAATTTTATGGTCTACCATAAATCAATCCGGTTACGCCAACTGTAACCGAAATCGGTCACCAAACGTCCAAAGACGTTTGATTGATCGCGGTTTACTGAGTTTAACCGATACACGACACCTCCAATCAATTTAGCTTTGAATGGACTTGAATTCAAGAGTGGATTGGTTTTAATAACCGAAAACTTTCATTTTATGAATTACTTCAATCATAGACCCCTCTCGCGACTCAAACACATCTGCAGACCTTCGAATTTCACTTTCGCAATACTTTCAGTTCGCCGGAGAAGCTAATTGAATTCGCCGGACTTTCGCCGAAAAACCGTGTTTTCCACCAAATCAGTAAGTCTCTCAATTCTTTGTTGTCTATCAATTGTTAAGCTATTGCTAACTCAAACCCTTCAATCGGAATCAATTTCAGACGTCGATATCGGATAATTCCCTCTCGCCGGAAAACTTCTGAAAATTCTTATCTTCCGCTGTAAGACGGTATAGACATTCCAACCTTCTGATAACTCTTGTTTAATACGTCAATTCCTCACTTAGCTAATTAAAACTGTTAATTTATTCGCTCGAGTCGAAATCCATAAAAACAGAGCCGACGACTTGCCGGAATTCTGAGATAAATCGTTCTCTGGTATGTTTACTTCTAAAAATCGTCTCTGCCATTTCATTTTAGTCTTATGAATGTTTGTCAATCAAATTAAACAAGAAACAATAGAGTAATCGTAGGCTGTAATTCAGTAACGAAGAAGACGAAGTTAAGTTGATTATAAGTTTATTATAATATGGATATTATCTCGGGTTAGACACACAGTCCAGCGGTGGACTGTGTGCACATACATATCACACGCCGCGAGTTCGATCCTTGACACACGTATGCTCGGTAATAAAAATGTTTTATTTTTCTAACTGAACCGGATTAACTCACGGTAGATGTTAAGTATAATAAAAATCCGTATACAACCAAGTTAGACACACAGTCCAGCGGTGGACTGTGTGTAACGATAAATAATAGGTCCCGGGTTCGAGACCTGTTGACGACACCGGTTCGATGATTTAAAACATTTTTTGAAAATAAAAGAATTTTGAATAAACTGAGTTAGTATATAAATATAATTAAAAACAGAATATTTCGGGTTAGACACGTAGCTCAGCTGGTAGAGCTGCGTGCACGCGAACGGGAGGTCTCGGGTTCGAGTCCTGCCCGGCGCATACATACACACAATAAAACCGGTCAAACAGTCAACGCTTATGGTCAACGGTCAACGCAAAAGTCAACATATTTTTATATTTTTATTTATTTAATTTAATTTAAAAATCAATTAAAAATACTTAAAAATAATGTTTTTAAAGATAGGAAATAGCCTTAAACCCACAAAAATTATCTAAAAATTCTATTAAAATTATTAGTAAGATCCACTCATTTACTATATCTTCCGTTATTATTTAGGTTAGTTAATCCTCGTTGTTCAATTCTTCCAACTCGTGCGCATCTCGTCATCTCCAACCAAACGCACCCAATGTGAGTGAATCTCTACAAATTCCCCGTTTTAATCACATTTTTGGGGTGTATCATGTGTCTTACCAATTATTATATTTAAATCATTGTGCATACATCATATCATGAACAAATGTGTATTCAGCTTGTATCAACTGTTTGTGTGGTTATTATTTAGATTTAATTTATTACGTTCAGTACATGCAATTTCATAGGCCGCCGCTCCCCATTACATTATGAGCGTTGAGCAGTTCCCCATTACATTATGAGCGTGAACCTAGCGTGCCAACATATGATCGGCTCCGTTTGATTGAGCCTTGATCGCACAGACATTCATCATTTTCAGTACATACATTTATCATAGGCCGTCCGTTCCCCATTACATTATGAGCGTGAACCTGATGTTGCCAACATATACAGTTTCATTCATGTTATATATTCATGCAAGTTCATTTGTTATTGTATGTTACTGTATGTTATTGTTTGTGGTTGTTATTGCTATTGTTCGATTATTTACATTTGCTCACATATGACTATTGCACAGTTTTTCCTTGATAAAATAACAAGTAATCAATAATAAATGTTTATCTAACAAGGTTCACTCGCCAACTTATGTTGACCCAAAAACCCCCATTTTTACACATGATACAGGTGAACCAGCTGCAGCAAGAAACACATAGGATTGGCTTAGAAGAATAAACTGGTTTAGAGCTTGGATTGTTTAGTTGGTTAATTTTCTTTGTATTGTATGGACATGTTTGGATTATTGAGAATGTAATTTTGACTTTAATAAATATGAAACATATTAGTAAATATCATGAGCTTTGGTGATAACCCAATTATGCCCGACTCTTATTCCGCTGCGGGTCGGGGTGTGACATGGACCTAGTCCATAATTTAATTGTTAAGCCCAATTGGTTTATAAAAGTGGGTTTTAGCCCAAAGTTAGTTTTTATTAAATGGGTTAGCCCAATTTATATATTTTTTATAAAAGTGGGCTTGGCCAAAAGTTATCTTTTATTTAAATGGGTCTAGCCCATATAAACTTTTATAAAAGTGGGCTTAGCCCAAAGTTTATTTTCATAAAAGTGAACCTTAGCCTAAAGTTTAATTTTTATAAAAGTGGGCTTAGCCCAAGTTTGATTTTTATACAATTGGGCCTTAGCCCAAAGTTAATTTTATGAAAGTGGGCTAGTCCATATATTTTTATAAAAATAGTTTTAGCCTAATATAGTTTTTATAAAAATGGGCTTAGTATAATAATTGTTTAGTTGGGCTTATCCAAAAATATTTACTAGTATTTGTTATAACTTATAAAAATTTATTTATAAAAAAACTATAAGTTATATGTATTTAAAAATTCTAGTAAATATAAAGTGTATCGGTTTATGTGTTTGTTTTGACCGTTAGGTTCGCGTCGACTATTTTATTCGTTTCGTATTTGTCGTTTGTTTCGTTTATTACCAGATATATTATTTTGTCCGAGTTGTCCGAGTTTGTCCAAATTGTCCGATATATATTATTTTGTCAAAAGTTGAACACTTAAACATATTTTTATACAAAAATACATGTGCACATATAAGGTGGTTTAAAATATATATTTTATAAAAAAAAATATATATTTTTATAAAAAAAATATATTTATCTCATTTTTAGTTTAAGAAAATATAAGTAATTATATTCTTAACTTTTTATCCAAATCCTTTATCTAAACATATTAAAGTTCCTAATCACTTTTAACGACCAAATCTTTAGTTTAATCATATCTTAATCAAGATTAATTTTTATAAAAATTTGCCATAGTTTTCGTTAAAAATATAAGTTTCCCATGTTTTTATAAATATGTTTTAATTAATTAAACTGACTCAAATCATCATCATCACAATTTTTATATAAATGTATTAACAAAATGTCATGAACTTGTTATAATTTTTAATTTTTCTTAATATAGAAACTTTATTATAACTTTTATACAAAATTTCTAAATCATAATTTTTATTTAATGATCTAATACATGTATAATCATATTTAAAATATGAGATTATGTTCATGACATATTTTGTTAATGAATCTTGCTAATCTAAACATGCATGTGTTTAGATCATCTTTTTATACATAATTTTGCAAGATTCAAGTTTACTAGTTCATAAAACTTTAAGATCATCAAAATTTATCAAGAAAATCACATGATTATGTTAGTGATCTTAGATTTATTAGTGTTTTTCAAGTGGGTTTTTATATAATTTTTATGATGATCTTGTGAAATTTTATAAAATAAAAAGTATAACATAAGGTTTAATATCTTACTACTAGCACAAGGCTAGGGATGATCTAAGAGATGAAGAAAATGAATTGATCAAGAGTTCCAAGCTTCCAAAGTGAGCTCTTAATCTTTGCAAACACTTTAGATCTTCATGCAAGCTTGATTTTTTTGTGTTTTGGGTTTTAAAAAGTTGAAGGTGATATGGATGAGGCTTGGCCAATTTTTGGAAGTAAGATAGGAGTATTCTTGAGTTTTTGGTGTATGGAGAATGAAAGAAAATGAAAGAAAATGTTTTTGATTTTATGGTGTTATGTTTAGATTTTTTTTATACAACTTTCCAAACACTAAACCCATTCATAATTTTGCCAACACGTTATAGTTGAGTTAGTGGCATGGGGAGAAGATCCCATAGTGGCCGTGAGGTGTTTGGTATTTTCTTTTTTTTAATATATATAATTTTATATACTTTTATAAACTTTAATAATTATATATATAAGTTTTTATAAAAACTAATACACCAATACATTAAAATGATGTTATAGTAGGCCAAAATAATTTATTAGTCTTGTTGTTTCGTTGTTCGGTTGATAAAGTTGGTTCTGGTCTTGTACCGGGTAATATACTGATATATTGTGTATCTTATAAATATGTTCATAACAATTCTAGTACGATTTTTATTGTCCCGTTAATTAATCTAGCTCTTCAGACTAATAATTTTGTCATTTTGAGTTCGGTTCTGGTACCGGCTTTGTTGTTAGGTTTTTACTGAACAAACCGTTTAGCTTTAAATAATAAGATTTATATATGAGTTGTATACTATTTCTAACACCCATTATTATTCTTTAGCTAAAGATATTTATTATTGACTTTTCGGACAATTGCTGAATTTTGTTGCAGAATGCTGAATTTTGCTGCAGACTTGGACAAATGGTATTTTATATAAAATTTTTATGGTATAATAGTGCAGAAATATTTTATGTCTTAATTCTATCATATCAGATTGTTTCTGATATTTAATACATGTTCGCGTTGTTGTCATCCGTCTAGGATATAGTTTTTTATATTCGTGATCATGACGAATCTATTATCATACCAAACTATGATTTGGTTAAATTCCTAGACTTTTAAAACTTAAAATCAAAAATTAAGTCATCTTATACGATAAATAGACAATGTACTAGTTGTTCAAGTTGTACAGAATTACCAGAATTTTGCCAATTGTCACATCTATCATACCATTCTTGATCTTTGCACTCCCTTGTTTTACTTGATTATGCTTTCTTGTTTTAAACCTTGTTTAATTTGTTTTTCAAACATGTTATTTGGCTAGATTTGATTCAGTTGCCTAGGTTTGGATGATGGATTTTATGAAACTTTGATTTGTTTTAATTTAATTGTGGTTTGAGTGTTTAATTGGTAAAGTTCACAACTTTAATTATCTAGTTTAGTGTATTTGCATGATTTTGATTGATTGATGATTGTTTGATTGTTTTGCATGAACTTAGGTGGATGTCTTCCATAGAATAGGTTTGTGTTACTTTTTCGTGTCTTTAGGGATTCGGGAAGTTGTCGGTAAAATTGGCCAATAAAACCGGGAAAACAATTTAATGAATTATAAGATCAATTTTGTCATTATACCTAAATTGGTTATTGAGAGATAACAAGTAATTGGCTTAATTAATTAGATAAATTGTTAGGTTTAGGTTGTGAGAAATTCCCAAATCTAATTTCCTTGTCATAATTAGGTCAGTTAAGCTAAAGTAGAAGTTGTAGTTGGTCTAGATTAGTTATTTAGAAGTAATTAATTAATTAGACACTTTACTAATTTAAAAGATAACCGAAAAGAAATCTTTAGAGCCGGTAAACAAATAAAAAAGTGTAGGCTATCATAGGTGTCTTCCTGAGAAGGGTCGAGGGTCCTGTTAGGTAAACCTAGACTTTAATATTTCAAGATCCCGTAAAACATTCAACCTAATAAATTATTATTAAATCAAATGAGTAGTAGTCTAAAAATCCAACCTAGGTGACTAGTTCATTATTTCCTGATTCAATTCCCAATTTCCTACAAAGTTCATAGTATGGTTTATTCCAATTTAGTAATTTTAGTTTAACTGACAATTTAGAATTAGTAGCAAACCCCCTTAAAATATACAAAGTATTTAATTGAGTCTAAGTTAAGTAGTCATAGTAATTAGAGAGTCCCGTGGTTCGATAATCCGGACTTGCTTAATGCTATTCTACAATTGACCGGTCCACTTGCCGTTTAGTAGTTTAGTATAGTTTAGGAGTCTAGAGTTTAATTTGAGACTAGAATTAGGGTAATTTGAGTTGTTAACTACTTTTAGAACATCAGCGCGCTACGGTGTCACTCATCGCCTCTCCACCGCTTATCATCCTCAGACGAGCGGCCAAGTGGAGAATGCGAACCGAGAGGTGAAGCGGATCCTCGAAAAGACGGTAGGCAAAAGTCGTAAGTACTGGTCCGATAAATTAGATGACGCTTTATGGGCGTTTAGAACCGCCTATAAGACACCTCTAGGCACCACGCCCTTCAAGATCGTTTATGGTAAAGCCTGCCATCTCCCGGTTGAACTCGAGCATAGGGTGTTGTGGGCCTTGAAAACCGTGAATTTGGATCTTACCGATGCTGCCAAGAGACGATACTTCCGAATTCATGAGTTGGAGGCGCTTCGAGATGCGGCGTACGAGCGTTCATGGAGCATTAAGGAGAAAACTAAGGCGCTACATGACAGGAGATTAAGAGGTGTGAAAGACTTTCAAATCGGCGATAGAGTGCTCTTATATAATTCAAGATTGAAACTGTTCACTGGGAAATTGAAGTCTAACTGGTCAGGCCCGTATGTGGTAAATGAGGTATTCCCGTATGGAACGATCAAGTTGAAAGATGAAGCTGACGGAGGGATGTGGAAGGTCAATGGGCATCGATTGAAGCACTATTTAGGAGGACCGCTCGATCCCACTGAGAAGGAGGAAACTCCTCTCGAGTTCCACCTTATACCGCATAGGTTCTTGAGTATCGGCTCAAGTGTAGAGTTTGTACAATTTGGTAGTTATTTGCATTTCATGTCTTTTCTAGTATTAATTCTTGTTTTTTTGTAGTTTGTGTTTTGGTTTGTTTGTGGGTCGGTTTAGCTGTTTTTGCAGGTTATATCACGCCACCATCAATGAGGAGCTTGGATTTGCAGGTATGTTTAGTTAGTAGCCGGATGCAATCAGGGTGTTTCACTAATTTAAACAAGTTAACAAAACTTTCACAATTTTTCTAAGGCACAAAATAGGCCAACATTCAAAACTTTCTGTGAAAACACCCCTCTCGCGGGGCGCGAGAGGCACAAGCCACCTCGGTCGCAGCCTGCGAGGGACTTGCATCTCCGGAGTTTATATCTCGGTCGCGGGGCGCGAGAGGAATTGCTTCCTCTCTCGCGGCTCGCGAGATGCCCTATCTGCAGAATTGAAACCCTAAAAGCAAACTTCATCCTTTTCAACCTCATTTTACCCACCTTCCCACACGGCTCCTCCATTATTCTTGACCAAAATTCGCCATTTTTAACCCACATTCACCCAAATCTTCCTCCATTACTTCCCTACATCAACCATAACCAGGTTTTCAAGTGCATATCTCTGTTTTGTTCCTTCAACCGAGCTTTTTAAAAGTTTTGCAACTTCTCCATTATTTGTTTAATATTTCTTACAGATCGGCAGCACGGTATGTTTCTGGCAACCTTTATGCTTTTATCTTTATATTTTCTTCGGTTGCTGAATGTATTTTGGTGCTTGGTCTATTGTAAGTTGCATGTTAGTTTACCTTGAGGGTTGGGGTGCACTTGGGTTGGTTTGAGTTTTGATTGTGGTGGCTGCTCATTTCTGTGGGCAGATTAGGTGTAAACAGGGCATCTCTTGGTGGGTGGTTTGGTATGGTGAGGTTCAACATTAAGTGTGGGGATGCGGGTTGGTAAGTATTCATCTAAAAATCAGATTTTTAATAGAACTTTCAACCCGTTTTTTCTTCTATGTTCATAAAGTTTCCATCTTTAGACTTAAACTCAATGTTGGATGATTTTCGGCACATAGGTTTTAGTTGTGGGCAATTAAAGTGCCGGAAGGGGGTGGTTGTAATGTTTTAGATATATTTTGGGGGTTGGTAACATTTGGATGCTTATAAGATCTATCTCGCCCGTACTCAATCTCCATTCAGGCGAGATTGGTTCTAATAAATTAATGTTGTTGCACACACCTAATAACATATATCTAATCACATTTTGTAAAATGTTTATTTTTCAGACCACGGCCGTGAATGTAATGCTATACGGTCATTGTTCATATATGGTTGCCTCTTTCTAATGTTCTACTTGTCTTACTCGTGCTTTATGTAGATGTCTGGTGAAGGTAGTTCAAGCCGAGCAGGACGAAAGAGGAGAGGGCCCACACCTCGACAGAGGGGTGACCCGGCCGAGACGCAACCATTACCTCTGAATTTCAGAATGCGCCGGAGAGTTAGTTATAGGGGGGATGGTATCCCCCATGGGCAGAGCACGCGGATTGTAGATAGTCCCCTACTGCAGTTCGATTTAGATTCTCACGAGTGGGAAAGGCTTTCCAACTTGATCACTTGTGATCTACTGCCGTATAGATAGATTGACTAGGAAATGATAGACCATCTGGGTCAAAGGGGCAGAATCGAGCAATTGTTGGGGGATAAATTCAGACGGGTATTGGATTGTGGAGCAAGGCAATATAAAGAAATTACCCTCGAATTTCACTCTATGTTTGAGTACCAGCAGGGAAACTTTTCTGAGAGTGACGCTATTTCGTTTGCCTTGGGGAGGCACGTGTACGAAATGACGGTCTCGCAGTTTGCCATGGCCACGCAGATCTACACATTAGAAGAGGTTCAGGCACCGGATTTCTCCACCAGTCTACAGGGGGTTTTCAAGAGAATGCACCCCCACAGTGTTCAGACAGATGAACTGGCCAGGTTCTGGGGTACTATCTCTTCTGCACCATATTCTAACAATATGGTAGCAAGCGACATCATCGATCCGGTTTACCGATTTATTCACAAGATTCTTGCTGCTACATTGGTTGGGCGAGGGAAGGAGATAACAAGGTAAATCAGGTGAGTTTATTATGTTTGATGTGCATGGTGGAAGGAAGGCCGACAAACTTGGCGACTATATTTTTGTGGGCGATGAAGCGGTTGTGGAGGGGAGGCCCAGGGGCAAAGGTATATTGTGGGCCCCTGATTACATGCTTAGCAGAGAGTCTTGGGGTATTTGATAGATATCCCCAGGACAGGATGAGAGAGGGCCCAGCCCCATGCTTCATGAGTATTCGTGACCTCTAGACTTCCGAGATTTTGACTACACAGGAGCCTGTGAGCTAGGAGCCAGTTAGACAGGGACCTCAGGTGCAGCCACCTCCAGGATCTGAAGCTGCATCATCTATGCAGGCTGGTGTTCCTACTCGATATCAGCGACCGGTCACACGTCAAGAGCTGCCGGAAGGCAGTATCCTCTCCGTCAACCTCGCCCTGACCCACTTACTTTGGACTCTTTATATGACAGGATGGAGACTGGGTTTGGGGATCTGCGTGGGTATGTAGATCAGCAGTTTGGCGGTGTTCGTCAGGTCATGATGGAGAGCAGGTGTATGCACGAGGATAGCCAGCGAAGGTTGGAAGACGGGATGAGGTTACATGATGGAAAATTTGAACATGGGGGTTCCATCCTACTTTTAGCAGCGAGGTGGTCAGCCGGGGTCAAGTCAGTTCGCCGGTATGGAGGACGTCCAGCCGTACCAAGTATTCGAGGAAATCAGAAGAATCAGAGGACGGTGATTGAAAGCAGCACAGTGGAGCTCTATCTATATTATTTTTCTTTTATGCTATTTTGATCTCATATTGATCTGTACTTTAAACAATTTACTTTGTGGGAATGGTGGATGGTTTGGGTATGATGGTGAACACTTTTCAAGATACTTTATTTATTTGCTTTATTATATTATGTGTTTGGAAGTGTTATGTTGATAGGTCGATGTTATACTGCTTCCGTTCGCATGTGAGTTTTGAGAGTTGTATGCTGAGCGCGTTTCGGATTGGAGGGCATGAGTGGACTGACTAGCACATTGACATCTTGCATTACTAGCTAAGTCTTTTAACATTTATATTTTGTTTTTCTTTATTTATTATTTTGAGTAGTAGGTTTTCTCATCCTTGCATTGTGGGCAATGCAAAATTCAAGTGTGGGGATGGGATATTAGAGTAGAGTAGTTGTTTTAAGTTGAAGAAAAAAATGAAAATACCAAAAAAAATACAAAATCAGAAAATGTCTTTTGAAAAAAGGAGTTTGCATAAAAAATTTAAACGGAAAATGATAGAAAAATTAAATTTTTATTTGGTTTCAAATAATAATAATATGAGAAATAAAAGGGTGAGTTTGTGTCAAACTTGGGATATGTGAGTAGGCTCGATTTCGGTTGATGTTCTTTGAGATTAATATACCTTAATTGTCGGTCTACTAGTGGGTGCTCATCTACGAAAAATGGGAAACTGAAACCGTCAAAAATAGTATAAGAATGCTGTTATAAGCTAAAATCTTTAGAATTTTTAATCATCTAAAAATAAAAGAAAAAAAAATGAAAAATGAGCTTGATTGAAAAAGTAGACGAGGCCTATGATTTCTTTTTGCATGCGCTTGATTGCAAAAAGAAATCAAATGCTCAAAAAGAAAGAAGGAAAAAAAGAGAAAATTACTTGGTTTTAAATTTTGTATATTTTGGTATAAAACGGTTAGGAAATGGGTTACATAATTTGTTCCTTTTGTTCCATGAGCTTGAGGTGGGATTAAGTGTACTGTGGATTCTAGTGTGAGACCTTAGGTAGATTGACCGCACTTAAACTAAATTCACATGATAAGAATTTGACCCGAATTTTGAGTTTAAGTGGATAATACTTGCAATCGCGGTTAACATAAATTTTATTCCTTAATAAAAATAGCCTCAATCTTTGAAATCGAATAATTATTTGGTTGTGATTCCGTTTGTGCATAATTCTTTTTCGAGGACGAAAAAAGAGCAATTGTGGGGATATTTGATGCATTGAATAATAAATGCATTTATCATGTAGAGTTTGTAAAGTTTTAACTAGTTTTCGTTTCGGTTTGTCAAGAATTTAACTACTTTTAATCCAAATGCATTTTACAGGTCTTGGTTCGTGTGAAAACGGTTGGAAGGATGGGAAAAAACGAGCTAAAGTGATAAGTAGAACCAACCCGGAGTGTAATTGGAACGCGAAAGAGGAAAAGAATCGAAAAATGGAGGTTTTTAGGCCTCTGGCGGCCCACGACCGCATCAACCTATACCTCCCGCGCCCGCGAGAGGTCAATACTTATCTCCAAAACACCACTCGGTCGCGGGGCATGACCGAGACTCAATACCCCTCTCGCGGCCGGCGAGAGGGTGTTTTATCCAGAAAGTTTCGAAATTCCCCTGCTTTAGGATTTTGGTGATATATATGTGAGTCATATTATGATACAAACACAACTTTTGATCATCTTGGACGAACTCAGATCTTGGGAAATAGAAATTCTGGATTATTGGAGCTAAAGAAGATTGTTCTAGGCTATGGGAATCATCTAGGCAAGCAAGGAATTTCGAGGCAGGAGCAAATACGGTTTTATTGCACAATCTTGATCTTTTTAGTTCTTTGTTTTGACCTTGTGATGAATTCTTGTTTAAACCTTGTTTACTTATTTTTAACAACTATGATACTTGGCTAGATCTCTTTTTGTTGCCTAGGTTTGGATTGTTTATGAAAGTTTGATTTTTATTTTAGTTTAATTATATTTGAATGATTGTTTGGTAAGGTTCACAACTTTAACTTTATAGTTTAGTGTATTTGCATGATCTAAGTTGATGTCACACCCCGACCCGCAGCGGAAAAGGTGATCGGGGCATGATTGGGTTATCATCAAAGCTCATGACATTTATTATAACGTTTCATATTCATTAATACAATTTTAAAGGGAATTATACAATCATTATTACATCATGTCCTAACATCAATCTAGGCTTCATTGTTTTCTTCTAAGGCATTTCCTATGTTTTCCTTGCTTCATCCTGTTCACCTGTATCATGTGTAAAAATGGTTTTTGGATCAACAAAAAGTTGGCGAGTGAATCCTATGGAAAACATTGAACAAGTTTATTTAATTGATTATAAAATAAAGTGCACAACCACACATGAGTAAAAATAGATGTAAACTTATACACCAATCATTTAATATTAAATAATGCACACATGAAAAATAATGGATCGTTTTGAGGCACGCGTTGCTCAACTCGTCTCCCACGAGGAACTGATGGGCCTAATGAATGATTTGCATAAACTTGACAATATGAAATACATAACTACAAACAATATAAACTAAATAATACACACACGAACAATAATGGATTTGTTTTGAGGCACGCGTTGCTCAACTCGTCTCTCACGAGGAACTGATGGGCCTAATGAATGAATTGCATATAAATTGACAAAATGAAATACATAACTACAAGCAATGTATACAATCTAAGTTTAGATCACAATATGGTATGGCACAAGTTTAAATAAACGAGTTAATTTTGTGACACATGACACACGCCAAAACGTGTAATTAAAAAGGGGAGTTGTAAGATTCACTCACATTGGGTGCGTTCGGTTGATGATGTTGAATGCACACGAAGTGGGATTTAACCACGAGTGAACTAACCTAGATAATGGCATAATGGTTCGGTAAGTAAACGGATTTTATTAATCCATTTTAGTAGGATTGTTGGGTGTATTTTTGTGAGTTTAAGGCTATTTTCTAACCTTAAAAATGTTATTTTTAAGTATTTTTAATTGATTTTTAAATAAAATAAATAAATAAAAATAATTAAAAATGTTGACTTTTTGACCGTTGACCGTTGACTTTGGCTGTTGACTGTTGACCGGTTCGTATGTGTGTATGTATGCGCTGGGTGAGGCTCGAACCCGAGACCTCCCGTACTCGTGCACGCAGCTCTACCAACTGAGCTACGTGTCTAACCCGAAATATTTCTGTTTTTAATTAAATTTATATACTAATTGAATTAAACTGAAAATCATTTATTTTTAAAAACGATTTAATGCGTCGAACCGGTGCTCCCCACAGTCTCGAACCCGGGACCTGTGGGTTGAGTTAAACACACAGTCCACCGCTGGACTGTGTGTCTAACTTGTTAAATAATCTGATTTTTATTATACTTATATACAAACTTCATTATTTCATTTCTGCCTTATTTAAAAAGTTTGATAATTGTCCGGACCGGTGCGGTAGTCCGGACTCGAACTCGTGACCTGAGCTTAAACATTCACACAGTCCACCACTGGACTGTGTGTCTATCTTGGTTATTATTCCGGTTTTTATTAAACTTAACATCTATGCGAAATGAATCCGGTTCAGTAATAAAAAGGAACATTTTTATTAAGGCGAGTATGCGTGGGACATGTATCGAACTCGAGACGTAAGCATGTTTAATGTGCACACAGTCCACCGCTGGACTGTGTGTCTAACCGAGTTATATCTTGATTTAAATTAAACTTATATACTACTGAATCTTCGTCTTCTTCGTTAATCTTAACCAGAAACGGTGACTGACTGGTTCAACGATTTAATCATGTTCTTTAGTGTGTTATGATTAATTACAGGTGAGATAAGTAAAAAGAATGAAAGATTAAGCGTAAGGTATACCGAACTGGACTCCTCTGTTTCTCCGGCAGAACTTCGGTGACAGCAAATGATTCCGGCGACGTGTGTCTTGCGGCAGAGGGTCTTCAACGAGCTTGAGATGAATGTGGGTGGCTTCGGTATGAGTTCTGAGTGTTCAGTGTTTAGAGTAAGGCACAGAAGTGAAAGGTTCGGTTTTCCGGCGAGTTGCAGAAGATTTCCGGCGAATGGAATTACGTCGAGAAAGGGTGCGGTTTTGAGCGAAAAGGCTACCAGTGGATTGTGGGTGAATTTATAGGGAGGAACCGAGATGTATAGAGTCGGATTTCAGACTTGATTCAAAGTCATTACGTTTTCCGGCAGTTATGACTTGCGTCGCGGGTTCAGACGTCGGTTATAACCGATGTTGAGGTTAATGTTTACGTTAAAACTGAAGAAACCGTCCAATCTCGCGAGATCGCCGGGATTTCCGACGACTGCAATTGGGCGCGTCGTTATTTGAATTCGAGATTTATTTTATGTATTAATTGTTTCCAATATTTAACAAGAAACATGAGTGGCGCAGTGGTTGGATGGTTATGTGTTAAGGCTGTGTTTGAATCGCTGGCTGACCCGGGTTCGAAACCCGGCAGCAGCTTTTTATTTTTATGTCATTATTTTTAACAGTTTTTCAAAAACAAATTATATATTCCAATATACTTATTAATTATGTATCGTTTAAAATTATTTTGGGCAATAAATACGCAACGAGATTTTTAACTGATTGTTCGGTTAATAAACGGAGCGGGTTTGGTAAATCCGGTTTGTGACGGATGTTACAGTATCCCCTGCTTTTTAGAAATTTTCGTCCCGAAATTTAAGTAGTGATATATTTGACTAAAAATGATGGTGTTTAGTTTGACGGTTACATACTTAGAAAAAGTGTAAGAGTTTAAATTTTGTTTGAGGCGGTAACGTCCCTTGTAAGGGTTAAGTACCCTGTTACAGGAATCGCTTTTTGTTGCCTACGGTAAAATATTGATAAGCAGAGTTGATTCGCTAAATATGATATCAGGCGTAAGAGTTTTGATATGTTAGGAAGGATATGGTTATATCCTAAAGCAAAACTTCTAATACTACAACCTACATGGAACTTCTCATAACCGTCTAACAATACCTCTGATCCTTTGACAAGAATACTTATATATAGGAAGTACCAGCGGCGTATCCACCATTTTCTTGTCAAATTTTCATTGGTTTTATCAGTAAGTTATGATTGGTTCTATGATATGACTCTAGAACATAAATAAACACAACAACTAATGTACCAAGAAATTACTAAATCCTACATAGAACTTTTCATAACCGTCTGACAATACCTCTGATCCTTTGACAAGAATACTTATATATAGGAAGTACCAGCGGCGTATCCACCATATTCTTGTCAAATTTTCATTGGTTTTATTAGTGAATTATGATTAGTCCTATGTGACTCTACAACCAACACAACAAACACAAGATACTGAAAATGAAAAAATGTCTGTGCGATCAAGGCTCAATCAAACGGAGCCGATCGTATTGCATGTACTGAAAATGAAAATGTCTGTGCGATCAAGGCTCAATCAAACGGAGCCGATCGTATTGCATGTACTGAAAATAATAAATTTAATCTAAACAATAATCACACAAACAGTTTATACATGGAACCTCTCATAACCGCCTGATAATGCCTCCGATCCTTTGACAAGAATACTTATATATAGGAAGTACCAGTGGCGTATCCACCATATTCTTGTCAAATTCTCATTGGCTTTATCCTTAAGTTATGATTGGTTCTATGTAATTCTAAAACATAAAGAAAAACATAAAACTAAACGATTGGAGTTTAATCTTGATTTCCGGTGAAGAGGACTAGTTGGGTGGTTTCGTTTGGGCCGTCATTATCTTCAAAAGGGTTGGCGTTGATGTTGAAAACTCTTCCTCTTGCTGGTGGCCTAGTGATTGGGTTTTCTTGATTTACTTGGTTAACTGGGTTTGATTGAGCTTGAGCGTTTATGATGTTAACCAATCGAGGGCACGTGTTTCTAAAGTGGGTAGGGTCGCCACAATTGAAACAAGCTCGAACATATGGGAACATGGGGTATTGTGGTTGATGATAGGTTTGGATCATGTTTTGAGTAGAGGGAGAGATTTGGTTTTGAGGGGTGCGGCAAACCTTGCTCAAATGACCATAGCGTCCACAAGTTGCACCTAGTCGACAAGGTAAGGTAAGGGGATGGTGATAAAAACAGGTGTTACATCGAGGGTGAGGTTCAAGATATGGTTTCTTATTTGGGTAAGTTGAGTTGGGTGCTACTTGAGTGATTGGGATAGCTTGGATGGGTATGGCTAGTAAAACTGGTTGATTACGTTGGGTAGTAGCGAAAAGTTGCCCGTCTCTGTTTCTCTTAAAAGTGGGTTGAGAAGGGGATTCGGTTTGGGTGGAGTTTGAAGTTTCAGTCGATGTTTATCCTTCTTCTTCTCCTCCTTGAAGTCTTTGTTCCTGATTCGGTTCTCGGTGAGCTCTGTAGCTAGCTCCATTGCTGCTTCCAAAGTTGCAGGCGTGGTACTTATTACAGAGTCTTGAATCTTTGACGGAAGACCTCGAATGTAGTGCTCGATCAAACGGTAGAGGGGAGTGAACAAATTGGGAACCATTTGATGTAACTCGAGGAATCTTTTGTTGTATGTGGTGTGGTCTCCTTCCTTTTGCTTCAACGAATAAAACTCATCTTCTAATTTCTTGATTTCGCTCCTTGGGCAAAATCGTCTGGTCATGATTTCCTTCAATTCATCCCAAGTTAAAGTCATAGCATCGTCAACGCCTCGTTTGGCCTTCTCTGTATTCCATCAAGTAAGTGCTATCCCATATAATCGACCGGTAGCATATCGCACTTTGCGATCATCCGGGCAATCGCAATTTAGAAAAGTGTTCTCCATTTCTTCAAACCAATGGAGGAGAGCGGTGACACCTTCAGTCCCTTCGTATTTTGGAGGGTCGCATGATTTGAAATGCTTGTAGGTGCATTTAGTGGTAATTGGGGGAGGGTTGATAACGTGTTGATCTTCTTGATTGACAGGATTAGCGGTAAGTGCTTGTTGGACTTGGATTACAATGTTGGGTATTACGGCAGCCATTTGTTGAGCGATTAGGGCAGCCATGCGCTCGCGGGCTTTTCCTGCTCTCATCTTCCTACGGGCGAGGCTAGAAGACATCTACAAGGAATACGCATCATGAGTATGAATTGGATGTTTTTGGGATCATGGGTCGTATTTAGGAATGAACATTCATAAAATAATTATAGAAAAATAAATCTACTACATCCATAGGATGTCTTGGGCTTTGCTCGTCATTAGGCCCTGCATGCCGCCATACTTCACCTTCGTAATCATGTGGGCCCCCATGAATACCGGGTTTTTCTTTTGGTTCGCATGTGTTAGCCTGGTTACGTACACTAAAACCCGGAGAAAATCGAGAAATATGTATATAACGTATGATATTCGGAATGTGTCCAGGTGTAGACACGGTGACACCTCAAAGTGGAGTTAGTTCGAACGACGTTTGGTGTGGCATGCTTTGGCTTAATAGGTCCTTTTGTACTCTCATCGTTAGTCCCCAGGTAGGCAAACTGGTCCGTTATATTGGATTTATACGAGTGCCAACCTAGACAGGACGTTCCGACTACCGGTACTTGTACCCTTCCAGTTACTACATGCCCGTCGCAGAACTTACTTTGATGAGATTTGAAAATTGCAACAAAATCTTTGAATAACAAAAGTATGAAGATGAATTGAATATATGAACATTGAAATATGTATGATGAATGTGTATGTAAGTATGTATGTTTGATGTAAGTATAAACAAATATGAAACAAATAAATATCATAAGTTTGTATGTAACCACCTAAATAATTAAAATTTAGGCAAACTATAGTATAGGCTCTAAGGGTCTAATAACCTATCCTATATCCCTATAGTCATGGCTCTGATACCAATCTGTCACACCCCGACCCGCAGCGGAAAAGGTGATCGGGGCGTGATTGGGTTATCATCAAAGCTCATGACATTTATTATAACGTTTCATATTCATTAATACAATTTTAAAGGGAATTATAAAATCATTATTACATCATGTCCTAACATCAATCTAGCTTCATGTTTTCTTCTAAGGCATTTCCTATGTTTTCCTTGCTTCATCCTGTTCACCTGTATCATGTGTAAAAATGGTTTTTGGATCAACAAAAAGTTGGTGAGTGAATCCTATGGAAAACATTTGAACAAGTTTATTTAATTGATTATAAAATAAAGTGCACAACCACACATGAGTAAAAATAGATGTAAACTTATACACCAATCATTTAATATTAAATAATGCACACATGAAAAATAATGGATCGTTTTGAGGCACGCGTTGCTCAACTCGTCTCCCACGAGGAACTGATGGGCCTAATGAATGATTTGCATAAACTTGACAATATGAAATACATAACTACAAACAATATAAACTAAATAATACACACACGAACAATAATGGATTTGTTTTGAGGCACGCGTTGCTCAACTCGTCTCTCACGAGGAACTGATGGGCCTAATGAATGAATTGCATATAAATTGACAAAATGAAATACATAACTACAAGCAATGTATACAATCTAAGTTTAGATCACAATATGGTATGGCACAAGTTTAAATAAACGAGTTAATTTTGTGACACATGACACACGCCAAAACGTGTAATTAAAAAGGGGAGTTGTAAGATTCACTCACATTGGGTGCGTTCGGTTGATGATGTTGAATGCACACGAAGTGGGATTTAACCACGAGTGAACTAACCTAGATAATGGCATAATGGTTCGGTAAGTAAACGGATTTTATTAATCCATTTTAGTAGGATTGTTGGGTGTATTTTTGTGAGTTTAAGGCTATTTTCTAACCTTAAAAATGTTATTTTTAAGTATTTTTAATTGATTTTTAAATAAAATAAATAAATAAAAATAATAAAAAAAATGTTGACTTTTTGACCGTTGACTTTGACTGTTGACTGTTTGACCGGTTCGTATGTGTGTATGTATGCGCTGGGTGAGGCTCGAACCCGAGACCTCCCGTACTCGTGCACGCAGCTCTACCAACTGAGCTACGTGTCTAACCCGAAATATTTCTGTTTTTAATTAAATTTATATACTAATTGAATTAAACTGAAAATCATTTATTTTTAAAAACGATTTAATGCGTCGAACCAGTGCTCTCCACAGGTCTCGAACCCAGGACCTGTGGGTTGAGTTAACACACAGTCCACCGCTGGACTGTGTGTCTAACTTGTTAAATAATCTGATTTTTATTATACTTATATACAAACTTCATTATTTCATTTCTGCCTTATTTAAAAAGTTTGATAATTGTCCGGACCGGTGCGGTAGTCCGGACTCGAACTCGTGACCTGAGCTTAAACATTCACACAGTCCACCACTGGACTGTGTGTCTATCTTGGTTATTATTCCGGTTTTTATTAAACTTAACATCTATGCGAAATGAATCCGGTTCAGTAATAAAAAGGAACATTTTTATTAAGGCGGTATGCGTGGGACATGTATCGAACTCGAGACGTAAGCGTGTTTAATGTGCACACAGTCCACCGCTGGACTGTGTGTCTAACCCGAGTTATATCTTGATTTAAATTAAACTTATATACTACTGAATCTTCGTCTTCTTCGTTAATCTTAACCAGAAACGGTGACTGACTGGTTCAACGATTTTAATCATGTTCTTTAGTGTGTTATGATTAATTACAGGTGAGATAAGTAAAAAGAATGAAAGATTAAGCGTAAGGTATACCGAACTGGACTCCTCTGTTTCTCCGGCAGAACTCCGGTGACAGCAAATGATTCCGGCGACGTGTGTCTTGCGGCAGAGGGTCTTCAACGAGCTTGAGATGAATGTGGGTGGCTTCGGTATGAGTTCTGAGTGTTCAGTGTTTAGAGTAAGGCACAGAAGTGAAAGGTTCGGTTTTCCGGCGAGTTGCAGAAGATTTCCGGCGAATGGAATTACGTCGAGAAAGGGTGCGGTTTTGAGCGAAAAGGCTACCAGTGGATTGTGGGTGAATTTATAGGGAGGAACCGAGATGTATAGAGTCGGATTTCAGACTTGATTCAAAGTCATTACGTTTTCCGGCGGTTATGACTTGCGTCGCGGGTTCAGACGTCGGTTATAACCGATGTTGAGGTTAATGTTTACGTTAAAACTGAAGAAACCGTCCAATCTCGCGAGATCGCCGGGATTTCCGACGACTGCAATTGGGCGCGTCGTTATTTGAATTCGAGATTTATTTTATGTATTAATTGTTTCCAATATTTAACAAGAAACATGAGTGGCGCAGTGGTTGGATGGTTATGTGTTAAGGCTGTGTTTGAATCGCTGGCTGACCCGGGTTCGAAACCCGGCAGCAGCTTTTTATTTTTATGTCATTATTTTTAACAGTTTTTCAAAAACAAATTATATATTCCAATATACTTATTAATTATGTATCGTTTAAAATTATTTTGGGCAATAAATACGCAACGAGATTTTTAACTGATTGTTCGGTTAATAAACGGAGCAGGGTTTGGTAAATCCGGTTTTTACGGATGTTACAGTTGATTTGTGATTATTTGTTTGTTTTACATGAATCTTGGTGGATGTCTTCCATAGAATAGGATTGTGTTGCTTTTTCAAGTCTTTAGGGGTTCGAGAAACTATGGTAAATTGCCAATAAAACCGGGAAAACAACTAAATAAAATATAAAATCAGTTTTATCATTATACCTAAATTATCATTAAGAAATAATATTTAGTTAGCTGAATTGGTTAGATGAATTGTTAGGTTTAGGTTTTGAGAGAATCCCAGATCTAATTTACTTGTCATAATCGAGCCGGTTAAGCTAAACTAGAAGTTATTGTTGGTCTAGGTTAATTATTGAGAAGTAATCAACTAATTAGATACTTTACTAAATTATAAGATAACTGAGAAGAAGTCTTTAAAACCGGTGAACATAGAATAATTTTAGGGTATCATAGGTGTCTTCCCGAGAAGGGTCGGGAGTCATGTTTGGTAAACCTAGAATTTAATATTCTAAGATCCCGCTTAATCATTAAACCTAATTAATTTATTATCAAACCAAATAAGTAGTAATATAAAATCCGACCTAGGTAACCAGTTCACTATTCTTGAGTTAATTTCCAATTTCTAAACAGTTCAAGGTTCAATTCGTTTTAGTTAATTAATTTTAGTTTACTTTAATAATTTAGAATTGTTAGAAACCCCCCTAAAATATAAATAATTGTTTTAATTGAGTCTAAATTAAGTAGTCATTGTAATTAGAGAGTCTCGTGGGTTCGATATCCGGACTTACTTAAACTATTTACAATTGATCGGTTCACTTGCCGGTTAGTGGTTTAGTATAATTTAGGAGTCTAGAGTTTAATTTGGGTCTAGAATTAGGGTAATTTTAGTTATTTTTAATTAACTACTTTTAGAACATCAGTTATGAATGACCCTGGGAAAGAACATTTGAGAGACATAGCACAAGGACCCTCACATATGTTCAATCACATAAGGGCTATTTGGTTAATGGTTACAAGTTCCACACATGAACATCTTACCATGGGCGGTTCACCCAAAATAGTGGTGTGTGCGTGAAAGGGGCTTCCTATGATGAAAATGAGAGTGACTACTATGGATTGCTAGATGAAATCCTAGAGGTGGAATATCATAGCAAATTAGGAAGTTGTGTGGTCGTTTTGTTCAAATGCACGTGGTTTGATCTCTTGAATGGTATAAGGGTGGACCCAAAGACTGGTATGGTTGATGTTAAACCCAAGGCAATAGGATGCGTTGATGACCCATTTATCCTAGCATGGCAAGCACAACAAGTATGCTATACACCATATCCTTCAAAGGAAAAAGGCCTAAAAGACTGGTGGGCTGTTGTTAAGACGACACCGAGGGGAGTTTATGAACTAGCCGAAGATGCTAATGAAGTAGGTGATGAAGTTAATGAAGACGAAGAGCAGTTCTTTCAAGAGAATGATAGATTAGAATGTACGGTAACTGATGATTTGCTCCCTATTACTCATGTTAATATAAATGATGATGGTGGTGAAGATATAAATGATGATGATCATGAAGATATGAATGATGATAAGCGTGAAGAAGCTGCGTTTATAGACACTGATTTGGATGAATCCGCGTTTGAATACACTGATTTAGATTACGACGATGTAGAAGAATTTGAAGATGAAGACGACCATTAATTGGTTTGTTATTAATAGTATATACAAGGTAGAATATAGTGGTTCATGATTTTTACTAATTCTTTATATTATTGTTCTTGTGGATACTAATGACATTTGCTAATTTTTATGTATATTAGCTCTGAATAGTATTAGGTTTATTTTGGTACAGAAATGCATGCAACTCAGCAGTAGGTGGTAAGGGTCGAAGTAGCGGTTACAATAGTACATACATCTATATCCACAACAATATACAACATTATATTCATGTTGGAGTTTGAAGGTAATTTCTATATTTATCAATATTTATATTTATATTGGGGTTTCTACTAAAATGGTTACTACTAATGATTCATTCTTTATCCATACCATACCACTAATGGGGTCTCTGTTTTGTACTGATAATATACTTATGTACATCGTTCTATATAGAGTGCGAATTGGATTCATGGTGGTTTTGATGATTTGTTTCTGTTTATATCTTTTATTTACTGGTTAGATTTTGCATAAACTCAGAAAAGAGTTCACCTTACCTGTGCAATCAAATAACTTTAGGATTTTGCTTTTGATATTACGCTGGTTTGGTCCTGGATTTTACAAATTCTGCTGCTGCTGTCCAAGACCTTTAAGTGTTACATTTTTGCTAGCCTTACTGAGCTTGGCATGGTTTATTGCTATTTTTGGGTCATTTTTTGTTCATTGGTGTAACATCCGTCAAAAACGGGTTTCCAAAACCCGCTTCGTTTTAATCAAATATCAGTTATAATTTTTCGTTGCGTATTTAATGTTCATATTAATTTTAAACAATACATAACTAATAAACATTGTTAGAATTTTAAACCATAATTAATAAATAATAAAAAATAAGTGAATAAAAAATAATTAGGGCTGCCGGGTTTCGAACCCGGGTCAGCCGCTCCAACAAACTTCAACACACAACACACCGCTCCGCCACTTGCTTTCTTTGTGTAATTACTGAAACAAATAATACATAAGTTAAAACTCGAAATCAAAATCCGGAAATCAGCGCGCCCAATCCGCAGTCGCCGGAAAGACCGACGATTTCGCAAATCACGACCGTTTCCTTTGACTGAAACGCGTGAACTAACTTCGACATCGGTTATAACCGATGTCTAACCCCCAATTCCAGTCGTAACCGCCGGAAAAGTTTTGACCGCGAATTAAGACTAAAATTCGGACTCAATTCATCCTAATCATCCCTATAAATAACCACCCAAACCTCTGGTAATCTTTTCGCTCAAAATCGCACAATCTCGAAGCTTTAGCACTCGCCGGAGATATTCTGCATTCGCCGGACTCTCACCGGAAAACCGAGACTTACACCAAATCGGTAAAATTCTCGACTCTTTTGTTTGCAATCCATTATTAGACAAGTATTAACATAAATCGTTCAATCAGAATCCGTCTCAGACAACGTTGCCGGGAATTCCTACACTCGCCGGAAAATCACTGAAAATTCTGAAGTCTCGCTGTGAATCGGTATAATCATCTAAAAACTCTTGATATTTTTCATAACACAAGAATCTAAACTGTCAAACACTTCACTCTGCCGAGAGTCACAAATCAGAGCCGACGACACTTGCCGGAAAACCGAAGCAAACCCGCTGTTCTGGTACGCCATATCATTTAATGTCTCTACTCATTTCAAACAAGTTTAAATCGTGAACGACCAATCAAGAACAGTCGAAATTCACTGTTCTGTTTTCTTTAACGAAGAAGATGAAGTCGCATATAAGTATAAGTATAATTAAAATCAGATATTCGAACGGGTTAGACACACAGTCCAGCGGTGGACTGTGTGCACAAACAATGCACACGTCCCGGGTTCGAATCGCACACGTTACCGAATTTCAGAAATAAAACCAATTTTTTTTAAACCTATACAGATCCCCTTTCAGCATGTATATAGTTATAATATAAATTAGTAATTAAACAGGTTAAGCACACAGCCCAACTGGTTGGGTTGTGCGTACTCGAACCGAACGTCTCAAGTTCGACTCCGGGTCACTGAGGTTGGTTCGGCCATATTAAATCCTTTTGAAATAAACTAAATAAAATTAACAGTTAATTAGTATATATATATAATTAAAACAGAGAATATTTCAGGTTAGACACGTAGCTCAGTTGGTAGAGCTGCGTGCACGCGTACGAGAGGTCCCGAGTTCGAACCTCACCCAACGCATAATTAACACAATCCGACCGGTCAACGGTCAACAGTCAAAAAGTCAAATTTTTTTATTTATTTTTATTAATTTATTTAATCAGAAAATCATTTAAAATACTTAAAAATAAGATTTTAAAGTGAGAAAACCTCCTTAAACTCACAAAAATAAATCTAAAAATCACATTAAGAGTATAAATTAAAAGTACTAATTTACCGAACCATTTCGTTATCATTTTAGGTTAGTTTTCCTCGTCGATCAAATCCCAAAACTCGTGCGCATCCAACGTCTTCAAAGAACGCACCCAATGTGAGTAAATCTCTACCAATTCCCCGTTTTAATCACATTTTGGGGTGTATCATGTGTCGTTTAATTCCTTATATTATATTTAAACACTTGTGCATCCATCATATCCGTGATCAAATGTGTATTCAATGTGTATCAATTGTTGTGTGAATTATGTTTAGATTGAAGTTATCATTTTCAGTGCATGCATTTCATTAGGCCCATCAGCTCCTGTGGGATACGGGTTGAGTATCAGGTGCCTCATTCGATCGGCTCCGTTTGATTGAGCCTTGATCTCACATACATCATCATTCATGTCATTCGATCGGCTCCGTTTGATTGAGCCTTGATCTCATATACATCATCATTCATGGCATTTACTCATCCAATGTGGTTTGTGTTTTGTTATATATATGTTTGCTCACATGTGATTATTGCACAAATTTTCAATATTAAATTCAACAAGAAATTAATAACAATGTTTTCTCAAGGTTCACTCGCCAACTTTTGTTGACCCAAAATATCCCCCGTTTTACACATGATACAGGTGATCCAGTTGAGGCAAGAAACACATAGGAAGGCCTAGAAGAATAAATCAGTTTAAGCTTGGGATTGTTTTACTTAGTTTCATTTCCTTGTAATTGTATGGATTTGATTTGAATATTTAAGTTGTAATTTGAATTTAATAAATATGAAACATATTAGTAAACATCATAAGCTTTGGTGATAACCCAATTATGCCCGACTCTTATTCCGCTGCGGGTCGGGGTGTGACAGATTGGTATCAGAGCCATGACTATAGGGATATAGGATAGGTTTTTAGACCCTTAGAGCCTATACTATAGATGTAAATTGTTATTGCGTTACATACAAAATTCATGGTGTTTATATGCTTTATGTTTATTGTTACATTCAATGTTATGCAAGCATGTTCATAAGTACATATTATTATACAATGCTCATCATGAATCATATCCTCATAACATATCATATCCATGAGAGCACACACCTCACAATTCCCATGATTTTTGCAACGATTTTTGTATTTTTCAAATCACATCAAAGTGAGTTCTCATGACGGGCATGTAGTAACTGGAAGGGTACGAGTACCGGTAGTCGGAACGTCCTGTCTAGGCTTGGCATTCGTATAAATCCAAAATAAAGGACCAGTTTGCCTACCTGGGGACTAACGATGAGAGTACGAAGGACCTATTAGGCCAAAGCATGCTATACCAAACGTCGTGTGAGCTAACCCCACTTTGAGTTGTCATTGTGTCTATACATGGACACTCTCCTACCATACATCTCGCAATCTATTTCATGGTTTTCATTCGGGTGATGCGAGTGTTAAACCGCCAACACCAATGTGAATCCTACTAAGCCAATAGTCATGGGGGCTCACATGACTATACAGGCGATGGTATGGGGGACATTGGAGGCCCAAACATGAGCAAACCCAAGACATCCTATGGATGTAGTTGCATTATTGATGATTATGTTATTTTTTTTTCTTTTAATGACACATGACACCCAAAAACTTCATAAACTCACAATCTTCCTATGTATGTTCCTGTAGATGTCGGCTAGGCAACTACGTGGAGGTAGAAAGTCAGGAAGATCCAATGAACGCTTGGCCACTCAAATTGCCAAACAAATGGCCGCGGTGCTTCCTGACATCGTGATTCAAGTTCAACAAGCTCTCACCGCGAATCCCATCAACCCTCCCAATCAAGAAGACCAGAACGTCGACAACCCTCCCTCCAAAAAGTGCTCCTACAAACACTTCAAATCTTGCGATCCCCCAAAGTATGAAGGGACCGAAGGTGTTACTGCTCTCCTCCACTGGTTTGAAGAAATGGATAACACCTTCCTCAATTGCGATTGTCCCGAGGATCGCAAGGTACGTTACGCAACTGGGAGACTGTTTGGGGTAGCCCTTACCTGGTGGAACACAGAAAAGGGTAAGAGAGGAGTCGAAGATGCCATGGCCTTAACATGGGAAGAGTTAAGGGAAATCATGACAAAACGCTTCTGTCCAAGAAGCGAAATCAAAAAGTTGGAAGATGAATTCCACTCGTTAAAACAAAAGGAAGGAGATCATACTTCCTACAACAAAAGATTTCTCGAGCTGAACCAAATGATCCCAAATCTGTTCACCCCCGTGTACCGCTTGGTTGAACACTACATTCGAGGCCTCCCCTCGAAAATTCAAGACTCGGTTCTAAGCACTTCGCCTGCAACACTTGAAGCCGCAATGGAATTAGCTACCGAACTTACCGAGAATCGCATCCGAAACGGCAAATTCAAGGATGAGAAAAAGAAAGCCCCCATTGAGGCCCAAACTCCAAACCATTCCATCTCCTCTTCGAAGTTTGCTGGTAAGAGGAAACGAAACAACAGAAATTTTGCCGTCACACAAACAAACCATCCTATCACTGCTGCACCAATTACCCAGATTGCTCCCTCAGCTGCACCATTTAAAAAGCCATACACGGCCCATACCCAAAATGCAACCGTTGTCAATACCATCATCTCCCCGAAACTCCTTGCCAACATTGCACCAGCTGTGGCCGTGCGGGTCACACTATTCAAACTTGTGGCACGCTTCAGCGAATGAACCGCAATCAACCCTCAACCCAAACCCACCATCAGATAATGGGTCAAGCCCAACAACCTTTACTTCTACCACCTGCACAACATATAGCCCAATCCTACTACCAACCCAACTACCCCATGATGCAACCCATGCGAGCATGTTACAACTGTGGAGACCCAAACCACTTCAGAAACACATGTCCCTGCTTGGTGAACATCATCCATGCCCAAGCTCAAGCGAATCCGGTAAACCAAGCTAACCAAGCTCCTCCACCTGCTAGAGGAAGAGCTTTCAACATCAATGCCAACCAAGCTAGGACTGACAACAACGTGGTTAACGGTACGTTTCTCATCAATGGTAGTTATGCATCCATGTTATTCGATACTGGCGCGGATAAGAGTTTTGTGTCCTTAGAATTTGAACCTATCCTCAACCAAACTCGTGATAACCTCATGGAATCTCTAACGGTGGAAGTCGCTGACGGAAAGCCCGTTTCATTAAATTCTATTATATGAAATTGTACACTCACTCTAAACGATCACGATTTCCCAGTTGACCTCATTCCTATGAAGTTGGGAAGTTTCGATATTATAATCGGTATGGACTGGCTCAGCCAGCATCACGCTGAAGTAGTATGCCGCGAAAAATTCATTCGCATTCCTCTTGCAGACGGTCAGACCCTACGTATCTTTGGAGAAACCCCTTCGAAAGGACTCAAATTAATGTCCTGCCTTCAAGCCCGAAAATATCTCCGCAAGAACTATGTCGCATTCCTAACTCATGTCGTCAAGAAGGGAAACAAGGAGAAGAAACTCGAAGATATACCAGTAGTGAAAGAATTCCCACAAGTCTTTCCCGACGACATCTCAGGACTCCCTCTTGTGAGAGAAGTCGAGTTCCGCATTGATCTTGTACCTGGCGCTACACCAGTCGCAAAATCTCCTTATAGGCTAGCCCCATCCGAAATGCAAGAGCTGGCCAGTCAACTGCAAGAACTGACTGATAAAGGATTCATACGTCCTAGCTCCTCGCCTTGGGGTGCGCCTGTTCTTTTTGTGAAGAAGAAAGATGGAACGTTTCGCATGTGTATCGACTACAGAGAACTTAACAAGTTAACGGTCAAGAACCGCTACCCATTACCTCGCATCGATGACCTCCTAGACCAACTTCAAGGCGCCACCTGTTTTTCAAAAATCGACCTTCGTTCTGGTTATCATAAACTCAGAGTACATGAAGAGGACGTCCCAAAGACCGCCTTCCAGACTCGTTATGGGCATTACGAATTCATGGTCATGCCATTCGGTTTAACCAACGCCCCAGCTGTCTTCATGGATCTAATGAATAGGGTATGCAAACCCTACCTTGACCGTTTCGTCATAGTCTTCATCGACGACATCCTCATCTACTCCAAGTCTAAATCCGATCATGAACGACACCTTCGACTCATCCTTAGACTCTTAAGGACTGAAAAGCTCTACGCTAAGTTCTCAAAATGCGAATTCTGGTTAAGAGAAGTACAATTCCTTGGACATGTCGTTAATGACAAGGGAATACATGTCGATCCTTCGAAAATCAAGGCAGTACAGGAATGGCAAGCGCCACGTACCCCTACCGAAGTAAGATCATTTCTTGGTTTGGCTGGTTACTATCGCCTCTTCATTGCCAATTTCTCCCGTATTGCTGTACCACTCACGGCTTTGACTCATAAAGGAAAACCCTTCATATGGGGACCTAAACAAGAAGAAGCCTTCCGAACCCCTAAGCAAAAGCTTTGTGACGCACCTATCCTCACACTTCCTGAAGGTTGCGATGACTTTGTGGTATATTGCGACGCATCAGGGCAAGGGCTAGGCTGTGTATTAATGCAAAGAGGAAAAGTGATAGCCTATGCTTCTAGGCAACTCAAGGTTCACGAAAAGAATTACACCACCCACGACCTGGAACTTGGAGCCGTTGTGTTCGCTCTCAAGATATGGAGACATTACCTCTACGGTACCAAGTGTGAAATATACACTGACCACAAGAGCCTCCAACATATCTTCAATCAAAAGGAGTTGAATATGAGGCAACGAAGATGGGTCGAACTTCTTAACGACTACGACTGTGAAATTCGGTATCATCCTGGCAAGGCAAATGTGGTGGCTGATGCACTCAGTCGAAAGCGTTATGCGAACTCCATTCGTCTTCTATGTTCGCAAATCATAACCGACATCAAAGATCGAATCCGAGAAGCTCAACATGTTTCTGTAACAGAAAACGACGTACGCGATGAGCTGTCATGTGGAGCAGAACTCAAAATCGAAACAAAATCCTACGGTATTCTATACTATTTAAACCGCATATGGATTCCCGATCACGATAACCTTCGTGATTTCCTCATGAGTGAGGCGCACAAAACACGGTACTCTGTACACCCAGGAGCCGACAAGATGTATCAAGACCTACGATACACCTACTGGTGGCCGGGCATGAAAAAGGATATCGCTGTTTTTGTTTCCAAGTGCCTTACCTGTTCCAAAGTAAAAGCTGAACATCAAAGACCTTCAGGACTTCTAACCCAACCTGAAATACCTGTTTGGAAGTGGGAAAACATAACCATGGACTTCATTACCGGGTTACCTCGCACCTCCAGTGGGTATGACACCATATGGGTAATCATTGATCGTCTTACAAAATCAGCTCACTTCATACCGATTCGCGAGGACTTCAAGAACGAGAAGTTAGCTCGTATCTACATCAGCGAGATCGTAAGCCGTCATGGTGTACCTTTAAGCATCATTTCAGACCGTGATGGTCGTTTCACTTCACGAACATGGCGAGCCGTACAAACCGCCTTAGGTACACGATTAGACCTCAGTACCGCCTTTCATCCTCAAACTGATGGACAATCTGAACGCACCATCCAAACACTTGAAGACATGCTTCGAGCATGTGTTATAGACTTCAAGGGAAATTGGGACTCTCATCTACCATTAGTTGAATTTTCGTACAACAATAGTTATCATTCAAGTATCGACATGGCTCCTTTCGAAGCGTTATATGGTCGTAAGTGCCGATCTCCAGTATGTTGGCATGAAATTGGGGAAGCACAAATCACCAGTCCAGAATTAATTCAAGAAACAACAGACAAGATCCATCAAATTCGAAACAATCTTCTAGCGGCACAAAGTCGTCAAAAGAGTTATGCAGACAAACGACGAAAGCCCTTGGAGTTTAACATTGGTGATCAAGTACTTTTAAAAGTATCACCGTGGAAGGGAGTGGTTCGTTTTGGCCAGAAGGGCAAGCTAGCACCACGCTACGTAGGACCTTTCAAGATACTCGAAAGAGTAGGACCTGTAGCATACAAGCTTGACCTACCAGAAGAACTCAACAGAATTCATCCCACATTCCACGTATCAAACTTGAAAAAGTGCCTCACCGATAAGAACCTCCACATTCCTCTAGAAGACATTCAAGTCGACGAATCTATGCATTGACCAGTAGAAATTATGGACTTCGGAGAGAAGCGTTTAAGACAAAGTCGTATTCCAATTGTCAGGGTACGTTGGGAGTCGAAACGAGGACCTGAGTTTACTTGGGAACGTGAAGACTCAATGCGCGAGAAATACCCGCATGTTTTTCCTGTTACCACTACTACTTAAATTTCGGGACGAAATTTCTAAAAGTAGGGGATACTATAACATCCGTCAAAAACGGGTTTCCAAAACCCGCTTCGTTTTAATCAAATATCAGTTATAATTTTTCGTTGCGTATTTAATGTTCATATTAATTTTAAACAATACATAACTAATAAACATTGTTAGAATTTTAAACCATAATTAATAAATAATAAAAAATAAGTGAATAAAAAATAATTAGGGCTGCCGGGTTTCGAACCCGGGTCAGCCGCTCCAACAAACTTCAACACACAACACACCGCTCCGCCACTTGCCTTCTTTGTGTAATTACTGAAACAAATAATACATAAGTTAAAACTCGAAATCAAAATCCGGAAATCAGCGCGCCCAATCCGCAGTCGCCGAAAAGACCGACGATTTCGCAAATCACGACCGTTTCCTTTGACTGAACCGCGTGAACTAACTTCGACATGGGTTATAACCGATGTCTAACCCCCAATTCCAGTCGTAACCGCCGGAAAAGTTTTGACCGCGAATTAAGACTAAAATTTGGACTCAATTCATCCTGATCATCCCTATAAATAACCACCCAAACCTCTGGTAATCTTTTCGCTCAAAATCGCACAATCTCTCGAAGCTTTAGCACTCGCCGGAGATATTCTGCATTCGCCGGACACTCACCGGAAAACCGAGACTTACACCAAATCGGTAAAATTCTCGACTCTTTTGTTTGCAATCTATTATTAGACAAGTATTAACATAAATCGTTCAATCAGAATCCGTCTCAGACAACGTTGCCGGGAATTCCTACACTCGCCGGAAAATCACTGAAAATTCCGAAGTCTCGCTGTGAATTGGTATAATCATCTAAAAACTCTTGATATCTCTTACTCAGTAACTTAATTTCATAACACAAGAATCTAAACTGTCAAACACTTCACTCAGCCGAGAGTCACAAATCAGAGTCGACGACACTTGCCAGAAAACCGAAGCAAACCCGCTGTTCTGGTACGCCATATCATTTAATGTCTCTACTCATTTCAAACAAGTTTAAATCGTGAACGACCAATCAAGAACAGTCGAAATTCACTGTTCTGTTTTCTTTAACGAAGAAGATGAAGTCGCATATAAGTATAAGTATAATTAAAATCAGATATTCGAACGGGTTAGACACACAGTCCAGCGGTGGACTATGTGCACAAACAATGCACACGTCCCGGGTTCGAATCGCACACGTTACCGAATTTCAGAAATAAAACCAATTTTTTTTAAACCTATACAGATCACCTTTCAGCATGTATATAATTATAATATAAATTAGTAATTAAACAGGTTAAGCACACAGCCCAACTGGTTGGGCTGTGCGTACTCGAACCGAACGTCTCGAGTTCGACTCCGGGTCACTGAGGTTGGTTCGGCCATATTAAATCCTTTTGAAATAAACGAAATAAAATTAACAGTTAATTAGTATATATATATAATTAAAACAAAGAATATTTCAGGTTAGACACGTAGCTCAGTTGGTAGAGCTGCGTGCACGCGTACGAGAGGTCCCGAGTTCGAACCTCACCCAACGCATAATTAACACAATCCGACCGGTCAACGGTCAACAGTCAAAAAGTCAAATTTTTTTATTTATTTTTATTAATTTATTTAATCAGAAAATCATTTAAAATACTTAAAAATAAGATTTTAAAGTGAGAAAACCTCCTTAAACTCACAAAAATAAATCTAAAAATCACATTAAGAGTATAAATTAAAAGTATTAATTTACCGAACCATTTCGTTATCATTTTAGGTTAGTTTTCCTCGTCGATCAAATCCCAAAACTCGTGCGCATCCAACGTCTTCAAAGAACGCACCCAATGTGAGTAAATCTCTACAAATTCCCCGTTTTAATCACATTTTGGGGTGTATCATGTGTCGTTTAATTCCTTATACTATATTTAAACACTTGTGCATCCATCATATCCGTGATCAAATGTGTATTCAATGTGTATCAATTGTTGTGTGAATTATGTTTAGATTGAAGTTATCATTTTCAGTGCATGCATTTCATTAGGCCCATCAGCTCCCCGTGGGATACGGGTTGAGTATCAGGTGTCTCATTCGATCGGCTCCGTTTGATTGAGCCTTGATCTCACATACATCATCATTCATGTCATTATTGAGCCTTGATCTCATATACATCATCATTCATGGCATTTACTCATCCAATGTGGTTTGTGTTTTGTTATATATATGTTTGCTCACATGTGATTATTGCACAAATTTTCAATATTAAATTCTACAAGAAATTAATAACAATGTTTTCTCAAGGTTCACTCGCCAACTTTTGTTGACCCAAAATATCCCCCGTTTTACACATGATACAGGTGATCCAGTTGAGGCAAGAAACACATAGGAAGGCCTAGAAGAATAAATCAGTTTAAGCTTGGGATTGTTTTACTTAGTTTCATTTCCTTGTAATTGTATGGATTTGATTTGAATATTTAAGTTGTAATTTGAATTTAATAAATATGAAACATTTTAGTAAACATCATGAGCTTTGGTGATAACCCAATTATGCCCCGACTCTTATTCCGCTGCGGGTCGGGGTGTGACAATTGGTCCTGCTCGGTATGCAAATGTATACTATAGAAAGGCATTGTGATTGATTGTTTCCTTGATATTATTATTTATTGGTGTTGTTATGTTTAAATCAAGTCAAAGGCCCTTAAATACTTGGTTTAAATTCACTTTAGATGTGTGTTGCAGACTTGCAGCTCATAGGACATTATGTTAATTTCTTATTTAATCTTTTTTTCCAGGTAATATGGATGGATGTAGAATGAGAAGGATTTGCACGTGGTGATAGTTTTTTTAGTGCAGAAATGTATGCAGCTAGGTGGTAGGGGTCGACGTAGCAGTGGAGTTTCTGTTAAATATTGATGATAATGTCCATCTTTATTTTTGTTTATACTTTAGAGTGCAAATTGGATTCATGGTGGTTTTGATGATTTTGTTTCTGATTATATTTTTAATTATAATAGATTCTAATTTTTTTATGATTTTGGCCATTTGTTTTTATCAGTATTTCAACACGTTTTGACCTGAACCTATTTTGGTCATAACGCATTTTAACCCAAATATGTTTTGACTCGAACCAAATTTGACTTATTTAAATCAGCCCGTCCTGACACGAATCCATTTCGGACCCGAAACTCTACCGACCCATGACCTGTAGAGTAGTGTATCTTTTGGTTGTACCGTTTTCTATGGAAGATAAGGGCGTGGTTTTATCAAATGTTATAAAGGGTATTTTGGGAAATGGGGTCGCAATTTTCTTCTGGTTAGACCTGTTGATTGGGACTGAGGTTTTGGCTAGTAAGTTTCCACTTCTTTTTACATTGGAAAAGTCTAAATGGTGCACTATGTCGGACCGCGCGTTAATGGGGTCTCGTGGCACGGTTATGGGTTGGGAGTGGCGGATTATGACCTGTTGCAGATTATTAGCTCAGTCTCACTCGGGTCGGGCTAGGACAGGTGGCTGTGGGAGTTTGACAACAATGAGGATTTTTTCGGCGAAAAGTATGAAAAAAGAGGATTTTTGTCGACGTCTCGGGTCAGGAAAATTTGGGCTTAGGATGGAACAATTGGCTTCCAAAGAAGGTCGGGATCGTCGCTTAGCGAGCTGAACTTAAGTAGCATCCAACATGTGATCTTCTAAGGAGGAGGAACACTGCGGTTCAAAACGAGATGTGTAGGTTCTGCAGAGATTTCCCAGAATCTGCAAAACACGTATTTAACTCGTGTCACTTGATGCAGACGGTGTGGCAACTTGTTTCGCAATGGCGCAAGGTTTCACCTATTTTTGTATTTAGTGTGAGGAACCTCCTGGAGCTTCACAAGACGGTAAACAGGTCGAAGAAAATAAGAAAAGCATTCAAAGGTATTGTGCAAAGTATTTTTGGTGCCTTCGGAAGACTAGAAATGCAGCTATGTTTGAAAACAAGTGGGTCGCGGTTACAAGCATCGTTGAGGAGGCGAAATAAAAAGCGAACTTAAATGTGAAAAAGTTTATTATGTATTGAAAAACTAATAAACTTAATAGTTAAATATATCTAACCAATATAAGAAAACTAAAAACCTTTTTTTAAATAACTTAAAACTTATAAGCATTTTGTAAGGAATAAGCTGTTATGTAGTAGGAAACACTTTCAACAAAGCATCATGTATTCTACGTCTTATTGACCTTTGATTGTATACAATATACATCTTTTTTTATTTTCTCAGCTACTTTCTAATCTTCTTCTGTTTCTCTTTAAGTTTTAGGCTAAATATTTCAACATTTACAAGTATGAAACTGCTGGAAATATATTCTGGTAAACTTATAGGCTGTTTAGCGCTGAATCTGGCCAAAATAATGCCAGAATCCAGCAAAAACTTGCTGGAATTTTAAAATTTTGCCAGGACTGCGCATGGACTGCTATGATGTGCTTTTCGAGCGATTCACGTCACCTTAGTGAAAAAGCGAGTGCTTTAAATAGAAATACTTTCTTATATAATTATATAAAGCTAATTTATTGATTGTTTTATGCACCCATCATCACAGGAAACTTGCAATAAATTTGCTGTCGACAAATATGGAGAGGATACGAGATTGCATCCAGAAATTGATATGGAATTGTTGTCACAAAGTGTTGGGAGGCAAAAAAACGGGTAAAATGTATGGGATCGGCACTATTGCTGACTCACGTGTCGTGATGACGGGTGCACAAGAGAGAAGTGACAACGATGAGGTATATATTAACTCTTTTAGTAGGAAAAAGTCTATTTTCTTGTGATAAAGATTATTAATGGGTAGTTTAAATGATTTAGTTTATACTGAGTTAGGTTGTAATGTTCTATAACTATGGGTGTAATAGCTTTTATTAGATTATATTTGGTTATAATATGTTATGATGTGTCATAATGCATAACGGGTTATTTTTGCTTTTGATGTTAAAGGTGGAACGGATGAAGGAAAAAAATAGCGGAGTTGGAACAAGATAAGATAGAGAAACGTGCTATGATGGAGAAAATTGAAGAAGGTGCGAGGTTGTATGCCGAAATGAAAGAGAAAATTCAAATGTTGTCACAAAACCCGCCACCAACTTAAAATGCGTTGAATATTACTATATTGCTTTTAGATAATCTAGATTTTATCATGTTAGGCTTGGTTATATTTGAATTATTTGGATTTTTATGGTGTTGCATTTGGTTATGTTTGGATGATTTGGATTTTTAGTATGAGTTTTTTATATTTATTGTTATGTTTAAATTATTATGTTACATGGTTTGAGTATTTATTTTTAGTTTCAGTTTTTATATTTATGAGATTTTCATATAATATTAATAAATGAAATGTAGAAAACAATATAAAAAAGGAATTTATTTGAAAAATTCTAAACATAGCTTAATTTGTTGCAAAGACCTTCTAAAATCGATAGCTATATCTGTAGCAAAGTCAAACGAAATTCATAACTAAATTCTGTTGCAAAATCATAGCAAAAGCTTGCAAATTTTTGTAGCCAAATCATTGTGAACTTGTAGCTAAAGTCTATAGTGAACCCGATAGCTAAAGTATGTAGCGAACCAGATATTAAAAAATGTAGCAAGTTTCATAGCAAAAAAAAAGACAAAAGGTAGCAAATTCTCGTAGCAAAACGATAGCAAGTTTGTTGTTAAATTTTGTAGCAAAAATGATAGCAAAAACATTGCAAATTATCATAGCCAACATTAGTAGCAAACCTACTCCGTAGCTGTAAATAACCATAGCTAAAAGTATCCGTAGCTAAAAATTCGTAGCTAAAAATCCGTAGCTAAAATTTTCCGTAGCTACAAGTATCCGTAGCTAAAACAATCGTAGCTAAAAGTTTCCGTAGCTAAAAACCCATAGTGAAATTTCATAGCAACCATCTTCATAGCAAATTCGTGGCTAAAATAGTGACGTCATTTTTTAGCTAAATTCGTCGCAAACATATTTTACGTAGCTAAAGTTCGTAGCAAATAAATTCGCGACGGGACTTGTAGTTATGAACCAAATCCGTAGCAATTTCGTAGCAAAACGGGTGTTTGCTACGAATTTGGCCGTAGCAAATGCCTATTTCTATAGTAGTGAAAGTTAACCAATAAAAAGAAGGTTTTTTTCTTCGTAACTAAATTCGTTGCAGAATCATAGCAAAAGCCTACAAATTTTTGTAGCCAAATCATTGTGAATTTGTAGCTAAAGTCTATAGCAAACCCGATAGCTAAAGTCTGTAGCAAACCCGATAGCAAAAAACATAGCAAGTTTTGTAGAAAAAAAGGCAAAAGGTCGTAGCCAAACGATAGCAAGTTCATAGTTAAATTTTGTAGCAAAAATCATAGCAAAAAACATAGCAAATTATCATAGCCAACATTAGTAGCAAACCTACTCCGTAGCTGAAAATTACCATAGCTAAAAGTATCCGTAGCTAGAAAATCCGTAGCTAAAATTTTCCGTAGTTACAAGTATCCGTAGCTAAAAACAAGCGTAGCTAAAAACAACCGTAGCTAAAAGTTTCCATAGCTAAAAACCCATAGCGAAATTTCGTAGCAACCTTCTCCGTAGCAAATTCGTAGCAAAAGGGGTATTTGCTATGGATTTTCTATGGATTTAGCCGTAACAAATGTCTATTTCTGTAGTAATTTATTCATTAAGTTTCATAACTAGTTTCATGTTGTGTATCTGTTCGAGATGACAAAATCTACAATATATTTAACCTCTTTTGTGAGATTATTAGCATCTTTAGTAACTTTATGTTGGAGATGTTGTCTCATGAACATCAATATAGAGAATAGTTATTTATACTATTTAACGTATGGGCCAATCCAGCTTTGGTTGCGTCGTATTATGATAGAGATTCTTGTCTCTTGAGGAGAAGACATAGGATAAAATTGCATTAGTTTGGTGTAATTTAGGAGCAAGGCTATTATAACATCCGTCGTTAAAAAAATTAAATTTATGATAGGAAAAATCAGACCATCACTTGATGTATCTATATGATAAATTGCTTATTCCAAGTTCCTTGGTATTGAATACCAGTTCCAGAACTCACGCCTGTATAAGCATGTTGGAGCTGAGATTGAGTAGAACATCGAAAGACAACAAGGTGGACCTAGGTGTGGAAAGTGAAGCAAGAGTTGTTTGCATTAGTTGTTAGGTCATACATAATCAAGTTGCCTTTGAGCTTTTCCATTGTTTGACCAACTTTTACTACATTCTTTGTTCGATAAAGAATGTAGCGTCACATGATCATTTAACAGATGAATGTTTTATAGAGATATAATATTTCACACAAATCACATAAGAGATTGTTTGTATTGAACCTTCATAGCTCTAGTGATAAAAGATCCAAGCGTGACTTGAATTAAACTTAACTCTATAGTGTTGTCCATCTAGATGGACGTTTAGATTCTTTTTGTAGCAACTTACAAGGGTAGAGCCGTAGAGGTAAGTTTTTAGTTTTATGACCACCTTTGAAATTATTCACTTGTTAAGAATATACAAAATACTTCCTGTGAATAACTTGTATGGTACAAAACTATATGACATAATTATTAGAGTATTTCAAGTGTTTATCCATGTATATATATAACAAAAGACGGAGTTGTGGTCCTTCACCGTATCCATAGGTCTGGTCAAAAGTATGGGTAGTGTATCTACTACTTTTGTTTGTATACCATGAAAGTCATTCACTTTTGTTAATGTGTGGATTGTTGGTATTATGGGATGCTGTATATGTGTAGTAATAAAATGACATTTTACAATCAAGGCCCATAACATATATTCAACCGGGCAATACTTAAAAATAACATTTAATTTACACATATTTTTCATAATCACATTAAAATGTTAACACATTCAAAATTGTCATGAAAAACCAAACTTACTAAACCCTGTTTTGGGTATCATCATTTTTAGGATATGTTTGACATGGAGCATCTAGCTTTAAGCTTTTAAGAAAAAACTTTGTTTGGTTGAAAAAACTTGAAGTTGTTAGATTAGGAGATTGAAGCTTTTGGTTGAACGCTCCTACCAGTAGCGTTTAGAAGGGCTACAAACTTTTAGAGAAAAAATGACTACATTAACCGCTAAAGATAATAAACTTTTTAGCTATGTTTTTTTAGTTATGTCCATTTTAGTCATTTTATACATTTTATTAAAAGCTATAGTAATACCGTCAAACAACTAAATATATCAAAAAAGCTACAGCCACCAGCTATCAACTTCCAGCCACCAGCTACTTTTGCCAAACATGTACAAGATATTAATGGTCATTTATAAAAATTTACAAAGTTTGTTAAACTATTCAACTTCAGGATATCTCATAAATACTTTTAATTGAACTTACCATCGAGTTAAAAGCATATTTTGGACACTTAAGTATTTAGTATCCTACAACACAAAAAATATATTAAATTACGAAAATGAAATTCTGTAAAATAGAATAATATAACTCAAGAAATTGTTCAAACTAATAGATTAAATTATCTAGCTCAATGGAATCAAGGTGTTGTATGGTGTCCCTCTCCCAAGTGGCGAGAGCTTCAAGTCTCATTGAAGACGATTGGTGTATGTTTTATTAGTTGTAGTTTGCCGTTAAAAAAGGAATAAAATGTCAAATTAAAAGCATACATATAATCATATAAAACACCTAAAACATAAGGAAACACGTTAAAGTGAAAAGAAAAGCATATATATATTATATATATATCATATAAAACACCTAAAACATAAGGAAACACGTTAAAGTGAAAACAAGGGCTATAGCTCTATCGTACCAAAGTGTTAAAAGGGTGTGATTAAATTATCTAGCTCAATGGAATCAAGGTGTTGTATGGGTGTCCCTCTCCCAAGTGGCGAGAGCTTCAAGTCTCATTGAAGACGATTGGTGTATGTTTTATTAGTTGTAGTTTGCCGTTAAAAAAGGAATAAAATGTCAAATTAAAAGCATACATATAATCATATAAAACACCTAAAACATAAGGAAACACGTTAAAGTGAAAAGAAAAGCATATATATATGTATATATATATCATATAAAACACCTAAAACATAAGGAAACACGTTAAAGTGAAAACAAGGGCTTATAGCTCTATCGTACCAAAGTGTTAAAAGGGTGTGCGAGTTTGCTTAAAAAATCATACAGAACTCATCAAATGGTTCAACCTTCATGAAACATAATAAATAGTTACTTGATCTACCTAAATCAACACTTAAAACTGTCGTAAATTTATAAATATGTTAAACCAAAAAAGTTACGATTTTCACGTCATGTACGATGATAAGAACCGAGATAGAGTGTGAGGAAGATTGTAAAATCAGATCATGGCAATGATGATGAACCCCAATGATCTTCAATTCTATTACATGAAGCAAATAAGAAATTCATAATCAATGGGGGTTCACCTACAATGAAACTTAATGGTGCTTATAACAGTTACCGGTCATAAATAACATCATTTGATGAGATTTTGATGTAGCAGACAATGAAAATGATGCATGGCCCCCTCTACCATGGGCGCATATCGACCTCTGCCATAAGCTGGTGATTCCAACCCTCTTTGGACCGCTTCACACAACACGAAATCTTCCATCTACAAATCATATAAAAGATATATGGTCATGTAACATGCGATCACATAGCACAACAGCCCAGAATCCATATGATCTTTGCATACCTGAAGTTTCTCGTTGTCTTCTAAACCCTTAGCCACAAAAGCTTCTTCATCCTACAACAACGAGCTGTTATACGTTATTCATCACTATGCATACGTGGAAGTGAATACAAGCAGGGTGCGGTTCATAAGGTACCTTAAGAGACGCGTCAAGAAAGTAATCAAAAACCACTTTGCATCGTCGGGGACCTGATAGAAGTACTAGATTGGTGTCCATCCATGGCCCGTACCTATCCTAGACCATGCCAGAACGAGAAATGGTTAGACAGCGTGCGATCTTGATGCAACAGGGACCGTCTAGACCATTTAAGTAGAAAGCAAATTTAAGTCAAGAAACTTGCCTATTCACAATGAAGTTTGGATATATGAAAGCATATAAGGATTCATATCCAAGCCTATCCAATTTTTCCTGACCCAGTATGCTTACTTTCTCGTATACCTTAAAATGAAAGTATTTTGAAGTAGCAACTATATACAAAGGGAAACATTTGCATCTATATACTTTGTGACAAAGATAAAATGTAAACCGAATGTAATGCAAGTATAGTAGAAGATTAAAAGGTAGTAAGTTAACTGTGGTGGAAAGGGAGTTGAGCAGATCAAGACCAGCAAGATCTTTATGCACGAAAGGTGCATGATACCCGCCGTCTGTGTGATTATCACAAAAGACCTGCAAAACAGCACTCAAACACTGTCTTCATGGATAACCATAGTATCTTAATATTTGACCTACATGGTCCCATGTTATACGTACCCCCTCCTACCAACAGGAGTTATACGTGGGCTCTCTAAATGAATTGCACATGTGGCCCCTGAGTCGACTAGATACAACCCACATGGATCTCATACAAATGAGAGAGAGAGATCAGAGACCAAACCTTCCAGTTACACTCGATAGTATACTTGCGTCTGCAAACATAACTTAGAGAAGTATCGACCCCCTTGGTACTTAGTATCTTGGAAGAGCTACCAAGCCATTCCATTCCCACATCATCATCACAACCTTGTTGAGAAAACGCCCCCTTTTCCAAATTAAGAAGGATAAATGGCCCCCAAACGGCCACCCTCAATGGAACGAGTCCAAACTCCTAAACATCAAGACAAGCATACGGTGTAAGGATCATATACATGTTATAACCAATTAATGAGAAATAATGTATATGCATTTCCATACAAATGGGACGGGCGGACCCACAAAACGAATGGAATGGAGCCTAACTCTCATGTCACTAAACGGAGAGGCCGTACGTTAACATTGAAGTTCTTTATCCCTGTGATTCTGGTTGCTTTCAGAAGTGATCCATTCAACCCGTATGCCCATCCCTGAAAAGATTAAGGATGCTTGTTCCTTTAAGATTTGCTAATGAACCAAGAAAACAATAGAAGTGAACTCACATGATAAGGGCATGTAAAGCAAGATCCTTTTCCACTTCCGGAGGCTAGAAGCGAGGCATGGTGGCGACAAACATTATGAAACGCTCGTAGTTCACCATTTTCATCACGGCACACCACATATTCTATATTTCCCAATCTGCCAAATCTTAATTAATTAAGCTTAACCAACTAAAAAGAACCCAATACAGCCAAGAAATTACCTTCCAGTAAAGAAACTGTTAGCCTCTTGAACTTGTGCCGTACATCCTAAACAACAGTTAAACATAAACATGTCTTAGATCCTTTGTACAAGGATTCAAGGTCAAGTTTTTTAATATTATTCAAAATTCCATATTCACCAACAGATGTACACTTTTGATTTTTGAGGTCAAAGTATACAATATTTAATAGAGTAAATTGCCAAAACAGTTCATGAGGTTTGATAACTTTTGTCATTTTAGTCCAAAACTTAAAACATTTGAATTTGGATCCCCGTGGTTTCAATTTTGTTGTCATTTTCATCCAAATCAAAATCTAGTCAGATTTTTCAGTTAACATCCGGCTTTTTTGTCTTTTTCCTCATTTTAATGAAGGGCAAAATGGTCTATTAACGTTTTATTATAACAAATTAAAAAATCTGACCATTTTGCCCTTTATTAAAAGGGAGGAAAAAGACAAAAAAGTTGGATGTTAACTGAAAAATCTGACAAGATTTCGCTTTTGGATGAAAATGGCAACAAAATTAAAACCAAAAGACCCAAAATTATAAAGTTTGAGTTTTGAACAAAGTGGCAAAACTCAGGGACCATTTTGGCATTTTACTCTATTTAATATGATCTTCGGTTTCTCACTTAAACAATTATCTTCATCAATGCAATGTCAATAAAAAGGTACAGAAGCAAGAGTTGACTTTGAAAGTCAGTCAATTTGACCTCAAAGTCAAACACTAACACATATAGATACACAAATCAATACATAACAACACAAACAAGCTATGGGATAATCTGATTACCAACAGCCTTCCAGCCTTTGGTGAAGACTTGATCAACTTCTAGAGAGAGAAACTCAGGGGAAGTGTACCAAGAACTGGGTGGGGTTAGAGCTTCTTGAATTGGGATATTGGGGTTGAATTCTTGGACCAGTGAATCTGATATGAATGAAGTGTGATTGGGTTCATTGGTGTTGCTAATTTGTGATGATTTGAGTGATTGGGTGTGTTGTATTTTTGAATTTGGATACGGGTTTCTAGTTTTGTTCAGGTTAAGATTAATGGGGTTGATCATCATCATCGTCATCATCATATTCATCGCCATGAACGCTCTCCTTCTCACTCAAAGAGTAACTTGAATTATTAACTAGAGTAGAGCATGCCCATTTTTACTGGTTTGTGAAGGTCCACGTGGACCAATCTCCTGTGTTGGTTTTGGAGCCAAGTTTATGGCATGATGAAGTTGAAAAACGGACTTGGTGGTAGAGGTGGTGTAAGTGGGGTTAAGACTGGGGGGAGGTGTGTGTGGAGGAAATTACTAAGGGTGTGGTGGGTGTCGCTTAGCTGGCGTAGCTAGTTATATGGAATTTATTTTTGTTTAAACTATTAAAAACGTTATTTAGTAATTAAAATAAAAGATTACATAGAATATCTTAAAAGACTATAGATAAAATTAAAAAAAACCTACATAAAACAAAAAAGAACATACAATTAAAAACTACATAAAAGTTACTCCATTTTATATTTATTATTTCTTCTTTCATTTCCAACGGCATTGCCAATTGTGGATCGGTAAGGTGATCGACGGGCATGGCGAGAAATTTTATATCTTCGCGTTTTTCGACGCTTGGATATTTTTCCTGATCTTGATCCTTTGTCGTTGGAGGACATTGAATGTATCAATTTTGGTATTAAGATATTCCAACTACTCGGTGTACAACCCTTTACCCAAGGCCGAACTCGATCTCGATCTTTGAAGCCGCTTTTTTGACGTGTCTCTACCGGGTGGGCGGGTAGCAGAATCATCAAAATCATTCAAATTAAGATCAAACTCTTGATCACGAGCATTGGACTGAGCTTAGGACGAGGTTGTTCTTACCCTTTTTGATGAGGTTGACTCGCTAGCAGGAAAGACTCTCGCCCATTTCGAAGCATGCCTACATACATCCCAACAATGCATGTACTTGAACTCGTTCTTCTTGTTCTCTTTGTATGATAGCAACGCATTCTTGACAAAGTCAAACTTGGTTTCACCACTTCTTGGTGCGTTCTTCGCCTTATGGAAACAAGCGTTGAATGCGGTGACTTGTGTATTTATATCCCCCTACTTTGACGAGAGGCTATCATTTTCACGATACATCTCCCCCTTTGCATTTGCGCATGAAATATTTTCTTGATCGAATCCCAAAAATCTTTTTTATGTCGTGAATTCCCTATTCCAAAAACACAAATAATATTATGAAACATTATAAAAAAATATAATAAAACTTAAAACAATAATATTGTAAACATAGGTTATATTAAAAAACTACCATGAAACGGATTTTGCGATTCTTTGATCCAACATCTTGTCAAAGTAACTTCTTCTTGAAGCGTCCATTTTATTTGTGTTCGTTGAGCGGTCGCTAATGCTTTCTGTTCATCGGTTTTTTTCTTGTGATTTTTTGGCCGTTTTTTATGACGAACCACCAACGTCTTGCGGTTGAGTTTCGGGCATGGATTAGGGTTGGGATAGGGTAGCTGGTATTTGTTGTTGCAACATTGGAATAGATGAGTCATCGTATGGAAAGTTTGTGTATACACAGTTTCCTATATACGATGTGATTCCAGTTAGATCAGGGAGTATACTATACCGTGGTGCAGTTGTTGTGGATGGCTGTGTGTAATGGGTATTTGTTGCTGATGCGGTGGACGGTTTGGTGGCAGGCTAGGGTTCGGGTTTTCTTGGTATCCAAAGGGGTTGTTTGGGTCGTACGCAATTATAAGGATGCATTGTAGGATGTTGTGGGTTGGTTCAATAAAAATAAAGAGATACGGTAGAAGACATAGAGAAGTGGTAAAAATTGTAAAAGAATGGTGGGTATTTATATATTTGTTTAATATGTAAATACTTTTTTTAAACTAGCCGTTTGGCAACAGCTACCCTCAACGGCTACTTTGAACCAACCAAGCACCACCTACCATGTCACCCACCACCTCCACGCCATGCAGAATATTCATGCCAAGTGGGCAATGCCAAGACCAACGCCGAGCCAGGGTGGTGTAGCCGGCGTTAAATGAAACACCCTGAAAACGTTTTGACCATAAGAGACGCAGCGGAAATACCGACTCAAAATTTTTTTCTTTATTAACTATATGACATAGTTGAAGGTTCATTTATAAATACTTTCTTAAAAAGATTTACATCATTCATTCTTAATTAACGCATCAAATGTAATATATACATACAAGCTATGTGACCGCACTTCGCGTACAATCCTTACTCTTTGACTCGATCTTCAACCCCTTAGACTCCTTAGAGATATTAAATCCATACAACCTGCAATCACCATATATATCCGCATCATTAATATTTGGTGACGTCATTCATAATTTTAAACATAAGTAATTAAATGACCACTCTATATTCTTTCTACTCAAGCTAATCATTTTAATTATCTTTCCAAGTACAATCTTGTATCCCAATCGTTAAATCTTCATAAAGTCAACATTAACATACCTGCACTTTAGTTTCATTAAGGCACAAGATTAGTAACGTTAATACTCAAACGTATTGAAGCCATGTATACATATATGAATCCTACTTCATGCATACATACATACATCCATAATTAAATATATATATATATATATATATATATATATATTCATACACACACATACATACATACATACATACATTCATGCATACCTCCATAACTAAGCTCTTACCTACCACTTATATTCCCATATGATTTTACTAACAAATCCTAGTCGCAACATACATATAAATAGGGCTCATAAGTACAAACCTACGTACATGCTCATTTCTACTCATGTTTACCTAGGGATTGCATTTCTAACATCTAGGTAAATCCATACCCATACCCATACATGCCTCTAGACTTATTCCATTCCCACACTTACTTATGTACACGCTCACCACACCTCATAAACACTCTTCAATAAGTTTGGGGTACATTTCGGGAGCTTAACAACGGGTTCTATACTTACCCGTAGCTCACCAAGCTATTTGGTAAGGTTGGGGTACATTACAGAAGTTTAATGGGGCTTGGGAAAGGGTCTACGAAGTCCGGAATCGAAGAAAACAAAGAAAACAAAATTGTTGGCTGGAAACCCTACCGTAACCTATGGCACCCAGCCGTAAGCCGTAGGTTACGGCTGACTACTTCTATTTTTGTTTACTCGCTTGGCCGAAAGCTACGGTTGACATGTCATAGCTTACAGCGGGTCCTTCCATTTTATCCTCTCTTCCTTTTTAATATATTCAAGACAACCGTTAGGTCCCCGAACTTCCTTCTTCCACATTTTTCATGCTTCCTAGACTAACATGACCATAATTCAAGTTCCCATATCCTTCTACTTCTTAACCCCAATATCAAACCAACTACTGCATCACGCTATGTTTCCTTCTATTTTGACCCATTCACTTCTACCGTGTGATCCCAAACATATATGACCACCTACGACTTACCACATCAATACTAACCTTGGTACTTACCCTTACCCATAACTTCTTACATGATTCTCTATATATACAACATACCAAACTTCATTTATAAATAAGAAGTGATTCCAGAAATCACTTACCTCGAGTTGCCATGTTCATGCGTGCTTCCTTGCCTCCTCTTGGCCCGTTAGCTATCCATGCTTGAGTCCATATTGACATAATTCCTATTCTTTCATGTTATCATGTTCACAACACTATTAGCATACATGCTTAATCATATAAACAATCATTCCAACTCCTATGTCACATTGACTTTCATTGGTCAACTACTATCATACATAAGACACAGATCCACTATCACATTGTTCATAATTCAAGCAATTCAACTTACCATCATGTATGCCACATAGATAATCTATCATGTATCACATGATCTCCTTAATTTCATAATCATGTTAGGAAGTCCAACCATGTTATTCATACGTTATTGACTTTCCAGAAAGTCAACTATCCAACATTTAAACTTTTGACTTATGCATATGTACTTATCTTAATATAGTTGACCATGCTAATGATTCCCAAATGCACTTCATATTCATGTTGTAGGACACATACAATCTAATGACCAATCAATTACATACATACACATATATAATCAATACAACACAAACTAATGCTTTCATGATCCTACAATAGACAACCATATTTAGAGTAAACAGTCAACATGACTCTACCACCCTTACTTGCTACACAATAACATGAATTTCATTTCATAATCCTAACTAAATGATACATTAAACACATAATGTGCATCATACAATGCAAGTAAATAGTGTAAGCCACTAGCGCACATTTCTACCCAAACGAGAAATCAACAAAACCTCCACATGGATTCCATCTTACACATGTTCCTTATGTAAGTTTACTAACAATTTAAATTATTTCCACATTATCTACATAGTCATCTACTACTTGCACACATTTTCACATAATATTGTCATTCAGACATTTCATCAAATACTTGGCGTGCATACTACTATCTAAGCATAACATACAAGTAGTTCATACCTAATCTTCCTAGTTTACACATAATTCATCAAGTCTTCTTAATAATCAACAAGTATCATTCACACATAGACATTAACATAGCAAAATCTTTAGTTCATCGAACTCATTCATATTAGATCATAAACCATCAAAAATCCAAGTTCTTGAACATGGGTTCTTTCATTAAAACTCCTAATTGAGATGATTAAATCATTATTAACACTATATTAAGTGCATCTAAACCCAAATTCAACCATTCCATTCTTCCAATTTACCAAATCAAGAGTAATTCATCAAAACCCATTAGCATTTCAACTAGGAAGGTTTTAAGAATAAATTTTGATACTTACATGATGATTTGAAGATGATGAACACTTTGAAACTCATGGATTATACATGCAAACTTTCTAATGTATCCTCTTCCTCTTCGTAGATTGATTCTCAAGAACACACACACGCACATCTGCCTACAAATGGGTTCTCCCTTTTTCTCCATGTTTTAATTAAAACATTTTCCAACTTGCCCCTATTAACCCTTGTAGTTTTGATTGTTATTTGTTTTGTCACAAAACTTTGTTACTAATATTAACTTGTATTTATAACCATGTTAACTAACTTAGTTACTTCAATATCACATTTTGTAAAATAAATCATGCTTGTAATTTAACATTTGTGTTTTTGGGGCATTACATTAAACCCCCTTCAACGTCACAACCCACGCCCCATACCCACCGGTCGAAAAGCATACCCATTCGAGCCTCTATATGTATACATTTGATATAATATATAGTAAAAGCAAAAAAAACAAAAAAACCAAACATTACTAATATGGTATAAAACTAAAACAAAAAAATTACTATATTGGAATCTCTATAATAGAGAAAATTCTATAAAAAGCAAAGTACAACCTCTATATTTAAAGGCTCATATCAATCCTCTATATTGTGAGTGTGTAGAAAAGAGAAAAGATAATAAATAAATATTTATGAGTATGATAGAGACAGAGAGTTGAATGTGAGAAATATCTATAATAGAGAAAAATCTATAAAAAACAAAGTACAACCTCTATATTTAGAGGCTCATATTAACCTCTATTTTTATATTGTGAGTGTGTAGAAAAGAGAAAAAAATAAAATAAGTGTTTATGAGCATGATAGAGACAAAGAGTTGAATGTGAGAGGTTTTTGTAAAATAAATAACATATAGAGGAAAATGTGTTTTTAGTTGAATTTTATAGATGGAGATGAAGACTCCAATGTAAATACTTTAAGTCTTTTGGTTCGTATAAGTGGGCGTGGGTCATTAAGTCGCTCCATGGTTCAATTAGGTGGTCTAGAACCATGCTGGTGAAAGCTCGTTGCCGAATGTTTGGAAGAACATTGGTGAAATGGAAAAAAATATATGCTACTTTTAGCCTCGACATTCGTGATCTTATTCAGACTTGTTTAGGAAATGGGAAGCCCAAGTTTTGGAGCGACAATTGTTCTGGGACTGGTTTGTTTTGTCATAGATATCTCCTTATTTTTAACTTGATAGGCTCAAAAAGGCCTATTGTTCAAGAGTTTTTTCTGTAAGATGGTAAAACTAGTTGGTTATCTTTATTGAATGGTCAGGTTATAATATATAGAGATACGCAAAACCCTAGAAACCCAACTAAGCTCGTCGGCCTATAATAGTATAGTTTAATAGTTTCAACCCATTGGCTCAGTGATGTCATGGAGTTGGGGATGCAAAAGATATCCGGTTTTGCCCTTGGAGCGGTTCGAATTAAATTAGCTTCTTTCTTCCTTAAATAACTTGTTGTTGATGTTTGACTTTAGGTCAATTTAAAGCAATCGGGTTTCCTAGTCAGTGTTGCTTGGGCAAACATTGAGGAAGCTAGAGGGATGTCTTTTCCTAACCACTGCTTTTTTTGGAATTTTTGGGCCTGTCTAAAGTCAACCAGTTTGTTTGGTGTGTGGTTCAAGATAGGATTCTGACCAAGATGGCTCTTGCTTACCGAGGTACGACGTTCCATAACTTGAATTACCTGTTTTGTGACAATGAGGTGGATGAGGTTAATCACACATTGTTGTCCTGTTCTTTTTTCTTCAGGTGTTTGGGCCAAAAGCTGGGCTTGGGTTAAACTACCGATTGGAAGTAACTCACATTCGGTTAAGGACAAAATGAATTTATATTAAACTGTTTGATCGTTTGTTTATGTGAAGTATTATTATTTGGTATTGAGGTTAACACACATTACTTTGTAATACATGGGCCTATTTTTTCTATTCGAACAGGGCGAGCTTTAGGGGACGACCCTTGATTTTAAGAAATTTATCCTTAATACCACTTATTTAAATGTCGTTTTGTTTATGATTACTCTTGGACCCTCAATTTAATACAACTTATTTAACTTGATTTAAAGGAATTTATCATTAATATAACTTATTTAACTTAGAGTAAATTAAACTTTTTGTCCTTTAAGTGTATCAGGAATTACGAAACGTGTCCTTTAAAAGATTTAATTATAGTTTATGACCAAAATTCCACCATTTCTCTCTCTACCACCCACCTAACCCTTCTCCCACCTTTCTTGTTCACACTGATTTCCGGGAATGGCCTATGTGTGCACTGATAACAACAACAAGAACAACAGCTTCATCATCAACAACAACAACACGAACAACAAGTAATTAGTAAGAATGTGAATTCGTTTTGGGTGCCCACAGGGTACCGGTTTCCGACTCTAGGTGACGACTTTTCTGATCCTTTTTATGGAGGGACGACAGATGTTGTTGGTGGTGAAGTGGCAGCTGGCTTTCTGATTCTGAACTTAGATAACACAAGCAGCAACACCACTAGTTAGGGTTTCGGCTTGCTGATTTTGTGGTATATGGATCGGTAGGTGAGTTAATTTTGACACTAATTAATGGATGGAGAGTTTGATTGACTCCATGAGCTCCAATTTCACTCTCTATGACAACTTGGAAAAAAGTGGTGGTGTGAAGGTAGAGCTGGGATGGCAAATCAGTGACGGTTGAAAATTTGTGCGACGGAGGTGCAGGATGGTGGGGGTTGGTCATGGATGGATGATGGTGGATAACTAATTAGTTGACGTTGGGCGGGGAATGGTTGTGGTTTGTCGTGGTGGTGAAGGGTAGGGGTTATGCAATGGAGGGTTGCAGGTAGTGGAGATGGTGGTGTTGAAGGTATGCTTTACGCAATGGTGGTGTTGGTGATAGTGGAAGGGTGACATTGGTGATAGCGATGGCGGTGCGGTGGTGATGGTGTGGCTGTGAACAAGAAGAGTGGGGTGAGGCCCACTTAAATTTTAGTTTTTAGGTTTCTATTTTATTCAAATAATTTTGGTTGTAAAATGGGAATTAAAGAGACAACTTTGCCCTTGGGTAAAGTGACCATAACTGAGTTTCTTAACTGGGTTAGCCCTAAAGGATATAAACTATTACAAAACATGCGATTTTTGGACATAAACTGAAATTAAATCTTTTAAAGGGCACGCTTCATAATTCTTGATATACTTAAAGGACACAAAGTGTAATTTACTCTTTAACATATTTAAATGTCGTTTTGCTTAGAGTAAATTACACAAATTGTCCTTTACTTATACACAAAATTTCACTCCATGTCCTTTGTCTTTAATTTGTGCAATGCATGTCCTTTAAATAACAATTTGTACACACCTTGTCCTTTTCTCTAACCACCTTCCATCAACCCAGTTAAATGCACCCATGTGCCCCTCGTGTCAGGGGCAAAATTGCCAATTTACCCTCTCCCTACACTTTAAATTCTCATATAAATTAGGGTTTCTTCATTCAAGCACATCATCGTATCACAAACCTAATTTGATGTGGTTGACTTGGTTTGACATGTTTCAACATTAGTCTTTGAGTAAGGAACTCAAGGAGATCCTCTTATCCTTCTAGAAAGACCTTAGCCCAACCGAACCTTATTCGGCTATCAATGTTCCAAAGTTTAACCGTTGATTTAAAGAATCACCGTTGTCGTCCGATGCATCAAATGATTCTTGATCTGAATTACGTTTCTTCAACTCATGTTGAGATTGCATTTGCTTTTCTTCATCCTCAAAAGATGTTCCGCCTTCAACCAAATCATGCAGCTCAATTTGGGTTTTTTCTTTAATTAAAAGTTTGTGAAGACTCGATAGCATGTGATGGTTTAGGATTCATATACAAAAGCTCACTTTCACTTCCGGAATATATACCATCGAAATGATCGAAACTTGCAGGCGCAAAATTTTCTGTTTCTGAAATTTCTATATCAACATTGGTGTTTGTCTTTACGGATTCTTTGAAAGGGCTTTCTTAACCTACAACAGCAAAAGGATTTCCAACAACTTTTTTACGAACATCAAATTCATTGCTAGAAGTGGTAGAATGAGAATGAGATGAAAAAAATAGCTGGTTGATCTTTTTGGTGAAGTACCATTTTGTGATTATGATTTGATAATGTACTTGAATGAAGAAACTCTAATTTGTGTGAGAATGAAGAATCTAGGGCTTTTAAAGTGTAAGGAGAGGATAAATTGACATATTTGCCCCTCCCATAAGGGGCATATGGGTGTATTTAACTGGGTTGGTGGACGGGCTTTTAAAGTGCAAGGAGAGAGTAAATTAACATATTTGCCTATATGTTAAGGCTACTCGGTGTGGGTGACGGGCCTCTCTCCAGGAGGACCCGCCACGTTAGCAAACGCGTCAGAGACCTTGGAGGACGTCCCTCCAGGGATGGAAGCTTGGAAATAGGTGACGACCCGACCCCACCTAGTTTTTTTTAATATTATAGCCGTCCACCACACCACCACCATCAGCCACACCTTCGGCCACCACTCTCACCATTGTCTTCATCTCCGACCAGCCAGATAACATAACATATACAATCATACACACATACAAAAACACACACACACTTTCATCTTCTTCTTCTTGCGCCTGGCCCCGCCGCGGCCACCACTCTCACCATCGTCTTCATCGCCTCTTCTCCGTCGCTCGTTGCGCCTGGCTCCGCCGCGGATCCACCGACACTCGCCGTAACCCTAACCTCACGGCGGCTAACAAAGGAATCAAGAAGAAAACCCTAACCGCGGATCCATCAACACCGCCGCGGAGATGGAAGCATGTTGTGTAGTTGGTGTCTAACATTACAAAAAATAAACTAACATAAAAAGTTGCCCCGTCTCCAACGTCCGCAGGGGGACGCCCACGACGCCGACAAGCCACCTGGCACGGTGTTTGGGGGCATCGTCGGTCCAAACCGGGCCTGAACTGCCCCACACCAAGAGGCCTAACCAGATTGATGGATGGTAGTAAGAGAAAAGAGCAGGACGTGTGCAAAATTGTTTACTCTTTTGTTCATGATTACCCTCAAATAAAACCAAGAACGAGTAACAACAAGATCAATCAATCATGTCAACGATAATGATGATCACGATCAACCCCACTAATCTTCAATTCTCTAACCTCAACAAAACTAGAAACCCATATCAAAATTCACACCTACAACAGACCCGATCACTCAAATCATCACAAATTAGCAACACCCATGAACCCAATCACACTTCATTCAAATCATCCCATTCACTGGTCCAACAATTCAACCCAAATATCCCAATTCAAGAAGCCCTCACCCACCCAGTTCATGGTACACTTCCCCTGAGTTTCTCTCTCTAGAATTTGATCAAGTTTTCTTTAAAGGATGGCAGACTGTTGGTAATCATGCTATCCCATATCCTGTTTATGTCATTTTGTATTAATTTGTGTTTTAGGTCAAAGTGGATGACTTTTTTAAAGTCAACTTCACTGTATCACTTGTTTTATGTACCTTTTATTGACACGTTGTTTGTGAAGATAACTGTTTGATTGAGTTACGTTTAGTCTGAAAGAAATTGGAGACGATGAATTGGTTATGTTTGACTAAATATGTATAGTACTAGTTTGACCTCAAAAGTCAAATTGGCTGACTTTTAAAGTCAACTCCACCATATAATTCAATTTCGTCCCCTTGTATTGACATGCCATTTATGAAGATAACTGTTTGAAAGAATTATAATCAGTTCGCAAGAAACCAAAATTTATCAATTATCAATAAGGCTCAATTATTGATATTGTATAGTTTGACCTATAAAGTCAAAAGTGTACATTTGTCTCAAGAAATTAGGTAGAATGATGGGATTTTGAATAGTATTAGAAGGTCTTGAGTTTGAATGCTTGTACAGAGGATTTAAGATATGTTGTTTATGTTTGATTGTTGTTTAGGATGTACTACACAAGTCCAGGAGGCTAACAGTTTCTTTACTGGAAGGTAAGTTTAGCATTTGTTTTTTTACGTATCAGATTCGTTTAATTAAAGGAGGATGTGGCAGATTAGGAAATATAGAATATGTGGTGTGTCGTGACGAAAATGGCAAGTTGCGTGCGTTTCATAATGTTTGTCGCCACCATGCCTCACTTCTAGCATTTGGAAGTGGAAAAGGAACTTGCTTTACATGCCCTTATCATGTGAGTTCACTTGTACCGTCGAGGAGTCGTATTTTCTTGGTTCGTTGGCGAATCTTGAAAGTACAAGCATGTACGAGCTAGGTTTTTTAAGAGAATGAACACGCTTTGTTAAACTTTTCAGGGATGGACATACGGGTTGAATGGAACACTTCTGAAAGCAACCAGAATAACAGGGATAAAGAACTTTAATGTCAAAGTATGGCCCCATTCCTTTCGTTTTGTGGGTCCGTCCCATTTGTAACCTTATATGTAAATGAGTATGCATTATTTCTTTTTAAATGAATTTACAGTTCTATGATCTTTAATCCATATGCTAGTCTTGATGTTTAGGAGTTCGGACTTGTTCCATTGAGCGTGGCCATTTGGGGGCCATTTATCCTTCTCAATATGGAAAAAGAGGTGTTTTCCCAACAAGGTTGCAATGATGATGTCGGAATGGAATGGCTAGGTAGCTCTTCCGAGATATTAAGCACCAACGGGGTCGATACTTCTCTAAGTTATCTTTGCAGACGTGAATATACTATCGAGTGTAATTGGAAGGTTTGGTCTTTTATCTCCCTCTAATCTGGCATGCTATGTGAGATCCATGAGGAGCTGTAGTAGTAAGGCTTGTGGCCTTGGGTTTAAGTTGTTGGGTCAGGGCCCACATGTGCAAGTCCTCCGGGATCGGGGCCCATATGTAATTCGTGTTAGGGGGTGGGGGTGTGTTATCCTGGAAGAAGGCTACATTGGTATGTGTGTTGTTTTGCAGGTGTTTTGTGACAATTACTTAGATGGCGGGTATCATGTACCTTTCGCGCATAAAGATCTTGCATCAGGTCTTAAGCTCGACTCGTATTCCACCACAGTATGCTTGCTACTTTCTAAATCTCACAATCAATGATGTTTCACTTGACATATTGTTACATATAGTTGATAGTTCAAATGTTATTAAGATTTTTACTTTTATTTAAAGGTGTATGAGAAAGTGAGCATACAAAGATGTGATGGAGGTGAAGTGCAGGGTCAAGAAGATTTTGATAGGCTTGGATCTAAATCCTTATATGCCTTCATTTATCCAAACTTCATGGTGAATAGGCAAGTTTCTTGATTTGATCTTGCTTTCTACTAGCACGCACCCTGTTGCATCAGGGTCGCGCTCTTTCTAACCGTTTCTTGTTCTGACGTGGCCTAGGATAGGTACGGGCCATGGATGGACACCAATCTAGTACTTCCATTAGGACCCCGACGATGCAAAGTGATTTTTGATTACTTCCTTGACGCGTCTCTTAAGGTAACTCATGAACCTACCCTAATCATATTCACTTCGACATATGCATGGTGGTGCATAATGTATAACGCCTCGTTGTAGGATGATGAAGCTTTCGTGGCTAAGAGTTTAGAAGACAGCGAGAAAGTTCAGGTACGGAAGATCATTTGGGCTGTTGGCCTATGTTTTCACATATTTGTGTGACCATTTCTTTATATGATTTGTAGATGGAAGATATCATGCTGTGTGAATCGGTTCAGAGAGGGTTGGAATCACCAGCTTATGACAGTGGTCGATATGCGCCTATGGTAGAGAAGGCCATGCATCATTTTCATTGCCTGCTACATCAAAATCTCATCAAATGATGCTGTTACCTATGAGCGCAATTGTTACACGCATCTTTAAGCATTTTGAATATAAAACACACTATTCAAGCATGTACAATTTGTTCGGATTTGGCCGTGCGGATAATAACAAAATGGTAATGACATCAAATACAAACCCTTAACAATGCACCAACCGAACATGATATCAAATAATAAAACAATTCCAAGAAAATCTTCAAATCTTGACCAAAAAATCCAAATGAGCGCAAAACCGTAGGTATCGTTAGATATATAGATGTTAGCACTTGATTATGTCTGGAAGGGCAAACGGTATGATAATAAACAAAAGTACCCTTCAAATAGCTACGCATATATTCAAGAATTTCCCTCGTTCCCTCTAGACGAACCTGTGATAACAAGAAACACGAGTTTAGGTTTATAAGTTTATAACCATCTGTTTTGATTACACAGTCGGTTTAACCGTTCTAAGTCCGATATACGTACCTTGGTTTCTAGGCTTTTTGCAAGATGCAAACATGTTGATAAAGCAATCAGCAAAGGGCCTTTCGGGGACGGGTATCAGTTTTCCAACAAGAGCAAGAGGCCAACTAATGACGGGTTGAAAAAACGACAAATATATCGAATCAGGGCAAAAACATGAAAAAGTTTACTCTGGTTTGATTTTGAAAATACAACTGACCTGATAAGTCCAATTACAAGAGAGACGATCCATAATTGCCAACTGAGCCTTACAGTTGAGGTGAATTTTCCAAGAAACATGACTATTATAACCTGGAATATATGATTACGACTTTAATACATCTGTTTCTGTGAGAGAGAAGAAATGAGAACGTGTTTGAAACTTGCCTGAAGAATAACGGTAAGCGCAATGACTCCCATAAAAAGGCGGTTTTTTGTAACTCCTTTGAAAACGTTGAATTCATCAGGCTTCCGTGCATTGAATTCGTTGAATATCTGCAGTTGCAATAATTCGTGAATTCCATACGGTTATGTCATAGTATATAACTTACACAAGCTAAAATAAGTTGGGACTAATCACCTGAGCAAAGACGAACGCGTTAAATATGAGAGTATTTTTCTCTTTGATAGCATGCTCTTTAGGGTCGTGCTGTGAATGTAAGAGCTCTCTGCCTCGAAAATTGAGTACAAGGAGAACCGACACTTGATAAAGAGCCTACCGTTTCATTTCAATAAATATATCATTAGTCGTACGTTCTCAATTAAAATTTAACAAAGACAAGCACATTACCTGTATCAACAAATTCCTCCACATAATATTTGTTATTAGAGGTTCCCTGCGGCCAACGGGATGGCGGTCCATTAGGTGATCCGTAGGCGGTTCAGTAGCCAGTGCAAGTGCACCGAGCGTATCCATGATAAGATTCACCCAAAGGAGCTACACAGAAAACAAACACATAACAAAGTAAATCACCTTTGTTTTATGTTACCAACGACATAACTTTTGCATGAATTGAGAGCAAGAGCGATACCTGCACTGCATTCAGGGGGACATCACCAGAGGACACCGCAGCCACAACATTAATTATAAGGGCAGCAACGTTCACCGTAAGCTGAAACTGGATAAACTTTTGTATATTTGCATAAACCGATCTTCCCCACCGGACAACCTGTTATTTGACAGACAAAACAAATTAATTAGTTGATCACACGATACACCATCCGGTTTTATGTTTTGTAGTTTGAGTTGATTAACTACCTTAACAACCGAAGCAAAGTTATCGTCCAATATGATGATGTCACTACTCTCTTTTGCTACTTCAGTGCCTTGAATACCCATAGCAAGACCGATATCCGCTTCATGTAAAGCAGGGGCATCATTAGTTCCATCTCCAGTAACCGCAACAACATGTCCTCTTTTCCTCAGAGCTTGTACGAGTAACAATTTATCGTTAGGAGACGACCTGCCCATCACCTGTCATTATCCACCACGCATGTCATCTGTCACATGCATGAATCAAGAGGGTATTGTTGTAAAATCACATACCGATATCCTCTCAGCTACTTCTAGTCTTTGTGCATCCGACATTGCACGGAATGACTTCCCTTCAATTAGGTTTGGCTCGGTAGCGTCTGCATCTGACCCGAGTATACCGCATTCTAACGCAATTGCCTTTGCGGTTTGAAGATTGTCACCTGTCACCATTCTTACCTTAACACCGGCCTTTACACACAGTTGGACAGCATCTCGGACACCAGGCCGACACGGATCCTACAACGCAAACAACGTCATCATCTAACACAACATATAAGATATAAAGATAGCTAGATAAACACGTTTTCCATGGGTTAAGAACAAGATCATACCTTCAAACCAACTATTGCTAGCAAAACAAGATCACCTTCCGGCAATTCCCAGTGTGTTAGTTCTTCTTCATCTGTCGGCACAGTGTCCCCGTTCAGTGGTCGGTAGGCAATAGCAACACACCGCAAACTTCCACGAGCCATGTCTTCAATCGCCTTTTTAAAATACTCTATCATTCCTTCATCCAGGGGTACAAGCTGTTCATTACTGTCCATGTATCTTGTACATGCAGCTAACACGATTTCGGCAGCCCCTTTCCAGTGAACATGAACTTCAGAATCAGTCTGTGAAAAAAATATCGAAAAAACAATGTATTAAGTGCATCATGTAACAAATTTTAAATGTGGTCAAGAAATATAAACGGCTGTGAAATTAAATTACCCATCTTACGGCAACACCGCCTCGCTTTTTCTCTGAGCTGAACGGGAATGCTTGAATGATTGCAGACTCTGATCTTGCTGCTTCAAAATTCATTCCAAGCTGCAAATATGACATGACGATCAGTGTCACGTTGTAATGACGATAGAAGACGATAAAAAGATGTAAAAATGTATGAACAAGCAACTAACATTGAGCCCCCATTGAAGAATGGCCTTCTCGGTTGGTGATCCAGAAACCTCAACGTCTTTGCCACCCTATTAAACACCAACAATGACACGGTGAAATTTGTCATTAAATATATGTTGAAGGTCTCTATACAATAACATATCATGGAATATTATGCAAGTTTAGAATAAAAGATAACTACCTCTGGCAAAAACACACTACCGGTTGTGTTCTGAGCTACACTTTCGATGAGAAGAGATACAATTCCAGACGGTAATACAGACGTGTTGTTTGGCGGGTCTACTTTCTTCCCACATACGTAAGACTCTACCACCGTCATCTGAAGAAAACAAAAACATGTGATAAGTAGGTAAACAAGGTCACACTTTACCACTGTGCCATCCCCCTGACGGTCAAACTTTATCATTTGATAATAACAGGGAAAAACGAGAACCATAAATTGATAATATCCCACTGATTCAATGTCAAGGTTCCTGTTTTGTCGCTGCAAATTGTAGTTGCAGAACCCATTGTTTCACATGCAGATAGTCTCCTAACCTGTGCATTTGCACAATCACCGACAACATCAAATAACGTAAAAATGGAAGTCAAAACAGAGAGATTTTGGTAAGTTGAAGTTAAACTTACCAATGCCTTGTCTGCCATCATTTTTCGCATTGAGTATGCAAGCCTGTATACGCACAACATGATGGACAGTTTAGCCGTTTAAAAAGTCAAAGATAACGACCAAAAATTAGATAAAAAGAAACAAAAAACACAAATGACTAGAGAAACGGATAGCTTACGTTAACGTTACAGCTAACGGAAGCCCTTCTGGAACCGCAACGACAACAATAGTCACCTACACATTCTTCAAGGATTAGTATTTTGAAAATACATCATCTTCTCAGTATATGTCCAGGTTTGACTTTTGGGAGTCAATATTATGCAACATTTTCAAAGTCAAACAAATAGTTTATATACTATACTTAAAAGTCAACTAGGACAATCGTTAAGTATACATGTGGAAAATACGTACTGCAACAGTGAAAATTTTGATCGCGCCATCGACAGCATCCCCGACCTTAGTTTTCCCAGCAACAAACTCGGGTCTTCCTTCTGTATCCTCGGTGTGTCCAGTAAAAAACCTAACAAACAGAAAATTATCATCTCAAATCTAGAAAGAGCATAAAAAGTATGGTTATAATGCACGTCAAGTTAAATTACCTAGCAAGAAGGATAATAAGAACAGATACAGCAACCACAAGCCCAACTATGCCAATAAACGTCGCGACTCCATTCAACCGGACCTGGTAAAGTCAAAGTCAACACTTTGAAAACTTTGGAGTGGTTTATTAATTTATAACTATGAAAGAGCATGCACTGAAAACTAACTTGTAATGGTGTTTCTTCACTGTTATCTTCTGAAATGCTAGCCATAAGCAATCCCCATTCTGTATTTATCCCAACACTCGTCGCCTAAAAACCAATTATGTAGATAAAATTTTAGTTCCATCAGCGTCTTGAAAAGAAGTGCAGGTGATTTGGAAAAAGTCGTTGATATCTTTCATACCAGCATAGTACCATAGCCATCAGCCACCTTGCATCCGGACATTAAAAATGGCGATTTGTGATCTTTGTTAACCTGTTCCACCATGTGAAAAACAGTGATACCAACCGACAAACACAGAGAAAAAAAAAATATATTTTATATTTCATGGAACTCACAATTTTACTCTCCCCGGTCATACTTGATTCATCTATGGCAAGGGAGTGACCGGAAATTAAAACCCCATCAGCGGGAACCTGATTTGTAGTTAACATGTCAACGTATGCAGGAATGGAAATCATAGGACCATGTTAAAATTAAATAAATGCGTAACGGATTATCCGACCTGATCTCCAATTTTTAGAGGTATGACATCCCCTACAACAATATCAAATATTGAAATTTCCACCCTTCTTCCACCCCGTATGACCTACCAATTTCGTATATATTGTCAGTACGACTCATATAAAAAAACTGTCGGAAACACAAAATGAATAGTTCAAGACGCACCTCCAGTTGTATGTTCTGCTTCTCCTCATTTAAGTTTTGAAATTGGAGTGATTGTTTGTAGTCACTTATGGCTACAAAACAGGAATCAAGCTTTCAGACATTAAGTTTCAGTTTGTAAAACAAATTAACATTGACAATATCAATGGTTATATAATGAAGTACCTGTAACAACTATGACGATTATCACAGCCAAAGCTATGCTTCCTCCATCATACCATCCTTCTTTGATCCCCTGAATATACGGTACAAGATTTAAAAAAAAAGAAACAGAAATATTATTATCTTACTAAAAACAAGATATGATACACTTACTTCTGTTTTTATTCCTAGAGCCAAAGAAGCAGCAGCCGCTACCATCAAGATGATCAAGGTCGTATCGCGACAAGCATCCAATAAAAACCTCTATCAAACGGAAAGAATGCAATTAATATAAAATTACCACATAACCGAACATTAAAAGGTATCAAGTTAGCCCGAAAAAGATGACGAGTAAGTACCCAAAAACTTCGCCCCTTTTTCCGCGGGTATGTGTTTGATCCAAATACATTTTTCCTATCTAAGATGTTCGCCTCGTCTTCATGAATTCCCTTATCGGGGTTCATCTTCAGCTTATCTGCCAATCCTTTAACCTGTTGCGTTCATTGACGGAAACAAAGAACAATGTGATCAGCCAGAGGATGATGAACATACGTGCTGTGTGCATCTATCACAAACTTAATTACCCCTCCGAAGTTCTGCAAAGCAGAAAAATCATGGTCTCTTGTCATTGTAGCAAGTTGCTCTGGACTAACATCGTAATCACCTGTTGGAATGGGAGATGGAGGAGCTTTCGTGGTTCCTGTTTCGAAGAGGCGTTAACAAGTTAATCGACTATCAATGCCTATAAGGTATGCAGTTAAATATCAGAAGAAACATATGAGAATAAAAGTACCATCTGGTTGTTCTCCAGCCGCTTGAAAAAGATATGCTGCCTGAAAAACAAATACAACGAGCCATAAGTGGATTCACGTCATATACGGTTATGTACAAATATGAGATAACATTACTCGTATGACTTGGGCATGAGTTCTAATCTTTGCGATAATTTCTTTCTTCTCTTCCTCCTTTTTCAAATCCAAAGTGTATCGGAACCGACGGGAAGCATTCAATACCAATGCCGCTTGCTATATCAATAAAAAGAAACTAGTTCAAGCATTTAGTAGCATCAAAAGGAAACAAGAGTAACACTATGGTATGGTTATCTATTTGCTACACTTTGCCATTTAGATCTTGCGACTTGATCATTAACAAAACCAAATATTTTCAGCCAGATCAAACCAATAGATATATTTTGAATTAGCATTGACGGTATATCTAATCATTTTGGAACATGTAAACGCTTGGCTCTCCTACGGATTGCACCTTCATCACTAAAGCACACATATATTGTTTAAATGTGTCATGACTGAAAACTTAGATCCTTCATATACAATGAGCCATTCATATAGAGAATCACATATTTATAACAAGTTCATGCCCAAAAGTTATTGCCATTGATCTACTATAACATCCACCCTCTCGTACCGCCAATACTGTCTGTTACACCCACAAAAACTCACGAATTTGTTTTAGGTTGCCTTAACTGAAAACTTCCCAGAAAATCACCCATCCTAGTACTTACTCCACCCGACCAACCATGAAGTTCTCTCTCATCCACAAAAGGTGATATCCGAGGTCTAGTATCTCTTATGAACACAGCATCTCTCGTCTCCGGGTAGTCAACAAAAACAAAAATCTTCTAGCGAAGAATATTGTTGATACGAGTGTAACATATTACATTGTACAATCAAAAGCAAATCCTTAAAAGAAACATGTTAGAAAATATGAACAAGACACAACTCTAACGAAACATTAACAAAACCGGAAGGTAAAACATGGAGTCAACAATATTCAACCAAACCAAATGAAAACATCAAGAATGTTTATGAGAAAATATAGGAACAATATATATATGTATGTATGTACGTATATATATACCCTCCATCTTTTAAGGCGGTCAACCGGTGCACTTTTTGTACGAGCAATATCAAAAGGATCATAGACCGAGTCATGATCATCATAACCACCGCTACCTCCACCACCACCGGACTCCAGATCCTTCTGGAATATCCGGTACGGTGAGCCACCGCTACTCATTGCCGTAATACAGTCAGTAAATGTGGTAGAACAGAACAGGTGTCACCTCAATTTTCCGATGTTACACGCAAAACTCGTTTGGGAAAAAGTAAACACGATATTTCACAGTTGCTTATGCCATATAGAATAAATAAAGATATTCGATTACTGTCATTCGAAGCGACTTCGGTTGTTTCCTCATTAACATTTAATCGAACCAAAAGTTTACAGAATATCAGAAAACGTATCAAATACTTAAAGTTCTAGATATATTTGATCTTCTTTTTCGTTTTTATTCAAGTCTTTTTCCTTTTGTATTTGTTTTCTTTTTTTATTATTATTATTATTATTATTATTTATTTATAGGTTACAAGCTCATTTATTACACGATTTAGACCAAAAAATTATACTAAATAGTTTATAACAAAAAGTATTAGTTAAATAGTTTATAAGAAAAGATATTAAATAGTTAAAAATGAATATTTCAAAATAATATATTGATATTTTTCTTGTGAGATTCAACTAGGTTTGTTATGTTTTCTTAGGGTGTCTGTTTCTTGATTGAAAAAAGCTTCAACGAATTTTTGCAGATTTGATCAGGGAAAATGAGAAGATGAGTGGGAAATTTTGAAAGAAGTAGGCCATAAATCAGGCTAAGTTAATAAAAAGACAAAACAATTTCTAATTTATATACATGCAAATAAAGAATATTGCTATTTTGTAAGATAATTATGCATCAATAAATATTTTCAAAAGCAAAATACAAAAACTAATAAAATTTTCAGACGCATCAAAATGTTTAATTTATATAATCAATCTATTTAATGTATTTATTTTGGATATTTATTGCCTAGTTTGTGTATAATAATTACTTATTACATGATTTTTCTCCTTATATATACAAGTGTAACCCAAAATAAGTTGTCCCTTTGTAAAGTAATAAAAGTTAAATAAGAAGATACGCGTTTTCTTAAAAAAAATGTTTGTTTCATTTAACATATCAAAAGTCTTTAATTAAGGGAGTTAATTAATAAATCCAAGTCCTAAAGTTTTGTTTTCATACCCTATATCCGTATAGGAGTTGTATACAGTTGTACAGCCCGTATAGAATATTGTACATGATAAATATTGGGTCGTTTAATGTTATATGGTTAGTGATGGGTCCATGAATTTTTTAAGAGGGTTTCTGTTGTTAAGTTCTCACTAATTTTTTTCCAAATCATATAAGGTTTATACTATTTTTTTCAAATCAAAGGGGGTTTCTGAAAATTTTCAGAAACCCCTAGATCCGCCCCAATATTGCTAGACTCCAAATTCTCAAATTTAATGGGTTTCCTTCTGAATTGATATGTAGGCATTATTGGCCAGTGGAGACGAATATAATCAGATGATTTCACTAGTGACATAATGATACTACAGTGATCCAAATTTGTCGTAAAAAAATCGATATCGAGATTAAATGAATAAACAAGGAAGGCACGCCTCCGAAACAACGAATAAATGCGGGACATCCTGAATTGTGTCTTTTAACACGTGGAGCACATGCAGTTACGCCACATCTCACGCTAGCACATTAACAAAACTAAAAGGGTTACATAAACATTTTTTATTGTATGTTTTAGCAAATAAAACGTTTTTCTTTTTTGGTGGCTGAATTTTTGTTTTTAAGATCTGGCAATATGCTAAGCAAAAGATAAAAATTACATAAAAACTTTGTACGCATTGGGAATTTAGGATAGCCTCAATCATTCAAAACAAGATTTTGTAGTTTTGCCTTATTTTTAACCATAAAAAAAGAAGTCGCATTTAGGCGGTTCATGGTGAAGTTTTCTCAATTATGAGTTATCTAGTTAATGTTCATAAAACGAAACGGTTTATTTGTAACAAATATAATTAATAACTTTAAGTTTGATATAAAAAGTACAACCCAGTTAGCAGAAAACATATACGGTTTAGCCAATAAAATAAATAATAATGAAAAGATTAGTATACCATTGCTAGTACTTTAAAATAAAAAGCTTGCCGCTTTACAAACACAATTGACATGCTATTCATACAATGCTAACCTATCATACGAATCATGTGATTAGACAAAATTATCATATGGGACGCATGAGTGGCAAATCATACTGTGTGGTTAAAACAAGTCATGTGATGGTGCGTAAATGATCATATGGGCCGCATGGGCGTCAAATCATACGACCTATTGACTGACAAATAAATTGACTGATAAGACCACTAAAACACATCGTATGACTTTATTTTTTAGAACATCTAACGCATACATCCACTAGTCTTATATATAATTCTGCGTTTATCATGAAACTAGAAATCTTAAAAATTAAACCATTATAAGGTTATTTGTAATCCATCAAATCAACATTTTAATGTTATTTTACATCTTAAAACTAGATTAATAACTTCAATATACCTGTCAGGTGTTTGATCAATTGCCTCCCATTTTATATGTATTATTTCATATATTGTGTTTTGAAGTTGAGGTTCATTTACAGTCAACTGTGACTTGAATTGAAGTAACTAATTCAAATTTCTGCGAATTTTTTTGTTTAGAAAGAGACCTAAAAGGCTACTAATCATAGAGCAAAACCAATGAGGATTCTAGGGTGTCGGTTAGCAACTCAGATGAGATTATCCATTTGTAAGGATCTTTGATATATTTATTTGTTAATTTCTAATTCAAGATACACAAAATACGAAATTATATGTTTATTTGTTAATTTCTGGTCGAATTGATGGTTTGAAGGTTGTGCTAACATCAACTGGGCAAATATTGATGTTAAAAACTTGGTTAAGGTGGCACCCCTGCTGTTAAAATGCCAGTCAAGCAGCAGTGAAGAGTCTGTGTGCAGAGTGAAAACACACGTGTGAGACATGAAGTAGACATGTTCGTGTTCAAACCGGTCTTCGCTTCACTTTCAAAGACCTTCTAGACATACACAAAAACTTGGGTCTGACGGGGCAAACAAAAGGTTATACGGGTAGTCTCCTAATCACATGCTGGCAGATCTAGAGAAGTCGGAATGATTTAACTTTTTCTGGGAAACGGGTCGTATTGGATCTGTTCAAATCAAGTCGACAGCTTACTTTTGTATCATAAATTTGGCGGGCGAAATAGTTCAAGTGGGAGCAATGATGCACTTTTAATATTTAGTCTATATGATGTAAGAGTAAAAGGGGTATAACTGTCGTCGGGTGAGTTTTTGTATGCAGGCTGCATTCCAGCAGCTAGCTGGAAACATATGTAATTTTGGGTGTGTTTATAATGAAATTTGTCTTCTAAAAATACTTTATTAGACTTTATTTAAACATTTTGGGTTTTATTTCACTGCTTAATTGCATGTACTAATATGGACATTGTTTAATTTTTTTTTTCTGTTGTTACAAGTTCGTATTGCTTGTTGAGTATCACAAACATTTGCAGCAGAAATGGTTGATGGCTTAGGATTCATGATGATCAAGAAAAATATAGAAATTTTGAGAGAACAAGATATAATGATAATGTCTTGGTACCGGACATAATTGCCGGTCAAAATATATATATATAGTGACGGTTGATGGCGGTTGGCTTTTGGAGGGAAATCCAACCGTTTGAAACGACACCAACGAATAACCACACAACCGTTCGATAATAACATATTGATACTTGTACATAACTTATACAATTCAAATACAAATACATAACATAGAATAAATTAAGTTTATAACACTAATATTCACTCCCCATAAACTTAATTTCCATTCCGAGAGTGTTTTAGCATGCTTTCGTTAGCCTTATTCACCACTTCTCAGCTCTTTTGAAATCGAATTTCTTTCTTTGTTTTAGCCGCTTTAATCCATACCAGTCATTCCCAGCAAAAAAAGCATAATGCTCGTCTGCTGCTCCTCCTCGTTCTGCACTCGACTGCACGCTTGTGTCTTCGTCCATCTCCATACTTCTGGTTCGTCTCTTATCTCCGACATCTTCATTGATTTCCTTCTCGGCTGCTATTTGTTGAGTGGATTTGATCTTGTAGTAGTAAACTAGTACGTCGAGATACATTGCGTACATAAGTCTCATCAATTCTCCATCATTGTAATCAAGACCCATATCTTTTGATATCACCGCCCACATGTGATTATCAGTCACTCGCCGGTGACCACCCTCTCTTTTTACTGCTAAATATAAATCTAACAGACTCACTTTTCTGTTGTTTTCGGCATATGCAGGCAACGGCCTAGTATTGATTTCTAATTTAACCTTAAGAAACCAATCAATCATCTCTTCGAACTTCTTCTCTATAAAGAACTTATATTTTCCAATATAACCATCATCATCCAACATATCTAGAAGAGCCTTACAGTCTTGGAATTCTTTAAATGACATTGCCTGCAATACCATTACATTCTAATCGGGCTCTTCCGTTGATATGTTCAAACTCTCGAAGTATTGATTCAAGTATTCATTCTTGAATTTTTTATACTCGGTTTCAGAACTTAACATCACTTCTTTTTCTTTGTTACCGATTTCATCTTCTCTAGTGTAACAAGAAATATCATCCTTTCTATTGATTACCGGAATACTGAATGTTGGATAGATTTTGCATTGATCACCAGAAAACTTGACGGTATAGCCTTGTGTGATCAATTGATCGAAACTCAGAACATTTCTATCTATATCTGGTGTATAAAACACACTTTAAATTCGGATTTTTCAGATCCTATAATCATTTCAATGACTCCTATTCCTTTGATAAAATAAAAATTACATTCGCCGGTTCTTGTTTCAATATCATAAAGTTTTTTAATTCGTTTGAACATGCCTATGTTTCCAGAATAGTGTCGTTTGAATGATTTACTAACATACCATATTTCAGACCAGAAACCCCCGTCTGTTCCGGTCACCATGTATTCCATTATTCTCCGATCATTCTGACTGTCATCATCATCTTCTTTCTGTGATTGTGTCCTATGTTAATCGCTAAGCGAATAAGGTGTGTGGCTTCATCGTCTTCTTTAGCCTTGCAAGATGCAATCTGATGTCCCGGTTGATTGCAATAATAACACTTCCTCTGCGACCATCGTCTTTCCTTCTTCTCGCTCGAGCAATGCATACATGGCAGAGTTGTTGACGTCGTTGCAGGATTCTCTTCTCTTCCGAAAGTGGCTCTGATACCACATTGTTGAGTATCACAGACATTTGCAGCGGAAATGGTTGATGACTTAGGATTCATGATGATCAAGAAAAATGTAGAAAATTTGAGAGGACAAGATCTAATGATAATGTCTTGGTACCGGACATAATTGCCGGTCAAAATATATATATAGTGACGGTTGATGGCGGTTGGCTTTTGGAGGGAAATCCAACCGTTTGAAACGGCACCAACGAATAACCACACAACCGTTCGATAATAACATATTGATACTTGTACATAACTTATATAATTCGAATACAAATACATAACATAGAAAAAATTAAGTGTATAACACTAATATTGCTCAAGGTTCTGGACATATGGGGAAGGGTTTAGACAACAAATTCAATATTAATTTTTTTGTTCATAGATGATGAATTTTAGATTTGAGGATTGACAGTAACACATGTATAAGATGTTGGGTGTTATATTTTATTATTTTTTAAATATAACTAACAGTACTATTTATTTGATTATGTAATATTTAAATACAAATGAAGTGTATTTTAAATTAAATAATACACAGCAACAATTACATAACATGAAAGCAACCATTTAGAAGTTGACTAACTAAAGTACTAAACCCACTTTAGTGTCACCAATTTTTCTTAACTAAATTAACAGCTTCAATTAAATAATTAATACATTAGAAATGAAGTGTATAAAAAAATAAAATATATTAATCTTAAGGTCCGGTTCAGTCCTATTATATATAGTTGGATTTAGAGAGTTGAGATTAATTTTAGTGAAAAAATTAGTGGAACGCATAGAAAGAATATCCTACGTTTATTGACTTTCCCTCTCTATATGTAAAACACATATCAATTCCTCCCATCATTTTAATATTTTCATAACTTTTTCATACAATATTTAAAAAAATCACCATAACAACGAACGGTTTTTATCTTTGATACAAGTATTATATTGCTATACAAAAAATCATTATTTAGTGAGTTTCTTTGCATATTGTATTAAAGGTTCTGGTCATTGTGTTTTTTCAACTGGGTTTTGGTCATTGCGTTTTATACAATGGTTTCTATTCATTGTGTTATTTTGTTTTGGTCAAAATCAATCTAAGGATAATATAACCAAATCTGATTTGTGAGGTAGTGTGCTTGAATATCAAATGATTGATCAAGAATGAAATGTAAATGAAAATGAACACAAGGATTTGTATGAGAAAAAAACCCTTGATCTCTAGAGGATCTCCAGCATAAAAAACCTCGAGTGATGGAAACTACCGATCACCTACTATATTCAACAAGTAATCCACAAACAAGTACAACTTCGGATGATATTGAGCTTGTTACAAATGAATTCTAGTGTATGTTTGAGAGCAGCTTCGAGAGAGTAGTGAGTGTACGGATTGTTTGTTCTAATCAAGCTCACTACCCTTGATATAATTAGAAAATATCTAACTAACTAACTATCCGAAAAAAGTGCTAGTCTCCCATGTTTGTCCATAACGGCTATTCTTCATTAAGCACGTGCTTAATATGAAGCATATTCGGCGAGATTCCAGCGAAGACTAAGTCCACGTCGTCCACTACCTGCATACAAACATTAGAAATGCAGAGAACAATTGTTAGATAACATAAGTTAAAATAAGGATCTTTGATCCTCAGATTTCCTGCATCATCCGCTAAGGATAAGTGATCTAGACCCGGTCTCAGGATACATAATCTAGACTTCATAAAACTTAGCCCTTAACAACTATCAAAACCTATAACACAATGTTAATTTGAATTTTTCCCATTGTGTTTTTATCCTATAACTTAATTCAAATGGTGTTATATTTAGGTTTTCTATACATTGTGTTATTGATTCATTATTGTGTTTTTCACTTGGGTGGGTTTTCTATAATTATGTTATAGATTCTGGTCATTGTGTTTAGTCTGCTATCCATTGCGTTTTAGTCTGTTGTCCATTGTGTTTTTGTTTTGTTGTCCATTGTTTTTTAATATGCTATTTATTGTGTTTGTTCATTGTGTTTTTAATCTGTTGTCTATTGTGTTTTAGTCTGTTGTCTATTGTGTCTTTTATCTGTTTTCATCAATTATGTTTTTAAATTGATACTCATTGTGTTTTACGTTATGCTCATTGTATTTTAGTCTGCTTGTCCATTGTGTCTTTTATCTACTGTCGTTGATTGTGTTTTTAGTTTGATACTTATTGTGTTTTACATTATGTCCATTGTGTTTTGCGCAACTGGGTTTTTGATTTTTTTCTAAAAGTATAACAATAAGGTACTCATATTAAAGATCATAAGACATTTAGTTTTATGGTATACTTTTTTTAAAACAAATGATGTATAAAAAGTTACAAACGTTTAAAAAATGGGCGGAAATTACATGTGACTTGTGTGCATGTTTCTTAGCATGTGCATATTGATTTTTTTCACCAAATTTTTAGTTATGCTATTGTCATTAGTTGTTTTATTGTTGTCGTTGTGTCCGGCCACTTACTATTATGTTTATGATTGTTTTTTTATGTTGGAGATGTTTCCTTATAAGGACATTGAGCCTTAAGTGTTTTAGAAGGTACCTTTTTTAACAGCGAATTTCTTACTTCTTGTGAGACTTGAACTCAAGATCTCACACTTAAGTGTTTTAGAAGGTTTTGTCTTGCCACTAGATCACCAACCCAGTGACAATGTGGTACTTTAGTTGAGTCTACTTTGTTTAGAATACATTTATTAATGTGTTTCCATTAAGTGAGTGAAGTATACAAAACTGTTTTTATGAGTTATACAACTTATTAAATGAAATTGTAAAATTTGGTGCGTCATTAAACATATTATATGTTTGACTTCCATTGATAGTTTTTTTCATTCTTACTTTTTTCATAAACATGTAATATGTATAGATTTTTTTTATTAATTTTATGGTGATAGCAACTCTTATATTAATCTACTTTTTTATCCAACTGTTATACCTACTAATCCCAGTTGGATAAGAAGTTTGCATGATCTTAAATATACACATAGTTTAGATGTTCTTAATCTTAAAAACACATCCTAGCGGACGGGTAAACTGCTAAAAGTAATTGTTTTTGACAAAAATAACCGTTTTCGAGATGATCTTGGCCGCCCAAACTCGATGGTTAATTCTGAGGATAAATTCTAACAGGAATAACCCCCCAAAATTTGGCGGTTTTTTAGGTACAATAGTTATTTGAGCTGAGCTTCTGTCAGTTTTCAGACCATGTCCAACATCTTCAATAACTCCTTCGTGGAAGTTAGCATACAAGAGGTATATATGTGTCCTTGTATACTCTGTATTACATCATTAATAACGGATATAAATGTAAGGTCGTTAGATATTTATGTGTTGAAGATTGTTCTTATGTTTCAAAAAGAGTTTCTGATTTAGTTTTGTGTTTCGCTTCAGCTAGAATCGATGGACAATGCTGTGTATGATGAAAATTCAATTATGAGGAAACATGTAAGTTGTTAATTTATATAGCATTGTATTTTAATTAACCATGTTTGTTAATTTGAATAATAATGTTTATCTTTTCAGTTTGCTGGGTTGGACAGCGTGGTGGATATGAAGCAGCCAACAATTATAAAGTCGTCAAATGTAGATGGAAATGTATATATCATTTTCTTTTTTCAAAATGGTTGCGATATTATATAGCATTGTGGTTTTTATTCGTTTTGTGTTTTTAGAAGGCCTTTGTGTTATCATTGTAAAACAATCATTGACATGTTTTTTTGGTGAGGTTGTGGCTGACAAGTTTGTGGATGGTCATTTGCATAATTTTACTCATTGCTCTAATAAGAATGTATAGTTATATAAGCAAGCTTATGATGAAGTTTGTGTTATTATATATTATTTTGTTTTTTCTTTAAAATGATTGTGTTGTTTGACAGATATTGTGTTTTTTTTGTTTATATTTGTAATATAATTTCTAAAACAGTGATTGACAGATGTTTTTTCTTTCCCAGGTTGTGGCTGATAAGATGTTTGTGGATGATCATTTTCAAAAGTTGACTAACATATCTAATGAAACTGGAAACACATGTAATAAAGCTTGTGTTGTAAGTTAAAATGGTTTTAGTATAATAGGGTAGTTTATTTTATTAACGAGTATACTGGGTTTGATAGTTGTTTTTTTGTTTGAAGAATTGTTTGGAGGACTTCCTGACCTGACTATGTCTACAATCGAATCTACAAAGGTAAATCGTTTATGTTAAAGTATGCAAATTGTTTTGTTAGTGATGTTTATACTGAAACTTATTATGTTTGGTTGTTATTATGTTATGTAAATGGCAGAACAAAGATAAAGGCTTTGACATGGAGTTTGGTGCATTGGTTGGTTGTCCTAACAAATATATGAGACATGAGATGAACAAGGTTGGTACATCAAATATATGTTTAGCATGTGTTTAGTTAATATACTAGATCAATGTCTGACATGTTATTTCTTAGCTTCGCAAGTTCAGAAGAAGTAATATAAGGGCAAAGGCGCTTAAGAATTGGAAGTGGGATGAGGTGATTGAAATCAATAGTTCTGGTCAAGATTCATAACATGATGATATGCTTATTAAAAAATTAATCGATGCTTTTGTTTCACTCCATGGTAGGCTACCATATAATCGTGCTTGAAAACTTTTGTTTTTTGTTTCTTTGTTGTTTTCCCCTTGGAAACATTAGGTTCGGTTTTTAGGTTATTTAGTTACGTAGTTTTTTTATGTATGATGATGGTTGGATGGTGAAATGGTTTGTAATAGACTTATTGGTCGTAGTAGTTTTATTTTAATGGATTCTTATGTTTGTTGTCAAAAGTTAGTTTGTTATGATCTTGAATATTAATGGTGTTTTTTGTGTAAAATTTTGAATACATTACATTGTGTTAATGCCATTAACTTGAGTTGGAGTTTTTTATATGTATATTTTCCCTTCATTTAAACATGCATGAGTGCTTTAACATTTAGGTTACTGTGTTCAGTAGTTATTGACCATGTTCTCCTACAAACTTGCTAGGTTTAACTGGCTGATACATAAATACACACTAAGGAAAATGTAATTTTTATGGTATACGTTGTGTAACATTGTGTTAATAAAATTATCATTTATATATAGAACTTACCATGTTCTCCTACAAACATGGTAATTGTGTTTTTTGTTACAATCGTTTGTGTTGTATCAAGGAAAATGTATTTTTATGTATACAATCTATTTTTTTTTTATTTTGCACATCATTGTGTTAATAAAATTGTCATTTATATTTAGAACTGACGATGTTCTCCTACAAACATGCAAGTTCAACTGGGTGATTTATAAATAACCCCCTCCCTCTCCATCCCCACAAGACACTAAGTTCAATTTTATTCAAAAGGTAGATTAGTTGATTGGTTATTATTGTGTTTTTTTTGTATTTTTGTTATTATATATTTCATATATTTTAATTGTCTTCAGTTTAATTTGTTTTACTGTAGATGTAGGTGACGTTGTCCTACAAACCTGATAAAATCAATTGTGTTCTTTTACAATGGTTTGTGTTGTACCAACGGAAATGTATTTTATGATATACATTGTGTTTTTTTTTTTTTGCTTTTGTGTAACATTGTCGTGCAAATCTGATAACATCAACTGCAGTTTTTTTATATATGTAACTTGGGTGTTTAGCAGTTATTAGAACTCATGAATGTGTGTTAAAACAGTTGTAGAAAAGTCCAAACTGCTAACATCAACAGTTATTTTATATATATGTAACGTGGGTCGTTAGTAGTTATTATATCGTATGGATGTGTGTGAAAAGCAGTTGTAAAAAAGTATTGGTTTTATAATATATCTAAGTGTGCATTATCCGTTTTACAATATCTTTTAGTTATTCCATGATTTACTTTATGTGTAATTATATTGTTTCATTGTAGGTTTTACCATGGAAAATCTTGAGATCCAATTTATAGTTTCTGAAATTCTTACCAGACTCCCAGCAAAGGCAATCGGTCGTTTGAAAAGTGTGTAACGCCTCCCTTTTTCGTATTTTCCTTAATTAGAAAGTGTGATCGTATTTCTGTTTATGGAAACTTGTATTCGTATCGCATTCGTATTTCATTCCCAACCTTCCAATCTGAGACGTTACAATATCGCACGAGTCGGAATTCGCTCTAGTGGAACCATACCCACGAGTCGGAATTCGCTCCTCGTTTGGTAAGCACCAACCACACTTAGGGTACGATGTTTTCAAGTTAGGGGTGAAACCCGCACCTTGTCAACTAGTCTCATTCCTCGATTTTCAATGTCGCCAAAGTTTCGATTTTTTGATCGGTTAGAGACGTGTAGTAACTGGAAGGGTAAAGTGCCGCTAATCGCTTCTCGACGAGAGCACTTTACCTATAGGCCAAAGCACGTTTCTCTAATTTGAAAGGGTCTCGATTCACTTCGGAATAGTCGAAGTTTCTCAACCCGAAACACTCCAATGTTTTATTGAGCCTATCTTTTATGTATCTCAATTATCATGTGTTTTAGTACTTAATACCTTATTCATTTCGATCCCGATGCACCACTCGCACACCTTTCGTAACCAAAATCAATAATAATAATAATCCTCGTGAACCAACTAAATTTATACTCCTTATGCAAATCATACATGTTTATGCTTTTGAATGCTTATATGCTTATGCTATCTATGTGAATTCACACGTGTTACATAATATTTATATGCTCAAAAATGAATTCTTTTTATAAAAAACGCATTATGATCAAAGCCTAAATCTATCTTCTATTGTCGAATCCTTAGATGTCTTTCTCTCAAAGCGTTATGGGTAAGAGGGAGTCCAAGTCCAAGTCAAGGTCCCAATCCGATTCCATATCCAAAAAGGATTGCATGAAGTTCATGGCCGGACAAATGGCCGAGCATATGGCCAAGGTCATCCCCGAGATCGTCAGCAACATCCAACCTCCACCCAATGCCGAATCACCTCACACCTCCGTCGACTCCAAGGCGAAACCACCTAAGTCCACCTTTACCCATAAGCAATTTTGCTCTTGCAATCCCTTACCTTTCACCAGCTAAGGAGACGCCACCAAGTTAATACAATGATTCGATGCCATTGAGGTCACTTTTATTCAAAGTGGTTGTCCCGACCACCTCCGTACCATGAACGCTACGTGAGTGTTCCGATCAAGGGCTCTTGATTGGTGGACTTCCAAACGTAACGTTCGTAGTAATGATGCCGCTCACGCCCTCCCATGGGCCGAGCTCAAGAAGTTAATGGAAAATGAATTCTGCCCTCCTCATGAACGCCAACGACTCGAGAACGAGTTTTGGAACCTTAAACAGGTAGGGAATGACAATGTCGGCCTCACAGCCCGTTTTAAGTAGCTGAGTGCAATTTGCCCTAGCCAGGTCGACATGGCCGAAAAGGCAGTTGCCAAATACATACGCTGCCTCCCTCCTCACCTCACGGATCTTGTCGACACCACCTCACCCAAAACCCTTGAAGAAGCTTTTCGCCTATCTGCCCGGCTGAACAATAACCATGTCCTTCGTGAAGCCTCCAAGGCTTCATTGAGGAAAGCCCACCAAGACACCACCGAAGCCCTCACCGAGCCTACCTCACCCAAACCCCCAAGAAGTAACACCAAAGGCAAGAAGCGGAAGGCTTTGAGCCAGAACTACGCGGTAGTCACTCCGCCAAACCCCCAACAGCTAGCCTTAGCCGCACCCGAACCCATCAAGAAAACATATACCAGGCCGCATCCCAAGTGTAACACTTGTCCTTTCCACCATCCGGTTACTGCCCATTGCCGCCTACGCACTATCTGCAATAGGTATGGGCACTTCACCCAACAGTGCCGAAATGCCCTGCAAGCCCCTATCAACTAAGCCCGAACCATAACCGCACCCCAAAACCCTACCGCCAACCAAAACCGACCTCTTACACCCGCCGCTTGTGCCTGCTTCAGATGTGGAGACCCAAAACATTTTGCCAACAACTGCCCGTAACGCAACAACAACAACAACCACCAGCAGCAGCAAGCTCGCGGTCGAGCCTTTGTCATCACAGCCGCACAAGCTCAAAACGCCAATGATGTCATTTCGGGTATGTTTCTCGTTAACAATGTTTACACTACGTGTTTATTTGATACTGGTGCGGATAAAAGTTTTGTATCTGTTGAATTCGAACCATTGCTTATGTGTAGTCGTTCTAAGTTGCCTAAATCATTCAAAGTCGAAGTCGCTGACGGAAAATCCATCACTGTCGATTCTGTCCTTTATAATTGTTCTTTAAATCTTAACGATCATAGGTTTTCTATTAACCTCATACCCATGCAAATGGATAGCTTCGATATCTTAGTAGGTATGGATTGGCTTAGGCGGGTTCGTGCTGAAGTTGTTTGTTCGGAAAAGTACATTCGCCTTCCTCTTCCCCATGACGACTCCTTACACGTCTATGGCGAGAAACCTTCCAAAGGTCTCAAGCTTATGTCGTGTATCTAAGTGAACAAGTACTTGCGTAAGGAATACTTCGCCTTTCTTGCCCACATTGTGGAAAAGAAGGATATGGGTCCAAGCGTGAGTGAAGTTCCCGTTGTGCGTGATTTCCCTGACGTCTTCCCTGAGGATCTTCCTGTCCTCCTCCTTCCCGTTCTGTTGACTTTCGCATCGACCTCATCCCTGGCGCAACTCCGGTCACAAAATCCCCCTATCGATTAGCACCCTCGGAGATGTAAGAGCTGTCTAGTCAACTTCAAGAGCTTCTTGATAAAGGCTTCATACGTCCTAGCACATCTCCTTGGGGTGCTCCTATTCTATTCGTCAAAAAGAAAGACTGATCCTTTCGTATGTGCATCGACTATCGTGAGCTCAACAAGCTTACGGTCAAGAACCGATACCCCCTTCCTCGCATCTACGACATTTTTGATCAGCTTCAAGGCGCGACTTGTTTCTCAAAAATCGACCTTCACTCCGGTTATCATCAACTTCGAGTTCTCAAAGAAGATATACCCAAAACCACGTTTCGCACACGTTATGGGCACTATGAGTTCGTGGTCATGTCATTTGGTCTGACCAACGCACCCGCCGTATTTATGGATTTAATGAATCGCGTGTGTAAGCCCTACCTCGACCGATTCGTGATCGTCTTCATTGACGATATCCTAATCTATTCCAAGACGTGAGAAGAGCATGAGCGACACTTGCGTTTATCCTTTAGCTGTTGTGTATTGAACGTCTTTACGCCAAGTTCTCCAAGTGTGAATTTTGGCTAAAGGAGGTTCAATTCCTTGGTTATGTCGTCAACGAACTCGATATTCACGTTGACCCCGCAAAAATTAAGGCGGTGAAAAATTGGATTGCTCCTAAGACACTGTCTGAAATTCGTTCGTTTCTCGGCTTAGCCGGTTATTACCGTCGGTTTATCTCAAATTTCTCAAAAATTGCCGTACCTCTCACTTCTTTGACCCAAAAGGATAAGCCTTTTGTTTGGAGTTCCAAACAAGAGGAGTCTTTTCAAACGCTCAAGGACATGCTTTGCAATGCTCCTATCCTAACCCTTCCTGATGGTACCAACGACTTTGTCATGTATTGCAATGCCTCAAGACAAGGTCTTGGTTGTGTTCTTATGCAACGAGACAAGGTCATCGCTTACGCGTCACAACAACTGAAGAATCATGAGAAAAACTATACTATGCAAGACCTTGAACTTGGTGCAGTTGTTTTTGCATTAAAGATATGGCGACAATACCTTTACGGTACAAAGTGTACGGTCTTCACCGACCATAAGTGTAACATCCGTCAAAAACCGGATTTACCAAACCCGCTCCGTTTATTAACCGAACAGTCAGTTAAAAATTTCGTTGCGTATTTAATGCCCAAATTATTTTTAAACAATACATGATTAATAAGTATATTGGAATATATAATTTATATTTGAAAAAGTATTAAAAATAATGAAATAAAAATAAATCAATGCTGTCGGGTTTCGAACCCGGGTCAGCCAGCGAATTCAGCAAAGCCTTAACACTCATCCATCCAACCGCTGCGTCACTTGTGTTTCTTGTTCATTATTAGAAACAATTAATACATAACCTAAATCTCAAATTCAAAACCGACGCGCCCAATCGCAGTCGTCGGAAATCCCGACGATTTCGCCGAGATTGACGATTTCTTCTGTTTTAACCGAAGCCTTAACTATTACATCGGTTATAACCGACGTCTGAACCCGCGACGCAAGTCATAACCGCCGGAAAACTTATTGACCGACGAATCAAGACGGAAAACGGACTAAATTCGTCGATGTCCTGCCCTATAAATACCCCCTCTAACCTCTGTTAGCTTTTTCGCTCACAATCACACTCTTTCCCCACGTAAATTCACTCGCCGGAGAATTTATGCAACTCGCCGGAAAACCGAGCCTTTCACCTTGTGCCTTACTGAACCCCCAGAGCTCATACCGAAGCCACCCACACTCATCTCAAGCTCCCTGAAGACCCTCTGCCGCAGGACACACGTCGCCGGAATAACTTGCTATCACCGGAGTTTCGCCGGCGAAACAGAGGAGCCACTGTTCGGTATATCTTAAACTTAATCTCTCATTCTTTTATTAATCTCACCTGTAATTAAGCGCAACACACTAAAAGAACATGATTAAATCGTCGAACCAGTCGGACATTAGTTCTGGTTAAGTCCAACGAAGAAGACGAAGTTTCAGTATTGTATATGTTTAATTAAAATCAAGATATATCTCGGGTTAGACACACAGTCCAGCGGTGGACTGTGTGCAAATAAAACACGTTACATCCCGAGTTCGATTCTTGTCCCACGCACACTCGCCTTAATAAAAATGTTCTTTTCTTAACCGAACCGGATTCACTGCAATAGATGTTAAGTTTAATAAAAACCGAATAATAACCAAGATAGACACACAGTCCAGTGGTGGACTGTGTGAACGTTTAAATCACATGTCACGAGTTCGAGTCCAGACTACCGCACCGGTCCGGACAATTATCAAACTTTTTATATAAGGCAGAAATGAAATAATGTAGTTTGTATATAAGTATAATAAAAATCAGAGTATTTACCAAGTTAGACACACAGTCCAGCGGTGGATTGTGTGTTAACCTAACCCACAGGTCCCGGGTTTGAGACCTGTGGAGAGCACCGAGCGAATCATTTAAATTGTTTTTGAAATAAATGATTTTCGATTAATTCAATTAGTATATAAATATAACTAAAAACAGAAATATTTCGGGTTAGACACGTAGCTCAGTTGGTAGAGCTGCGTGCACGCGAACGGGAGGTCTCGGGTTCGAGCCTCACCCGGCGCACACAATTACACAATAAAATCGGTCAACGGTCAACAAGTCAACAGGTCAACAGTCAAAAATCAACATTTTTTTATTTACTTTTATTTATTTATTTACATTAAAAATACTTAAAAATAACATTTTTAAGGTTAGAAAATAGCCTTAAACTCACAAAAATATATCCAACAATCCTACTAAAATTGATCAATAAAATCCGCTTACTTACCGAACCATTATGCCATTATCTAGGTTAGTTTCACTCGTGGTTAAAACCAACTTCGTGCGCATTCAACATCATCAACCGAACGCACCCAATGTGAGTGAATCTTACAACTCCCCTTTTTAATTACACGTTTTGGGGTGTGTCATGTGTCACTAAAATTAACTCGTTTATTTAAACTTGTGCCATACCATATTGTGATCTAAACTTAGATTGTATATATTGTTTGTAGTTATGTATTTCATATTGTCAAGTTATATGCAATTCATTCATTAGGCCCATCAGTTCCTCGTGGGAGACGAGTTGAGCAACGCGTGCCTCAAAACAAATCCATTATTGTTCGTGTGTGCATTATTTAATATTAAATGATTGGTGAATAAGTTTACATCTATTTTTACTCATGTGTGGTTGTGCATTTTATTTTATAATCAATTCAATAAACTTGTTCAAATGTTTTCATAGGATTCACTCGCCAACTTTTTGTTGATCCAAAAACCATTTTTACACATGATATAGGTGAACAAGATGAAGCAAGGAAAACATAGGAAATGCCTTAGAAGAAAACAATGAAGTCTAGAATGATGTTTAGGACATGATGTAATTATGATTGTATATTTCCCATTAAATTGTATTAATGAATATGAAACGTCATAATAAATGTCATGAGCTTTGATGATAACCCAATTATGCCCCGATCACCTTTTTCCGCTGCGGGTCGGGTTGTGACAGATTGGTATCAGAGCCATGACTATAGGGATATAGGATAGGTTATTAGACCCTTAGAGCCTATACTATAGTTGCTTAAATTTTAATTGTTTAGGTGGTTACATACAAACTTATGATGTTTATTTGTTTCATATTTGTTTATACTTACAGTCAAACATACATACTTACATACACATTCATTCATACATATTTCAATGTTCATATATTCAAATCATCTTCATACATTTGTTATTCAAGGATTTTGTCGCAATTTTCAAATCTCATCAAAGTAAGTTCTGCGACGGGCATGTAGTAACTGGAAGGGTACAAGTACCGGTAGTCGGAACGTCCTGTCTAGGTTGGCATTCGTATAAATCCAATATAACGGACCAGTTTGCCTACCTGGGGACTAACATGAGAGTACGAAGGACCTATTAGGCCAAAGCATGCCACACCAAACGTCGTTCGAACTAACCCCACTTTGAGGTGTCACCGTGTCCATACCTGGACACATTCCGAATATCATACGTTATATACATATTTCTCGATTTTCTCCGGGTTTTAGTGTACGTAACCAGGCTAACACATGCGAACCATATGAAAAACCCGGTATTCATGGGGGCCCACATGATTACAAAGGTGAAGTATGGCGGCATGCAAGGCCCAATGACGAGCAAAGCCCAAGACATCCTATGGATGTAGTAGATTTATTTTTCTATATTTATTTTATGAATGTTCATTCCTAAGTACGACCCATGATCCCAAAAACATCCAACTCATACTCTTGATATGTATTCCTTGTAGATGTCTTCTAGCCTCGCCCGTAGGAAGATGAGAGCAGGAAAAGCCCGCGAGCGCATGGCTGCCCTAATCGCTCAACAAATGGCTGCCGTAATACCCAACATTGTAATCCAAGTCCAACAAGCACTTACCGCTAATCCTGTCAACCAAGAAGATCAAAACGTTATCAACCCTCCCCCAAATACCACTAAATTCACCTACAGGCATTTCAAATCCTGCGACCCTCCAAAATACGAAGGGACTGAAGGTGTCACCGCTCTCCTCCATTGGTTTGAAGAAATGGAGAACACTTTTCTAAATTGCGATTGCCCCGATGATCGCAAAGTGCGATATGCTACCGGTCGTTTATATGGAATAGCACTTACTTGGTGGAATACAGAGAAGGCCAAACGAGGCGTTGACGATGCTATGACTTTGACTTGGGAAGAGTTGAAGGAAATCATGACAAGACAGGTTTTGCCCAAGGAGCGAAATCAAGAAATTAGAAGATGAGTTCTATTCGTTGAAGCAAAAGGAAGGCGACCACACCACATACAACAAAAGATTCCTCGAGTTAAATCAAATGGTTCCCAACTTGTTCACTCCCCTCTACCGTTTGATCGAGCACTACATTCGAGGTCTTCCGTAAAAAAGTCAAGACTCTGTAATAAGTACCACGCCTGCAACTTTGGAAGCAGCAATGGAGTTAGCTACAGAGCTCACCGAAAACCGAATCCGGAACAAAGACTTCAAGGAGGAGAAGAAGATGGATAAGGCATCGACTGAAACTTCAAACTCCACCCAAACCGAATCCCCTTCTCAACCCACTTTTAAGAGAAAACGAGATGGGCAACTTTTCGCTGTCACACAACGTAATCAACCAATTTCACAAGCCATACCCATCCAAGCTATCCCAATCACTCAAGTAGCACCCAACTCAACTTACCCAAATAAGAAACCATACCTTGGACCTCACCCTCGATGTAACACCTGTTTTTATCACCATCCCCTTACCTTACCTTGTCGACTATGTGCAAATTGTGGACGCTATGGTCATTTGAGCAAGGTTTGCCGCACCCCTTAAAACCAAATCTCTCCCCCTACTCAAAACATGATCCAAACCTATCAACAACCCCAATACCCCATGTTCCCATATGTTCGAGCTTGTTTCAATTGTGGCGACCCTACCCACTTTAGAAACACGTGCCCTCGATTGGTTAACATCATAAACGCTCAAGCTCAATCAAACCCAGTTAACCAAGTAAATCAAGAAAACCCAATCACTAGGCCACCAGCAAGAGGAAGAGTTTTCAACATCAACGCCAATCCTGTCGAAGATAATGACGGCCCAAACGAAACCACCCAACTAGTCCCCTTCACCGAAAATCAAGATTCAACTCCCACCGCTTAGTTTTTATGTTTTTTTTTCTTTATGTTATCTCCATTTTCCCATATCCCAGTTATAAATTGGAATCTTATCCAAGGATCCTAATGCGAATTACTATTTCAGTTTGTTTTTGTTTTAAAGTCACATAGAACTAATCATAACTTACGGATAAAGCCAATGAAAATTTGACAAGAATATGGTGGATACGCCGCTGGTACTTCCTATATATAAGTATTCTTGCCAAAGGATCAGAGGCATTATCTGGCGGTTATGAGAAGTTCCATGTGGAATTTAGTATTGTCTTGATTGAAGTTTGTTTTGTACTTACTGATTTAGCATTTATAGCATCTTATCATTTAAAGAAATTGGATTGTATTCCATTTCTACATAGACTAACCTCTCCATCACAACAAACGAGAGAGGTATTGTCATCATTTAAACATGTATACTATCAGAATTAAGACTCAAGTTTTGGTTGTTGTGGTTGTTTTAGAGTCACATAGAACTAATCATAACTCGCGGATAAAGTCAATGAAAATTTGACAAGAATATGGTGGATACGCCGCTGGTACTTCCTATATATAAGTATTCTTGTCAAAGGATCAGAGGCATTATCAGGCGGTTATGAGAGGTTCCATGTAGGATTTAGTATGTTTTGGTCAAAGTTTGTTCATCATACATTTCAGCGTATTTCAATTTCATCATTTAAAGAAGTTGAGCTATGTCTCACTTCCACAATGACTAACCTCTCCATCACAACAAACGAGAGAGGTATTGTCATCATTCAAACATGGATACTATCAGAATTAAGACTCAAGTTTTGGTTGTTGTGTTTGTTGTAGAGTCACATAGAACTAATCATAACTTGCGGATAAAGTCAATGAAAATTTGACAAGAATATGGTGGATACGCCGCTGGTACTTCCTATATATAAGTATTCTTGCCAAAGGATCAGAGGCATTATCAGGCGGTTATGAGAAGTTCCATGTAGGATTTAGTATGTTTTGGTCAAAGTTTGTTCATCATACATTTCAGCGTATTTCAATTTCATCATTTAAAGAAGTTGAGCTATGTCTCACTTCCACAATGACTAACCTCTCCATCATAACAAACGAGAGAGGTACTGTCATCATTCAAACATGTATACTATCAGAATTTAGACTCAAGCTGTGGTTGTTGTGTTGTTTATGTTTTAGAGTCACATAGGACTAATCATAATTTACTGATAAAACCAATGAAAATTTGACGAGAATATGGTGGATACGCCGCTGGTACTTCCTATATATAAGTATTCTCGCTAAAGGATCAGAGGCATTATCAGGCGGTTATGAGAAGTTCCATGTAGGATTTAGTATTGTCTTGGTTGAAATTTGTGTTACATTCATATCATCTCGCCATTTAAAGAAATTGGATTGTGTTCTATTTCTACATAAACTAACCTCTCCATCATAACAAACGAGAGAGGAACTGTCACCATTCAAACATGTATGCTATCAGAATTTGGACTCAGATATTGGTTGTTGTGTTTATTTATGTTCTAGAGTTACATCATAGAACCAATCATAACTTACTGATAAAACCAATGAAAATTTGACAAGAATATGGTGGATACGCCGCTGGTACTTCCTATATATAAGTATTCTTGTCAAAGGATCAGAGGCATTGTCAGGCGGTTATGAGAAGTTCTATGTAGGATTTAGTAATTTCTTGGTACATTGGTTGTGGCGTTTATTTATGTTCTAGAGTCACATCATAGAACCAATCATAACTTACTGATAAAACCAATGAAAATTTGACAAGAATATGGTGGATACGCCGCTGGTACTTCCTATATATAAGTATTCTTGTCAAAGGATCAGAGGCATTGTTAGACGGTTATGAGAAGTTCCATGTAGGTTGTAGTATTAGAAGTTTTGCTTTGGGATATAACCATATCTTCCCAAACATATCAAAACTCTTACGCATGATATCATATTTAGTGAATCAACTCTGCTTATCAATATTTTTACCGTAGGCAACAAAAAGCGATTCCTGTAACAGGGTACTTAACCCTTACCAGTGGACGTTACCGCCTCAAACAAAAACTTAAACTCTTACTCTTTTTCTAAGCATGTAACTGTCAAACTAAACACCATCCTTTTTAGACAAATATGTCACTACTTAAATTTCGGGATGGAATTTCTAAAAAGCAGGGGATACTGTAACATCCGTCAAAAACCGGATTTACCAAACCCGCTCCGTTTATTAACCGAACAATCAGTTAAAAATTTCGTGCGTATTTAATGCCCAAATTATTTTTAAACGATACATGATTAATAAGTATATTGGAATATATAATTTATATTTGAAAAAGTATTAAAAATAATGAAATAAAAATAAATCAATGCTGCCGGGTTTCGAACCCGGGTCAGCCAGCGAATTCAGCAAAGCCTTAACACTCATCCATCCAACCACTGCGCCACTTGTGTTTCTTGTTCATTATTAGAAACAATTAATACATAACCTAAATCTCAAATTCAAAACCGACGTGCCCAATCACAGTCGTCGGAAATCCCGACGATTTCGCCGAGATTGGACGGTTTCTTCTGTTTTAACCGAAGCCTTAACTATTACATCGGTTATAACCGACGTCTGAACCCACGACGCAAGTTATAACCGCCGGAAAACTTATTGACCGACGAATCAAGACGGAAAACGGACTAAATTCGTCGATGTCCTGCCCTATAAATACCCCCTCTAACCTCTGTTAGCTTTTTCGCTCACAATCACACTCTTTCCCGACGTAAATTCACTCGCCGGAGAATTTCTGCAACTCGCCGGAAAACCGAGCCTTTCACCTCTGTGCCTTACTGAACCCCCAGAGCTCATACCGAAGCCACCCACACTCATCTCAAGCTCCCTGAAGACCCTCTGCCGCAGGACACACGTCGCCGGAATAACTTGCTATCACCGGAGTTTCGCCGGCGAAACAGAGGAGCCACTGTTCGGTATATCTTACACTTAATCTCTCATTCTTTTATTAATCTCACCTGTAATTAAGCGCAACACACTAAAAGAACATGATTAACTCGTCGAACCAGTCGGACATTAGTTCTGGTTAAGTCCAACGAAGAAGACGAAGTTTCAGTATTGTATATGTTTAATTAAAATCAAGATATATCTCGTGTTAGACACACAGTCCAGCGGTGGACTGTGTGCAAATAAAACACGCTTACATCCCGAGTTTGATTCTTGTCCCACGCACACTCGCCTTAATAAAAATGTTCTTTTTTTAACCGAACCGGATTCACTGCAATAGATGTTAAGTTTAATAAAAACTGGAATAATAACCAAGATAGACACACAGTCCAGTGGTGGACTGTGTGAACGTTTAAATCACATGTCACGAGTTCGAGTCCAGACTACCGCACCGGTCCGGACAATTATCAAACTTTTTATATAAGGCAGAAATGAAATAATGTAGTTTGTATATAAGTATAATAAAAATCAGAGTATTTACCAAGTTAGACACACAGTCCAGCGGTGGACTGTGTGTTAACCTAACCCACAGGTCCCGGGTTCGAGACCTGTGGAGAGCACCGAGCGAATCATTTAAATTGTTTTTGAAATAAATGATTTTCGGATTAATTCAATTAGTATATAAATATAATAAAAACAGAAATATTTCGGGTTAGACACGTAGCTCAGTTGGTAGAGCTGCGTGCACGCGAACGGGAGGTCTCGGGTTCGAGCCTCACCCGGCGCACACAATTACACTATAAAATCGGTCAACGGTCAACAAGTCAACAGGTCAACAGTCAAAAATCAACATTTTTTTATTTACTTTTATTTATTTATTTACATTAAAAATACTTAAAAATAACATTTTTAAGGTTAGAAAATAGCCTTAAACTCACAAAAATATATCCAACAATCCTACTAAAATTGATCAATAAAATCCGCTTACTTACCGAACCATTATGCCATTATCTAGGTTAGTTTCACTCGTGGTTAAAACCAACTTCGTGCGCATTCAACATCATCAACCGAACGCACCCAATGTGAGTGAATCTTACAACTCCCCTTTTTAATTACACGTTTTGGGGTGTGTCATGTGTCACTAAAATTAACTCGTTATTTAAACTTGTGCCATACCATATTGTGATCTAAACTTAGATTGTATATATTGTTTGTAGTTATGTATTTCATATTGTCAAGTTATATGCAATTCATTCATTAGGCCCATCAGTTCCTCGTGGGAGACGAGTTGAGCAACGCGTGCCTCAAAACAAATCCATTATTGTTCGTGTGTGCATTATTTAATATTAAATGATTGGTGAATAAGTTTACATCTATTTTTACTCATGTGTGGTTGTGCACTTTATTTTATAATCAATTCAATAAACTTGTTCAAATGTTTTTCATAGGATTCACTCGCCAACTTTTTGTTGATCCAAAAACCATTTTTACACATGATACAGGTGAACAGGATGAAGCAAGGAAAACATAGGAAATGCCTTAGAAGAAAACAATGAAGTCTAGAATGATGTTTAGGACATGATGTAATTATGATTGTATATTTCCCATTAAATTGTATTAATGAATATGAAACGTCATAATAAATGTCATGAGCTTTGATGATAACCCAATTATGCCCCGATCACCTTTTTCCGTTGCGGGTCGGGGTGTGACAATAAGAGCCTCCAGCACATCTTTAATCAAAAGGAACTCAACATGCGTCAATGTTGTTGGGTGGAATTATTAAACGACTACGACTGCGATATCCGCTACCACCCTGGTAAAGCGAGCGTTGTGGCCGATGCACTTAGTCGAAAAACTCATGTTAAGAGTGTACGTTGTTACCAAACTTTGGGAAAGCTTCAAGAGATGATTCGTGAGGCACAATACTCAATCGTTAATGAGGGTAACCTCGATAATGAGTTGAAGTGTGGTGCCGAAAACTAGCTCTTGACCAAATCCAATGGCATCATGTGCTATCTTGACCGTATTTAGATTCCAAACCGTGATAATCTTCGTGACCTCTTGATGTGTGAAGCTCATAAATCTCGGTATTCTATTCATCATGGCGCCGATAAGATGTATCATGACCTTCGTGCGCCATATTGGTGGCCTGGAATGAAGAAAGATATCGCCTGTTATGTTTCAAAATGCCTTACTTGTTCCAAGGTAAAGGTCGAACATCAACGCCCCCTGGCTTACTCGATCAACCAGAAATTCCTGTTTGGAAATGGGACAGTATTGCCATGGATTTCATTTCCAAACTCCCTCGTACATCGTCTGGTCACAATAGTATTTGGGTAATCGTCGATCGTCTGACCAAGTCTGCTCATTTCCTTCCCATACGTGAAGATTATCGAGTTGAGAAATTGGCTCGTATCTACACGGTTTAAGTCATTAGTCGTCACGGTGTCCCCATTGATATTATTTCGGACCGTGATGGTTGTTTCACTTCTTGTCTTTAGCAAACGTTTCAAAAAGCTCTTGGTACTCAACTCAATCTCAGTACTGCTTTCCATCCTCATTCCGATGGTCAAATCGAGCGTACTATCAAACTCTAGAGGATATGCTTCGTTCTTGCATAATCGATTTTGGTGGCAACTGGGACATGCACTTGCCTTTGGTCGAATTCTCGTACAATAACAGTTACCACGCGAGTATTCAAATGGCACCATTCGAGGCGTTGTATGGATGCAAGTGTTGATCGCCTATTTGTTGGCACAAGATCGGGGAAGCTCAAATCACCGGTCCCGAGCTTATACAACAGACGACGGACATGATTTTGCAGATTTGGGACAACTTGCTCAAAGCTAGAAGCCGACAAAAGAGCTACGCAGATAAAAGACGTAAACCTTTGGAATTCAACGTTGTTGACTTTGTACTTCTCAAGGTATCCCCTTGGAAGGGTGTGGTTCGTTTCAGGAAAAACTCGCTCTTTGCTATGTGGGTCCTTTCAAGATTCTCGAAAGGATTGGCAAGGTAGCCTACCGACTGGACCTACCACAAGAGCTCAACAACGTTCATCCTACCTTCCACGTCTCAAACTTGAAGAAGTATCTCGCCGAAGAAGGCCTCCAAGTTCCACTTGAAGATCTTCAAATCAATGAGACCTTATTCATGAAGAAAACAATCGAAATCATGAATCGAGGCACTAAGAAACTAAGGCGCAGTCGAATTCCTATCGTGAAGGTTCGGTGAGAAGGAAACGTGGCACCGAGTTTACATGGGAACTTGAAAGCGACATGAAGACTAAGTATCCGCATCTGTTCGTTACATCTTCCTAAATTTCGGGACGAAATTTCCTAAAGGAGGGGAGACTGTAAGGCCTCCCTTTTTCGTATTTTCCTTAATTAGAAAGTGTGATCGTATTTCTATTTATGGAAACTTGTATTCGTATCGCATTCGTATTTCATTTCCAACCTTGCAATCTGAGACTTTGATCGTAATAAAAATTCATACTTGTCTTACATGCATATGATCATTAATTACGTGTTTACATACAAACCGATACTTGTTATACGTTCAAATACTCATACATACATACTCGATACTCAAAATATGTTTACATACATGTTATACACTTAAAAATATGCCAAAACACCAAGTTTTAGCTTAAAATGAAGGAGAAACCAAGTTCAGTGGCCAATTTGCAAAATCTGCCAAAATAGGCCTCTGGCGGGGGGCGAGAGGTTAAGCTAAATCCTCTCGTGGGGTGCGAGAGACCCCAATCCGCATAAATTTGTTTCTTGCTTACGGGTTGGTCCATTTTTCACACTTTTTTACACCCAATCACATCTAAACCTCATTTAACTCAAAATCTTACTAAACCACTATATAAGCAAGCTTCTTAACACTATTTCACTTTCCAAACTCCTCAACACTCTCAAAACTCCCAAATCAGTTGTAAACTCAAGAACAAGGCAGAAAACTTTAAGTGTCTTTTCTTCATCAAATCTTCCTCTACAAAGCTTGGAACACCTCTAGGATTGTTTCCACGGGTTTTCCATGGAAAACCAAGGTGGAACATCACCATTGTGAGGTTCAAACTTTCTGTTTCGGAAGATGAACTTGTAAAATTTATTTAAGCATACTTTTTCTAAGACAAACTTGTGTTATTTGTGCCTCTTATCACACCCATGGTTAGTGAGCTAAGCCAAGGTTGTTTCATACAAATTAGGAGGTGTAAAATACCTCCAAACTTTCTGTTTTACTAAGGGTTTTAAAACCACGAGTGTTGAGAAATCCAAGCTTACAAGCTTGTGTTGGTGAAGGTGTGATTACATGGAGGCCTTGGCTATCCAACTTTTCGATCTACCCCTCACTTGATGATTTATCCATTAAGCTACGGTTCACTTTCACTAGAGTAACAAGGCTACGACACGTCCCCAAACATTGCCATGTTCGGGATACACACACCTAGCTTATTTATTCGGTTCGAATTGTCCTTGTGGTAATTTGTGTATTGGTGAATCTAACGAAAGAGGTTTAGGACGGTTATCCTCCTACCTTCATGCATGACTTCTATGACTTATATGATATCCATGAATTATATGATATCTGTGAAAAACTTGTAATAATATATGTAAACTATATATATGTAAATAATAAATATAACCGAACCTTTGACGATAACCATATGGTTAACTTGTCCTAATATTAGGTTATTTTATCTAAGACCTAAACATCGTTACGATTCTATTGGGCATGACCCATAAAACACAAACACCCTTCAGGGCTTATAGTATCAAAAACAAGCGTTAACGTCTAGATAAATACTTTTGACTATAAATACTTTTTGCATACTTTAATTCATAAAATTGTCAAACTCCATCATTCAATACTCACACACCTACGTTTCTTTGTGTAGGATAACTTGGTGTTCTTTCCCCTAATCAACCTAAACGCTTACACATAATTAACTTTGCAAAACCGTGAGTACACTCGGCACCCTTTTTACGCTTTATATTTTTTGGGTGCAATATGTTAATCTATCATAAACACACTAAATCATACTTTTATTCTATGCAAACACACAAACAATCCATCATACATGCTATAGTTACGTGATACTTGAATTGTTTACTTGGTACATTCTTACGTGATACTAAATGTCATTAACTTCGATCAAGCCTCCCTTAACATGTATAGCGCTATAGGAGTAACACACCGCATGTATTCTTGTGGTCAATGTTAAGTTTTTAATCTATTATGCAGTACACTAGAGGATTGACTTGTAGTTCACATTCCTTGTTTACATTTATCTCGTATACTAGCTTATCATGTGGATTTGTTTAAACATTTTTATTACTTATGCTATGATATCAAACTTGTGTACTCGCCAATACTTTGTTATTGAACTATACTTTTTTTTTAACATGTTGCAGGTTGATGAGATTGACATGACGAAACTTAGTAGGATCGGCATAGAAACACGCTTAGAATGCTAAGTTATTTAATATATTTTTGTTGAACATGTCTCGTATGTTGTGTTTCGTATTTGAATTGTATTGTATTTGAAAATTTGGTGATTTGAAATGAAATGAGTTGTTTAATTAAATAATGTCAAAATTATTGTTATGTTGTCTCGAGCAATCTAGTTCGTCTCACTCCGATGTTTCTGCCCTCGGTTAGGGTGTGACAATGTGTTTCTAGACAGTATAATTATGAATTATCAACTCATCAGTTTGCTGCCTTGTATTCTCGCCAGATTGGTAATTCTAAAATCCGAAAACGAATTGTCATTCGTCCTCCGTTTATTTCTATTGATACAATAATAGATGGATGGGTAGACATTGGTACAAGGAAAACTATTTCTTTCCCCATTGATACCCCATGGAGTTCTTACATATTATTTCAACTATTGGTGGGCTTTTATTAGTTTGCAACGAACGACCTACATATCAGATGATACTTTGGAATCCAACTACTATGAGTTTTAAAATTTTGTCGGACTGGGAGTCTGATATGATATACGAATGGGAATCTGATGCAGTTGGTATGTATTTTAATACATCCAACGATTTTAGAGTGTTACACATCAAACGTCGTTGGAATCATGTTTTTTCTTGTCTCTATTCACGACGGTTTTGCACGTGGAGAAATGTAAATTGTTTGGTTGTAAAAGATATGCAGCAGCGTATTATTCGTGGTCTCCCGGGTTTTTTTTGTAAGAATATCTTATATTTTACTGTTAAAAAACTCGATATTTGTGGTCATGTAAATATAATTTTTTTGGTGTGATTACTGAAACTTTTAAGAAGGTTTCTTTGCCACCAGTTAATGATTTTGTTTTGTTAACGACGGGCATTTTCTCTATGTTAACAATAAGCTTCATATGTTTGTTCTTGAAGTCGGCCGTAATTCTACTGTTAGTCTCTTCAAACTAGAAGATAATGTGTGGTCTAAGGTGTCCTCTTTCTCAAGCGTTCAAACGGGAAATACAACGAAACTTGGTTGAACGTGGTGTCTTTTGTACCCTGTGTGTTTATGCCATTGATGATAGGGTCATTTGTGCACTATATTGGTGGGAATAACAAGTTAATTATAGTACACGAATGTGGTGAGGTTGCTAAGATAAACGTAAGGGCAAAGAAGATGGATGGTTTTTTCCCTATCATCTTAATGCAAGGCATCATAGGTGCAACCTATATTGAAACTATAGTTTCACCACATGTTTAGTTACGGTTTTGTATTTAGTTGTTTATTGTTATCTTTGTGTTATATACATACTATTATGTTTGTGGTTGGTGTATTTTTGTATAGGGAGATTCAATGTTTAGCAATTAATGTGGTACTTTATTTGGTCAATTATGTTTAGAATATGTTTGTTAGTTAGTGTTTTTTGTATAAACTTAGTAGAGTAAACAAAATAATTTTTATGATTTATTCAGTTTATAAAATGTTGTGTAATAGTTGATTAAACAAAATAATTTATAATTTATTCAATTTATGAAATGTTGTGTAATTTTTTTACGCCAATAAATATAATCTACGTTTGTTGTCATTGATAGTTTTCTAATACTTTTGTAAACATGTAACATTGATAGATCTCATTTATCTTCATTTAATGGTGTTAGCAATTCCTATGTTAATCAATTTATAAATTATTAATTAAATATTTTTAAATTGTGCGAATTAGATGTAAGATTTTAAGTTAGTATGTATGACAATTCAAGAACACTTGTAGTTGCTAATCGCAATCAAATCAAAAGTCATCATTATCTTAAATATAGACATAGTTATTGATGTTCTTAATAGTTGGACAAGTAGTCATCGTGATATTAAAATATACAGTTTGAATGGTGTTAATCATATGTACCCGGACCGCAGACGGTAAACTACTAGTTAAAGGATGGATTGTGAATTATAATGGCTTCCACTATTGTCACACCCTTAAATCTGATTACACATGTTTGTCAATAGTGATCCTAATCGCATTGCATTTCGTTGTACTAATATGAGATCATTTGTAATCCATCAACCGATATTTTTATGTTATTAATAACTTCAATATACCTATATATTTCATATATAGTTATCTTCATGGAAGTATTGTAAAATTGTAAATTGTAATTATAATTATAATTGTAAAAGTAAATTAATATAAATGTTTGTAAATAGTAAACTTAATCTGATTTCATATCGTCCCAAGAATATGAGATTATTTGTAATCCATCAAATTAATATTTTTTATGTCATATATTATATTATATTTTCTTAAAGACTGAATTAATCTATACTATATTTATATTATAATCAAATTAAAATACATGTTTGTAAATAGTAAACTTAATCTGATTTCATATCGTTGCAAGAATATGAGATTATTTGTAATCCATCAAATTAATATTTTTATGTCATATTGTATTTTCTTAATGACTAAATTAATCTATACTATATTATATATTATATTGCAAAGTAAGGGAAATTTTAATACTACCTAAATATTAGAACTTTTCTCTGTTAATTTATAGATATACCTCTAAAATGAGGGTAAATTGGTCTTTTAAACAATAATTATCTTTTAGTCCTCTATTTTATTACACTTAAATCGTTAAGGTTTAACATAATTATGGGTAATAAAATACATTTTTCTGCCTCTACAACAAACTTATAATTCTTTTGTGTATTCTTGTCATATCTTATAAACCATAATGTTTTAAAAAAAACCCAAAAGTACCGTGATGACCTACTCATTTTTTCAACGTTTCGATAGTTGTCTTGGTCAGTATTGACGGGGGAATTAAAAAGTACAAGTAGATGATGCCAGTGTACAAGTGATTACAGCCCAACGTACTTAGTCATTATCCCAGAATGTCTAACAGCTACAGAATGTCAAGTGATTAAGCTCTCACCTTTAACAAAATTTTTGATAATTAGTTAATAGTTACACTTTATCTCCTTATAAAAAACTAATCCCCTCCCCGGCGACTTTTAAACGGTCATAACTTTTTTGTACGCTAATATTTTTTTTAAGTTACACTATATAAACGAGTATTTTATTCTCTTTAATTTGTGTATAGTTTTGCTATCGTTTTTTTAATTAAAAAAATTGATATGTTATGTGATTAACAGTGTTTAAGGATGAGTAATAACTAACCGAACCGAAATCAACCAAAAGATGAGTTAACTAAAAACTGATTAACCGAAACTCAAATTAACGAAAAACGGTTTATCGATTTTTTTTGTACCCTCATTTAACCCAAATTTACTAAACCGAACCATTTATATTTTCAAATATTTCTAACTTTTATACCTTCAGTTCATTTATTTTATATTTATACCCACATTTTATGTATTTATACCTCTATTTGCATGTACCTATACATCCATTTCATGTATTTATACTAATTTTAATGTATTTCTAATCAAAAGTTTTAGCCCATGCTTGGTTTTGGCTATTAACCAAAATTGAATGAATCAAACAAAAAACCGTCAATTTAACTGAATAAACCAAACCGATTAACTAAAAAAGGACTGGTTAATAAAATAGACTAATCAATGACCTCGATTTCGGTTCAGGATAATAATCTAACCAATCGTACAATGCACACCGTGACAATGTCTGTGTTTCCTGCCGCATCGTGTGCGCACCTATTGGTTTATTAACCAAAATTGGTTACTAGTGAGCAATAACTAAATCGTTAACCTAACCAAACCAAGAACAGACGGAACCGAACAGAAATCAACCAAAAACTGAATTAATCAAAAACTGAAAACCGAATTAACCGAAAACTGGTTATCAATTTTTTTGAGGATAATAACCGAACGAACCGAACCATGCACGACACAATGAAATGGATTACCCAATTACTTCGCTTTTGATGCATATCTATCACAATAATTCTACAATAAATATTATAAGAACAAGAAAACTACCAAAATCGAGTATCACAATATGATGTGTCGCTCCCGCCGCATTGATATTTCATGTATAGTTATTTTCGCTGAAGTATATATTTGAATTAAAATGTAGTTTGCACAAAAATTATTACTAAGCATACTTTGATAAAAGTGTAATAACACAAGAAAAACTTGTTGAAATTGATTTTTACTTTAATTGGTTGCAAAGTGTGTTGAAGAATATTTTGGGAAGCATCTACTATACCTAAAAGCTAAAAGCTTTGGAATGAAGGTGACATCTCATTCTATTTCTGAAAGTGTTAAAAGACGAAAAGCTAAGTCTTCAATTCAATTATTTATTAGTATTATTTTGATTTGTAAAGTCTGGAACTGATGTTTGTGTATTTTCTAAACGTGTAGTAAGTCTGGAAATAACAAATTGAAGGACTGTTTGTGTATTGACTAGAAAGTTTAAGGCTTCTAAATGTTTATATGAAGGTCTAATGTGTAATTTGGATGGAAATATCAGCGAGTTATTTCATCTTCTCTCAAATTCATTGTAGGATTTTAGGTTCTGTTTTGTATATTAAGTTCTTGTTGAGCAGAAGAGTCGCCGATTTGAGTTTGTATATTTTCACATCATCTTGGTCTAAAGATTGTTTGAATTCTCAACAATTCAGTATGTGTTAGGGTTTGATTAATAAAAATGGTTTGGGTAATCTTGGTGTTTGTATATTGTTTTTAATGCGTTTTTTACTAGAAAACGTGTTTCATCTAATAATCGATTTGTGATTTTGATTTAAGGTTTTTTTTTTGCTTCTGTTAGCTTTTAATTAATTATTAAAAGATTAAAATTAGAAAGAAATCCCAAACAAGATTTAGATATGCATCTAGACATTCTTGCAAATATTGGTTAAATTTTGATCTAAAACATGTTTTAAGGACAAAAGATAGTTAAACCTCAAATTGTAATTGACGTTAGGTTACAAATATCCAAGGTATTAGATGATAAATGGCGAATTTCATACAAACGAAATATATTGTCAAAACGGGCCTAAGTATGAAAATTTGAATAATGAGGATCATTTAAATCTAAGTGAACCAAAATTTGCCTAAACATGTATCAAATGCTTTACATAAATCTAGCATTTGAAAGTTTGCCCAAACATGTATCAAATACTTTATATAAATCTAGCACTTAGAAATACTAAAATGATACCATAGGAAAATACTACAAAAGGTGGGTGGGATTTCATTTGGACATCATGTAAAGTGGATATTCATATGACCTGTCAGTAACAAGTTACATTGGAAGGTTTTCCACCTCATAGCTACATTTAATAACTCAAAAACATTTTATCAAATAACTATACAATTATGTGTACATGAAATTCAGCACATTATATCCTTTTAGAGGCAAATTTTATACCAAGGATTCTGATCTTCTTAGCATATGGTAGTATCTTGATGCGACTAAGGATCTTGTAAGTATATTCTCTAATAACGGCTAGTGGATAACCCTTTGCGGATTTCTCGTGGAACTTTTTGAAGAAAACGTGTAGAAAGAGCCCGGAAGGTTGCAACGGTTATTGGCCTGGTCTTCGCATTTTTCTGGGAATTTCGAATTATAGTTAGGATTCGTTTAGCCATGTACTATAAATTAGTTGGGTCTGATCGAATGAGACACACTCGCAACTACTACAATTGTCACTGTAACACATAGTTCTCTATTGACCAAAGCTCACATTTGTTTTTTTTCAAGTTCTTAATAGACCAGAACTGTGTAGTTTCCAGCTCCCGGGGTTTTTTTTTTGTCGGAGATCATCTTCACAAAGAAGATCAACCCTCGTAACATAGCGCATGTGTGCGTACTTGTTCATCACACACACACTTGCTCATTACACTTTAATAGTTTTCTAAGCTAAATTGCCTTACAACTTATATTTTGAACTAAGGATCCTAACAATTTATCCAAGATCATGAACATCAATGCTTATTTTTTGAACGTAGTTGTCACACCCCGATATTTCTTACATCGCTCGGTGGGCCCGGTTGGGGAATATGTGAAAAATTGATATCAATACACAATATAGCACAATGGAAGTCTTAGATTTAAATTATTACAATATAAAGTCCAAATGTTTAAAATATTATACAAACGGATAGTATATGAAAAGATCCACAAGCGGATCAAAAAGTTACAAAATGAAATAACGGACTATAGGCTTCTATGCAAGGGAGTTGTAAATTCCTCTTTAAGCATTACTGGGCACCTCCAACCTATTTCGTAACCTTGCAACCTGTCACTTAGTCTTTTGAAGATAGGTCAGTTTACACTGGTAAATACAAATAACCGACTCTTTTTGAAAATATTTCAAAATTGATTAAAGTGCACAAGGCACATGTATTTACCTGGGCTAAAACTCGTCTTAATATGTAAGAATTATATATATCTCATCCGTAATCAATTAACTAAGATTGGTTGCAATTTACCAGAATGCCCTAGTCTGGAATGAATGGTTTAAATAACCAACTAGAATGTCAAGGGTCCTTTTTAAGTCGTAGACTTGGACCGGTTAACTTAAATTAATTAGAACGGTACGATGCGCTTGATTAAGCAATGACCGGAATAGAATGTGGTTTAAACCCAACAATACTAAGACTTGTATAATATGGGTAAGCAAGATACATGTGACAACCGGCAAAATAATGGTAATTTCCGTACAACTGAACAACTTGATTATACGGTTAATTGTGTTTGTTACGACTTAATTAATGCATGATTAGTTCGCGTAAAGTATAGCAATCATAGGACATGGTTAAATATGTCAAATAACATCGTTACATTCGTCGCGTTGCGAGAAAACAACAAACTATGTCCAAATATGTTGGCAAAATGCTGAAAACATTATTCACCGGAACACACTATCCATGCCAGCAAGTTCTGAAAATGGTCGGAATGAGCAACGAATGGCAAGTAAACATTTTATGGATGAAATACAAATAAAACTCCCTAATTAGGGACATTAAATACAAAAACACTTTAACTTTCCGAAGAACACGTGTCGTTAAAATTCGTCCGAATCACGCTAAAATATAACAAAGTAAATTGTCCGAAGGGCCAAAGCTCAACAATTTGAGGGTCATAGGATTCGTAAATAATGTTATACACCCTCAATAAGCTTGGGGATATCAACGGAACATCCTAAACATAAGCTTCCGACGATACACCATAACGAGCACAACTTGTCCGATACCGATCCGACGAACAAGTAGGAAGCATCCTTACCATCCTAACACCTAAACGGATCATCCAGTGAACTAGTTAAGGGTATTTCATGCCCGAAACAACATTGGTGGTGCCATATAATAAGTCGAGACAACGTTTCCGGTACTAAAGCACACCTTCCATATATTGTCCGAAAGTGACCTGACGACGATCCAATAATATTTTTACCACCCAAGCTAACACCAACTAGTCAAGGGAATTAATTTATACTAATTAACATCTAAAACCCCTAATGACTCCCTAATGATGCAAGACCAATCACTAATCAATATACTTAATTAAATTACCTAAATATCTACCATTTTTTACACATGTTAAATAAAAAGGTTACACTTAACCCCCCCCCCCCCTTTGAGAATTCGGTCAACAAGTAGGCCTCACCCACTTGTTTCCTTGTTGAAATATGCAAGATATAAAGTATGGTAGTGAGATTTCATGATGGCATGAACTTACCTTCAAATAACCTAACACCCTTATCATTTCTTTCACATTTCAACCTTCAAAAAAAATAAAAAATTCAAGCATCACCTTTCTTTTTCCCCCATTCTCGGCAGCCATAGCACCCCCAAAACCCTTCTTTTTGATCCATAATACTCACCAAAATAAGCTTATAAAACCCGTTTCAAGACCCCTCAAGGAAGGTGCAAGCATGGAGGACTTTTAGAGCTTTATTTGGAGCTTAATCTCTTCTTAATCTTCATCATAATAATTGCAAAGTTGTAGGAATTTATTCCACTAAATTTAAGCTTGTTATTATGTGTAGTTAACAATATACATGTTGATCATCTTGAACCTCAAAGAAAACAAAAGCTTAAAACCCTAACCCCACCTTAAAAGTACACTAAAAATAACGTATAATGTAGTGATTATGTTATTATGTGCTAGATGATACTTTTACATATGTTGATCTTGTTCAACTAGGTTGTTTAAGTATATGATCTTGCATGATTAAGAACAAAAATGATGATTTAAACATATTAATGTTTAAATCTAGACAAGATCATCCATCCCATGATCCATGAACTTTACTACAATTTAAAAATGAGTTACAATTTATATCTGATTTTTAAAGAGATTAAAACCATAATTTTCACTAAGAGCATCTTAAAAAGTGGTTTAAACAAGTTGTTAAATGGAAGAATAAGATGGAAGTTTATAAGAAATAAGTTGGTTTTAATGATCTTGCTAACTAATATAAAAGTGTCATCATATATCTTAAAAGTGTAACTAGAAAATATATAAAGTTCATGGAGTATGAGGATATTTATGTGCAAGTTTATTCATGCAAAGTTGACAAATTGAAACTTGATTTGAGTTGATTGTGATTAAGGATTTTTAACATGCTTAAAAATACGTTTTAAAATGTGGAAAACGCTATAGTTTAGGGGAAAGTATGGCGAAATTTTTCTAAAATCTAATCGCGATTAAAGTATGATTAACGGGTGATTAGTGGGGCTAAACGTGATTAGTGACCTTACTCGGTAATTAAGAAAGTTTAATGAAAAAGGTTAAGCCCTAGCCTTGCAAGAACTTCTATAAAAACTTATATATAATTATAAGTTAAAATGAGTTATAAAAAGTGCAATGGAAATTTTATAAGTATAAATATATTCTTGAATGAAAATGTATACATGTTTAGAATACACCAACTTAGGTGTATAAATGTTTGTGCCAATTATGTGTATGTATTAGAAGTTAGGAAGAATACTAACTAAAATATAAATACGCTACACAAACAATCTCCAAATATGCGATGACGAACAAGTATAAAAATACATAAGGAACTTAATAAATGAACAAAGTTATATTACACTTTGACACGAAACGCGGACGACGAACAACCGGACATCGGGTAAATCATTATATAACCTTATATTACGGACAAAATATATACATATAACCAAAAACCGACATGAATTATCAAATAAACGACCTACCGGAGTAAATGCGTCGCCATCCACAACGGTCGCCACATCATCACAACACGGGATGAATACCTATCACGGACAATGCTTAGGCGTTCTGACAAGAAAATATATAGTAACAAGTTCTACGACGAACTCTAAAAATAATAAATTTTTGGTTAAAAACCTATATATATTTCAACACCTAAAATTCCGGAAAGTATAAAAAGAAGAGTCACTAATTATACCCATGTAAAAGTATATACGTATAAAATACGCTCGAAATACGCTTGTGGTAATAAAAAAATACTTGGATTTGTAATGGGCTAGTAAAAGCCCGTTAATATATATAATAGGTTGGGCTAGGCCTATTAGCATATAAAATGGGCTAGGGCCATTTTAAAACATAATATTGGGCTAGGCCCACTTACATAACTTAATTAGGATGGGCCCATTCATACAAAATTTATTTGGGCTGGGCCCATTTATACAAAAACATCATATAATACGGTATACAAATACGTGTCAATACACTATAAATACCAAATAATATCGGTATACAAATATGTATAAATAAGGTATAAATACCAATGGAACGGTATACAAGTACAAGTACGAATACGGTATACATACACGTATAAAAATACGTAAGTACATAGTGATGTACTCATATGCACTTGTTAAAGTATACTACGCAAAGAATAGCGTACAAATACTCAACATATTTACGATGTTAAAAATAAATATTTTTAACACTTATAATTATAAAAGGCATACAACATGAAGAACAAATACTCATACTTAAGCCGAACATGTTGTTACGAGTGAACAAGGTTAACTAGACTAAATTTATATATTTTGAGAACACACACACACATACACACACACAACACATATATATATATATATATATATATCACACAACGAACATAAGCCGTGCATGGCAAAGAGACTCTCATGGGCTAGGCCCACTCAACCCGTGTGGATCATGGAGACTCAAATGGGCTAGGCCCATTCTCACTTGTGCGAGGCACAAAGACTTTTATGGGCTAGACCCACTTATACTCGTGCGAGGCACGAAGACTCACGAAGGCAAGGCCCATTCATACACTTGATGGATACGAAATATATATATATATAATATTATATATATATATATAAAATATATAGTATATATATATAAAAAAAAATAACTAGAAACAAATGCCAACATATTTAAAATACGTAAGGAATCCAAATACTTAACTTATACAATAACGTTCAAGATGAACAATGTGTACACATTTAACATTACCTCAAGTGTCTAATGAGTTAGAGCACTTGTAGGTTGTTACACGCTTTGCGATACCCGAATTGCTAGCATATATTTATGGACGCAAATCTATGAGTTCATGTCTCCCTTTTCTTTTAAACGTTTTCGGTTTTACAACTCTTGGGGGGAAATACATGTTACATGGTATGGTTAAGCTATGGAATGAAATTCTGGATCATGTGAGAATAGGGTGAAACTTAAGCGCCATTAATATTTTATAAGACCAAGGAACAAAAGGGGTAGATCTATCGGTATGGGCGAGCCCCACTCGTGGGTCCTTGTATGGCCGCATGTAGTGCTTTTGTTGTCCCAGCCGATCGCGGATCGATACTAAATCGTCTAGGATTGAGTGTCTTCCTATGTCGTCACACATATTAATGTCCTTGCAAAACATTAATGATCATCAAGTTCATTAACGCTTTACATACCACATAATTTTATGTACGAACTCTCAAATGGTTTTAAGATTCATTTGGTGCGCACACAAAACACATGAACTCGCCAACTTTTGTTGATGTTTTCAAACTTACATGTATTTCAGGAAATTGAAGTGGATCTTGGTGCAGATAGTTACGAAATTTTCAAGGTTAACAAGTAGTCGATGTCATCCGTGTTCTGAAGGGTTTGGTCTATATATTCTGTCTTCGAACGGAATATAGTATGCAAAGCCTTAAAGTTTAAAAGTTATTTTGAACAAGCCTTTTTGTAAACTTTAAATTTCTTATGATGTCTTTTATTTCCAAACAACTCGTGTATTGTAATGTTTATTTGTGGTTAATGGATGAACATCGTGCATGCTTTTATTTCATATAGTTGTTTACTTATGTCGTATGCGATGAAAACTAATCAAGTTCACACCACGCGCTTCCGCTATGAACGGGTGTGACAATACATTCTGGAATTTGAAGTAAAAATGATAAGATTTGACCCGTTTTGGTAAACTTACATAAATTAGTTACATAAACTAGACCGTATGCATATAAGCGATACCGGGTAGTCGGATGAGTTATAAACAAGTTCTATATTCCAATATACTTTAAATACGTTGTAACATCAGTAGGTTATCAACTTATATGATCATTAAGATTTTAAAAGTCAAAATATGCACCACAAAGGCATTTTAGTTATTAAGTGACAGTTTACGAACTCACATAAAAATCTGGGTTATGATTAAGTACCTTCTGTGAAAACACTTTAATTATGTTATAATATCAGTATGTAGTGAGTTTGATATGATAAATTATGTTTAAAACATTCTAGGTGCCGAAAGGCACTTTGGTCATTTTAAAACACAATTTGCGATCTTATATGAAAACTCAGTTTATGATAGTTTAATAACAGCAAAATATGTTAAGTACATTAACATATCAGTACACAAGTCATTTGCAAGTTCGTTTGATTAAAACCTTATTTCTTGCAAAAAGGGCATTTCGGTCAAAGTATGGCATAATATCGAAACTTGTACAAAAACTCATAATACGATTATGATCACGTATTATAACCTCATAGGGTTTTAAATTATGACCACAATGCAACCTTAAAGCAGTAGCAAACTAACCTTAAATTGGGTCAGAATCGAAAGTCAAAGTAGAAGTCAAACTTCGGACTTTCGGTTGCGAACCATCCTTAAAACTGGAATTGACGAGCCAAACATGTTCCCACATGTTCTAATAATTATTACCGACTTGTTTAAGTGTCAAAACGTATTTTAGAACATATATATAATCAGATTACAACATTTATGAAATCTGACCCATTTGAGATTTTAAATATTAAAATTTTGACTCGTCAATTGACCTATTAAACGTGATTTTCGGGAGGTGCCCTTTTGAGGGATTAACACCTATCTAATTATGACCACGTAGCCATATTCGATTCGAACAATGGCTGGACCATAAAGGTCTAAACCGAAAGTCAAAGCAATTATCGAAATTGCTTGACTTTTGGCTTTAAAAGCCTAATAAACGAAAAATGTGGCAGAAAGGAGCACTTACAAGTGATCCTCAGATGAAAATAAACTTGAATGGGAAGCTCCTAAGGACCAGGAACCTCCAGAAGTGATGAGAGGAGTATTTTTTTTTCAACAAGGTGCAAGTTTAAAGTGTTGCAAACACTTCTATTTATAGTGTTGGAGCTTGAAGGAGGTGGTTCCAGGTGTTAGCAAAAGTTTAGAGGATGAGGACAAGTGTCCTAGAATGTGGCATAGCAGTCTTGAAGCCCCTGGTTTTGAGTTAATGGTTTTTGGCAGCTTTGTGTGGGCAAGCCAAAATATACCACAACATCTGATCCTAATGATAATGTAACATCTGCCCAAGTAAAGCTCTGTTGAAGTCTAAATGTCCAAGGTCCGCTATAGCTAAGCTCTATTGAAGACAAAGCTCTACTGAACTCTACATGTCCAAGGTCTGCTATAGCTAAGCTCTATTGAAGACAAAGCTCTACTAAAGATCAACAGAGGATGTATCATCAATGTTTTTTATCTGTCCTTGTAATGTTTAGCGTATAGCAGTGGTTATCATTAGTGTTTTCTATTAGTCCTTGTAATGTTTACTTTTATATAAATTCACAAATGGTCCCTCTCATCCAACAAGTGGCTCATTTGAGAGTACGGACACCGTAAAGGGCCACTCAGAGGCATTGTTTCAGCATGTTGACACCTTTAGTCCCTCCACATTCATATTTTCATTTATTGACAGAAATAGTCCCTCTCGACCAATATTAGGAACAATTGAGAGTATGGACACGTGTCAGTATATTACCGGACACAAATTTACGAGGTGTTACAGTAGTTCCTTGAGAGGCCATATGGTTACGGTATTGGTGAAAAAAAGTTTAAAATTGATGGTAATCTTCTAGGGTTGAAGCACCACTTGCCCATAGTGGGCGCCAAATTGTTTTGGTCAAAGATCGGTTTAAGGATAATGTAACCAAATTTGTAGTGTGAGGTAGAGTGCTTAGATGAACAAAATGATTGCAAGGCTTGAAATATAAATTTAACACAAAGATTTATACGAGGAAAAACCCTTGATCACTAGTAGATCGCTGACATAAAAACCTTGGGTGGTGAAAACTATCTACCACCGTTTACTATTAAACAATAAGGTGTAGTACAACTTCGGAAATCGATCAAGCTTGATACAATGGCAATTGTGTATTAGGAGAGCTCGTATGGCTGTAGTGTGTGAGATGTGATGGTGATAAGTTGTTATCTCTGGTTTAACTTGATCGACCCCTTAATAAAATAAAGATAACATAAATAACAAAATATGTGATAAACGTGCTAAGCCCACGTCCTCGTCCCATAACCGTTGTAGGATGAGCACGTGCAGCTTCTCAATCATTTCCAGCGAGATTATAACTTAGACTCAGTCCACTATTAGTTTACCAGCATATAAACACAATAAATGTCGAGAACAATTATTAGAAACCATAGCAAACATTAAGGATCCTTGATCCTATGAGGTCCCGTAATACACATCAAGGACACTTGATCCAGAATATTCATCAGGATATCGGATCCATAACAAATTAAAACCAGGCACTAATAGTGAGGATTAGGGTTAGGTGTTTTAATGAAGTAGTTGGTGGTTAGAATTTTTGAGAAATGGTTAAAACAAGCTAAACTCGGGCTCAAAACAAACTTATTTTCGAAACAGCCTTGTTGCATCACGTGACGAGGGCAAGGCATCTCACTTGAGCGATGCGACGGTGTTGTTTCTTTTGTTTTGTTAGTTTTTGTGGTCCATGATGTTTGATTGTTTGGTTATGTTATGAGTGAATGAAATGTTAAGTATGTTTCAAGGTGTGCACAAGTATGTATTGCGTATAATCATGAATGTAAGTCGTATAATTTGTATAAAACATGCATCTCGATGGTTGTTTATGTATTGCATAAGCTTGATCAAACAAGTGTGATATAAATTGTATTTCCATTATGATCAATTCTCAAAAATACAAAGATTGAAAGAAAATACGATTACAATTTTCTAAAAATAGAAAGTACGAAAAATACGAAATGTTACAGCTGCACCTAAGTTATTATCCCAAAGGTAGTTCGGTGACAGCATTGGATAATCCCCTTCTAGTTTTACATTGATGAAATAACCCTTGTCAACAAATACCAATGTAACCACATGATGAGGAACAGTCCACAATCGGGTTGATAGAAGGGGAATAAAGTCGAATTGCTTCCCAAGTCCAATATGTGAACAATTACACCAAACTTATTGGCAAGCAGGAGTCTCGCCTGAGGTATATTTATGCAATGCTCCTTGGGTGCTCTTCCAACTCCAGGGAAATTTATTCTCTTTAGCTACGTGTCGTAGTCTCCCAATAATTCCCTGTTAAAAAATGTACTCCAACATTTCTTTGTTCCCGCTCGTCATCTCCTCAACTAGTGTACTCCGAGTATAACCAAAGTCATGTTGATCCAACCCTAAACCCTTAGCGCTGCTCGAAACCCACAGTGTCCATCCGCTTTGACATCTTTTATTCTTGAAATGTAGGGTGGAACAGTTTTGGAATTTGATTTTTGTATTTGAGAACATCTTGAATCGATTCATCCGCCTGGATGAACGGAAACCCGTGGTCCTCGCATGGCTCTTTTTTTGGGAAGCCGTTGAGCGACTGCATCGCATTAGCGACTTTTAAGACTGTTGAGACTATAGGTGGTATTAGAGAGTCTTGCGATGGTACGTAAGAGCTATGTCGGGGAAGGTCACACCTGCTTTGTTCGGAAGGCCAACTGAACTATGTTTACAAGCTTGTTCTCTACTTTGTTGTTGGACCTTTGATGTTGGATGCTCGTAAGTGTTTTCTTATACGACAGGCGGTTTTTTATCGCTCATAAGTGGGTTAGCATCGCCTTAATCTTTGACATCATGCTTTTCTTCACTTGCGGGGGTTCGAAAAGCATTTTCTTTTTCACATCATCAAATTATTTTTCCAAATCAATGTCTTTGTTATCAATTTTTGATGGATCAAGGTCAAATTTTCTCAGAATATGTGTATCTCATCAAGCCGAATAATGCGACTTGCAAACAAAAAACGACGACACAGTTGCTCTCATATTAAAATAATATAACAAAATAAACTTATAAGTACCTATATTTTGCATTTTCTACAGACAACAGGCACATAGCAACCCATGTATAGGTTGCACCTAAATGTTGAGCTAAATGACCGCAAGGTGGATAATTTTGTTTTAGCTCGTTTTCTAGTAGGTTAAGAGCATGGATGGAAACTTTATGAAGTATATTGCGAAACAAAGAAATCGCAAGGTGGTGGTTCATTCGCTTAGAGTTCCTTTCTTCCAAACATTTATTTATTTGTCTATATTGTTTTAATATCATATCGTTGACCTTATTCACTAGGGTATCCAGACTGCATTTATTATGATTAAGCTTTCTTTTTAATTCAACATAGGGGCTCTCGACTTTATTTGTCATAGTTTGGTGAAAGTTGACCGTTCAATTAATCCATGCGATACAAATTTCTCTCAGAGTTATCCCACGAGTAAACAAAAACATCTGAAATTATAAAACATGATCAAATTATGTGTCTATTTAAATGAATGTATACATTTAAAACAAAACTTACGTTCAGTTGGTCTTTACAATATGTAAATGAATGTTGGTGAGGTTATAGTCGTATAATTCCTTGTTCGGAGATTCACACACTGTTGACCATGCACGAGTAAAGCCCCTCCATTCCGATAAAACAAAGGAATTCTTGTAGTATTTTACGATATTCTATAAAATGTGGAACCTACAAAGATATCTGTATGCGTTTGGGAATATTTTATGACACACGTTTATGAGGGTTTGGTCTCTGTCCATAATAGTTACCCGTGGCTCCATACACTTGCACAGCATAGACCCTGTCCTCTCGAGGACCCAGATATACGTTACTTCCTGCTCGTCTGAAAGAAATACATGCGCAACACAAAAAGGCCTAGTTTGTCAAGGTCGTACCCACAACTTGCTAAAATGGAAGATTGCACATGTTAGTTTTGTAGGCCGTGTCGATCATCAGCACATGCGGGAATGCTTACCACATTTTGAAAGACTTTTTATGACAAAAAAATATATTCTCAGCGGCGTTGGTCGAGGGATCCTCCCTCGTGTAATAGGTCATCTGTTTCTCATGGAGGATTTGTTCCAATCCCTGCATGGGAGACGTTTTTTTATCGAACTTTAGGGCCCTTATCTTTTGGCGAGCGTTGTGTATGTCCTTCAGAACATACTTGTTTTTAGGGTTCTGTTCGGTTATGGCTTTCCATATTATGAGTGAGTCTCTTCGCATACGGGTAACCCTCCAGATGTTGAGCAGGGTCATGGTTATGTTTTGTGTTATATTTATTGCTCAGATTATCTATCCACCAAGCGCCACGCATTTCGTCGAGAAACCCTATTACCATAAAAGGGCATCCACATTTTTGTTGCCAGTTTTCCTAACCGTGGTCTTGTCACACCCTGACCCGCAGTGGAAATGGTAGTCGGGGCATGATTGGGTTTTCATCAAAGCTCATGACATTTATATAATAAAGTTTCATATTTATTATTTCCAATTTTAAGAAAAAATTACAACAATCATACAAGCACAACAATATTCATGAACTCTTTATATTTCTTCTAAGGCAATTTCCTATGTGTTCCTTGCTTCAACCTGTCCACCTATATCATGTGTAAAAAAATAGGGTTTTGGGTTAACAAAAGTTGGTGAGTGAATCTTATTTAAACATTTGAACGAATTAGTTATATTAGTTATTTAAATAAAAAATGTGCATAAACCTAATATGAGTAAAAGCATATGTAAATCTAACCACAAACCACATATTATCAATCAATGTACACACAAGCATGACAAATGATGAATAATTAGATCAAGGCTCAATCAAACAGAGCCGATCTAATGAAGCACCTGATGCTCAACTCGTCTCCAACGAGGAACTGATGGGCCTAATGTAAATGATTGCACGCAACTAACAAAAATGTAAACACACAATACAACAAATAACATTTACATCACACGTTAGATCATACAATGGTAATACACAAGTGTTTGAATACACGAAATATATGAAATAACACATGATACACCCCAAAACATGAATAAAAAAAGGGGAGTTTGTAAGTATTCACTCACAGTGGGTGCGTTTCCTTGATTTGGCGACGAACACACACGAGTTGGGATTTAACCACGAGAGAAAACTAGCCTAAATAATAACGTAATAATTAAATAAATAAGTAATAGTTAATAGTTTAATTAATGTTTTTTATTAGATTTTTAGGTTATTTTTGTGGTATTTAATGGAGTTTTAAAACCTAAAAAAAGTCTTGTTTTTAAGCATTGCAAATGATTTTTAAATGAAATTAATAAAACAAATAAAAATATAAATATAAAAAAATATTGACCTTGTCAGGTCTGACCGGCCCGGACCATATTCGATTTTGGCAGCGTGTGAGGTTCGAACTCGTGACCTCCCGTATACGTGCACACAGCTCTACCAACTGAGCTACGTGTCTAACCCGAAATAATCCTATTTTAATTATTCTTATATACTAGTTATGATATTTCAGAAATTATTTAATTTAAAAAGATTTTTAAACCTTTGAACCGGTGCTCACCCCTGAAGTCGAACCCGCGACCTTCGTTATATTTTGCACCCAGCCCTACCAACTGGGCTGGGTGTCTCACCCGGTATAATCCGAAATTACATTACATTTATATACATGTTATGAGTTAATCTGATCAGGTTAAAATGTTGGTTTTTTTTCAGAAAGTCGGTGTCATGTGTGAATCGAACATGAGACGCATGCTTGTAATTGCACACAGTCCACCGCTGGACTGTGTGTCTAACCCGATTAATACACCAAATTTAATTATATTTATACACTACACTAACTTCATGTTCTTCATTAAACCAAAACCCAAAACATAAACCCGCTGAAATTGATTTTAAACAATTCTGTTTAATTGATTCGAAGCTGACATATACTAAATAATAGATTACAAATGGTTTTAAAGAATTATACCAACTAGAAGAGACGGTTTTGGTTTTTCCGGTGGCGGATTCCGGTGAGTGCTAATGATCTCCGGCGAGGATGTTACGAGCAGAGAATAAACCGAATTTGTTTTTGAAATGGGCGAGTTCAATCGGATGTAAAGGGTTGTATTTATAGTGTAATCAATTAATGTCGATTTCGGTTTTGATTATTAAAATTTTTAATGCTCATGATTCTTGGTCAGTTTCACAAGAATTAATCCAATTACTATTACTCCTAATGATGGAGAGCAGTTATGTTCGTTGAAAAGAACCAAAAATCTTGCTTTGATTGGAGATGGGCGGTTACAGATTCTGTTGTTTGAAGTTGCAGGTTTTAGGTTGGTTTGCATATTAAGCTTATTTGTTTTGGTTACTTGAACATAAGGTGCGTGTAGCTCAGTGGTGTTTTGGTGTGTGTGGGTTTGTGGGGACCCGGGTTCGACTCCCGGTTCTCCCTTTTGTTTATTTCTTTCCATTTTTATTATTTTTAAGACTAAAATACTTATTTATATTTTTTATAGGTTTTAATTATATAATTATTTATTAACTATAATAACTATTTAAATAACACAACTAAATAAATGCGCAACGAACTTCGAATAAATACTTGATTTTCAAACGAAGCGGGTTTTGAAACCCGTTTTAATGAATGTTACAGGCCTTACTCTCATGCTCTTCGTTACGAGAACATTGGAGCCATAACCTTTGTTTCTTAGACCGTCTAGCAACAATAACATATCCGTTATCTAAACCCCTTTGTTTTACCCAAACTTCCAACTCACAGTGGGACATAAAATCCTAAACATAAATGAAAAATATATAACATTTACAGTAATATTTTAAGAAAATATATAACATTTATAATACATTTTAACAAAATATATAATGTTTGTAATAATATTTTAACAAAATATATATCAATTATACCTGATCATGTTGGTACGAAACTTCCAGGTTGGGCGTAAGAAGGCTCACCAACGTCTTGTTGTCGTACGAGGCCTCGCTAACGAAAAAGTTGTTTCCATAGTTTGGTTGTCCGTACGAGGCATCATACCCGACTCTGTAACCCGGACACCTATAATCGTATTCACCGGCAGGCACAACAAACTGGAAGAAAGCCAACAGATACAAGATGATGGCAAATCTAACACCTAATTAAAATAACTAAATAAATGGTTAACTCGTTCAGCTCTGGCAACAATGGTCCGCTAGGCACGTCAACCTGAAAAAAACCAACGACTAAAAGATGGAGGTAAATCTAACGCCTAATTCAAAAAAGTAAATAAATGCTTACATCGTTCAGGTGTGGAAACAACGATTCTTTGAGGTAAGAACAAAAGCCGGACACGACCTCCTCCCCGTGATCCTCATATACTCTCCCTTCGTAATAATCAAGGACGGCAAGATCCTCCTTAAACAACGATGAGGTAAGTATTTCATAAACAAAACAAACAAAACAAGTTAATTAATACTATACCACACTGCTTTCCGGAATAAAAGTGCTAGTGTTGTCGGACGATTCGCCAGAAAACGTAATTGGGGTCGAACCAATACATGTTTGATTGTTTGAAATCATTTGTTGAAAGACAGAAAGAAAGAAGAGAAAAAGGAAGAATGAAATCTTCCTCCTCTCGTCGTCGTTTGTAAAGGCAGATTGATGCATTCAATTTCTGTCACTATTGAGTGACATCGTACTACCCCGTGCCTAATACGGGTCGCGTAGCCCTATACGACTCATATAGGGTTCACATGTAACAAACATAATCAGCCTTTGACTGATCTTGGGAATTGTTATTGCCCTATACGGGTCATATAGATCTATACGACCCGAATTGAGGGTGTCGATTTATGGTTTCATGGTGTGCCAATAATATGAACCTTATTAATATATACACTGCAAGTCCACTTGGAGGATCAAGATAACCTACTTCCTTGTTATTTAACACACATACGAGTGCGGAATCCACGTAAGTATGCAAACCAAAGCAAAGTAACACAAACACAAAGTAACCAAAGATTCACAATCTTGATTAATTGAAGAGAGCTAGTACAAACATATACACACAATGTTCATACAGACTTAGGGTATTCTCTCTGTTCTCTCTTGCTCTCTTGAGTGCTCTCTTGCTAGAACTGTGAGGTGCATGTCTGTTTTATATAGCCCAACACCAATAACATTCACGAAGAATGTCACAGTGTCACGAAGAAGGGCAAGGCCCATGAAGAACAGGTTCTTCGTGGCCTCTCCCACGAACAATTGATAGGTCCATGAAGAAGGGTTCTTCTTGGACTATTCTCACGAACAACCAGTTGTAATGAAGAACTGTTCTTCGTGAATTGTCACTCGCATGAACAAGAAAATGGTTCTTCTTGAATGTTCACTCATACGAATAAGCAACTGGTTCTTCTTGAATGGTCACTCGTATGAACAAGCAACTGGCTCGCATGAACAAGCAACTGGCTCGCACGAAGAACAATTTACTCGTACGAAGGACAATTCACTCACATGAAGAAGTGGTTCTTCGGGAACCCTACTAACAACATACTGCAAGACAACAAGATCAGAAACATAAAACTTAACAGTATGCACACATGCAACTGTTTTACAACACAAACAAACTAAACGTCGTGCTAAATCAAGATAGGCAAATATCTTGATTTGTTTCGACACAACCAAAACTTTACAGATGCAACAAACAAAGATCGTACAATTACTAATGTAACTAAGAACAAACGACAGACACAAAAGTGTATCAACAAACTCCCCCTTGACTGTTGCTTGTCTTCGGTCTTCATTTCTAATGGCCTGCTTCACCTACATTCACTGAAACACTTTCAACCAACGTTGACTGAAGACCAATGTCTTCAACACTCTCCAAAACATCAAACCTTTCCGGTTCCTCTTGAGTACCACCCGAGGCAACTGGATCGGCCATGATCTACTGTGCACTAGACCCTACCACTGGAGTTGCATCAGAACCCTCTGGTTGTGCAGATGAAGCTGGAGCATCAGGATTACTAGGGTCTTCACTATCGTGATCACGCTTATGATGGATCTCCTGTGCTTTGCATCTTTCATTCCACAGAATGTTCACCCGCTTTCTACTCATTTCAAATCCGTTTTTAATACTATTAAAGCCTTCAACCAGTGTAGTATTCCGAGAATGATACCATTCTCTCATGTCGTCATGTTTAGCGGCTAGAGTTTCGGCAGATCGTTGTACAGCCGAACTACATTCTTTCAGCCTGTTCATTTCAATCCCACGAGCGTTATCAGCTGCTCGCATCTATTGTAACTGAGCTGCCCTTTCAGCTTCCGCAGCCCTCAACCATTCATTCTCCTCTCTTAACTACGTATCTCGGTAGCTTGCTTTCCAACAGTTTTCTTCAAAGAATTTATCTCCAACTATTGCTTAATAAACGTATTCCGATTTGAAGACATAAACTCTGAGTGCCTGTTGATCTGAGTTGCCACACCTTGCAACTGTGAGAACAGAAAATCCACCTTCTCATCCTGTTCCATTTTAGAGAATAAACGATGGCGTCGTTCTGTACTCGTTGGTGAGTTGCAGACAGGGATCGTTGAGCTGAAGAAGTAGTGGGTTATGGTTGAACTGGAGTAGTCGCAACTGAAGGTGTTTCAGCTACTGTGGTAGTTGTAGGCTATGGTTCAGAGCTTGTAGTGGAGGATGTCATTAAAGCTTCAGATTCCTCCACTGTAAAGGCAAACTGAGCTCCTTCAACTGGTTCTGCTACGGTTTCTGGTTGTGTGGTTGCAGGTTGTGCAGATGAGATTCCCATTGACTTTTTTCTCTTTTTCTTTCTACGAACCCAATTTTCTTTTTGCGTGCTCGTTCAGTCTCAGTATCGGATGGAACATAGTAACATCTGGATCGGTTGGAATCAGTCTAATCTGCTAACCCCACACTCATCAACATCCAGGTTCAAGCGGATTATCATCAGAATCCAATTCTTCATCCGATTGTTTACCCTTATCACCACCTGTGGTACCTACACCACTCGCACCACCATCACCACCTTGATCATCATCGTCATTATCACTCTCATCATCACTGTTATCATCATCACCTTGATCCTTTTGCTTTTGACGACCAAACTTATCTTCGATCATCTTTTTCAAAGTTGGTTCTTCATCATCCGACTGACTATCATCATGGCGCCACTTATCATTTTCTGGTGCAACATATTCATCATTAGCCAGAAAACCAAACAACTTCCGAGGAGGTGTGCTTTCCTTGTAACGTTTTGCTGCCACACCTCTAAATATCTTCAACGAATGCTCCATCATAACATCAACTTTAGAACATCGTTGTCGTTTTTGGTAACTCGAATGTTGTACATTCAAGATCATCTGGAGAAAACGAGGATACATCCAAAACTTGCTTCCACCAACTCCGGTTCTTTTCAGGTTTTCCTTCATGTTTGCAAAAATATACTTTGAAACACTGAACGGTTTGTTCAATGTCAAAGCTACCATCATCCCAACTAAGTCGTTATTCGCCATGTCATAACCACTCCAACTTTTGCTTAGAAACTAAATTAAAACATGTAGAAAGAACTTGTATCGGAGCGACAACCATGTTTTGTTTAGTTGTCCTCCAAGAATATCTCCGACACATCTCATTCGAAGCAAACATCCACATTGACACTTCAACGGAACTGAGTATGGAGCTTCAGGATCATCGCCAAGTCTAATGCTGAGTTTATTACTTCAACAGAAATATCTACGTCTAAGCCATTTACTCTTCCACAGGTAAGTTCCTTTCCGTCCACTTCAACAACATTAGCTGAATCCCAAAATTCCTTGATCAACGTCTTGTAACTGTAGTTTGATGCGTGATTGCATAATGTATCCTTGAGTCGCGCAAAAACTTCATTATACCGTTGTACTCAGCAAGTTTATCTTCCAGATCTAAGTAGGCAACCATGTTGTGTCTCGGCTCTAACATACTTTCCACTTCTGACTTATCAGTTTCTTTGTTGCTGGCTTTCTTTTCTATTCTTTTGGTGCCATCCTATACACAAAAGGTAACCGGAATAAGAAGAAACATAAGTACAGTAAGGAGCATACTCAAAAGTGTTCATTGTGAACTTTCTGTAAGTATGCAACCCCTTCACGAAGATCTACTGACTCGTACGAATAACAACTGAATCGCACAAAGAACAATTGACTCGCATGAAAATCAACTGACTCACACAAGGATCAACTGACTCGCACGAAGAACAACTGACTCGCAGGAAGAACAATTTACTCGCACGAAGGACAACTGACTTGCACGAAGAATAATTAACTCGCATGAAGAGCAATTGACTCGCATTAAGAACAATTGATTCGCATGAAGAACAATTGACTCGCACGAATTACCTCAAGAGTAGGTTCTTCATGAAGAACTTGTTTTTTTTGTCAACAAAGGTTCTTCTCCTGTTGAAAATCAACGAAGAACAGTTCTTCATCTTGCCTAGGTTCTTCACCCAAAATTAGTTGTTCGTGTCAGACAGTGACAAACTGCCAGATGGTAAACTATATATGACACTTTGAATCAAAATACCCAGTTTGTTTTGTTTTTATTTCAACATCCATGTAACTGTTAATTTTGGTTGAGTCTCAAACTTCAAACAAAAACATAGATAAACAAATCAGCCTTTAAACATGTATTTGTTCATTCATTTGAAACTTATTTGGATGATTTTTAAGAACAACACTACTATTATTTAACACTGGTTAGTCAAAATAACTAACACAAACAGTAGTGAACTGGGTTTTCTTTGTTCAAAAGTGATAACCAATCCAAGAGTCATCAGTCGATTAATATTCAATCGTTTCATCTTCAAGATATACCAACATTGTTGAACATACCTTAAGAATATCACAAACAAATCAACTAAAAGGATTGAAAGGTTGGATAGATGAGGTTTCTTCTCAATGAAAAAGAAGATGAATAGTGAGAGGATAGAGTGAAAGAGTGAAAGTGAAGTTGCACTGAAGAACTACTTCACCTTTTGTATCACTTACCTCGCACGAAGAACTGGTTAGTCACACGAAGAACCACTGATTCGCACGAACAAACACTCATTCACACGAGTAACCACTGATTCGCACGAACAAACACTCATTTGCATGAATAACCACTGATTCGTACGAACAAACACTCATTCGCATGAATAAACACTGATTTGTATGAACAAACACTCATTCGCAGTATCCAGTTTCTCATTGACTAAACATTAGTTCTTCGTGGACCTTGGGTTTTTCGTTGACCTGTCTAGTTCTTCCCCACATATCCACAAAGATCACAAGTTAGAAAATTTTCACATTGAATAGATTTTGCTCTTTGTTATGAGTTTACCCAGTTGCAAAAAGATACTTTATGAAGTTATAATAGCAAAACAATTGATTTTTCGGGCGTATCTTGGTAGAAAACATTCGAGCTTCAACTTTGGCTAATCAAAATAATTTAAAATAGAGTAAACTAAAACAAATACTAACAGATAAGAACAAACTGTATATTAACTAGCAATCTTTTTCTGAGTTTCAAGGTAAGATAATCATACTAGCTTTTAATCTTGCCAAAAACGATTTTTGTTAAAATTTAAAATTAAATAAATATTCTACCACAATTATCGATATTGTTGTCCACATAAGCTCAGCTTATCAGATGCAATCATGATTAGGAGATATGATTAATGTATGAATTATACTTACTAGTCATTGTTCAACCACTTCACGACACATTCCCGTATCAAGACATGCACGGGAGAACAAGATATGATTAATGTATGAATTATACTGCTTATAATCTGTTTGACGTATAGATTGTGAGATACTCACTTATTTTTCATGAAAACAAGCCCTATATATTAGCACTTATTTATTGGGTGGATGTGATATGTTTATCACTTATTGATGGTCGTATGCAGTATTTACACGTATGTATGGTATCATGGAAGTTCTAGACTTGCGTCCCCATTATTTTTCAGTAGAAGATTCCACCATGATACCCATATGATAAACAAGCATAAAGACCGCATATCTTCTGTTAGGTCCTAGAAGTGCGAGACTGACACACCAAATATACACAACAGTCTATGGTAGTTAACTAGGATTAACTAGGTTAGTTTGTATTAGATTTGGACCTTTATAGGTCATTTGGACATGCCATAGGCCATGTGGGCCAGGCAAGCCCATGAGGGGCATGCCCTTACCTTAGGTATATAAGCTAAGCTTATGTCATTTCTAGGGTTAGACTTTTGGGATTACTCTAGAAAGCCTCCATCTTGCACCAGACGGTTTTGCTTGTTCAAGTAATAGAATCGTGTGCAAGGTGTTAAAGTTGATTCGTATTGGTCTTTCATCTCTTTGGTTTTTTTGAATATCATCAAGTTTGGATTCCGCCCATCCTTGGTGATCATGTGATATCGTTGTTAGATCCGGATTTTCAGGACCTCCAATTGGTATCAGAGCCGGTTTGACCCTGTTTACAGACTCAAATCTGATATCACACGGATTTCTGATCACATCTGCTTCTGTTTTTGGTTTTCAGTTGAACATCTCGAACCATCTCTGACCATCTCGGATAGTCTGCTTGAAGATCTTGAACCATCTCGGACCATCTCAGACAGTCTGCTTGAAGATCTCGAATCAACTTGGACCATCTCAGATTATCTTCTTGAGCATCTCGGATCATTTCGGATCAAAGGCTTGCATCTCAAACCATCTCGAACTGCCTCTCGGATAGAAATCTTGAAGACTCGAACCATCTCGGATCATCTCGAGCCATCTTGATCAGCATCTCGGATAGAACCCTTGAAGACTCGAATGATGAACATGCATCTCGAACTCATCTCGGATCATACGTGAATCATCTCGAATCATTAGACCATCTCGGATCATCATCATCCTCTCAGAAAAGTTACTGTTCCGAGATACTGTTACCATCTCGGATCTACTATTACCATCTCAGATCCATTTTTTTTGAGATTACGAAAAAGGCACGAAAATTCCGAAAAAGGTCTTTGACATTATATATCATTGGATTCGTATCGTCGAGACGAGTCTAACGGTACATTTTGGTAAAAAATAGTTTTTGGACATTTTTTAATCGTTTTTACTGGTACGGTTTCGATAACCGAAGATGTTTACAGCCCAAGTTCAGCACTCGAACATAGTTTTCAGCCCAGTATGTAATTCAAAACTGAATGCAAATCCGAAAATAGTTTTAGCCCACTGATCCAGGCATCCGTCAACAAAACTTCACCCCAGGCACAAAATCAAAACCCGAACTTGCGGGATCTAGTGAAGGAAAAGCTGAATGAGTTTATTGGAGACTATAACATTGATCCTGCCGTGGAATATGTGATGCGCTTACTTGAACGTGGGAGGCGAAAATAGGAAGTAAGGAATGGGATGAATAGCTTTTTGGGTGATGACAAAGACTCCTTTGTATCCTGGTTGTGGGATCGTTTACAATCAAACCAAGATCTCAAAGATCTATACGCAAAATCAACAGAGTCTCATTCTGAAGAAGTGTCCGAACAGATACCTCAAGCCCAGCAAGCAGCAATCAGCAGCCCAGCACCCCAAATTCTACCTCAAGCCCAAACTCACGTTGACAAACCAAGATCGCTCATTGACACAGTCAACTACCTTTTGTGCACTGAACCTTGCAGGAATAGGGTTGCTCAACTCAGGGCACTTAATTCCAAAATGGCTAATGATTACAACAATGCAATGGCTCAGTGCATCGACCTTCGAGAAAGTAATAGGTTACTCACATAAAAGGTTGAAGCACAAAAGAAAGACATATCTCAGCTCCATCTGGACGTAAATCAACAAAAATGTTGGGTCCATGATTACAAGACCTGATTAGATTCAAAAACCATGGAATGCAACTTGATAAGAGTTGAGCTGGGACTTCTTACTGGAAAATATCAACAAAATGAAGTTAATATAAAGAAGTTTGATACATCCAGCAAGCTCGTTCAAGACGTGTGAATGTGTAGCTGGCATATAAGGAGAACAAGGGGAAGGGTTTGGGATTCAATTAGGTTGCCTCACCGCATAATCACAACTACACGACAATGCCTGACCATGAAGATATTGAGAGAGCACAACATATAAACCCAGTGATTATACGTCAGACACACGGGAACCATCTGGTGCTGCGACTCTTCTAGTGATTCAGCTAGAGTGTCTGGTCTTTCATCTGATAAACCAGGACTCTCCGATTTTATCAACACTGATGAAGAGAGAGCTGATGTGAACAAGGCTACAAGTGCGCAAATGAACAATCTGAACCTTCTGCTTGGGATGAAAAGGTTCAGAGCAAGCTAAAGGAGCAGAAACGAGAAAATCGGAAACGAAGAAAGCAGAAGTCCAAACATCAAGGACAGTCACGCTCTCCAAAATCTTCAATGTGCAGCAATAGCCCTAAAAAGGCTAGTGATGTGAAAAATTCTTTTGTTAAGCCGGTCATTAATGGTAGATGTGAAAAATATGCTTTTGACCGTGCTAGCAAAGCTTTTGGAAGGTTGGGGAGATTTCTGAACAAGACTTACAGTCTAAACAAAACAAGAAGAATCAAAAGAAATCTCCACAACAGAAGAAGGCCCGTGCAAACGACAAGTACAAACATACAAATTCATCTTCATCTGCAAGAAACGTGCAAGAAAATGAAGCACAGAAGGGATCAGTTCATCCTTCAGGGCTTGCAAGAGCAAATCAAGCTGATCTGAATGCTTTATATGTGAAGAGACAAACGTGCTTCAATTGCGGTATTCCTGGTCACATTGCTCGGAACTGCAGCCATAGTCCCCATATTCCGTATCATGCTCAAAATCAGAAGGTTACGTCAAGGGATAACAATCATTCCAAGACATTGAAGGTGTCATCACCTAAGGCAATGAAGAATGTAAATCCAAAGGTTAAACCATCTGATGGGGATTGGAATGCTGCTAAAGCTTAAAAAGTACAAGCTTTGAAACCTACAAAACTCTTAAAAATAACAAGGTTAAAAAGCCAACTGCTTTTCCAAATGCATCTATGAAATTAGAAACGCCTAAACAGATTTGGAAAGCAAAACAAAAAGCACAACATAACCAATCCTCAAAACAAAAGGGGACTTGTGTTTAAAGGAAATGTCTTATTTTGATGCTTCAGAGAAACCCAGGACCACGATGGCCTGGGTCCCATTGTCTTACTAATCTCCATATTTTTCAGGAACAACCAATGAGGAGCTGTTGACAATCTCTAGAATGTTGATAGCGGTTGTTCTAGGGACATATCGGAAAGCATCTCACTGTTGCAAAAAGTTCAATTTTTTTTACAAGTGCAATGTTCCCTTTGGAGGAGATGAGGTAAGAAAAGATCAGCGAAAAGGTACATATTTAAATTTCATGATTTAATTTTGAAATTGATTACTCTTTAATCCAATGACGGAATGGTTAAGTGATCAGACTGTCGCGCTCCGGTCAAAGATAATATTTATAGTCCCGAATTACCCTTAACAATGCGTTAGTGGTAGTAAGGGGTTGAACCACGAAGATTTTGTGGTTTGCGATCGGATGTGGTTGATTTTAAATAAGATTATCATGTTATGAAGCTTGCTATTTTGATTGTTTATATATTTGTTTGTTTGAAAGAATGCCGGAATGATCCGACAAATTTGTTTCTAATTAACTAACTACAAAAACTTAAACAATTGCAAGAACTTGATTGATTGATTATAACAATGAATTGATAACAAGGTTCACACCCGGTTCAACAATTGTAGGACCTAAGGTTGCTACACGTTTGGCTTAATTGAATTTGTTCCAGTAATGGTTTTAGAATTACAAAGCTTAGGTGCCAATTGCTATCGACGTTCAAAACGGACTACAATGCACTTTGTTACTCGGACAAGCAAATCCTATCAAATGACAAGGCATAAATACGCATATTCATTTCACGAAGTCATATTTCATAACTCACTCGATAATTCGTAAATTCAACACAAACGTAAGACAATTATCTAATGATTTAAATGCAATTCAAATTGTCATAAACCAAGTATTTAACAAATAGCAAACCCAAGAAATCCTTACAAAAGTTTACACCGGGGTGAAACCCTCGAAGATTAGCCGCTCATGACGAACGGAACTTGATCACTGGAAGATTGGAGCTTGATCACGAACGTCTTGAAGCCTTGGAGTTGAGTATGATGAATATTAGGGTTTTTGGTGGATGATTAGGAACAATAGATTGGTGGAGTGATGGATAAGATGATGAATAGGGTTGTGGAGGTGAAGATGGATGATGAATTCGGATGATGATGGATGATTGGAATTGATTGGAATTGAGGTTATGGGTGTTCTTGGCTCCAAGAAGTGTTTCAAAACTCAAAAATCACGTAACTCCTTCACAAATGGGTCAAACACAAGTTATATTCCATCAAAAATTGAATTTCAGCAACATGAAACTAGGAGGGGCGTCGCCGACGGTTCAACAGGGCGTCGACGATGGCATGTGCTTTGTGTGGTTTTCCTCCGACGCTTTAATCCATTATCTACGACCATTTTTCTCCGACGAACTATCTGAGGGGCATCGGCGACGGCCCAGGAGGGCGTCGGCGACGGCTTCTCTAAATCACGCTTTTCTGTTTTCCCATTTCGCAATCCCGATTGACCCGTTTTCCGTCCCGATGCTTCAAAACGCTCCCAAATAGCTCCTTAAACTCCATAAACCTGTAAACACACAAATCCAATAAAAAGTATGCTATCCGAAACTAAAAGTTACGTAAAACTAATTTAAACGTAATAGAAACATCGGTTTTCGACCACGTATCACATCCCCACACTTGTCTTTTGCTTGCCCTCAAGCAAATCTGTCTTTCACTTTCACGTGGGTCAATAAGGAACACATTTCCCATTCTCGAGACATGAGTTAAGGTCTAATGTCATACTCGGTTTACAATTTTTACCATTTTCAAAGTATTTAACGTTAACATGATTAACACATAAAAATGGTTATCCAAGATTAATCCGCCCTTGAAACTCACAATTCATACACATCCCTCACAATGTTCTCTCACTCGGCTTATACTTTGGCTAATAATTAATGCATTAGCACTATTAATATAAACACACAAACCGATTAGAACACATACCCGCATAAGCTTGCAATTCAATCATTCTCCACCACCGAACACAAATATTAAACACAAGTCAAAAGGTCTTGAACGGGTTGTATTGGGGCTAGGCTAAGGGTATGGAATAGGATATTTTGAAAGGGGCTAAGGTGATGAAAACTTGATTTTTTATTACAAAGACAACTATTCTAACACAACCGACTACGAAACAATAACTAAGAGGCAAAAGTCATCTTTTATTCAAAAAACTACCAATACATACATTTTTCTTTTCTTTTCTCAATTTTTTTACTATTCCTAAAATCAAGTTTTCATCACACGGGTAAAAATAAAAGGTTCAACGGTCAAGGGCTAAATGGGTTGGTCAAACGAAGGGTTTAGGCTCAAAATTGGCGACTAAGGGATTGATTTCGGGTAAGGGTAAATAATGGTGTAAAGTAAAAAGGTTTACCTAATGCCTTAATCATTCTTGTGCTCATATTCGGTCTATGGTATCAAACGTATCAAAAATTGCAAGTTCTATAATACATGACTAATGGTCCACTCAACCAAAGAAATATATGCATATATGATATGTAGAAGTGGCTCAAAATCTTACGTATAGAAGGTATGGTATGCGATATGTATAAAATGCAAGTTTTTTAGACGGATTATTCCCAATAACCACCCGTTAAATACCCGTCATGTTATTAATTTGAACTTGACCATGACAAAAGACCATATGGGTCGTGCCATCCCTCATTAACTTTGCTACTTGTGCTTTTAAGACCGCTTCAAACAAAGACATTTTTTTGAATTTTTTTTTTTAAATTTCCCCATCCCCACACTTGAGGTCAACATTGTCCTCAATGTGTAGTGTTTAAACAAACGGGTCAAAATTGAAAAACTTTTTCTTCTCCCCATCCCCACACTTGAGGTCAACATTGCCCTCAATGTGTAAGAATAGAGCCATTAAAACGCACAAGGGATATGACACAGCTAACCTTTCCAGAACTTCACCCCGGAAAATAAAATACACAATACAGTCCACTTATTAAACAGAAAAAACAAATCAAAGCTAAAGGAAACGTATGCACCTGATTTTTCGCTCATTCTTCGTGTGCTCGTCATCTTCAACAAAAACAGTTGTCTCGTGAACATAGTTTACCTACAAACTTCAACCTTCGTGTAGAAGCAAGCTTCTCACAACCATTAAAAATTTGTTAGTTACTTAGTTTACTACCATTTTTATTAAAGTAATTACCAAGTGATATAATTTTATTCAGCTTTGATTTTCTTGTGGAAAAAGAACTTACAACAACAACCTAAACTCACTTTTGTAGGAATCACGGTTGCATTTAGCGTATGCAACAAGCCCTTTAAACATTCTAATAGCTCGGAAGGACGAGTAGGTCTCGTGAGGGTTATCTGGGGAACACACCCACAAAGTTCATTTAACTACTAACAAGAAACGAAATATAAACTAAAATTTACACAAAAATACACAACAAAAGAAAACATACGGTGATCATCGCTGGTATCGCTCGTAGGGATCTACCGGTGGATACGACTGGTAGGGGTATCCTATGAGGGCAGACATCATGTCGTGGAAGTCATCGAGTGGCCCTCTCTCGCCTTCAACCGGCACTTGGAATTGCGGTGGGATGAAACTGGAACCGACTGCTTTGGGCCAATGCGGAGATGGATCAGAGGGCCCGAAAGAAGAGGAAGGTTCTCATATGAGGTCCAAGGCATGTACTCTTGATATGGACACCTCGCCTCCCAATCTCTATGGTGGCGCTCTTGGTCATGCAAATGTTTGGCGTTATTAACCGCCATCTCGTCACCATAGCATGCCACCGGCGGTCTTCCAATGCGTTCTGATCAGCATGTGCCCTTTCGTGCTCCTCCTCCCATGCTTGCCTTCTAGACAATTCTTGTGCCTGATACAAGTCTTGTCTTTCCATAAAGGCTTGCTGGGTGGCCCACTGCTCTTGTAGTCTCTCCCAATATTCTTGCTCTTTAGCCTGATGAGCAGCCTCTTCAGCCCAGTGAGATTGTTGTTGGGCTTACCAATTTTGTTCCCACTGCTGCCTCCTTTGTTCATACTCCCGGTTCTCCCCAATACAAGCGGAGACATTATCATAAACGTCTTGTTGCCCCGATTTTAGTTTGGATAACCGGGCTTACGCCGGTTAGGAATGAAGCTAGCCACCCCAGCTGAAATTTCCCGATGTGGCCGGGTGTACCTCTGTCGGGGTCCCCTCAGACCATGAGGCTCATCTTCATCCTCTTGTCAGCCATCTCCTCCTCTCTTGCAGCTTCCTGGGCTGCACTCGGGTCAGTGAATTGGAATCTGTGTCCTTGGTCATGAGTGACTGTATACTGATGACCATACACTTGTACCTGTATCTTCCAATGTTGCTTCATTGACGCGAAACAGATTTGATCCACAGGCTTCGAGACCCACAACGAATCTGGTGGCAACTTATTCTGTTTCACAATCATGGCGCTGATGAGTCATACGTACGGTATCATCTTGCGGGTGTACGACTCACGAGTGTCCCAAGTGTTGATCATTACCAGATGGTGCCATGATAACTTAGGTACTCCAAAAATTAATGAATGGAGTACCCTACAATCTGAAGCCTTCACATTACCCCGATCCCCGAATCGAATCATTATATTTTCAAGAGAGAAGGGTTGAAGGATCTTTCCTTCAACCGATAACTGACTGAATAGCGCCGCCTCACCATCAGCAAATGGCAATACTGATCCAACCAAGCCATTGGGATCGAAGAATTGACCTTGCTGTCCAAAAATTGATCGACGTTGTAGTAATAATACCCGTCGATTCCCAATGAGTTAAACCGGGCAATACAATTCATGGTTTCAAAGGACATGACCATTTGTCCTCTACCCGTATCGCCTACAATTGCTATGTGTGCGGTGGGACATCCTTGTTGACGAACCAGAGCTGAGGCCAACCACTCACACACAACAGCCAAATAAACCCGCAGTGTGATGTCTTCACACCAATCTAGAACTCTCTTCCAACCAATCCTCTCAAACATCTGGACGATCCCAATCATCCTGAACTCGTCCACATTCAAAGTGCGCTCTGGCACAACCCTTTCCGAGATAGATGTAGTAACCCCATGAACCATTTTCACTTCCAAAGTTTAATTTCTAATCGTTTGTCATTAAACCTTGAAAGTGGCCTTTTCTTATTATTCTCCCACGGCTCGCCCACGTTACTATCCATTATTCTCTCCCAAGCCCAATCTTGTCTGAACAACCGATCATCATTTCCTCCCAACCCAATCATTGTTTGCCATTTCCTTGCTCTTACTCCTCTTTCGGCTCACCATACCTACAAGTCAAGATGCAAAGAAAACAATTAAACCGTGTCTAACTTCAAACACATAATTCTATCACCCCAAAACTTCAATTCAATTCACATTCTTGAACATGACAAACAATGTTGAACCATAACTTACTTGATTAGATAAAACTAGCCGGGTTAAACTTTCAAAATTGGCACTTTTGTTAACATCTAAACTTAAGTTTTTATGTTCTTCATCCTAAATATATAAGATTTTAAACAACATTCAACATTGTGTTCATGTTCAAACATGCAACTTTAACAATTATAATCACATTACTTAGTTATGTTGCAAGTTCAATCCCACCCAAATCAACCACAAACTCAAATCCAAGCAACAATTCATACACTAGCATCATAAACAACCTACTCTTAAACCTAAGTTCAAAATTTCGGAAGAAAATCGCAAACCATATGACATCCATACTCAAATTGAAGTAAAGATCATACCTTTAGTTTTGTATAGTTGATAGAACTTGAAAAAGATGTAATACAAACTTGAAGAACACTTTTCCCTAAAAACCCGAAATTTGGACTTCACCAATCTTGCAAACAAGCAAGAATTGAAAGAACCGTGTTAGGGGTTTTGTTCAACTCAAAAAACTACACAAAATAGGCTCAAGAATCGGTTGATTTGGTGGAGAATTGAAGAAGATATGAAGGATTGAAGTTTAGGGTTCTTGAAGGAAATTGGGGAAGATGAATGGGGATGGTGATGAAAGTGCAGAGATGTGGGTTGTTTTAAAGAGATGTTAGGTGGATAGGATTCACCCGGTTGAAATTGTGGCTAAAAAGATGTTCGGGTCGAGCATCGGTAGGTTAAAATGAGTTAGGATCCAAGATTTTGCGTAAAAAGGTAATCAGTGTCGGTTGACAACAAGGCCGTCGCGACGGACCCTTGGTCCGTCGGCGACGCACTTTAAAAATAGGCATTTCTTCCGATGGCTTAAACCCCTGTCTACGACACATTTGACCTGATGGTCCTAACCAGCAGCCGTCGGCGACGGCTAGAAGCCCCATCGCCGACGGTTCTCCCATTTGCCTTTTTTGTTTTTTTGTTTTTTTTTTTTTTTTTTGTTTTTTTTTGTTTTTTACTTTCTTTTAACGACACAACACGCACGTTTACTCTACCACCCCATGACAACGGCGCCATAATTTGATCGGACTGTCGCGCTCCGGTCAAAGATAATATTTATAATCCCGAATTACCCTTAACAATGCGTTAATGGTAGTAAGGGGTCGAACCACGAAGAGTTTGTGGTTTACGATCGGATGTGGTTGATTTTAAATAAGATTATCACTATTATGAAGCTTGCTATTTTGATTGTGTATATATTTATTTGTTTGAAGGAATGTCGGAATGATCCGACAAATTTGTTTCTAATTAACTAACTACAAAAACTTAAACAATTGCAAGAACTTGATTGATTGATTATAACAATGAATTGATAACAAGGTTCACACCCGGTTCAACGATTGTAGGACCTAAGGTTGCTACACATTTTAACTTGGCTTAATTGAATTAGTCCATTAACGGTTTTAGAATCACAAAGCTTAGGTGCCGGTTGACCCGTTTTCCGTCCCGATGCTTCAAAACGCTCCTGAATAGCTCCTTAAACTCCGTAAACCTGTAAAACATAAATCCAATCAAAAGTAGGCTATCCAAAACTAAAAGTTACGTAAAACATTAATTTAAACGTAATAGAAACATCGGTTTTCAACCACGTATCATGAAGCAAAAACAACAAAAAAATTTTTCCTTTTCTTTAGTTTAAAACTTTGTACATACATTTTCTTTAGTAGGTAAATTTATGCATAAAGTTGAGGCACAAATTTAGGGGAAAGAGGGAGATATATGTATATAAGCATTGTTTGAGGGGAGAAAATCAGAAAAATACAAAAACATTTGAAAAAAAGAAAAATATAAAAAGTCCTTTTGCATCAAATGGGAAATGAAATGAATATGACTCACACTTCTAGGACCTCACACTTCAAAAACACAGATCTTGATTTAGATCAAGAAACAGGGGTTGCTGAAATTGAGATGTTGTTAGTTGCCGACAAAGCATGAAGCATCACAACAGATAAGTGTACCTGAGTCAGAAGAACCAGATGCCAGTCATCGTCTGACAATGATAGTACATTTGAAGAAGCACCAGTGAACCTGCTTGCTTGAAAGAGAAGGATTGAAGAAGAAAAGAGTTGCTGAGATTCCTCCTCTCACATTCTTTTTGACAAAGATGTTTCAAGCAAAGCTAATCAAGATCCTGATATGAAGCTAACCACAAGAGTAGAAGAAAGAGACCCGGTGCTAAGTGTTCGTTGAAGTGTGAGGTCCTAGAAGTGTGAGAGTGACTTCTACAACACTTACAACATAGCGACAACCATAGACTCTGTTGAAGACGTTGCTGAATTTATGCTATGACGACAATTTGTTGCATCAGTCTAGGGGAAGATTGTTAGGTCCTAGAAGTGTGAGACTAACGCATCAAATATACATAACGGTCTATGGTAGTTAACTGGGATTAACTGGGTTAGTTTGTATTAGATTTGGACTTTTATAGGTCATTTGGGTATACCATATGCCATGTGGACTAGGCATGCACTTACCTTAGGTATGTAAGCTAAGCATATGTCATTTCTAGGGTTAGACTTTTGGGATTATTCTAGAATCGTGTGCAAGGTGTTAAAGTTGATTCTATTGGTCTTTCATCTCTTCAGTTTTCTTGAATATCATCAAGTTTGGATTCCGCCCATCCTTGGTGGCCGTGTGATATCGTTGTTAGATCCGGATTTTCGGGACCTCCATCTTCGAACCTCAGCATACTATCAAAATAAATTTCGGTACCAAGACCATTTGCCAATGAATGGTTCCCGCCTGGCTTTCAGTCCGTTATGTTTATACCAACCTGCACATCTTAATCTGATTGTGAGCCTACCAATACATCACTAGTAGAGCTACTGATCATTTTTCGTTTTATGTTTTTTATCGTATTTGACAAATCACCGGTGTATCATCATCTTCTCTTATCTTTCCAAGAAACTCATTTTTGAGTTTTGGATTTTCTATTGTTTTTATATTTTTCTGAAATTCTCCCCCTTAAATGCAAAAAGTAAATAAATAAAAACATAAGTAAATAAAAGACATATTTTGTATTTTTGTATTTTTCTCATGTTTTTGTATTTTCTTGAAATTTTCTCCCTAAAATGTAAAAAGTAAAAAATATGGAAAATCTTTTTGTATTTTTAGTTTTGAAGAAAATATTTACAAAAGCGATTAGCCAATGATGATTTACTCGGGTTTCACCTTGATGCCATTGACCAAAAGAAGATAATCAAAACGTGATTTATCAAAAGCTTTTGTAAATAGGTCGTCACGTTGGTGATCGGTGATGATTTTAACAACATTGATACGTTTCTTTTCATAAAAATCTCGTATGAAATGATACTTAATCTCAATGTGTTTGGTCTTTGAGTGTTGTACAGGATTACGAGTGATCTCTAAAGCAGCTTCATTATCAACATAAATAGGAGTAGTTAGAAATTCAAAACCGTAGTCGCGCATTTGCTGTTGGATCCATAAAACCTGAGAATAGCAACTAGAAGCCAAAATATACTCAGCCTCACATGTTGAAGTAGCTACACAAGTCTACTTTTTGCACTGCCACGTGACTAGGCGATTTCGCAAGAACTGACATCCTGCTGATGTTAACTTTGCATCGATCTTGCATCCACCATGATTAGCATCACTGAATGCTATCCAATTAAACCTATCATCCTTAGGGTACCAGAGACTAGTGTCCGGGCGACCCTTCAAATAACGAAAGATTCTTTTTACAGTTTGGATTTGAGTGATAGCTAGCTAGAAGACACGTTGAATACATTATATCGGGTCTTGAAGCAGTAAGATACATAAGAGATCCGATCATAGCACGATAAAGCAATGGTTCCACATGTTCACCCATTCCATCAGGAGTAATCCCATGATTTTGAGCTAATGGAGTTCCCGAAGGCTTCGAGTCTTCCATTTGAAATCGTTTGAGAATATCCCCAACATACTTGGTTTGATGAATAAAAATCCCTTCCTTAGATTGATGAACCTACAAACCTAAAAAGAAAGTCATTTCTCCCATGGCGCTCCTCTCGAACTTCTCTTGCATCACCCGCTCGAATTCTTCGCATATTTCGTCATTTGTAGACCCAAAAATAATATCGTCAACATACATTTGTACCAGCAATAGATCCTCATTCTTTTCTTTGATGAAGAGAGTATAGTCGATCAACCCACGTCGAAAACCATTCTTGAGCAGATAGGAAGGCAACGTTTCATACCAAGCCCGTGGAGCTTGATGAAGACCATATAACGGCTTATTGAGAAGCCACACCTTGTCAGGATGAATTGGATCTTCAAAACCAGGTGGTTACTAAACATATACTTCTTCTTCTTCGACCACACCATGAAGAAATGCACTTTTCACATCCATTCGATAAACATAAACTTCTTGTAGGACACATAAGCCAAGAAAATTCTTATTGCCTGAAGACGTGCTACTGGTGCATAAACTTCATTATAATTAATACCTTCTACCTGATTAAAGCCCTGGACAACCAATCTTGCTTTTTTTCTCACAACAACTCCTCGGTCATCCTTCTTGCACTTGTAAACCCATCTAGTACCAATCTTCTTGTAGTTATCGGGCCTGTCAACCAATTTTCACACGCCCAATTTCTGAAACTACTGAAGTTCCTCTTGCATTGCTTCAACCCATGAGTCTTCTTTCATTTCCTCCTTCCAAGATTTGTGTTTCAACTTGGCAAACATAGCAGGCAAAAGACCAATCATTCTGTTCCCCGGATTCTCTAATTGTCGTATACAAACCAACATTCTGGTTGTTCCTTAGCTGATTACGTGTCTTCACTCCACTCTGGACATCTCCTATGATATTCTGCTGAGGATGAGTATCATGGATTCGAGTTTCAGGAACATCAGGAACTCGAGTATTTATACCCAAATTGTTGATATTCAGATCAACAGTTAAATCGATGGCTTGAACCGACAAAGATGTAGATGCATGACCTTTATTCATCCCTTGATTTTGCACATTTGAAGTCACTTCAGAAATACCAGGAACAGGAGCAGAAGTAGCTTCATTTGCATCATGGAACTCATCATCTTCCGACGAAACATTATAATCAGCAACATCTTCAAATTCCACATTTTGAATAATATTATTAACCGAACTAGACACTTGTGGGTTAACAATAATTGGTCGCACTAAAGACGAATCAACTACAGTATCACTTTCAAGTAACATTTGAGCCGCTGCAGATGCATCATTAAAAGTTGGCAGATTGAAGGAGTCAAACAGTCCATCATAGTCAAACATCCAAGGAGCACCCGGAGCTCTTACTGATTCAGTGTATCTTTGAACCTTAACTTCACCCCATTCCTCAATTTTTTTCGTTGTCAAAGTCCACATTCTGAAATTTGGAGTAGTATACCCAAGAAAGAAACCTATGATATGTAACATCCGCCAAAAACGGATTTTACCAAACCCGCTCCGTTTATTAACCGAACAATCAGTTAAAAATTTCGTTGCATATTTAATGCCCAAATTATTTTTAAACGATACATAATTAATAAGTATATTGGAATATATAATTTGTTTTTGAAAAATTGTTAAAAATAATGAAATAAAAATATAATGTTGCTGCCGGGTTTCGAACCCGGGTCAGCCAGCGTTTCAGCAAACAACTTATCTTCCAACCATCCAACCACTGCGCCACTTATGTTTCTTGTTCAATATTGAAGACAATTAATTCATATCATGAATATCGAATTCAAATAACGACGCGCCCAATTGCAGTCGTCGGAAATCCCGGCGATCTCGCGAGATTGGACGGTTTCTTCAGTTATAACGTAAACTTTAATCACTACATCGGTTATAACCGACGCCTGAGTCCGCCACACAAGTTATAACCGCCGGGAAGTTTCTAACCGACGAATCAAGTCGGAAATCGGACCAAATTCATCGATGACCTGCCCTATAAATACCTCCTCGAACCTCTGCAAGCTTTTTCGCTCAAAACCGCACCTTTACCCGACGTAATTCCACTCGCCGGAAAAGTTCTGCACCTCGCCGGAAAACCGAGCCCTTCACTTCTGAGCCTTACTGAACACCCAGAACTTATACCGAAGCCACTCACATCCATCTCAAGCTCTCTGAAGACTCTCTGCCGCAAGACACACGTCGCCGGAAGTTTCTGCTGTCACCGGAGTTTCGCCGGAGAAACAGAGGAGTCCAGTTCGGTATACCTTACGCCTAATTTTTCATTCTTTTTATTTATCTCACCTGTAATTAACCTCAAAACACTAAAAGAACTTGATTAAAACTTCGAACCAGTCGGACTTCCGATTCTGGTTAAGATTAACGAAGAAGACGAAGTTTCAGTAGTATATAAGTTTAATTTAAATCAAGATATAACTCGGGTTAGACACACAGTCCAGCGGTGGACTGTGTGCACATTAAACACGCTTACGTCTCGAGTTCGAATCTTGTCCCACGCACCTTCGCCCTAATAAAAATGTTCCTTTTTTTAACCGAACCGGAGTCACTGCGTAAGATGTTAAGTTTAATAATAACCGGAATAATAACCAAGATAGACACACAGTCCAGTGGTGGACTGTGTGAATGTTTAATCACAGGACACGAGTTCGAGTCCGGGCTACCGCACCGGTCCGGACAATTATTAAACTTTTTATTTAAGACAGAAATGAAAATATTTAGTTTGTATATAAGTATAATAAAAATCGGTTTATTTAACAAGTTAGACACACAGTCCAGCGGTGGACTGTGTGTTAACTCAACCCACAGGTCCCGGGTTCGAGACCTGTGGAGCGCCCCGGTTCGATGCTTTAAAATTGTTTTTAAAATAAATGATTTTCTGTTTAATTCAATTAATATATAAATATAATTAAAAAACATAAATATTTCGGGTTAGACACGTAGCTCAGTTGGTAGAGCTGCGTGCACGCGTACGGGAGGTCTCAGGTTCGAGCCTCACCTAGCGCACACAATTACACATACGAACCGGTCAACAGTCAAGGTCAATGGTCAACGGTCAACGGTCAAAAAGTCAACATTTTTTTATTATTTTTATTTATTTATTTTATTTAAAAATCAATTAAAAATACTTAAAAATAACATTTTTAAGGTTAGAAAATAGCCTTAAACTCACAAAAATACATCCAACAATTCTACTAAAATTGATTAATAAAATCCTTTTACTTACCGAACCATAATGCTATTTATCTAGGTTAGTTTCACTCGTGGTTAAAACCAACTTCGCGTGCATTCAACATTATCAACCGAACGCACCCAATGTGAGTGAATCTTACAACTCCCCTTTTTAATTACACGTTTTGGGGTGTGTCATGTGTCATAAAATTAACTCGTTTATTTAAACTTGTGCCATACCATGTTGTGATCTAAACTTAGATTGTATACATTGCTTGTAGTTATGTATTTCATTTTGTCTATTTATATGCAATTCATTCATTAGGCCCATCAGTTCCTCGTGTGAGACGAGTTGAGCAACGCGTGCCTCAAAACAAATCCATTATTGTTCGTGTGTGTATTATTGAGTTTATATTGTTTGTAGTTATGTATTTCATATTGTCAAGTTTATGCAATTCATTCATTAGGCCCATCAATTCCTTGTGAGAGACGAGTTGAGCAACGCGTGCCTCAAAACGTTCCATTATTGTTCATGTGTGTATTATTTAATATTAAATTGATTGGTGAATAAGTTTACATCTATTTTTACTCATGTGTGGTTGTGCACTTTATTTTATAATCAATTAAATAAACTTGTTCAAATGTTTTTCATAGGATTCACTCGCCAACTTTTTGTTGATCCAAAAACCCTTTTTACACATGATACAAGTGAACAGGATGAAGCAAGGAAAACATAGGAAATGCATTAGAAGAAAACAATGAAGCCTAGATTGATGTTTAGGACATGATGTAATATTGATTGTAATTTTCCATTAAAGTGTATTAATGAATATGAAACGTTAAAATAAATGTCATGAGCTTTGATGATAACCCAATCATGCCCCGATCACCTTTTCCGCTGCAGGTCGGGATGTGACAGATTGGTATCAAAGCCATGACTATAGGGATATAGGATAGGTTATTAGACCCTTAGAGCCTATACTATAGTTTGCCTAAATTTTAATTGTTTAGGTGGTTACATACAAACTTATGATATTTATTTGTTTCAAATTTATTTATACTTACAGTCAGACATACATACTTATATACACATTCATCATACATATTTCAATGTTCATATATTCAAATCATTTTCATACTCTCGTTAATCAAAGATTTTGTTGAAATTTTCAAATCTCATCAAAGTAAGTTATGCGACGGGCATGTAGTAACTGGAAGGGTACAAGTACCGGTAGTCGGAACGTCCTGTCTAGGTTGGCATTCGTATAAATCCAATATAACGGACCAGTTTGCCTACCTGGGGACTAACGATGAGAGTACGAAGGACCTATTAGGCCAAAGCATGCCACACCAAACGTCGTTCGAACTAACCCCACTTTGAGGTGTCACCGTGTCTACACCTGGACACATTCCGAATATCATACGTTATATACATATTTCTCGATTTTCTCCGGGTTTTAGTGTACGTAACCAGGCTAACACATCCGAACCATATGAAAAACCCGGTATTCATGGGGGCCCACATGATTACGAAGGTGAGGTATGGCGGCATGCAGGGCCTAATGACGAGCAAAGCCCAAGACATCCTATGGATGTAGTAGATTTATTTTTCTATATTTATTTTATGAATGTTCATTCCTAAATGCGACCCACGATCCCAAAAACATCCAACTCATACTCATGATGCGTATTCCTTGTAGATGTCTTCTAGCCTCGCCCGTAGGAAAGATGAGAGCAGGAAAAGCCCGCGAGCGCATGGCTGCCCTAATCGCTAAACAAATGGCTGTCGTAATACCCAACATTGTAATCCAAGTCCAACAAGCACTTACCGCTAATCCTGTCAATCAAGAAGATCAACACGTTATCAACCCTCCCCCAAATACCACTAAATGCACCTACAAGCATTTCAAATCATGCGACCCTCCAAAATACAAAGGGACTGAAGGTGTCACCGCTGTCCTCCATTGGTTTGAAGAAATGGAGAACACTTTTCTAAATTGCGATTGCCCCGATGATCGCAAAGTGCGATATGCTACCGGCTGTTTATATGGAATAGCACTTACTTGGTGGAATACAGAGAAGGCCAAACGAGGTGTTGAAGATGCTATGACTTTAACGTGGGATGAATTGAAGGAAATCATGATCAGACGGTTTTGCCCAAGGAGCGAAATCAAGAAATTAGAAGATGAGTTCTATTCGTTGAAGCAAAAGGAAGGCAACCACACCACAACAAGATACAAGATTCCTCGAGTTAAATCAAATGGTTCCCAACTTGTTCACTCCCCTCTACCGTTTGATCGAGCACTACATTCGTGGTCTTCCGTCAAAGATTCAAGACTCTGTAATAAGTGCCACACCTGCAACTTTGGAAGCAGCTATGGAGTTAGCTACAGAGCTCACCGAGAACCGAATCCGGAACAAAGACTTCAAGGAGGAGAAGAAGAAGGATAAAGCATCGACTGAAACCTCCGACTACACCCAAACCGAATCCCCTTCTCAACCCAATTCTAAGAGAAAAAGAGACGGGCAACTTTTCGCTACTATCCAACGTAATCAACCAGTTTTACACGCCATACCAATCCAAGCTATCCCAAACACGCAGATAGCACCCAACTCAACCTACCCAAATAAGAAACCATACCTTGGACCTCACCCTCGATGTAACACCTGTTTTTATCACCATCCCCTTACCTTACCTTGTCGACTATGTGCAAATTGTGGACGCTATGGTCATCTGAGTAAGGTTTGCCGCACCCCTCAAAACCGACCCACACCCCTACTCAAAACATGATCCAGACCTATCATCAACCTCAATACCCCATGTTCCCATATGTTCGAGCTTGTTTCAATTGTGGCGACCCTACCCACTTTAGAAATACGTGCCCTCGATTGGTTAACATCATAAACGCTCAAGCTCAATCAAACCCAGTTAACCAAGTAAATCAAGAAAACCCAATCACTAGGCCACCAGCAAGAGGAAGAGTTTTCAACATCAACCCCAATCCTGACGAAGATAATGACGGCCCAAACGAAACCACCCAACTTGTCCTCTTCACCGAGAATCAAGATTCAACTCTTATCGTTTAGCTTTATGTTTTTCTTTATGTTTTAGAATTACATAGAACCAATCATAACTTAAGGATAAAGCCAATGAGAATTTGACAAGAATATGGTGGATACGCCGCTGGTACTTCCTATATATAAGTATTCTTGCCAAAGGATCAGAGGCATTTTCTGGCGGTTATGAGAGGTTCCATGTATAAACTGTTTGAGTGATTATTGTTTATTATTTTCAATACATGCAATACGATCGGCTCCGTTTGATTGAGCCTTGATCGCACAGACATTTTTTTCATTTTCAGTACATGCAATACGATCGGCTCCGTTTGATTGAGCCTTGATCGCACAGACATTTTTCATTTTGTTGTGTTTGTTGTAGAGTCACATAGAACTAATCATAACTTGCAGATAAAGCCAATGAAAATTTGACAAGAATATGGTCGATACGCCGCTGGTACTTCCTATATATAAGTATTCTTGTCAAAGGATCAGAAGCATTATCAGGCGGTTATGAGAGGTTCCATGCAGGATTTAGTAAGTTTTGGTTGTTGTGTTGTTATAGAGTCACATAGAACTAATCATAACTTGCGGATAAAGTCAATGAAAATTTGACGAGAATATGGTGGATACGCCGCTGGTACTTCCTATATATAAGTATTCTTGTCAAAGGATCAGAAGCATTATCTGGCGGTTATGAGAGTTTCCATGTATAAACTGTTAGTGTGATTATTGTTTAGATTATTGTTTATTATTTTCAGTACATGCAATACGATCGGCTCCGTTTGATTGAGCCTTGATCGCACAGACATTTTTCATTTTCAGTACATGCAATACGATCGGCTCCGTTTGATTGAGACTTGATCGCACATACATTTTTCATTTTCAGTACATGCAATATGATCTTGTGGTTGTTGTGTTTGTTGTAGAGTCACATAGAACTAATCATAACTTGCGGATAAAGTCAATGAAAATTTGACGAGAATATGGTGGATACACCGCTGCTACTTCCTATATATAAGTATTCTTGTCAAAGGATCGGAGGCATTATCAGGCGGTTATGAGAGGTTCCATGTAGGATTTAGTATGTTCTGGTTGAAGTTTGTTCATTATACATTTCAGCGTATTCAATTTCATCATTTAAAGAAGTTGAGCTATGTCTCACTTCCACAATGACTAACCTCTCCATCACAACAAACGAGAGAGGTGTTGTCATCATTCAAACATGTATGCTATCAGAATGTGGACTCAAATATTGGTTGTTGTGTTTATTTATGTTCTAGAGTTATATCATAGAACCAATCATAACTCACTGATAAAACCAATGAAAATTTGACAAGAATATGGTGGATACGCCGCTGGTACTTCCTATATATAAGTATTCTTGTCAAGGGTTCAGAGGCATTGTCAGGCGGTTATGAGAAGTTCTATGTAGGATTTAGTAATTTCTTGGTAACTAATCATAACTTGTGGATAAAACCAACGAAAATTTGACAAGAATATGGTGGATACGCCGCTGGTACTTCCTATATATAAGTATTCTTGCCAAAGGATCAGAGGCATTATCAGGCGGTTATGAGAAGTTCCATGTAGGATTTGGTATTGTCTTGGTTGAAATTTGTGTTACATTTATATCATCTCGCCATTTAAAGAAATTGGATTGTGTTCTATTTCTACATAGACTAACCTCTCCATCACAACAAACGAGAGAGGAACTGTCACAAATCAAACATGTATACTATCAGAATTGAGACTCAGATATTGGTTGTGGTGTTTATTTATGTTCTAGAATCATATCATAGAACCAATCATAACTTACTGATAAAACCAATGAAAATTTGACAAGAATATGGTGGATACGCCGCTGGTACTTCCTATATATAAGTATTCTTGTCAAAGGATCAGAGGTATTGTTAGACGGTTATGAGAAGTTCCATGTAGGTTGTAGTATTAGAAGTTTTGCTTTAGGATATAACCATATCCTTCCAAACATATCAAAAAAACTCTTACGCATGATATCATATTTAGCAAATCAACTCTGCTTATCAATATTTTACAGTAGGCAACAAAAAGCGATTCCTGTAACAGGGTTCTTAACCCTTACAAGGAACGTTACCGCCTCAAACAAAAAAAAAAAAACTTAAACCCTTACTTTTTCTAAGTATGTAACTGTCAAACTAAACACCATCATTTTTAGTCAAATATATCACTACTTAAATTTCGAGACGAAATTTCTAAAAAGCAGGGGATACTGTAACATCCGCCAAAAAACGTATTTTACCAAACCCGCTCCGTTTATTAACCGAACAATCAGTTAAAAATTTCGTTGCATATTTAATGCCCAAATTATTTTTAAACGATACATAATTAATAAGTATATTGGAATATATAATTTGTTTTTGAAAAATTGTTAAAAATAATGAAATAAAAATATAATGTTGCTGCCGGGTTTCGAACCGGGGTCAGCCAGCGTTTCAGCAAACAACTTATCTTCCAACCATCCAACCACTGCGCCACTTATGTTTCTTGTTCAATATTGAAGACAATTAATTCATATCATGAATATCGAATTCAAATAACGACGCGCCCAATTGCAGTCGTCGGAAATCCCGGCGATCTCGCGAGATTGGACGGTTTCTTCAGTTATAACGTAAACTTTAATCACTACATCGGTTATAACCGACGCCTGAGTCCGCGACACAAGTTATAACCGCCGGGAAGTTTCTAACCGACGAATCAAGTCGGAAATCGGACCAAATTCATCGATGACCTGCCCTATAAATACCTCCTCGAACCTCAGCAAGCTTTTTCGCTCAAAACCGCACCTTTACCCGACGTAATTCCACTCGCCGGAAAAGTTCTGCACCTCGTCGGAAAACTGAGCCCTTCACTTCTGAGACTTACTGAACACCCAAAACTTATACCGAAGCCACTCACATCCATCTCAAGCTCTCTGAAGACTCTCTGCCGCAAGACACACGTCGCCGGAAGTTTCTGCTGTCACCGGAGTTTCGCCGGAGAAACAGAGGAGTCCAGTTCGGTATACCTTACGCCTAATTTTTCATTCTTTTTATTTATCTCACCTGTAATTAACCTCAAAACACTAAAAGAACTTGATTAAAACTTCGAACCAGTCGGACTTCCGATTCTGGTTAAGATTAACGAAGAAGACGAAGTTTCAGTAGTATATAAGTTTAATTTAAATCAAGATATAACTCGGGTTAGACACACAGTCCAGCGGTGGACTGTGTGCACATTAAACACGCTTACGTCTCGAGTTCGAATCTTGTCCCACGCACCTTCGCCCTAATAAAAATGTTCCTTTTTTTAACCGAACCGGAGTCACTGCGTAAGATGTTAAGTTTAATAATAACCGGAATAATAACCAAGATAGACACACAGTCCAGTGGTGGACTGTGTGAATGTTTAATCACAGGACACGAGTTCGAGTCCGGGCTACCGCACCGGTCCGGACAATTATTAAACTTTTTATTTAAGACAGAAATGAAAATATTTAGTTTGTATATAAGTATAATAAAAATCGGTTTATTTAACAAGTTAGACACACAGTCCAGCGGTGGACTGTGTGTTAACTCAACCCACAGGTCCCGGGTTCGAGACCTGTGGAGCGCCCCGGTTCGATGCTTTAAAATTGTTTTTAAAATAAATGATTTTCTGTTTAATTCAATTAATATATAAATATAATTAAAAACATAAATATTTCGGGTTAGACACGTAGCTCAGTTGGTAGAGCTGCGTGCACGCGTACGGGAGGTCTCAGGTTCGAGCGTCACCCAGCGCACACAATTACACATACGAACCGGTCAACAGTCAAGGTCAATGGTCAATGGTCAACGGTCAAAAAGTCAACATTTTTTTATTATTTTTATTTATTTATTTTATTTAAAAATCAATTAAAAATACTTAAAAATAACATTTTTAAGGTTAGAAAATAGCCTTAAACTCACAAAAATACATCCAACAATTCTACTAAAATTGATTAATAAAATCCTTTTACTTACCGAACCATAATGCTATTTATCTAGGTTAGTTTCACTCGTGGTTAAAACCAACTTCGCGTGCATTCAACATTATCAACCGAACGCACCCAATGTGAGTGAATCTTACAACTCCCCTTTTTAATTACACGTTTTGGGGTGTGTCATGTGTCATAAAATTAACTCGTTTATTTAAACTTGTGCTATACCATGTTGTGATCTAAACTTAGATTGTATACATTGCTTGTAGTTATGTATTTCATTTTGTCTATTTATATGCAATTCATTCATTAGGCCCATCAGTTCCTCGTGTGAGACGAGTTGAGCAACGCGTGCCTCAAAACAAATCCATTATTGTTCGTGTGTGTATTATTGAGTTTATATTGTTTGTAGTTATGTATTTCATATTGTCAAGTTTATGCAATTCATTCATTAGGCCCATCAATTCCTCGTGACAGACGAGTTGAGCAATGCGTGCCTCAAAACGTTCCATTATTGTTCATGTGTGTATTATTTAATATTAAATTGATTGGTGAATAAGTTTACATCTATTTTTACTCATGTGTGGTTGTGCACTTTATTTTATAATCAATTAAATAAACTTGTTCAAATGTTTTCCATAGGATTCACTCGCCAACTTTTTGTTGATCCAAAAACCCTTTTTACACATGATACAAGTGAACAGGATGAAGCAAGGAAAACATAGGAAATGCCTTAGAAGAAAACAATGAAGCCTAGATTGATGTTTAGGATATGATGTAATATTGATTGTAATTTTCCATTAAAGTGTATTAATGAATATGAAACGTTAAAATAAATGTCATGAGCTTTGATGATAACCCAATCATGCCCCGATCACCTTTTCCGCTGCGGGTCGGGGTGTGACATGATAGCCTTTAGACCGAATTTACTATGTGGATCAATCATAGTGCATGGAGCTCCAAAAGGTTCTAAGAAAGACACATCCGGTTTCCTTTTATGCAACAATTCAAAACACGTTTTCCCATGCCTTTAACTGTAAGAACTCTATTCATAGTATAGCATGCGGTAACCACAACCTCTCCCCAAAACTGAACAGGAAGTTCTGACTCTACTAACATAGTTCTTGCAGTCTCGATAAGCGTTCTATTTTTCCTCTCAGTGACACCATTTTGTTGTTGAGTATAACGAGAACTGTATTCATATAGAATGCCCTTAGTAGAACAGAACTCATCCATAACATGATTCTTGAATTCAGTGCCATTGTCACTTCTGATTCTCCTTATCTTCAAATTGTATAAGTTTTCAAGTAGCGTGAGGAGATTCTTGAGGATATCAGGAACTTCACTCTTGTGTGCCATAACATTTACCCATGAAAATCTTGAATAGTCATCAGTAACAACTAAACAATATGCATCGCCAAAGGTAGTCTTGTGTTTCATAGGTACAAAAAGGTCCATATGAAGATGTTCCAGAGGCATATTGATGGTGTTAATTTTCTTCACAGGATGAGACTTCTTAGCTTGCTTTCCCTTTTGGCACGATACACAGACGTCTTGTAGATGAAAATTCTTGATTGGTACACCATTCACAAGATTATTTTTCACCAAATAGTTCATTTTCCTCAAGTGAATGTGTCCCATTCGTCTATGCCAAGAGATTGACTCCTTTTCAGTGGCTTTTGAGACAAAAAAATGTAACTTGTGTAGACGTAGTAATAGCTTGGCTCATGTCAAGAATATACAAATCATTTATCCTTAGAGCCGACAATAGAATTCATTCTTTGGGAATCTTGAAACCAGGTTTTATCACATAACAACCGGCATCATCAAAATGAGCCGCGAACTTCTTGTAGCAGATTTGAGAAACACGTAGAAGATTGTGATCAATTTGACGAACATAATTGATCTTGTCGAAACTACAACACCATTGGAAATCATTCCTTCTCCAGTGATGTATCCGCCTTTATCTCCAGCAAAGGCAACATAGCCTCCTCTAATGCTTTTCACATCATATAGAAGTCTTAAGTCGCTTGTCATGTGCCGGGATGCTCCACTGTCGACAATCCAATGACTATTCACAGTTCCTCCTGGAACACCCTGCACATTACGTTACCTGATTAGTTTGAGATAGGGACCCAAGCCTTAGTTGTCTTGCGTCGACCCTTATCATCAAGAAATGTGATTTCTATTTCTTGATGATTTGGAAATTTTGTGCCTCCCCTAAAACATTACCGGTTTTAGGTTTCCAGGATTGTTGACATTTACCAGATTGATTATTATGTACAGATTTAGACACTTCTGGTTTTAACGAACTTGATGAACTTGGTTTCTTCTTTACAACATCCGGTTTTAATGCCTTTTCAATTACTTTGACTTGTTTACGTCTTTGTTTTTCTTCTTCTTCCTTAACAATACGTTTGTCTTGTTTAGGTGACACGGATCGACGTTGGGAATTCTTTTCAGTAGGGGCATTTTCAACAAATTTGGGTTTTGCCGAGTTTGTACAATTTTTTATTATGTGGCCAAACTCCCCACATTTAAAACATGATTCCTTTCAACAAATTTAGGAGATGATGTTTGATGACTCGATGTTGAACTTGTAGGCCTAGAGGTACTTAGTCCATTATTACACCCAATTGTGTGTTGAGTGTAATTGTTTTGACAGTCACGTTTTAAAATCTTGACTTGATTCACAAAATCAATATTTGACATATTTTCAAAAGTCTTGATTTTATCAGTACCATTTGAGGCTATGAAGTTAACATTCTTTCCCTTTTTCTTGTTGCGAGCTCCTTTAGCTTCAACATTTGGTTATGACACCTAGGTTTTTCAGCTCGCTTTTCTTGTTGTCTACTTCTAGAAGCGCTTAATGGTTGTGGTTTGATTGGATTTTTCTTTCCCAAAAATTTGGTTGCTGAATTTTCGAAACCTTGATCAATTGAAGTTGGATTAACCTTTTTATCGGAAAATCCTTGTTTGAGTAAATCTTCTCATTACCAACCAAAGTATACAACACATTATCGCTCTTAAACGTAGAGACAAACGTCTTAAAGATTTGACAGAATCAATCTCCTAATTTGTAACAGATGGCAGAATAGGAGTAGTAGGATCACATAAGATATGATTCTCAATTGGAATTTTTACCCCTTTCTCTTTATCAAGAGATTGTTCCTGATTGGTCTCGCCTGACTCATCATCTGATGAATCATCCTCCTCTATTATAGGTGGACTTTGATCAACAACAGATGATAAGTTCTCTGTCTTTCTGTGTAACACCTCGTAAAAATCATGTCCAATAGTATAGTGACACGTGTTGTATTTTTTTTAGTCTATTAAAGATCAATAAGGACTAAAGGTATCAACATGCTCAAAACTTGGCTCTGAGTGACTGATATGTCAACATGCCTAGCCTTTGAGTGACTGATATGTCAACATGCTTAAACATTGGCCTCTAAGTGACTGATACGTCAACATGCCTAGCCTCTGAGTGACTGATATGTCAACATGCTTATACATTGGCCTCTGAGTGATTGATATGTCAACATGCCTAGCCTCTGAGTGACTGATATATAATGAGCCTTTGAGTGATCCTTTACGAAGTCCTAACTCTCATACGTGCCACTTGTTGGACGAGAGAGATTGATTCGGTAAATATGTGAAAGTTGGATAATGGAAGGGTTAAAAGTGCCAACATGTTAATTTATACCTCTGAGTGACCTTTTAACGAACGAGAGCTCGACAATGTCTGGGCATAATCCCGGGTACGCCAAGTATTGACTACGGAGGGCTAAAATGCTAAAAGGTGTTTTAGGAAGGTTTAAGAGGGTTTAATAAGTTGAGGGCTAAAAGTGTCAAACTTTGAAATCTGACAAGGGCGCGGAGAGGCATGGCCTAAGCCTCTCGCGGGGCGCGAGATGCGTGTGTCTGCAGAAAATTTGCTTGGCCTCCACATAAATTGCCAAAAACCATTTGATTTGAAACCATGGCTTTCCAAACTGCTATGCCACGTTTTAGGACACTTGTAAGCTTCCTCTTACACCCCTTAACACCTGGCATCACCTCCTTCAAGCTCTCCAACTATAAATAGATGCCGAAGTTCACCATTTGAACTTGCACCTTTCTCATTCACAGCTCTATCTCCCTCCTCTGGAAGTTCCTAACTGAAAGAAGCATCCAACTTGTAAGTGTTCCTTGCTCTTGCATTTTCGTTTATAGGCTTTTATAGCCAAAAGTCAAGTGTTTTAAAGAAAACGCCTTGACTTTCGGTTAAGACCATTATTGTCCAGCCATTGTTCGTAACGAACATGGCTAAGTGATCATAATAAGGTAGGTGTTAGTCCCTATAAAGGGCACCTCTTGAAGATCACGTTTGCTAGACCAATTGACGGGTCAAAGTTATGATATTAAAAAGTCAAACTGACCATTTTTCGGAAAAATCATAAATTGATCTTATATATGTTATGAAACCTATTTGATACATAAACAAATTGGTAGTAATTATTAGAATATTAAGAATGTTCGGCTCGTCAATTTCAGTTCTAGGGTCGGTTCGCAACCGAAAGTCGCGAAGTTTGACTTATGCTTTGACTTTCGATTCTGGACCCTATTTAGATTAGTTAGATACTGATCTAAAATGCATTATGATCGTAATATAATGTAGCATAACCCTCTAAGGTTATATTACATTATCATAATCAGAATCGAAGTTTATGCACAAGTTCCGTAATTATGACATTTTGACTAAAATGCCCTTTTTGCGTAAACTTAAAAATGAGTTTCCTACTGATGTAATATTATAAGTAGGATTATTTGGGATGTTAAATCAGATTATAAACTGAGTTTAAGAGCAAGTCCTTGTATTATGTCGATAAATGAGATAAGGCCCTTGTGTCTTATAAAATGGCTATAATCACATCTTTTCAAAGTAAATCTTTTACCTACTGATATGTTATATTAATAACATATCTAAGACATGTTAACATGACCTTAACACCGGTTTTCATTAAATATCACACAAATCGTCACTTTACGACATAAGCGTCGTTTCGGCGCATAGTATGGTTTTAAACCATATTTACTAACCAAGACTTTTTACCTATTGATTATAAAACTTATTTTAAATATTTTTACAGTAGGTACAAGATATAAACTCAGAATCCCAAATAATGTATAAACTGTGTGTAAAATGACCAAAATGCCCCTTCAATGCATAATTTGGTCATAAAAGATAAATTACACATATAATTAATATCCTACGGATATTATATCATAAATAAGTTATTTTTCCAGCATACTTAAAATTATAACATTAAATTATATTCAAGTTCCTTTTATACGGTGTGAAATTACCGAAACGCCTTATAAGGCATAGTTTCACTTTAAAACCATAACGGGCATAAAAGTTGATATCCCACTGATATTACAGCTTATTTAAAGTTTAATGACATATAGAACTTGTCCATGACTTATCCGGTTACCCGATATCGCTGATATGCGTACGGTTAAGCTATTAACTAGTTTATGAAAATTAACCGAAACGGGTCTAACCTTGTCATTTAAGTCTCAAAATCCAGAATGTTTATAGTTTATCCATATTACACAAGTCAATGGTACTTGTTGGGATTAAGCTACATTCTATCCAATCATCGTTTAATCTAGCGTTATACGTTTTGATCAAGTACGCTAGTCGGTCTAAGTCTATGACTTAAATAAGACCGTTAGTATTTAATTGGTTAGCTTATGCATAATCCAGACTAGAGACTTACGATAAATGCTATCTGCACTTAGTACTTTTGTGTACGGCTGAGTTAATAAATATTGCGTTTAAACAAAGAATAGCTCAGGTAAATACTCTCGACTTATTTCCCCTATACGGGCTTGGGTTACGGTAAATTATTACCGCTTGGTCGGAAATGGGATCAATCGAATGCCAGATTGTGGCTAGTAAATCTGCATATTATGTTTTAATCAGTTCTGTTTGATAACTTAAACATCGGGGGTTAACTACCATGTCCTGGATATACTCGGCTCATTACAATAGATAATGGCCACGACCTTAGCGCGGGTGTTGGCATACACCCGATAGACGCTCAAAATGCATTTCCACAAGGTTGGGAAGAATTGACTCCTTCGTGAGTCCAAAGTGGTGTGTACATTAATCATGTCTCGGTCTCCGTACCGGGTCCTGTATGTATGGACAAACATGTAAATCTGTTAACAAGGTTGTACGGTTAACTTTCCCAGGTTATAAAAGATTTTTTGCTGATACGCACTTAAAACATATTTTAAATGTTTTCAAAATGAGTCAGTTGGGTGCATTTACCAGCGAAAGCTGACGTATTTTCAAAAGACTAAGCTTGCAGGTACAATATGAAAATAGGCTGGAAGTGCTTGGTACTGATAAGAGGATCTTGCAAATCCTAGATCTGCCCAAAGTCTATTTTACATTTTTTCTTTGTACAATTTATGATCCGCCTGTGGATCTTCTATTACGAGCCTGTATATTATTTTGTATTTCGAACATTTGGTTTGTAATAGTAATTTAAATCCAAGACTTCCATTGTGCTGTGTTTAATTGTCTATGATGTTATCAACTTACGTCATGATATTCGCCACGGGCCCACCGGTGTTTGATAGGCTGTGGAAAGCCGGGGTGTGGCATTCTGGATTCATCTGAGGAATTGTCCAGTTTAAACCCTAACCCTGCTGTAAACTCTTCGGGATTAAGAGGTACAGATGGTTCAAAACGTGGCATTTCCTCCTCGTCAGACAATTTGGTATAATGGTGTTTTAATGGTAGTGGACACGACTTATACCCAATGCATTTCACATCCCCTTAAGTTATTGAACATCACTGATGTGATCAAGCACATATCGGGAGTTAGAATAACTCTCCAATTTTAGCTTAATTGCATCATGCTCGCATTTGGCAATGACTAACTCCTTTTTTGTTTCTTCAAGGATATTAATGTAGTTATTAATACCAGTTTGCTTGTTCAAAATTGTTTTTGTTAACTCAGACACGATTTTCTTAAGAGTTTCAATTACATATTTGAATTCCTTTTCATTTCGAGTTAAAGGCATATTTGCCTCTTTGCATTTTGACAATTCAACTACTGAGCTTTGATTGTGACTGTTAGTTGTTTCAAATTTAGTCTTTAAGTCAGCACAATCTTGCATATCCTAGGAGATTCGGATTTTACTTGACTTGTTGAACCTGCAACATTAGCCATAAAAGCAGTATGATGAGAAAAAGATCCATCGTTAGCAAAGAATTTCTCTATTTCCTTCGATGCAACTTATGCTTTCTTTATCAGCCCAGAATTTTGACTTTTCAGCTTCTCTCCTTCTTTCAGCAACTCATTGACCTTAGTATCAATCTTTTCCCTGACATGTGAATCTGATCCATAACCACCCACACCTGAGCTTTCCTCGTCAGAATTCCCATTATACCCAGGACTATCATCATCATCAGAAGAGTCAATACTGTGAACATGTTTGATATGATTGATTATCTTAGCATAACAAGCAGTTCCTCCTTGATTCTCATTTCCCAATTGAACTGACCAATCACATCCTTCATCTGCTTGTACTACTAACAATCTGCTTGTGTTGTTTGAAGGCCCATACTGGTTGGAGTTGTTTGGGTTGTTAACAGCTACTATACCCCATTCATTGTTAACATGAGTTGTGTTGGATGAATTTGGTTGATTTCAGAATGGGTTGTGATTTCCTTGCTTGCTAGGTTGAGTACATTCACATTTGAAATGACCTTTCTCACCACAGTTGAAGCAAGTAATAGCATCTTTATCAAGGCCATACTTTGTGTCTTTCTTGCTTTCCAAACTTGTTCTTTGAGTTCTACTTATGTAGTCTTTCGCTCTTCTAACCGCACTTGCAAATGCCCATTTAATATACATCAATTACATTTCCTCCCTGTCTATTTGCTGATAGTCCTCATTAGTCAAATTAATGTTTCCAATTTGTCCGGCGACTAGTCCACATACGCGCTAACCATAGTGTTCAGAAGTTCTATGTGTTCCTGAGAAACTTCTACACTAACCTTGGAAAGATGTGAAGTATCAAGTCTGATAGTATTAGGATTTGAAGGTTGAAAGTTGTTACCATAGAAAGCTTGTTGAGAAGCTTGTTGTTGAACTTAAGGTGTAACAACTTGTGGTTGAGGAAGAAAGGCTTTTGGAACAAATGCTTGACCATAGGTTTGAGCACTTGAACCAGCAGATTGATCTGTATGAACTGGCTATGGTAGAAAAGGGTTAACATTTGACACAAATGCTGTTTGGAGTTTTGGTTGCTGAGTTGTACTAACGCCTGTGTTAATACCTCTGAAATACATTTCAGGGTTTTGTGGAACATGAACTCTTTTCGCTTTTCGTATTTCTGATAGTCCTCATTAGTCAAATTAGTGTTTCCAATTTGTCCGGCGACTAGTCCACAATACGCACTAACCATAGTGTTCAGAAGTTCCATGTGTTCCCGAGCAACTTCTACACTGACCTTGGAAAGATGTGAAGTATCAAGTCTGATGGTATTAGGATTTGAAGGTTGAAAGTTGTTACCATAGAAAGCTTATTGAGAAGCTTGTTGTTGAACTTGAGGTGTAACAACTTGTCGTTGAGAAATAAAGGCTTTTGGATCAAATGCTTGACCATAGGTTTAAGCACTTGGACCAGCAGATTGATCTGTATGAACTGACTGTGGTAGAAAAGGGTTAACATTTGACACAAATGTTGTTTGGAGTTTCGGTTGCTGAGTTGTACTAACGCCTGTGTTAATACCTCTGAAATACATTTCAGGGTTTTGTGGAACATGAACTCTTTTCGCTTTTCGTGTTTCTTCTTCATTCTTGTTCTCAAGCTTCTGAACGAACTCATAAATAGTGATCATATCAAAAACACCTGTGTGCTTTAGCAAGTCAATAAATTGACTCCACTTAAGTGGTAAGGCATCAGCAAAACGCATCACAATCTCTTGTGAAGATGCGTTCACCTTGTATGAATACATTTCACTAAGCAGATGATGGAAACGAGTTGTCATGTCGTTTAGTGTCTTATTCTCCATGAACAGAAAACCTTCAAACTCTTTCTTAAGAAGATCATGTCGTATCTTTCTAGTTGCAGCATTTCCTTCCCCTCTTACTTCCAAAGTATCCCATAAATTCTTGGTTGCGGTAAAGTACACAAATTGATGATAAATATCCTTATAAAGTGCTTGTATAAGGATAGCAAATGCCTTCTACTCTAAATCATAAGCCTTTTTATCATTTTCATCTAAGTTGGCTAAAGAGGTTGGATTTGATCCTGCTTTTCGAGAGATTCCTTGTATGGTGTAGTAAAACAGGTCCACAACTCTGTATTTTGACCAAGAACATACGTATGAAAAAGACTTTTCCATGAAGGATAATCGTTCATATGATTCCACTTTGATGGACGGTTGTTACTTCCTGTTTGACTCTCGCTAATGAGAAGAGTCTGAATGCTTTGATTTTGATTTACCACGCACGCCCATTGATTAGCGGTAATCATGGCCGTTTGCTGAGGCATTAATGATTTAACCCATGAGGTTGCGGAGCTAGATTGTGGTGAATCTTGGTTTGTACTTGAACTACACCCCCAATCCCAAGGATTTGTACCCATTTTGCTTGTTTGATTATGAAAATCAGCTTAAAAAATCAAAATTCCAAGGATTAACTTGAAATAAAAGTCTTCTGTTAAAGTTCAAAATTTCAAGAACCACGAAGCATCAGTTCTCACGAAAAACTGGTCATGAAAAACTACTACCACGAACAACCCCAGGTGTCACGAAAAGCCAAAGAAAGTCACGAAGAACTAGTGGTTCGTACGAAGAACCAGTGGTTCGTACAAAGAACCAGTGGTTCGTACAAGGAACCAGTGATTCGTATGAGGAACCAGTGATTCGTACGTAGAAGCACTGATTCGTATGAATAACCACTGATTCGTACGAAGAAGCACTAATTCGTACGAATAACCACACTGCTTCGTACGAAGAAGCACTAACTCGGGGGGGGGGGGGTGTTTCGCAGGGATGGTTTTTCACAGGGGGATGGTTCGTGAATTGTTGGTGAGAAGTTTCCTTTTGTATCAGAATTTTGTTTCTGAGTTTTTTTTAAAGTTGGCAGTTGTTTAGACAGATTTGGTTAAAAAACAAATATTCCAAAAACACCTTTTCAGTCAAATCTTAAGATTCGGTCAACACTCAAGGAATATTCCAGTGAGTTTTCCGACAAGTGCTTCACCGGAAAATATGTCGAACTAAACTTTGATAGAAAATTTCAAGAAAAACAGTATCCTAACATGTCTTCATGTATTTTAACAAGGTTTTTATAAAAATTTTCTGAAAACAACAAGTTTTACCTAAGTTTTAAACCACTTTTCTTGTAAAAACTTAAGTTTCTTGTTTGAAGTTCAAGAACACTTCCAGGAAGCTTCACAACTGCTCAAACACAACACTATGCTTCGTTTTAAACAAGGAAGAGAGCCAAGGCTCTGATACCACTTGTAGGTCCACTTGGAGGATCAAGATAACCTACTACCTTGTTATTTAACACACATACTAGTGCGGAATCCACGTAAGTATGCAAACCAAAGCAAAGTAACTCAAATACAAAGTAACCAAAGATTCACTATCTTGATTAACTGAAAAGAGCTAGTACAAACACATACACACAATGTTCATACACACTCAGGGTATTATTTATGTGCTCTCTTGGTCTCTTGAGTGCTCTCTTGCTAAAACTGTGAGGTGCATGTCTGTTTATATAGGCCCAACACCCATAACATTCACGAAGAATGTCACAGTGCCACGAAGAAGGGCTAGGCCCACGAAGAACAGGTTCTTCGTGGCCTCTCCCATGAACAACTGATAGGTCCACAAAGAAGGGTCTCATGAACAACCAGTTGTAATGAAGAACTATTCTTCGTGAATGGTCACTCGCACGAACAAACAATTGCTTCTTCTTGAATGGTCACTCATACGAACAAGCAATTGGGTCTTCTTGAATGGTCACTCGTACGAACAAGCAACTGGCTCGCATGAACAAGCAACTGGCTCTTACGAAGAACAATTTACTCGTACGAAGGACAATACACTCGCACGAAGAAGTGGTTCTTCGGGGAACCCTTCTAACAAACATGCTGCACAGACAACAAGATCAGAAACACAAAACTTAACAGTATGCACACATGCAACTGTTTTACAACACAAACAAACTAAACGTCGTACTAAATCAAGATAGGAGGATATCTTGATTTGGTCGACACGACCAAAACTTTACAGACGCAACAAACAAAGACCGTACAATTACTGACGTAACTAAGAACAAGCGACATACACAAAAGTGTATCAATATACACTAAAATGAGTTATTTTTTAACTAGTTATTGCTTGTTTAAATGCAGATGGCGTAGCTTTTAAGGAACTTTTAGATAACGACTCATGAATGAAGATTATATAGGAGGATATTTTTTAACCAGCCCCCCTCCCCCCGAATGTTTCGTTTAGAAGTGTAATATTTTTGATTTTTCATCCGAAACTTTTAGAATTATATCAAAGTCCGTTCTAGTTTATAAACTTTAAGTAAAATTTGTTATTACTATATATAAAATCAAAGTTGAGTGTTTTTTTAATCTTAAAGGTAGTTACAATTTATCTTAAAGATCGTTGGACTGAGTTGCAGATACTTAACATTTATCTCGCATCATTATAAATATTTGGTCTTTATTTTTGTTAAACAATATTTAGCATCTTTTTATGTGTAATAACGCCTCATGAATGAAGATTATATAGTTTTATTAGGAGTTATTATTGTTTGACCCTACCCAAACATATAACTAGAAACATAGCTCCCTCCCCCCATGGAATTTTTGGTCAAGCTCCGGCACTATATGAATGTATGATCCTATGACTTCTAGTGAAGTTGACACTAATAGGAGTATGTTATGTGTACGTCTATTGTTCAACTAGCAGTATATGATTTTTGCCAATACAAGGTCCTGTCCATCGGGATATTATAAGATATCACAGTGCTAAAATTGGTAATCTTGTACATCCAGTGGTAACTTCCTTCTGAAAAAAATCAACGATAATTATGTTGTGAGATTTCGTATACAATATAAAAAGAATACCAGTAATATATATATATATATATATATATATATATATATATATTATATATATATATTATAATATATATAAGGCATATAACATATTCATTTTAAAACTAATACTATGTTAAGAATAGTATGCATATGTACATAACGTTTAACTTTTCAATTAAAAGAGTGAAATTGAAGGAAAATTTATTTAATTTTCTTTCCCTACTCTTTGTGTAACTTTCTGCTATTTTTTTAAGTATAAACATGTGTATATGTATAGAGAGATTGGTTAACATATAACATATTGCTTAACGTATGATGTGTACGAGATGAAATTACGTATGTGATAAAACTCAAAAACCCTAATCACGTATGTTAAAAACCATAATCACGCATGTTATATTTTCACAGCGTACGCAGTGTACGTTAGGCAAAATTATACAATACAGTTTCAATATATATATATATATATATATATATATATATATATATATAGGATTATGATCATTTGTGAACAACTTCTTGAAAATGAACTGAGTGAACTAATATTGACCATTGATTATTTTTTAGATTAAAAGGATAAGATTGACATTAGCTCTCTCTCTCTCTTCATTAAAATCCCTTAATTTTCTCATATATTAATTCTCTCTCTCTCTCACATTTTTAATTACTTCTCCATTATTTTAAACTCGTGTAGAATCAGTTGCTAATAATGTATATGAAACTCCTAACAGAACTAGGTACTGGACACCAACTATCCCTCCCAGATTCAAACCGTATATGAAACTCCTAATGGAACGAGGTCGTGGACTACAAATACACAGATGTATCAAAAGTCTGTACACGTCTGTATAAACTAACAACTGTATATCTTGTATAAACTGATAGTTAGCGAAACTGTACACATGTGTATAAACTAACAGCGGTTGTATAAATTGATAATTAGTGAGACTGTACACATGTGTATAAACTAACATCTGTGTATCTTGTATAAACTGATACTATCGAGACTATACACATGTGTGTACACTAACAACCGTGTATCTTGTACATACGGAAACTAGCAAGATTTTAGGAATTTTGATTATATTGTTTAATAAATGCAATTTACAAAAGACGCAAATACCCTTCTGTCAATTAATTTAAGGGAAGTTACAACATTATAATTACAATCTTGCCATTATTTAAAAATCTATATATGATATAATTCAATGGCTCAGATTAGTTCACACAGTTCACTCTCAACCTAGTGTTCACTCTAGAACCCTACCATATATATTATATATATATATTGGAGAGTTCAAATGAGAAGAAAATTTTTATAAGAATAAAAAGAATAACTTTTAAACAATTAAAAATTCTCCATTTACTTCATTTAATGTGTGTATTTAATATTATGAAAAAGAGCATATAAGTAAATCTATAATTATCATTAATTAGCTAATTAATTAAACTTGTAACTCATTTTTAATATACTTTTTCAAGATAAAATAATTTATAGTGAAGGACAATTTTCGACATGTGTATGATAAATTTTAGTATGTGTAGGATAAATTTTAAAATGTGTAGGATATAATGTTTTATTTTATTAATAAGAGATAACATAATTAATAAGATGAGTTATAAACTATTTAATGTTTTACCATTATATCCTTTGTTTTTTTTTCTCACATAAAATTTCTTCTTAAATCAACATTCCCTTATATATATATATATATATATATATATTTTATATATATATATATATAATATGTATATTCCCATCTGATTTTACTATTTTAGACAAAGGAGTGAAACACTATCAATATCATATTTCTAAAGTCAAAATGTTACGGAGTATGCACATCTGCAAAATATATTATGGTAATATATATATATATATATATATATATATATATATATATATATATATATATATATATATATATATATATATTCCCATCTGATTTTACTATTTTAGACAAAGGAGTGAAACACTATCAATATCATATTTCTAAAGTCAAAATGTTACGGAGTATGCACATCTGCAAAATATATTATGGTAATATATATATACATATATATATATATATATATATATATATATATATATATATTCCCATCTGATTTTACTATTTTAGACAAAGGAGTGAAACACTATCAATATCATATTTCTAAAGTCAAAATGTTACGGAGTATGCACATCTGCAAAATATATTATGGTACATGATTGTATATGGTCTACTCATCGCCTAAAATTACGTGTTGTGTTTTTAATTTTTTTTTCACTTTCTATGAATATCAACATTTGTACATGCCCAATGTCTATACTAATGTTATAGTGGACCCCCAAAAAGCATATTATATTAAATTTTAAGTAATACGATCAATTAAGATACAACAATTATTAGGCTTTACTTAGTTAAACAATAATTATATTTTAACCCCTATTAAATCAACTTTCTGCTACTATTTTTAAACAGTCATAACTTTTTCATCTATTTTTTTAAAATTACATCATAAAAAACAAATTATTATCTTTAACTTGAGTGTGGTATTGCTATAACTTTTTTTTAATTTAAAAAACTAACATATTATGCAATTACCATTATCTGTGTTCTTCGCTGCATCGTGCGGGCACTCTTTAGCATATGACGGTTTCGATAAACAATATTCTTAGGGTGAGAAACGTAAGAAGCAAAATAATGATATGAATACAAATTGTTGATATGCATATAAAGGTACTGATATGTAACAACGTATTTGTATAGTTATATATCATCACTTTGCTTTCTGCATTTTCCATGTTAAAATCTATTTGTTTTTGTGTACATACCATAACATCTTAACATGTGAAAAAAAACTAAAAAGTTGGTTTACAGTAAACACAAAAATTAGAATCCAAATTCGCACTCGAAGGAAAAGGGACAATAGTCAACAAAATTCTTCTACGAAAATCAATAAAGCCAGCATATAAATCTTTCGCAAGTAATGCTAGGCGAATGATGCAAAAGTCGTTAAAATTTAACACAATATAAGTTTACGGTATAAGTTCCAAGTATTTGTGAATTTTTAATTAAAAGTAAAACTTATCGGGAATAATATATATATATATATATATATATATATATATATAAATGCCCTTCAAAATAAAATGTATATATATTCACTATATCTCACTTGTGTTTTTATATACTCTAATGCAACATTTTTGGCATTTATGATTGATGGACGAGGATGTGACACCAATTGGCATAATAAATATTAAGTTTAAATTTATAATTCATAAGTTAATCTTAAAACAAATTTATTTATATGCTTACGACAATCTAAGTATTTAATTAGGTTTTCAACTAGAGTCTTAGATTAGATCTTTAATATTACACGGAGTATGATTATTTAATCTACATCGTCTAGTGATATTCTAATCATGTTGATCATATAGTAAAAGTAAACTGATTACAATTCTATGTTATTATGACTTCAAAATAAACCAATCAGCTAGCATAGATTTTGATGTTCTTCCTGTATAAGCAAGAAGTCTTTGCTTAAAAGCAAAGTTATTCGATTATTCTCTTTTGAAATTTTCTTTTACAATGAGAAAAAGAACCAAATGGTGTAAAAATAATTCGAATCTTTTATCGTGTATATAGAAAGTAGTAAAGAGTTATGCTTATTGCTTGGGAATATATCAGCATTTAGAACATTTTAATTGAGGGTTTATAGTTGTTGATTACCAAAGATTTGAAATGAAAGAAGTGATATATAGAGCTGAATGAACGTCATTGTTTAAGAAGTTATTTTCGACAAAAAAAAACTTTATAACCATGTATATGGGTGGGTTTTATGAATAATTACGCAACTTATATAGCTAATTACGCAACCTAAGTCTACAAATTACGTAACATATATAAGTAATTACACAATTTATTTTTGAGTAAATTGAACAAAACGTCCTTTAAGTTTCACCAATCTTGCTGGTTTCAGCCTTAATCTTTAAAAGTTGCCAAAACCAGCCTTTAAGATTAATTTTGTTGCAGGTTTCATCCTTTATCACTAACCCAGTTACTAATCCATGTTAAATGGCCTCACATGCATAGCATGTGAGGGTAAAACCGTCTTTTCATCTCTCTCTCTCCACTTCCTGGTGTGATTACTGGAGAGAGAACCCAAAACCCACCTCTCATTTTCCATTTTCCAAGAACTCGACACACAAGATTTAAGCAACCACAAGCCCAAGGTGGTTGTGATCATCACCATCATCATCATCAGTATCTTCTTGTTCCTTCAAGTGTTGTGGTAACACCTACACACACCATCAAGATAAGATCACCAATCTTCTTTTTCTGGCTCAGAAAAGTCAAGAATCCAATTTTTTCCATTTGATGTCTTGGGAGTTTATAGCAGTGTTCCCTGCAAATCTTTATTTCAGAGCAGTAATTGTGTTGTGTCTCTCTCTGGTTTCTCTCTCTATATCTATTGTCGTAGCTGTCTGCAAAATCTCTTATGTGTTAAAGAGAATTTCAGAGACCCCACCATCTATCTATACACAGACTGGTACATCTTCTCAGATCTTGTATCTTCTTCAACCCTATATTCGAATTTGGTAGAAGAGATTTGAAAGGGGTTCTCTATGACCAAGGAGTAGAAACAAGAGATAGCTTCCCCAATTTCTCGGAACTTCACCTGGGCGCCACCGGGAGTGGGAGGAACGTCGGTGGTTCTTCATCCTCGCCGCTGCTGGACACACCCGATGTTTTTGCAGCATCCGGTGGTGGTGGATTGCTTACAGGTTCAACCTACGGTAACCCAATAAATTGATTCTAGTTTTTCTTTTTACAAAAAGTGTCGTCTTAGAAACTTCATGGAAACTGATTGGCTGCGTGGCATTGTGTCCCCTCCGACCCATCCGGTGCCGCCGCCCTCCGCCGTGTCTCTGTCGTCTGGTTCCGCAACGATCTCCGTGTTCATGATAATGAATCTTTGAATAAAATCGGGTTGCCATCGGTGGACCGAATGGATTTAGCCGGAGAACGGCTGAATTCGAAGTATAAAGAGGCGAGAATCGAGTCTGAAGCGAGGATTCGCGACGCGATGTTCTTTCAATCGAGTCTGAAGCGAGACAATTAGGGAGATATGTGGGAGTAATTTGCAGCAGTGTGTTGGGGAACCAGAATCAATTTATTGAGGAAGTGGAGAGAGAGAGATGAAAAGACGGTTTTACCCTCACATGCTATGCATGTGAGGCCATTTAACATGGATTAGTAACTGGGTTAGTGATAAAGGATGAAACCTGCAACAAAATTAATCTTAAAGGCTGGTTTTGGCAACTTTTAAAGATTAAGGCTGAAACCAGCAAGATTGGTGAAACTTAAAGGACTTTTTGTGCAATTTACTCTTTATTTTTAGAATTGCACCACCTATCTTTATAATTACGCATGTTACACACTATACATACATTGGGTGTCTTTTTCCGTTTTTTATTAACATATATTACAACTAGGTTTGGTGTGTTATTCACTGGTTAAACAATGTAAATTATATTAATTTATAGTTCTATAGATAATCAAAAATATAAACAAAATTATATATTAAAATAAATAAGAATATTGAATTTTAATAATCCCAACTATTCACTGTTAGTCGCCAACAGTCTCAACTTAAAAAATAACCACTGCAGTCCCAATTATTAACATATTGGCCTCTAATGGACCCTAACTAACAGAACACTAAGTTTGTTAGTCTTCGGTCGTCGAAAAAACGTTTTTGGCTGAAAAACTCATTTTTGGCCAGAAAACTCAAAATTTTCTTCCCAAACCTCTTTGTAACCTTATTACGGACCTTTAGAAACTTTTTTCTAGTAAAAGCCTTAATTATTGAAGTTGCCGGAAAACTCCTTTTTTCGACCGAAAAATTCTTTTTGGCCGAAAACTTAACATCTTTGTCACAAACCTCTTTGTAACCCTAGATCGGTCTTTTAGAAACCTTTTTCAGGCCAAAACCGGTTTTTTGGCGACCGGATACTAATGGTGTTAGGGTTCTGTTAGTCAGGGTCTATTGGTGACCAATATGTCAAAAGTTGGGACTGCCAGTGGTTATTTTTGAAGTTAGGAATATTAGCGGCTAACAGTGAATAGTTGTAAGATTATTAAAATCTAATATTCCAAATAAATATGACAAGGAAAAAGTTAATATACAACTTGCACATTTTGGCAAACATGGTTGACACCTTCAGTGTCTTGCAACACAAGGGCAGGTGTTTAATCTTCTTTAAAGCTGAAATACTACAGATTAATAGGTAATCAAGTATGTGAAAAAAAAAAATCAAGAGTGCATGTTTGAAGATGAAAAGAATGATTACCTCAAACACATTTTGAGAAAACTAATCATTTTCCTATGTACAATCTAGCAAGTTCATTATATGTAGACTTCAAATAATCATTTTTCTCATGGTTACAGTTATGGAAGACCATAGCATATGTAAAGAATCAAATCTTGTTATTAATCAAACTTATTCTCACTAAAAAGATATTGTATACGATATGTGACTAAAACTAATTTCTTTATAATATGTGTAGCTTAGAATTCGAACTTGCAAAGTATTTGTACAAAAATGGTTGGTCGATCTCACTTTGATGAAATAAAAGTGTCACAAGAGTAGGGCTAGCTTCATCAAAAATATATGTGTACACCAAATTAAAATACCTTAAAATCAACGAAAAGTTCATCAACAGGCTTTAGTATCCTAGGAGTTAAATTGGCAAACGATGAATCTCCATAAAGGATGAGCTTCGCGTTTCGTATGACCGAAATCATGGTTAGATAGCATTATCAACTAAAATCATAAAAATATCATATTCTTCCCACAAAATTTAGGGAAAATCACAACCCGTAGTGATGAATTGTGAATTTTATTAAATTCCATTTCTTGTTAAAAAAGCATAAAGAATCATGAGGAAATTTAAGAGAATTTAAAATGTTACAATCGAAAACATTTTGTCATCTATGAGGCTTTTTATATCCTTTTTTTAATTTCAGATGATGTACGACCAACTTATTTCTTCAAGTAAGGCTGAACGGTATAGCCATAAGGGACGTCGTGCTCATGGAACCCCCCTCACCAAAAAAAATATATCCCACCCGTGGTCTTTGTGGATCTCCACGGTCCAGCTTTCATGATTTTGACGCTTTTGATCATTGTCAAACGGTCTAATTTAAAAAAAATCTGATTCACTATTTTACATCTATTTAAACAAACAAACCCACAACTTTGTTTACAAGATCACCCTCTTATTCTCTAAACTTTTCACAACGCTTAGTTCTATAAAATCATAAATTCCGAGATTATATATCTGAATCCATGGCGCCTTCATCCTCTTCCGACGAAATCATCGTATTTTTTAACACGGTAATGGGAACTGCACAAATTATTTTAGAGAAAGAACAAACTACATCCAAATGTAAACACAGAAGACATGCTTAAATAGGGACCAAGAAGGTAATTATATTTTTTATGTCTAGTGTAATTAATTTTTATAGAGTAATTACTATTTTTCAGTGTAATTATTATTTTCTTAGGGTATTTACTATTTTTTTAGTGTAATTACAATTTTTTCGGGTGATTAATATTCTTTGTGTAACTAAAATTTATATCCAATATAGGTGCTCACGATAGGTTGGTGGTCGATTACTTTGTCGAAAACCCAGTATACACTGATGAACTGTTTAGGCGTAGGTTCCGAATGACCCATCGTCTTTTCCTACGTATAGCCGATCATTTGGCAAATTTTGACCCGTTTTCACATTAAGGTGGGATACTAGAGGTAAAAGAGGATTTACAACTTTACAAAAGTATATATTGGCAATTTGTCAATTGGCTTACGGCACAGGTAGCGATGCATGGGATGAATATTTGAAGATATCAGATAAAACATCATGAGAGAGTTTGTACAAGTTTTACAAAGGTGTGGTCAAGCTATACAACAAGAGGTATTTGTGAAAACCATCAAAGAACAACATCCTAAAGTTGTATGACACGCACGAAGTAAACATGTTCTTTTTCTTGGAATGCTTGGTAGCATCGATTGTATGCATTGGCCGTGGCGTAATTGCCCTATGCATTGTGAGGTCAATATATGCAAGGTGATCACGGTTATCCCACATTAATTCTAGAAGTTGTGGCTTCATAGAGCTATAGGTTTGGCATGCTTTCTTAGGTGTTCCTAGTTCAAATAATAACTTAAACATTCTAGGTCAGTCGGATGTTTTCAATGACATTATTAACGGTACCGGACCCGATTCTAGGTTAATGGTTTGGGGAGTGAATTCAAGCATGGGTATTAACTAACGGATGGAATATACCCAAGCTACGCAGCGATCGTTAAAACTATATTGTATCTGGAAGATGATAAAAGAAAGAAATTTTCCAAATGTCAAGAATCTACGAGAAAGGATGTTGAAAGACTATATGGTGTTTTACAACAAAAAGGCACATTGTGGCAAATCCGGCATGAGCATTTGCATCAAAAAAATTGAGATAATGTATGTATGCTTGTATCTGTTGCATAACATGATTATCGAATACAAAGGTAACGCCATATGTGAAAAAGATGAAAACGAAATTGATGAGAATGTTGTATCGGTTAATGAAGGGCAATAAGAGTTTAATATGTAGGTGTTATACAATGAGGCTACGCATAACAACCTTTATACGGATTTGATTGAACAGATTTGGCAATTCAGTAGGATCTACAATGACGATTAGTTTAAATATTTTTAATATGTATTATTAGAATTTCCTTATTTTAAATTTATGTAGTTTTATTATGTTAGTTATTAAATAAAATAAATAGGTATATTTATTGTTTATCAAAACAAATTTTAGATAAAAATAAAAAAATAGGAATTGGATTGGGAGGATCATCACCACATAATATAGGTTGATGATGAAGGATAATGTCAAGTGATGTAGTGATGACGTGAAGGATAGTGATGGTAATCACAACTATTACTACACCTTATAGCCTAAGTCATTATACTATGTCTCTCGAGGCCCGAATCTTTTCACCTCCATATATCACATTGGGTAGACGTAAAATGTCTAAAATATTCTTACTAATGAAAAAATAAAATAAGTAACACATATTCAGTTAATTAACTATTAATTACTTATTTAAGAATTTAGTTAAATAAAACATACAAAAAATTATAACCCATTCACCTTCTTTCATACTCATCTTCTCCCATCTATCTCTCTCGCTTTATGTGTATATATATACCGACTGAGTGTATGAAACCCTGTTCGGGTATGATTGGGTATTGAAAGAAACCAGATAGGGCTCGGATACACGTAATGAAGAGAAAAACCCAACCTTGTGTATGGAGTTGGGTATGATTGGGGTTCAGGTATTACTGGTTATTGAAAACGGGTATGACTTCGGGTATGAACGAGTATTAGTACCCTTTATAAAAGTTCTTTTTTTCTTAATTTACACAAAAATAATTCGCTTAAAATTTTAATTTGGTTCGCAATTTAAAAAATTACAATAGATAACAATAACATAAATTCACTCAAATACAAAGTATTTACTTTATAATATGCATTTTATAAATATTTATATATAAAAGTTGTAAAGTAAACTTAAAGATATACTTTAAAAATTCAGGTATTAATGTAAGAATGAAAGATTGAGTATGGGTTATGAGTTGAAAAGTAACATTAAACCAAATCAATGTGATTGATGAATGCATGAACACCTAGTGTTGATGTAAGAATGTAGGAACAAAACAAATAACTATGACTGTTTGCAAATGAAGCCCTTGAATAGTAGGTCTTCTCAATGAATTGGGTGGGATTCGGCTACAAAGTCTAAATTTTCGAAAAAGTGTAAAAGTCATAAAGCACTATAACTTTAGCCATAAAACACACCTAAAACCCATAAATAACAGAGTGAAGACTAGTAAAACACTATATTCAAACCATAATAGTCAATAAAAATTTCAAACACACAATCATAGAACTATGAATATAAAACACAACATGTTAATTAACATTAAACACAATAATGTTTGTCATTCGATAATCAGAGCCTTATCCTCCAAAACACAAAACACAACCCACTTATATGATGTTTTAGTAATCTTCGTTTTGTTATTTGTGGATTTTGGGTGTGTTTTATGACTTTTTACACTTTTTAGAAATTTGGACTTATATATATATATATATATATATATATATATATATATATATATATATATATATATATATATATATATATATATAGCGCACATAATGGACTAGAATTTGGTAGATAAATATATATTTGCTTAAAATTATAATATTTAGTGTAGTCAAAAGTTGTGAGTCCAAAGAATCATTTTACAACCTTAGGTATCTATTTAAAATATTTACGAAACATGTTAATATATTTATTTATGTAATAAACCCCAACACGTTTTCCATACGAGAATACAAGGATGATTTATGATTTTATTATCATCTATGATTATATATTATATATAATTATATATTTTCGAGAAATCAAAGACATATCACCAACGATTATGGGTCAAACACATGAGTCGAATGGTTCGAAAGCTGGAAGGTATTAACATGTCGAGTCGTGTTGGGTGAATCAAATACATATCGGACATGTATGTCATGAACATGAAAGAACCTTAAATGTGTCTTAATATCACTTAGGGCATGATTAGGTCGTTGCACGTGGACGTGGACTTTGCTTATTATTTGTGGCATTTGGAGCCTATGCTTGCTAATCAAGTGAGTTACATAGCCCCTTTTTACCTTTTTACTTTTGGGTGAAACATACGCGTATCATTTTCAAATCAATATTTTATGGCTATATGTATTCTAAATGCTTTTGTGCGAAACTTTTTTAGATAACTCCATGTGTATATTCATTAACTGTGATCAAGCCGAACGTATTATATTATAGCACTATAGGTGTACAACCCATCCCGCTTCCATTTGGTTTGTTGTTGTATTTTATTACATTGTTATGCATCTTGGGAAGTGTGGGATGATAGAAACTGACTTTGTTCTTGGGAATCTTTTCTGGTTTTTCTACTCGATTTGTAAAAACTTTTTGGATTTTCATGCTTGTCAACATAAGGTTTGAATGTACCCCTCCTTGTTACCATATCTTGTTAAATACAAATTGCTTTAGTTATCATATATTGATGTACCATAACTTTTTCCATGTGTTGTTATTAAACCTATGTTACTCACCAACTACTTTGAAGTTGACCCATATTTTTTCACATATGTTTAGTTAAAAAATTGATACCATCCAAGTTTGCTCCACATAGGATTTGGATGTTTTGCTTTAGACTTATATTTAATCAAAACAATTATTATGTGATGTTTTGAAACGAGTTGTTTTGTGTTGGCTTGTAATTTGGTTAATTAATATATTTCAATATTAAATTAGTGTCATGTGTTTTGAACAATCTAGCTACGTGACTCCCCAACGATTCCGTCGTCTGTTGGGGTGTTACAGTTCTCATAATGTTTTCGGAAGACGTGTTTTAGCCTATAAGTGAACACTCACCCCAAGAATTCTCAGGTAAGCATAACTAGTCCCTCGTTTGATAGAGATTTATAGGAAGTGCTTGCCTAGACAGAAGACTCAAGAGTATGGATGTCCACCCTTCCGGATTGCATGTGTTCTTATTCATTACTCGAACCCTAAGACCTTGATGAGATTATGAAAACATTTTAGGCCTACTCCTAAGGATTTAATATTAATTATCGAAGGATAGATGATGATTTGCATAATATAGCGAATATACAGAGCAACTTTGGCAAGGATAGGGGTAGGCAAGATCATATAATAGGCACAAAGAACAAATTAAAGGCACATCAGAGAACTCATTTTTGGTGTACTAGGAATGTTATAGTTTAGGTCAAAACCATTCTAACAACCTAAGTTTCCTCTAACCATGGCTTTAATACCTATCTGTAACACCCCTACTGATGGCAGAAATATCGAGGCGGTACGAAATTATTCAATAGTACATGGTAACTATTAAAATTGAAATATTGATTAAACCTAAATTGAATATCCATACATGAAAGGAAAACAACTTGTTTAAACAAAGAAAAATAAGATCCAAATTTAATTAAAGTCTAAGTCCATGGCTCCTATGTGCATCAAGTCTTGTTATAGCATCACACGTTATTACTTGAAACATGTAAAGAGTCAGCTAATAATAGTTGGTGAGAAACATAGGTTTTTAATAGTAAAGCATGGTAACTACGTTTAGACAATCCAACAAGTATATATTTCTTCACAACTACACATTATATAACAAAAACATGCACAATCGAAGCTCCTAACATAACGAATGATTGTTTTGATCACCCTAGTCGCAATGGGTGAGTTTGTAAATCCTATAGCGCTATAATCTACTACAGTTGGCTTGAAGAAGTTAATGATTGTGCACAGGTTAGCGATTATCATGGATTCTTGCTCTAAATAACATGTATGATCATGAAATACTTGTGTAGCGATTTGAATTGCATAAAAAGAATGATTTTATAGAATGCATGTTTCACCCCAAGAAGTTAAAAATAGAAAAGGGATTTATGATATCAGCTTGATGATTGATGATGAGCTTGCACATTCTCAATAATTACAAGTCAGGATGGTTAATTAGGGCTATGAATATGTTATGATCATGGTTGTAGATGATATTGGTTACATAAGTGCAAGTACAATTGAAAAGAAATGGATGGCAAATATATATGAAATATCATGGATGTTACAGTTTCCTCAATTTTAGGAAATTTCTTCGTGAAATTTAATTGTAGCAGACCTTTGGATATGGTTGGGGAATATTTGTAAAGGTTGAAGTGTAAAAGTTACGGTTTATTTTGTTGAGTTTAGAGAAGGACATGAGATTTGAGTAACGAAATAAAGTGTTTCAAAAGAATTTCTATATACCAAGTGAAGTGATGACACTCGTATATGGACCTGATGTGTGTGCCCAAAGTTGATGAAAAATCTAGGATTGAATTGTTGGAGAACTTTGGATAAGTTATCGATGTATGGTTTGGATTCCAAAGATGGGATGCATCATTTGGGGTTGGAATGGTGACAAGTTGATGTTAATTTTTTTGGGTTTAACATGTCAAATAGATATCACTAGATAATGGATCTTATTAACATTGGTCAAGGACAAGAACATCAAGTGATTAGAATAACGCTAAGTTTGATAATATAACATGAACACTTATATATAGGAAGTACCAGCAGCGTATCCACCATGTTCTTGTCATATCACATTCGTCTCATTATCCTCGTTCACTAAAGGCTCAATGCTATAATGCACTACAAAACTTACTATGACTCCATGCATCGAATTTTATAATTACGTGTAGACCCGCATTACTCGATTCGTCGCATAGTCCGCATAACTCATTTTATAATGTGGGGAGCAAAATTACAAACACAAAATTCCTAGTTAAAAGTGAATATACAAGTAATCACAGTCTTTGGGCATCTAAGTTAAAAGGGATAAAATCTACTTCTTAGCTAACATAATTGGAAATCAAGTCTTAGAAATCAACAAGCTCATAGCAAATATGGTCTTAGTGAGTCAAGTTTAACAAGTCAAATAGTTCGTCGTCAATAAGTTCATAAATAAACAAAAAGACCAATTTGCTCTCCACTTAATAGAAAAGTTAACTAGGTTTGGCTCAAATGACATAATGTGCAAGATTTGGAAATATAAAGTATAAACTTATCAATTTTAAAAACAAAGGACACCGGTTGAAATTAGGTATAAAGATAAAGGACAAAACTTGCAATTCACTCTCAGGATAATTATGTAAACAATCCTAGTTATACTTCGCGTTAGGTTAGCTATATATACAGTTATTTATAGGGATTTGTGATCAAATTTTTGAGTAGTTCTCTTGATCTAATAATATTGTAGGAGTTAGCCATAATTTTATATTCGTTTGAGTATGATTGGGACTTGAGTCACTTAACCCAGCAAACAATAATTTTGTTATCTATAGTAAAATCGTTTTGTAGTCAATTATTTACTTTTGGTAACGTATAATCATAATAATAATCCAACATGTAACTATTGTAGTTCGAGTTTTCACCCAAAGCGAAAATATTACGATTGCTTATAATGATGTTTCTGTCATCTAAGTTGGGCTGAATTATGCCCAATGTCTCGTCTGTAACAGAGCCCAAAAAATGACCCGTCTTCCATCTTTTTTGTCCACCTTCCTTTTGGGCTGGTTTATATTGATAAAATAAAGATCAAACAGAATTTATAAGATATGATTTTATTTATATAATTATTTTAAGAATATATATATTTTTATTATGAAATACTAGGTTAAAAACCCGTGTGTTGCTGATTGAATAATAAAAATATTAAATAATTCATAACGAAATATTATAATAAAGTATAAGATATAATTGAAATTATAAAACTTAATTTAAATAAGATATGATATACGTGTAACAAAACATTAAATATACTAGTATGAATATTTAGAGTATAATATGTATTATTACGATTGTTTTCTAATTAATTATTAAAATAAAAAAATAAAACGAATGTATGAAATAAAAGAAATGAAAAAAGAATCTTGGACGCATATAAGTGTGGCATCTGACGTAAACATTACTTATCCTTTAATAGAAATACTTTTTTCAAATATTACACATAATATTTTCGCTCAAACATTTATGATTGTAAAGTTTTTAAAATATATTACCAGGTGATCTCACATTTGACAAGCTTGATGACATGTATTTTAATATAGTCACCAGAATTAATTTATTTATATAACTTTAAACTAAAAATCGGTGATCATCAATCTCATTTTGATAAAATTCACCACAACTTTTGTAATTGATAAAAGTTACCTTTTAAATTTTTAATTAAAATCAACTTTCTAGCTTGACACAAATGAGACACAAATGACCCTCCTACTTTTTCTAACTTTGCATAAAAGATTCTTATACTTTCTAACTTCTAATTTACCCTCAAACTTTTCATATGTAAACCATTCTACCCTCAAACTTTTCTATAATTTCAAAGGCAACCTCTAACTTTGTAAATACCACTTTGACACCATCAAGTTTCTAAAGTTTCGAACTTACCCTAAAACTAATTTCTACGTTTTTATTTTTATGGATGTGTCGGTATAAATTCGAGTTTGTCTACGCTTTAACGTAACTTTAGTTAGAAAACAAGTCAGGTCAACTATAAATGTAATCTATGTTCATTTTGAGTTGGACTATGTTTTCATGTAAATTTTTTTGAAAACACATTGGGTTAAATTTAGAACAGTTTAATTTGACGGTAAATTTTAGTTATCATACGTAAATTAAATCCAGAAACGAGTTTGATCGGTTATAGTCTATATGTCATCATTCCACGTACGACGCTGTCGTAACGCGCGACTGGTAATAAAACTAGTTTTGAATAAAGTAAAAGAAAACAATTGGGGTGGTGGTCAATGGTAAAGATAAAGTCTTTAAAATCGTTCAAGGAGGGGGAGTTTTGAATTCAAGTCTTATAGACATCGCCCACAACATTATTGTCTAGTGGCATCTTGGGATGGGTAAGGCTTATGACCATTAGGTCATGTGTGATGCTTCACATTTTTGTTCTTTCCTTTTTAAAACTGTAATCGTAATTTCATTTATGGAAACTTGTATTCGTGTCTTATTCGTATTTCCTTTCAAACTTTGTAAATCCGAGACGTTGACCATAATGAAATAGTTATTTAACCTATACTTAATATGCTTACAATCAATCATTCGATTTATACTTACATACTTATGATACATGCAATACTCATACGTTACAACTTTATGCTTGATACACTCGAAAACGGTTAAAATACGTAAAAACAACCCCAAACCAACTCACTCGTGCGAGTTAAACCCACTTCGCACGAAGTGGACACACTTTGCACTTCCACTCTCAAACTTATGGATTCTTAGCGGATTAATCTCAGATTGTTTTAAGTGAGTTCAGTTCACTAATACTTGTCATTCTTCTACTCTTTCTTTTACTTTTATTCTTTTTCTTTTGTACCAAGAGTAGAGCTGACCAAGTCATCATCCTCACTAGGATTGGACTTGTGTTCGAGTAAGTGTGAGAATGTTGGGAGCCTTGATTACCCGAATTAAGCTCCACACCTTACTTGAACATTTTGAATATTTACTTTCTATACATTCATGACCAACCGGGTTTATCAACTATGTTGAGGAACTTTAAGCTTTGGTGAATCATATAACGAGATATTCATACATACTTGCTTGACATCTATGAAAACTTGACAAACTATGGACATGAACTATACATATATAATGTATTTTCTTAATAAACTGGTCTGGACATAATATTAGTCGCTTTCTGATTAAGAGTTATGGTCTTAGACTGTTCTGTATCATTGCCAATACTCCCGTTCACAGAAATTAGTGTGGAAACGGGTGCAAAACGAGCTAAACTTTCCATAACTATAACTTCGCACGAAGTGGTCAGCCCACTTCACATGAAGTAGAGTTTTTTCACATTTACTTTCCGTATTTTCTGATTCTAACTCTGAATCCTTCGCCAAAAACAGTCTATTCACACACCTTTGTTTACCCCTTATAGGGTAACTTCGGTGTTCATCACCTCAACACTCCAACTCAACGACTCGCGGATTTCTTGGAAAGCTTGCAAAACCGTAAGTATACTCGACCCCGTTTTACTTTTATCACTTTGGGTGCAATACGTGTAATCTATCATAATCACACAAACATGCTTATACTTAAACACAAACAAAACTTATCCATGCTTACGTGCCAAACTTGAATTCATACATGCTTATACTCAATATGCTTATACATTGTCATTAACTTCGATCAAGCCTCCCTTAACATGTATAGCGCTATAGGATTAACGCACCGTCCGTATTCGTGAGTTCATGTTAAGTAAACAAAATGGTCTAGGCATTGTCATGATTGGATTACACTAGCGGTAAACTTTGGATTGACACGTATAGTTGCATGATAGTCTTTGCCAAGTTAGTTTTGAGTTAAAACTTATGCATGAGGATTTGTTAAACTCTCATATTATGCTATTAGACAAACTTGTATACTCGCCAGTGCCTTGTGTGTTGAACAATACTTTAACATGTATTGCAGGATGATGATGGTATTATGGACGCATGGAATCAAGTTGGAAGAATTAGAAACCCACTTTAATTTAGATCTTGTTGTACTTTGAGATTTTGATCTTGTTGTCGTACTTGTACTTTGAATTTGATGTTGTATTTTGTTTCCAAAAGCCTTGTAACTCAAAGTTTAGAAATGAAATGAACATTTGTCGTTTAATTACTTGTCACAAGTTTAGCGTTGTGAAGTCTTGAGCAATCTAATTACGTCCGCCCCGATGATTCCGCCATCGATTTGGATGTGACAGATTGGGATCAGAGCCATAAATATAGGGAATTAGGAAAAATTGCATGATTTGACCTAGTCTATAGTCTAGGTACCAAATCAGACCCCTTCTTACGAACCGAGACCCGTGGTGCGAACTGTAGTGCTTCGTACGAACTGGACCCCTTTGTGCGAGCTGAACAGCTTCACACGAAGTGGCAGTCACTTCGCACGAAGTGAACTATTTTCCTCAATTAAAACGTCTAAACTTGCCTATTCTGCTTCTGATCTAACCCCGTTTCTTAAACATTACATGCCTTTCCTAAGGCTGACACAATACACACTTGAAGGCATGAAGACACTCGTATTTCACTAACGAGGTGTTTGCACCAAAATGGGCCCAATGGCCTACGATTTTGGTGAAGTCCCTCATTCCGCGTATTCGATTTTACACAAGTTACATCATCAAGTTAGGAGTGATATCCACATCATGTTGGAAAACTTCTCTTTCATACTCAAGTGGACATTGCCAATGAGTCGGAATTTGCTCCTCGTATGGTAGGGACAAACCACACTTAGGGTACGATGCTATCAAGTTAGGGGTAAAACCCGCACTTGATAACTAGTCTCGTTCCTCGATTTTCAATCCCGCCAAAGTTTCGAATTTCCGATCAGTTAGGGACATGTAGTAACTGGAAGGATAAAATACTGTTAACCGCTTCTTAGTGAGACTATTCTACCTATTAGGCCAAAACTTGTCTCCCTAATTCGAAAGGACTTTCAATTCACTTTGGAGTAGTCGAAGTTTCTATACCCGAAACACTCCAATGTTTTATCAAGCCTCTTTTTTATGTTATATCCATTTCTATGCGTTTTACGTTGATAGGTTTATCACAAATCGCACTTTCTTCCTAATCTAAAACCAACACTAATAATCATGAACAAACTAAATTTACTACTCTTATTGCCTTTATACTTGATTATACCATGTAAATACATGTTATGTGACATACTTTATGCTTATACATGAAATCAAGCTTTATTTCTAAAACAAGTTATGATCAAGTCTCATCCTTCCCCTACCTCGATCTTTTAGATGTATTCGAACGATGAATACTCGGACTCCAAGAAGCATTCCAGCAGCGGTAACTCCATGACTAAAAAGGAGATGATGAAATTTATGGCCAAGCAAATGGCCAAGGTGATCCCTTATATCATCTGTCGGATCCAACCAGTACCCATCCCCGCCAATGCCGATTCCCTACTAGAATCAGGTGATATAAAGGTCGCACCACCCAAGCCTACCTTCACCTTTAAGCAGTTTAATTCCTGTAGCCCAACGCCATTCACAGGAGAAGAAGGCGTGATCAAGTTACTTCAATGGTTCGATGCCATTGAGGTCACTTTCCGACAAAGCGGGTGTCCTAATTATCTGCGCACCACCAACGCCACTAGCGTCTTTCGATCGAGAGCTCTCGATTGGTAGACGTCAGAGCACAACATTCGTGGTGAAGACGCTGCGTATGCCTTGACCTGGGCCGAGCTCAAAAATCTCATGGAAGATGAGTTTTGTCCTCCCCACGAGCACTAAACTCGAGAACGAGTTTTGAAATCTCAAACAGGTTGGGAGTGACAACCTTGGTCTCATCACTAGGTTTAAACAGCTTAGTATACTATGCCCTAGCCAAGTCGATTCAATCGATAAGGCCATAGCCAAATACATTCGAGCTCTTCGTTCTTCCTTCTCTAACTACGTTGAGTCCACTAAACCTAAAACCCTAGAGGACACTTATCGCATTGCTGCTAAGTTTAACCATAACCTACTTATGGATGGAGCCTTCGAGATGAAGGGTTCAACCAAAGCTGCTCACCAAGACACCACGGAACCAACCCCTGAACCCACGCATACTAAACCACCCACCAACAACAGAAGTGGTAGGAAGCGGAAGGCATCAAACCAATATTGTGCGGTTGTTACTCTGCCAAACCCTCCCTAGCAAAAACTAACCTTAACCCAAAATTCTGAACAAGCCAAACGTGGCTACATTGGGACTCTTCCCTAGTGTGCGACTTGTACCTATCACCACCCTACTACCGCACCATGCCGCCTTTGCACTACGTCTGATAGGTTTGGACACTTCAACACTCATTTCCGTTTTAGCTAAAGGCCTCCAGGCAACCAAACCTAACCACCTGCCCAAAACCAGGTCCAGCAGCCAGCAAACAATGGTCGCGTTTGCTACAAGTGTGGTGACCCAAATCACCTTAGCAACGTTTACCCTCAACAAACCAGGCTCAGCAGCAAGCTCCTCGTGGACGAGCTTTTTTCATCACTGCTGCCCAAGCCTAGAACAGCAACGACGTCATTAATGGTATGTTCCTAGTTAACAATGTTTATGCTTCATGTTTATTTGATACTGGCACGGATAAAAGTTTTGTATCTGCTGAATTTGAGCAAATGCTTAAGTGTAGACGCTCTAAGTTGCCAAAATCTTTAATGTCGAAGTTGCTAATGGCAAATCCGTTCTTGTCGTTTCCGTTCTTTCTAATTGCACTCTTGATCTCAACGGTCACAAGTTTTCGATCGACCTCATACCCATGCAAATGGGTAGTTTCGATATCATAATAGGCATGGAGTGACTTCGTAAAGTCCATGCTGAAGTTGTTTGTTCAGAGAAATTCATTCGTATTCCTCTTTCATCTAGCGATTCGTTACATGTCTATGGCGATAAATCTTCTAAAGGCCTCAAGCTCATGTCGTATACGCAAGCAAACAAGTACTTACGCAAAGAGTACTTTGCCTTTTCTGCCAATATCATGGAAAAGGTAGATAAAGGAAAAAACATGAGTGATATTCCTGTCGTTTGCGATTCACTGACGTTTTTCCTAAAGACCTACCTAGTCCTCCTCCTCCTCATTCCCTTGACTTTCGTATTGATCTCATCCCTAGAGCAACTTCTGTTGCTAAAGCTCCTTATTGTCTCGCACCATCAGAAATGCAAGAGCTATCGAGCCAACTTTAAGAATTACTTGATAAAGGCTTTATACGCCCTAGTACTTCCCCTTGGAGCGCTCCAGTCCTCTTTGCCAAGAAGAAGGATGGATCCTTTCGCATGTGCATCGATTATCGCGAACTTAACAAACTCACTGTTAAGAATTGTTATCCCCTTCCTCACATTGACGACCTCTTCAATAAACTTCAAGGAGCGACGTGTTTTTCTAAAACCGATCTTCGTTCTGGCTATCATCAACTTCGAGTTCCTGAAGAGGATATACCTAAAACCGCTTTTCATACTCGTTATGGCCACTACGAATTCGTAGTCATGCCTTTTGGGTTAACCAATGCACCTGCGGTTTTCATGAATTTGATGAATCGCGTGTGTAAGTTATACTTGGATCGTTTCGTGATCGTTTTCATAGACGATATCCTCATCTATTCCAAAACCCAAGACGAGCATGAACGACACTTGCGTCTAATCCTCGAACTCCTACGTGGTGAACGAGTGTACGCCAAATTCTCCAAGTGTGAATTTTGGCTGAAAGAAGTTCAGTTTCTCAGACACGTTGTGAATGAAAATGACATCCACGTGGATCCTGCCAAAATCGACGTAGTCAAGAACTGGATTGCACCAAAGTCTCCATCTAAAATTCGTTCATTCCTTGGATTAGCGGGTTATTATCGCCGATTCATCTCCAACTTCTTGAAAATCGCGTGTCCTCTTACTTCTTTGATTAAAAAAGATAAACCTTTTGTTTGGGGTCCCGAACAAGAGGAGTCTTTCTAAACGGTCAAGGACATGCTTTGTAATGCTCCTATGCTTGCTCTTCCTGATGGAAACGATGATTTCGTTGTGTATTGCGATGCATCTAACCAAGGTCTTGGTAGTGTCCTTATGCAATGCAACAAGGTTATCGTGTACGCTTCGAGACAACTCAAAATCCATGAGAAGAACTACACTACTCACGACCTTGAACTTGATGTAGTTGTTTTTGCGTTAAAGATTTGGTGACACTACCTTTATGGTATCAAGTGGTTTGTATTCACCGACCATAAGAGCCTTCAACATATCCTTAACCAAAGAGAACTCAACATGCGTCAACATCGATGGGTGGAGTTGCTCAACGATTATGACTGCGTGATTCACTACCATCCTGGTAAGGCGAATGTCGTGGCCAACGCTCTTGGTCGTAAAACTCACGTGAAAAGTATTGTTTGTTTTCAAATTCTGAACGACCTTCGAGAACGCATTCGAGAAGCGCAATACTCATCTGTTAACGAGAACGGCGTATACAACAAGATGAAGTGTGGTGCTGAAAATCAGCTTGTTTGCAAATCCAATGGTATTTTGTACTATCTCGACTGCATGTCGATTCCCAATAGTGATAACCTTCGTGACTTCTTGATAAAGGAAGCCCACAAATCCCGATATTCCATTCATCCTGGCACATACAAGATGTACCAAGACCTTCGTACGTCTTATTGGTGGCCTAGAATGAAAAAGGATATCGCTACCTACATTTCGAAATGCCTCACCTGTTCCAGGGTAAAGGCTGAGCATCAACGTCCCTCTGGCCTGCTCGAACAACCAGAAATTCTAGTCTTGAAATGGGAGAGTATAGCTATGGCTTCATCACCAAACTACCTCGTACTTCTTCTAGTCATGATAGCATTTGGGTAATCTTGATCGTTTGACCAAATCCGCTCATTTCCTGCTCATTCATGAAGACTAGAAAGTCGAGAAGTTGACTCGTATCTACACGGATGTAGTCATTTGTCGTCATGGTATCCCCATTGACATCATTTCTGACCGTGACGGTCGTTTCACTCCGCGTCTCTTGCAAACTTTTCAGAAAGCTCTTGGTACTCACCTTAACCTTAGTACAACTTTCCATCCTCAATCAGACGGTCAAACCGAGCGTACCATCCAAATACTTGAAGATATGATTCGTTCTTACGTAATCGATTTTGGTGGCAATTGGGATATACACTTGCCTTTGCTAGAAATCTCATACAACAACAGTTATCACGCTAGTATTCAAATAGCACCATTTGAAGCACTGTATGGACGTAAATGCTGATCGCCTATAAGTTGGCACGAGATCAATGAAGCTCAAATCAATGGTCCCGAACTCATACAAGAGAAGACGGACAAGATCCTGCAAATTCGCGATAACCTGCTTAAGGCTTGAAGTCGACAAAAGAGTTACGCTGATAAGAGGCGTAAGCCCTTGGAATTCAACGTGTGTGATCACGTACTTCTCAAGGTAACCCCTTGGAATTCGATTTGGTAAGAAACGTAAACTCGCTCCTCACTTCATATGTCCTTTCAAAATTCTTGAAAGGATTGGCAAGTTAGTGTATCGACTGGACCTACCTCAAGAAATGTCTAGCTGAAGAAGGACTTCAACTTCCACTCAGATCTTAAAATCAATGGGTCCTTACACTTTGTGGAAAAACCGATCGAAATCATGGATCGAGGAACCAAGCAGCTAAGGCGCAGTCGCATTCCCATAGTCAACGTTTGATGGGAAGGCAAACGTGATGCTGAATTCACTTGGAAACTCGAGAGTGAAATGAAGACTAAGCATCCATATCTTTTCGTTGAGTCTTCTTCTAGGATGAATTTCGTGATGAAATTTCTTAAAGTAGAGGAGACCGTAATGCTTTACATTTTTGTACCTTCCTTATTTAGAAAATGTAAACTTAGTTCTGTTTATGGAAACTTGTATTACTGTCTTATTCCTATTTCCTTTCCAACTTTGTAAATCCGAGACGTTGACCATAATGAGATACTTATTTACCTATACTTATTATGCTTACAATCAATCATTCGAATGTATACTTACATACTTATCATACATGCAATACTCATACATTGCAACTTTATGATTGAAACACTCGAAAAACAGTTAAAATACATAAAAACAGCCCCAGACCAACTCACTTGTGCTAGTTGAACCCACTTCACACGTAGTGTATTTACTTCATATGAAGTGAACTACACTTCGCATGAAGTGGAGCTGGCAGCAACATTTTCCTATAAATACAACCTCATTTCGCCACTTCAATCTTTCTGAATCTTCTCACTTCCAATCTAAAACTTACGGATACTTAGGAGATTAATTTCAGATTGTTTTAAATGAGTTCAACTCACTAATACTTGTAAACTCTTCTACTCTTTCTTTTACTTTTATTCTTTTTCTTTTGTACCAAGTATATAGTTGACCAAGTTTATCATCCTCACTAGGATTGGACTTGTGTTCGAGTAAGTGTGAGAACGTTGGGAGCCTTGGCTACCCGAATTATGCTCCACACCTCACTTGAACATTTTGCATATTTACTTTCTGTACATTCATGACCAACCGGGTTTATCAACTCTGTTGATGAAGTTTGAGCTTTGGTGAATCATATAACAAGGTATTCATACCTCCTTGCTTGACATTTATAACAAACTATGGACAGGAACTATACATATATATTGTATTTTCTTAATAAACTGGTCTGGACATAATATTAGTCGCTTTCTGATTAAGAGTTATGGTTCTAGACTGTTCTGTCTCGTTGCCAATGCTCCCATTCACTGAAATCAGTGTCGACGGATGCAAAACGAGCTAAACCATTCCAGACCTGTCACTTCGCACGAAGTGGACTGTCACTTCGTACGAAGTGCAAGTTACTCCGCACGTAGTGGTCAGCCCACTTTGCACGAAGTGGAGTTTTTTTCACGTTTACTTTTCGTATTTTCTGACTCCAAATCTAAATCCTTCGCCAAACACAATCTATTCACATACGTCTGTTTACCCCTTATAGGGTAAGTTCGGTGTTCATCACCTCATCACTCCAACTAAACGACTTGCGGATTTCTTGGAAAGCTTGCAAAACCGTAAGTATACTCGACTCCGGTTTACTTTTTTCACTTTGGGTGCAATACGTGTAATCTATCATAATCACACAAACATGCTTATACTTAAACACAAACAATTCTTATCCATGCTTACGTGCCAAACTTGAATTCATACATGCTTATACTCGATAAGCTTATACCTTGTTATTAACTTCGATCAAGCCTCCCTTAACATGTATAGCGCTATATGGTTAACGCACCGCCCGTATTCGTGAGTTCATGTTAAGTAAACAAAACGGTCTAGTCATTGTTATGATTGGATTACGCTAGCGGTAAACTTTGGGTTGACACATATAGTTGCATGATAGTTTTTGCCATGTTAGATTTGAGTTAACACTTATGCATGAGGATTTGTTAAACTTTCATATTATGCTATTAGATAAACTTGTATACTCGCCAATGCCTTGTGTGTTGAACTATACTTTAACATGTATTACATGATGATGACGATATTATGGACGCATGGAATCTAGTAGGAAGAATTAGAAACCCACTGTAATTTAGATCTCATTGTACTTTGAGATTTTGATCTAGTTGTCGTACCTGTACTTTGAATTTGATGCTGTATTTTGTTTCCAAAAGCCTTGTAATGGAAAGTTTAGAAATGAAATGAACATTTGCCGTTTAATTAATTGTCACAAGTTTAGCATTATGAAGTCTCAAGCAATCTAATTACGTCCGCCCCGATGATTCCGCTATCAGTTGGGGTGTGACATCATGGGTTCGATTCCCACAAGGGGGTTTTCTCAAATTTATTGGGTTTTCTCCTGAATTGGTATTGTCTAGTGGAGATGGATATGATCAGGTGGTTCCGTTAGTAACACGACAATACTCTAGTGATTCGTCAGTGATCTAAATTTGTTGTTAAAAAAAGGTCTTATAAAGACATCAAAGATTACTAAAACAATTACTGTTAAAAAAAATAAAGTAAAAGATGATGGCGATAGTTACTAAAATCTTGGATGTATTTTGGAGTTTGAAATGTCCTTGTTTATTAGTTAAATAATATTATTGGACATATACTCCTATTAGTTGAATAATATTATAAATTTATTCCCTATTTGAACATTGTAATATTTAATAATAATAATAATAATAATAATAATAATAATAATAATGTATAATCTGATTCATGCCTTTTTGTTGATATAGTTACACGTTATGAGAGTAATGTAGAGGTTGCATGCTCTATGGTTTAAGAGGTCCAAAAAGGAAAGAATAAGATTAGAAATCCAGCTTAACAACAATATATAGTTTTAAGGGAAATTTACAAGAAAAAACATTGAGCAAATTATTTCATCAAATAAACATCTAAAGCGTTTGAATTTAAGGAATACACGAAAATCCATCAAGTTCAGAACACATCAATAAATATAGAGTATATATAGACTCTTTAAACACATGGCTCTTTCCTATTAGATCTCAGGGTAGGTCCACCATGATTTAGAAGTCTATTTTTATAGACATTTAAACCATCCATAATAAGATATATCAAAACACCTAAACTCGTGTCTACTAAGCTGCCACATCAGAAAAATACTCATTATTAAAAAATATCAAGCACCAACCCAATAAGGAAACCGAAAACGATGCAGCATCACCACCACCTTTTACATAAAAAACCCCCTCCTGATCCCACCATCTATCACATACCCCACCTTTGTTTATTTTTTCATGTTTGTGTAGAATCATAGATATAGAAATCAAGTAAAAAAATCGAGTCCATAATAGGCAAAAATGAGTGAGGTGTAAAAATAAGAAAAAAATAAAGACTAATAATGCCTTATTGTGAGTGCTCTTAGAACTAGTGTCACATTTTGAAGTGAGTAGATTTTCATGTATTTCTTAAATTTAGACACTTTAGATGTTTATTTTGATAAAATTGATGTAGTCAATGTTTATTCTCCTCGTTTTCCCTAGTTTTAAAGTCATGTATGGTCAAAATGGTCATCGGTGAGATGAGCACACTATTCCATAAAAGTTTTTGAATAAGTTTAGTGAGAGTCACTCGTTTTAATGGTATTTATACATAGAACGACATGCTAAGTCTATATGATGTGGAGGAGCATGGAAATGCGGCGTTATGCGATATGTGGTCAACACATCAGCACGTGATAGAAAAATGATGTGGTGCAAAAACCGGGGGTGGGGTGTAGGACGAGTAGGGATGGCAAAAAAACCAAAGTCCGACGGGTATACCCGAAAAATATGGGCCGGGTATACCCAAAGCCCGACGGGTATGGGCCGGGTATGGGATTAAAAATATAAAAAAAGGGTACGGGTATGGGATGTCCGATACCCCGCCCATTTACGCGAATTATACCCGAAAAGCGTATTAATTTAAATTTAATTTTCCATTTATGAAACACCCTGTAAAATCGTGTCCAATAGTATAGTGACACGTGTTGTATTTTAAATAAAGTTTGTTAACGACCAACAAGGACTAAAGGCGTCAACATGCTCAAACTTAGCCTCTGAGTGACGGTCCGATGTCAACATGCTTGAAAATTTGGCCTCTGAGTGACTGACATGTCAACATGCCTAGCATCTGAGTGACATCGGAATCAACATGCTTATCATAAGCCTCTGAGTGATCCTTTGTGAAGTCCTAAACTCTCATATGTCCCGTTTGTTGGACGAGAGAGTTCAATTTTGTGATTATGTGAAAGATGGATAATGGAGGGATTAAAAGTGTCAACATATTAATTTATACCTCTGAGTGACCTTTTAACGAACCGAGAACTCGACAATGTCCGGGCATAATCCCGGGTATGCCAAGTATTGGCTACAGAGGGCTAAAAGTGCCAAAAAGGTGTTTAAAAAGCTTTTAGGAGCTTTATAAAGTTCAGGGGTCAAAAGTGTCAATTTTTGAAACTGTCCGTGGGGCGATCGCGGGCTGCGAGAGACCAGGCATGGGTCTCTCGCGGGACGCGAGAAAGGCTCTGCTGCAGAAAGTTTTGTTTGGTCTCCAAGCAAAACTCTAAAACCATTAATCCGAAACCATGGCTTCTCTAAACTGCTATGCCACGTTTTGGGACACTTTTAAGCTTCTTCTTACACCCCTAAACACCTGGCTTTACCTCCTTTGAGTTCTCCAACTATAAATAGGTGTTCAAGTGTTCATTCCAACTTGCACCTTTCTAAAACATAACTTTTATCCCTCCTCTGGAAGTTCCTAGCTGAAAGGAGCATCCAAATTAGTTCTCCTGCATTATAGGAACCTCTTGTAAGTGTTCCTTACTCTTGCATATTCATTTATAGGCTTTTATATCCAAAAGTCAAGCGTTTTCGTAAAACGCCTTGACTTTCGGATAAGACCATTATGGTCCAGCCATGTTTCGAAATGAACATTTGCTAAGTGATCGTAATAAGGTAGGTGTTAGTCCCTATAAAGGGCACCTCCTGAAGATCACGTTTGCTAGACCAATTGACGGGTCAAAGTTATGAAAATAAAAAGTCAAACAGGCCATTTTTCGGAAAAATTATAAATTGATCTTATATATGTTATGAAACCTGTTTTGATACTTAAACAAGTTGGTAATAATTATTAGAACATGTAAGAACATGTTCGGCTTGCCAATTTCAGTTCTAGGGTCGGTTCGCAACCGAAAGTCGCGAAGTTTGACTTCTACTTTGACTTTCGATTCTGACCCAATTTAGATTAGTTAAACACTGATCTAAAGTTTCATTATGATCGTAATATAATGTAGCATAACCCTCTGAGGTTATATTACATGATCATAATCAGAATCCAAGTTTATGCGCAAGTTCCAGAATTATGTCATCTTTGACCAAAATGCCCTTTTTACATAAATCAAGTTTTAATGAAAATAAACTTGAAAATGAGTTTCCTACTGATGTAATATTATAAGTAGGATTATTGGGATGTTAAACCAAGTTATAAACTGAGTTTTCAAGCAGGTACTTAAACTATGTCAATAAATGACGGTTTTAGTCCGTGTGGCTTATAAAATGGTTTTAATCAAATCTTTCCAAAGTAAATCATTTACCCACTGATATGTTATATTAAATAACATATCTAAAACATGTTAATCTGAACTTAACGTCAGTTTTCGTCAAAATCACATAAAAACGCCATTTTTCGACATAAGCGCCATTTAAGCGCATAGTATGGTTTTAAACCATATTAATGAACCAAGACTTGTTACCTACTGATTTTAAAACTTATTTTAAACATATTTACAGTAGGTGCATATTATAAACTCAGAATCCCAAATAATTTATAAACTATGTGTAAAATGACCAAAATACCCCTTCGGTGCATAGTTTGGTCATAAAAGATAATTTACACATATAATTGACATCCTGCTGATATTATATCATAAATAAAATATTTTTCCAGAATATTTATGATGGTAAACTCTAAATATATTCAAGTTTCTTTTATACAGTATGAAATTACCAAAAATGTCCTTGTGAGGCATAATTTCGTTTTAAAACCATAACGGGCATATAAGTTAATATCCTACTGATATTTTAACTTGTTTAAAGTATAATGGCATATATAACTTGTCCATGACTTATCCGGTTACCCGATATCCCTGGTATACGCACGGTTACATATATGTGACTATTTTACGGAATTTAACCGACATGGGTTTAACCTTTCATTGAAGTTTCAAAATCCAGAATGTTAATAGTTTACCCATATTAAACAAGTCAAGGTACTTGTTGGTATTAAACTACATTCTATCCAAGCATCGTTTAATCTAGCGTCATACGTTTTGATCAAGTACGCTAGTCGGTCTAAGTCTATGATTTAAATAAGACCATTAGTATTTAATTGGTTAGTTTATGCCATAATCCAGACTAGAGACTTGCCGGTAAATGCTATCTGCACTTAGTCCTTTTGTGTACGGCTGAGTTATTAAAAATTAAAAGAAGACTAGCTCAGGTAAATACTCTCGACTTATTTCCCCTATACGGGCTTGGCTTACGGTAAATTATTACCGCTTGGTCGGAAATGGGATTAATCGAACGCCGGTTCGGAATAGAGATCCGCATATTCTACTTTAATCAGTTTTGTTTGATAATTTAAACATCGGGGGTTAGCTACAGTGTCCTGGATATCCTCGGCTCATTACAGTCGAAATGGCCACGACCTTAGCGCGGGTGTAGGCATACACCCGATAGACGCTCACTTATGCATTCCCACAAGGTTGGGAGGAATTGACTCCTTCGTGAGTCCAAAGTGGTGTGTACGTTAATTGTGTCTCGGTTTTCATGACAAGCCCCATATGTATGACAAACATGTAAATCTGTTAACAAGGTTGGACGGTCAATTAACCCAAGTCATAAAAAGATTTTTGTGTTGATACGCACTTAAAACATTTTCGAAATGTTTACAAAATGAGTCAGTTGGGTGTATTTACCAGCGAAAGCTGACGTATTTTCAAAAGACTAATCTGCAGGTACAATATGAAAATAGGCCGGAAGTGCTCGGTAGTGATAGAGGATCTTGCAAATCCTAAATCTGCCCAAAGTCTGTTTTATATTCTTTCTTTGTACAATTTATGATCCGCCTGTTTATCTTCTATTACAAGCTTGTATATTATTTTGTATTTTCGAACATTCGGTTTGTAATAGTAATTTTACTCCAAGACTTCCGCTGTGCCGTGTTTAATTGACTATGATGTTATCAACTGTTGTCATGATACTCCCCACCTGGGCCCACCGGTGTATGGATTTCGGGGTTGGAAATCCAGGGTGTGACAGGGTTGGTATCAGAGCCAACGTTTGAGAGAATTAAACACTAGTCTTTTGTGTTTAGTCTCAAACTTACACGAGCACATTCCTTAGACTTCCGAGTCTAGGCATCCACCCAGGATTACTCATTTCATTATTAAGTTATAGTATTGTTCTTAAATTGATTTCTAACAGGAAAATGCCGCCACGTGTGAGAGGACAAAGTGGACGAGGAAAATGTCCAATGAGAGGAGGACCATCGGGACGCATCCCCCCTCAACCTCATAACTCAGATGCATATCAAGAATTAGGAGATTTGTCTCCATGGCAACCAGCGAGACGTTCTGCCTCTAATAGACACTCGCCCTCTCATTCCCAAAATTCTTACCACTACACCACTCCTACCATTCTCACCATTCCCATTCTCATAACTCCTATCATGAAGAATTTAACCCCAACCATTATCTTAACACACCTCCAGCCGATCAAAATCAGTTGGACCAACCACACCCTATGGATGAGGACTCCGACCCAGAGATGCCGCCGTCGGGATCAAATGTGCATTCCATTGAAATTTCAAGCGATTCAAACTCATATGCCGGATCGCTCTACCAAGGTCCTAATGAGTGGGACCAATACTGGAACTAATTTACTTTCACCCACACACCTTCCCATCACTCTCAACCACCTCCTGTTCAAGAAGATGTCCACATGGAACCAGTGGACCAACCTCAACCACCACCTGAACCACCAAGAAGGAAGCGTGGAGCACGTATATCGGTACGTTTCGGACAAAGGTCGGGATCGCTACCACCTTTACCCAACTCCTACCCCACAATACAAGAGGACCCACAAATGGGTGGACCTCTAATGTTCCACCTATAGTGGAACCAACACCAACACCTACTATTCAACTACCACCAACGGGTTATACTAACCCAATTCCCACGTATCCAGACACATCTGGATATGATCCTTTTAACCCGTCTACACCGGTAGACTATCAAGCATGGTCACAAGATCCCCACATGCAGGCGGTTATGCACAATGCACTTTACCCGTCTCCTTTCCCACCTACTTATCCACCGACTCGATACCCAACTTATGGGTACCAGTATCCGGTTATGCCACAACCACAACCTCCGCCACCACTAGAGGCCATTAATGAGGCCTTAGAAAGGATGAAAGAAATGCAGCAACAGGCGGAGAAAACGAAGAAGAAGACGAATAAGTTCTTCAAGAAACTCTCCAAATTGGTCAAGGGAAAGAAGGACGAGTGAAGCCTCTTCTAATAATATGTAGTCCCTACGAGGACACTTTTATTTCTTTAGTCCCTGCGTGGACATTTTTATTCTCTAAGTCCTTGCATGGATAAGTTTATTTCATCTTTCTAGTATTGTAATTTCTTATGGAAATTTAATGAATTACATTTGGAATTATATATATATGTAATTCATCCTCTTGAAAATGAGCGCCTCGATTTTACTCGAATTTATGCTCTGCTATATAATTCCAAAAAATCTTAATAGATTGATAATGCCAAGTGGAACAGACCACACATTGGCCAAGAAGTGATAGTTTAGTACGAAGGGGTCTTCTATCAGGATAGTTAAGGGAAGTTATCCTTCTATCCAGGAGTAAGGGACTAGGTCCAAACCTCCAAGCTCGATAAGGTGACCGGGACCATTAATCAATTATTAAGGTACTCTTACGTAACATTAAGAAATGTTCATACTCTTGGTAGTGTGGCTTGAGGAACCACACTAGCCGCCAGAACAATGTGCCCAATTAATTGTCCAACGGGACAGGTTGATATGCCATGTACATCAGATATGATGTAGGCCAATATGCCCAATTAATTGTCCAACGGGACAGGCTGATATGCCATGTACATCTGATATGATGTAGGCCAATGTGCCCAATTAATTGTCCAACGGGACAGGCTGATATGCCATGTACATCTTATATGATGTAGGCCAATGTGCCCAATTATCTGATATGATGTACGTCAATGTGCCAAATTAATTGTCAAATACGACAGGCTAATATGCCGTACGTATTATGTCCTAAGTGACAGGCTGATGTGCCATATATATATATACCGGCCAATGTGCCCAATTATTATGTCCATTAGGGATAAGCCTGTGAGCTATATAATGGTCAATGATGACAATGACAGTTGTGACATTGCGATCCACTGTCCAATAATATATGGACTGCGTCCAAATCGTAATTTGCCTATGATGGTCCTATTAAGACCTAGGCCAAATATAGATATGTTAAGCCTAAGCGTTGTGATGTTATTCACACTAATATAGGCAATGGATTATTATATTCAATGTTGGAAGCCGATATGGTTGATACGCCATGGCTAAATGAAGTTTTATTGGTATATAGAAACCAAGACTTAAAGATGGCTAACTCAAATGAAGCACAAAGTAGCCACATGAATGTTGAATCTAATAAAGCTGAAAACAAAAATATTGATGATGAAAATTTTCAAGCTCGCATTGATGCGGCTGTGGAAAGGGCCATGAGTAAGGCCATAGAAAAGCTAAGAGAGCTGAGTTCCACTCGCTCTAGACCCTTATCTATTCCACCATCTTCAGCTCATAGGGAGAGCTCTGTTCACTCTTCAAATGCGAAGAGTGAACCAAAGAGAATAGATCTTACTAAAAAGTCTCGTTCTGTTAAGGACGGATGTACTTATAAGTATTTCGTCTCATGCAAGCCCCAAGACTTTAACGGGGAGAAAGGAGCTGTAGAAGCCCTAAAGTGGCTAGACAAGATGGAGACAATTGTAGATATCAGCAACTGTGCTGATAAGGATGTGGTCAAGTACGTATCATAATCCTTCAAGGGCGATGCCCTAATATGGTGGAAAGCCATGATTCAATCAACAGGTAAGGTACACCTGTACAACTTGGGATGGTCCAAGTTTGTTTATTTGGTAAAGGAAACTTACTGCCCAACCCATGAGGTGGAGAAGCTAGAGACAGACTTCTTGTCTCTATCAATGAAAAACCTAGATTGTCGGAAGTATGTTTCCGATTTCAATTCCCTATCTAGGTTAGTTTCCTATTTGATCACCCCCGAACCCAAACGCATTGCGCGTTTCATAAATGGGTTGGTGCCCGAGATAAAGGGCATGGTAAAGGCTGCACAGCCTAATACCTATAGGTCTGCTGTAGATATATCTCTTTCCCTCACCCTAGATCTGGTAAGACAAAAGTCAGTTAGGACTGAAACTGACGGAAAGAGGAAACGGGAGGATAATAACTCCTAAGGATTTAAGAAGAAAGAAAATTTCAGGTTCAAGAAGAACCAGCATGTGTCTAGTGACAAACCTCTGTGAAAGAATTGTAAATATAGGCACTGGGGACAGTGTAGTATAAATCCACAAACCAAACCTTGTGGTATCTGCAAGAGAAAAGGGCATAAGACCTTAGATTGTAAGGATCTCAAGGATGCAGTTTGTTATAACTGCAACGAAAAAGTGCATATAACGTACAATTGCCCCAAGAAACCCAAAAGTAATGAGGCAAGGCCTGGAGAGACCAAGAAGGGAAATGCCGTGCCTTTCAAATGAATGCCAGGGAGGCCGTTAATGACAACAACGTCATAACAGGTACTTTCCCCGTTAATGATATTTATGCTAGAGTTCTTTTTGATTCGGGTGCAGATAAATCATTTGTTGACCATAAGTTTAGTAAACTATTAAACTTACCGATAAGAACTCTAGACAAAATTTATGAGATAGAACTCGCCGATGGAACCTTAGAAACTGCTTCTTCCATTCTTAATGGATGCTCTATAACCATTAAGAATCATTCCATCCCTATCTCTCTTTTGCCAATGAAATTGGCAGGGTTCGATGTTGTCTTAGGCATGGATTGTTTATCTCATAACCAAGCCCGCATTGCCTGTGATAAAAAGCTCATCGAAATCAAAACCCCATCTGGTGAAATGATCACCATCCCTGGAGACTCACACTATGGACTGCCAAACAAGGTGTCGTTTTTAAGGCATCCAAGTGTTTGAAAAAAGGCTGTGTCATTTACATGGCACAAGTTACTATAAATGAACCAAAGCCGAACCTTGAAGATCAACCAGTTATCTCGAAGTATCCTGATGTTTTCCCTGAAGAATTACCAGGCCAACCTCCAGATAGGCAAGCGGAGTTCAGAATAGATATCATACCAGGATCAGCACGCGTAGCTAGAGCTCCATATAGGCTAGCTCCAACCGAAATGAATGAGTTAAGAACGCAATTAGATGAACTCTTGGAGAAAGGCTTTATCCAGCCTAGTTCCTCACCTTGGGGAGCTCCTATCCTATTGTAAAGAAGAAAGACGGTTCAATGCGGATGTGCATTGACTATCGGGAGCTGAACAAGCTAACAATTAAGAACAGATATCCTCTGCCCAGGATCGATGATTTATTCAACCAGCTTCAAGGGACTAGTTACTTTTCTAAGATAGATTTGAGATCAGGGTATCATCAACTAAAGGATAGAAGTAAAGATGTTCCTAAGACAGCCTTCAGGACCCGTTATGGTCATTTTGAATTCTTAGTGATGCCTTTTGGGCTCACAAATGCACAAACAACATTCATGGATCTCATGAATAGAGTCTACAAACCGTATTTAGATAAGTTTGTCATTGTCTTCATAGACGACATACTTATCTATTCTCGTAATCAAGCTGATCACGAGAAACATCTTCGGTGCATCCTAGAATTATTAAGGCAGGTTTATGAAAAGTTCTCTAAATGCGAATTTTGGCTTAGAGAAGTCCAATTCCTTAGACATGTTGTAAGTGAGCGTGGTATCCAAGTGGATCCCGCCAAGATTGAAGCCATAATGAATTGGAAAATCCCTAAGACTCCATCTGAGGTTCGTAGTTTCTTGGGATTGGCTGGATACTATAGGAGGTTCATTGAGAACTTTTCAAGGATAGCCACTCCTTTAACTTCCTTGACCCGTAAGAATATTAAGTATAATTGGGGTCCAAGGCAACAAGAATCTTTTGAGATTCTTAAACACAAGTTGAGCAACGCTCCTGTGTTATCTCTACCCGAGGGTGTTGAGAACTTTGTTGTCTTTTGTGATGCTTTGCACACTGGCATGGGATGTGTGCTAATGCAAAATGGCAAGGTAATTGCCTATGGATCACGACAATTAAAAGTGCATGAAAACAATTACACCACCCACGATTTGGAATTGGGTGCCGTTGTATTTGCACTAAACTGTGGAGAAATTACTTGTATGGCACAAAGTGTGTTATATACACAGACCATAAAAGTCTCCAACTTCTGTTCAATCAGAAGGAATTGAACATGCGACAACGCCGGTGGATGGAAACGCTTAACGATTACGATTGCGAGATTCGCTACCACCCAGGCAAGGCAAATGTAGTTGCCGATGCCTTAAGTCGCAAGGAAAAGGTTAAACCTTATTAGTGTTAACGCTAAGAGCATTGAGCTCAGAAATAGCTTAAATGAGAAGCTACTAGATGCGCAAAAGCAAGCCTTATTAGAGGCTAATATCCCTAATGAGGGATTAGGCGGAACTGTTGATCAGTTAGCACCTGGAAAGGATGGAATCCTAAGATTTAATGATAGAATTTGGGTTCCGATCTTTGGAGGACTTAGAGATCTAATCCTCCAAGAAGCGCACAATTCAAGATACTCGGTTCACCCGGGAGGTGACAAGATGTATCAAGACTTGAAGAAGAATTATTCGTGATGGGTTTGAAGAAATCCATAGCCACTTATGTAGCTAAGTGTCTGACGTGTTCGCAAGTTAAGGCCAAACATAAAAAACCATCAGGACTTTTACAACAGCTTGAAATTCCCACTTGGAAATGAGAAATGGTAACTATGGATTTGATTACTAAGTTACCTAAGACCAAATGTGGTAATGACACTATTTGGGTCATAGTGGATAGGCTGACTAAGTCAGCTCATTTCTTGCCAATTAAAGAGACGTATAATTCAGATAAATTGGCTAAATTGTATGTGGACAAAATTGTGTCCCTACACAGTGTGTCGGTATCCATCGTATCTGATAGAGATACTAGATACACATCTCACTTTTGGAAAAGTTTCCAACAATCGTTAGGCACCCGATTAAATTTTAGTACGGCTTACCATCCGTAGACTGATGGTCAAAGTGAGCGTACTATTCAGACTTTGGAAGACATGGTTAGGGCATGTGTGATTGATTTAGGTGGAAGTTGGGATGACCACTTACCCTTAATAGAATTCTCCTACAATAACAGCTATCATACGAGCATCAAGGCTGCTCCTTTTGAGGCCTTGTATGGGAGAAAATGTAGAACGCCCGTATGCTGGGCAGAAGTTGGGGAGGCCCAACTATCAGGACCAGAGATTGTCCTGGAGACCAGGAAAAGATTATGCAAATCCATGATCGTCTCAAAGCTTCCAGGGACAGGCAGAAGAGCTATCCTGATAAGAGGCGTAAACCTCTTCAGTTCCAAGTAGGGGACAAAGTCATGCTAAAAGTATCACCCTGGAAAGGTGTGATGCGTTTTAGAAAGAAGGGCAAGTTAAGCCCTAGATATATAGGACCTTCGAGATAATTGAACGTGTCAGCACTGTAGCTTATAAGCTTAGGTTGCCAGAGGAGCTTAGTGGAATTCATGATGTATTCCACATTTCTAATCTTAAGAAATGTCTAGCCGATGAGTCGCTAGAAATGTCGCACAAGGATGTGCAAATTGATGAAAACCTGAGGTTCGTTGAGAAACCAATTTCGATTGAGGATCGACAGGTTAAGAAGCTCCGAAGAAAAATGATACCTATAGTAAAGGTTAAGGGGACGCTTTTAGAGGTCCCGAATATACATGGGAGGTTGAGTCCACTATGCGACAAAAATACCCCATCTTTTTGAATAAAATCTCGAGGTCGAGATTTCTTTTAAGGGGGTGAGGATGTAAAACCCTGTAAAATCGTGTCCAATAGTATAGTGACACGTGTTGTATTTTAAATAAAGTCTGTTAAAGACCAATAAGGACTAAAAGCGTCAACATGCTCAAACTTAGCCTCTGAGTGACGGTCCGATGTCAACATTCTTGAAAATTTGGCCTCTGAGTGACTGATATGTCAACATGCCCAGCATCTGAGTGACATTGGAATCAACATGCATATCATAAGCCTCTGAGTGATCCTTTGTGAAGTCCTAAACTCTCATATGTCCCGTTTATTGGACGAGAGAGTTCAATTTTGTGATTATGTGAAAGATGGATAATGGAAGGATTAAAAGTGTCAACATGTTAATTTATACCTTTGAGTGACCTTTTAACGAACCGAGAACTCGACAATGTCCGGGCATAATCCCGGGTATGCCAAGTATTGGCTACGGAGGGCTAAAAGTGCCAAAAAGGTGTTTAAAAAGGTTTTTAGGAGCTTTATAAGTTTAGGGGTCAAAAGTGTCAATTTTTGAAACTGGCCGTGGGGCGGTCGCGGGTCGCGAGAGACCAGGCATGGGTCTCTCGCGGGGCGCGAGAAAGGCTCTGCTGTAGAAAGTTTTTTTTGGTCTCCAAGCAAAACTCCAAAACCATTAATCCGAAATCATGGCTTCTCTAAACTTTATGCTACGTTTTGGGACACTTGTAAGCTTCTTTTTACACCCCTAAACACCTGTCTTCACCTCCTTTGAGTTCTCCAACTATAAATAGGTGTTCAAGTGTTCATTCCAACTTGCACTTTCTGAAACATAACTCTTCTCCCTCATCTGGAAGTTCCTAGCTGAAAGGAGCATCCAACTTAGTTCTCCTGCATTATAGGAACCTCTTGTAAGTGTTCCTTGCTCTTGCATTTTCGTTTATACGCTTTTATAGCCAAAAGTCAAGCGTTTTCTAAAATGCCTTGACTTTCGGTTAAGACCATTATGGTCCAACCATTGTTCGAAATGAACATGGCTAAGTGATCGTAATAAGGTAGGTGTAAGTCCCTATAAAGGGCACCTCCTGAAGATCACGTTTGCTAGACCAATTGACGGGTCAAAGTTCTGAAAAAAAAAGTCAAACAGCCATTTTTCGGAAAAATTATAAATTGATCTTATGTATTTTAACTTTTACACTTAAACAAGTTGGTAATAATTATTAGAACATGTTCGGCTTGCCAATTTCAGTTCTAGGGTCGGTTCGCAACCGAAAGTCGTGAAGTTTGACTTCTACTTTGATTTTCGATTCTGACCCGATTTAGATTAGTTAAACCCTGATCTAAAGTTTCATTATGATCATAATATAATGTAGCATAACCCTCTGAGGTTATATTACATGATCATAATCAGAATCCAAGTTTATGCGCAAGTTCCAGAATTATGCCATCTTTGACCAAAATGCCCTTTTTACATAAATCAAGGTTTTAATGATAATAAACTTGAAAATGAGTTTCCTATTGATGTAATATTATAAGTAGGATTATTGGGATGTTAAACCAAGTTATAAACTGAGTTTTCAAGCAGGTCCTTAAACTATGTCGATAAATGACAGTTTTAGCCCTTGTGACTTATAAAATGGTTTTAATCAAATCTTTCCAAAGTAAATCATTTACCCACTGATATGTTATATTAAATAACATATCTAAAACATTTTAATCTGAACTTAACGTCAGTTTTCGTCAAAATCACATAAAACGCCATTTTACGACATAAGCGCCGTTTAAGCGCATAGTATGGTTTTAAACCATATTAATGAACCAAGACTTGTTACTATGATTTTAAAACTTATTTTAAACATATTTACAGTAGGTGCATATTATAAACTCAGAATCCCAAATAATTTATAAACTATGTGTAAAATGACCAAAATGCCCCTTTGGTGCATAGTTTGGTCATAAAAGATAATTTACACATATAATTGACATCTGCTGATATTATATCATAAATAAAATATTTTTTCCAGAATATTTATGATAGTAAACTTAAATATATTCAATTTCTTTTATACGTATGAAATTACAAAAATGTCCTTGTGAGGCATAGTTTCATTTTAAAACCATTACGGGCATATAAGTTAATATCCTACTGATATTTTAACTTGTTTAAAGTATAATGGAATATAGAACTTGTCCATGACTTATCCGGTTACCCGATATCGCTGGTATACGCACGGTTACATATATGTGACTATTTTACGGAATTTAACCGAAGGGTTTAACCTTGTCATTTAATTTCAAAATCCAAATGTTAATAGTTTACCCATATTAAACAAGTCAAGGTACTTGTTGGTTTAAACTACATTCTATCCAAGCATCGTTTAATCTAGCGTCATACGTTTTGATCAAGTACGCTAGTCGGTCTAAGTCTATGACTTAAATAAGACCTTAGTATTTAATTGGTTAGTTTATGCCATAATCCAGACTAGAGACTTGCCGGTAAATGCTATATGCACTTAGTCCTTTTGTGTACGGCTGAGTTATTAAAAATTAAAAAAGACTAGCTCAGGTAAATACTCTCGACTTATTTTCCCTATACGGGCTTGGGTTATGGTAAATTATTACCGCTTGGTGGAAATGGGATTAATCGAAAGCCGGTTCGGAATAGAGATTCGCATATTCTGTTTTAGTCAGTTTTGTTTGATAATATAAACATCGGGGGTTAACTAACGTGTCCTGGATATCTCGGCTCATTACAATCGAAATGGCCACGACCTTAGTGCGGGTGTAGGCATACACCCGATAGACGCTCAAATTATGCATTCCCACAAGGTTGGGAAGAATTGACTCCTTTGTGAGTCCAAAGTGGTGCGTATGTTAATTGTGTCTCGGTTTTCGTGTCGAGCCCCGTATGTAATGACAAACATGTAAATCTGTTAACAAGGTTGGACAGTCAATTAACCCAAGTTATAAAAAGATTTTTGTGCTGATACGCACTTAAAACATTTTCGAAATGTTTTCAAAATGAGTCAGTGTATTTACCAGCGAAAGCTGACGTATTTTCAAAAGACTAATCTGTATGTACAATACGAAAATTAAGCCGGAAGTGCTCGGTGTGATAGAGGATCTTGCAAATCCTAAATCTGCCCAAATTTCTGTTTTATATTCTTTCCTTGTACAATTTATGATCCGCCTGTTGATCTTCTATTACAAGCTTGTATATTATTTTGTATTTTCAAACATTCGGTTTGTAATAGTAATTTTACTCCAAGACTTCCGCTATGCCGTGTTTAATTGACTATGATGTTATCAACTGTTGTCACGATACTTCCCACCCGGGCCACCGGTGTATGGATTTCGGGGTTGGAAATCCGGGGGTGTGACAATTTATATAAACTTTGTACATACACTTATTCTTTATTCATAGGTTTTGTGGTCTTCAAGACTTTAATATACACATACAAGATTTTATATTTAATTATATTGTTTCTATGCGAATTAAAGATGTGTGTTAGTTTTGGAATTTTCTAAATATATTTCAAGTTGTTAGGGAGATTACCTGGTTCCTGATTAATGCTACTATTTATTATGTTTGGTGTTTGATTAAATGTAAGAAATATAAACTGACATTAATGCTACTATTTTCATGTCTTGTGTTCGATTAAATGCAAAAAAAAAAATATAAACTGACATTATGTATTCTAAAGTAGCAGTACCATAATTAGTTAATTATGTAGGTATATGTTTCAATTATGCATTTGAATATATATGTATGTATTATTGTAGTCATTAAAATAGTCAATTATCTAACATTAGAGTAAAAACACACATGGGAGTCTTAATTGTATTTTTAACAAATTAACGAGTATACCAGATACCCGTGGGTATACCCGATGCCGATAGGTAATTACCCGACAAATACCCAATGGATAACAGGCCGGGTATGGGCTTGGGATTACCAATACCCGATCCAAACCCGGCCCATTCCATTCGTAAGGATGAGGCATGGTTAGTAGCGTTTTTATAAAAATAAAAAAAATAAATATCAACCAATTAAAAAGCATCCAAAATTCACCCATCAACAAGAGACTCCACCTTACAAGTTAAATGTCCTCCACGTCGGGAGAAAGCTCCCTGCCCTCATCACTACGCTATGTCTACGCCACCACAAGAGATGATGTTCCTGATGTGAAAAAACTATCACACCACTTTTCTATATCCAGATGATATACCATATGCTGTAAGAGTCATGTAAGAAGATAACATAGTATGCATTACTCAATTTATAGAAGAGCACAGCTAAGCATATCTTGTCTCTGCTCTTTTTCACATATGATTGCCATCAAGTAAAGATACTATTATTAAATGACCTTAGGTGATGTGACACTGAGAGAAAGAAAATTTGTGTATACTTTTTCCTTAAGAGTGGCTTTGCCTCGATGGGATTTTCATGCAAGGTAATATATATCTTTGAAGGTATTTAAATAGTTGTGCTCTTTTTATTTCATTACATTTCTTTCTTTCATTAAGTTTCGTACACTAAGTTATACTTATATGTAATCTCTATACTAATAAATAAAAATGAAATTACACTTTGCGACTCCTCCTTTGATTGTATACCCCTTAGACTTCATATTTTATTGTTATTTCAGAGGAAAGTGATTTTAGATATAAAGATTTTAAACAAATAGTATCCATAATTTGCTTCTAAATAAACAGGTAACCAGCTAATCTTAGAATCCTTAAATTATATTAAGATTCAATATCTTCACCTAATTATAATTACCAAATCTAAAATTCAATTTTTGATATCTATATTTTTTAATTTCAAATTCACACCAGAGGTCCGCCTTTTAGAAACTAAACTATGTGCTTTATCTGCAATTTAAATGTTTTATAATTGAAATTATAATATGAAACTCCGATAATATATGTATAGATGCATCTACATGCTATTATCTTCAATTCAACATTACTAGGAACCAAATATATGGCAATTTTGCCGATGTTAGGCTATGTGGTGTTATGATGTTACTAATCATTACCACTATCCTTCACATCAGCGTCATATCATTCCTACTCTTATCCATCATTGTCATCCACCGTCCATATGGTATGGACCATAACCCTCACCACCAAGCATATTCCTTCAATTAATGCAAGGAGGCTCATGGTTGGCATGGAAATATCCATGTCACCATGCATGGATTGAGAGGGGGTGATGTACCATACGACTCATGTCTTATGTGACAATCCATGACCTAAACCACCATCCCAACACCCTACAGCCTTATGTATCATATTATCCTATTTCCATTCGTGATTTTGTGCTCGTGATTTGGTATGAAAGTTTTATTCATGATTCATTTCTTATACGAGTGTTATATTGTTAATTAAGTTGTGCACGTAATTTGCATATAAAATTTTATTTATGAATGTTAGTAATCTTATGTAATTCTAACCTACACCACTATTTACTGTATGATACCTTAATTTTATGTTTTATTTTTTTTAAGTTTAGGTTCTATGTTCTTCTTTTTAAGACCAATCATTTATTGAAAGTTATGTATTTGGGTTTTGTGTTTTGGATTCTATTCAAAATTTTGGATCACCGTGATTACTTCTTTTAGAAATTTTAATGTCCATTATTGTTTAATTGCCATATGAATGAAGATTATTATTATTACTTTGTTTTGTTAATATGTCGAATGATTTTGATGTATCTGTGTTCACCCTTAATTGTAATTTTTCTCATATTGGATCAACATTCTCTTAAAAAGTCACTCAATTTTCGGGGCATCATTTTGAACATTGAACCTTGTAATTTGTTACTAGGTAAAATATCTAGCCCAACTACTTACAATCCTAAACACATTTATATGGTACAAACTTTCGTAAATTTCAACATTGTATTTATAATTTTAAAACTTAACATCTATTTACATGACATATTAGTTTATTCCGTGTTTAACATATGTAAAATTTATCATTTATAACTTTTAAGGTGATAATTTACATACACCACAAATCCACATATTAAACTTATACTTTACTTTGCCATGAGAAAAAAAAAATGATGTTTTAAGTGGCCGAGCATAAACTTGTCTAAGCTCGAGCTTAGCTTGTTTGAGTTCTATTTCTAGGACTCGAGCTCGGATTGTTTTTCATTTATTGATACACACGCATTTATATTTATAACATAAAAATCTTACTTTTATATAAACTTGTTTATAAATTATAATTATCATTATCTAAATATGTATTTAATAGATAAAAATAACAATTACACATATAAAAGGCTCGTAAGCCTCTTCAAGCTTGATAACTGAAACCACTTAGGCTCATTTATTAAACAAATTTATTTTTAAGATCAAACTCGTTTAAATTTAAACATATGCATTAAATGCAATTAAATGTTTATAAACTTCGAAATTATTTTACTAAAAGTATTGTTTCTTATTTTACACTTTTAGTTAGGGTTTTCGTGAAACGGTTAAAACTAATGATATCAGACAACTGTTTGGTTTTACAAACGTTTTTTTGGCTATTAAGACCATTGGGTTTTCTTTATTTTTTATTTTAAGAAAAAGAGAGAACACATAAGTTTGCAGACTAGTTTAAAAACAGTGTACACCTAATCATAGTAATTGACATAATCAGTAATGTTACAATGAAATGTTGTTACATGTTACTAGAAGTTATGGACCAACCCAACCGATACTAAAAGTTGCCATTTTAAGGTCCAGTGAACCATAAACCTAACCATATCGATGGGTCTGGTTTGGTTTTTTAATAGTCTCGTTTTGGTTTAAAGAAATTATATACGATACTAAACGGTTTGACCTAACTATAAATGCCATACAGTGAACGTTGCTAGGTTTAATTTTGTAATATATATCTTTTGATGTATATGTTATTTATAGATTTAAAAAGGTTATATAAATACAAAGATGAACTCAGTACCTAATCCACCAAACTATGATTTTATCATCTATAGTCAATCGTTTTGTTGTCAATAGATAATCAGTAATCTAACAAATAACTATTTTATTGCAGTTCAGTAGTTCGCCTAAGACGAAAACATTATAGCAAAAGCACACTGATCTTTCTGTCAACTGAATTGGGCTGAGTTGAGCCCATTATCTCAATTTAAAGAGAGCCCAAAAGAATTGGTTCTCAGTGAGAAACCTTATATGTTGTAGCCTGGTGGGAGTGATGTGTGGACTGTTATATGTTCTTAGAGGTGCACAATTCAGGTTTTTTTAATACCAGTTTCAGGTATAGAACCTGCCCTAAGTATGATGATGGGTACTGAAGAATTGAGCACTAAGAGAAACCGGGTAGAGTTCAAATACGGGTATAGAGGAGAAAAATCATACACTACGTATCTAGGTAGGGCATCATCAGGAGGTTCGAGTATAACATGGTATGGGTCCGGATATAAATACCCGATTTTAAAAATAAGTTGTTATTATTATTATTAGTATTGTTGTTGTGTTGTTATTTACACAAAAGTAAATTTGTTTAAAAACTAATTTGGTTTGTAATTTGTAAAAATAAATTACAATTACATAAATTCCCTCAAGTACAAATTATTTGTTTTATAATATGTATCTATAAAAAACTTAAGTACATATAAAAATATACTTAAAAATTTGAGTATTCTACCGGTATTAAAAAAAACCGGTATTAGGTATAGGGAATAACCAGTTCTGGGTATGAGGTATAACAGGTTCCTGGTATTTTCAGGTATAAATTGAGTATGGTTTCAGATACAAGTATAAAATACCCTGGTACAAAAATAATTGGTTCCAAGATTTTTAGGGTCCAATTCCAGATACGAGTTTTTTTGCACCTCTAAACGTCATATGCATTTCGTATATTTGTATTAGATCTGGATATTGCTCAAATAGTGTGATTATAAAAGGGTCAATGTTATAGGTATAACCCATCCCCTCACAAGATGTTGGATGCACATCTTTCATAGAAATCATATCAATTCATTAGTTAAAGATATGGACGTATAACGTCTTTAGAGGACCATATACCTTTATACATGTCTACACCATCACGTTGTCTGTTTTACATGGGTTGTTCTATAAGGATGTATAAAATTTTAAAAACCTGATAAAAGCCATATACATATGTATAAGTTTATACAAAGCCTAGACGTATATCAACAAATCATACACCCTTATACGGTCATATTATAGAATTCAAAGACATTACTTGACTATCACATCTAACATTTTTATGAAATATAATTACTTTTAATATATTGTTTTGATATCATCATCGGAATTATTTATTGTTATATATAAAGTAAACGATTAAAACGATGGTTGAATGTTTGAATTTGAAATACGTTTTGGTACCTTACTTAACAATTACTGCAATATATTTTTTTGGTTATAAATCAGATATTACCTTACTTTACAACTTTATGTTTTTGTTATAAATCAGAAAATACCTTACTCATGAAAGGGTTTATCATGGCTCTCACTATTTCCACAACTTTAAAATTTTATTTTCACATCCCTATATGTATATGACCCGTATAGAGTTATACGGAACTGATTGTTGCACAAAAAGATGTTTGGGAATGTTTTTTTTTTTGTCTCCATGTATACGGGCCGTATAACATTATACGACCCATATACAATGTTATACGATCCGTATAATATTATATAACCCAAACCTCATATAATGTATACGACCCGTATAATATTATATGACCTATATTTTCTTCATCTATACGAGCCGTATAACATTATACGACCAATTTTTTTCATGTCAGATTATTATATACCGCGCGTATTCATGGTGTCAAATTAAGATTTTGAGATGTTATGAATAATTAACTCTCTTTATTATTAGTTGAACAATATTAAATGTCTTCTTCTTAATTTATTTTTTTATATTTCATTAATTACAAACATCTACTCTTTTTTATATTTCAATAATTATAAATATCTACTCTTTTTTTATTAGTGTGGCATTAAATGTATAGGATGTTAATGATAAAGCAACAATCACAGGTTCTATAATCTTTGTTTTTCAGTTTTTGTTTAGAGAGAATTTAAGATTTGTAAATTACATTGTTGAACATTCCATTTTCAAATGAGGATTACATGGGTATAACCGGTGTGACTTTTTGGGGAAACCATGCCCCGATTCATACTTGGGTTATACTATAATATTATTCTAAGTATATTTACTTTTGATGTCAGTATTATTTTCCAACAAAATGATGTATAACTTGTTTCGAACCTTTTGATGTCACCTATTCTCCGTAAGGTAGATATTGAATATTTTATGTTTATTGCAAGAAAAAGAAGATATTATTTAACAAGTATGTTCATGTGAATAATACAAGTTTATTTACCGAGTCACTTCCTATATGATGTGATCATTAAGAACAGAAAATATTGGTTTTCATGCAATAGTCTTTGATGAGCCAATAACTCCTGGATTATAGACACTTATTCTAAAATTTTTAGCAGACTATATTATATGTGGTAATATGGAGAATGATGTTAATATCCTCTAATTTTACCCATAACTTAGTGGTCAAATTAATGAGTGGTGATTAGCTTATTGCCCCTCAATAAAATTGTGTGGATTTAAATCTTTAGATGCACAAGTTGATAGGTGGGTTACGTATAAAGAGTGTTGTTAGTTAAAAATAAATAAATAAATAAACGTCTAATTTTGAATCATATTGGGAGATTATTCCATCTATTTATTATAAAACCAAGTATTTTGTGACATATTTTCTTTAGGAATTCATCTTCATAACGTTCCTTCTATATCATTTTTTAAGAGATCGTGGGTATGTATTTCTATCTTTTAGTAAAATAGAATTTACGTCTTTGTAGTTGACATGAAATGATACCATAAGCTCCTAACTTTTTTCATAGAATCTGAGTCCATTTGGTTACAATTTTTTGCCATCTAAATTCCTAGCGTCTGATATACCAATGATACATATTTATAACAAGAGTTTACCCCTATTTATGACTACTTTTGAGGCAATGTATGAAGAAATGCTACCTAAATTGAATCTTTTTAGTTTTTATAGGATTTGAAGGTCTAAAATAAAAACGAAGCATAAATCGATGAAAACAGATGAAAATATGAAATTTCCAAAAAGCACTCTCGTTCACAACATAGCACGGCTATGCCTCTCGCTTCAGTCCGCCTTTTGGAAGAATCAGAACAACTTGGCGGGCTAGAAAGAAAAATGGCAAGCACGCCCGTGCACATACATACACGGCCATGCCCCCCATTAAAGACAAATTCAGTAAAGACAAAAGCTCGAGAACAGAGTACGCTTGTTGCAACCATTGTCGGGCAAGATCACCATGCACAGTCGTGCATGGCTAGGCACACCCGTGCCCAAGAACATCGGGAGACAGAAATGACGAATTCTCGAAGCTTCTAACGGTACTCAAGGACAAGCACGATCATGCCCCTTAGAACGCCCCTGCGCCCCTGGCTTTGATCAGGCTGTAAATACTAGCCTCATTCACCCATTTGAGGCATGCCCTTCTTACTCTCTTGTTCCCTAGTGTGCTACAACCCCAAGGCTGATAGACTTGTGTCTTTAAGGCCTTATTCTCTCACCATTGAAGGTTCTAATCCATTGGAGAAAGTGTAGATGATCCATGAAGCTTGACTAATCAATAGCCAAGTATGCCATGATCATTGATGCTTCCTAAGGCCCATTTGCTTGGAAGTGGGAGGTTGATTCTTAGAGAATGCCTTAATGCTGATCGGGAACTCTCCAAAGTTAAGATCCTACATCCTACCTTTGGTCACCATGTTAAGAATAAGACATCGTTAGATTAGTTCACTAAACATATACAATTAATGAGAGTTGAGAGACACTTTGTTGCACAAATACTTCCACTTGAGCTAGAGCTTGAATATCATGGAGAGTGGTACTCGCCATTGGTAAAAGTGTATCATATGGTTGTAATCTCTATGTCTTCTCAAACTCTTGGATTATTAATCTTATTAATATAGTACTTTTATTTTATTTAATGTGTTTTTCCTTTACTAATTCTTGGTTTATTATCTTTTGTGATAGGATTGTATGACCCCTTTGAAACTAAATTAATTTAAAAAATTAATTTAACTATAATAATTTAACCTTACTTAACTTGACTAAGATGTGCATACGGCCTCTAATACCCTTAATCAGATCGGTGTTCTTGATAACCTTGGGAGTTGAAGCTTATTAATACACTCATGACGTGTAACAACCCATATACTAATAAAGGAAATCCGAACTTAGCCTATCAAGATTATTATTTTGTAGAATTCTGGTATTGAACCAGATTCAGGTGATAGGCTTCTGGTATCGGACCAGATCTTGGGGTAATAAAAGGCCTCTGGTAGTACACCAAGATCCTGGGGGGGGGGGGGGGGGGTAAAAGTTAGGTTAATAAATTAATGGAAGACTAAGGCAATCTAGTGGAATAGGAGATAACCAATGAAATGAGACCTATTTATCTTATTCGGTAACTTAAATAATTTGATGTCTAAATTGTGTCAGTAATTTAAAAGATTCCTAAATGTGGTCCTGTTTGTTAAGATTGAAATGCAAGTACTTATTAATTAAGTTATAAAAAAGATAATATAACTAAGATGGCTTTAGCCAATCTTGTTATGGCATATTGTTTACTAGCTGTAAGGCTAGGGAAGGTTCATTATAGACGTATTTCTAGACTGGTCTATCGATACGTTGTGACATGATTGAGGGATGTCGGCAACCGTACCAAGGAAGCCACTTCTAATCTAATTAAAGATAAAATCGAAGACTTAAACATTTTCCTCATTTAATAAAAAAACTATCTTAATTAAGAAAGACTTATTCAAGAATTCTATATTACTATTTTAGTCTACTAAACTAATAATAATAATAATAATAATAATATAAACAACAACAACAACAACAACGTGTGTTGTGATATACACTTTTAACCCCTTTAAGTTGATTTTTCTTTAATAACATAACGTGTGTGCTAATTAATTTTAAAAAAAATCTAAGTACGCAATTGTGCTTAATTTTTTGTCGATAGTAAAAAACTTGTATTTAAAATAGAGTATTTTTTGTATTATCAACTATACAAGTGCAGGTACCGTACAATAACATCATGAACCAAGTCGATTCCAACCACACAACATCGGTACCAGTATCCAACCACACACGTGTTGGTCTCTATTTGGGTATATCATGACTTTACATTTTTTGTTTTCTTATTCAGTTGCTATAGCGAAGGTGATAGTGTAACGAATCAAATTTATACGAACCGAATTCTCGCCGCGTAGCGCGAGAAGAAATCAGACTCCTTTAATTAACAAAACTTTTAATGTTTTAAAATTGCATATGTACCTTTTAATTTATCTGTGTTTTAATTTATACATTTATTTAAAATTAAGGGTCGAGTTATCCTACACTCTCCTAAATCTAGAAAAAAGTATAAAGACATAAGGGATCGTATAATATAACACCATGCCGAGGAAAAAAGACACAATAAGTCGTTAAAAAAGACATAATGATGAAAATAAAAAGCACAATGCCAAATAAAAAGACACGATGACCTGAAACAAAAATTCTAAAATCTAAAAGCTAAAAATCCATAAGTGAAAATCTAACATCTAAGATTGTAGGGTTCGTCAAAAACGATTTCACTCCGCTAAAATAAGTTAAATTAGAGTTCGTTTGATACCCTTCCTATGACACCATAGTTTTAAGAGACTATATGTATTTGATACTTATTTTATATGTGTAATTCAAACATACATTGTGCTAAATATTAAAAGCAATAGTCATTTTTTATGGCTAACTCATTCACCTTCTAGTCCTATTTAAATCTATGCCACATGGGAATCGGCACTTTTCCTACGCACTTTGATATCTAAGGGTTTGTCTGGTATGAAGTAATGATATGAACAAGAGAATGGAATGGACTAAGAAATGCAATGGACAACAGAATGAAATGGACCATTCCATTGTCATGTTTTGTTACCCATATATGAATAAAATGAATCATTACTTTATACAATTTTATAAGAAAAAAGACGATTAATAAAATACAATTAATTAATGAAAATGACAAAAATATAATTGTCTCAATAATAATAATAATATTGTAGATGTCTTTCCATTCCTTAAGGATGAAAAAAACACCTCCTTATCAATGAATGAAAAAATTTATATTTGGAAGGAATCACATTCTTATGGATTCATTTCATCACCACACGATAACCAAACAAGTTTTTTTTTTCAATCCATTGGAATGATTCATATCATTCGGCCTTGAATTCCATCGTACCAAACACTACCTAATAGTTGTAGTCTTAATGATAAACTTAATCACGGGTGGCCTTGAGATTATATTGCTTTTGATTGTGATCCTATCCTTTGGCTTTGTGATAAAGTGAACCTGGTTACAACATTTACATGGTTAAAAAACCCTATGGGTTTATTAGGTACGAGGTAATGTAATTAACAAAAGAATGGAATGAACAAAGTAATGGAATGGATAATAGAATGAAAAATAGAATGAGATGGATTATTCAATTTCATTTTGATATTTGGTTACTCATATGTAAATAGAATGAATCATTATTTTGTACAGTTTAATACATAAAAAAGACGAAGTAATGAAACACAATTTATTAAAAGCAACAAAAATATACTTAATAATAATAATAATAATAATCATTATAAATTAATAATAAAAATATTAATATTAATATCAATATTATAATAATTAATATAATAATAATAATAATTATTTCTTTCCTTTCCTTTCCATTCCTTAAAGGAATGAAAAAAAAAACCAGCATCTTACCAAGGAATGAAAATTCATATATTTGAAAGGAATAACATTTCTTGTAGATTGCTCCATTATATTACCAATGGCAACCAAACATGATTTTTTCATTCTATTATAATGATCAATTCTATTCTGCCTTCAATTCCTTCACACCAAACTTTACCTATATTTTTAGAAATTCATTTGAAAGATCAGTTGCTGTTTTTTCAAATCTCATTATTAGGTATTGGTGATCACATTCAAGTGCATACGCCACATTAACACATTTTTAAATGATAATAAAAATTATTAATAAAGCCTATGCCTTAAACATACATGTACGTATGTATTCTACTACTTAGTTAAGATGACATATATTCTAAGTATCAAGCAATGGGAGAATTTGAACATTAAATTCTAAGAGGGGACGGGGAATAAAATATATGTTTAATGGGGAATTGGCATAAAGAGGGGTCCACAGTCTTTTTAGAGATGTAAAAAAATAACTGGTTATTGAACCGAAACCAGTAAAAAAATCAAAATCGGTGTTTTTAGAACGGTTTTTTCTTAACCAGTTTGACTGGTTCCACATTTCGTTTATCAGTTCGGTTACAAAACTGGTTAATAAAAAACCGGTTATTAACCGAAATACATAAAAAAAAAACCAGTTTAAAAACCGGTTAACCGATAACGTATTAAAAAACCCGGTTATAACTGGTTAAAATGTGCCAGCTATAACTAACGGTCATATGGCCGTTTGGACCAAATTGTAGTCGTTTTTTTTTGCCTAGAATCCATCTCCAACAAGTATAAAAGGGTGGTGGATGTTTAGGTTCAATCACACCACTCTCTAGTCTCCACAACACTTTCTTGTTTACGGCAAGCTTTAGTGCTCATGATTCGGTCAATGTTGGTTAGTCTACAACCGACATGATGGTTCGTGTTCTTCCAATGAAGCGCAACCCAAAGTTTGATCACATTCAATTTGTGCAAGATGGCCAACGGGAAAAAAAGCACGTTGTCATCATTGTCATGGTTTTTAGCCGTAGGGGCAAACACCACATTGAAACAACATATCGAAAACCCGTTTTGCAAGTCGTTGAAACAACAACCTGCTAGTGGTCAAGCTTCCATGGCAAGTGAAGGCGCTAGTTTGTTCGCCTACAATTTCGATATGGCTAGGGAGGAAATGGCGGAGTTTGTAATCCAAGAAAGTTTGCCATTTAACCATTTCGACAACCAACGCTACACAAAGATGGTTCAAAGAACTCTCGAACCACGATACACCCATGTAAGTTGTGCTACTCTTAGGAGGGATTGTTTAAGATTGTGGAAAAATGCTAAATTAGAATTAATTTCTTATTTTAAAAATTAGAAACTAGTGTTAACTTGACTAACGACGTTTGGTCCACACCGCACGGTTCACCCGACTCGTATATTTTTGTCACCGCCCATTGGATTGAACCGGCGGCGTGGCAAATGATAAAACACACGATTTCGTTTAAATTATTCGATTACCCTCACACCGGTGAAGTTATATATAAAGCAATCGACAAGTGTATTACAACATACAAATTTGAAAAAAAGTTTTTTTCAATATCTTCTGATAACGCCTCAAACAATATGGTTTCGGTAATGCATTTAAAATTAAAATACAATCTGATTTGTTAAGGTACTTTTTCCACAGTCGATGTGTTGCACACATCATAAATTTGGCCGTTCAAGACGGTTTAAAGGTTATTGAACCACAAAAAGAAGCTTTCAAAAAAATGTTACTTCATATATATAGTCACACGCAAAGACATGCAAAATATATTAAATGTATAAGGAAGCAGGTCGAATATGATTAGAACCCAATTGGAACGTTGCTCATAGATGAAACTCGACTTGCACCATGTTTGAAAAAGCTATTTTGAAAAAGAAAGTTTAATAGAATTTCATAACTCTTTGTCAAGTCGTAGAAAGGTTTCGCTTTACCACCCATCGGGTTGGGCTACTATTGAAACGGTTACACAATTGCTTCAAGTTTTCAAAACATCAACAAAGATTTTATCGGGGGTTTACTATCCAACAAGTTCATTGGTAGTTCACAATTTGTTTAAAATGTGTTTAAAATTAAACGATTTTTCAGGGAAAGGTAGACCATATTGTGATATGGTAGATACGATGAAAGAAAAACTAAGAAAATATTTTAAAGAACTACCCGCGGTTTTCACCTGTGCCACCACTCTAAACCCTTCCTTTAATATTTTTGGAACCGGGTGTTTGATTGAAAAAATTGCAAATGAGATAAATTTAAACACCCCTCAAGAACCAAACTTTGGAAAAGCCGCAAAAGATCGTTTCAAAGATCAATTTTCAAAAATGTTTGATGTTTATGTAACAAAATATGGTACAACCTCATCACACATTCACGAGTCAATGAGAAACGTCGCTTTCGGCGAAGGTTCAAGTATGGAAAATCAAAGTTTGTATGTTTATAACCAATTGTTTAATGAATCGAGTCAAGTGCAACGTGGTAACACTAGTAGTAGCGAAATCGGTCGGTATGGTGGGTCGAACATTCTACAAACAATGACTTCACAAGAATTAACAATTTTGATTTGTTGGCTTGGTGGAAAAGTAAGGAAGATCAATTTCCGGTCTTAGCCACAATGGCCCGAGATTTACTAATGGTCCTAGCTTCCAGGGTAGCTTCGGAAAGTGATTTTTCTATTAGTGGTAGGGTGATTTTGATAAGGAGGACTCGACTAACACCAAAGGCGGTTGAGATGTCAATTTGCTTGAAAGATTACTTGGATGCGGCGGAGAGATGTCAACGCATACCTCGCTCAAGTGAGAATTAGATTACGAAGACGAAGTGTACGAGGATGAGGTCGAAGCCGAATTGACAACCCCAATGACCGACAAAGAAGCCGCATTGGATGACTTCCTACGCAATAGTTCGAGTTCAGGTTTGGGCGAAAAAGATTAAACGAGTCTCAAGATATATTACTATTGTAGTCCCACTAAAAAATATATATCTTAGTGAATGTTCTTGCTGATTAATATTTTAAGTCTATGCAATTCCGTTGTCACGTTTATCTTTCGTATTTTCATTGTTATGTAAAACCGTTTGTTCCAAGACTTAATGATATTATGTTTTAACTTTTTATACTTTCATTGTTAAAGTTTTTTTTATAAAAAAACTGCATTTACAGTAAAAGAAAAGGCTGAAAAAACAGCCAAAATAACAAAAAAAAAACTGTATTCTGTGAGGTTTTTTTACCGGTCTTTTGAACCGGTTATTAATCAGTTAAGAAAACCGGGTTTTTTATAAACCGATTATACAACCAGTTATAACCGGTTAGGACTTGTTAAATGTTTTCAGATTAAAAACTGGTTAATAATTGGAATTGGTTTTTTAATAAGCTCAATTAATCGGTTTGGTTATAACCGTAACTGGTTTTAAAAAAAAATCAATTTGTACACTTCTAAGTCCTACCAAACATAAGTAATATTTTCAAAATTAATGGGCTAGAATGTACACTTTTAAGGATAAAATTAGAGAAGTCTAAACCCCTTCTGGTCCTAAGGAAGCTCCGCCCCTGTATCAAATGAAACGGACTCATAATTGGCTTATTTCATTGGTGATCATTTTTAGACTCAGTTAATCTGAAATTATTATTTAATGTTAGTTTTAATTAATTAAAAAATTACGTCGCATTAGTTTTAATATTTTGTACCTTTGAAAATGAATTGACATAGCATGGGCATACATCTGCCCCCACTAGAAAATCAAACTTGAATTTAAATGTTTCACCTTTTGTGACCAATCTTGCACCAACAATGGGACATGAACATGAAAAAGGGATTCAAAGAAAGAATATGAACCAAGTCTAACCCAAGCAAAGACATATATGCCTTCAACCCTATCTAAACATGCCTGCCTCCTTTTGCAAAGCTAAAGCTACAAGTTTGAAGTAATGAACAAGTTTTATTGTATAATGTGCAAGTTGTAACGCATATTGATTTTTATTTTAGGAATTTTAGCTTTATAAAAAGTAACTAAAGTAGGACTAGTAAAAGTTGAAAAGAAAAGGCAAAGTTTAATTGGCATAAACAAATGATGGGTTGTTCAATATTTGTTTGTAAAATTATTCATATACATTCAGATGATTTTCCATTTTATACCTCATAGGTTGAATACACGTCTTCACCCTTCCAAGTATGATTATAATAATATAATTATTAGTTTTCCATTTTCTTAAACAAGGAAGAGAAAATAAAGATATAAAGTTAGCTTAAGATATTCTATATAAGTTAGTAATTAACAATTCTTGTCCTTGTATGTTATAGTTTTAAATCTAATTCTTGTAGTTTATTTATTTTGATATTCTATCTCAAAGCATATTGTTTTTCTTTAGGAACTTGTTTTCATGTTGGTTCCTTTTTTTTTTCTTTGGCTCATGCTCTCTTTTCTCTTTACCCGTTCACTCTTCTCTTGATCTCGTGTGAAAACACTCGTCTGCAGTGTGATTCTCACTCTTCTTATGATCTCGTATGGAAACACTCGTCTATAGTGTGATTCTTAATCAATAATTCAAACTTCACTATGCCCTTAAATCTAGGACGCTTTAACATAATGTTTACTAGTCTCCTCTTTAACAAACATCAAAGTGTGAATTGCATGGTTGGGTTGACCTACAAATATAATATCGTTATGTAGAGTTTGTACTTAGTCTGTTTAGAAAAATGAACATTAAGTACGTCGAAACACGTTTATCAATTAACAAATGATTATAAATTGGAAATGTTTTCATACAAGTGGTTTAAAAATTGACACCGGGAAATATCATAAAAAAATACTTTCTCATGTAAGAACAAATATGTATTTATATATATTTATTCTAGTAGTCATTATTATCATTTATATAACATAAATAAAAAATATAAAACCTTATAATATATTAGTTGGTAATTGTTGAAGGACCGATTTACCCTTATTAACTAATAATGTTCTCCCTTAGGTGTATATAAGGAGATTACTAGAGAGGAATTAAGGTTTAATCATAACATCACACATATTCGACCTATTCTCTCTCCACTACAACAAGTTCAAAAACCCTAAAGAACTCGATACTACCATCATTGACACACATCCTAAAGGGGAACCAGATCAAGCCAACTATCATGTCAAACTCCATGGCTGGATCTGTCTCTGGATTCTCTGTTGGTCTGTTTGTTGTAACATGTATTATTTACATGTTTTCCATTATGTTTAAATAGAACTGACTAACATGTGGTATAAGAGCGTATGTTGCTCAATCAGTTCTTGTTATTTCCATGCATCTGGAATTAAAATCTAGAAAACAAACTTTTTGAAAACCTGATAAAATTCAAGAATAAGAAATTCCTCTAAACTTAATATTCACGGATTTTTTTGTTCTAAACGGATGTTTTATCACATCATAACAAATAAAATTTTTTTGAAATCCGTATAAGTATATAAATTTTTAGATTTCTGTTCTAGAATTTAATTTTATTAAAATTAGGGTTCTTCATTTTCTTAGTGAAGTTCGAATATATTTCCTTATTTTGGATGAATTCGGGATTAAAAGGTGTTTTCTTGTGTTTTGATTAATTTTATACGTAAAGATTTCGAAAAATGTATAAACTATCTTTTAAACAGGAAACATGATATACCAAAATCCCAAGAATTTTGAATTTCACCCTTATCACAATTAACAGCTATTATCAGTAGTTTTCGAGTCTTGGAGAACAAGTTTTCGAGATCCATAAGAGATTTCGAGATTACATAAAACTCGAAATCTCAAACCTAAGTCGAAACCTTGTCAGAGTTCGTAATCTCATTAGTTTTCGAGAAATCATTAAAAAACTTGAAATATCTCTAAAGGAGAAACCATCAGATTTTGAGATTCTCAAATGGAACTCAAAAACTTACTGATTCTCGAAAAACTCATTATTATACCGACTACTATTCTGAACTAAAATTTAGGTTTGCTTTTACATAAATGGTTATGTAAATACTTAATTAGAATCGAATACTTTTACAAAACCAAATAGCTTAACTTGAATGAGTTTCAGATGTATCACTTCTGCCCAAAGGTGATTTGATACGTGTATCTTATTGGTCAAGTATAAAGGGAAGCTATGTTAAGTATGCCTAGAACCATGAATGTCTCACTTCTGCCCAAAGGTGATTTGGTGTATTCATGTCTTGCATATTTACAGTGCATAACTAAGGTGGTTATCACACTTCTACCCAAAGGTGATTTGTCACAATTACTTTGCATACATACTTAAATGATTTCATTTCTGCCCAAAGGTGATTTCTCTTCGTTTAAGTAGAATTTTTCAAATTAGTCTATTATTTTGACGTTAGTAATAGACATATCACAACTTCTTCAAATAATGATGCTCACATTAATGATCTTCATTAATCCTATGATCATTTTTTGTCTGCCTTACTTAAATACCTCATAGCATTACTCACTATAACTTTCTTCTATAAATTAGTATCTCATCCACTCTAATTTCTAAATATCATATATTTTTTCCTTACATAAAGTTTCTACAAGATTATCTTTTAAATCAAATAATTGATTATCTCTTAAGTCACGATAATCCTACTACTCTATTCTGATAAAAGTACTGCAGAAGAAAAGTAGAGCATGAAGAATAGGATAAATCGAATATGATGTCTTTTATGATAATCAAGAACTCATTTAACATAAATACTATCACTAAAGTAATTCCAGATTAAATTGTTTCTCAGACTAATCTAATTTTTATGGAATAATCAAAAGAACTCCTAAGATGCATGCCTTCATTTCAAATTATAAACTATAAGGTTAAGTAGCATACGTGAATACATCATAATGTACAATACCATGACCCATAAAATAAAGGGCTTATGCATGGAAATAAGTACATTTTTTTAGTACATCGCATACTAAATTTTCCACTTGTACAATTTGATGCCTTAAAAATTAACTAACACTTAAAAGTACCAAAGGAAATTGAATGTGTTGATAAGCAACATATGTACAAAGAAAGAAATGTTTGAAGCTTGAAAATAAGATGTTATTCACCTTATAACCACTAAAACCTTAAAAGAGGATAGTTCTAAGGTCCATTGTCAATATACAAGTACAAAATTCCAACTCTAAGGTTCTTAAAGGGAGAATCTCATTGCATAATTATGCCGCTTTAGACTAGCATAAGCAACGAGACTATCCATAATTTAAAAAGAACAGTTGGCTAAATAGGTAGTCACCTATTAGTGATCTTTAAATTTGATAATCTCAAGATTCCAACTTACACATGATATGTTGAGTCTAGATCTATAAATTTCCTTACTAGAAGTCAACAAGTAACTAACATGAGAGTTAGTGACAATTTTAAATGTTAAGGCTATAAGAACCAGAAAAGGATGTCTTCTAACAATGTTTTTCAATACCTTACATATTCTGGAGATTAATCAGAATACAATATCAATACTTGAGCTATGTTATGAAGGTTGTGAGGTTTGCATAACCAACATATATTCACACTTACTTTAAACTCTCATATTATTTGTTACCAATATTTGGATAGAAACCTTTATAAGATATAACTAGATGATACTATACATTTCACAACTTTTGTTATCATGCAAATTAGAATTTAACAAAAGGACAAATGAGACGTATAAAATCCATCCATTGGAACCAAATCTCATGAGAAATCATGATAAGATTAATGAGGATGATTTTTTATCTAATCTCATTCTTAGTGATTTTAAATCATGTGCTTGAAGGCCCTAAATCATTACTTGGCTTAAGAAATAAGTATGGGTCCACAAGACGTTATTAATTGACATTTGTGGAACTTATTCAATATGAAATATTCAGACACAATTCATTTATCATTTAAAGACTATCCACTTGTATCTAAATTTGTATCATGGCCCACGGTCTTAAAGAAATCTATTCATATATATACTTAATATGATTTCTATTAAATATGTCCCTAAGCTTCTTATGACATCTGGACATTAATGAAATCAAATAAAGTCTAACATATGTATGATGGTTCCCACGTCACATACCTCATTGAAACTACACTTGTAGCATTTCTAGAGATATCAAAGATCAATGGGAGCATTAAGTGTCTTAATAATAATTTGCAATAGTTGCAGGAGGTGGGGGAGTGAAAACTTCATATTACTTCAGTTTACACCTGTCGTACAAGCCACTACTCCATCTCGACCACTGTTATGTTAAAACTTGTCTCCTTAGAAAATAATGCTACTCTTACAAAAATTAACTGTTGATTAACTATGGGCACACTTAGATTTCTTATCAAAACTAAAATAAACCTAAACAAGAGAAACTACAACGACTATCGTCATTTACTTGTTTCTCTATTAGAATTTGTTGCTCTTTTAATAATGACCCTAAACATGCGGAGTTCCTAAAGACTTCTAAGGTTAGTGGAAGCAGTATAAGTCTTTATCATAACTTGCGCGGGGGGGGGGGGGGTTATTAAATTTTACTCAAAATTTAAATCCGATTACACCTCTGGTACCCCATACTGCACCAACTCTTACACACATAGAATCCTAAAAATTATAGCAACCTAACCAAGAGCTAATCCATAAAACTTAAACTCCTAACAAACCCAATAATCAACTCAGGAGGTCATCTAGGTTTAAAATCCTACTAACTTTGATGATTACATATCTTCTCTGACTAAAGTTGAAATGGATAATGGAAAGTTTATTGATCCTACCTCTTCTAATTAAGCCATTAGCATCAATCAATCTTCTAAAGGGAATAAAACTGTTTTCTAGTAAAATTGATTTTATGTGTTCCAATAACATTTGGGATTTGATTTAATTACCTAAGAGTGTTCATAACCAAACTAAATCCTAATATAAACGTTAAGACATGAAGAAGCATGATTGATTGTCAAATGTTATACTCAGGAGAGATAAATTATCAAAGAATTTTCTTACCCGTGTTACAAAAGTTTCTTTGAGGATCATCACTGTTCTAGTAGCTTATAGCAATTTAGAGCTACATTAGAAGAACATTAATACAACTTTCCCTAACAACTGACTTACATCATAAAACAACCTAAAAGTTCTAAACTGAAGGTTAAAGAACACTTTTTTTGTAAGCGTGAACATTTTATTGCAAAGATCAAAATGTGATGAAATCTTAATCAAGCTATTTTTTATCAAGAACCAAGTGGATTAATGTACCTACCTCAAAATGAGTGGGGACAACTAAAACAAACTTGTCTCTGTATAGATGACATTCATTGACAAGTATATGTTACCTAAGTCAAAGCATTATTAACACAAAATTTAATATAATAGATCTCAGAGATATTTCTTATGTTATAGATATCATAACATGTCGAGATAGACCCAATGGGACATTAGTCTCGTTCCATAAGTTTAACCTTAAATGGGTCCTTACAGATGTAACAAAAAATATTGCTCTCCTTTAGAGAATAATATGATAAATGAGATTATTTCCTTATGCTTCATTAATAAGAAGCCTCATGTAGTTTAAGTCTATACTCGTTTAGATATTACTCACACTGCAACACACTAGATATGTCTAGATTAATGTGAAGCATCTTATGGAGTATTAAAAAATCTATAAAGGAAACGAGAGGCTATAACTTAAAGAAGAAGTGAGAACTCAAACCGGTTGATTACTATAACTTTGTAACGTTCAAAGAGGACAAAATGTAATTTTGGGTATATCCTTATGTCAATAGACAAAATCTATCTCATGGAGGAGTCATAATAAACTGATAACAACAACCTAAGTTACAATGACATAATACGTTGTTGATCACAAAGCAATAGTCACTAAATATTGTTAAAAATTTATCAGTGGACTCATAAGTTTATTGTCACACCCCAACTGATGGCAGAATCATCAGGGCATGAGCGAATGGATGATTGCTCAAAGCATCATAACAATTAAAAATGACAATACTTAAATAGACCCTTTTTATTTCATAAACTCAAATTCGTAGATTGTTAAAAGAAAAGAAATTACATCAATTCATATACTCATTCAAAAGAAAACTAATTTATTCGTGCGTTTCTAAATTCACCTAGTAGATTTCTTGAACATTATCATCAATTCCCTGCAATATATGATTAATAAAGGTCAACAAAATAGTTGGCGAGCATACAAGTTTGGTCTACATAATATAGAATAAAAGGTCTTAATCTAATATGGCAATTTGTATACTACTAACATGTATAAACTATCAATCAAACCAAGTGTCCACTGCATATCCTTTCTACATAAGGGAATAGGCCGTATAAGATTGAATACTTAACAATACCACATAAGGGCGATGTGCTACTCCTATAGTTTTATAATTGTTAAGGTTGGTAAATGGAGTACACAAGAATGAATTCTAGCATGTATGTATGACAAATAACATGTATTCATAGATTGAGTGTTTGAATAATGTGATTGATTGTGTATAGGTGAGTTTTATAATTTCATATATTGCAACCCAAAGTGTGTTTAAAGGAAAAACGGTTCGAGTATATTCACAGTTTGCAAGTGGTTTCCACAAACGTGAGATGATCGTCTTGAGAGGTTGAAGCACCAAAATATCCTAACAAGGATGAACAAGGTGTGTAAGTACAAGGATTTAGAAGTTGGAATGTAAATGGGATTTGAATAAGAGATTAATAATAATAATAATAATAATAATAATAATAATAATAATAATAATAATAATAATAATAATAATAATAATAATAATAATAACAATAATAATAATAATAATAATAATATGAAAATACATAAAAATATTATCTTGACTAAACACCCACTTTGAACAGTATTAATTTATGTGTATTTCGTGGGCACAAATTCACCCACTAGAAGTTCATGTGTGAGAAATTTAGTCTAAGATAAGTATTTTACCTTTGCACACAAATTTCTACCATAAGTTGGTTGGTGTCATGGCTAGGTTTAATATTTATATATCTTTAGTACACAATAATAAATAATGGATTGACAATGATAATTAAATTGCAAGTCTAAATAAGTAAATAAAAAATTAAAAGAGTTAGTACTTTATATATTTTTAGTATGTAATAATAATTAATAAATTAGTAATAATGATCTAATTAGAAGACTAAATAAATAAATAACAAAATTAAAAGAGTTAGTTTTATAAACTTTTTGTATGTAATAATAACTAATGAATTTGTAATAATAATGTAATTGTAAGACTAAATAAGTAAAAGAGTTAGTAGTATGATTAGAAGAGTTAGTAGTTAGTAGCATGATTAAAAGAGTTATAGCATGGGTTAGTAGTGTTAGACATGGTAGTAGTATGTTAGTTAATAATATGATTTAGGTTAGGCATGAATAATAATAAGTTAGATATATAATAGTAATTAGTGATGGGTTAATAATGTAATGACAATGTTATAGAGGTAGTATAAATGTTATATATTGTACCCCTTTGTTACACCAACAATCATTAACTTAGGTGATGATCTTGGTTGGTCATGTATAAAATATAAATGACATACAAAAATGAAAGGTTGAAAGTAATAAATAAGACCCAAGATTTGTCCTCATTTTGGTGATGCAACACCTTTGTTCACCATGGTGAACATTAGGTGACATTCCATGGAGGTTTTTCCAATGTGGGTGAAGTATGAAAACATAAAGAAAAAAAAGAAGAAGAGCAGGAGGTGAAAGGAAATGGAACTCACTTTCAAGAGGGAAGAAGAATTATTTGAGAAATAGCAAAAAAAATGGTGGAATGAGTGGGTATTTATAGGGAAGAAATTAGGGTCTAAGGTGGTGAAAGAAATATGGAAAGTTAAAAATTAGCCCATTAACATATTTTTTTTATTTTTAGGCCTAATGTCATGGGTTTATTTGTTTTATGCATTTCTTTTTTTGTTAATTGTATAAATTTGAGTTTCCAACATATTTTATAAACATAGTATGACACAAGAGTTGATTGGTTAGGTCTCGAATATCGAATTTACACAACATAAGTCAGTTTTTGAATGATTTAATCGTTTCTTGATGATTATATGAATAACACCTATGTTTGATTGAACAATTATTGATAAAAAATAAAATAAATTCCATTATGATCATAAGTCTCAGATTACAATGGTTGAATACGAAAAAAAACACGTAAACGATAATATAATAATTGTGGAATGTTACATTTATTAACTCCATATAAATTATATATTGAAGACTAATTGTGATAAAGTCAGCTACCATGTTTCCTTGAACGGTAACAGTTCGAGAGGTGCTACATTAGATTTCGATACAAAACTGATTATTCGTTTATGAACGAATTGAGGAAACTAAATCTCTATATCGAATACATTCATGATATGTTTAAAGATTATATAACCAAAAGTCTATCACCCATAACTATTATATAAGTGCTTATAATAATGACGAGTTTATTGATAACTATGTACAACTGCATATCATACTATGAATGATTAACTATTAATTTTTCTCATCAGTTTGGTTTTATATGTCTCTAACATATGTCCTGCTGGTATAATGACATATAGACAAATATAAATACAAATCAAAAGTTTAAATGGATTACTTTAATATTTTGATCATAACTGTTAGGTTTTAAATTGAGGTTGTAGTATGACTAATAGGGGTCTTGAGTTGCATAATGACTCAACGACTGTATTTCTCTGCTACGCTTCTTAGTTTAAAGCTAAAATGAGTATTAACTTCTGATCAAACTAACCTAATACTCATAATAAATGATTATTGGGCTAAGTGGGAGAATGTAAGAATAAATATGTATTCATATATATTTAATCTAGTAGCCATCATTATCATTTATATAATATAGATCAAAATATATAAACCTTATAATATATTTGTTGGCAATTGTTGAAGGACCGATTCACCCTAATTAACTAATAAGGTTTCCCCTTTGGTGTATATAAGAAGATTACTAGAGAGGAATTAAGGTTAGACAATCATAACATCACACATATCGACCTCCTGTCTCTCCATTACTACGAGTTCTTCAACCCTAAAGAACTCAGTACTACCATCATTGACACACATTCTAACAGGTAATCGGATCAAGTTGACTATCATGTCAAACTCCATAGCTGCAGCTGTATTTGGATTCTCTGCTGACCTGTCTGCTGTAACAGGTAAATATTTTTATTGTTTCCATTTTGTTTAAGTAGAACTGATCAACATCTCAATTTTCTCAATTTAAACAACTTGGAACCGTTAGGTGTTCGTCAGTTCTTTTTGGTTTATTCAATTATTTGGTTCTTTTTATTCGGTTTGAATTTTTTCGGGTTATACTAAAAATCAAACAAACTAAACATAATTTAGTTACTTCAAAACTAAATCAAAAACCACATTTGAATTTGCTTTGGTTTTCTAAGACAACTCGCATTTTTAGGTTATCACCGAACACTTTTACTGAACATATTTTACGTACATTTGATACTCTTTATGAATTGTGAATATTCATACGTGTAATTATTTGAAACATATAACAATTAACACACGATATGGTTTCGTACAAACATTAAAGCTAACACGGTTAACTTTCTATGCCAACTGGATAGTTTGGACACACGAGTAACTGAACGCGTAACAACACGAAGTTATCTAGGATAACTTGTACCCAAGAGAGTTGCGTGAAACTAGAAGGACTGGAACTTGAAACTATAACTGAGTAAGAGTTATTTAAGTAAAACAAATAAATAAATAAGTAAATAAGTGAACCTGACACACAAAAGCACACCCTCGTGCCACTCACTTCCACTTTCGCCCCATGACTCCCCCACACGAAGGACTACCTTCGTGTCACACCACGTACCTTCGCTTCGCCCCTTTCCCTCCTACGCCCCATTATGCGGCCCCGTTTATATGGGCTTTAAACTCACTGACCTAACTCATTATACAAATACATGCATAACTCTAAACCTAAAATTTTAACCATTATTATCTGTCGTCTCTACGGATTGATGACAAAAGGAACCAAACATCAACTTGGCAATTTTGCAAGCTTTCTCGATATATATTGCTCTCGGTAACGTGCCTTGATCTTGTTTACAATTCTTGTGCACGTATACGAGTTATTATACTGAGTTTTATCTATGTGATTAACGTGATTCTTGTATGCTAGGGTTAGAGTGTTTAACAAGTTATCAATTGTTTATGAAGTTTATGCCTTTATAAGTTTAGTCTAGATGCACGCATGCTAGAGTTTCATTTATAACTTGATGTTGATGATGGATTGTTGTTAAATCTGATGTACTTGGGTTATACATGATGTACGGTTCGGATTTAGGTTAAACAAGATTATAACCACGTTTATATGAAGAGCTGAAAGAAAACATATTTTGTCCAAATTTTATAGCCGAATTGTATTGGTTGTAAAGGGGTAAGAACATAAAGAAATTTACTATTTCTTGAGTCTAAAACGTAGTATTTTGAAATATACTTCAAACCCCACTGGTTTCATAATTTTTCGACAAGATTAAGTTAGTTAAATGAATTTTTCCGTATCAAATGTTCAGGCTGCGTTTTCGAGTAGAATTTGTGGCCTATTACGAACGTTATAACTTGGTCTAGGGTTAGAGTTAATACTTGAAATTTTTACAATAGGTGGTCTTATGAGGTCGTGACATTCTCCAACTGGAATTTCATTAAAGAGTTAACGAGGATTTTTAAATAAATTTTACCATTAATTGTCGCCAGAATGTGATGAATCAGACCTATGTGTGCTCAATGATATTTAATGATTTTTCTGTGAATAATTAAGTCATTAGAAAATTACACAAGTATTAGTGGACTAAATGACATATCATGTAAAAATTATCATATTTTTTGATTCCGTTTGGTATTTTAAATAAATTCTAGAATACTGCTAAAAAACTGATATGCAACTATGTAAGCTGAAACATGATGTTTGTGTTTATGATTGTCGGTGATAGTTGGTATGGTATGTCAAAGAATGATTTGAAACCTATGTAAACATATTACATGACATGAGGTGTAGACCTACTCATGACCACACAAACGGTTAACTAAGTGACAATGTGATGCATATTATATGGTAGTTATGTGCAGAATTTAAGTGTGCACAATTTAACTAAAACGGTAACCATGTCAGGACATGGTTGACTACCACCACCACCACCACCATTAAAGTTATATGCGTCAAAGGCAACATACAAATTGTATCAAATTACGGTATAAAATCAACCCCTTTTAAGTACTAATGTTGGGAAAAGTGCATTTCTTTGTATACTTTTGATTTTCAAGATTAAAATAGCTTAAATGTACAAAGGAACAAATTAACGACAGAAACCAGCATAAGTATAGAAGACGGGAAGACAACACACTATACCAACCCTCCGAGCTTCACCCCAAAACCAAAAAATCAGAAGTTCTAGCATGGGGTCGTCCCTTGTTGGCATGGGGCCGTGCCCCTTCAAGATTCCAGATCAGAAGAAGACAAACAGAAGCAGGCAAGAGACACGGGGCCATGTCCCCTTGGACATGGGCCGTGGTCAACTTCCAGATTTGCATATCTAGATAGTACAAGTACAATGGCCACGGGGCTGTGCCGTTGACACATGGGGCCGTGTATTAGACTGATCTAACATACTCATTAAATCAAGACAAAGAAGAAGGAAGACACGAGGCCGTGTGAAGGGTCTGTTTTCAGCTATAAATATGGGTGCTTGGTTTCATTCCAACTCATCCCTTGGCAAACCACTTCTCTCATACCTGCCACCACTCCACCACCATAATACCACCATCATCCACCATATTCATCCATCATCCATCCTAGAGTGTGTGTAGTAGTCTCGGGATCCAAAATTGATCGTAAGAGTTTTTGTTAAACAAAGACCATGCTTGGCTAATCTCTTACATCACTTCATGAAGACAAGTTCTTTATGCATTACTTTTGATTTCTTAGCTTTGGTTAACTTTTTAATTCGGTATGTATTAATGACTTTAATAACTAGTGTTTTTTAAATTAAAAGTGAACTTTATTCTATCATCTCTTCATGTTTCGTTGATTCACTCATTCATGTCTTTACGATCTATATAATTAACTGCCTGGAAGGGGTTAGAAGGTGGTATGGGTAAAATTCTTGCCTCGTTATGTATATAGATCGTACAAAGACTTGGTTCAAGCTTATTAAGACTTCCCTTGAGGTAGATAGCATCAAATCAGTGGAAATTAAAACGACTTGAATCCCTTATAAATAAACTACTATTAAAACTTAAACCCGGCCTTGCGGGGCTGTATCACTGCTTTGACTCAGACCAATATGGCCGAGGTTAGTGTTGCCTCCAAAAGATGGACATGCCACATTTTGCATTATTAACTTATTTAATTATCTTTTAATATTCCGAACTTGCAGGATTGTATCCCTGCTAACTTAGACCAATATGGCTGAGGATAGCGTTGCCTCCAAAAAAGGGACATACCACTTTAACTAAGATAATCTTTTAAAAAACCCAAAGCATGGAAATCATCAAAGGATACGTAAATAATGAATCGAAACCAAGTGATTATATCTTACCTATTTGTTTCTTTTAGTACTTTAGTTATTTCTTTATTCTTACTTATTAAAAAACCTTTCTAAAAATTTGATTAGATTAGACGTCGACTATATTCCGGCATTAAAATCTCTTGTGTCCTTGGACGACCTTGGTATCTTACCATCACAATACTACGCCAACGATGGTTGCACTTGCCCTAACGTGTTGTAGAGAGTGATAGTTGCATATCGTTTTTTTATAAATCTAAAGCTTGAATAAATGAGTGAAACATACTTAAAATATATCTAAAAATCACCCACGCTCTCATCATGTCAGTAGAATAGTACATTAACTAAACGTAAACTCTATTTGGAAGTCCCTACACATTTTACCGATTAGTATGTCGGGTTGGCAGGCGGGATATTGGTTGATAGCGCTATTAGGTTTGTCAAACGTCTTACCGTGCTGGGAGCCGGGCGTGAACTATTGACCTTTTCATTGCATCAATGCGGATAAACATTGATGAGGGCACAAAAACTATAAAGTCAGTATTCGGTACATACAGTTTAGTTATCTTGATGAGGGTTAACTACCGAGTCATACTTATAACTCTTTGCTTGTGAGCTTACTTTTACGCTCTACGCTTAACTAAACTGTGAACCCACCATTATGTTAACACAATAATGCATGCTTTGAAGGTCGTTAGGTACAGCTCGATGGAGGCTTGCAATGGTTGAAGTGTCGTGGGTTATTGAACTTTACATTTTATTTATGCTATGTTTGGACTTTTAAACAATTATCACAATCGTGTTGTTTGTGATGATTTATAACTTTAATACTTGGTTCAACACGATTAGTTGCTGGATCCTGGTCAATCGCACGCCCCGCGGATAAAACCCCACATTTGAAAATTGAGGGTGTGACATTTTTGGTTTCAGCCGAATACAACGGATTCATGTAATTGGGTTTATTTGACTAAATATAAAATGTGGTTTACTTTGGCTACTCAGTTTATTGGGCTACATATAAACTGAATTCATTATATTCAGTTCGGGTTTAATCGTTTTTTTGCTCGATTTTAATTTTTAACTATTTACAGTTTTGTAGCAATGACCTATAAATTTTTAAATATATCTTAGGTTGAAACATAACTTCATGTAGCAACTTTTAAAAAGTTTTTGTCATAATTTTGTTTGAATTTAACATGTGAATGGACTTTAATGTTTAAAAAATTATGAATAGATGGATTTTTGTGTGACAAAACAGAAAGTATGATGGTTCTTACGTGCAAAAAATTATTGAAGGACTTTTAAAGAAAAAAATGAAAAAAATATATTGATTTTTTTACGATATTTATCCCATTAACAATTGTAAGCCTTTGTATTTTTTTTTCTCAAACAATTTTTTTTTCTTCTCAATTTGTTTAAACTGGAATTTAGACATCCTAATAATTAATTTGTTTTCTACAGTAGTGTTATGTTGTAAGGTAACATCCGCCGTAATCCGTAATCCGTAACAATGGGTCCATAGCTCAGTGGTAGAGCAATTGACTGCAGATCAATGGGTCACCGGTTCGAACCCAGTTGGGCCCTTATCATTGTATTTTTAGGGTCCTCCACTATAGCAAAGTAGGTTGTTTCTATCTCGGTAAAGGCTTGGCCTGGGGTTTGGACATACTCCGAAAAAGTGGGTTTACACGTGAAAAACAGTTAGCCGTTAAAAAAAATACTGTAAGGTAACATAATAATGAAAATTTGGATATCACCGTTGAAAACTGATTATTGACCAATAATTGGAGCATTAATTAAAATGTTAGCACGTGCATGTAGTACATTCTCCTTTCATCTGAAATGACCCATGACCGAGACTTTTTAGTGTGGATGTCCACAACGACTTCCACCGTAAGACTAATGAACCCTGTTATTGTGCATAACTAACCTCATGAGTAAATTATTATATCTTGTAGAATAAACATTAATCAAATTGTAATAGGAAATTCACTATTATAAACACTAATTAAATTAAATTCATCAAAATAAACATCTAAAATGTCTAAATTTAGGGAACACGAAAAAATCCATTCACTTCAGAAGGTGATATTTGTTCCAAACATTTAAAAAATTAAATCTTAAATCATGATAGACCCACTTGAGATCCAATAGAAGAGACATGTGTTTAAAAAGACTAGCATAGACTCTATATTTATTGATGCATCTAATATAAACTCTTCATCTGATTCAATTCGCGGAGTCTAAATTCAGACACACCAACAATTTAAACACATGGTTATTTTCTATTGGATCTTAGAGTGGTTCTATCATGATTTAGAAGTCAATTTTTTAAAGCTTGGGACAAGTATCAGGTTTTGAAGTGAATGGATTTTCGTGTATTTCCTAAATTTAGACGCTTTAGATATTTATTTTGGTGAAATTGGTGTAGTCGATGTTTATTCGCGACATTTTCCCATTTAATATTTGCATAATTAAACATGTAACATTTTTGTTTAGATGAATAGTGGTTTAAGTTTATTTGGTTTTTAAGTTTCTCATTTTCCCAAGTTGATATACGCTTTTAAGCCGGTTAACTTTTTTTGATTTGGTTTTCTCTAATAATTTTTATTCGTTAACTTTTTTAAAAAGAGCTAAATATGCATTAACGTTTGATTTATTTCTCGACATTCCGGTATACATTTTGTTGAAAATAGATTTGTATTTACAACATAGTATTTTTTTGTTGTCATAAACTATACATCATTTTACTGTATGAGTACCGTGACGAGCCAATCAATACCGACCAAAATAAGGGTGTTCAAAAAGCTCGCGGCTTGCTCGAAACTCCCGGAAAAAAGCTTACGGCTTGCTAGAGACTCCCTGAAATCGGTTCTAGTTATTTTATTTTATGTAGATTAATTTTAATTTAAATGTTTTAAAATGAAAAGAAAATATGTTATAAGGGGTAAGTGTTAACATTTTAAGTTTAATTAATCAATAACATATAAAAATAAGGGAAAAAAAAAAAAAAAAATTCATATAAGAGCATTCACAACAGCTCCACCATATTATACCTTATAATTTAATTAAAAATCACACTTTTTAAAAATTATCTCTCATTTTAAAAAAACCTCACACACCTCATTTGATCTTTGCCTTAATCACAAATACTTATTGTTTTATATTCCTCGTTTTTATACACTCATAATAATTTGATGGAAGATCAATAGTATCTTTTTATATATAAAAAAAACTATTGTATCAAGTTTTTAAATTATAAAAATAGGGTGTGTATTTGGTGGTTCAGACGTGGAGTGAAAAAATGATGATTTTTAGACATTTACCTTAAATTTTAAAAATAGAGAGAGATATAGTGTGGATGCTCTAATAATTTTATTATGCTATTCGGTCTTTGAAATATTAGAAAAATAAAAACAACACAAACATATTTGTGTATATTTTATTTACTTTTTGTTTTTTATGTTATCAATATGTAAAAAAGAAATAAAAAAATTAACGAGTCAACTCAAGTTGGCTCGAACATTTTACAAGCCGAGCTCGAGCTCAATTTTTCAGCTTGATAAAATAAACAAGTTGAGCTGAGTTGGTTCGAGCTCAAGTTAAACCTGGCTCGTCTCGATTACAACCGTAGACCAAATCGGTAGCAGTATCGATACTATTTGAACCAATACCTGCATTCGTTTATGGTTTTCTATCTTGTTGGGGCATATCACGACTTTGTTTTTTACGTTCTCTTTCAGTTGCTATAGTGAGTGTCAGTATCGTACCGATAATGAAATGAACCAAACTGATACCGACTGAACAACATCGGTATCGATATCATTTTTCATTTTTATATTTTTTCGAGCGTTGTAACATATTTTGTCTCTTTTCAAATATATTGATTCTTGCTAGTGAAACGTATGAATAATCTATAACTACGTGTATTTTTAGGGTGAGTATATTTATGCCTTAAATTAGAATCGGTTTTGAACGCACCGTTAAATTAACACAATTCATTCATGCATCAAATATTGAAAACAAGGACACACTGTTGTAATTGATGTAAACACACTATATTATTAACTATTATGGACAAACTGTGTTAACTGGAGAACTTAGATGTACCATGGTAATCAAACTCACAGTTATAATAAGCATATCAACTAAACATCGTTTTTTATAATACAACAATTTTATGGTATCAAACTTTAAAGGAAAATTTATACTAAGTTTCTCAAGTATTCAAAATTTTTTTTATTGCTATAAAATCACAACAGTTTCATTCTAAAGTCGCGACACTTTCATTAAGTATTCCGGTCCTTTGTATTTCTTTTTTGTAAATGTTAAAAAACATTCAAATAAAGTTAGACAAATAATATATATTTGAATCTTGGTGACTATCTAGTGATTTTTTTTAATTTGACTTAACTCAAGATTTATAAAACTTAGGTTATCATAAATGATTTTTTTCTTTTCCATCACCTCCTACGCCAAGTAATACTTCATATCCTAACTAAATTTCTATCTATATATTTATAAAGTAAGTCATTATCGAACCACCATTACCTCAATCCTGGTGGTAACTCGGTATTGGGCAGGGGTAATGATTCCATTAAGAGGCTATCTCAGAATCAATCATCATTAAGTGTTCATTGACAGGATACCTCTTATTCAGTCAGTGACCTTTTATCTATTAAGTTTCAAAATGATACTAAATGAAAATTTTATCCCTTTATCCATTCACTTGTGTTGTGTTCATTAGTTTTAGCTATTCACTCACGCACCACCTCCTCAACCCACCACCAACCAATCAGACCAAGTCAAGTCAGTCATTTCACTGGTTCAAAATCTCTCATCCAATCAGACCTCTTAATAGCTTAACATTAAATAACCATAACTTGTTTGTTATTTTTTTTTATGAAGAATAGTCTCCCTTTTTGTATTATAAAAAAGGAGAATGGAAGCTTTCAAAAGAGTCAAGAAAAAAAAGAGGCTATTATTAGCGCTTACAACATTACTTATTACATTGAAATTTAAGTGATGATTCACGTTCTATAATTTTCAATACGATATGAATTTAATTGAATTACAAGTAATAAATCAATTTCTATTATCAAATGGGCATATACATAACTTCTTTCTACTATTACTAACTAAATTTTATTAGAACATCTTGTTGGATCTAGTGGACCTCAGAAAAAACAGATAATTGGAAAGTCAGAACAGTCTATAACTACTGATCATAAATAAGCAGGGTTTTAGAAGATATGCTCCTCCTAATAGCAAAGACTAAACATCTGCTGGACTAAAGTCTGTTAAAGCTAAAGTCTGTTTACAAAGAACTGTTGAAATAAACTACGCTTGAAGCCAAAGATCTGATAAAAAGAACCTCTAATGAAGAGACTATTGAGGCAAAGCTCTGCTGAATGGCAACAGAGTATAAAGCTCAACAGATGATATCAACAGAGTTTATTTGTAATTCAATGTAACAGTGTTTAGTTCTAGCAGATGATAGTGTTTGTTAGATCGTTAAATGTCGCTATCTAGGTGACGTCAGCTTAGATGCTTCAGATGTTTGTTTTGTACTACAAATAGAACATATCTGTACTGTTCTATTTATCACTTTTCTTCTTGACATTCTTGTACGAACAAATTAAAAGTGATCATGCTAAGAGGGAGTTGTAATCTTCATGCATACGTGAATTAAAATTTACAAAAGCATGTTGATGAAATCAATATCTCATTTGTTGTGATTTAAAAGTTGATCATTCCGCTGTACTATTTCATCTTTGTTTATCTTCTTTTATTATTTCATCTTAACTTCACAACAAATCAAATTCAGATCCTAACACATCCCTAATGCAAATCAAAAGTTTTACAAAAAATTGCCACATCATCTTACTATTGACTCTTTTTGCTCTTTATTTTTCTTCATTTAAGACACCACTACTCACAAACCATATTCTCTCTCCACAAATGCATGTACTTATCCAAAAAACATTTATACTCTCTTTCTATCCTCTCTCACCTCCACATCATCTCCATCTCATCAAATGCATCCTAAATGCATTGTATTGGGGGTGGTCTTACTAAACAAACAACTTTACTTTTAAATTTAAGTTGGAAATATAATCTACTACTAAACATAATTAACTAAACTACATAATATCAAACAACTAATTATTTAAGCTAAAAATATAACATAAGCATAAGTTAAACTAACAAGGTATAACATTATCTAGCTGAAATCCAATATTATCTATATTGCTTGAACAAAATCTAACAATATTTCATATTATCTAACATAAGTACAATGGTGTTACATTTATTCATCATGTCTTAGGCTTGGGAGGATCTACCCTTGACACCCACAAATTCTTTATGTGTTACATATGTATCCGCATATACTTGAATAAAGAGAAGATGATAAAACATTTGCCAACTTGAATATGCAATCTTGTAAATTTAGCGACAAAAAACCATAAAATATCTTTCTTATCAGTTGATCTATCTATTAGTGAAGCTAGTCTCTGAAGCCATCATTGGTTTTACTTATTGTATTGACAACTTTTATGAGATATTTTTTCTTCAATGAAACTTGTGAAGTCATATTTACATAATTTGATTGGTGGTGATTTTACAAAAGATTGTTACATGTGTATCGTATAGGTTTCAAAGCATGTAGTAATTCATTTTCAAACTATGAAACTTGTAAAGAGCAAAATTTTAAAGTATTTTTAGCTTATAATAGTATATTTTTAATTATTATGTTTTAAAGTTTGATTTAGGAGACCCAACCCTCAAGAAAAATTTGTGAGTTGAGCTTATAGAGACGAAAATTAAAACATGCTAACACTAACAATAGAACCAACCCTATAGCCGACACTGATCATACGCATTAGTTACATTGATCCAACATTGCTTCAGAATATAGTATAACATTATCGGAGATATCAATTGAATCTTATCTATTCATATTGTTCCTAACAATTTATATTTGAAATTGAACATGATAATAAAAATAACTATATAACATTGATGTATTGAATAATACATCTATTTATCGTGTGCAGTTTGTATTAATTTAGTTAATATTCGTTTCGGTTTTACAAGAATATATCTACTTTTAATCCAAATGCGTTTCGCAGGTCTTGGTTCGTGAAAGTACCAAAAAAGACGAGAAAATGAGCTGAAATGATAAACGAAACCGAGCGGGATCGTAGTTGGGAGTAGAGAGAAGAAACAAATCAAAAAATGGGTAAAATCATCTTCTGACAGCCCTCGACCGCCCTAGCTAAAGCGTCTCGCGGCCAGCGAGAGGATGATAATTATCCGGAGAAATATAACCCAGTCGCGAGGCGTGACCGGCTGTTGAATCCCTCTCGCGGGTGGCGAGAGGATTATTTAGTCAGAAAGTTTCGTAAAGTGATCAGTTTGGTGAAAGATAAGTATAAGAATTAGAGTTTAACTCTAATGATAACATAATTGGACGAACTTTGGAGTTGAAGAGCAATAATTCTAGAGATTTGGAGCTTGTGTTTGAAGTTCAAGTTGCTGGGAATCATCAGGTTGAAGCGAGAAGCTTAGAGATCAACGCAATCACGGGTTATATTGCCGAATTTCTTAACTTCTAGTTTACTTGTTCTCGATCTTGATGAATTCAGTTTTAACCTTGTTTTAATCATGTTTAAGACTATGATACTTGGCTAAATTCAGTATGCTACCTAGGTTTTGATTATTTTATTATAAAAGTTTGGATCTTTATTTGATTTGATAATGTTTTAAGGGATTTTTAATAAAGTAATGAACTTTGATTACTTAATTTGGTGCATTTATCTGTTTTGATCTAATTATTGATTAGTTGATTGTTTTACATGAATTTAGTTGGATGTCTTCCATAGAATAGATTTGTGTTGATTGTCTGGTCTTAATGGGTTCGGGTAATCGTTCGGTAAAATTGGCCAATTAACCATAAAAACAATTAAGTAAATATAATTAAATCTTAACATTATACTAAATTTAATTATTGAGAAATAATAATTTATTAACTGAATTAAATAGGTAAATTGCTAAAGTTAGGTTTTGAGAAAAACCCGGTTTTAGTTTACTTGCCATAGTCGAGTCGGTTTAAACCAAATCAAAAGTCATAGTTAGTCTAGGCTCCCTATTAAGAGATAGTTAGCTAATTTAGACCCTTTATAAATATTAGATAACCGAAAGGAATCTTACAAACTGGTAAACCCAATTACCTTTAGGATATCATAGATATCTTCCCACGAAGGGTCGGGGGTCATGTTCGGTATTCCTTAGAGTTTAGTGTTTAATTATAGAAACCCCCCAAGATATAAATAAGTGTGTCAATCTTGTCTAGATAGAGTCATCAATGTAATTAGAGAGTCTTGTGGGTTTGATATCCGGACTTACTTAAGCTTTTTTACAATTGATCAGTCCACTTTTTGGTTAGTAGTTCAGTCGAGTTTAGGAGTCTAGATTATAACTTTGAGTCTAGAATTAAGTTAATTTTAATTGTTTTTATTAGACTACTTTTAGAACATCAAGTTTTTGGCGCCGTTGCCGGGGACTCTAGTTGGCAATTGCGTTGATTACTTTGTTTAGGCTTAATTGTTCCATACGTGTTTTCCGTTTTTGTTTGCGTCATAGGAGTCAAAATAATTTAGTTAGTTTAATTTTTTTTAGTTTAACATATTTTTGTTAAGTGTCTTTTCTGAATTTTCTTACTTGTCTTGATTTCGGTTTTTTAGTGGATGCCCCATACGCGCTCGCAAGGACCTCCGCTGAAGCCGCCAACGGACACGTCTCTTTATCCGTGCAAAAGGTTAGTACTTCTTCATCCTCATCTTCCGGTTTTTCTGATTCGTCCCGCCTGTGTATACCACCAAACTTTGACTTTACACCAAAGCCCTCATCGCACAATTCCCCACCTCCCCGTATAATTCATCGAAACGCAAGCCTACCACCTGTTTTCCACATGGCCAATAACCAAACCGTTTATCCATAAGCAACCGCCGGTTTCACTGGTGCGAACTCGCCCATCACTCTTCCCTCTATGAATAATGACAAAGCCTGGCGAATCCCATCTTACATCATGACCGCTATAGCCAACTCGTGCAAATTCCACGGTCGTGATGACGAGGATGCGTCTGCCCACATTAATCGCCTTACCCGCCTCTGTCACATCTTTAACATGGAAGGTGTGGGCAACGATGCCCATTTCCTTCAAGTATTTCCTTTTTCTCTTGGAGGCCGAGCCGCCGTTTGGCTTGACTCTCAACCACATGGTACCTTTACTACTTGGGCTTCCCTACGAGATACATTCCTTAAGAAATATTTTCCACCCGCAAAAGCATCTCGTCTTCGGGATCAGATCCATTCGTTCCAGATGGAACCTGACGAGCCTTATCATTTAGCATGGGAGCGTTTCCAAACCTTAGTGTCCCGTTGTTCTCAACACGATCTGTCTGATTGGGCACTTGTAGAGAAATTCTACAACGGTCTCACCCCTGAAACCCGAGCCTGATTTGACACTTCTGCTGGCGGACATTTGAAGGGAAAGAAGACGGTTGTTGAGTGTAATGACCTCTTCGAGAGCTTCGCGCATTCTGACATAGACTACAGTACTACCGGCAGGAATACAATCCCTGTTTCTCGTACCACTCCGGTCAACGGGGTGTACACCAAGTTAGCTTGGAAACTACGGTAGCGGCTGCGTTAGATAGCTTTAAGCGTGAGGTCACTAAGGAGGTTCAAGAGTTGAAAATGAAGGTACATAGATGTGAGGTGTGTCGAGGAGGTCATGATACGATAGAGTGTCCTACGCTCATTGTCGAGCAAGTAGAGTTCATTACGAGTCAGAGTAGAAGCCAAACGAACCCCTATAATAATAATAATAATAATAATTCTAATTATAACCCTGACTGGCGTAGTAATAATAATAACTTCCGTTCTTCCAATAACCCCCCAAGTTTCCAATCAGGTCAATATCAAAACAGGGGGCAGGGTCATACTCTAGTGGAGGTTCAGGTGATCCAGGTCAGTTTAGTGGTAGGGGTTCAAACCAAGAGGGTCAAAACAGGAGTGGAGGTTCGGGAGGTAGTTTTGATAGGATAGAGGAAATCCTGTCTCGATTAGTGGTTAAGGATCAGGCTGCTCAGAAAACCTTAGCGGAACATGATTTTCTCTTAAAGAATCAGCAATCGCCCCTCTTAGATCTTCAAAGGTCCGTAGGTAGTATCGCTAAGCAACTGCAGGAGCAACCACACGGCCAGTTCTTGGGTAACACTTAACCTAACCCGGCGAACCAACATGCAAAAGCGATAACCACTCGTAGCGGTAAGAGTATAGGAGAGGTAGTTAGAGAGCGAGTAGAGCTTGAGGATAAGGATGAGGAGGTAGATGAGGAGATAGAGATGGAGGCTCCATCTAGGGTGCAAATTAGGCTTGACCCTGCAAGTACCGCACCAAACAGTGGACCTTCAGTGGAGAGTCGAGCAGAAACGAAACTGGTAGAGGTTAGGCCGTCAGTATATATAGATCCTTCACGCTTACACTACCCAGCCCACCTTAAGAAGCAAAAATATGTTAAGGAATACAGGAATTTTCTTGATATGTTTACCCAGTTAAAAATCAATCTTCCTTTCATTGAGGCCCTCCAGCATATGCCAAAATATGCTAAGTTTTTGAAAGACCTTCTTAAACGAAAAGATAGGCTCGGGGAGCTTTCAAATGTTCCTTTGACTGGAGGGTGTTCCGCCGTAGTTCTAAATAAGTTACCGGAAAAACTCACTGATCCGGGTATCTTTACCATTCCATGTCTATTCGGTGGTTCCATCGCTCCAGCTCATGCGTTAGCCGATCTAGGTGCTAGCATCAATCTAATGCCCTTCTCGCTCTATGTGAAATTAGGTCTAGGGGATCTTACTCCTACTCGTATGTCACTGTCTCTAGGTGATCGGTCAGTTAAGTATCCGCAGGGAATTATAGAGAACTTGTTAGTTAAGGTTGCTAATTTCGTTTTCCCCATGGATTTTGTTATCTTAGATATGGAGCCGATGAGAAAGTGCCCATCATCTTACGTCGTCCAATCCTCCGTAAAATCACACTTCGCGTTGGGATGAGAACGCCACTTTCAAAATCGCTAGGTTGATGCAACACCCTAGTGGTGGAGATAGCGATAGTGGCCCATGTCATTCCGTCTATTTTCTCAATTTATTCATGTCGTGCGTAGATCATTGTATAGAGTATATTAGTGGAGCTGATTTAGTGAATGGGAGAGTAGTAGCTGAGGAGAGTGAGGAAGAGGACATAGAGGATGACCCACTTTGGGTCCCTAAGACATTAGACTTCTGTGAGGTTAGTACAGCGAGTGAGAGCACACCTATAGATACTCCAGTCCCGTTACAGCTTAAGGTCCTTCCCTCCCACTTCGAGTATGCCTTCTTAGGTGAAAATTCGAGCTTACCTGTCATAATTTCTTCGAAATTGTCGACGGAGGAGAAGGTGAAATTGATAGATGTTCTGAAAGAAAATAGGGAGGCCATCGCTTGGAAATTATCCGATATCAAGGGAATCAGCCAACTTTTTGTACTCACCAGTCCTCATGGAGGATGTCTTTAAGCCAGTGGTACAGCCTCAACGACGCCTCAATCCGAATATGCAAGAAGTTGTTAAGAAGGAGGTGCTCAAGTTGATGGAAGCTGGCCTAATCTACCCTATATCTGATTCCGCTTGGGTGAGTCCTACTCAGGTCGTTCCCAAGAAGGGGGGAATGAAAGTGGTCATGAATGAGGAAAAGGAACTCATCCCATCACGTACGGTACCCGGTTGACGGGTGTGCATTGATTACCGAAAATTAAATGAAGCCACCCGAAAAGACCACTTCCCATTTCCGTTCATCGATCAGATGCTAGAGCGTATTGTTTTCTTGACGGTTTTTCAGGTTACTTCCAGATCCCCATCGCTTCGGAGGATCAATAGAAGACGACCTTTACATGTCCTTACGGCACATACGCCTACCGTCGCATACCCTTTCGATTATGTAATGCTCTAGCTACATTTCAGCGATGCATGGTCGCTATTTTCCAAGATATGATCGAGACTTCGATGGAGGTTTTCGTGGATGACTTCTCCGTCTATGGAAACACTTTCGATCAGTGACTTCGTAACCTTGATGCAATGATGAAGCGGTGTGTAGAGACTAGGCTGATGTTGAATTGGGAGAAGTGTCACTTCATGGTGACAAAGGGGATCGTGTTAGGTCACAAGATATCTCGAGCCGGTATAGAGGTAGATAGAGCTAAGATAGATACCATCAGTAGACTTCCTCCACCGACGAGCGTGAAATCTATTTGTAGTTTCCTTGGTCATGCGGGTTTTTATAGGCGATTTATTAGGGATTTCTCTAAGATTACACGACCCATGACCCAACACCTAGAGTAGGATCTTCCCTTTGTATTCGAGGAAGAATGCCTAAAGGCCTTTGCTATATTGAAAGAGAAACTCGTGAGTGCCCCCATTCTCGTCTCACCCGACTGGAGCTTGCCTTTCGAGCTCACTGTGATGCGTGCGACTATGCAGTCGGTGCAATTTTGGGCCAAAGACGAGATAAACACTTCCACACTATCTATTATCTAGCAAAACCATTAATGACACCCAAGAGAATTATACCACTACTAAGAGGAACTCCTAGCTGTAGTTTTTGCATTCGATAAGTTCCGCTCAAATCTTGTCCTTTCCAAGACTGTAGTCTTTACTGATGATGCGGCTTTGCGTTACCTCTTCCAAAAGAAGGACGCGAAGCCTCGTCTTATTCGGTGGATTATCCTGCTCTCTGAGTTTGATATAGAAATTAAGGATAAGAAGGGAGCAGAGAATGTAGTCGCCAATCATCTATCCTGATTAGAAGATCTGAGTAGAGATGAAATTCGTGAGGAAGAAATCGGTGATAGATTCCCTCATGAATCGGTAGAGTTTGTGGCGGTGAAGAAGAAAGGTATGCCGTGGTTTTCGGATTTTGCGAACTACCGCGCAAATGGAGTAGTTCTGAAGGGTATGACCACTCAGCAAAAGAAGAAATTATTCCGTGACGTTAGGCGGTACATTTGGCATGACCCGTTTCTATTTAGGGTAGGAGGCGATAGGATTCTTAGGTGATGTGTGAGTCGCGAAGAGGGGGTAGAGATCCTTAGGCATTTGCATGAGGGATTGACAGGAGGTCACCATGGTCCACATGTCACCGCACAAAAAGTCTTCGATTGTGGGTTTTATTGCCCTTCAGTAGTAAAAGATGCTTTAGAGTTCGTCAGGAAATGAGATCGTTGCCAACGCACCGGCTATATCTCATCTAAGGACAAGATGCCCCAAAACCTGATCCAAATTCTTGAAATCTTTGATGTTTGGGGGATCGACTTCATGGGACCGTTTCCTGTCTCTAGCGCGAATTGGTACATCCTCGTGGCAATTGACTACGTCTCTAAGTGGGTGGAAGCTCAAGCTTTACCTACAAATCACGCCCGAGTGGTGGTGAGATTTTTGAAGAAGCTATTCACTAGCTTTGGTACACCTCGGGCAATCATTAGTGACTGTGGCACTCACTTCTGTAATGTCGTTATGGAGAAGGCATTAGCACACTACGGTGTCACTCATTGATTTTCTACCGCTTATCATCCTCAAACAAGCGGTCAAGTTGAGAATGCGAACCGAGGGGTGGAGAGGATTTTAGAGAAAACGATCGGCAAGAGTTGGAAGGATTGGTTTGATAAGCTTGACGATGCATTATGGGCATTTAGAACTACCTATAAGACACCTTTAGGTACCACTCCCTTCATGATTGTCTATGACAAAGCTTGCCATCTTCCGGTAGAGCTCGAGCACCGAGCATTACGGGCCCTCAAAACCGTGAACTTAGACCTTACCGAAGTGGCTAAGAGACGCTACTTCCAAATTCATTTGGAATTGGAGTCACATCATGGATTATCAAAGAGAAAACAAAGGATTTGCATGATAGGAAGTTGAAAGGAGTGAAAGAGTTTAAGATCTGTGACAAAGTGCTTCTATATAATTCACGATTGAAATTGTTCGCCGGGAAGCTGAAGTCCAAGTGGACGAGTCCTTATGTGGTGAATGAAGTATTTCCATACGGGATAGTAGAGTTGAGAGATGAAGCCGATGGAGGCACTTGGAAAGTAAACGGCCATAGATTGAAACATTATTTAGGAGGGCCGATCGATTATTTCGAGATGGAGGAAACTCCCATCGAATTTCCACCATCCACCACCACATAGGGCCTTGAGTGAAAACTCAAGTGTAGAGTTTGTACTATTTAGTAATCGTTTGCATTTCATGTTTTTATAGTGCTAATAGTTGTTTTCGTAGTTTGTGTTTTGTTTGTTTTGTGTCGTTTAGTCGTTTGCAGGTTATATCACCAACATGGAGCTACAACCGACGAGGAATTGGCATTTGCAGGTAAGTTCTCGTATATAACCGGATGTCAAGAGGGTGTTTCACAAAAATGCAATGAATAAATTTTTTTTCTAAGGCAAAACACTGGCCAAATTTCGAAACTTTCTTTGAAAACACCCTTCTCGTGGGCCGTGAGAGGCATGCCTCACCCGGTCGCGGCCCGCGAGAGACTAATAACCCCAGAGATGTTTCACTTAGTCGCGGCCGCGCGAGAGGCAATAACAGCAGATCTACAACCCTAAATCCCTAAATTCCTTCATTCTTTCAACCTAATTTCTTCATTTCACACATACGGCTACCACTCCATTCACCACCACAATCCACTTATATTCACTCCCATTCACCCAAATCTTCTCCTACCACCTCCCCACATCATCCTTGACTGATTTCTTACTTCAAGTTTCAACCTTTCACCGTTTAAACAACCTTTTCAAGGTTTTTTTTTTGCAACTTATACACTATTTGCTTAGTTTTCTTACAGATTGACACTAAGCTATGTGTTCTTGCAACTTTTGGACTTTAATTTCAGTATTTTACTTAGTTGCTTCATATGTTTTAGTGTCGGGTATTGTTAGGTTGCATATTAGTTACCTTGACGGTTTGGGGTACACTTGGTTTGGGTAGAGTTTTGGATGTCGGGGCTGAACATGGTTCTGGTTGGGATGGTTTGGGTGCTAATGGGTACATTTTGCGGGTGGATTGGTTTGGTAGGGTTCCACATTGAGTGTGGGGATTCGGGTTAGTAATGCTTGTCATAAAAATCACATTTTAAAAGAAAATTTTACCAGTTTGTCTGCATTGGCTATATTGTTTTTATTTTATGTTAGGAACTCGATGTTGGGTTGGTTTTTGGCACCTGGGTATTAATTGTGGACAATTAAAGTGGTGGAAGGGGGTAGTCGTGTGTTTAGATATGTTTGGGATATGGGTTGGCCATTTGGGCATTCATGCATATAAGATCTCTCGCCCGTACTCAATTTCCATTCGGGTGAGATTCAGTCTAATAAATTAGTATTTTTTCTAACACCCAATAAAATATATCTAAGAATATTTGGTAAAGTTTTTTTCTGGTCATAACCGCGAATGTAATGCTATACGGTCATTGCTCACTCATGGTTTATTTCTTCTGATGGTCTACTTGTTTAGCTTGTGAATTGAACGGTTTTTGCAGATGTCAGGTGAAGGTAGCTCAAGCAGACCGGGTAAAAAGAAGAGGGGCCTGCAGCCCGATCGAGAGGCAACCCAGCTGAGACCCAACCGCTGCCCCCAAATTTTGGGCAGAGGAGGAGCATCCGATATAGCGGGGACGGTGTTCCCCATGGGCGGAGTACGCGACTAAAGGATAGCCCTTTGCTACAGTTCGATCTAGACTCACATGAGAGTGAGAGATTGGGCAACCTAATCACAGTAGACTTACTGCCATATCGACGGATTGATTGGGATATGCTAGACCATCTGGGTCAGTGGGGTAGAAGCGAGCAGCTATTGGGAGATAAATTTATGAGAGTGTTGGATTATGATGAAAGGCAATATAAGGAAATCACTCTCGAATTTCAGATGGATGAGTTGGTCAGGTTCTGGGGTACAATTTTAGCTGCGCCGTACTCTAACAATATGGTTGCTAGTGACATCATCGATCCGATTTACAGATTTATACATAAGATTTTGGCAGCCACATTGGTTGGTAGGGGGCAGGGGGACAACAAGGTGAACCAGGTCAGCTTGTTCTGTTTAATGTGTATGGTGGAGCGGAGACCAGCAAACTTGGCTACTATTTTCGTGTGGTCTATGAAGCGATTATGGAGGGGAGGCCCGGGGGCTAGGATATATTGTGGGCCCCTAATTACATGGTTAGCGGAGAGTCTCGGGTGTTCGATTGATACCCACGAGACAGGATGAGAGAGGGCCCATCTTCGTGCTTCATGGGTGTACGTGATCTTTAGGCTGCTGGGATTTTAACTTCGCACGAGCCTATCAGTTGGGAGGCTATCAGACACGGTCCTTAGGTGCAGCCTCCTCCGGGTTCTGATTTATTTTGAAAAAAAATAATTAAAAAATCAGAAAATGTCTTTTGAAAAAGAAGCTTGCAAAAATATAAACGGAAAATGATAGAAAAGTGGAGTTTTTATTCGGTTTCAAATAATGATAATATGTGTAATAAAATGTTGAGTTTCTGTCTAAATTGGGATATGTGAGTAGGCTCGATTCGGTTCTTAGTTTCTTTGAGAGTATATACCTTAAATGTCGGTCTACTAGTGGGTACTCATCTAGGCAAAATGGGAAGCCGAAACTACCAATAATAGTATAACGAATACCGTTATAAGGTAAAATATTTAGAATTTTTGCTCATGTAAGAAGAAAAAACAAATAGAATAGAAAAAAATGAGCTTGATTGAAAAAGTAGACGAGTCCTATGGAATCTCCCTTGGGGATGGTGACTCTAATCGAGACTCACTCTAGGATAAGTTGAAAAATTGCTTAAGTATCGAAGCCAATATTGTCGCTCTCGGGGATGGTGACTTTGGTTGAGACAGCCTCTAGGTTAGATATGCAAAAAGAAATCAAGTGCTCAAAAGAAAGAAAAGAAAAAAAGAAAAAAGAAAAGAGAAAAATTACTTGGTTTTTAAATTCTTTTGATTTTGGTATAAAACGGTTAGGAAATGGGTCAAATGATTCGTTCCTTTTCTTCCATAAGCTTGAGGTGGGATTAGGTGTACTATGTTTGCTAGTGTGAGACCTTAGGTAGATTGACCGAGTCACACCCCGACCCGCAGCGGAATAAGAGTCGGGGCATAATTGGGTTATCACCAAAGCTCATGATATTTACTAATATGTTTCATATTTATTAAAGTCAAAGTTACATTCTCAATAATCCAAACATGTCCATACAAATACAAAGGAAAATAACCAACTAAACAATCCAAGCTCTAAACCAGTTTATTCTTCTAGGCCAATCCTATGTGTTTCTTGCTGCAGCTGGTTCACCTGTATCATGTGTAAAAATGGGGGTTTTTGGGGTCAACATAAGTTGGCGAGTGAACCTTGTTAGATAAACATTTATTATTGATTTCTTGTTATTTTTATCAAGGAAAAATTGTGCAATAGTCATATGTGAGCAAATGTAAATAATCAAACAATAGCAATAACCACCACAAACTATAACATACAATAACATACCATAACATACAATAACATGTGAACTTGCATGAATGTATAACATGAATGAAACTGTATATGTTGGCAACATCACGTTCACGCTCATAATGTAATGGGGAACGGACGACCTATGATAAATGTATGTACTGGAAATGATAAATGTTTATGCGATCAAGGCTCAATCAAACGGAGCCGATCGTATGTTGGCACGCCAGGTTCACGCTCATAATGTAATGGGGAACTGCTCAACGCTCATAATGTAATGGGGAGCGGCGGCCTATGAAATTGCATGTACCGAACATAATAAATTAAATCTAAATAATAACCACAGAACAGTTGATACAAGCTGAATACACATTTATTCATGATATGATGTATGCACAATATTTAAATATAATAAATGGTAAGACACATGATACACCCCAAAAACGTGATTAAAACGGGTAATTTGTAGAGATTCACTCACATTGGGTGCGTTCGGTTGGAGATGATGAGATACGCACGAGTTGGAAGGATTGAACAACGAGAATTAACTAACCTAAATAATAACAGAAGATACAGTAAATGTGTGGATTTTATTAATAATTTTAATAGGATTTTTAGATATATTTTTGTGAGTTTAAGGCTATTTCCTATCTTTAAAAACATTATTTTTATGTATTTTTAATTGATTTTTAAATTAAATTAATTAATAAAAATATAAAAATATGTTGACTTTTGCGTTGACCGTTGACCGGTTGACTGTTTGACCGGTTTTATTATGTAAATGTATGCGCTGGGCATGACTCGAACCCGAGACCTCCCGTACGCGTGCACACAGCTCTACCAACTGAGCTACGTGTCTAACCCGAAATAATCCTGTTTTTAATTATATTTATATACTAATTCAGTTTATTCAAAATTCATTTATTTTTAAAAAGGATTTTAATAATCAACCCGGTGCTGTCAACAGGTCTCGAACCCGGGACCTGTGCTTTAACGTTACACACAGTCCCCCCGCTGGACTGTGTGTCTAACTTGGTTAATATACGGATTTTGTTATACTTAACATCTAACGGCGAAAAGGATCCGGTTCAGTTAGAAAAATAAAACATTTTTATTACAGAGCATACTTGTGTCAAGGATCGAACTCGCGGCGTGTGATATGTATGTGCACACAGTCCACCGCTGGACTGTGTGTCTAACCCGAGATAATATCCAGATTTTATTAAACTTATAATCAACCTACTTCGTCTTCTTCGTTACCGAATTACAGTTTACGATTTCTCTATTGTTTCTTGTTTAATTTGATTGACAAACATTCAACAGACTAATATGAAATGGCAGAGACGATTTTTAGAAGTAAACATACCGGAGAACGATTTCTCTCAGAATTCCGGCAAGTCGTCGACTCTGTTTTTACGGATTTCGACTGAACGAATAAATTAACAGTTTTGATTAGCTAAGTGAGGAATTTAAGTAGTAAACACGAGTTATCAGAAGGTTTGAATGTCTATACCGTTTTACAGCGGAAGATAAGAATTTTCAGAAGTTTTCCGGCGAGCGGGAATTATCCGATATCGACGTCTGAAATTGATTCCGATTGCAGGGTTTGAGTTAACAATAGCTTAACAATTGATATACAACGAAAGAATTTAGAGACTTACTGATTTGATGGAAAACACGGTTTTCCGGCGAAAGTCCGGCGAGATCAAATAGCTTCTCCGGCGGACTGAAAGTTGTGCGAAAATGCAATTGAAGGTTTGTAGAATGTTTTTGAGTCGTGAGAGGGGACAATGACTGAAGTAATTCAGGAATTGAAAGTTTTCGGTTATTAAAACCGATTCACTCTTGAATTCAAGTTCATTCAAAACAAAATTGATTGGAGTTGTCGGTGTAGCGGTTATAATCGGTAAACCGCGAACAATCAAACGTCTTTGGACGTTTGGTGACCGATTTCGGTTACAGTTGGTGTAACCAGCTTGATTTACGATTGACTATAAAATTTATTTGTTTCCTAGAGTTGACAGAAAACAACAAGTGGTGGAGTGGTTATATGTGTGTGTGATAAGACTTTGAGATTAAACCCGGCTGACCCGGGTTCGAGTCCCGGCAGCCTCATCTTCTTTTTAATTCTTTTATTTTTTACTTTTTATCAATTATAACTTTTATAGTTTAGTTTGTTTATTAATTATGTATCATTAAAATTAAAATGGACATAAATACGCAACGAGACATTTATAACTTGATATTCGATTATAAACGGAGCGGGTTTGGAAAACCCGTTTTTGACAAATGTTACAGACCGAACTTGAACAAAATTCACATAATAAGAACTTTGAACCGAGTTTTGAGTTTAAGTGGACACGAACACTTGCAATCGCGGTTAATATATATTTCAGCCTTAATAAAATAATCCTATTTTTGAAATCGAGTAATTACTTAGTTATGATTCCGTTTGCATAATTCTTTTTCGAGGACGAAAAAAGAGTAAGTGTGGGGATATTTGATGTATTGAATAATACATCTATTTATCGTGTACAGTTTGTATTAATTTAGTTAATATTGTTTCGGCTTTACAAGAATTATCTACTTTTAATCCAAATATATTTCACATGTCTTGGTTCTTGAAAGTAGCTGAAAAGACGAGAAAATGAGCTGAAATGATGAACAAAACCGAGCCGGACGTAGTTGGAAGCAGAGAGAAGAAACGAATCGAAAATGGGTAAAATCATCTTCTGGCGGCCCGTAACCGCCCTAGCTAAAGCCTCTCACGGCCAGCGAGAGGCTGATAATTATTCGGAGAAATATAACCGGTCGCGAGGCGTGAATGGCTGCTGAATTCCTCTCGTGGATGGCGAGAGGGTTATTTAGTCAGAAAGTTTCGTAAAGTGATCAGTTTGGTGAAAGATAAGTATAAGAATTAGAGTTTAACTCTAATGAAAACATAATTGGATGAACTTTGGAGTTGGAGAGCAATAGTTCTGGAGATTTGGAGCTTGTGTTTGAAGTTGAAGTTGCTGGAATCATTAGGTTGAAGCGAGAAGCTTAGAGATCAAAGCAATCACGGGTTATATTGCCGAATTTCTTAACTTCTAGTTTACTTGTTCTTGATATTGATGAATTCAGTTTTTAACCTTGTTTTAATCATGTTTAAGACTATGATACTTGGCTAAATTCAGTTTGCTACCTAGGTTTTGATTATTTTATTATGAAAGTTTGGATCTTTATTTGATTTGATAAGGTTTTAAGGGGATTTTTAATAAGGTAATGAACTTTGATTACTTGATTTGGTGCATTTATATGTTTGATCTAATTATTGATTAGTTGATTGTTTTACATGAATCTAGTTGGATGTCTTCCATAAAATAGGTTTGTGTTGATTGTCTGGTCTTAACGGGTTCGGGTAATCGTTCGGTAAAATTGGCCAATAAACCAGAAAAACAATTAAGTAAATATATAATTAAATCTTAACATTATACTAAATTTAATTATTGAGAAATAATAATTTATTAACTGAATTAAATAGGTAAATTGCTAGAGTTAGATTTTTAGAAAAACCCAGTTTTAGTTTACTTGCCATATTCGAGTCGGTTAAACCAAATCAAAAGTCATAGTTAGTCTAGGCTCCATGTTGAGAGATAGTTAGCTAATTTAAACATTTTAATAAATATTAGATAACCGAAAGGAAATCTTACAAACCGGTAAACCCAACTACCTTTAGGATATCATATGTGTCTTCCCGAGAAGGGTCGGGGGTCTTGTTCGGTATTCCTTAGAGTTTAGTATTTCAAGATCCCGGTTCCCTATCACATTATTAATCAATTAAGAGACCCAATCAATAGTAATAAGAAATCTAACCTAGGTAGCTATTCCGTCATCCTTGAATTAAACCTCCAATCCAAACATTCATCTTGATTCGCGTTAATTAAGTTAATATTGGTTTAGTTATAAGTTTAGGATTTTTAGAAATCCCCTGTCACACCCCGACCCGCAGCGGAAAAGGTGATCGGGGCATGATTGGGTTATCATCAAAGCTCATGACATTTATTATAACGTTTCATATTCATTATTACAATTTAAAGGGAAACATACAATCTTAATTTCATCATGTCCTAAACATCATTCTAGACTTCATTGTTTTCTTCTAAGGCATTTCCTATGTTTTCCTCGCTTCATCCTGTTCACCTGTATCATGTGTAAAAATGGTTTTTGGATCAACAAAAAGTTGGCGAGTGAATCCGGTTCCGTTTTGAAAAGGGACATTTTTATTAAGGCGAGTGTGCGTGTGACAAGAATCGAACTTGGGACGTATGCGTGCTTATTTGCACACAGACCACCGCTGGACTGTGTGTCTAATCCGAGATATAACTTGATTTAAATTAAATATATTTATAACCGAATACTTCATCTTCTTCGTTAAACTTAACCAGAATCGATGTCCGACTGTTTTGACAAAAATAATCAGTTTCTTTAGTAAGTTGTGATTATTACATGTGAGATTAATAAAAACGAGAGAGATTAGGTGTAAGATATACCGAACAGAGATCCTCTGTTTCGCCGGCGAAATTTCCGATAACAGCAGGTTATTCCGGCGACGTTTATCTTGCGGCAGAAGGTCTTCAGGAAGCTTGAGGTGAGTGTGGGTGACTTCGGTATGAGCTCTAGGTGTTCTGTTTTAGAGTAAGGCACAGAAGTGAAGGGGTTCGGTTTTCCGGCGAGTTGTAGAAACTTTCCGGCGAGTGAAACTTCGTCGAGAATGGGTGTGATCGTGAGCGAAAAGGCTATCAGAGGTTAGAGGGTGCATTTATAGGAAAGAATCGAGATGCATGTGGTCTGATTTCAGTCTTGATTCATCGGTCAATAACTTTTCCGGCGGTTATGACTTGTGTCGCGGACTGGACATCGGTTATAACCGATGTTAAGGTTAATGCATTGGTTAAAACAGAAGAAACCGTCCAATCTTGGCGAAATCGTCGGGATTTCCGACGACTGCGATTTGGGCGCGTCAGTTTGAATTCGAGTTTGTGTATTTGCATTAATTGTTTCTAATGACAAACAAGAAACACAAGTGGCGGAGTGGTTGGAAAGATGTGTGTTAAGGCTTTGAAGTTTACCCAGCTGACCCGGTTCGAAACCCGGCAGCATTGTTTTATTTTTATTTCATTAATTTTAATACTTTTTCAAATATAACTTTTATAATCGAATATACTTATTAATTATGTATCGTTTAAAATTAATTTGGGCATTAGATACGCCACGAAATTTTTAACTGATCGTTCGGTTAATAAACGGAGCGGGTTTGGTAAATCCGGTTTTTGACGGATGTTACAGTATCCCCTACTTTTTAGAAATTTCGTCCCGAAATTTAAGTAGTGGCATATTTGTCTAAAAAGGATGGTGTTTAATTTGACAGTTACATACTTAGAAAAAGAGTAAGAGTTTAAATTTTTGTTTGAGGCGGTAACGTTCCTTGTAAGGGTTGAGTACCCTGCTACTGGAATCGCTTTTTGTTGCCTACGGTAAAAATATGGATAAGCGGAGTTGATTCACTGAGTAATTTCATGCAATAGTTTTGATATGTTTGGAAAGATAAGGTTATATCCTAAAACAAAACTTCTAATACTACAACCTACATGGAACTTCTCATAGCCTCCTGACAATGCCTCTGATCCTTTGGCAAGAATACTTATATATAGGAAGTACCAGCGGCGTATCCACCATATTCTTGTCAAATTTTCATTGGTTTTATCAGTAAGTCATGATTGGTTCTATGATACGACTCTAAACATGACAAACACAATAACCAATGTCTGAGTCCTAATTCTGATAGTATACATGTTTGATTGGTGACATAATCCAATTTCTTTAAATGATAAGTGATATAAATGCTAGATCAGTGAAAACTTTAACCAAGAAATTACTAAATCCTACATGGAACTTCTCATAACCGCCTGACAATGCATCTGATCCTTTGGCAAGAATACTTATATATAGGAAGTACTAGCGGCGTATCCACCATATTCTCGTCAAATTTTCATTGATTTTATCAGTAAGTTATGATTAGTCCTATGTGACTCTAAAGCATAAATAAACACCACAACCAATATCTGAGTCCAAATTCTGATAGTATACATGTTTGAATGGTGGCATAATCCAATGATGAGATGATATGAATGCTAAATCAGTGAGTATAACTCATATTTCAATCAAGACAATACTAAATCCTACATGGAACTTCTCATAACCGCCTGATAATGCCTCTGATCCTTTGGCAATAATACTTATATATAGGAAGTACCAGCGGCGTATCCACCATATTCTCGTCAATTTTTCATTGGTTTTATCCGCAAGTTATGATTAGTTCTATGTGACTCTAATACATAAATAAACACAATCAACCAAAGCTTGAGTCTTAATTCTGATAGTATACATGTTTGAATGGTGACAGTACCTCTCTCGTTTATTATGATGGAGAGGTTAGTCCTTGTGGAAGTGAGACATAGTTCAACTTCTTTAAATGATGAAATTGAAATACGTTGAAATGTATGATAAACAAACTTCGACCAAGACATTACTAAATCCTACATGGAACTTCTCATAACCGCCTGATAATGCCTCTGATCCTTTGGCAAGAATACTTATATATAGGAAGTACCAGCAGCGTATCCACCATATTCTCGTCAAATTTTCATTGTTTTTATCCGCAAGTTATGATTAGTTCTATGTGACTCTAATACAAACGCAACAACCAAAACTTGAGTCTCAATTCTGATAGCATACGTGTTTGATTGGTGACAGTTCCTCTCTCGTTTGTTGTGATGGAGAGGTTAGTCTATGTAGAAATGGAACACAGTTCAATTTCTTTAGATGATGATATGATATGAATGTTAAATCAGTGAATGTAACGCAAATTTCAACCAAGACAATACTAAATCCTACATGGAACTTCTCATAACCGCCTGATAATGCCTATGATTCTTTGACAAGAATACTTATATATAGGAAGTACCAGCGGCGTATCCACCATATTCTTGTCAAATTTTCATTGACTTTATCCGCAAGTTATGATTAGTTCTATGTGACTCAAATACAAACACAACAACCAAAACTTGAGTCTCAATTCTGATAGCATACATGTTTGATTGGTGACAGTTCCTCTCTCGTTTGTTGTGATGGGGAGGTTAGTCTATGTGAAATGGAACACAATCCAATTTCTTTAGATGATGATATGATATGAATGTTAAATCAGTGAATGTAACGCAAATTTCAACCAAGACAATACTAAATCCTACATGGAACTTCTCATAACCGCCTGATAATGCCTCTGATTCTTTGACAAGAATACTTATATATAGGAAGTACCAGCGGCATATCCACCATATTCTTGTCAAATTTTCATTGACTTTATCCGCAAGTTATGATTAGTTCTATGTGACTCTAATACAATCACAACAACCAAAACTTGAGTCTCAATTCTGATAGCATACATGTTTGATTGGTGACAGTTCCTCTCTCGTTTGTTGTGATGGAGAGGTTAGTCTATGTAGAAATGGAACACAATCCAATTTCTTTAGATGATGATATGATATGAATGTTAAATCAGTGAATGTAACGCAAATTTCAACCAAGACAATACTAAATCCTACATGGAACTTCTCATAACCGCCTGATAATGCCTCTGATTCTTTGACAAGAATACTTATATATAGGAAGTACCAGCGGCGTATCCACCATATTCTTGTCAAATTTTCATTGACTTTATCCGCAAGTTATGATTAGTTCTATGTGACTCTAAAACAAACACAACAACTAAAACTTGAGTCTCACTTCTAATAGTATACATGTTTGATTGATGACAATACCTCTCTCGTTTGTTATGATGGAGAGGTTAGGCCATGTAGAATTTGCTCATGACATTTATTATAACGTTTCATATTCATTATTACAATTTAAAGGGAAACATACAATCTTAATTTCGTCATGTCCTAAACATCATTCTAGACTTCATTGTTTTCTTCTAAGGCATTTCCTATGTTTTCCTTGCTTCATCCTGTTCACCTGTATCATGTGTAAAAATGGTTTTTGGATCAACAAAAAGTTGGCGAGTGAATCCGGTTCAGTTTTAAAAAGGGACATACTATTAAGGCGAGTGTGCGTGTGACAAGAATCGAACTCGGGACGTATGCGTGTTTATTTGCACACAGTCCACCGCTGGACTGTGTGTCTAACCAGAGATATAACTTGATTTAAATTAAATATATTTATAACCGAAGACTTCATCTTCTTCGTTAAACTTAACCAGAATCGATGTCCGACTGTTTTGACAAAAATAATCAGTTTCTTTAGTAAGTTGTGATTAGATACATGTGAGATTAATAAAAACGAGAGAGATTAGGTGTAAGATATACCGAACAGAGATCCTCTGTTTCGCCGGCGAAATTTCCGATAACAGCAGGTTATTTCGGCGACGTTTATCTTGCGGCAGAAGGTCTTCAGGAAGCTTGAGGTGAGTGTGGGTGACTTCGGTATGAGCTCTAGGTGTTCTGTTTTTAGAGTAAGGCACAGAAGTGAAGGGGTTCGGTTTTCCGGCGAGTTGTAGAAACTTTCCGGCGAGTGAAACTTCGTCGAGAATGGGTGTGATCGTGAGCGAAAAGGCTATCAGAGGTTAGAGGGTGCATTTTTAGGAAAGAATTGAGATGCATGTGGTCTGATTTCAGTCTTGATTCATCGGTCAATAACTTTTCCGGCGGTTATGACTTGTGTCGCGGACTGGACATCGGTTATAACCGATGTTAAGGTTAATGCGTCGGTTAAAACAGAAGAAACCGTCCAATCTCGGCGAAATCGTCGGGATTTCCGACGACTGCGATTTGGGCGCGTCAGTTTGAATTCGAGTTTGTGTATTTGCATTAATTGTTTCTAATAATAAACAAGAAACACAAGTGGCGGAGTGGTTGGAAAGATGTGTGTTAAGGCTTTGAAGTTTACCCAGCTGACCCGGGTTCGAAACCCGGCAGCATTGTTTTATTTTTATTTCATTAATTTTTTCAAATATAACTTTTATAATCCAATATACTTATTAATTATGTATCGTTTAAAATTGATTTGGGCATTAAATACGCCACGAAATTTTTAACTGATCGTTCGGTTAATAAACGGAGCGGGTTTGGTAAACCCGGGTTTTTGACGGATGTTACATCCCCCCCCCCAAAAAAAAAATATATAAATAAGTGTGTCAATCTTGTCTAGATAGAGTCGTCAATGTAATTAGAGAGTCTTGTGGGTTCGATATCCGGACTTACTTAAGCTTTTCTACAATTGATCGGTACACTTGCCGTTTAGTAGTTCAGTCGAGTTTAGGAGTCTGGAGTATAACTTTGAGTCTAGAATTAGGTTAATTTTCTTTTTATTAGACTATTTTTAGAACATCAAGTTTTTGGCGCTGTTGCCGGGGACTCTCTTTGGCAATTGAGTTGATTACTTTATTTAGGCTTAATTGTTCCATACATGTTTTCCATTTTTGTTTGCGTCATAGGAGTCTAAATAATTTAGTTAGTTTAATTGTTTTAGTTTAATATATTTTTGTTAAGTGACTTTTCTGAATTTTCTTACTTGTCTCGTTTCCGGTTTTTTAGTGGATGCCCCATACGCGTTCGCAAGGACCTCCGCCGAAGCCGCCAACGGACACGTCTCTTTCTTCTGCGCAAAAGGTTAGTACTACTTCATCCTCATCTTCCAGTTTTTCTGATTCGTCCCGCCCGTTTATACCACCAAACTTTGACTTTACACCAAAGCCCTCACCGCACAATTCCCCACCTCCCCGTATAATTCTTCGAAACGCAAGTCCACCACCTGTTTTCCACATGGCCACCGGTTTCACCGGTGCGAATTCGCCCATCACTCTTCCCCCTATGAATAATGACAAAGCCTGGCAAATCCCATCTTACATCATGACCGCTATAACCAACTCGTGCCAATTCCACGGTCGTAATAATCTTTATAAACCAAGTTCAGATTCCCTTATTTGTATATGGGTTGTTATACGCTCTGTGTGTACGAATAAGCTTCACCTCCCATGGTTTATTAAGCACATAAAATCTGATTAAGGGCACCAGAAGCCGTAAGCGCACCTTAGTCAACTTAAGTCAGGACAGATCACCATGCACAACTGTGCATGGTTTGGCATGCCCGTGCCTAAAACCACCGGGAGACATAAAGAAAAATCCTGGAAGCTTCCAAATCATCCACTTTAACCTTTAAACCCACAAAAAATGCTATCTCTACACTCTACATAAAATGCAATTTCCAACCGATACATTTCCGCTAGACACCAATAACTCTTCGTCTTCCGACGATGACACGCTTCATATTTTTCGACATCGTGTACAATGAAGTTGAACGTTTAAGCTGGCCAAAGAAGCAAATGGTGGATCGTGATCGTATACATGCCAACAAAGTGTTAACGAATGATTATTTTGTAGAAAATCCAGTTTACAATGCGGAAACATTTAGGAATCGGTTTCGTTTACCGAAAGATATATTTATAAGGATTGTAGGAGACATCGAAGCAAGCAAAGAATGGTTTGAAGAACGTTACGACGGGAGCGGCAAACAAAGTTTCACGCTGATACAAAAATGCACATCCGCTATGCGCCAACTAGCGACAAGTAACCCTCCCGATCAATTTGATGAATATTTAGCTATGTCGGCAAGAACTTCACGTGAATGGTTCAAACAACGACATCAATGTTTTGTACACATCGCCACTGTTTCAAGCCGTAATAGATGGTACCGCACTCTTCTGTCCGTTTATGTTTAACGGAAGATATTACAGACGAGGCTTTCTTCTTGTGGATGGTATCTACCCATCATGGCCTGTTTTTGTGAAAGCTCTTCCATTTCCTGTTGAGGCTTAAGAAAAGGCGTTCAAGAAGTTGCAGGAATCGGAAAGAAAAGATGTTGAGAGGGCTTTTTTTAAAGGGTAGATAGGGCATGCTAAAACGACTGGTTCGTGCAATGAATAAAAAACAATCCATAGCATAGTATATGCATGTATCATATTGTACAATATGCTAATTAAAGAAGATGGACGTGCAATATCTCAAGATTGGGTGCCGGATCCTCCCACACAAGCTCTAGTTCCGAAAATGTCCAACAAGACTTGCGCAATGAAGAACTTCACTTTCGGTTGAGATATGATTTAATTGAACTTATAAGTTCTTTAGGTTTGGAATTTCCGGATTCTGACGAATAGTAGGTTTTCTATATGTATTTTTTTATTTTTATATGTTTTTTTAAAGTTGTAACCTAAAATATGTTCAGGATTATTGAAAGTCCAGGATCCGGCGGTTCTAGACGGAAGTTTGGACCTAATATCACTAATTCCGTAGAATGTTATTAAGAAAAGAGTAGAAATAGAATCAGCGGAAGCATCATTCATTCATACCGAAAGAGTATACATCTTGTCAAGCTGGCGAAATTTGGAGAAATTTCGCCAGCGTTTCCCCCTCTGGGAACTCCAAAACTTAGAAAACAATGAACACACGACACTATTTATAGACACGTTTTACCCTCGTGCGAAGTGAAGCTTACCTTCGTGCGAAGGTAGCTTACCTTCCTACGAAGATAACTATTACCTTCGTGCGTTGTGAGCTCTCACTTTGTATGAAGTGACACTACAAAAACGTTCTCATTCGCACTTGGGTCGTGTGTTCGTATCTATTCTATACAATATTCAACACACACTCTATCTAGCCTATCCGTACAGTGATGGACACAAAGGGCATCAACAAATATTGTTTTTTATTTTAATGAAAGTATTAATCTTAATTTATTGTTAAACAAAAAAAATCAAAAAAATTCCATCACTGGTGATGGACACCCCCACTAAATTCCATCACTAGTGATGGAATGATGCTTGATAAGGTGACGCTTGCTAATTGAGTGTGGTGAGTGACGGCTACTATAGCACCCCCACCCCCTTATACTTGGTTTGTTTATAAATATATTATATTATATTACTATAATTAATTAAGATGCTTAACTCGTTTTTCTCGTATAACTTCTAAAATATAACGTTTTTCAAATCTACAAATACATCATTAAGAGGAGCTTATTTTTCTCTACTCTATGACCTAAGTTTCGGTAAAAACGGAGTACGGTGAAGTGTAATATATTTTTATTATTATTATTATTATTATATTCACGTCTCTTGTGATACTAACTACTCATCTAAATACTACTTATTTTAAATAACCATTATACTGGTTACTTATTTGTTAACAATATATATAATATATATTTTTACATATTATTATTTTTAAAACAGGGTGTTAGAGCATTCACATCCCTTCCATCTTTTATCACCTTATAATTTCACTGAAAAAACTACATTTTCTCTCTCCTTTCAATTAAATTATATTTTTTATACTTTTATCATTGCCATTTTTCTCTACTCCACCCACAACCACTTTCAAAATATATTAAAAATTATAGAGGGTGAACAATGTTCCCCCAAATTTACAAATGAACTGTAAAAATTTCTCTCTCCTCTACTCACAACCACTTCTAACCACCTACGATCACTTTTCATAATATAAAAAGCTCCCTCACAGAATTTAAGGGAAGACTTGTGAATGCTCTTACAACTCTACCCACCCCTCCCCCCTTAAATTAGATTTTGTTCTCAAAACCTGCCAAACGATGAATGATTTATTCACCTTGTCTTCACTTTCTTGTGTAATCATCTGATCATTTACAAGATTTCCATATACTAACACTTGTTTTATTGTCATAATGCATTGTTTTATCGTCACAATGCAGAACTGATTTATATTTGGGTTTAGAACCTTTGTATGTTACTAGGCAGATGTTTTATTGACCTTTACATCCACTAAATATAATAAGTAGTCAAATCCGCTAAACATGATAGTTACTATTGTATGAAATTTCTACGTACGAAAAATAGAATTCTTAATTACCCATAAAGTCTATAATTATGCCCTTAACATGTCTTTGAGCATTCAAATCATATTGTTCTTTTTAAACGTGATATCTCCAGCATCATCGTAATACCTACTTGAAATTTTAAGAGCGTACGCCTTCAATTCGCATAACTTCTCCTTTTATCTATCGAGAGTACTTTCATGATTTCTTTAATATTATTTACATTGTCAATCTTAAGTCCAAATATCTGACTTTTGCCTACTTTAGTCTAACTAAAATGAGTCCTACATTTCCTCCGATATAACGCTTCACAGGGTATTCCTTTTATGTTGATGTGGTAACTATTATTGTATGAAGATTTGATCAATGTAGATGAACGTCCTAACTACTACCCAAGTCGATTACGCATGCATGGAGCATACCTTCTAATGTTTGGATAATCTGTTCATTTTGCCAGTCGGTATAAGGGTGGTATGTAGTGTTTGATTTTATTCGAAATATACACACTATGTCTCTAGACTAACCTTGTTAATATAGACTTTGGCAAAACTTTTCTATTATATGGTCCTTTCATATAGTTATATTGTATGTTGATTTGGTAAACCTATATATCATCACATATATAGAATTGTGTCCATGACTCGATCTTAGGAGTTAGTAACAAAATCCATTGTTACTTTCTCCTATTTCCATTATGTGATTTCAAGTTTTAGGTAGCTAAAAGACCTTTAATGCTCTAATTAACTTTCACGCATGTAAGACATTCTTGTTGCGCATTCTTTATTTGGTATAAGTTGTTTATCTTAACACTAATTCTAGATACATGGATTCTTATTCGTCGGACACTTTATTTTCTACTAAGTACATCTATGACCCGTTTGCCTAACAAACGAAGTTCATAAGATCCCTGAATACTACAGGTTTGTTGTTCTTATACTAGTGGCATCACTAAGAACTCATAGTGGTCGTATTCAAATCTCTACAATAATTTCACATACACATCTCATGTCTTTGTTCTTAACAAGGAATCTTAGCTTGCGGGTTTGGGGTTATAATGATGTTCTTTATCTTTTCCATTTGTTTCTAGATATGACTAGTTTCTTGTTGTTAGCAATCTAAGTCGTGGTATCTTTCTGGTGCACACGATTTCTACTCAATAGAAAGCTATGCAATCCATTTTCGTGACTATATTGAATTCTCCAAATTTTGATAGGCGTCAAGTCTATAGGTACCGGGTTGTTGTTCAAGCTTATCGTACAATTCTGAATGATTTCAACTATCTCCTTTTTGACATCCATAAGTCATTTGACTATAAAGGTATGGCTAAAATTTCTAGGATTCTTAATTTATATAAGGTTTAAATATGGCTGATACTAAGCTTCTATTCACACCAGCTTCCAAGAATCGGAAAAATTCTTAGCGGCTCTACCTGAAATGAACGTTCGAAATCCCACATGACTCAATTCCTTATTTGTTTCTCAGTTACCATCACATGAGGGACTAGCCTAGATATTTTGTTCAAGTTGTTCTATCTCACTTAGGGGACATAATTTCTTAGTAAATTCTTGGGTGAATGCTTCCCAACTCATTTTGTTGGCGATGTCTTTTCCTTTGGTACGTAGTATACTATTCTAATAATGCAATGCTTTTGATTGAAACCATATGTTTATGACATATTCCATTGGACATAACAACTAGTGTACCTATATAGCTCCTATATTGACATCAATGGTCGGGGGGGGGGGGGGTTACAAAATGTGCTTAACTCGTAAATACACTCCTTATGCTTACCTTTCTTTTTCCCAGCTTCTTTATCTATAAACTTAGTCACAAATAACGAAAAAATTTCCTCTAGTTTATTCTCTGGTTCTCTAGGTTAGTCCTTGGTTGAATAGCATCCATAATGTTGGCTACTTCAAGGGTTATTCTCTGAATTGCTTCCTAGTTCAACTGTACATGCGCGCTTTCCTGTGTCCAGACATTTTAGAATAATGTTTTGGTTATAGAAGTACCCTTGTTTCTATTATTAGCAGAGTGTTTCCTTAAAGACATAGTATTTTTCTGATATCTTATATAAGTTAGTACATAGATTACTCTTTCTTAATGACCTCGTTATGCAAATAACATATGTTTTCATTTTAGTTATTAGGGTTCAAGGATACTGTCACATCACCAATCGCCACAAGTGCTCTTACTTTGGCCATCATGGTTTAGCCACGTCATACCCATAGCCATCATTAGAATTATGTTTTGGTTAAAGACACATAGTATTTTTTTCTGATATCTTATATAAGTTAGTACATAGATTACTCTTTTTTAATGACCTCGTTATACAAAAAACATATGTTCTCATTTTAGTTATTAGGGTTCAAGGATACTGTCACATCACCAACCGCCACAAGTGCTCTTACTTTGGCCATCATGGTTTAGCCACATCATACCCATAGCCACCATGTTTCAAATACATGATTATAACATACTCAACAGTCTGTTCTTAGTTTGCCCAAAATTTAGTGCACGGGCTCGTCATATACTATAATACATGTTATTAGTTTAGCCGTTATTTGGTACATACTTGTACTGGTGTTTCGGATCTTAGGACATAATACATTGGTCTCATATCAAAGATTTAACCATCATTTTTCTTAGTGGAGCACAACCTAGTTACCATGCCTTACAACGATATTCTTAGTAATTTCTCCATTAAGTCCCACTGTTAATAAATAGTTTCATCAAGTCTAAGAGTTCCATTATTCAAACCTAAGTATTCTTTGTACAACTGAAGTAGTCAAGACCTACTGTGGAAGTCTTAGTCTTTCTAGTACTTAGGGTGTTCTATCGATAACTTTTTATAATTTCAAGAAAATACAACTTCAGAATTTTATTCATTAACAAGCAGTTACAATAATAGGTTCACATAATAGACATAGTACAACACGTTGTCATATATATTCACAGAAATACAATTTTACTACCCTCCCTAGGGTCGAGCCAAATCTACTTCCTGCTGAACTATCATGTTCTAAGCTTTTACATTTGTTAACCTCCATTTCACAGCCTCTAAGTCGGCTATTCTAATTCGCATGGCTCTTATTTTTTGAGTTTCTTTACAAGGACTACGTATAGTTATAAGGCTACTTAGGTTTATAGGCACTTTGCTCAAGGGTTTAGGTTCCAATGGCGATGGGAATCTATCTACAAGATGGTATGGATTAGAGGCTTAGGTGGTTCGTTGAAATCTTCTTACTCTTTGGAGGTGGGATATGCCTTAAGATGTACCCTTGCTAAGTTTCGTGATGAGTGAGGGAACTTGAAGTATAGGTAATTTTTGCTGAAGGCGGTGGGTACAAAGTGATAGCTAAATGAGGGTACGTAAATTGTGATTGTCACTATAAGTATATCCTGACGACTCTGCATCCTATGTAGGTTCATACTCGGGTTCATTAATTACTTGTGTATCGAAGTCAACTGAAGCAAGCTTACACAAAAGGTCAGTTCTTGTTCTTCCCCTAGCGTCCTTATCTGATAACTACTTATATAAGTATGTAACTACCTTTTAGGCAGTCCTATCTACAAGGTTGAAGCCTAGATATCCCTACCGAATACCTAGTTCGCTAAAACCTTTGGCTCTAATACCAATTATGACACCCCACCCGATAAGAATGCTTTATAACACAGTTGATACAGAAAGTGCTTATGTTATTTGATAATAAACATATTGTACAAATGCTGAAAACTCAGATTACAACATCTAACCAGACTATATCTAGCCGGATGTAACAACGCTTCCACCAGATCACACCGATCTGGGATATACATTTCCACCACACAAGTTTGGGATACTTTATTCAATCACACCATTACAAGCCTGGACTATAACCAACGATCATGCCTCATTACCTGTGACACATGATTAAAAGAAGTAACATACACGAGTTATAAACCACATTATTTCACCATGACTTTGTACCCGCTCATATAAAAAAACAAGTTCGTCTTAGTGTGATATATTTTATTATTATTATATCATACGGTCTCCTATAATACTAACTACTTATCTAAAATAACTATTATACTCATTACTTATCCGTTTAACAATACATGAAATATATATTTTTATATATTATTATTTATAAAACAGGATGTTAGAGCTAGGCTCTTAGCCCTTTGGTTTTAATACATTAACACGGCTATGTAACTTCTATATTTTCACTCATGGTATATCTAGCCTAACATAACATATAATAAGTATTTATACTATTGCCATATTTTTCTAAACAGGTTTGTATTGGCGGTTAATGTAACTATTATGTTTCCACTCATACTATTTCTAGTAAACACCATGTATAAGTGTTGATATGGTTTTAATGTTTTTCCTAATCAAAATCGGGTATTTATCGGATGAGTTCATATAATATATAATGTTTCAACCCCATATATAATAACAATAGAATATATATTAAAAGGCGACGAGTTCATATAATATAATGCTTTAAAATCATATTATATATAGAGAGAGAGTATTAGGATCCTGTAAAAATGACATTTTTGTGAGAAGTGTGAGAATGCATAAGAATTGACGTGTAGGTATCATGTTTTGAAGTTGAGTAAAATGTTATGGGTTGTTGGCAAAAAAAACCACCATACATAACAATTTAAGACACAATGCACTGAATTCGGCTTAAAACTTAAAACACCATGCCAACAACGTTAAGTAGTGTGTTTTAAGTGTTAAGCAGTGTGTTTTAGTTGTGTTTTAAATTTCGCACCCATAATACGTTGCATTGTGTTTTAAATTATTATGTTCGGTGTTTTTCTTGCCAAAACAACCTAAAACATCACACCTAAGTCCAAAACATGATGCCTACATTTCAATTTCTATGACTTCTTACACTTCTCACGAAAAAGTTCATTTTACTAGAACTTCACCAATTTTAATTAGATTAAAAATCTAATGGTTTAGATTCTTTCTTATCCTTCTCACACTTTTATATTTTCTTACAATAACCTCACCCTATATATATATATATAGGGTGAGGTTATTGTAAGAAAATATAAAAGTGTGAGAAGGATAAGAAAGAATCTAAACCATTAGATTTTTAATCTAACGGTTGAGATATTGATGACAATCTTGTAAATAGTGTTGACTATTAAACTAAGTAAATTTTCTAGATTAAGGGTATAAAGGTAAATTTAACATTTTTAAATTAAGAAACTAACATTAATGCACATGCAAGTTACCCCCTTCTTTTTTAAACGTCAATAATTTTTTATACGTAACTTTTTTTTAAATAAACTATACCATAATAACGAGTTGTTTTTTTACTTTTAATATGAGTACCATATTGATATACTTATGTAGAGAAAAAAATTACGTCTCGCCTGGATGTTTTAGTCCATTGTGTTTTTTCTATGTTCATACAATGGTGTTTTAATTGTAGGGTGTTATTTCTGTTATGTTTCTGTTCTTTGTAAGATGTATGCCTTCAATATACATATTGTGGTGTTTTGATGAGTTGGGATGTTAGTCCTGTTACATTTAATGTGAGGATAACGGTCCTTGCATTGCTGTGGATTCTGGTGTCTTTAGTAGATTTATGTTGCCTTCAAAGAGTTAGGGTGTTATTTCTGGTTTTATATATTTTGGGTGTTATTTCTGTTTTGATTCTGATTAAAGTGTTTACTGGTATTATATTTAGGGTGTTATTCATGTTTTGATTCTGATTAAAGTATTGTGTTTTGAAATTGATTTATTAGGGTGCTATTTCCGTTATATTCAATGTTAGGGTGTTCTTTATGAGATGTGTGCCTTCAGTATAACTGCTGTGGTGTTTTTATGAGTTATGGTGTTATTACTTATATATTTTTGTTCTTTATAAGATTTATGCCTTCAATATACATTGTGTGATGTTTTTATGAGTTAGGGTGTTGTTTCTGTTATATTTCTGTTCTTTATAAGATGTATGCCTTCAATATACATGTTGTGGTGTTTTTACGAGTTAGGGTGTTATTTCTTTATAAGATGTATGCCTTCAAATTCGAAAATCACTACAACAACTGCCAAAAATCGGTTGCATATATTCATTCCATAATTAGATTTTATTAGTTAAATTACACTTATACCCTTAAACTACCAAAATAAAAAGGGACACGTGTCACCTCCAAAATCTTTCTATTCCTTCTCACACTTTTATATAGGGTGAGGTTATGTAAAAAAAGTGTTTTTTGTAAGAAGTGTAAGAAAGATCTAAACCATTAGATCTTTAATCTAATGGTTGAGATATTGATGGCAATCTTGTAAATAGTGTTTACTATTAAAATAATTAATATTATAGACTAAAGGTATAAAGGTAAATTTTTTTAAATTAAGAAACCAACATTAATGCACATGCAAGTTTCCACCTTCTTTTATAAACGTCAATAACTTTTTATACGTAACTCATTTTTTTTAAAAAATTATACCATAATAACGAGTGATTTTTTATCTTTAATATGAGTACCATATTGTTATACTTATGTAGAGAAAAAAGTTACATCTCGATTGGATGTTTTAGTCCATTGTGTTTTTTCTATGTTCATATAATTGTGTTTTAATTGTATTGTGATTCAAGGCGTTGTATTTTACAGTAAAACACCATTAACTTAAATAAGACACCATAGCATGGCAAATAATGAATTATGATTAAGTCATGGTGTTTTAACATCTAGAGTATGTAACATTGTATTGTGATTACAGTCATGGTGTTTTAACATCTCGAATAGCAATAGAAGCATTCTATATGTTAAAACACCACGACTGTATTATAATTTAATTCATGGTGTTTTTGGAATTTGTATGGTGTTTAATACCTGTAAAAATAACAAAAATCATTACACATGTTAGAACACCACGGCTGGATTACGATTAATGTTGTGGTGTTTTTTGGAATTTGTATGGTGTTTATACAAACTGATCTGGAATAGCAATAGAATCATTTTTAATTTTAAAATACCACGACTGTATTATGATTCAATTCATGGTGTTTTTGGTATTTGTATGGTGTTTTATACCTGCAAAAATAACAAAAATCATTACAATGTTAGAACACCAGGACTGTATTACGATTAAAGTTGTGAGGTTTTTTGGAATTCGTATGGTGATTTATACGAACTGATCTGGAGTAGCAATAGAATCGTTCTAAATGTTAAAACACCACGACTGTCTTATGTTTCAATTCATGGTGTTTTTGGAATTTGTATGGTGTTTTATACCTGTAAAAATAACAAAAATCATTACACATGTTAGAACACCACGGCTGGATTACGATTAATGTTGTGGAGTTTTTTGGAATTCGTATGGTGTTTTATACGAATTGATCTGGAATAGCAATAGAATCATTCTAAATTTTAAAACACCACGACTGTATTATGATTCAATTCATGGTGTTTTTGATATTTGTATGGTGTTTTATACCTGCAAAAATAACAAAAATCATTACACATGTTAGAACACCAGGACTGTATTACGATTAAAGTTGTGAGGTTTTTTGGAATTCGTATGGTGACTTATACGAACTGATCTGGAGTAGCAATAGAATCATTCTAAATGTTAAAACACCACGACTGTCTTATGTTTCAATTCATGGTGTTTTTGGAATTTGTATGGTGTTTTATACCTGCAAAAATAATAAAAATCATTACACATGTTAGAACACCATGGCTGTATTACAATTAAAGTTGTGGTGTTTTTTGGAATTCGTATGGTGTTTTATACGAACTGATCTGGAAATATCAATAGAATAATTCTAAATGTTAAAGCACCATGACTGTATTATGATTCAATTCATGGTGTTTTTGGAATTTGTTTGGTGTTTTTACCTGCAAAAATAACAAAAATCATTACACATGTTAGAACACCACGGTTGTATTACGATTAAAGTTGTGGTGTTTTTTTGGAATTCTTATGGTGTTTTATACTAACTGATATGGAACAGCAGTAGAATCATTCTAAATGGGGTTTAAAAACGTGTTATCCATCGATAAAGATGTTAATGAATACCCAATACAATAAACTAAATCTCATAACCGCGATTGAAAATATGATCAAGATGTTATAAATAATTGTTCGTAAGGATATGTGGATGGCGACTATGATCCGTAAATTAAAAAAAAATTAAAATTCAAATTCTCTAAAATAACTGATTAAAATCGGTTGTAAATATTCAGTCTTTAATTAGATTTATTAGTAAAACTACAATGATACCCTTAAACTAACAAAATAAAAAGGGACATGTTCATCAGCATAATCTATCTTATCGTTCTCACACTTAACATAAGGTTTTAATAATATTACAATAATTATTTAATTAAATTTTCTTTCTAATATTTGTCTCATTAACTTTATAAAAATACATAGTTATGTTTTTTTTTCAGCATTTCGATATATTTTATTGAAAACGGAGTTAAATCTAAAATAAAATATGATAAAATTATGTTGAAAACGGAGTTTTATCTAAATTGTTTTTGTGTCACCAAACCAACAAACCAATACCAATACCAATACCAACCGAGCAACATAGGTGTCGGTACCGGTACTCAGCTGTATGGTTTCTATTTTGATAATATTTTGAATTTGATTTGTCTTTAATAAAATTGGCTTGTTAACTTTTAGAGAAAAAATCTAAATACACACTTTTGTTAATTTTTTTTATCAACATTTCGATATAAATTTTATTGAAAATGAAGTTATATTCAACATAATATTTTTTTTAGTGAAGTGAATTGATATTGTACGAACGTCGGTATCTCTCATATTAGTTTTTTGGTTTTTGGTTTTGGTATGAGTTCGTTTTGGTATATTCTAGTATTTTTCCAATACTGGTACTAAACCGGTTCCTATAGTCATAACCGGTATGGTGTTTCGTTTGTTGTTTAACTCATTTTCAATTTTAGTATCTTGGATACCGATATCATGTACTCGTGCTATAATAAACCAAACACATATTAACTAAAACATGAGTGCCATAATAAGTATTCATTTTTTTAATCAATGTAAAAAACATGTATTCTTTAAACTTTAAAACTAATACATGGTTCTGTGTATCACGTGAAGAATATTTTCATTAAATGAATGTATTTTAGACACGAGGGAACAACGCGGTAACCAAACAAATTATGTGACCACTTAAAACACTAAGTTGACCAAGACTTGGGAGTATAGACGTGCGGACAGTCGTTCAGCCGTGATTGGAACTAATTTAATTATTTGCGTTCACATGCTTTTCAATATTAATAATAATTTTATTGTTATAAATTATAAAACAAACAATTTATATCACTCAAATTCTATTTTATTTGGATATGTTAGGAGGTGGCGGTTGCACAAACTGTTTTTTTGATAAGTGTAGTAAATCATTAAACTGTGATACGTGAATTTTAAATGAGAGGCATACATGTTATATAATGACGTATAATCATATATCAGATTACATGATTATGTATCATTTATTAAAAAGTTAGAAAATATAGCAAGATTATAGTCGAAACTAATGATAATAAAATTTATATGATATATCGTTAAAAAGTAATATCATACCACTAAATATTCATTATATTAAAAAAATGTGGTGGAACTAAATTTATTCAAATAATAATAATAATAATAATAAACAATGATGGTCAATCATTATTTTTTCTTTTTCACTTTATAAATTGATTAGGATTTTGTCACGCTTAATCTTACTCATTAATCGATAATTAAATGATTCAAAAGATTAATTTCTTACACTTTTCAAAGCAAATTATATTTTGTATTTGATCATTCCCTACTGAAAACATATAAAAGCATATTCGATTCCAGGTTCATTTACATTAAAATATTGTTTTAATGATATAATAAATGTTTTTGCATATCTTTCGCTGTTTAAAAACAATAAACTAACAATTAAAAACGTAAATAATGTGATATTACTGGCAAATGGATCCGTCAGTAAAGATATGAACCGCTGCTAAATCAATCTTGTTCCACAGGGAAAATGAAATGGGTAACGATGTGACTAGTCATTGACATATCACAACTTATTAGTGACTAGTCATTGACATAGCACAACTTCTATTTAGGTTCTATTTTATTTAACGGTGATTTATTTGTCGTCAAAGTCTTTCTGGTAACGGTAGAAATGACATACATACAAACGGATTATTGAAAGTCGGGGCACCCTTTTCGCATCACATTATCACACTATAAACCAACCAATTATAAAAATATTACTCGTTCCATATAATTCTATCACATTATCACTAAATCAATTGCATCATTCATCACACTCATTATTAGAAAAACAACTAATAACAACATTCCATTTCATCCCTACAAAACAACCAGTCACATAAACAACTATCAATCCCACCACTAGCGTGATGGCCATCACAGTGACCATGCCATCACACTCTTCATCACGTTGATGCCCCAAGTGCGTAATAAAATTTTTTAATTAAAGTTATTGTAAGTGTACTTCTATAAATATTGGTGATGGAAATTAAAGCTTGATTTTTTGAAATCAAAGCTTAACTAACTCGTATGATCGTTTCACACTTTCACGTATATGTTTTTATCCATGAAGATTTTTATTTTATTAGGTATATTACTTTTATTGTGGATAAAATAAGCAATAGTATTTTTCAGTGTTGGTAATTTAGATGAGATTTATGTATAACTTTTATTTCAGAAGATAAAGCAAGAGTATTTTATCGTTCCAAACCCTTGCCTTCTAAAGGAATTTCTTAGAGATTAATTTCAAGGGCTTTTTTTTGGTATCTTATGTCCTAAATTGCCTTTTAGAAGAATTTCTTAGAGATTTATTTCAAGGGCTTTTTTATTTATTTTATTATTTTTTTTTTGTATCTTATGTCCTAAAACAAGCATTATCATGTATTATTATTTCTCTTAAAAGTTTCTCGAACCAAGCTAAATTACCAAAGCTATATGATACGGATATAGAGTACATATTTTCAAGATGAATTCAAATTAACACATGACACATAAAATTATAAAATCGTGTTGAACTATATACAAACTATCTAAAAATAGTTTTGATATAATGATATTGATGGATGGTTAATGTAAACCAGAAGCTTGTGAAAATCTCGAATCATGCCATGTGTGATGAGCTTGAACTGAAACCTAAGTTGTGCCCGAACTTCATACATCAAGTTTGATTAAGCCTATAACCTATTAATTGTTTAAAGAGTAAATTGCACAAAACATCCTTTATGTTTCCTCAAACTTGCAGGTTCCAGCCTTAATGTTTAAAAGTTGCTAAAAACAACCTTTAAGTTTATTTTTGTTGCGTGTTCAATCCTTTACAGCTAACCACGTTCTTTTCTTCAGTTAAGTTCCCTCACATGATCAACCAAAATGACGAATATACCCTCACATTTATGCATGTGAGGGAACTTAACTGAAGAAAATAACGTGATTAGCTGTAAAGGATTGAACCCGCAACAAAAATAAACTTAAAGGCTGTTTTTAGCAACTTTTAAACATTAAGGTTGGAACCTGCAAGTTTGAGGAAACATAAAGGATGTTTTGTGCAATTTACTCTTGTTTAAATCAATTACTATTTTTTTATAAGAGTTAAATGTATTTTATCAGTTTAGTCCAAAGCTTTCATTTTTTATATGTGGGTCCAAAAATGTTTCACCGTTGTCATTTTAGTTAACTTGGTTAACTTCATCCATTTTTTCTGTTAACGAGAAGGGCAATTCAGTCATTTTATATGTAAATCTATTTACTAGAAGGGTAATTTGGCCATATAAAATGACCGAATTACCTTCTCGTTAACAGAAAAAATAAATGAAATTAACTTAATGGACTAAAATGGCAACGGTAAAACCTTTTTCGACCCACATGCAAAAAATGAAACCTTTGGATTAAACTGACAAAATAATCGAAACCACAGGGACTAAAATGAACATTTAACTCTTTTATAATACAACATATAACTACATAAAGTCTTTTGAACACTAAAGAAGTTTTTTTTTTCTTTAAGGCGTTTTGATTCAAGAGTGCTCTATATTTCATCGTAATCTTCACACCAAGCAATTTGTATTTCAAATGAGACGTGATATCAAGCTCTCCTTGATTATAGTAAACACATGCCTTCATCTTATACTATGTTGACCGTAACAATGCCTAAACGAAACTTACAAATTACGCCTAAGGAATTTGTTTTCTAATATATTTTAGAATATTAAAAATTAAGGGCTTGCATTGTCAAAAGTAATTTGTATTCAAAGATTCTCTTGTCATTGACCTTGATATTTGACGAACGACTTTATGGCAATGGTCTATTTGCACTTAAATGTGGAGTCAAAAAGTTTGATTTTTAACAATACGACGGAATTTGATGACGCGTCGATACTTTATATTTGATGATGTCATAATTTTGATATTAACTTTAAACTATAAGTGTGACATTGAACCTGTATGTTTTTTTTGAACGGCGGAAAATATATTTATTAATTCTTATATTTTTGAATTGCTTTTGCACATGATGAGACTGAAAAGTTTAGGTGTGTTTTTTTTCAATGGTTAAGATTGAATTTTGAGGATTAAAGTACGATAAACTATCAAGAAATCTTATTTTTTTAACACTTACTATTAAAAATCTTATTTTTAACTCTTATTATTAAATTACAAACATTACTACTAAATTACAGGTAATGAATCATACTGTACTTTATGTCAGGAATTGAAGCATTATCTTATTTCCAAAAGACAAAAGTTTCTATCACTTATCTACAGTTTTAGACAAAAGTCTTTACCATCTACCTACAACGTAATGAAATCAAAAAATCTTTATGCTTCATAAAAAAAGCAAATGTGGTTTTGTGTGACAATTTTATAACCCTCGCATTGTTTAAGTTTTTTTTTTATTAATTTAACTTGATCCATAACCGCTTAACATCAAATCGATGTTGTTCCTATATAATTAAATCATTATTTTCTTATTTTCCTCTACAATTAAATCAACGGATAATCATTAAAATCCTTTCCAAAGCAATCAAGCATACAACTAGACACCTTTTAAAAAGGTTCCTAACCCTAATCGATTTTTTTTCATAACACATGTAACACTTTGTTGTATGTAACGTAACATAACTTAAAATACTTAATTTGTTAATGTATTTTTCTCTCTTGGTAATGATTCGTTGATAAGGTAAATAAAAAGAAAATCAAACAACTCTATGTAAACAATTAAATGATCAAAATTATATATATATTGGGAAATATTCATTTGATAAGAAATTTAATGTGAGAAGAAAAAGAAAAAAGAGCACAATTGTAAACATTAAATAGTTTATAACTCCTCTCATTAATTATGTTATCTCTCATTAATAAAACAAAAACATTTTATCCTACACATTTCAAAATTTATCCTATATATATCTTATACTTATCAGAATTTACCATACACACATGTAAATTTACCATACACATTTCAAAATTTATCCTACACGTACTAAAATTCATCCTACACATGTCGAAAATTGTCCTTCACCATAAATTATTTTATCTTGAAAAAGTATATTAAAAATGAGTTACAAGTTTAATTAATTAGCTAATTAATGACAATTATAAATTTACATATATGTCCTTTTTTATAATATTGAATACACACATTAAATAAATTAAATAGAGAATTTCTATTGGCTTAAAAGTTATTCTTTTTATTCTTACAAATTTTTTCTTCTCATTTGAACTCTCCACTATATATATATATGATTCGTATTAAGAGAAAACTCCTACGAGTTGTGAGAACTTAGAGAACTCGGCATTTCCGTGCTAGTTTTACTCTCATTTTTCACTCCTAAATTAAAATGTTACAAAAACGATCGTAAAAAAAGATCGAAGTGGTGTTTTGGCCCTTTACAACATTTATGGCTGCTGTAAATGGGAAAAAACTCAAAACTTTTTTTTTTTTGGAAAAACTAGTTTTTTAGATTTTTGATAAAAATAATTTGAAAAAACTTTCATAAGGACAAGTTCTTTAAGTTCTCACAACTCGTATATATATATATATATATATGTATATATACAGTTAGGGTAAAATGAAAACTTATACGAGTTGTGAGAGCTTAGAGAACTCGTCTTTACGAAAGGTTTTTTCAAAATTTTTTCCCCAAAAGTTCTAAAATAATCAACTATAAAAAAATTTCATTTACGGCAGTCGTAAATGCTGTAAAAGGTGATGTCATGCTTATGTCATCAGTCTTTTACCAGCTGCTGTAAAGTGCTGAAAAACCTCACTTCGGATTTTTTTTACGACAGTCCTTTTAAACATTTTAGTCTATGGGTGTGAAAACAAATGGGGGCAAAACTCGCACGGGAAGACTGAGTTCTCTAAGTTTTCACAACTCGGAGTGGTTTCCCTTGATCTTGGTCAATATATAATATATATATATATATATATATAATATATATATATATATATATATATAATATATATATATATAATGATTCGGTTTAAGTAAGGACCAATCCCAGTTACGAAAACCAAAAGAGTCCTCTAAACCAATAGCATTACGACATATCAGTATATATATTTCCTTTTGTTGAAGGGCATTTGTGTAAATCCACCCTCGCCCTACCTAATAACTATACAAAAGACACTTGCATATCTCTCTCTCTCCATTTAAAATCAAATCCCCCCCCCCCCCAAAAAGAACACTAGTTACCACTTTCAAAATCCACAAAATCAGATAGAGAATGTCATGGTTTGACACTCGATCGTTCCAACTCCAGCGAAAGAGAACCTATTCATGTCTGGCGACCGGAGTTAGAAACCCACATTCCTGTTCGACATGGTTTTTAACGGCGTCGCTTTTTGCCTTGTCGGCGTCCCTATTACGGGCTAGGGTTTCCCGATGACAAAACGATGGCTAGGGTAAGTGGTGTTTGGGGTTGAAGGTGGTTATGTTTGAAGTTCCGGGTCCCTGTTCGTTCTAGATCTTGATGACAAAATGCTCGGTGTCCTGGTTGTTCCAGATATGGATGACGGTGGTGGCGTGTGAGAAGTTCTAGATCCATGTTTGTTTCACACCCCCATGGGGGAGGGTCCAGATCTGACTTTTTATTTTCCGCCAGAACGTTTTGAGACCGTTGATACTTGAGTTTCATAGTTTATAGCTTGATTGTAATAGTTAGTAAAACTAGAAGGGCTAAAAGTGTAACTTTTGATACTTGTAACAGTAGCAGCGTATTAAAAGTCCCAGCGTATTTATTAAATACGCTTGGTATTCAGTGTGTATATAATGGTGATCAATGAAAACCCTAGTCTAAGGTTGTAGGTCCCTAATCCGTATGGATCTTCACAGAATCGTCTATCCAACCTAGAGTGCGGAATCCCCTAGATCAGATTTCACAGAAAACGAACAAGAACACAAACACAATCACTTTCAACATGTCTTCTATTGATTATCCAACACAAGTGTTTACAATCAATTTAAGACTCTCTCTCTCAACTCTCTATGAAGTAATTAGTTAATTCATTGAGCAACCTTAACCCTAATGCAAAACTCTCTTTATATAGAGACAAGTTTGCAACTGGGCTAGGGTTTCACCACATGGGCTGCTATTGGGTCTAGGCCCAATTCGCCTACCACTCAGTATAAAGTGTCTGGTTTAGCCCAATCACTTCTAATCAACTACTACAATACTAAATCCATTAACCATTTTTTGTTTTACTAATTACAATATATCCAGAGACCAAATCTAAGCTGATGTCACAAATAAGCACTAACAAACTCCCCTTTGACAATAGCTTCATTAAATAATTTTGCCTAGTCATCTTGCAATCTTCAACGTCTTTGAAAATCGTTGGTCTTTGGATAGCTTCAGCTTTTTTTGGGCTTATATTAACAAAGATTTACACATTAGAGCTACATTTGGGCTTTAATGGGGGGTTTTGGGCTTCCTAGTAACTTGTGGGCCTAGGGTTGTAAATGGTGGCTTTATTGACTAGTATAAATATATGTCTTAGGTCAAGGTTAAAGGGCTAGAGAGTTGTATTTGCAAAACTTGTATCAGACACTTTTCTAGTGTATGCAAGTTGTTCTTAATTCAAAGAGATTGTTCTTCTTCCTAATCATTATTTCCGCTACTGATTAGGTTTGTGATACCTGTTAGATCAGGTATCGGGACTTACAATTGGTATCAGAGCCTGCTGTTCATACAGGCTCCAGGTATCGCTGATTGAAGAGCTGATTGGAAGTGGTGTTGCTGTTGTTCATCCGGATTACTGTTCAGAATCGAAGAATTATTGGTTTTCTTCAGAATTGCTACTGTTCCGAAGAACTCGAAGATGATTTGAAGTTTTCGGATCTGCTACTATTACGGATTCCGAAGAACTCGAAGAAGATTAACATATTTCGGATCTCCAACTGTTACGGATTCCGAAGAACACGAAGGAGATCATTCATCTCGGATTGATCCCGGACTATTGTTCAATCCGAATTGCTATTTTTTCGGGTCCGAGATACTGTTGGTGGTTATCGATTGCTTGGAAGTCGGATTACTGTTGCTTAGATTCGGATCACTGTTGCATTTGGATAAGGATTGGATTCCGGACTGATTTCATTCCAGATTCTTATTATTCCGGATTCTCTGTATGTCGGATTTCTCATTTCGGACACACAGGGTTTCGGATCATCAATTCGGATTTTTCAGTTTAGACTATTCATCCCGGATCAATATCATTCTGGATCAATCATCTCGGATTCATCCAAGTCGGATTTATCTAACTCAGATTTGATCATATCGGACTGTTTTCGGATTTGTCCATCTCAGACTTGACCATTCCGGATTGATATCGAACCAATCATTGTTCATATTAGAAAACTTGAAATAAACTGAATTTAAATCTGCTTGGTAATTATAATTAATTTAATCATGATGAACGACTACATGACAGCACAAGATTTAACCAGTGCCACTTTGGATGCCGTGCAATCACAGATCTGGCCCTCCATCAAGAATTAGATCAAGTGATTGGCACTTCAACTAAAGTGCCTTGTCTGTTGTATGGAGATGAGTATTACGAATGGAAGTTTAGATTCGAGCAATATTGCAAGGCAAAAGAGCCTGGTGTGTGGAGGTGTATTATGAATGGTCCGCGAACGATAGTTTATAGTACCAATCAAGATCCGGAAACAAAGATTCCTAAGTCCAGTCACCTGTGGACTCCAGAAGATGTTAAAATAATTGAGGAAGATGAAAAGGCCTCGGCTGTACTGACTATGGCGCTTGGACCCGATATTTCTATTGCGGTAAGAAATTGTAAGACCGCTAAATAAGTATGGAGTGAACTGCAAAATCTCTATGAGGGAAATGCAGATATGAAGGCGAGCAGGGGTAAATAAGCTGAATCAACAATTCAGCTCATTTAATCACATCTACGGGGAAACCATTGAGAACCAGATTCGTAGATATGTAAAGCTTGTTTCCCAGATAATATCAGCTGAGATTACTCTCACAAATAGTGCTATGAACAGACAGTTGTTAATTTTACTGCCAAAGAGTTGGGATGTGGATGTTGGAATGATAAAAAAGACGAAGAACCTGAATGATGTCACTCTCACAGAAATGATAGCTACTATTAAATCATGTGAGATTGATAACAAGCAGAGAGACATAAATCATCAGAGCAGTTTGATGGCCGCTAGGATAACAGGGCAAAATGCAGCATTGATGTCACAAAATTTGGTTTATAGCCCTCTGCAAGGAAATTCTCAAACACCGGGTAGCTCGAATGTGGTTTACAGTCCTCTCGCCACGCCACAGAAAACCCAGTACGTCTATGGTCTTCAGTCTCAGACTCCCACTATGATTTCTACTGCTCATGTTCAGACACAGTACCATGCTCAGTATCCCAACATGGTTTCAGTCCTGCCATTCCTCAAGCAGTTCAACAAGGCGGCATTCCCCAACCTGCTGCTCCAGCGCCTGCACCTGCTCAACCTGTATGCTTTCTCACTAAAGAAAACGAAGAGAAATTGGCTATTGCTGCTTCGATGATCAACAGCTTGAACGCCTTTTTAGCTGGTGATCTAACTCCTCCATCCATTCTTCCAACCGAAGTAGATCAAATAATGGAGGAGGATCTGGACGAGATCGATGTGTCCTGGAATCTTGCAATGGCTGCATTTCGTGTTAAAAAGTTTCAAAAGAAGTATGGACGGCAACCGTTGTCAAATCTGAAGACTGGTCTTACAAAGGATAAACTCAGATGCTACAGATGTCACGAGCCAGGACACTTTTGCCAGGGAATGCACGAAGCCGCCATCCGGATATGTGTCATTCAGAGTGGCAGACATACAGAGCAACGACAGACAGCTGATGCTAGTCTCTCCCTCAAAGTCTACTACGAGTCCCTCGAGCAGCGCGGGCGGGAAATCAACAACATTGGTGGCACAACAGCACGAAGGATTCAACTGGGAAGATGCTGCAGCTCAGATGGAAACTTTGAATCTCTACAAGAACAGCAACCACTGCATGTTGGCGCAACAACTGAGACGGCCGATCTTTCGGAAACGGTAAATCAAATTCTTTGTTCTGAGTTGTCCTTTTAAATTATCACAAATGCGCGCCCATAATTCAACTCTTGTAACTGAATACCAGCAAGCTGCGTCACAGAACATCGCCCTTAAACATAAGAACAAGCTTTTTATGGAAAAGGTCGAAGCTCAAATACAAGATATAGCTCAGCTAAAGCTAGACTTGAACCAACAATAGTGTTGGGTAACGACTATAAGCTAAAATTAACTGAAAAGGACGTAGAACTTCAAGCAGCCTTAGCCAAGCTAAATTCCTTGAAAGGGAAGTTTCATAAAAATGAAATAAACATAAAAAAAATTGAAACTTCCAGCAAACTGGTCAAGGACTTGTGTGATCTTCAACTAAATTACCAAAAAATTTCACAAAAGGTCTTGGGTATAATAGGGCTCCTCCACCATATAATCATAACTATACAAGAATGCCTGAATCTGAGGCTGACCTAGAAAATGCAGAAAAAATGATTTATGGTAAACCTTCAGATTATCTCTCTAAACCATGGAAGCCTTATTACCCAAAGTTCTCTAAACCAACTGAACTCAAGAGGGATGATGCTTTCGTTACTTCCACACCACTTTCACATGAATCTGGTGATCATCCTTCTTGTAGTACAGATGATTTGGAGAAAGTAACGCCTAAGGAAGAGAAATCAACATCCTCCACAGAATCTAAAGGAGAAAAATCTTTTGAAACTGAAACTGAATTAGTGAACGATACTAACGTGTCTACCTTACGTGTAGGAGAAATTTTAGTTGAGGATATCACAACTTGTGATCAAGAGGAATGCCTGAATGTAAATTCAGACAATTCGGCTGCTGATTATGAATTTTATAAGCCCGCTTTTGACATTGTAAATCAATTTCTTGCTGAACAATTTAAATTCTCAGACAGTGTTGGTTGTGTTGATAACACAAACAGTTTTAATTCTGGTTTTTCACGAATGCTGATGCTTTGAATGATACTAATAACTATGATAACTCTTGTGATAAAAACATGAATTTAGCTATAGGTCTAGCATCGATAGATGATTCAGTTTCATTAGTTCCAACTGAAGAGACCGGAAGTTCTTCTCCAGAGGTTTCGTCTGTTGATGCTAATCCCAGGGTTGACAGTGAGAAAGTCAACCAACCAACTGACCTTGTGAAAATTGATGTTGGCATAATTCTATAAGATTCGGGCGACTTAGCTTCTTCAAACCAAGCACAAGGGACTGATTCTGAAATGACAGATGATGAGCATTCTTTTTCTGCTGATTCAGATGCAAATCTTCAATCTAATTCTGAATCGGATTCTCAAACTTTTCAAACTTTAGAGATTCCACCTACCTGTAATGTTTCAAGCTCATCTTCTGAAAATTTAGAAAAGGATGTCCCTGCGGAGCCACCCGTGTCCTCTACAGAATCTGTCACGAAATGTGATCTTAAAAATAAGAATAAGAAACGCAGAACACGCCGATCCAAAAAGAAGAAAACCAAACAGTCGTCTCCGACAAATGAAAAGGCAACTGCTGAGTCCCCTCATCATTCTGAGAAATTGACTCAACAGCCACAAGCTGAATCTGTTAAGCAAACAAGTGAACAAAAATCAGTTAAAGTTACGCCTAAATGTACACATTCCAAATTGTCTAATTCAAATCACAAAATTAACAAGTGTGTTGATGGTTGTGCGCAGGCAACAGTCAAGAACAACACCGTGCATCAGCCATCAGTACCCGCAAGCAAGAAACTGACAGACAAATTGCCTAGAATTTTCCAAGCTGAACGGACTGTTTTCTTCCAGAAGAGGCAGACCTGTTAAAATTGTGAATTTCCCGGGTATATTGCACGAAATTGTCAAAAGGCCTTACACCGTTTAAGACATTATACTCACAATATCAAAAGACTGTGCCTAATCGCCTACCTCAGGCTCGATTTATGGCTAAGTCTTCTGATCAAGAATGGAACTTGGCCATGAAACAATCTCTTAAGTCTTCAAGTCCTTCAGGTTCCAAGAATCCTTCTAGCACTCCAAGGATTGCGCAGAAGTCTGATTCGTTTACCTGGAGGCCTAAGACATTGACCAAGATTCAGCTTCTGCCCCTATTACAAATAAATCAAAAGCATGATCAACCTCATCCTCAACTAATTTAATTTTCTCTGAGGTTACTTATATTGATGCAAATGGCATGCCCAGATCTTCAATTTCCTGGGTTGTAGCCTTTAACTAAAACCTGTTGAAATGTGCAGAAACAGCTCTGGCGAACTCTTGTCAGACTCTAGTATATTGACAGTGGCTATTCCAGGCACATGACTAGAGACATCTCGTAGTTGAACGACATTCAGTTTTTTGATGGCGGGTTTGTTTCCTTCACAGGTGGTGAGACAGGAAAGATTACTATGAGAGGAACAGTATGCAACGAAGCCCTCAGCTTTAAGAATGTTAACTACGTACCAGAATTGAAGCATAGTCTTTCGAGTGTGTCTTAGCTCTGTGACAATCATTTGGATGTCCTTTTTACCAAGAAAGGGTGTAATGTGCTGAAACCAGGTCCTATTATTTCGGATAATTGGATTCTTCTTAAAGCTGCACGAAAAGGAAATGCATATGTCATCTACATGAACAAGGCTCCATCTGACAAGCTCACTTGCCTATTCTCGTCTACAGCTGAACATGATGCAATGTTATGGCATAATAGACTGGGACACATCAACATGAAGAACTTAAATCATCTTGCAAAAAGGTAGTTTAGTCAGAGATCTACCGGTTCGCGACTTTATGCAGGTTGAAAAATGTGAATCATGTGCATGTGGAAAACAACATCGACAACCACACAAATCTAAAACCGCTCCTTCCACGTCTCAAATCCAAGAACTGCTTCACATGGATCTTTTTGGTCCAACAGACATTCTGAGCATTGGCGGGAAGGCATACTGTCTGGTTATTATTGATGACTACCCGAGATTCACCTGGGTTTTCTTTCTTACACATAAAAGTGAAACCACTGAGTTAGTCAAACAATTCGTCACGCTTATGGAAAACCAGACACCACTGTGAAGGCTATTCGGTGTGATAACGGAACAAAATTTAAGAATGTTACCTTAAATTCTTTCTGTTCCTCCAAGGGTATTGACCGCCAGTTTAGTGCAGCCAGAACTCCACAACAGAATCGGGTTGAATCCGAGCTACACGTACTATGCTGGTTGAATCCGAGCTACATCTCATTTTCTGGGCAGAAGCAATCAAGACCACATGTTATATTCAGAATCATGCCCTAATCAATAAACGACACATGAAAACTCCATATGAAGTGGTTGAAGGTCGCAAACCTTCGGTCAAGCATTTTTGCAAGTTCGGATGCCCTTGTGTTCTCCTGCTGATGGACGCTAAAGGGAAATTTGAATCACACGGGGACCCATGCATCTTCGTTGGATATTCCAAAAATACTTCATACCGAGTTTATAATAAGATCAAGAAAATGGTGGGTGAAACCTACAATATGGGTTGGCTGGAGTAAAATCCCAAGGAAACAGGCATTGGTCCTGACTGGCTGTATGATTATTCCACATTGTTTAACCATGTTGATGTTCCTTCAAATGTGTCTGCAGGTCCAAGCCAAATTTCTGACCCTCCAACAACGCCCATCTCACCCGAAGACGATGCTGATGCTGCACAACTACATGAGACGTTAGAAAAGCTGAGTGTGATCCCCCTGGATTTAGTGACGTTGTATCCACTTCTTCACCTGTATCACAACCTCAAGAAACAACATCCAATCAGACTTCTCAGGATGATTCTCCTAAAGTTGAGGCTTCTGACGTAGAGCCACCTACGACAAATGAAGGGTCTACTCCTCCCGATGTCTTGGGTTCATCTCTGTTTCCTGAGCCTACTCTGCCAGACTGTTCTATTGATTCATCAACCAATACTCCTACTGGTGTAACTAATGAGGGGGAGTCATCTGGAGTTGCTTCAGCAAGTGTTACCAACTTGCAAACGCATCTTCTTGTCCCTGCTACACCAATACCGCAGCGTCTACAGCGTGATCATCCCATTGAAAATATTATTGGTCCTGTTAATGCTGCTATTCGAACCCGCAGCCAATCAGGGGATATCAATACTTGTCTCCATTCTTGCTTCATTTCACAAATTGAACCTAAAAGTATTGATGTTGCTTTGAAGGAACCAGGCTAGGTGGACGCTATGCATGAAGAACTTAATCAATTTGAGAAGCTTGGTGTTTGGCAATTGGTGAAGCTGCCTCAAGGAAAACGTGCTCTCGGAACTCGCTGGGTTTTCCGTAAAAAACATGATTACACTAGAGTCATTGTTCGAAATAAAGCTTGACTGGTGGTTCAGGGTTTTCGTCAGATTGAAGGATTAGACTACGATGAGGTCTACGCACCGGTCACTCGTTTGGAGGCTATTCGCATTTTCTTGGTATATGCATCTGACATGGATTTCACTGTCTATGAAATGGATGTCAAGACTGCGTTTCTCTACGGCACGATGAAAGAGGAAATATACGTGGCACAACCACCGGGTTTTACTGATCCTGACAAGCCAGACTATGCATACAAATTAGACAAAGCTTTGTATGGGTTGCATCAAGCGCCTCGCGCATGGTACGCAACTCTCACAGAGTATTTGCTTGCTCATGGATACACTCGGGGAACCATTGATCAAACCCTGTTCATCAAACATGTTGACAAGGACATTATTCTTGTTAAAATTTACGTTGATGATATCATTTTTGGTTCTACAAATGATGGTTTGTGTCGAGAATTTGAAGGAATTATGAAGAAGAAATTGGAGATGAGCTCACTAGGGGAGATGACCATGTTTTTAGGACTTCAAGTTCATCAGAGTCTGCATGGAATCTTGATTCATCAAGGAAAATATGTCCATGACGTTCTAGCAAAATTCAAGCTTACAGACTCAAAGCCCACGACTTCACCTATTGCAGAATGGCCTTTGCTAAATGAAGATGCTGAAGGAATGCCTGTTAATCCGACTATGTATCGCTCAATGATGGTTCACTCATGTATCTAACTGCAAGTCGGCCAGATATCATGTTTTTCGTCTGCCAGTGTGCCCATTATCGGGCTTCTCCTAAACTATCTCATTTACATGTTGTTAAACGAATTTTTTTGGTACCTAAAAGGGGCACCATCACTGGGCCTCTGGTATCCTAAAAATTCTGAATTTGAACTGTATGCTTTCTCTGACAGTAATTTTGGAGGTATAGATAGGGATATGCGCTTAATTTTAGCTAGCTGTCAATTCTTGGGAGATCGCTTAATCTCTTGGCAATGCAAGAAGCAACAGACGGTCTCGCTTTCTACTGCAGGAGCAGAATATGTCGCAACCTCTGCTTGCTGCTCCCATGTTTTATGGACGCAACACCAGCTTGCGGATTACGGTTTGACTTATCTAAACACCACAATTTACTATGATAATGATGCCGCTATCCAAATCATCAAAAACCATGTTTTTCACTCCAAAACCAAGCACATAAATATTAAAGTTCATTTTATCCGTGATTGCTATGAAAAGGGTCTCGTGAAGCTTGAGCAAATCCACACTGATGCAAATGTGGTGGATTTGTTCACGAAACCCGTTAGCAGCGCGCGTTTTCAAGTGCTTGTGGATCTTCTCAAAATGATTCGGTTTTCTACCTAGGCATCCTCTATTCTTTTCGTTTCGTTTATTGTCTTTCCTTTATTTTCCTTTGCTTCGTAAATTTGTTCATGTATATACACAAATTTAGGGGGGGAATCTTAAAAAAAAAACAACTTTTGCAATGATTGGGAAATGAATACTTTTTCGTAATAAAATGTCTGACTAACACATGTAAGGTGTTGAAGCGGGAAAATACTTGGATCGAAGGTGATATTTCGGTAGGTCTAAAACTCAACCGGATAGTGTAAGCCAAGTGATATAAACATAACGAACTACGTACTCAGTGGGTCACTTACTATAGGCGTATGATTTCGTGGTCTTAAATCCTATGTTGATAGATAGCCAATGTCTGAGGTTTCCGGTCTTTATGCTGTTGAGTCATCCGGGGATATCTTGGCTGTCCTTCTGTTGCATCCGGATTATATGTAGACCTAGGCACAGTCAGGATATCTTTCTAAAAGAGCCAAAATAGAAGGGCCAAAACCTAAGAGAACGGAAGTTTCTTCATGAGAATATTCCATAAGTTCATACCTACCACATAAGGTATTTGCCTAGCCCTCGTCAGACACTATTGGTCTCTCTGCTGTACGAAAGTACTGACCTGTTCACCAATAGCTTGATGTTGTAAAATATAAAGGATTACCTCAGTATACTCACCTGCTACGATGAATTGTTGTGCTTACCTTGATCGCAGGGGTATGTCATGGTATGGGACACGCGGGTATCGTAGTATATTACTACCTTAAGCGTATCATAAAGCTTGAACTGGAAGGGTTGAGTTTTAGATTTAAATAGACAAGTATATTGGCAATCGCTTAGACTAGTGTGACCCAGCTCATATTGAAAAATGTTCCTTAGTTGACCTTTGAAACGATTTAATCCCTTAGCAAGGGTGTGTTTATGTTCATGTGTGTGCTAAAATGTCTTATCTTTGTATTTGGTAAAAGGTGGTTGGATGCTTGGTTAGTCAACTTGATGATTTTTGGTTAGATGGTTTATGTCGAGGGATATTCGACTGGCCTACTGAGTTTCAAATTTGGGTCAATCTAATAGAATTTCTGAAAGTCTTAAAAATTGAAAATTTAGAATTCACATGTTACTGTTCCGGATTGGGATTTTGCACAAGTTTCCGGACAGGCCCACTTAGATTACTATTCCGGATTGGGCTTATAAACATTTCCAAACAGGCCCATTTAGACTTTACTGTTCCGGTTGGGCCTGACAAAAGCCTAATCCAGATTCTTTGGCATGTGAGGCCCAAGCCCATTCCGGAAAGTATTTAAGTGATTTAGAGATGTCATTCCGGATTACTCACACATTTCCGAAATCTTTTGCTCTTTCCTGATTTTCTCTCTGAATTTCACTGTTCATCTCGGAACTTATATTTCGAACCTCATCCGGATTAGGTAAAATTTGCTTAAAATCATAAAATCCGGATGATAATCTTCATGTTTAAAGCATTCTGGATAGCATCTCGGATTGATCTTCAAAGGAATATGCATTTCGGATCCCATTCCGGATGGATATTTAACCGAATTGATGAACTCGGATTTCATCTCGGATCATCTTCATCCGGATTGATGATTTATCCGAGATACTATTGGCTAATCCAGATTGCTGATTTATCCGAAATACTAGTGACCTCTTTGCTAATCCGGAATGATGTAAAGGTTCATCCGGATTAGTGTTGACCTGTTAGTAAATTTGGATTCTAGGGTTTGAACCATTGATCTTTTTTTGAACTTTTTCAAATGCTTGAACCTTTCAAACTGATTTGAACCTTTCAATAATTGAACCTTTGAAGTCTGTTAGGACTATCCAGTTAGTGTTGACCTTTGTCCTAATAAACTCCGTTAACTCCTGTTAGTTGTGATTTAACCTGCTTATTGTTTTGACAGAAATGGTTGAAGAAGCTTTTGACACAGTCATGTTGGTAGAGGAGCAGTTCCACAATCAGGCAGGATATCTTTCGGATGCACCCGCTGAGTTTTATCAGGAGTTCCAGTCGATGATAGCGGGTTTGAACGTGTTCAAGATTGCTTATGCACTTCAGGCCAATCTAGTCATATACAGAGATCTAGTGAATTCATTCTGGAAGAGCTCGATTTCATCAGAGAGGCGTGGATGGGAGACCATATATCAGTTCTCAGATACAAGGGAAGGAGATTTTAGTCAATGAAGCTTGCGTTAGAGTGGTTCTGCAGATTGCTGATACTACTAGTGACCCGACGGTTTACGCGAAAGAAAAGGTGGTGCCAATACTCGTGGAGATGGGTTATGAAGGGTTGTATCCTCCGTTACTTAAGAAGATGTTTCCTGCATACTGGCGATTATTAGTACATATGTTTATGCAGTGTGTTTCAGAAAACAAAGGAGGTCTAGATCAGCCGAACCAAACCCAGACCTCTGCTATTGTATCTCTCGTTATGGACTGGAAGTATAACTACTCTGGTTATATCTTCCAAAACATGAAGAAAAATTTTGAGCAGTCCAAGAAGAGAATGTTTCTATTGTATCCACGTTTCGTACAACTGATTCTCGATGCTAGATATCCTGACCTGGCAAAAGATGCTTCAGATGCGAATCTGTTAAACATGAAGCCTATGGGACCAACTATTTTCAGCACAATGAAGAAGAATCGCTCGATGTCAAAAACTGTATTTGTTGGTCGCTTTGCATTGAAGAAATTTGGAAACTTTGCTGACGTAATTGGCCAGGACGTTCCAGCTTCTACACCGGTAAATGCCATTGTTGCAGAAGAACATGATGTGCCTGTCAAAGAGAAAGAGATCGAGGTAGAAGATCTGGTTACAGATGAAGATACCGACGCAGAACAACCTTTTCTAGATGATCTTACAGAGTTCAATGCCATTTTAACTCCAGTTTTGGCATAATTGTCCTCATAGAACTTGGAAGCCTTAATTGCTCATTTAAAAGAAATCCAAGAAAAACAGGGTGATCCTCCACTGGTAATTCCATCTGTTACTGCTCCGGTTGGTATGGTTGAAGATGATGAAGAAGATGAAGAGGAAGAAGTTCCGTTGATCTAGAGAAGGCAAACAGAGCCAAGTGTTCAGCCAAGTTAATCTGAAGCTCGTGTTGTTAGTGTTGCTGAAGAGTCTACTCTGTTGACGTCTACTGCTGTTTTATCTTCAGTTGCTGCATCTATTACAGATACTACAATAGTTGATACTCCCATTTCATCTGAACCGACAACCACTCATGTTGCTACGCATTCTATAGTTGTTTCGATTCCAGCAGACTCAGTACTACAAATGATGGATTTTGGGGAAAGTTCGATGGGTGTTGAAGGGTCTGGGGCAGGTGGAAGTGGTATAGGTCGTGGTGATGATGATTCTGCGGAATATTTGTGAAGGTCAGAAAAGCGTGCGTTTGAATTTGGTGGGTTGGATAGTGATGATGAAGATATGGAAGTGATGTTGTAGATCTGAAGAAGCGGGTGGTCGTTTTAGGGATAGAGGTTATATTGAAGGATGCTCAAATCGCCTCGTTGCAAACACGATTAGATGTTAGAGACCAAATAATAGATCAACTGCAGGGAGATGTTACTATGCTAATGACTATGGTGTTTGATTTAGCAAGAGGTTATATTGAAGGATGCTCAAATCGCCTCCTTGCAAACACTTTTGAATATTAGAGACCAAACAAGAGATCAACTGCAGGGAGATGTTACTATGCTAATGACTATGGTGTTTGATTTGAAAGCCAAAGAGAACAAGTTTGGAAGGGAATTTTCTGACCCTACTGACAATCCGATGAATATAGAGCACAGACACCGAGCTGCTCAACAACGAGTGGTAGAGGAAAGTGAGGCAGAAAGGTTAGAGGCGCAACAGTTGGCTTTTGAACGCCAAGCTGGATTGGATGATTATCTGGGCGATCCACGAAAGAAATATACTGCAAGCCAGAAGCGTCCAGCGACTCAAAAGAAGAAGCAGATGGTATTGATGAAGAACGTTGACGTTAATCCTCTAGATGAAAACTTCCAGTTGAAAGATCCGACAAACCAATCTGAACGATATGTGATGGAGCTTGGTTCTAGCTACTACAGCAAGGTCGGGAATAAATCGAAGGTGTTGAGCTGGATGTATGATCATGTCAAGAACATGTGGATCAATGTTCGCCAGGATGGGACTCAGGAGTATTATTCTAAGGAATCTCAGTTCGAGACATGGACGAAAATAGCTCTAATTGATTTATTGCGGGCTCCGTATTCTGATGATGATACGATTGAACGTGGCCCAGGGTGGAGATTCTTCAAGAAACTGGAACATGAGGTGAAAAATGGGTTCAAGACGATGAAGACCACTGAACCATACTTGCGAGCGGCAAAGGGAGTCCGTGAGGCGCGAACAGGGAGAAGGTTCAAGTGGTGATGTGGCCGCCAACGGATAAGGAATTGGTTATACCGGTTGCTCCAACTTTTCGACGAGGGATTTTAAAGAACTTTAACTTCTGACTGTATGATCCCAAGGTCGGTAGTGTCGCGATTGTAACAAAGGAAAAGGCGTTTAGGGTGAATGACGTGGTTGACTTAGTAAGCTTTCACGATGAAGACCTGCAGGTTCTTGCTTCTCATCAGATCTGAACTGCGCAGTTATATGAAGTGAGTGCAAAGGATTGGACAGCCGCTGTGGCAGGTATTGTTACTGGAAGGCTAGGAGTGGATGCGCAACCGAAAGACTAGAAGGCCTAATATTGTAAACCTAGGGGAGATTGCTGGGCTTATATTAACAAAGGTTTTCACATTAGAGCTACATTTGGGCTTTAATGGGGTTTTTGGGCTTCCTAGTGCCTTGTGGGCCTAGCGTTGTAAATGGTGGGTTTATTGACTAGTATAAATATATGTCTTAGGTCAAGGTTAAAGGGTTAGAGAGTTGTATTTGCAAAACTTGTATCAACACTTTTCTAGTGTATGCAAGTTGTTATTAATTTAAAGAGATTGTTCTTCTTCCTAATCATTATTTTCGCTACTAATTATGTTTGTGATACCTGTTAGATCCGATATCGGGACTTACAGCTTTAATAGCTTCTGTTAGCAACAGACTCCCCCTAAGCTGATGCATCCAATCACCAAATCTTCTAATTCGTTAGCGTTTGAGTAAACTCCAGTTCAACACTTGCATAGCAATCTTCAAACTCTTCAACTTTGTTTGTAATGTAGAAAGGAGGTTCTACCATACATCCCATCAAACTCCTATTAACCAAACTTCTCAGCAACACACTGCTACAACCTGTATACTAAAAACAAACATCTCGAGAAACCATAAGAATTTTTCAACACAAGTTAAAAAATTATTATAATTCAAGAGATAGTAAAACTGTATCACAGATTAAGTAATTCTCAATTCAAACCAACACTCAAAATTTTAAGCACACTGAACCTGCAAGATTTTTAAAATTTTGAACTCATCTTCTAACACCGTCTCCCCCTATCGATAACATGTGTCCATGAACAACCATATTCCGTAGATTAAGAATTTACAAGAAAATGAAATCTTTTTGGATTTTTATATTTTCTGAAAGTAAATAAATAACAAAATAATAGACACTCTGTTTTGTGAGAATCACCGGTAAGAAGATAATATCAGCAACATCAAACTGTTTTCACACTATTAGATAATTCTATATGTAATTTTCATGAAAAGCAGTTCAAGACGATTACCATATTGTTTATCCACTTAAACAAAATGCATGAACATTTCAAGTACCATTACCTAGTGATATGTTAAGATAATTTTGTACTGATATACTAGTGTCTCCCACTTCAGGACATACCCCCACGATCAAGGTATGCACAAAGATTCCTCGTAGTAGGTGAGTATACCAATATTCATCCATTTTGATTTACAATGTTAGATAATTAGTGATTAGGTCAGTACTTCCGTACAACAAAGAGACCGATATCCAACAAGGGTTAGGGCAAATACCAAATTTTGGTTTGAATAATGCAATTTGCACATTTGAATGACTCTCTAGGAGAGCTTCTTCAATTTTTGGGATTTGGCATTTTAGCTCTTTTAAGATATCCTGGTTGTGCCTAGGTCAGCATATATCTGGATGCAGCAGAAGGATAACCTTGATACCCCGGATGAAATACCGATATAATGACCTAAAACCTCAGATTTTGGCAATCTATCAACGCAAGGTTTAAGGTTATAAAACCATACATCACTGATATGTTACCCACTCATACACAGTTCATTATGATTATATCACCAAGGTAAGTTGATTATTTCATGGCTTTTGCCTACTGATACATCATATGATGAAGCTGCCATCACACTTAAGCAATTTAAATTTAATTTCAGTGTGACAGTCTAACTTGCTGATGTACTATCATTTCTTCTTATCCACACAGTGAAAACTCATTTTTTTTATTTTCTATTTTTTTATGTTTTGATTTTTTGAAAAATAGTAAATTATTTACAAAAGTTTTTATGGAAAACTGGTTATTCAGGATTCCTCATCCCGTCGAGTTCGACTAAATGTTCAAAACGAGCCCTGTCAAAAAACTTTTGTATAAAGATCTGCCAGGTTATCTAATGTGTCGACTCGATGCAGTTCAATCAATTTCTTTTCAGCACAATCCCGTATAAAATGATGACGAATATCAATATGTTTTGTGCGACTGTGTTTTATGGGATAGTTGGTGCTTGAAATAGTGGCATTATTGTCTATCATAATAGGAGTACGAGTGAAATTCAAATCGTAATCGCGCATCTGCTATTGGATCTAGAGAACCTGAGAGCAACAGCTACCAGCAACAATATATTCAGCTTCACACGTAGAGGTAGACACGCAAGACTACTTCTTGCATTGCCATGACACGATCCTCCCTCCTAAGAATTGACAACCACATGTGGTAGACTTTCTTGTTGATTTGCATCCTCCAAAGTATGAATCAGTGAAAGCAACAAACTTCAAATCACTAGCAGCTGGATACTACAACCCAAGTTTAGGTTTTCCCTTCAAGTAACGAAGAATCCGCTTCACCGCTTTCATGTGTGACTCTTTTGGATTCGCTTGATATCTGGCACAAAGACACACTGCGAACATAATGTCTGGTCTAGAAGCAGTCAAGTACATCAGAGAACCAATCATTGCCCTGTATTGAGTTGGATCAACATCCTCCACACTCTCATGATCTGGACCAAGATTGTGATTCTCGCAAATAGGTGTGTTGAAAGTAGCACAATCCTCCATTTTGAAACGAGACAAAATGTCATACACATACTTCGTCTGATGTATAAACATCCCATCCTTCTTCTGTTCATCTTGTAAACCCAAAAAGTAGGACAGTTCACCCATCGCACTCATTTCAAACTTTGCTCTTCATTACCTCCTCGAAATCATGACACATGTTCTCATCAGATGACCCAAAAAAGATGTCATCTACGTATACCTGTACCAGCAGAAAGTCTTCCTTTTCCTTTTAATAAAAAGTGTCCCATTAATCTGACCTCTTTCAAAACCATTCTTTAACAAATGTGCTTACAGTGTCTCATACCACGCCCTAGGTGCCTGATGCAATCCATACAATGCCTTATCAAGTCGATAGACTTGATCTGGATAATCTGGATCAGTAAACCCATTTGGTTGTGAGACATACACCACTTCTTGGACTTTCCCGTAAAGAAATGCACTCTTCACGTCAAGTTGGTAAACTTTGAAGCACTTGAATGAAGCAAAAGCTAGGAACAAACGAAATGCCTCCAACCTTGCTACTGGTGCAAACACTTCATTGTAATCAATCCCCTCCTGCTGATTGAACCCTTTCCCACTAACCGAGCCTTATTCCTTATCACGATCCCTTGATCATCTTTCTTGCACTTAAACATATGGTGCCTATTTCATTCTCTCCTTCGGGCAAGTCAACTAGCTCCCAAACCTTCAACTTCTTAAACTGAGCTAGTTCCTCGCTTCAACCCAAAAATTATCTTTTAGAGCCATGTGAACATTTTTTGGCTCCTCTTGGGCAATAAAGCAGATATACAAACACTCATGTAACATCCAAGTCTTCTGAATCGAAGTAAATAAACAGGAACCTTCGATCACACCTCTTCTTGTCTGAACACTTGCAGTAGCATCACCTATGATGTTTTCAACTGGATGATCTCTGTTTGCGCGTGTAGTAGCAATGGTGTCAACAACTAAATTATCTCCCAGATTAGAGCCAATCTCCCCTTGAATGTTCTTATTTGCAATCGGATTAGTAAAATCCTCCCCCTGAATAGGTTCAGACTCACTATCACTAGAGTCATGTGGAGCTGCACTGAAAGAAGTTTCTAGAGCATCTGTCATTGATATACTCGATCTAGGCATGAAGTCACCCTCTAAATCTTCACTAATCACAGTTTGAATCACTTGAGACTCATCTGCATTGGAAAAAAATCAGGAATATTAAATGATTTAAAGACACTATCATAATCATATAATATAGTAGGACCACTCGTTGAGTGTTGAGGTGAATAACTAGTGATTTCCATCTTAAACACAACCTCAATTTTACCAGTTTTTAGATTAAAAACCTTTTATTCGATGTTCCAGGCATATAACCTAGAAAGTAACCCTCGTCAGCTACCTCACTGAATTTTTGCTTATCTTTATTTCGCACAATGATGCAGGGTAATCCAAAAGGTTCAAAGCCTTTCAAGTTTGGTTTTCGGTTAAACAATAGTTTGTGACATGTTTTGTTAAACCATTTAACCGTCAAAACTTTGTTTAGGACATAACAACTGTGTTCACAGCTTCTCCCCAGAAAAGAACTGGAAGCTTTGAATCAGAAGCATAGTCCTAGCAGCTTCAATCAAAGTCCTGTTTTTCCTCTCAGTGACTCCATTCTGTTGAGGTGTATAAGGAGCAAAATATTGATGTTCAATTCCTATGCAAAGACAATAGAGATCCAGAATCTGATTCTTGAACTCCGCGCCATTATCACTCCTTATCCTCTTGATCCATGCATCATGGACATTTTCCAATTTTGTAAAAAGATCTATCAGCATCTTTGCTGTCTCATCTTTTGTACCTAAAAAGAAAACCCTTGAATATCATGAGTAATCATCTGTGACAACTAAACAATAGTACTTTCCACCTATGCTCCTTACGTTCACCGGACCGAATAGATCCATATGAAGTAATTCATAAGGGCATCTATGGAATTTACTATTTTAGACTTGTGGGGTTTCTTATGTTGTTTTCCCTTTTGACATGGAAGACATTTATCTTCCACGTGAAACCTCTATACTAGCACCCCTTCCACTAAACCATTTTTAATAATATAATTCATTTTTTGGTAGTGGATGTGGGCCATGCGTTTGTGCCACAACAATGACTCAGCCTCAGATGCTTTTGATAGTAAACACGCCACCACAGTGGAAGAATCCTTAGCACCCATGTCCACGACATAAGTGTCGTTTCTTCTCGGCGCTCTCATCACTGTCCAGTCATCCGGTATCACCAAACCCGGTTTCAACACCAAAGCTTCAGACTTAGTAAAGTGGACCAAGGGACGCTTGTCGCAGACTTGAGACACGCTCATCAGATTGTACTTCAGCTGCTCGACATAGTTCACTTTGTCCAATGTGATATTCCCGTTGGTCACTTTTCCTCGACCTTTAATGTACCCTCCTTTAGCACCTGCAAAATTCACATAACCTCCATCTATACTCTCAAACTCTGTCAATAGCCTTACATCCCCTGTCATGTGCCTGGAGCAGCCACTATCAACATACCACAAGTTGATAATCCTCCTTAGCAGCTCCTGCACAACCCAACAAAAATTTAGTTAGATTGGGGGACCCAAGCCTTATTAGTCTTGGTTCTTCCATATTCATCAACCACCGGAACATTCATCCAATATCCATCACTCCTAACAACATTCTTGGATCTCAGACCTTTTGATGGAAATGGTTTTTGATTTCCACTAGGTCTCTGGTCCTAAGGTTTCCTAAACAAGTTTGGACTTTGTGACCTTTGGAAATTTTGGTTTTGGTTCCACTAATTTTTATGATAAAAATTTCTAAAGCCATTGTTATAAAAATTTCGACTACCAACATTTTGATATCGAGTTTGATATTGACCTTGACTTCTAAAATTACTTGATAGACCATTACAGTTATTCATTCTAGGTGAACTACTTCTAGGTCTCTCATATCTGCCTGATGTAGATTCAGGCTGAAATCTTTGTTGATTTCTTTGAAAACGAGGAACTTGGTGAGTTCCTTTTTCAGCCTTATCTACACCAACAACAACAAAGTGTTGCTTGGTAACAGATATCTTTGGTGAGTTAGTAACCTTGTTCTAACCATCACCAATTTTTCTGGTGATTTTTCTCTCTGCCTCTCACTCACCTGTGCTTCATTCTTTTTGTTAGGACAACAGCTAGCTACATGTCCCTTGTCGTGACATTTGAAGCACGATCTTCTAGACGAAGACTTCTTAATTGAAGTCTCTGGTTTAGATTCATCAGGTGACGATGATGATGATGCCTTTGAAGGATCTTGTTTAGTTTGCTTGATTTCTGATTTTACTTTATTTTTACTTTTAGCAAACTTCACATTTGACTCTTTTGTAATAACACTGACCTCTTCTTTCATATCACTCCCTTGGACAAAATCAACTTTTTTAACATAAATATGTTTTTTATTCGTATGGTGTGTATTCTTTGTTTTCAAAACTGGTTCCCTGTTATTATCCTTCTTGGCATTCTCAAACACATCAACATTTCCTGACGTGGAACTACTAGGTGTAGTTGACACAAAGTCTGTTAGCTCTTCTTCGTCTAGCAAGAAAGAATATTCATAACCAAGAGGTAGTGGAGCTTCATTGAAACCTTTGAAGCCCACACTTGTCTTGTCATTACTTTTCTTCAAGCCATTCATCATGTGTTTCATAACAAGAGATGAATCTCTGATTGATTCAATTTCTTTTCAAGTTCACAAATTTTAAGTTGTGCTTCTAACAACTCTTTACATTTTTCAGAAATCTCTTTTGTTTCTCACTCATCGTATCATGAGCTAAGTCAATAATTTGAAGTTTTTCGTTTAGTTCACAGGTTAAAATGTTGATTTCTTCTTCATAACCCTTAATTTTCTTCGAATATAATGACCCATTTCTTTTTACGAAAAAATTTGATTCTTTTACGTTCGAGAGCTCATTTACCAGACTTTGGTTTTGTTTTGTAGGTCCCCTAATCCTTATGGATCACCACGGAATCGTCTATCTAATCTAGAGTGTGGAATCCCCTGGATCAGATTTCACAGAAACAAGAACACGAACACGAACACAATCACCTTCAAACTGTCTTCTATTAATTATCCAACACAAAGGTTTACAATCAATTCAAGACTCACTAGAAATCTCTCAGCCACTCTCTGTAGATTTCTCACACTCCTCTCTTTCTAACCACACCCAAAACCCTAATGCACAACATGTATATATACTACATGTTTGCATACTAGGCTTTATACTTGGCTAGGCCATTCTCCAAGCCATTACATCTCTAAATAAGCTAAACACAAATGCCAAGCCCAATACAAAATATCCAAAGACTAAACTATAAAACTATTAAGTTGTCACAAATATGCACCAACAGACTCCCCCTTGACAATAGCTTCATAGTGTAATATTGTCTTCAAACATCTTGTGATCTTTTGGTCTTTGGATAGCTTCAGCTATACGCAAATTCTAACATTAACAGACTCCCCCTTTGCTGATGCTTCCGATCTCCAAAACTTTCATTCGTAGTAGATTAGCAAGCTAGCATTCTCTGTTAAGCTCTTATATCCAAGTTTTTCTATATCTCCCTTTGCAATGTAGTAGAAGGATCCTACCATGCATCTTCACACATTATGCACTCCATTCTTAAAAGGTACTGTACTTGAATTCTATACTTCATTTTGACAACTGTATCAATCTGTTTAGAAACACAAGCAAGTAACCCGAAAAACCATTAGTTCTTTTCCACATTAAAGATAAACCAATATTTTATCTTATCATGCAATAATAAACAACTTATCAGTTCAAACTGGGAGACTTTAAAAACAAATCTTTTTGTATTTTTATATTTTTTTGAAAAAATAACTAACAAGAAAATAAAAACTCTATTTTTGTGAGAATCACCGGTAAGAAGATCATATCAGCACCATCAAACTGTTTTCACACTATCTGATTATACTATATGCAATATTCATGAAAAACAGTCCAAGAGTATTACCAGTATTGTTTATCCACTTAAACAAAATACATAAACATTTCAAGTACCATTATCTAGTGATCTGTTTAGATAATTTATACTGATATACTAGTGTGTCCCACTTCAGGACATACCCCCACGATCAAGGTATGCACAAAAATTCCTCGTAGTAGGTGAATATACCGAAATTCATTCTTTTGAATTACAACGTTAGATAATTGTTGATCAGGTCAGTACATCTGTACAGCAAACAGACCAATATCCAACGAGGGTTGGGGCAAATACCAAATTTTGGTATGAAAAATTCAATTTGCACTCTTGAATGACTCTCCTAGGAGAGCTTCTTCAATTTTTGGGATTTGGCATTTTAGCTCTTTTAAGATATCCTGGTTGTGCCTAGGTCAGCATATATCTGGATGCAACAGAAGGACAACCTTGATACCCCAGATGAATATACGATATAAAGACCTAAAACCTCAGATTTTGGCAATCTATCAACGCAAGATTTAAGGCTATAAAACCATACGCCACTTATATGTTACCCAATCATACACAGTTTGTTATGATTATATCACCAAGGTAAGTTGATTATTTCATGGCTTTTGCCTACTGGTACATCATATAATGAAGCTGCTATCACACTTAAGCAATTTTAAATTTAATTTCAGTGTGACAGTTTAACTTCCTGATGTACTATCATTCTTCTTTTTCACACAGTGAAAACTCATTTTTGATTTTCTATTTTTTATGTTTTTGATTTTTGAAAAAAAACTTTAAACTTTTCAACTTACTCCCCCTAAACTCACGCACTAACTAAAACTCTTTTTGGCTTAGGAAATTTCTCCCCTTAAATTTTTGTATTTATGGAATAAGGATTTAAAAACAGAAATTTAAATACAATCAGACTCCCACTTCAACCTGACAAACGGTTTTTCATTGTTAGTAAACATTTTCTAACACAGAAGTAAATAATTCGTTACCACGGGTAACCTACTATTCACATCAGATGCTTTACATGAATTATCACTGTTGAACACATCAACAGTCCTTCTTGGCCATCATGCACTCACTCAAACAATCAGATAGACTTGAGAACCCAAACCCTACTGGTTTTGGGTTGACCATGAATATCAATATACTTAATTCTGTCTAATATCCATCACACCCTACTGGTGTCTTGGATGTCTTCCAAGTTGTTGAACAAGATTCATAATTTTCACGGGATCTTTGATCGCGAGAGTTCCAATAAACTCTCGGATTTGTCGACCTTTGAAAATTATTATCTCGAAACCTTCTTCTCCCGTTATCATCATTTGAACTTTGAAAAATTTTTGGATTATCTTGAACATTTGAGTTACTAACACCCCTATATTCATTTCTTCTTTGAATAATTGATTACCAAAAGTCCGGTATCGATTTTGATATCCAAAATTTTTCCTTGTAAAACAATTTGATTGTCCATTAACATGACTTGATTTAGGAGAAAATTTTCTTGGACTATCAAATCTTCTTAATGTTGAAGACTTAGGTTGAAATCTCGGTTGATTTGTCTGAGAACTTGGTTTAACATTCTTATTTGACCCAACCTGATTAACATCCTTAACCTCAACCTCAGTCTCCACTTTCTTACCCTTTTTAAAAGGACAACAACTAGCCACATGTCCTTTGTTGTGACATTTAAAACAAGATCTCTTCTTAAAACTTTTCTTTCTGTTAGATCCCTTTTAAAATGATTTGACTGTTTTGTCGTTAGTATCCTCATCCAGTTTATGAGTGACTGATATGTCAACATGCTTGAAACTTGGCCTCTGAGTGACTGATATGACTACATTCCCAGCCTCTGAGTGACATCAGAATCAACATGCTTATAATAAGCCACTGAGTGATCCTTTGTGAAGTCCTAACTCTCATACGTGCCATTTACTGGACGAGAGGGTTCAATTTTGTAAATATATGAAAGTTGGATAATGGAGGGATTATGTTAATTTTTACCTCTGAGTGACCTTTTAACGAACCGAGAACTCGACAATGTCCGGGTATAATCCCGGGTTTGCCAAGTATTGGCTACGGAGGGCTAAAAGTGCCAAAAAGGTGTTTTAGAAAGGTTTAGAGGGTTTTAAAAGTTAAGGGGCTAAAAGTGTCAAACTTTAAATCTGTCTTATGGGGCGCTCGCGGGGCGCGAGAGGCAGGGCCTGTGCCTCTCGCGGCCTGCCAGAAGACATCTGCAGCAGAAAGTTTTGCTTGGCTTCCAAACAAAACTACAAAAACCATTTACTCGAAACCATGGCTTCCCAAACTGCTTTGTCACGTTTAGGGACACTTGTAAGCTCCCTCTTACACCCCTAAACACCTGGCTTCACCTCCTTTGAGTTCTCCAACTATAAATAGGTGCTTAGTTCACATTGCAACTTGCACCTTTCTCATTTATTCACTCTTCTCCCTCCTCTGGAAGATCCTAGCTAAAAGGAGCATCCAACATAGTTCTCTTGTATTCTAGGAACCTCTTCTAAGTGTTCCTTGCTCTTGCATTTTCGTTTATAGGCTTTTATAGCCAAAAGTCCAGTGTTTTACAGAAAACGCTTTGACTTTCGGTTAAGATATGGTCCAGCCATTGTTCGAAATGAACATGGCTAAATGATCGTAATAAGGTAGGTGTTAATCCCTATAAAGGGAACCTCTGTTGTAAGCTCATCTGTATCATCCATGCACACTATAGCACTTGCATCTTTCTCAGCTTCCTTCTTCTCTTCTTTCTTAGCAGCTGTTTCTTCAATCTTCACAGCTCTAGTCTCAGCTAAACATGCTTGTTCACATGTACTTCGTCTTAAAGAACTCTGATAACGTTTTCCTAAAGTTTCCCACAGTTCTCTAGATGATCCATACCGATTACAAATCTGTTTCATATCTGTTGGCAAGGACATCTTTATCATTGCTGAAGCTTTCTTCTCAGCATCCTACATCTGTTTCTTAGAGTCTTCCATCTTCTCATATGAAAGTACCAGAACTCTCCCGTTAACTCGACGTGTGGGAGCAATATACCCATCAATCATACAGCTCCACAAATTAGAATTCTCATTTTGAACAAATGCCTCAAACTTCTTCCAGTCTAGATAATATTCAGCATTTATCAACTTTGGGCAGTTATTTACACTCTCACTCATATTGTTCAATCTGACCAACTTCAACATGCAGAGTATTAGCTTAAATGGATTTTGGTATACTTGTGTCAAAATCCAAATCTAACTTCTCTCCTGGTCCTTCGTCGTGTTTTACCGTAACTGTACCATTAAAAACATTCAAAAATTTGTCCGAAAAATGTGTTTACCAAATTGTACCGTTAGACTCGTCTCGACGATACAAATCCAATGATTTATATTGTCCGATAGTGATTTTAGGAATTTTTGTGCAGTCGGTTTTTTTCCCTAAAAATCACACAAGTCTAACCGTGCAGTCGATTTGTTAAGATTGTTTACGGATCAGCTTCTATGTGCAAAAACGTTTAACTCTGGTTACGTCAGCTGGTTAACTTTCCACCTTTTTGTATGGAACTCGGAACAGTACCAAATCCGGAACAGTAACTCGGATAGTCAACCTGAGATGGAAATCCGGAAAAGTAATCCAAATTGCAAATCCGAGATGGTGATTCGGAATAGTGATCCGAGATGGAATCTAGAATGTACTGTTCTGATCCGAAATGGAATCTGGAATAGACTATTCTTATCCGAGCTGGAATCCAGAATAGAATATTCTGATCCGAGATGGAATCTGGAATACACTGCTGATCCGTAATTCAATCCAAGATGAAATCCGAGATAGGCTTTTCTAATTCGAAATGCTACTCTGATTATCCGAATTACACTTTTCTGATCCGAAATGCAAGCTTTCCTGATCCAAATTGCAAGTCTGATGATCCAAAATGCAGTTTTCATATCCGAAATTCAAGTCGCTAATCTGGAATGCTTTGCTGTTTATCCGAAATAGTAACAGAAACCCTAGAACAGCCGCTGAAACCCTAGAACAGCCGTCATGACTTCAAAAAAACAGCCTCCAAAATGTCCAAAAACCCAACTTTTTCTACTGTTACGATTCTGAACCGAGCAAAATTAAGAGCCGAATGCTCTGATACCAATTGTAGGTCCCCTAATCCGAATGGATCCCCACAGAATCATTTATCTAATCTTGAGTGCGGAATCCCCTAGATCAGATTTCATAGAAACAAGAACATGAACACGAACACGAACACGAACACAATCACCTTCAAACTGTCTTCTATTGATTATCCAACACAAAGGTTTACAATCAATTCAAGACTCACTAGAAATCTCTCAGCCACTCTCGGTAGATTTCTCACACTCCTCTCTTTCTAACCACACCCAAAACCCTAATGCACAACACGTATATATATACTACATGTCTGCATACTAGGCTTTATACTGGGCTAGGCCATTGTCCAAGCCCATTACATCTCTAAACAAGCTAAACACAAATGCTAAGCCCAATATATAATATCCAAAGACTAAACTACTAAACTATTAAGCTGTTATCACAAATATGCACCAACATTTTTTGTTAACGTGTCAACTTCACTTTAGAGTTCACGACATTTTAAACAAACAGAACTACCAGAGTTAGAAGGTACCTCTCCTGTTGATTTGCTTAGATCGGCCATAAAAGCAACAAAATCAGCAGCCATCTTCTTATCTGCAACATTCTGTTCTACATCAGCTTTTTCAGCTACCGTCTCTCGCTCTACCTCATCATCTGCCTTGACTTCTTCATTATCAACTGGGGCTATCTCAGCCATGAACGCCTGTGTGGCATTGTCATTACCCTCCAGATGAACATTCCAATCATAAGAACCTGTAACACCCTGTAAAATCGTGTCCAATAGTATAGTGACACGTGTTGTATTTTAAATATAGTCTATTAAAGACCGATAAGGACTAAAGGCGTCAACATGCTCAAACTAAGCGTCTGAGTGATGATCCGATGTCAACATGCATAAATAACAGCCTTTGAGTGACTGATACGTCAACATGCTTGAATCATTAGCCTCTGAGTGACTGATATGTCAACATGCTTGAAACTCGGCCTCTGAGCGACTGATATGTCAACATGCCCAGCCTCTGAGTGACATCGGCATCAACATGCTTATATTAAGCCACTAAGTGATCCTTTGTGAAGTCCTAACTCTCATACGTGCCATTTATTGGACGAGAGGGTTCAATTTTGTAAATATATGAAAGTTGGATAATGGAGGGATTAAAAGTGTCAACATGTTAATTTTTACCTCTGAGTGACCTTTTAACAAACTGAGAGCTCGACTATGACCAGGTATAATCCCGGGTATGCCAAGTATTGGCTACGGAGGGCTAAAAGTGCCAAAAAAGTGTTTTAGAAAGGGTTAGAGGGTTTTAAAAGTTAAGGGGCTAAAAGTGTCAAACTTTAAAGCTGTCTTTACGGTGCTCCAGGGCGCGAGAGGCAGTGCCTGTGCCTCTCGCGGCCCGCCAGAAGTCATCTGCAGCAAAAAGTTTTGCTTGGCTCCCAAACAAAACTCCAAAAACCATTTACTCGAAACCATGGCTTTCCAAACTGCTATGCCACGTTTTAGGACACTTGTAAGCTGCCTCTTACACCCCTAAACACCTGGCTTCACCTCCTTTGAGTTCTCCAACTATAAATAGGTGCTTAAGTTCACATTCCAACTTGCACCTTTCTCATTTATTCACTCTTCTCCCTCCTCTAGAAGTTCCTAACTAAAAGGAGCATCCAACATAGTTCTCTTGCATTCTAGGAACCTCTTCTAAGTGTTCCTTGATCTTGCACTTTCGTTTATAGGCTTTTATAGCCAAAAGTCAAGCGTTTTACGGAAAACGCTTTGACTTTCGGTGAAGACCATTATGATCCAGCCATTGTTCGAAATGAACATGGCTAAATGATCATAATAAGGTAGGTGTTAATCCCTATAAAGGGCACCTCCTGAAGATCACGCTTGCTAGACTAATTGACGGGTCAAAGTTATGATATTAAAAAGTCAAATATGCCATTTTTCGGAAAAAAATATAAATTGATCTTATATATGTTATGAAACCTGTTTTGACACTTAAAAAAGTTGGTAATATTTATTAGAAAATGTAAGAACATGTTCGGCTCGTCAATTTCAGTTCTAAGGTCGGTTCGCAACCGAAAGTAGTGAAGTTTGACTTTTGCTTTGACTTTTCATATTGACCCGAATTAGATTAGTTACCTACTGATCTAAAGTTGCATTATGATCATAATATAATGTAGCGTAACCCTCTGAGGTTATACTACATGATCATAATCAGAATCCAAGTTTATGCTCAAGATCCATAATTATGCCATGTTGGACCAAAATGCCCTTCTTGCATCAAATAAGGTTTTAAATGATAATGAACATGAAAATGAGTTTCCTACTAGTATAATATTATAAGTAGGATTGTTTGGGATGTTAAACCAAGTTATAAACTGAGTTTTCAAATAGGTCCTTAAACTGATATGATATATTAAATAACATGTTTAAAAAATTTTAATCTAACCATAATATCAGTTTTCATAAACATCGCTTAAAGATGTCATTTTACGACATAAGTGCCGTTTCGGCGCATAATATGGTTTTAAACCATATTATTGACCAAGACTTGATACCTACTGATTTTAAAACTTATTTTAAACATATTTATAGTAGGTACATGTTATAAACTCAGAATCCCAAATAATTTATAAACTATGTGCAAAATGACCAAAATGCCCCTTCGGTGCATAATTTGGTCATAAAAGATAATTTACACATATAATTGACATCCTACTGATATTATATCATAAATAAATTATTTTTCCAAAATAATTATGACGATAAACTTAAAATATATTCAAGTTCCTTTTATACGGTATATAATTACCGAAATGCCCTTATAAGGCATAATTTCGTCTTAAAACCTTAACGGGCATACAAGTTGATATCCTACTGCTATCTTAACTTATTTAAAATATAGTGTCATATAGAACTTGTCCATGACTTATCCGGTTACCCATTATCTCTTATAAGCGTACGGTTGATTATATGTAACTAGTTTACGGAATTTAACCGAAACGGGTTTAACCTTGTCATTTAAATCTCAAAATCCAGAATGTTTATAGTTTACCCATATTATACAAGTCAACGTACTTATCGGGTTTAAACTACATTCTATCCGATCATCGTTTAATCAAGCATTATACGTCTTGATCATGTACACTACGGTCTAAGTCTACGACTTAAATAAAGACCGCTAGTATTAATTGGTTAGCTTATGCCATAATCCAGACTAGAGCCTTGCCGGTAAATGTTATCTGCAGTTGGTACTTTGTATACGGCTGAGTTATTAAAATTTTAAAGAAGACTAGCTCAGGTAAATACTCTCGACTTATTTTCCCTATACGGGCTTGGGATACGGTAAACTATTACCGCTTGGTCAGAAATGGGATCAATCGAATGCTGGATTGTGGCTAGTAAATCCGCATATTCTGTTTTAATCAGTTTTGTTTGATAACTTAAACATCAGGGGTTAAATTACCGTGTCCTGGATATCCTCGGCTCATTAGATTAGTTAATGGCCACCACCTTAGCGCGGGGTGTAGGCATACACCTGACAGACACTCAAATGAAAATTAACCAAGTCGTTGGGGATAACTCCTCTGTGAGTTCTAAGTGATGTGTATTTAATCATGTCTCGGTCTCTGTACTGGGCCCTATATGTATGGAAAAACATGTGAATTTGTTAACAAAGTTACAAAGTAACTTTCCCAAGTTATAAAAGATTTTGTGCCCTGTGCACTTAAAATCATTTTAAATATTTTCAAAATGAGTCAGTTGGGTGTATTTACTAGCGAAAGCTGACGTAAAGAGTAAATTGCAGGTACAATACGAAATAGGCGGGAAGCTGCTCGGTAGTGATTAAGAGGATCTTGCAAATCTTTAAATCTGCCCTAAAGTCTGTTTTATATTCTTTCTTTGTACATTTTATGATCCGCCTGTGGATCTTCTATTACGAGCCTGTATATTATTTTATATTTCCGAACATTTGGTTTGTAATAGTAATTTTATTCCAAGACTTCCGTTGTGCTGTGTTTAATTGACTATGATGTTATCAACTGACGTCACAATACTCCCCACCCGGGCCCACCGGTGTATGGATTTGGGTTGGAAATCCGGGGTGTGACAGGTTGGTATCAGAGCCAATGTTTGAGAGAATTAAACAGTATCCTTCCTATGTTAATCTCAAACTTACACGAGCACATTCCTTAGACTTCCGAGTCTAGGCATTGACCTAGGATTTCTCATTTCATTATTAAGTTACTAGTATTGTTTTTGAATTGAATTTTTAACAGGAAAATGTCGCCACGTGTATGAGGACAAAGTGGGAGAGGAAAAGGTACAATGAGGGGAGGACCATCGAGGCGCATTCCCCCTCAACCTCACAACTCAGATGCTTACCAAGAGTCAGGAGATTCATCTCCTTGGCAACCAGCGAGACGCTTTGTCTCTCATAGACACTCGCCCTCACATTCCCAAAATTCTTACCATTCTCACTACTCATATCATTCACACCATACCCATCATTCCCATTCGCATTCTTACCATGAATAATTTAACCCAAACCACTACTTTAACATGCCTCCAGCCGATCAAAATCAGTTGGACCAGCCAAACCCGATGGAACGAGGACTCCGACCCGGAGATGCCGCTGTCGGGATCGAATACACATCCATTGAAATTTCAAGCGAGTCGAACTCTTATGCGGATCGCCCTACAAAGGTCCTAATGAATGGGACCAATATTGGAATCAATTCACCTTCACCCACATCTTTCTCATCACTCTCAACCACCCCCTGTTCAGGAAGATGTCCACATGGAACCAGTGGACCAACCTCAAATACCACCTGAACCACTAAGAAGGAAGCATGGAGCACGTGTCGGTACGTGTCGGGCAAAGGTCGGGATCGCTGCCACCTTTGCCCCACTCCTACCCCACAATACAAGAGGACCCACAAATGGGTGGACCCTCTAATGTTTCACCTATAGTGGAACCAACACCAACACCCGCTGTTCAATCACCATCATCGGGTTATACTAACTCAATCCCCACGTATCCAGACACATCTGGATATGATCCTTTTAACCCATCTACACTGGTAGACTATCAAGCATGGTCGCAAGACCCCTATATGCAAGCAATTATGCACAATGCACTTTACCCGTCTCCTTTCCCACCTATTTTCCACCGACTGGATATCCAATTTATGGGTACCAGTATCCGGTTATGCCACAACCACAACAACAACCTCCGCCACCACTTGAGGCCATCAATGAGGCCTTGGAACGGATGAAAGAGATGCAGCAGCAAGCGTAGAAAACGAAGAAGAAGACAAACAAGTTCTTCAAGAAACTCTCCAAGTAGGTTGAATGAAAGAAGGACGATTGAAGTCTCTTCTAATAATATGTAGTCCCTGCGAGGACATTGTTATTTCTTTAGTCCCTGCGTGGACATTTTTATTTCTTAAAAGTCCTTGCACGGATAGTTTATTTCATTTTTCTAGTATTGTAATTTCTAATTTGGAATTTAATGAAGTATTTGGGAATTATAATATATATATATATATATATATATATATTTATATATATTATATATATATATCCATCCTCTTGAAAACGAGCGTCTCAATTTTACTCGAATTTTGCTCTGCGATATAATATCAATAACATCTTGATGTTTTTTATTAGCCAAGTGGCACAGACCACACATTTGGCCAAATTATAAATGATAGTTAAGTACGAAGGGGTCTTCTATCAGGATAGTTAAGGGAAGTTATCCTTCTATCCAGAGGTGGTGGACTTAAATTCAAGCCTCCAAGTCGTTAAGGTCAATGCGATCGGGACTATTAATCAACCATTATGGTACTCTTATGTTAACATTTAAGAATGTTCATACTCTTGGTAGTGTGACTTGAGGAATCACACTAGCCATCAAGGTGAAGGACTATGTACTGATCTTATATAGCCCATGTGATCAAATTTGATCCCGGCTAATATCATCAGTGCGATGGTTAAACATCCATTAGTGATGTATTGCCCTTGGGGCTATGATTAAACATCCACTAGTGATGTAATGCCCTTGGGGCTATGATTAAACATCCATTAGTGATGTAATGCCCTTGGGGCTATGATTAAACATCCATTAGTGATGTAATGCCCTTGGGGCTATGATTAAACATCCATTACCAATGTAATGTCCTTGGGGCTATGATTAAACATCCACTAGTGATGTATTGCCCTTGGGCTATGATTAAACATCCATTAGTGATGTAATGCCCTTGGGGCTATTATTAAACATCCATTAGTGATGTAATGCCCTTGGGGCTATGATTAAACATCCATTAGTGATGTAATGCCCCTGGGGCTATGATTAAACATCCATTAGCGATGTATTGCCCTTGGGGCTATGATTAAACATCCATTAGTGATGTATTGCCCTTGGGGCTATGATTAAACATCCATTAGTGATGTATTGCCCTTGTGTCTATGATTAAACATCCATTAGTGATGTAGTGCCTATGTGCCATATCTTATGTCCATTAGTGACGGGCCTATGTGCCATATCTTATGTCCATTGTGACATGCCTATGTGCCATATCTTATGTCCATTGGTGACAGGCCTATGTGCCATATCTTATGTCCATTAGTGACAAGCTTATGTGCCATATTTTATGTCCATTAGTGACAGGCCTATGTGCCATATTTTATGTCCATTAATGACAGGCCTATGTGCCATATTTTATGTCCTTCGAGACAAGCCTATGAGCTAAATAAAATTGTCAAATTATGACAACGACAGTTGTGATAATGCGATCCACTGTCCAATAATATATGGACTGTCCAAATTGTAATTTGCCTTTGATGGTCCTATTAAGACCTAGGCCAATTATAGTTATGATTAAGCCTAAGAGTTATGATGTTATTCACACTAGGTTAGGCAATGGATTGTTATATCCAATGTTTTAAAAACCATTATGGTTAACATACCATGGCTAAGTGAAGCTTTTTGGTGTATAAATCCAAAGCTTAAGGATGGCTAACTCAAATAAAGCACAAAGTAGCCACCGAAATGTTGAATCTAACAAAGCTGAAAACAGAGATATCGATCATGATAATTTTCAAGCTCGCATTGACGCAGCAGTTGAAAAGGCCATGGGAAAGGCCATAGAAAGGCTTAGAGATTCGAGTGCTACTCGCTCTAGACCCTTATCTATTCCACCATCTTCAGCTCATAAGGAGAGCTCTGTTCACTCTTCGAATGCGAAGAGTGAACCAAGGAAAATAGATTTTGCTGAAAATCCCGTTCTATCAAAGACGGATGTACCTATAAGTATTTCATCTCCTGCAAACCATGAGACTTTAATAGGGAGAAAGGGGCTGTGGAAGCCCTAAAGTGGCTAGACGAGATGGAAACAATTGTAGATATTAGCAACTGTGCTGATAAGGATGTGGTCAAGTATGTATCACAGTCCTTTAAGGGTGATGCCCTAATTTGGTGGAAAGCCGTGATTCAGTCTACACGTAAAGTACACCTGATAATTTGGGATGGTCCAAATTTGTGGACCTTGTTAAGGAAACCTACTGCCCACCCAATGAGGTGGAGAAATTAGAGACAAATTTCTTGTCTCTTTCCATGAAAAACCTAGATTGTCGGAAATATGTTTCCGATTTCAATTCACGATTGTTAGAACTTTTTGAGACCGTTGGTAGTTGACTATCCATAGTTTGAGCTGGTTTGTAATAGTTAGACAATGTTGAAGGGTCAAAAGTGTAATGTATGAATCTTCAAGTTAGCGGTGTATTTAGCAATCCAGCGTAATTAATAATTACGCTGGGTAATCAGCTTGTATAAATATGTTCATGAATGATAGTATTGTCCAAGTTTCTTAGACAGATTTTGGTGATTCTCTTGTGTTGTGATTTTTGCTATTGTGCTTACCTCCGAATATCCAGGTGCTGTTATTGATTACATGTTATTGGGATTTCATATACAACACTAGTTGTTTGATCCATTCAAGATTCTTCATCTTCTTAGTTTGTTTTTTCTTAACTCTCACACTTTCAAACAACTAATCTATAGTTGTTTGGGTGACAACAATCAACCACTGTGATCCGAGTCTGATTTGGGACTCACAATTTGGTATCAGAGCCTTTGTGCTCTTGATTGTTTGAGTTTTTGTTAAGATTTTTCAAGTTTTGAAGGTTTTTCAAAAGTTTTCAAAGTTTTGTGGTTTTTCAAATTTTTGGACTTAAAATGGCTTGATTTGGTGTGTTTAATCTTTGGGTTGTTGTTAATCAGTGGTTTGGTAAACATTTTGGTCATTTTGCTGCAAAGAAACATGAATTTTGAGTCGTTTTTTGGGTGATTAGAGGCTTTTTGTTCGTACTAAAACCCTTCTGGGCGTATTTATTTTTGAAGCTAGCGTAGATACTTTTGAATGCAGTGTAATTAAGTTTGAATATATATTTAACAAATACGCTAGGTTTAAACCAACAAATTTGTTGAGTTTGAGCGTAATAGTTCCAGCGAAATTAATCGAAGGCGACTTCGAAGTCAGTGATACAAATCCTCAACGATTTTATCACGGTGATCAGCGAAATTAACCAAACTTTTGTTTGTTTTTGAATATCCAGCGGATTTAGCTTTTGATTTCAAGTGCAACGTAATTGATTTTCAAGTGTAGCGTAATTGATTTTCAAGTGCAGCGTAACTGATTTCAAGTGGTGCGTATATGATCTCTAGTCCAGCGTATTTATTTCATCTCGAGCGTATTTGATCACCGATCATCAATCATGTCTCTCAATCAACTCAATCCGATTGCCCAAGAGGAGCTAGAAACTGGAACTGTTACAAGGCCACCAAAGTTGAAAGGATCAGAAGATTTCAACAGCTAGAAAAACAGGATCAAAGCCTTCTTTGAGTATTCCAACTATACTCAATGGATGTCAGTCACAGTGGGTCCGCATGTTCCATTGATAATTCGTGACGACATTCGTACAATCAATGAAGATCCATCAACGTTCACAGATGAAGATAGAACTCTAATTCAACATGACCGAGGGCTCATGCTGCTCTTACTATGGCTTTGTCCAAGGACGATAACAACTTTTTTGAAGAGTACACCTCAGCACATGAACTGTGGTTGGTACTAATCGACCACTATGAAGGAAATGAGGAACTCATGGACAACAAACGAGACATGGTTCAGAAGGAGTATGACATGTTTGGAAGTGTTCGTGGCCAAAGCATATCTGACCACATAAGTCGATTTCTGGGAGTGTTAACTCAGATGAAGAAAGTGGGAAATCCCATGAAAATTATGCATCAATCAAGAAGCTGTTAGATTCTCTCCCCAAAGAATGGAGCCTTCAATGCATGATGATTAAGAGAACTTTCTTAACCAGAACAACTCCTGTTACACTCTCAGAACTGATCAACACTCTAAAAGCGTTTGAAATGGACATTGTCAAAAGAGAGATGAACCAAACTGGTTATTCTCAGAAGATTACTCAGCAAGCTGCTGCAACCTCGGCCCCCAAGAATATGGCATTTCTTGCTCCTATCACCTCATGTGGATTAAACTCTCAAAGTGCTGTCGAATCTTATCCGAATGCTTCCGCAAGCTCTGTGAAGGCCTCGTCATCCTCCGAGAAGACTACTGTGGCCAGCGACGCTCAAGCACTTAAAATATCCACAGAACATGTCGCATTGTTTAACACCTTCTTAAGCAGCTATGAGGCTCTTATGTCAGGAGAATTGAAGAGAGATTTCCTCACAGCTGAAGACATGTATCAAGTGGATTCTGACGACATGGAGGAGATGGATCTGAAGTGGTAGATGGCAATGATCACTCTTCGGTTGAAGAAATTCCAAGATAAAACGGAAAAAAGGCTGGCCCTTGGAAAAGCTTGATTTGACAAGTCCAAGCTAAGATGTTACAATTGCAAGAATTTGGGCCATTTCAAAAGGGAGTGTCCATTGCTGAAAAACGAGAATGCCGAGCTCAACCAGACAAGAAGACCGATGACCATTGAAGGGAGTGACAGCATTGCTGAAAACAATCAAAAGGCTTTAGTTGTGGAAGATAGTCAGAGGAAATAGCTGAGGCTAAAGGTGAAGTTAATAAGGCCCTCATGGCAAACATCTCCACTGTCTCTGTCACGTCCGCTTCAAATCGTGTTGAAAAATAAAACTCCAAGATTCCAAAAGATGACGCTGGTCTGAAAAGCATCATCAATTCTTCTGAACAAATCTCAGAAAAGGAACCAAAAGAAAGCTGAAATGAATGAATTGAAGCCTGCAGTTCAAGAATCCATCAGTAGCATCAAGAATGAGGCGGTTGGAACTTCTACCACCGCCATGAAGTCAGAAACTGAGGATAAGGATTTGGTAAATAACATACCATAAGAATTCAAAGCAAAGTTGTGCTCCAAACCATGCTTGAACGTCGTGGCAAATTACAAATCTCTCAATCGTGACATCATTAAAGAGAAAGAAAAGATTTTGAAAATTAATCAAGAGATAAAGAAAATGAAGTTGCATATCAGCGAAAGTTAAATTCAACTATAGCTGAAATGCGAACTTTAAAAGAATTTGTTTTCGGAAAAGATTTTATCATAAATCATTTGACCGAAAAGCTAGAAAAATCACAAAATGAAAATAACAAATTGCAAATCATTATTGATAAACGGAAAATTAGTCAAAAAGCACTGGTTGATATTGTAAACTGCCAACGACCGGCATTCATCAAGGATGGAATTGGATATAAGGATAAATTCAGAAATGATAAGAAATTATTTGCTCCTCCGCATAGCAAAAATTATGTCCGTATGCCATCTCCTCATCCTAAAAATGATTTAATCGATAAAAATGATCTTATGCATCAAAATGCTTTTTACAAACCACAAAACAATACTTACATGTCTGAAAGCAATGCAGATCGGTTACTCAGGCGACAGTTATTCAACAGTTAACTGGTTAGCCTGGAATTGTAATAAGACAAACAGAATTTCTATTCGGGATAACTGTAATTGTTTATCTAGGATGGATGACTGTAACGACTTTGAGCCAAAATTGAACATTCGGATGACTGTAATGGCCTTGCGCCTACACTTAAGACTCACAACCAATTGCATGCTAAGGTTAAGAGGCATGACTTAAACTCTGATTTTAATAATGAAAATGTTAATCTTGAATCTCTTGTCTATGTACCAGAATTGAAGAAAAACAGCTTTGGAAAGTTCCTCACAGAGGAAATTCCTGAGTTTGTTCCATCAGTTGCAGGTACTTCAGAGACCGATAAAGACTTCACTGAAGAAAGCAGCAGAGATGATTCAAGCACAACAACTTCAGAGAGTGATGGAGAAATGTCAAATGAAAGTCAAGTATCAGCAACCTCGTCATTAGATCGTGAGCACAATGAAGACGAAATTGAAGATAAACATCATCCTGACAAGAAGAAAGTCAAAGATTAAAGCCATGTTATATCATTAGATTCCTCAAGCAGCTCCAAATTCTCATCACATACATCGTCTTCGCACTCAGCACCTAGGAAGAAAAGATCGAAGTGCAAACAATGCTTTCACTGTGGTCATTTAGGACATACTGCGAAACATTGCAAAAGCAAGAAATTTTCTAAACCTAATGAAGATCACGTTAAGAGTTTTACTGATCAATTTGACAATCTAAAGAAATCAATAAAATGCATTGTTGACTCAACTTGTTTTTGGAAAAGAAAAGAAAACTCTCTTGCTCAAAATCATGATATATCTAATGTAAAGCAATTCTGGGTTCCAAAAGCTAGCTAACCTGTAAATATCTTTTGTTGTTGTTGTATAACAGAATAAAATTCAGAAATGGCTTCGGATGCTCATGGAATATATCTGGCATGTTGACAGCGGTTGCTCCAGGCATACGACCGGGTTAAAGGATCTGCTTACAAACTTTCGAGTCATCAATGGTGATTTTGTGTCCTTTACCGGAGACGAAAAGGGAGGGAAGATCGTTGGAATGGGCGACGTCGTGTCGGAAGCACTTACTCTGGAAAATGTGAACTATGTTCCAGAATTGTGTTACAATCTCATGAGTGTTTCACAAGTCTGTGACAAAGGAATTTTGGTGCTGTTCAATGACACGGAGTGCTTATTCCTCAAACCCGAATACTCCGTCCCTGTAGAAATGATCATGCTTAGAGCTCCCCGCCAAAATAATACCTACGTGATGAATATGAAAAATGCCAAATCAAATGAGCAAATGACATGTCTTATTTCAAAAGCATCTGAATCGGAATCACTGCTGTGGCACAGGCGTTTGGGGCATGTGAACTTTAAAAATATAAATAAGCTTTCTAAATTAAATCTAGTAAGAGGTTTACCTATGAAATATTTTCTTTTTTTTTTTTGAAAAATGCATCGCATGTGCCCAAGGAAAGCAACATAAAAAGCCTCATTAGTCCAAAGCAGTGAATACGATTTCCGCCCCACTGCAATTACTTCACATGGATCTTTTCGGGCCTATAAGCGTTAAAAGTTTAGCTAAAAGATCTTATTGTTTGGTAATTACAGATGATTTTTGAAGGTTCTCTTGGGTGTATTTCCTCGAAGCTAAGAGTGAGACAACTTTCGTTCTGAAAAGCTTCATCCATATGATTGAAAACGTAATTAAGCAGAAGGTGAAATCCGTAAGAAGCGACAACAGTACAGAATTCAAGAATCATACGTTTGTCTCCTTCTGCGAAGAAAAAGGAATTTGTCTTCAATACAGTGCTGCCAGAACTCCTCAGCAAAATGGTGTATTGGAACGCAAAAACAGAACTCTCATCGAAGCTGTTAGAACTATGCTTGTCGACTCTAAGCTTCCCATAATCTTCTGGGCTGAAGTAGTTAACACAGCATGCTACGTTTTGAATCGTGTTCTCATTGTCAAACCTCATGGAAAGACAACTTATGAACTTCTTTTCAAAAGTAAGCCTCTGATAGATTTCTTCAGACCGTTCGGATGCTCATGCACACTTCTCAACACTGAAGATAATCTCATCAAGTTTGAAGCGGTAGGTGATGTATGCTACTTCATGGGCTATTCATCCTCTCAAAACGCGTATTGAGTCTACAACAAACGGACGAAGATGGTGATTGAAGCATATTATGTCGATTTTCAAGAAGGAAACTCCACTAACACTGGAAGCGCTCCAAATTGGTTTTATGACGTAGACATTGTATTCAACACTTTCGACATTGCTGAACCCGTGACTGAATCCGAACTGCAGAATCCACTCCATTGGAGCCACTGTTTGATCCTTCAGACATTCGTTTCACTACTTTTACAACCCGTTTCACCCGTGCCTCTGCCTCTCCTACTCTTCCTGTATCGAAGTAAATGGTGACACATCTGCTGAGAATGCATCCGCACATGATGATTCTTCTTCACAGCAGGCAGTGGATGAACCTCCTAAAGAAGACGAAACTCCAATTATCTTCGTCGATGAACACTTCACCAATCTGACTCAACAAGTGGAAACTCACACCAACGCAGGGTACAAGACCAATCGAAACCATCTAATTGAAAATGTCATCGATTCTGTTGAAGATGGGGTTCGAACATGCGAACAAACACATAACATCAACAGGACTGTATGCAGCTTTTCTCTCGCAGTCTGTCCTAAGAGATATCGAAGAAGCAATTCAAGACTCCAGCTGGGCACAAGCAATGCTAGAAGAATTAGCCCAATTTCGGAAACTAAAAGTTTGGGAACTCATTGATTTACCAGATGGAAAGTATCCAATTGGTACCAAGTGGGTGTTTCGAAACAAGATGGACGACTATGGTGTGGTTATCAAAAATAAGGCAAGATTAGTGGTTCAAGGTTTTCGACAGGAGGAGGGGATTGACTTTGAGGAAGTTTTTGCATCGGTCGCACGCTTAGAAGCAATCAGAATCTTCTTAGCTTATGCTTCGTTCAAAAACTTTAAGGTGTTTCAGATGGATGTAAAGAGTGCTTTTCTGTATGGGAAAGTGAAAGAAAAAGTCTATGTCTTCAACCTCCAAGTTTTGAAGATCCTCACTTCCTCGTGAAATACTATAAGCTTGACAAAGCTCTCTATGGTCTTCACCAAGCTCCTCAAGCATGGTACGAGACTTTGTCAACATATCTTCTGGAATGTGGGTACTCAAGAGGGAAAATTGATATGACACTTTTCACAAAGCGGATTAGAGATGACGTGATGCTGGTGCAGATCTACGTAGATGATATCATCTTTGGGTCGATTGGTGAAGCTCTATGCAGGGAGTTCGAGCAAGTAATGAAGGCAAAATTCGAAATGAGCATGATGGTAGAAGTTACGTTTTTCTTGGTATTAGAAGTGAAGCAGAGAGAAGACGGCATACTCATTCAGCAGGCTAAGTATATTAGAGATATTCTCTCCAAGTACAACATGAATGATTGCAAGTCTGCCAGTACTCCTTTTGCTGCTCAGACGGAACTTACTTCGGATCTTCAAGGAAAACCCGTGAATAATTCCTTCTATCGTTCTATGGTAGGCTCGTTAATGTATCTGACCGCAAGTAGGCCTGACATTATATGGGCTATCTGTCTCTGTGCGCGATTTCAGATGGATCCGAAAGAATCTCATGAAGCTGCTGTCAAAAGAATTTTTCGCTATCTGAAAGGAACTCCCAAGATTGGTTTGTGGTATCCTAAAGATAGCAATTTTGTTTTAACTGTTTACTCTGACAGTGATCATGCAGGTTGTAAAGTTGACAGAAAGTCTGTCTCCGGAGGATGTCAATTTTTAGGAAATCGTCTCATTTCGTGGCAAAGCAAAAAGCGGACAACAGTCTCCACACTAAATACACGGCAGCTTACAGTTGCTGTTCTCAAGTTATCTGGATACAAAATCAGTTGTTGGATTATGGAATCAACGTTATGAAGACTCCTATATTCATCGACAACGAAGCGTGTCTTGGAATTGTGAAGAACCCTATCCACCACTCTAGAACCAAACACATCGAAATTCACATTCATTCGATTAGAGATGCGTATGAGAAAGGATATATTCAAGTGGTTCCGATGGATACGATGCAACAGAAATCTGAAATATTCACGAAAGCCTTTGATAAAACTCGCTTTAATCAGTTGGTAACCTGGTTGGAGATGGTTAATTTCCTTGAGTGAAAGTGATTTAAAAAATGGTCTTCATAATAAATAATAATCTCATAAAATGTGCCCAACCAAAAAGATTTTAGCAGTTTAAATTTTTTTTCAAGCAATGGATTCTCGAAAGTAAAATTTTAAGGGGGAAGTTTTCCAGAAAATATTGTTGAGACAGAATCCGTTATTTGGCTCCTGCATGAGAAATGATAGAAAGACTGCTAACACTTTGTTTTGATCTTAAAACAGAAATAGATTGAGGCCTCAAGCAACGACGTGTCAGTAGATTCAGCAATACCTTGAAGTAAACTGCGAAAAGGAGGCAAATTCTAATGAACACACAAGAATTCTGGATACCCACAATGTTGTGCAACTTGCGGGTAACACGTTGCGGCGTATGGCTTAATGGTCTTAAATATTGCGTTGATAGATTGCCAGAGCCAGAGATTTTGGGTCTTTATATTGACTAATCATTCGGGGATATCATAGTTGCTCTTCTGCTGCATCCAGATATATGCTAACCTAGACACAATTATGATATCTTTTCAAAAGAGCCAATGCGGCCAAAACCCTACACAAATGAAGCTCTCATTGAGAATCATTCAAGTGCTTAAATCGTACCGTATTTGGTATCTGTCATAGTCCTCATTAGACTTTGGTCTCTTTGCTGTACGGAAGTACTAACTTGAACACCAATCGTCTCACGTTGAAATTTCAAATACGAATGAGGTCAATATACTCACCTGCTATGAGGAATCTTTGCGCATACCTTGATCGTGGGGGTATGTCCTGATGTGGAACTCACGGGGACAACATTCTGTCATTTCAGCATGAGTGAGGGAACATCGAATTTCTTGTCAAAATTACCGCAACATGATAAAAGGCTCTCCGATCGCATGTTGAAAGATAGGTGCATGGATTTAAAAGGACAAACATACTGACAGTTTTTTCTGTACCTTGATTATTCAAAATATCTAATATCTTATCTTTAATTAACAAAATGTTACCAGTATGATCTTTTGTAGGAAAGTCACAGGATTCAATTCCATAAGCATAAATTTTGTGTGAAAAAGGAGGCTTCCTGGCCCCCAAAAACAACTTTCAGGATCCAAATTGCAATTTTTCATTTTTCTCAAGCTTATTTTTAAATTCTTGCACTATTTTTAACCAAAAAGGACACATTTTTCGAGAAAATTTGAGATTTTCGAGTGTAATTGATTTCAAGATTCTTAGATTTGAAGAAACCTTAAAATCTATCAGGGCGGCGTATTTAAATGTTCTAGTGTAATTATTAATTACGCTGGAATGTAGACTTGTATATATACTTCTTTTTTTTCATTTTGTGTAAACATTTTCATATTCAAATTTCATCATCTTCTTCTTCAACCATAAAACCCACATATCCACACTTAGTAAATCTGAATGGAATCGATATTGGTATGATTTTGATATTCAAATGTCCATCGTTCATTATCTAGGCGTTTTTGAATCATCGATTTCAGTCTATGTTTTGTTGATAAATACATTTGAATCTGGTTTTCTTCCAGTTTAAAGGGTTTATCAAGAAAATTATGAGTATGGCGTATTTGATTTTGAATATGGCGTTTTTATGATGAAGATAGCGTTTTTAGTCAGGTCAGCGATTGGCGGATTTATGTCTTGAACGCGAGTTCAAGCAGCCGGCGTATTAGTCAATTACGTCGGTCAAGCCAGCGTAGATAAGCTTCTATGCTGGATAAACTTAAATTCGCCACATGATCAGCGTATATAAATCTGATCCAGCGTAAATGGCTTTGGTGACCAGCGTAGATATTAGCGGATTTATAATTTTTTTTATCCAATGTGTAAATAAATATGTATGTTATATATATATATATAATATATATATATATATATATATATATATATATATATATATATATATATATATATATATGTGTGTGTGTGTGTGTGTGTGTGTATGAATCTAACTTGGTTCGTTTTTACCTTTTAGGAATGGCTCAACCTTTAGTTTGGGATGGTACTAGAAAGCACAATCAGCCCATCACTCTTGTTCCTCTAGAGCCCGATTTTGAAGACGTGATGGACTGGCTGTTGCGGAGTAAATTAGCTATGCAGTCCAAGCAAATCCCACTATTTACTCAATCCACATAGAAGAATTCTGGAGAACGGCAAGGGTAAGAATGTTGAACAACGTCAAACACATCACAGCGACAGTGCGGAACAAGGAAATTAAAGTGACTGAGGAACGAATTTGAAAGGTTCTGAGCCTCGGAGATAATGCCAGTGATCCATTGAAGTTAAAGAAATAGGAAATTCTAGAGGGATTTCGTGGGATGAACTACATTGGAGACTATCAAGAAGTCAGGGCTTACGAAAGACTGGAGGTTCATTTTGCACACGTTCTGTATGAGTATCTGTCATCGAAAAGGCGGTTATGATGGGTTGAATTTAGAGTGGTCCACGGCTATGCTGAATCTATGCACGAATCAACCGTTCAACATTTATGGATTAATTTTCTATTGCATGATCGATAATGTGAATAAAGGTGCATGGGCAATGTATCCTAGATTTGTGCAATTGCTTGTTGACGATCAGCACCGAAACCTGCCACATGATGGAAACAAGTATCAGTTTCAACTACCCAAAGGAAGGCAGATTACCGAGTTGAAAACCAAAGCGTGGGTGATGTTACACAAGTGGATGTATCGTGAAGAAAGACTTCCAGTGGTTCTAGCTGCATACAACAAGTATCGAGAAAAGGCAAGAAAAGGTAGAGAAGGTGGAAGTCATCCCGTTGATGTTGATGAAGAGGCTGAAGTAGAAGAAGAAATTCCACTGGTACGTAAGCGTAAGGAAAAAGGAAAGAAAGTGGTCAAAGAGGAACCGTCAAGGAAGAAGAGCAAGAAAGGTGCACCAAATCCAGAGCGAATCATGGCTGATAGCATTCGCGCTGGATCGACTAGGGAAGAAATTGAAAGAATGCAAGCCATCTATGCGGTTGCGAAGGCTGAGAAACGGGAGAGGAGAATGAATAGAAGGGAAACGACTGAATCTGAAACCCCTGCGATTGTTACGTTAGAGCAAGAACAGTTGGATAGATTCGTGGAAGGACTTTTTGCTGATCCACTGGAACCCTCTCAAAGCGAGGCTGTTGTGCCAAAGAAGAGAAAAACAAGGGAAGGATCATCAGCAAGCGTTCCACCCAAACCTCCAGTATCGGTTCAATCTCCTCGTCAGGAAGTTCCCTCTCGACCCAGACCTTTACAAGAGCTTTACAACCGTCTATCTAAAGAAATCGGTTCATTTTCCGCTAAGGAGTTCTGTTTGTTGAAGAACAAAGTCAATGACACTGATGTTCTCAAGAGAAAGTTGAAAAAACAAAGATCGAAGAGCAAAGAACTGCACGCATACGTTGCTAAGCAAACATAATTTATTAGATTTCAACAAGAAGGGATGGAGAAGCTTCATGAAATGGTACAAGAGTTGTATGTGTCAGCAAACAGAAAGCCAAAGTACTCGAACGAAGACATCTTCAACTTTGACTTATTTAGGGAGAGAACAGAAAAAGAAAGCTGAAAGAGCCGAAAAGAAGAAGAAACATCTTGAATCAGCAGTTGACGTTAGTCTCGATAACGACAGTGATGAAGAGGAAGTCGACAAAGACGAAATGCCTGCAAAGTTTCTAGAATGGGGGTTGGAAGATGATGTGTTGTATGAAACAGACGGAGGAGATGAATTTGAACCACAACATCCAGAGTGGTTTAAAAGGGAAAGACCGAAGATGCCATACTTTTATCAAGTGATCACAGTTGAGAAGACTGAGATCACGGATAAAATCATCAGTTGGAAGTACTGCAATCTAACCGGTTGGTTCGTGGTAAAACGAAGAGGTGGAGTGATTCAATACTTTCAAAATGCTCACGACATGCAAAGCCTACCAACATGGGACATACGAGAGCTGAGCAGGCACGATCTGATCAATCTGACAAATAGCAGCATTGGCGGAGATCTAGAAAGATTAATTCAAAGAGAATGCATGCAAGGATTTTCAGTGTTCAAGCCTCAGCGCCCTAGAAGACGTGTGTCTAAGACCACCAAAGACCCGTTCACTGGAAACGGAAAGATTACATGGGTCATCAACCCTGCGAAAGTTGTAACTAGGGTGAAGCTACCTCCTGAACAGCCTGTGACTCTCATGAACTTCGAGAAGTCGTTTTACATGGAAAGACAGGTGAAGCAGTCATCAGGTCAGACTCAAATGAAGACTTTCGCATTCTGGACCCTAGGGGCATCTTTATGTTCTGTCTTCTGACCTGAATATCTTGTACAGACATAAGATAAACGTCGAAGACGGAAATGAATATCTTGAGGAAGGAATGCTCTTTCAGAGGGCAGTCGAGCGCGTGAGAGCTCGAAAGATTGAAGTGATGGAAATCTTACTCAGAATGGAAGCTGAAAAGGAAAAAGAAGAGTCCAGAAAGAAGAAAGCAGCTGAGCCAAAACCATCCTCTCCACCGACCAAAGATCCATCTCCCACATTCAGATGTTCAGATCATTCAACCACCTCCGACTTCATCCACATATGAAGTCACAATGGAGGCCCATCCAACCAAAAGTGAAGCTTTTGTCAAACAACCAACTGATGTAGCAATCGGCCAACAAAAAGAAGAAACAACCGCAGACCCTGAAGCTCTAAAACAAGATTGAAGAAACTCAAGCACGCAACGGTCTAGGGGAATATTCTTAGAACTTTTTGAGACCGTTGGTACTTGACTATCCATAGTTTGAGCTGGTTTGTAATAGTTAGACAATGTTGAAGGGTCAAAAGTGTAATTGTATGAATCTTCTACTAAGCGGCGTATTTAGCAATCCAGCGTAATTAATAATTACGCTGGGTAATTAGTTGGTATAAATATGTTCATGAATGATAGTATTGTCCAAGTTTCTTAGACAGATTTTGGTGATTCTCTTGTGTTGTGATTTTTGCTATTGTGCTTACATCCGAATATCCAGGTGCTGTTATTGATTACATGTTATTGGGATTTCATATACAACACTAGTTGTTTGATCCATTCAAGATTCTTCATCTTCTTATTTGGTTTTTCTTAACTTTCACACTTTCAAACAACTAATCTATAGTTGTTTGGGTGATAACAATCAACCACTGTGATCCGAATCTGATTTAGGACTCACACCTATCTAGGTTAGTTTCCTATTTGATTACCCCATAGCCCAAATGCATTGCGCATTTTATTAATGGGTTAGCCCCCGAGATTAAGGGCATTGTAATGGCTTCTCAGCCTACTACCTATAGGTCTGCTGTTGACCTATCTCTCTCCCTCACTTTGGATTTAGTAAGGCAGAAGTCAATCAAGACCGAGACTGACGGGAAAAGAAAACGGGATGATGACAACTCCCATAGGTTTAATAAGAAGATAAAGGGAGATTTGGGTTTAAAAGGAACCAAGACAAGTCGACGGTAATGCCAACATGCAAGACTTGCAACCGCAAACACTAGGGACAGTGTAATTTTGGTTCATAGGCCAAACCCTGCGGCATCTGTAAGAGAAAGGGGCATAAGACCCTAGAATGTAAAGATCTTAAGGATGCCGTCTGCTACGTCTGCAATGAAAAGGGGCATATTAAGACTTACTGCCCTAAGATCCTTAAGAATTATGATGCGAAGCCTGGAGAGGCCAAGAAGGGGAATGCTCGAGCCTTTCAGATAACTGCAAGAGAGGCTGTTAATGATGATAATGTCATAACAGGTACATTCCTCATTAACAATATTTATGCTAGAGTTCTTTTGATTCGGGTGCAGATAGATCATTTGTTGACCATAAGTTTAGTAAACTATTAAACCTACCCTTAAGAACTCAAGATAAAACTTATGAGATAGAACTTGCTGATGGAACGATAGAAACATCATCTTCCATTCTTGATGGGTGCACTATATCAATTAAGAATCATTCCATCCCTATCTCTCTTCCGCCAATGAAATTGGCGGGGTTCGATGTTGTCTTAGGCATGGATTGGTTATCTAATAACCAAGCCCGCATCGCCTGTGATAAGAAACTTATCAAAATCAACACCCCATCTGGTGAAATGATCACTATCCTCGGAGACTCACACTATGGACTACCAGACAAGGTATCATTATTTAAGGCATCCAAGTGTTTGAGAGGAGGTTGTGTTATCTACATGGCACAAGTCACTATAAATGATCCTAATCCGAATATGGAAGACCTCCCAGTCATCTCAGATTATCCCGACGTATTCCCAGAAGAATTACCAGGTCTACCTCCAGTCAGGCAAGTGGAATTCAGGATTGATATCATACCAGGGGCAACACCCGTAGCTAGAGCTCCATATAGGCTAGCACTTATGGAAATGAAGGAATTGAGGACGCAGCTAGACGAACTCTTGGAGAAAGGCTTTATTCAGACTAGTTCCTCGCCTTGGGGAGCCCCTATTCTGTTTGTAAAGAAGAAAGACGGTTCGATGCGAATGTGCGTCGACTACCGAGAGCTGAACAAATTAACAATCAAGAATAAATATCCTCTGCCCAGGATCGATGGTTTATTTGACCAACTTCAAGGGGCTAGTTACTTCTCCAAGATCGATTTAAGATCTGGATATCATCAGCTAAGGTTAGAAGTGAAGATATTCCTAAAACAGCCTTTAAGACCCGTTACGGTCACTTTGAATTTTGGTGATGCCTTTTGGGCTCACAAATGCACTAGTAGCATTCATGGATCTCATGAATAGAGTCTGCAAGCCATATTTGGATAAGTTTGTCATTGTCTTTATAGATGACATACTTATCTACTCTCGTAATCAAACTGATCACGAGAAACATCTTCGGTGCATCTTAGAACTACTAAGGCAAGAAAAGCTTTATGCTAAATTCTCTAAGTGTGAGTTTTGGCTTCGATAGGTCCAATTTCTTGGACACATGGTAAGTGAGCGTGGTATCTAAGTGGATCCCCCCAAAATTGAGGCCATAATGAATTGGGAAGTACCCAAGACCCCAACAGAAATTTGTAGTTTCCTAGGATTGGCTGGATACTACAGGAGGCTCATTGAGAACTTTTCAAGAATAGCCACTCCTTTAACTACCTTGACTCGTAAGAATGTTAAATATAATTGGGGTCCAAAGCAACAACAATCTTTTGAGACTCTTAAATACAAGTTGAGCAATGCTCCTGTGTTATCTCTACCTGAGGGTATTGAGGAATTTGTAGTCTACTGTGATGCATCGCACACTGGCATGGGTTGTGTGCTAATGCAAAAAGGCAAAGTGATTGCCTATGCATCACGACAGTTAAAAGTGCATGAAGGGAATTACACCACCCATGATTTGGAATTGGGTGCCGTTGTATTTGCACTAAAACTGTAGAGACATTACTTGTATGGCACAAAGTGTATTATATACACAGACCATAAAAGTCTCCAGCATCTGTTCAATCAAAAGGAGTTGAACATGCGACAACAACGATGGATGGAAACGCTTAATGACTATGATTGTGAGATTCGCTACCATCCAGGCAAGGCAAATATAGTTGCCGATGCCTTAAGTTGTAAGGAACGAGTTAAACCTATAAGTATTAACGCCAAGAGCATTGAGCTCAGAAATAGCTTAAATGAGAAGCTACTAGATGCGCAGAAGCAAGCTCTATTTGAGGCTAATATCCCTAATGAGGGATTAGGCGAAATTGTTGATCAGTTAGCGCCTGGAAAAGATGGAATCCTTCGATTTAATGATAGGATCTGGGTTCCAGTCTTTGGAGGACTTAGAGATTTAATCCTCCAAATAGTTCAATATACTCGGTTCACCCGGGAGGTGACAAGACGTATCAAGACCTAAAGAAGAATTATTGGTGGACGGGTTTGAAGAAATCCATAGCCACTTATGTAGCTAAGTGTCTGACGTGTTCACAAGTTAAAGTCGAACATCAGAAACCGTCAGGACTTCTACAACAATTGGAAATTCCCACATGGAAATGGGAAATACTATGGACTTGATTGCCAAGTTACCCAAGAACAAAAGTGGAACGACACTATTTGGGTCATTATAGACAGACTGACTAAGTCAGCTCATTTATTGCCGATCAAAGAAACGTACAATTCAGATAAATTGGCTAAGTTGTATGTGGACAAGATTGTATCCCTACACGGTGTGCCGGTATCTATTGTATCTGATAGAGATACTAGATACACATCTCACTTTTGGAAAAGTTTCCAACAATCGCTAGGCACAAGATTAAATTTTAGTACAGCTTACCATCCGTAGACTGATGGTCAAAGTGAGCGTACTATCCAGACACTAGAAGACATGCTTAGGGCATGTGTGATCGATTTAGGAGGAAGTTGGGATGACCACTTACCCCTAATAGAATTCTCCTACAATAACAGTTATCATACTAGTATCAAGGCTGCTCCTTTTGAGGCCTTGTATAGGAGAAAGTGCCGAACGCCCGTGTGTTGGGCAGAAGTCGGGGAAGCCCAACTATCAGGACCAGAGATTGTCCTGGAGAACACGGAAAAGATTGTGCAAATCTTTGATCGTCGCAAAGCTGCCAGGGATAGGCAGAAGAGCTATGCTGATAAGAGGCGTAAATCTCTTAAGTTCCAAATATGGGACAAAGTCATGTTAAAAGTATCACTTTGGAAGGGTGTGATGCGTTTTGGAAAGAAGGGCAAATTAAGCCTAAGATATATAGGACCATTCGAGATAGTCGAATGTGTCGGCACTGTAGCCTATAAGCTCATATTGCCAGAGGAGCTTAGTGGAATCCGTGACGTGTTCCACATCAGTAACCTTAAAAATGTCTACCCGATGAGTCGCTAGCAATATCGCACAAAGATGTGCAGGTTGATGAAAACCTGAGGTTTGTTGAGAAACCGATTTCGATCGAGGATCGACAGGTTAAGAAGCTCTGAAGAAAAATGATACCTATAGTAAAGGTTAAGTGGGATGCTTTTAGAGGTCCCGAGTATACATGGAAGGTTGAGTCCACTATGCGATAAAAGTACCCCCATCTTTTTGAATAAAATCTCGAGGTCAAGATTTCTTTAAAGGGGGTGAGGATGTAACACCCTGTAAAATCGTGTCCAAATAGTATAGTGACACATGTTGTATTTTAAATATAGTCTACTAAAGACCGATAAGGACTAAAGGTGTCAACATGCTCAAACTAAGCCTTTGAGTGACGATCCGATGTCAAAATGCATAAATAAGAGCCTCTGAGTGACTGATACGTCAACATGCTTGAATCATTAGCCTCTGAGTGACTGATATGTCAACATGCTTGAAACTTGGCCTCTGAGTGACTGATATGTGAACATACGCAGCCTCTAAGTGACATTGGAATCAACATACTTATAATAAGCCACTGAGTGATCTTTTGTGAAGTCCTAACTCTCATACGTGCCATTTATTGGACGCGAGGGTTCAATTTTGTTAATATATGAAAGTTGGATAATGGAGGGATTAAAAGTGTCAAAATGTTACTGAGTGACCTTTTAACCGAGAGCTCGACAATGTCCGCGTCTAATCCCGGTTATGCCAAGTATTGGCTACGGAGGGCTAAAAGTGCAAAAAGGTGTTTTAGAAAGGTTTAGAGGGTTTTAAAAGTTAAGGGGCTAAAAGTGTCAAACTTTAAATCTGTCTTCGGGACGCTCGTGAGGCGCGAGAGGTAGGGCCTGTGCCTCTCGCGGCCCGCCAGAAGTAACAGAAAGTTTTGCTTGGCTCCCAAACAAAACTCCAAAAACCATTTACTCGAAACCATGGCTTCCCAAACTGCTATGCCACGTTTTGGGACACTTGTAAGCTCCCTCTTACACCCCTATACACCTGGCTTCACCTCCTTTGAGTTCTCCAACTATAAATAGGTGCTTAAGTTCACATTCTAACTTGCACCTTTCTCATTTATTCACTCTTCTCCCTCCTCTGGAAGTTCCTAGCTAAAAGGAGCATCCAACATAGTTCTCTTGCATTCTAGGAACCTCTTCTAAGTGTTCCTTGCTCTTGCATTTTCGTTTATAGGCTTTTATAGCCAAAAGTCAAGCGTTTTAGGGAAAACGCTTTGACTTTCGGTGAAGACCATTATGGTCCAGCCATTGTTCGAAATGAACATGGCTAAATGATCGTAATAAGGTAGGTGTTTAATCCCTATAAAGGGCACCTCTGCTGTAAGCTCATCTGTATCATCCATGCACACTGTAGCACTTGCATCCTTCTCATCTTCCTTCTTCTCTTCTTTCTTAGCAGTTGTTTCTTCAATCTTTACAGCTCCAGTCTCAGCTAAACATGCTTATTCACATGTACTTCATCGTGAAGAACTCTGATAACGTTTTCTTAAAGCTTCCCACAGTTCTCTAGATGATCCATACCTATTACAAATGTGTTTCATATCAGTTGGCAAGGACATCTTTATCATTGCTGAAGCTTTCTTCTCAGCATCATACATCTGTTTCTCAGAGTCTTCCATCTTGTCATATGAAAGTACCAAGAATTCTCCCGTTAACTCGACGTGTGGGAGCAATTACCCATCAATCATACAGCTCCACATCTTAGAATTCTCATTTTGAACAAATGCCTCAAACTTCTTCCAGTCTAGATAATATTCAGCATTTATCAACTTTGGGCAGTTATTTACACTCTCACTCATAATGTTCAATCTGACCATCTTCAACATGCAGAGTATCAGCTTAAATGGATTTTGATATACTTGTGTGAAAATTCAAATCTAACTTCTCCCCTGGTTCTTCTTCGTGTTTTACCGTAACCGTACCACTAAAAACGTTCAAAAAGTTGTCCGAAAAGTGTGTTTACCAAATTGTACCGTTAGACTCGTCTCGACGATACGAATTCAATGATGTATATTGTTCGATAGTGATTTTAGGAATTTTCGTGCAGTCGGTTTTTTGCCCTAAAAATCACACGAGTCTAACCGTGTAGTCGGTTTGTTAAGATTGTTTACGGATCAGCTTCTACGTCCGAAAACGTTTAACTCCGGTTACATCAGCTGGTTAACTTTCCACCTCTTTGTATGGAACTCGGAACAGTGCCAAATCCGGAACAGTCCCTCGGATAGTCAATCCGAGATGGAAATCCGAGATGGTGATTCGGAATAGTAATCCGAGATGGAATGGGAATGCACTGTTTTGATCCGAAATGAAATCCGGAATAGACTATTCTTATCCGAGCTGAAATCCAGAATAGAATATTCTGATTCGAGATGGAATCTGGAATACACTACTGATCCGTCATTCAATCCGAGATGAAATCTGAGATAGGCTTTTCTAATCCGAAATGCAACTCTGATGATCTGAATTGCACTTTTCTGATGCGAAATGCAAGCTTTCCTGGTCCGAATTGCAAGTCTGATGATCCAAAATGCAGTTTTCTTATCCGAAATTCAAGTCGCTAATCCAGAATGCTTTGGTGTTTATCCAAAATAGTAACAGAAACCCTAGAATAGCTGCCGAAACCTTAGAACAGCCGTCACAACTTCAAAAAAACAGCCTCCAAAACGTCCAAAAACCCAATTTTTTCAACTGTTATGATTCTGAACCGAGCAAAATCAAGAGCCGAATGTTCTGATACCAATTGTAGGTCCCGTATTCCGTATGGATCGCCACAGTCTAATCTAGAGTGCGAATCCCCTAGATCAGATTTCACAGAAACAAGAACACGAACACAATCACCTTCAAACTGTCTTCTATTGATTATCAAATACAAAGCTTTACAATCAATTCAAGACTCACTAGAAATCTCTCAGCCACTCTCAGTAGATTTCTCACACTCCTCTCTTTCTAACCACACCCAAAACCCTAATGCACAACATGTATATATACTACATGTCTGCATACTAGGCTTTATACTGGGCTAGGCCATTCTCCAAGCCCATTACATCTCTAAACAAGCTAAACACAAATGCTAAGCCCAATATAAATTATCCAAAGACTAAACTACTAAACTATTAAGCTGTTGCACAAATATGCACCAACATGTTTTGTTAATGTGTCAACTTCACTTTACAGTTCACGACTTTTAAACAAACAGAACTACCAGAGTTAGAAGGTACCTCTCCTGTTGATTTGCTTAGATCGGCCATAAAAGCAGCATATCAGCAGCCATTTTCTTTTCTGCAGCATTCTGTTCTACATCAGGTTTTTCAGCTACCGTCTCCCGATCTACCTCAGCATCTGCCTTGACTTCTTCATTATCAACTGGGGCTATCTCAGCCATGAACGCCTGTGTGGCATTGTCATTACCTTCCAGACGAACACTCTAATCATAAGAACCTGTAACACCTTGTAAAATCGTGTCCAATAGTATAGTGACACATGTTGCATTTTAAATATAGTCTATTAAAGACCGATAAGGACTAAAGGCGTCAACATGCTCAAACTAAGCCTCTGAGTGACGATCCGATGTCAACATACATAAATAACAGCCTCTGAGTGACCGATACGTCAACATGCTTGAATCGTTAGCCTCTGAGTGACTGATATGTCAACATGCTTGAAACTTGGCCTCTAAGTGACTGATATGTAAACATGTCAAGCCTCTGAGTGACATCGGAATCAACATGCTTATAATAGGCCACTAAGTGATCCTTTGTGAAGTCTTAACGCTCATACGTGCCATTTATTGGACGAGAGGGTTCAATTTTGTAAATATATGAAAGTTGGATAATGGAGGGATTAAAAGTGTCAACATGTTAATTTTTACCTCTGAGCGAACTTTTAACGAACCGAGAACTCGATAATGTCCGGGTATAATCCCGGGTATGCCAAGTATTGGCTACGGAGGGCTAAAAGTGCCAAAAAGGTGTTTTAGAAAGGTTTAGAGGGTTTTAAAAGTTAAGGGGCTAAAAGTGTCAAACTTTAAATCTGTCTTCGGGGCGCTCGCAAGGCGTGAGAGGCAGGGCCTGTGCCTCTCGCGGCCCGCCAAAAGTAATCTACAGCAGAAAGTTTTGCTTGGCTCCCAAACAAAACTCCAAAAACCATTTACTCGAAACCATGGCTTCCCAAACTGCTATGCCACATTTTGGGACACTTGTAAGCTCCCTCTTACACCCCTAAACACCTGGCTTCACCTCCTTTGAGTTCTCCAACTATAAATAGGTGCTTAAGTTCACATTCCAACTTGCACCTTTCTCATTTATTCACTCTTCTCCCTCCTCTGGAAGTTCCTAGCTAAAAGGAGCATCCAACATAGTTCTCTTGCATTCTAGGAACCTCTTCTAAGTGTTCCTTGCTCTTGCATTTTCGTTTATAGGCTTTTATAGCCAAAAGTCAAGCGTTTTACAGAAAACGCTTTGACTTTCGGTTAAGACCATTTTGGTCCAGCCATTGTTCGAAATGAACATGTCACACCCCTTCAGAGGCGGAAGCGCGCAGTGTGAACTTGATTAGTTTTCATCGCATACGACATAAGTAAACAACTATATGAATTTAAATGCATACACGATGTTCATCCGTTCACCATATATAAACATTACAAGTCACAAGTTGTTTGGAAATAAACGACGTCATAAGTAATTTAAAGTTTACAATAGACTTGTTCAAAATAACTTTTAAACATTAAGGCTTTGCATCCTATATCCATTCGAAGACGGAAAATATAGACCAACCTTCAAAATACGGATGACATCGATTACTTGTTACCCTTGAAAGTTTCGTAACGACTGCGCCAAGATCCACTTCAATTTCCTGAAATGCATGTAAGTTTTAAAACATCAACAAAAGTTGGCGAGTTCATGCGGTTTATGTGCACGCCAAATGAGTCTTAAAAACATTTGGGAGTTCATATATAAAAATATGTGGTATGTAAAGCGTCAACGAACTTGATGATAATTAATATTTTGCAAGGACATTAATATGTTTGCCGACATAGGAAGTACTGAACCCTAGACGATTTCTTCTGGTCCACCCGGCTGGGACAACAAAAGCACTACATGCGGCCACACAAGGACCCATGAGTGGGGCTCGCTACACCCGATAGATCTACCACTCTTGTTCCTCGGTCTTATAAAAGATTAATGCACTTAAGAGAAAGCCTTGTCGCACATGATCTAATATTCCATTCCATAGCTAAACCATACCATCGAAAACATGTATTCCCCCCCCCCCCCCGAGAGTTATAAATCGAAAACATTTAAAAGAAAAGGGGGACATGAACTCAATGATTTGCGTCTGTGACTATATGCTAGCAATTCGGGTATCCCATAGAGCGTATCAACCTACAAGTGATCTAACTCATTAGACACTTGAGTTACCGTTAAATACGTACGCGTTGTTCATCTTGAACGTTATTGTTTAAGTTAAGTAATTTGGATCCCTTGTGTATCTAAAATATGTTCGCATTTTTGTGTAAATATAGATACACTTCTTTTATATATATTTCGTATCATACAAGTGTAGGAACGGGCCTTGCCCTTCGTGAGCCTTCGTGCCTCGCACGAGTATAAGTGCGCCTAGCCCATAAGAGTCTTTGTGCCTCGCACAAGTGATAATGGGCCTAACCCATTTGAGTCTTCGTGGTCCACACGGTATGAGTGGGCCTAGCCCATGAGAGTCTTCGTGCCTCGCACGGCTTACGTTCGTTATGTGTGTTATGTATGTGTTCTCTGAAGATATATACTTTGAGGTTAATGAATCTCAATCATTCGTAACCACATGTTCGGCTTAAGTATCAGCATTTGTTCTTCATGTTGTATCCCTTTTATAATTATAAGTGTTAAAATATTTATTTTTAACATCGTAAATACGTTGATGTATTTGTACGCTATTCTTTGCGTGAGTGTGCCTTAACAATTCTATGTGAGTACATCGCTATATACTTACGTATTTTTATACGGTATTTTATACTGTATTTATACGTATATGGGTCTCGCCCAAATGAATTTATATGATGTTGGGATATATGTAGATTTTGAACCAAAAGTATATTATTTCTAGAGTTTGTCGTAGAACTTATTGTTGTATATTTTCTTGTCGAAACGCCCACGCATCGCCCTTGAGAGGTATCCTTTCCGTGTTGTAATGATGCGGCGACCGTTGTTGTTAGCTACGCATTTACTTCGTTGGGTCGTTTATCTAATAATTCACGTCGGCTTTTGGTTTTATGTATATATATATATATTTTATCCGTAATATAAGGTTATGTAACGATTTGTCTGATGTCCGGTCGTTCGTTGTCCGCTTCTCCTGCCCAAGTGTAATATAATTTTGTTCAAGTGTTTACTTCCTTGAGTGTTTTTTTACTCGTTCGTCGAAGCATATTTGGAGATTGTTTGTGTAGTGTATTTGTATTTTAGTTAATATTCTTCCTAACTTCTAATACATACATATAATTGTACACAAGTATTTATACACATAAGTTGGTGTATATTAAACATATATATATATTTTTTTATTTAAGAATATTTTTATACTTATAAAATATCCATTTCTCCTTTTTACAACTCTTTTTAACTTATAAAATATCCATTTCTCCTTTTTACATTTAACTTATAAATGTTCTTGGAAGATTAGGGTTTAACCCTTCATATTAAACCTTCTTAATTACCGATTAATATCACTAATCGCGTTTAGTTCCATTAATCACCCCGTTAAACATACTTTACTCGCGATTAGATTTTAGAAAAAAATTCGCCATAGTTTCCCCTAAACTATGGCGTTTTCCACGTTTTTAAACGTATTTTAAGCATGTTTAACTTCCTTAAGCTCAATCAACTTCCAATCAAGTTTTTAACTATCAACTTTGCATGTATAATTTGCACATGACTATGCTCATGCTCCATGAACTTTATATATTTTTCTAGTCACACTTTTAAGATATATATGATGACACTTTTTATTATCCTTTAGTAAAATCATTTAAACTTATAAAATATCCATTTCTCCTTTTTACAACTCTTTTTAACTTATAAATAAATATATATATATATATATATATATATATATAAAGTGTTTATAAATGTTCTTGGAAGATTAGGGTTTAACCCTTCATATTAAACCTTCTTAATTACCGATTAATATCACTAATCGCGTTTAGTTCCATTAATCACCCTGTTAAACATACTTTACTCGCGATTAGATTTTAGAAAAAAATTCGCCATAGTTTCCCCTAAACTATGGCGTTTTCCACGTTTTTAAACGTATTTTAAGCATGTTTAACTTCCTTAAGCTCAATCAACTTCCAATCAAGTTTTTAACTATCAACTTTGCATGTATAATTTGCACAGGACTATGCTCATGCTCCATGAACTTTATATATTTTTCTAGTCACCCTTTTAAGATATATATGATGACACTTTTTATTATCCTTTAGTAAAATCATTTAAACCATCATGTTTAGCGCACTAATCTTGTTCTTATATTTAAACAACTTTGAATAACACCCTTTTAAAACTATCTTAGTGTACTCATGATTTTTAATTTGTATAAAAGTTATAATATGTTAAAAAAATACTTCTATTTTTGTAGTAAGGTTCATGGATCATGTGATGGATGATCTTGTCTTGATTCAAACATTAATATGTTTGAACCATCATTTTTGTTCTTAATCATACAAGATCACATAGTTAAACAACCTACTTTAACATAATCACCAAGAATATATAAACTAACTAGCACTAAGCAACATCATCAACACAAAATATATCACATTAGTGGACTTTTTATGTTATGATTAGGGTTTAAGTTTTTATTTTCTTTAAGATTCAAGATGATCAACATGTACCTTACTAATCTACATATTATAACAAGCTTGTAAATGGTGAAAAATGATCTTACAACTTTGCTATGGTTATGATGAAGTTTAAGAAAAGATTAAGCTCCAAATGAAGTTCTAAAAGTCCTCCATGCTTGCTCCTTCTTGAGGGGTCTTGAAGTGGGTTAATCTAGGGTGTTTAGTGGTGGAGAAATGGTGGTGAATGGTGGTTTTAATGGTGGCGTGAGGTTGAGGAAGAAGGAAGAGGAGTTAAGTTTTTTTTTTTTTTTTTATAAAATGAAAGTGTGAAAATGGATGATATTTATAATATCATAATCATCATTCCCAAATCTTCATCACCATACTCATGTCCTTTCAAATCTTGCATTTTTCAAACAAGCAACATGTGGGTGGGACCCACTAGTTGACCGATTTTTAGATGGGGGTAAATGTAATATTTTTTAAACATGTGCATATTGTTAATCTTGTAGATATTTTAGTCATTAGGTTAATTAGGGGTTAATTAGGGTATCGATGGTAATTAGGGTTTTTAAATAAAGTTTAACTAGTCACTAGTTTAGTGGGTGTTATTTTTGGATGGTAAAAATGCTACTAGTTCGCTCGTCGGTTCGATATCGGTTGTTATATAAAAGTTGTAATATAATACCGGGAGTTTATGTTTAGGATATTCCGTTGATATCCCCTTGCTTATTTAGGGTGCATAACATTATTTATGAGTCCTGCGACATTTAAAATGTTGCACTTTGGCATTTCAGACAATTTACTTTGTTATATTTTAGCGCGATTCGGGCGAATTCTATCGATATGTATTTTCCGAAAAGTTAATGTGTCTTTTCATTTAGTGTCCCTAATTAGGGGTTTTTATTTGTATTTCAACCACGAAATGCTTTCGTGCCATTCGTTGCTCGTTCCGACAATTTTCGGAAACTTGCTTGCATGAATAGTGTATTCCGGTGAATAGTGTTTTCAGCATTTTGCCAACATATTTGGAGATAGTTTGTTGTTTTCTCGCAACGTGAAGAATGTAACCACGTTGTTTGGCATAATTAACCATGTCCTATGATTCCTAGACTTTACGCGACCTAATCATGCATTAATTAAATCGTAACGAACGCAATAAATTATATAATCGAGCTGTTAAGTTGTACGGAATTTACCATTATTTTTCTGGTTGTCACATTCTCCACCCGTTAAAAGAATTTTGTCCCGAAATTCAGGACGTGTTATTATTTGTAGGGGAGCCTTGGAACAAATGCCGGTACTTGGATCTGATTTGTTCCTCACGTTCCCACGTATACTTAAGGCGGTGACGTGAGTTCCAACGAACTTTAATCAGCTTAATACGACTTCTCCGTGCCTTGTGGACCTTCCAGTCCATAACCTCAACGGGTTCTTCAGTAAAATAGAGTTTGTCGTCGATGTGGATCTCATCCACTGGAATGATAACAGTTTCTTGAGTAGGACTTTTCTTTAAATTCGACACATGGAATGTGTCGTGTACGCTAATGAGATCGTCCGGTAACTTCAACTTATAAGCTACGATTCCAATCTTTTCCAAGATTTCGAAGGGTCTAATGTAGTGTGGGTTCAACTTTCCATGTTTACCAAATCTTGCTACGCCTTTCCAAGGCGAGACTTTCAATAATACTTTGTCTCCGACTTCAAAGGATAGTAGTTTTCATCGTTTGTCGGCATAGCTCTTTTGTCGGTCATGAACCGCTTTGATACGGTCTCGTATCTGAAAGATTTTGTTCGTAGTCTCCTGGACTAATTCTGGACCAATGAGCTATTTGTCTCCGGTCTCTGCCCAAATAGCGGTGACCGGCATTTTCGTCCATATAGAGCTTCAAACGGGGCGACCTGTATACTAGTGTGATAGCTGTTATTATATGAGAACTCCACTAAGGGTAGGTGAGTATCCCAATTTCCACCCAAATCCATCACACAAGCACGTAACATATCTTTCAAAGTTTGTATCGTCCTTCACTTTGGCCGTCCATTTGAGGGTGAAAGGCCGTACTAAGATCCAGTCGCGATCCAAAGGCCTTTTGGAACGATTGCCAAATTCTTGACACGAATCGGCCGTCTCGATCCGATATGATAGAAATAGGCACTCTATGCCGTGCTACAATTTCTTTGAGGTATATTTCCGCCAATTTCTCCGTGCTATCCTTCTCATGGATAGGTAAGAAGTGTGCAGACTTTGTAAGTCGATCAACGATAACCCAAATCATGTCGTGACCTCTCGAGGTCCTGGGTAACTTAGTAACAAAATCCATTGAAATCTGTTCCCATTTCCATACAGGAATTTCAGGTTGTTGTAGTAGTCCTGAAGGCTTTGATATTCCGCTTTAACCTTGGCGCAAGTAAGGCATTTTCCGACATAGTTAGCAATGTCGCCCTTAAGGTTAGGCCACCAATAGAATTCCTTTAAATCCTGATACATCTTATCTGATCCGGGATGTATAGAGTACTTCGACTTGTGTGCTTCGTCTAAAATAATTACCCGTAGGTCGCCAAAATAGGGAACCCAAAGTCGTCCCGTAAAGTATAACGTTCCATCCTCCTTTGTCACCAGTTGCTTTTCCATTCCACGCAATGATTCGGCTGGTTTGTTCTCAGGTTTGAGTGTTTCTTGCTGCGCATCACGAATTTGCGAAGTAAAGTCATTTTGTATGGTCATCTCTAAGGCTCGAACCCTTAAAGGTTTCACTCGTACCTTACGACTCAAGGCGTCCGCCACTACGTTCGCTTTGCCCGGGTGATATTTAATTTCGCAGTCGTAATCGTTCAACAACTCAACCCATTGTCTTTGCCGCATATTTAATTCCTTCTGATCAAATATGTGTTGTAGACTCTTGTGATCGGTAAAGATTGTGCAACGGGTACCATATAAGTAATGACGCCAAATTTTTAATGCGAATACCACCGCACCTAATTCGAGGTCGTGCGTGGTATAATTTTTCTCATGCACCTTAAGTTGTCGAGGCGTACGCGATTACCTTGTTTCGTTGCATCAGCACGCAACTGAGACCTTGATGCGATGCATCACAATATACGACAAAGTTGTCGGTACCGTCCGGTAGAGATAAGACTGCCGCATCACAGAGTTTGTCCTTTAGCAGTTGGAATGCAGCTTCTTGTTTGTCTCCCTAATCAAACTTTTTATTCTTTTGGGTTAGGGATGTTAGCGGTTGGGCAATCTTTGAAAAATTTTCTATAAATCGTCTATAATAACTCGCTAATCCCAAAATTTGTCGCACTTCCGTCGGCGTCTTAGGTGCTTCCCAATTCTTTATTGCCTCAATCTTGGAAGGATCGACGTGAATTCCTTTCTCGTTCACCACGTGTCCGAGAAATTATACCTCCCGAATCCAAAATTCGCATTTGGAAAACTTTGCATAAAGCTGTTCATTCTTCAAAAGTTACAAAATAGTTCGTAAATGTTGCACGTGTTCGTCCTTCAATCGCGAATATATTAATATGCCATCAATAAATACGATCACGAACGTATCCAAATATGGCTTACACTCGCGGTTCATGAGATCCATGAACACCGCCGGTGCATTTGTTAAGCCGAACGGCATCACAAGGAACTCGTAGTGACCGTAACTAGTTCGAAAAGCCGTTTTGGGAATGCTTTCTTCTTGAATCCTCAATTGATGGTAGCCCGATCGCAGATCGATCTTTGAATAGAAGCTTTAGCCTTGTAGCTGATCGAACAAGTCGTCGATTCTTGGTAAGGGTTATCGGTTCTTGATAGTGAGTTTGTTCAATTCCCTATAGTCTATGCACATACGTAAGCTCTCGTCCTTCTTTTTGACAAATAATACTGGAGCTCCCCAAGGTGAGAAACTCGGTCTAATAAATCCTTTATCCAACAATTCCTGAAGTTGAGTGGAAGCTCCTGCATCTCGGGCGGAGCTAATAGGTAAGGAGACTTCGCCACTGGTGCTGCTCCTGGTACCAAATCGATGCGAAATTCCACTTGTCGTTGTGGAGGCAGTCCTGGCAAGTCTTCCGAAAAGACTTCTGGAAACTCCTTCACGACCGGAATGTCTTCTAACTTCGGCTCCTTAGTTTCTTTGTCTACTACATGAGCGAGGAAGGCTATACAACCTTTTCGTAGACACCTTTGCACCTTCATACAATTAATAATCCGTAAGGACGTCTCGCGTTTTTCTCCATGCACAACGAGTGTTTCTTCATCTGGTAAAGGAATGCGGATGGTTTTCTCATGGCATACCACCTCCGCTCGGTTGTCGGCTAGCCAATCCATCCCGATAACTACGTTAAAACTACCCAAGTCGACGGGTAAAAGATCGATAGAGAATTTTCGTGCTCCAAGTTCGAGTGTGCAACCTCTAATAATTTATCCCGTTTCGACTAGTTTTCCGTTCGCTAATTTTATAGAATATGGGACGTCTAATTTACAGGCCAAGTATATTTTTAAACTCTATAGATATAAAGCTAAAGTCGGCATGAGTATCAAATAGAACAGATGCAAAGTGTTGGTTTATAGGAAACGTACCCGTAACCATGTTCGGGTCTTGGCGTGCAGCCTTTGCTCCAATCACAAAATCTCTTCCTCGAGCCTGGTTTTCCTTCGGGCAATCATTTCGATAATGCCCTTTTTCTCCATACCCATAGCATACTTGAACTTTTCCATTTCCGTTTCCACCCTGATTGTTATTTCCGTTACAACCTTGGTTTCTATTTCCACGTCCAGCACCTACCCAACAAGTCTCTTTGTTGTGCCCGGTCTTACCACATTTGTCACACTTGGTATTTCTGCAGCGGCCCAAGTGACGATACATACACTTATCACCTTTTGGTAAGAAACCCGTATATCCTCTACCACCACTTGCATTAGTCACTGCAAAGGACTTAGCTTCCCTAGTTGTGTTCATTTCCCTTCGCTTGTTGGGTTGGTTATAGTTGTTTGCTTGGGTGCCCTTCTTAAAGTTGGTGAACTTTCGTTTTCCCTCACTCGTGGATTCAACATGAGTTTCCTTTTTGTTAGCCCCAGTCCTTGACAACTTTCCTAAACGAACAGCCTCCTCAGTGAGACTAACAGCTAACTCGATTGCCTCACTGATATCAGCAGGCTTAGAAGAAGTAACCATGCTCAAGATCTCAGGAGCAAGTCCCCAAATGTATCGCTCAATTCTCTTGAACTCTAGTTCCACCAGGTATGGAACAACTCTTGAAAAGTCATGAAAACGTTGTGTATACCCAGCAATGTCAGCTCCGATCATCTTCAAATTCCAAAACTCGGTCTAAAGTTTTTGAATTTCAGCCCTTGAACAATATTTCTTGCTCGTTAACTCTTTGAGTTCTTCCCATGTCATAGTATACGCAGCTTCTTCACCTTTGGTTTGGACTTGAAGATTCCACCATGATAGTGCTCCATCTACAAATAACCCAGAAACATATGTGACCTTAGGTCAGGAGGACACTTGCTCATTCTTATGACCGAATCAGTCTTTTCTGTCCACCGCACAAATGCTACAGCACCTCTTGTGCCATCAAAGTTCAGAGGTTTGCATCCCAGAAACTACTTGTATGAACAACCTGAAACATTGTACGAACAGATTATGAATGAGCATTGTCAAAGGCACGATTGGAATAAACGAGGGTATTGTATGAACCTCCAGTTCCACCGCTGTGTTCAGAGCGGTTAGCCTCATATTGCGCTATCGCCTGGGAGATGCGCTCGTTTAGCTCAGCCTAAGTCATTGGTAGTGTGTTCGCATTAGACCTACGTCTTGGTGGCATCGTCTTCTGGTAATGGATATCGAAAGGTGTTAGATAAGTATTTAATAATAAATATTGTCGGATAAAAATATACATGAATATAAGTAATCATCACGTCAACCAAACATCATCCACAATAACCAGACATGCATAAAATGATTCACAATATGCGATAAAGAAAAGCATAATGCCAAGCTTTCATATATATTCGACAACTTGTTACATTGTTTTCGGGAAAGAAAAACAAAAGGACACGGGAATATATAATTCCGGCCATACAAGTTTATAATACATAAAAGTGGTATTATCTTTTCTTCCCCATTGGTCTTCAAAAGTCTTCGATTGTCGATAGCTTGCACCTAGTCTTCATATATTCATCAAAAGTGGGTCTTCTAATCCCGTAACTAGTGCCTACAATAAAATAAACTACGGTGCGGGAGGCGAAGGGAGTGGGGTAGGAACAACAAAACTATGGAGGTGGTCCATCTCATCCTCCATGCGGCTAATACGAGTGTCCGAGAGGTTGGCTCGCTGCTCCAAGGTCAGCACACGAGCCTCAAGGCCAAATTGTGGATGTGAGTGTGGTGGAGACAGGGGTGGCAATGGGAATATTATCAAAGCTGCTATCCGTCGCATTCGCCCGCAGTCCTGCGCAGCAAATAGCAAAGGAGGATACGATGTCGTGCGCATCAGATGAAGAGATGGCTACAACAGAAACAACGGGTGAGGTAACCTATAGGATAGCAATGTCGATGACCTCGCCATCACCGATATCATCGCCTAGGTGGTCTACATGAAAGACGTGGATCTCGTCCTCTTCGTCGGACATAATAAAGAGAGGCGGAACGGCAGCAATAGGTATGACATCTAGCGGAATGTAGTCGATGATATGTGCACCGTCAGGATGTCCCACAATCACAAAGTCATTTTGTTGTGGCCTCACAACTAACACTTCGTCCACTATCGGAGCGTCCTCCATCATAGCATCGTCGGAGTGACAGTCGGGGTCCGACTCATCTGAAGGAGATATGATCTCAATAACAGGTGGGTGATCGTCTACGGATGCATCATCATAGATGCCGCTACTAGCCGAAGATGCCATTGTACCCTGGAAAAATAGTTCGTACAACAGGTGTGTGTTGTGTATATATATATAAATATCAATAAATAATATCATTACTTATTACGTATATAAGCATGCAATCATCTAAAGTGAAATCACATTGGTTTGTGCGAGTCAACCTAGTTTTGCAAGTCTATCCCATATAGACTATGCCCCAAATAATATCCTTGCATAATTTGTTTGAAAAGGGTTTTATTAACGGATCTTGCGTTTCTGTATATGCAATGAAAACATTTTTTTTGTAAATGGTTTTCATGAGAGGATCCTAGTGATTGTAGACTAGACTCGAGAAGGAATCCTGGTTCACTGCAATCGAAGCTCTGATACGAATCTGTCACACCCGTTCAGAGGCGAAAGCGTGCGGTGTGAACTTGATTAGTTTTCATCGCATATGACATAAGTAAACAAATATATGAATTTAAAAGCATACACGATGTTCATCCATTCACCATATATAAACATTACAAGTCACAAGTTGTTTGGAAATAAACGACGTCATAAGTAATTTAAAGTTTACAACAGACTTGTTCAAAATAACTTTTAAACATTAAGGCTTTGCATCCTATATTCCATTCGAAGACAGAATATAAAGACCAAACCCTTCAAAATACGGATGACATCGATTACTTGTTACCCTTGAAAGTTTCGCAACGACTGCGCCAAGATCCACTTCAATTTCCTGAAATACATGTAAGTTTGAAAACATCAACAAAAGTTGGCGAGTTCATGCTATTTGTGTAAGCGCCAAATGAGTCTTAAAAACATTTGAGAGTTCATATATAAAAGTTTGTGGTATGTAAAGCATCAACGAACTTGATGATAATTAATGTTTTGCAAGGACATTAATATGTGTGCCGACATAGGAAGTACTCAACCCTAGATGATTTCTTCTGGTCCACCCGACTGGGACAACAAAAGCACTACATGCGGCCACACAAAGACCCATGAGTGGGGCTCGCTACACCCGATAGATCTAGCACTTTTGTTCCTCGGTCTTATAAAAGATTAATGGCACTTAAGAGAAAGCCTTGTCGCACATGATCTAATATTCCATTCCATAGCTAAACCATACCATCGAAAACATGTATTTCCCCCCAAGAGTTATAAATTGAAAACATTTAAAAGAAAAGGGGGACATGAACTCACTCATTTGCGTCCGTGAATATATGCTAGCAATTCGGGTATCCTAGAGAGGGTATCAACCTACAAGTGCTCTAACTCGTTAGACACTTGAGTTACTGTTAAATACGTACGCGTTGTTCATCTTGAACGTTATTGTTTAAGTTAAGTAATTTGGATCCCTTGTATATTTAAAATATGTTGCCATTAATTTCGCATTTTTTGTGTTAATATTGATACACTTCTTTTATATATATTTCGTATCCCTCAAGTGTACGAACGGCCTTGCCCTTCGTGAGCCTTCGTGCCTCGCACGAGTATAAGTGGGCCTAGCCCATAAGAGTCTTTGTGCCTCGCACAAGTGAGAATGGGCCTAACCCATTTGAGTCTTCGTGATCCACACGGTATGAGTGGGCCTAGCCCATGAGAGTCTCCGTGCCACGCATGGATTACGTTCGTTATGTGTGTTATATATATGTTCTCCGAATATATATCCTTTGAGTTTAATGAACCTCGTTCATTCGTAACGACATGTTCGGCTTAAGTATGAGCATTTGTTCTTTATGTTGTATGCCTTTTATAATTATAAGTGTTAAAACTCGTAAATACATTGATGTATTTGTACGCTATTCTTTGCGTGAGTGTGCCTTAACAATTGTATGTGAGTACATCACTATTTAATTACGTATTTTTATACCGTATTTTATATTGTATTTATACGTATATGGGCCTCACCCAAATGAATTAATATGATGTTGGGATATATGTAGATTTGAACCAAAATTATATTAGAGTTTGTCGTAGAACTTATTGTTGTATATTTTCTTGTCGAAACGCCCACGCATCGCCCATGAGAGGTATCCTTTCCGTGTTGTAATGATGCGGCGACCGTTCTTGTTAGCTACGCATTTACTTCGTTGGGTCGTTTATCTAATAATTCACGTCGGCTTTTGGTTTTATGTATATATATATATATATATATATATATATATATATATATATATATATTATCCGTAATATAAGGTTATGTAATGATTTGTCTGATGTCCGGTCATTCGTTGTCCGCATCTCGTGCCCAAGTGTAATATAATTTTGTTCAAGTATTTACTTCCTTGAGTGTTTTTATACTCGTTCGTCGACGCATATTTGGAGATTGTTTGTGTAGTGTATTTGTATTTTAGTTAATATTCTTCCTAACTTCTAATACATACACATAATTGTACACAAGTATTTATACACATAAGTTGGTGTATTTTAAACATATATATATATATATATATATATATATATATATATAAGTGTTTATAAATGTTCTTGGAAGATTAGGGCTTAACCCTTCATATTAAACCTTCTAAACTACCGATTAATGTCACTAATCGCGTTTAGTTCCATTAATCACCCTGTTAAACTTACTTTAATCGCGATTTGATTTTAGAAAAATTTTTGCCATAGTTTCCCGTAAACTATGGCGTTTTCCACGTTTTTAAAACGTATTTTAAGCATGTTTAACTTCCTTAAACTCAATCAACTTCCAATCAAGTTTCTAACTATCAACTTTGCATGTATAATTTGCACATGACTATGCTCATGCTCCATGAACTTTATATATTTTTCTAGTCACACTTTTAAGATATATATGATGACACTTTTTATTATCCTTTTGTAAAATCATTTAAACCATCATGTTTAGCACACTAATCTTGTTCTTATATTTAAACAACTTTGAATAACACACTTTTAAAACTATCTTAGTGTAACTCATGATTTAATTTGTATAAAAGTTATAAAATGTTAAAAAATTACTTTATTTTTGTAGTAAGGTTCATGGATCATGTGATGGATGATCTTGTCTTGATTCAAACATTAATATGTTTGAACCATCATTTTTTTCTTAATCATACAAGATCACGTACTTAAACAACCTACTTTAACATAATCACCAAGAATATATAAACTAACTAGCACAAGCAACATCATCACACAAAATATATCAAATTAGTGGACTTTCTATGTTATGATTAGGGTTTAAGATTTTATTTTCTTTAAGATTCATGATGATTAACATGTACCTTACTAATCTACATGTTATGATTAGGGTTTAAGTTTTTATGTTATTTTTGGATGGTAAAAATGCTACTAGTTCGCTCGTCGGTTCGATATCGGTTGTTATATAAAAGTTGTAATATAATACCGGGAGTTTATGTTTAGGATTTTTCGTTGATATCCCCAAGCTTATTTAGGGTGCATGACATTATTTATGAGTCCTGCGACATTTAAAATGTTGCACTTTGGCATTTCAGACAATTTACTTTGTTATATTTTAGCGCGATTCAGGCGAATTCTATCGATATGTATTTTCCAGAGAGTAAATGTGTCTTTGCATTTAGTGTCCCTAATTAGGGGTTTTTACTTGTATTTCAACCATAAAATACTTTCGTGCCATTCGTTGCTCGTTCCGACAGTTTTTGGAAACTTGCTGGCATGAATAGTGTGTTCCAGTGAATAGTGTTTTCAACATTTTGCCAACATATTTGGACATAGTTTGTTGTTTTCTCGCAACGTGAAGAATGTAACCATGTTGTTTGGCATAATTAACCATGTCCTATGATTTCTAGACTTTACGCGACCTAATCATGCATTAATTAAATCGTAACGAACACAATAAATTATATAATCGAGTTGTTAAGTTGTACGGAATTTACCATTATTTTTCCGGTTGTCACAAAACATGGCTAAATGATCGTAATAAGGTAGGTGTTAATCCCTATAAAGGGCACCTCATGAAGATCACGTTTGCTAGACTAATTGACGGGTCAAAGTTATGATATGAAAAAGTCAAACAGGCCATTTGGAAAAATCATAAATTGATCTTATATGTATTATGAAACCTGTTTTGACACTTAAACAAGTTGGTAGTATTTATTAGAACATGTAAGAACATGTTCGGCTCGTAAATTTCAGTTCTAAGTTCGGTTCTCAACCAAAAGTCGCGAAGTTTGACTTCTGCTTTGACTTTCATTATGACCCGAATTAGATTAGTTACCTACTGATCTAAAGTTTCATTATGATCATAATATAATGTAGCATAACCCTCTGAGGTTATACTACATGATCATAATCAGAATCCAAGTTTATGCGCAAGATCCATAATTATGCCATTTTTAACCAAAATGCCCTTTTAGCATAAAACAAGGTTTTAAATGATAATGAACTTGAAAATGAGTTTCCTACTGGTATAATATTATAAGTAGGATTGTTTGGAATGTTAAATCAAGTTATAAACTGAGTTTTCAAACAGGTCCTTTAACTACGTCGATAAATGACGATTTTAGCCCTTGTGGCTCATAAAATAGTTTTAATCAAATCTTTTCAAGATAAATCATTTACCTACTGATATGATATATTAAATAACATATTTAAAACATTTTAATCTAACCATAACATCAGTTTTCATAAACATCGCTTAAAGACGTCATTTTACGACATAAGCGTCGTTTCGGCGCATAATAAGGTTTTAAACCATATTATTGACCAAGACTTGATAGCTACTGATTTTAAAACTTATTTTAAGCATATTTACAGTAGGTACATGTTATAAACTCAGAATTCCAAATAATTTATAAACTATGTGCAAAATGACCAAAATGCCCCTTCGGTGCATAATTTGGTCATAAAAGATAATTTACACATATAATTGACATCCTACTGATATTATATCATAAATTAATTATTTTTCTAAAATACTTATGACAATAAACTTAAAATATATTCAAGTTCCTTTTATACGGTATATAATTACCGAAATGCCCTTATAAGGCATAATTTTGTCTTAAAACCTTAACGGGCATACAAGTTGATATCCTACTGATATCTTAACTTATTTAAAATATAATTGCATATAGAACTTGTCCATGACTTATCCGGTTACCCATTATCGCTTATAAGCGTACGGTTGATTATATGTAACTAGTTTACGGAATTTAACCGAAATGGGTTTAACCTTGTCATTTAAATCTCAAAATCCAGAATGTTTATAGTTTACCCATATTATACAAGTCAAAGTACTTGTCGGGTTTAAACTACATTCTATCCGATCATCGTTTAATCAAGCGTTATACGTCTTGATCATGTACATTACGGTCTAAGTCTACGACTTAAATAAACACCGCTAGTATTAATTGGTTAGCTTATGCCATAATCCAGACTAGAGCCTTGTCGGTAAATGCTATCTGCAGTTGATACTTTTGTATACGGCTGAGTTATTAAAATTTTAAAGAAGACTAGCTCAGGTAAATACTCTTGACTTATTTTCCCGATACGCGCTTGGGATACGGTAAACTATTACCGCTTGGTCAGAAATGGGATCAATCGAATACCGGATTGTGGCTAGTAAATCCGCATATTCTGTTTTAATCAGTTTTGTTTGATAACTTAAAAATCAGGGGTTAAATTACCGTGTCCTGAATATCCTCGGCTCATTAGATTAGTTAATGGCCACGACCTTAGCGCGGGGTGTAGGCATACACCTGACAGACGCTCAAATACAAATTACCCAAGACGTTGGGGATAACTCCTTCGTGAGTTCTAAGTGGTGTGTATTTAATCATGTCTGGGTCTCTGTACTGGGCCCTGTATGTATGGAAAAACATGTGAATCTGTTAACATGGTTACAAAGTAACTTTCCCAAGTTATAAAAGATTTTGTGCCCTGTGCACTTAAAATCATTTTAAAATGTTTTCAAAATGAGTCAGTTGGGTGATTTACCAGCGAAAGCTGACGTATCGTCCAAAGACTAAATTGCAGGTACAATACGAAATAGACTAGAAGCTGCTCGGTAGTGATTCAGAGGATCTTGCAAATCCTTAGATCTGCCCTAAAGTCTGTTTTATATTCTTTCTTTGTACATTTTATGATCCGCCTGTGGATCTTCTATTACGAGCCTGTATATTATTTTATATTTCTGAACATTTGGTTTGTAATAGTAATTTTACTCCAAGACTTCTGCTGTGTCGTGTTTAATTGACTATGATGTTATCAACTGACGTCACAATATTCCTGACCCAGGCCCACCGGCGTATGGATTTGGGTTGGAAATCCGGGGTGTGACAGAACCCTCTCTAGCAGTAGAGATCAGGGCCTTTGATCTAGTGTTAGTTGACGATTCTTGTTGCTTGAACCATGAGCAGGAAAATCTTGATAACATGAGCTAGAATGAGATTCAGATTTAGGTCTTTGACACTCTCTAGCAAAGTGTCCGTAATTTTGACAGTTGTAACACTTCACTTTAGACTTGTCAAAACCCACATTCTTTCCAACGAACTTCCTTCCTATCCTATTCATCTCTTCACTCTTCTAGAGTTCATGGCCATCTGCCATTGTAAATCCATCTCTTCTAGGTCATCAGGGTCAATATGATCATAATCTTCATTAAACATAGCAGGATCAGATATTCTTCCCTGAATGTAGTTCTCATAGGAAGCAACGAATGAAGCCAGCAAGGCCAGATGATCTTCAACAGCCTTGACACTTAGAGGTATAGATCTTGTACTGTTGTACTATTGCTAGTGTGTTGTCTCTTTGCCCCTGGCGATCCTTCTAGAGCAGCTACAAAACATACTTCATCATCAGCATAGGTCACAATCTGCGTATTTACAGTTGCAGTTCACTTGAAGCATTGTTGGAAGATGAAGATGAAGATGTAAGCCATTTATAAATACTCGGATCTTGAACTTGATCATATCCAGTTTCCTTCTTCTTTATGTTGAGCTCATAAGCTCTCAGTTTCCCAACAACTTCTTCTAAGTCTTTATCTTCATAATCAGCTTCACCCTTTATCATAGTGTATATATATATATCCCATTTGGCAGGTAAAGTATCTAGCAACTTATCGTTTATCTCCACATCCGTGTATCCTTCTATGTCATAATTGTCCATTTCTAACATCAGATGATAATATCTGGTGATAATATCTTCAAGAGACTCATTTCTCATGCTTTTAAACATAGCAAACTATTTCTTCAGCAAATCAACCTTGTTCTTCTTCACATCAGGATTGCCCTCATACCTCTTCTCTAGAGCATCTCACATCTCCTTCGAAGTAGTATAACGCTTGAAAGTATGTTTAATGCCATCAGGAATTGACATCTTTATAGCAGCTAAGTCCTTCTTTTCAGACTCATACATTCTCTTTTAAGCCTCTGACATGTTCACATAGGCAGTGACACGTTGTCTGCCTTCAAAGTTATGAGTTGGGTTAACGTACCCTTCTTGAATACAGATCCACATCTGTGTGTCCTAATATTTAATGAATGATTGAAACCTATCCTTCCATGTAAGATAATTCTCTACCTTTAACATCTTTGGCGGTTTGTTAGTCGTGCCTGCCTCGTGCTCCATTCTCAGCAATTCATTTTAGTTAGACATATTTGACATTTTTACCGAACCGGCTCGTTAAAAACATTAAAAATTTGTCCGAAATGAGTGATTACCAAATTATACCGTTATACTCGTCTCGACGATACGAATCCAATGATGTATAATGCACGATAGTGATTTTAGGAATTTCGTGCCCTTTTTTGTCCTAAAAATCACACGCGTCGAACTGTGCAACCGGTTTGTCAAGATTGTTTATGGATCAAATTTTGTGTATGAAAACGTTTAAGTCCGGTTACGTCAACTAGTTAACTTTCCACCTTTGTGGGTACAACTCGGAATAGTATCGAATTCGAAACAGTAATTCGGATTGTTAATCCGAGATGGAATCTCATAACAGTAATCTGAGATAGTGATCCGAGATAGTGATTCGAGATGGTATCTGAGATGCTATCTGAGATGATGATTCGAGATAGTCTCTGAGATGCTATCCGAGATGCAAGTCCGGGTGATCCGAGATGCATTGTCCTGATCCGAGATGCAATCCGAGATGAATATCTATAATCCGAGACGCACTGTTCTGATCCGAGATGTAACTATTCTGATCTGAGTGCTTCTCTGATGATCCGAAATACAACTCTGATGATCTGAAATGCAAGCTTTCTGATTCGAGATGCTTCTCTAATGATCCGAGATACACTTCCTCTATCTGAGATGCTTGTTGTTCATCCAAAATATCAACAGAACCCTAGAACAGCCGTAAACACTTTGAACCAGCCTCCAAAAACGTCCAAAACTTCAACTTTTTCTGCTGTAACGATTCAGAACCAAGAAAAAACAAGAGCCGAATGCTCTGATACCGATTGTAGGTCCCTTAATCCGTATGGATCTTCACAGAATCGTCGATCCAACCTAGAGTGCGAAATCCCCTATATCAGATTTCATAGAAAACGAACAAGAACACAAACACAATAACTTTCAACCTGTCTTCTATTGATTATCCAACACAAGTGTTTACAATCAATTCAAGACTCTCTCTCAACTCTCTATGAAGTAATTAGATAATCCACTGAGCAACCTTAACCCTAATGCAAAACTCACTTTATATAGAGACAAGTTTGCAACTGGGCTAGGGTTTCACCACATGGGCTGCTATTGGGTCTAGGCCCAATTCGCCTACCGCTCACTATAAAGTGTCTGGTTTAGCCCAATCACTTCTAATCAACTACTACAATACTAAACCCACTAACCATTTATCGTTTTACTAATTACAAGATATCCAAAGACCAAATCTAAGCTGTTGTCACAAATATGCACCAACAAAGGTTCTTGGACAAGTTTTGGTAATTTCTTTAGTGTTGTGATTGTTGTTCTTGTGCTAAATCCGAACATCCGGGTGCATTAAGTGATTATATCTTTTGGGATTCCATATACAACACTTGTTGTTTGATCCATACAAGAATCTTCATCTTCATCTTTTGGTCTTTCTTATCTTTTACACATTCAAACAACCAATCTATGGTTGTTTGGGTGATAACAATCAAACCACTGTGATCCGAATATATTTTGGGACTCACATTTTGGTGTCAGAGCCTTTGTGCTCTTGATTGTTTGAATTTTTGTTAAGATTCTTCAAGTTTTGAAGGTTTTTCAAAAGTTTTCAAAGTTTCAAGGTTTTCAAATTTTTGGACTTATAATGACTTGATCTGGTGTGTTTAATCATTGGGTTGTTGTTAATCAGTGTTTTGGTAAACATTTGGTTCATTTTTGGGTGATTAGAGGCTTTTTGTTCGTGCTTAAACCCTGTTGGGCGTATTTAATTTTGAAGTCAGTGTAGATAAATTTGAATATAACGTTTTTACCATGAAGATCGCGTAGTTAACAAATACGCAGGCATTACACCAGCAATTTGTTGAATTCCAACGAGATCGTGTCAGCGTAATTAATCGAAGGCGACTTCGAAGTTAGTGATGAAAATCCTAAGCGATTTTATCAAGGTGATTCGCGCATTTGTTTTGTGTGTTCCAACGGATTTATCTATTGTCGTCGGGTCAAGTAGCCAAGCATCAGCAGCGTAATTGCTATTTTCAGTGTATTTGCTCTCTGGTCTCTCAAATTCAAGCGTATTTAATCAAAGATCAAGATTTTGAACTCGTAATCAACCAAAATGTTACTCAATCAACTTAATCCAATAGCCCAAGTCGAACTGGAGATAGGAACAGCTACGAGACCTCCTAAGTTGAAAGGATCAGAAGACTTCAGTAGCTGGAAGAATTGAATCAAAGTGTTCTTTGAGTATATAAACTATACTCAATGGATGCCTGTCACCGTAGGAACGCATGTTCCTATGGTAATTCACGACGATGTTCGAAAAATCAACGAAGACCCTTCAACATACACTGAGGAGGATAGAACTCTCATTCAACGCGATCGTAGGGCTCATGCTGCTCTAACAATGGCTCTGTCCAAGGATGATAACAATCTATTTGAAGAATACACTTCAACTCACGAACTGTGGTTGGCCCTTACTGATCACTATGAAGGGAACGAAGAGTTGATAGATAACAAAAGAGATATGGTTCAAAAATAATATGATATGTTCGAGAGTGTTCGTGGTGAAAGCTTGTCAGATCATATTAGTCGATTTTTGAGCGTGCTAACAAAAATGAAGAAAGTTAGCAATCCTGTTGCCAACTATGCCTCCATCAAGAAACTTTTGGACTCTCTTCCAAAAGAATGGAGCCTACAATTTATGATGATCAAAAGAACCTTCTTGACCAGTACTACTCCTGTCACCCTATCAGAACTGATCAATACACTAAAGGCCTTCGAAATGGATGTACTCAAGAGAGAAATGAATCAAGCAGGATACTCTCAGAAATCTACTCAATCTGCTACTGTTGCTTTTGTTCCCAAAAATATGGCATTCCTTGCCCCCATAACCTCATGTGGTTCAAATTCTCAAAGTGCTAACACATCTTACCCTAACGCTTCCGCAAGCTCTACAAATGCCCCATCATCTAGCGAGAAGACTACTGTGGTCTGTGACGCTCAAGCACTCAAGATATCCACTGAACATGTTACATTGTTTAACACCTTCCTGAGTAGCTATGAAGCTCTCATGTGAGGTGAGCTAAAAAGGGATTTTCTCACTGCTGAAGACATGTATCAGGTAGGTCCAGATGATATGGAGGAAATGGACCTGAAGTGGCAAATGGCAATGATTACCCTGCGACTAAAGAAGTTTCAAGACAAAACAGGAAAGAGACTGGCAATGGGAAAAGCCAGTTTCGACAAGTCCAAGCTAAGATACTACAACTGCAAGAATCTGGGTCACTTCAAGAGAGAGTGCCCACTGTTGAAAAACAAAAATGCTGAAGTTGTTCCGGCAAGAAGGCCAATAGCTATCTAGGGGAGTGAAAATGTTGCTGATAACACCCCAAAAGCATTGGTGGTGGAAGATTATGACTGGGCAGAAGAAATAGTTGAGGCAAAAGAAGAAGTCAACAAAGCACTTATGGCTAAAATCTCTACCGAACCTGTCTCGTCTTCATCAAACTGCGTTGAGAAGCAAGCTGCAAGAATTCCCAAGGGAGACAAAGGTTTGAAAAGCATAATCGCTCCTACTGAACCAACTACAGAAAAGGGAAGGAAGGAAGCTGAGAAGACTGAAATGAAAAAGACAGTTTAAGGAGCAACAAGCGACAACAAGAATGAGAAAGCTAGAACTTCTGCAGCCGCCAATAAAGCTGAGTTTGCAAAAGACAAAGAGGATAAGGATTTGGTAAACAACATACCATATGAATTTAAAGCAAAAGTATGCTCCCAACCATGTTTGAACGTCATGGCACATTACAAATCACTCAACCGTGACCTGATTAGAGAAAAAGAAAAGGTTTTGAAATTTAACCAAGAACTGAAAGAAAACGAAGCTGCATACAGAGAAGGTTGAACTCAACTTTGGCTGAGATGCAGACATTAAAAGAATTCGTTTCTAGAAAAGATTTTATCATAAATGATCTAACTAAAAGATTAGAAAAATCTTAAAAAGAAAATAACAAGCTGCAAATCACAATTGATAAATGGAAAGTTAATCAAAAGGCACTGGTTGATATTGAAAATTGCCAATGACTGACGTTCGTGAAGGATGGGATTGGATACAAGGATAAGCTCGGAAACGAAAGAAAAATCTTTCCTCCTTCGCATAGCAAAAACTATGTACCTATGCCATCACCTCATCCTAATAATGACTTAATTGATAAACATGATCTGTTTGCTCAAAATATCTTGCATAAAAATGAAAATAATACTAACATTTCTGAAAGTAATGCAGATATGATTAAGCGTAAAGAAGATGTGTGCGATGAGGATGATGGCTGTGGAGGATCGAAAATAGGAATTGGATACTCAGGCGACAGTTATTCCACAGTTAACTGGTTTTCCTAGAACTGTAACAAGATGGATGACTGTAATGGCTGTGTGCCTAAATTTAATATTCAGGATGACTGTAATGGCCATGTGCCTACATTTAAGACTCACAACCACATGAACACAGTGGTTGAAAGTCATGACCTAAATTATGCTCTTAATAATGAAAATGTTGTGCTTGAATCTCCTGTATTTGTTCTAGAATTAAAGAAAAACAGATTTGGGAAGTTCCTCATAGAGGAAATTCCCGAATTTATTCCATCATGTACAGGTACATCATAGTCAAATGAAGATTCAACGCAAGTCAGCAACAGTGAAGACTTGAGCTCAACAACTTCAGAAAGTGGTGAAGAAAATTCAAGCGAAGATCAGGAATCTAACGGCTCAAGTGGAAATCAAGAATCAGCTTCGTCATCAGATAGCGAGAGCGATGAAGACTGCATTAAGAATGAAAATCGTCTTAACAAGAAAGTGAAGAAAGTCAGAAGTTCAAGCTATACTGCATCATCAGATAACGCTTCAAGCAGTTCTAAACTGTCATCACATACATCATCTTCACATGCGGCATCCACCAAAAAGAAAAGAGCAAATTGCAAGGAATGCTTTTGCCGTGGTCATTTAGGACATACTGCAAAACAGCAAGAGCAAGAAATTTTCTAAACCTACACAAGATCTTGTTAAAAGTTTCACAGAGCAATTCGATAACTTTAGAAAATCATTCAAATGCATAGTTAATTCACAATGTTTTTGGAAATATTCTTGTTCAAAATCACAATAGATTAAACTTGAAACAAGTCTGGATTCCGAAAACTAACTAACTTGTACATATTTTTGTTTGTTGTTGTATAATAGAATAAATTATAAAAATGGCTCCGAGTGCTCATGGAATACATTTGGCATGTGGACAGTGGATGCTCAAGGTATATGACCTGATTGAAGGACCTCCTGAAGAACTTTCGAGTCATCGATGGCGATTTCGTATCTTTTGCTAGAGATGAAATGGGAGGGAAAATTGTTGGAATGGAAGACGTCGTATCTGAAGCACTTACATTGGAGAACGTCAATTATGTACCAGATTTATGTTACAATCTCATGAGCGTATCACAAGTCTGCGACAAAGGAATTTCAGTGCTGTTCAACGACGTGGAATGTCTATTCCTCAAGCCCGAAAACTTCATTCCTGCTGAAATGATTATGCTCACAGCTCCTCGTCAAAACAAAACCTACGTTCTCAATATGAAAAATGCAAAATCCAATGAGCTATGACGTGTCTAATCTCAAAAGCGTCAGAATCGGAATCACTGCTTTGGCATAGGCGGTTGGGACATCTGAACTTCAAAAATATGAATAAACTTTCCAAATTAAATTTAGTGAGAGGTTTACCTATAAAAGAATTTCCATTTTCAGAAAATGTATCGCATGCGCCCAAGGCAAGCAACACAAAAAGCCGCACAAATCCAAAGCAATGAATACGATATCCGCTGTATTGCAATTACTGCACATGGATCTTTTCGGTCCTATTAGTGTTAAAAGTCTAGCTAAAAGATCCTATTTCTTGGTAATTATATATGATTTCTCCTGCTTTTCATGGGTATATTTTCTTGAAGCCAAAAGCCAGACCACCTCCACTCTCAAGAACTTCATTCCCATGATTGAAAACGTGATCAAGCTGAAAGTCAAATCAGTCAGAAGTGACATTGGACCGGAATTCAAAAATCAAACATTTATCTTCTTCTGCGAAGAAAAGGGAATACGCCTTTAGTACAGTGCAGCCAGAACTCCTCAGTAGAATGGCGTAGCAGAACGGAAGAATAGAACACTCATTGAAGCTGCGGAACTATGCTTGTAGACTCCAAGCTTCCTATCATCTTCTAGGCAGAAGCAGTCAACACAGCATGCTATGTTTTGAATCGCGTTCTCATTGTTAAACCTCATGGAAAAACAACCTATGAACTTCTTCTAAAAAGAAAGCCTCTGATAGATTTCTTTAGACCATTTGGTTGTTCCAGTACACTCCTCAACACTAAAGACAATCTTATCAAGTTTGAAGCAGTTGGTGATGCTACTTCATGGGTTACTCATTTTCTCAGAAGGTGTAATGAGTCTACAACAAACGAACCAATATGGTGATTGAATCATACTATGTTGACTTTCAAGAAGGAAACTCCACCAACACTGGAAATTCTCCAAACAGGTTTTATGATGTAGACGTTGTTTTCAACACTTTCGACATTGATGAACCACTCACTGAAACCTAACCTACAGAAACAATACCAATAGAACTATTGTTTGATCCCTTATACATTGGCTTCACTCCTTTTACAACTTGATTCACCCCAGTCTTTGCCGATCCAATCCTTCCTGTTGACGAAGCAAATGGCGACACTTCGGCTGAGAATGCATCTGCATGCGATGCTTCTTCTTCACAGCCTATTATGGATGAATCAACTAAAGAAGACGAACCTCCAATTATCTACGTCGACGAACACTTCACCAATCTACCTCAACAAATTGAAACCCACACCAACGCAGGTTACAAGACAAATCGAAATCATCCCACTGCAAATGTCATTGGTCTTGTGGAAGATGGAGTTCGAACTCGTGGACACACATATACCATCAACAATGGATTGTATGCTGCTTTTCTTTCGCAGTCTGTACCCAGTGACATTGAAGAAGCTATTCAAGACTCCAGCTGGGTGCAGGCTAAGCGGGAAGAGTTATCTCAATTTCCTAAGCTCAAAGTCTAGGAACACATTGATCTACCAGATGGAAAGTATCCCATTGGCACCAAGTGGGTATTTTGTAACAAAATGGATGATCGTGGTGTAGTCACCAAGAACAAGGCAAGATTGGAGTTCAAGGCTTTTGACAGTAGGAAGGGATTGATTATGAGGAAGTTTTTGCTCTGTTAGCACGTTTGCAAGCTATTAGAATATTCTTAGCATATGCTTCATACAAAAAATTCAAGGTGTTTCAGATGGATGTAAAGAGTGCGTTTCTAAATGGAAAGGTGAAGGAAGAAGTCTATGTTTGCCAGCCTCCGGGATTTGAAGATCCACACTTTCCTACACGACACTATAAGCTTGACAAAGCTCTCTATGGTCTTCATCAAGCTCCTCAAGCCTGGTACGAGACTTTGTCAACATATCTTTTGGAATGTGGATACACAAGAGGTAAAATCGATATGACTCTCTTCACGAAAAGGATCGGAGATAATGTGATGTTGGTGCAGTCTATGTAGACGATATTATTTTTGGGTCAACCGATGAGGCCCTTGCAAGGAGTTTGAGAAGGTTATGAAGGAAAACTTCGATATGAGCATGATGGGAGAACTCACTTTTTTCTTGGGATTGGAGGTGAAACAGAGAGAAGACGGTATCTTCATTCATCAAGCAAAGTACATCAGGGATATTCTTGCAAAGTATAGCATGAACGACTGCAAAACCACCAGCACACCATTTGCAGCTCAAACAGAACTCACATCTGATCTTCAAGGAAAACTAGTGAACAAGTCCTTCTATCGCTTGATGATAGGCTCGTTGATGTTTCTAACCGCAAGTAGGCCTGACATTATGTGGGTTGTTTGCTTCTGTGAACGATTTCAGATGAATCCAAAAGAATCTCAGGTAGCTGCTGTCAAACGAATTTTTCGCTATCTGAAAGGATCACGCAAGCTTGGACTGTGGTATCCTAAAGATAGTAATTTTGATTTAATTGCTTATTCTGACAGTGATCATGAAGGTTGCAAGGTTGAAAGAAAGTCCGTCTCCGGAGGTTGTCAATTCTTAGGAACGTATCATATCGTGGCAAAGCAAGAAGCAGACAACAGTTTCCACATCTACTGCTCAAGCCAAATATACGACAGCTTACAGTTGCTGCTCACAAGTTCTTTGGATACAAAATCAGTTGTTAGATTACGGAATCAACATTATGAAGAGTCCGATATTCATTGACAACGAGGCGTGTCTAGGAATTTTGAAGAATCCTATCCACCACTCTAGAACAAAGCACCTCAAAATTCGCATTCATGCAATCAGAGATGCATACGAGAAAGGATACATTCAAGTGGTGCCTGTGGATATTATGCAACAGAATGCTGATATTTTCACGAAAGCCTTCGACAAAACCCTTTCAACCAGTTGGTAACCTAGTTGGAGATGGTCAATTTCCTTGAGTGGAAATGAATTGGGTCTTCACAACCGTTTAAAAAAATATGCCCAACAAAAAGATTTTCTGCAACATTAAAATTTTATTTTCAAGCACTGGACTCTCGAAAATAAAATTTTAGGGGGGAAAGATTTATAGAAAATAAGCATATTTTTGATGATTTGATCTTTCGATTGACACCTGCTTAAGAAATGATAGAAAACTGCTGACACTTTGATTATTCTTAAAACAGAAAAAGAATGGAAAATCAAGATGTTAAAGAGGAAAATCGAGGTGCCAAGCAACGACGTGTCTGTAGATTCAGCAATACCATCGAGTAAACTGTGATTAGGCGACAAAAGTTAATGCTTACACAAGAATTCTGGATACCTACAATGTTGTGCAACTTGCGGGTAACACGTTGCGGCATATGGCTTAATGGTCTTAACTCTTGCGTTGATAGATAACTAAAGTCTGAGATTCCGGGTCTTAATATTGACTAATCGTTCGGGGATATCATAATTGCTCTTTTGCTGCATCCAGATATATGCTGACCTAGACACAATTATGATTACTTACAAAAAAGCCAATGTGGCCAAAACCCTACAAAGATGAAGCTCTCGTTAAGAATCATTCAAGTGCCTAAATCGTACCGTCTATGGTGTTTTCCTTAGCCCTCGTTAGACATTGGTCTCTCTGCTGTACGAAAGTACTGACCTGATGATCAATTGTCTATCGTAGAAATTTCAAACAAATGAAGTCTATATACTCACCCGCTATGAGGAATCTTTGTGCATACCTTGATCGCAGGGGTATATCCTGACGTGGGACTCACGCAACATTCTAATTGTCTTGTCTAAGTGGGGTCCAATGCAATTCTTGTCAATATTACCACAACATAATAAAACGCTCACCGAAAGCAAGTTGAAAGAAGGGTGCATGGATTTAAGGGGTCAAACATACTGACAGTTTTTCTTGTGCCTTGATTATTCAATATCTTATATATATAACAAACTGACAAGTGTTGCCAGTATGATCTTTTGTAGGAAAGTCACATGATTTGAATCACAAGAAATATGTGAAAAAGGAAGCTTCGTGGCTGTAAAAATGATTTTCGGGGTACAAAATTGCAAATTTGTGTTTTTCTAAAACTTATTTTCGGCTTTTGCACTATCATTAGCTAAAAAGGTTACATTTTTCGAAAAAGGTTAAGATTTTCCAGCGTATTTGGTTTGGACTTCTTAACTTTGAGAAGCCTTCAAAATATACTAAAGCGGCATAATTAATCAGCCAGCGTATTTGATAAATAGGCTGGCAAATATTTAAGTATATATACTTTATTTTCAAATCTTCTTTCTTTTCTTTTATGTTTATCGTCTTCATCCTCTCAATCTAAATATACCAACTCACATTGCAATCACAAGTCTCAAAATCGGTTAGCTTATTGTTCATCAAATACGGTATGTTTATCAAGATTAAATGTTGATTGTCACATGTTTAACCCTGAGAAACCACGTGCAAAACCAAGACAATCAACGAGTTTGTTTAAATAAGTTTTCAAAGGTTTTGAAAGGGTTTATCAAGAAATTTTTGAATACAACGCATTTAATTTGAATATGGCGTATTTATGTTTGAAGGCAGACTCATTGATCGAGCTTCATAAAAACATGTGTTCAAAGGTCTTGCCATTTTTAATGAAGTCGAGCCAAGCTTTTAGCTTGTATAAATGTGTTCTCAAAATAGCTCGAACTTCATAAAAACATGACGAGCTGAGCTCGAGCCTTGTCGGCGTAAAAAAAATTCCATGTAAAAAATTCTCACAAAAAAATTACATTATGATAAAAAAATCGATTTAAAAATGATTTACATGTAGAATTCCTTGTGTTTGTGATTTTTTGATGATTTGAAAATAGAATTTGAGTTGGGATTTTAGGGTTTTTATGGTTTTTTGTTGCTCGTATGTAAAAATGGTGATAAAAAATTATATGTTAAAATCATTTACATCAGTGTAAAAAACATTACACCTATGTGTGTTTTTTTATGATTTTGAATTTGAAGATGATATTTTTGGGTTTTTACGGTTTCTTTTTGTGTTGGAGGTTGAATTTCATATTTACGATTATATACAAGTTAGGTTTTTACAATTTTTTAAGGTTTGTTGGTTAGTTTTACACATCGTCGTTTGTGGATATGAAAAAAGAAAATCAAGGAAAAAAAATTTTGGGATGTCTTTTACACTTATGTAAAAAAAATGGAATTAAGATTTAAGGATCGAAAACGATGAAGTTTAAAGGGGGAAACACAAGGCTTGTTTTTTTTTTATTTTTTCTTATCTCATTTACAATTGGTTTTGGTTTCTTCTTTTTTTCAAAAGTAATAATGTATAAAAAAAACTTACGGACATGTAAATACCGCTTGGATTACTCGGGGAGTACTCAAGTAGTACGCATACAGGATAGATATAAAGAAAATCAATTATTGTATATTATGTATATGTAAACCTAAGCATAATTTATGTGAAAATAAGTAATTTAAAATGAAATATCTTTGAAGTTCAAAGCTCACCGAGTACAAGGCCATGTTGGCCGAGTACAAGTTCGAGTAGTCTGATTACAAGTCCGACTAGGCTAGGTACAAGGCCGAGTAGGCCGCTGTTGACCGATTTTGACCGCCATCAACTAGGCAAGTCCGACTAGGGTAAACGTGCCTTGAAGGTGGTCCGAGGATCGAGTACTTACTGAGTACAAGACTGAGTAGGTCGACTTTTACAACCCTTGTAAATACTACGACTATGTAAAAATGGAAATTCTGATAGATAGTATTTTTTGAGGACAGAGGTTGTGGAAAATTTGATTCTTAGAATTTTTTGATTTAAAGCTTTTGTTTTTTTTTTTAGAAATGTAAAATGTCCAAAATGTCTTTAATTGTACTATATGACTTTTTATATTAAAAACACAATGCCTCACATGTCAAAAGTCAAAATAAATCCTAGTCGTCCAACTTATCTTTATCAAAGGCTCACAAGAATTCCTATAGTTCTCATAACTTAGTACAACTCTCTTTTTGCCCAATCCATATATCTATGTTAATTACCAAGTGCTTTGTGCATTGATATGTTATATATTATATGTTTTTTTCTTAATATCACCGATCTTTAGTTCCTTTATGGTAATGACATTTTTAGCCCCTAAACTTTAATAAGATTTTCTTTTTTCTAATTTTCATCATTCACTGTTACACTTTATTATAATTACTAAAGTAAACTGCAATTTGTGTCTTTGTGGTTTCCAGACAGAATCACATTGAGCCCCTACAAGAATTTTTTCGAAACATGAGTCCCTGCCCTATGAAAAATGTTACACTTTGAGTCCATCCATTAAGATTTCGTTGATTTGATTGTTAAAACAAGGGGTACTATGGTAACTTCACAAAATATAATAAAAAGAAAAACATCAAACAAGAAAATCAAATAACAATTCATGAACAGTCTTCAACAAATTCAAGATCTTCAACTCAAAGTTTCCATTAGCGTAACCTTAACACCATGTGAACAAGATGATAAAGATTTAATACTCAACAATGACCTAACAAACGAAGCGGTGTGCTAATCTTATAGCGCTATACATGTTAAGAAAGACTTTTTAAAGTTAATGATATATGTCATGCATAAGATTTGTCCTAGTATGGATAAACAAGTAGCATAATAAGTAAGCATATTTAAGGATTGAGTGCTTTGCATAAGATTGATTGTATGTGTGATTGTGATTTTAGTACGGATACATGTTGCAACCAAAATAGTGTTTAAAGCACAAAATTGGTCAAGTATGAACTCACTGTTTGCAAAGATATTCCATTGAAAGTGAGTAAGCGGTTTTGGAAGGATAAAACACCGAAGTTACCCCAAGAAGGTAAACAATGGTGTGTAAGTATTTGGACTTGGATATTAACATGTAAACCGAAGTTACAAGTATGAAATTATATAAAAAACTAAGGAATCTAAGACTTCAGATATTTTACACCCTAACATAGTATTCAACCATGGTTTGGTTGACATCATAGTTGGGTTTTTGGATTATGTATTATATATATATATATATATATATATATATATATATATATATATATATATATAGGATCAAGATCAAAGGAAAACCACTCCGAGTTGTGAGAACTTAGAGAGCTCGGTCTTCCCGTTCGAGTTTTGCCCCCATTTTTTCACACCCCTAAATTAAAATGTTTAGAAAGATTGTCGTAAAAAATAAAAATAAAATTTCGAAGTGTTCTTTTTCGGCCCCTTACAGCGTCTGTAAAAAGCAGATAACATAAGCATGACATCACTTTTTACAGCATTTACGGCTGACGTAAATGAAAAAAAACTAGTTTTTTTTGGAAAAGTTGATTTTTTAGGATTTTTGGTAAAACAAAAAATATTCAAAAAAAAACTTTTGTAAGACCGAGTTCTCTAAGTTCTCACAGCTCGTATAAGTTTTCATTTTACCCTAACCCTTATATATATATATATTATATATATATATATATATATATATATATATATATAAGTTATACTGTCAAGCATTAGAGTAAGGATAAATCCTTTAACCTTAGGAATTCACCAATGCACAAATCACTAACATGGTTGATGACTAAGATTTTCATATATATGAAATGAAATATACAGCTGGTCTATCTATTTACTAAGTAACCAAATGAGGTTTAACCAGAAGAGTGCTTCCAATATGGTATGGTCGGAGATTTGGTGTAGTATTGCTCACTTTGTGACTTGAAGATTACTTAAAGACTTGCAAGAACTTAAAATAAGGCATATAAACCTTGAAGTTTCTGGAATAAAACCTTAACTCAAGCCATTCAACATGGGAGTTACTTGTTGGCTTGGTTTAGCTTGTAAAACATCCAAGAAACAAAGTAAATATGTGGTGGTATACCATCTTTGTTTAACTTGGTAAACATGTGTTAATCCTCATAGAGATTATCCAAGGAAGGAGAAGAAGAAAATTAAGAAGAAAAAGTGTAAAAACAAGTACAAAACTCACTGTTTTGACCTTAGAACAATTTGTCTCAACTTCTATTTCTTGAGAATCTAAGAGACTTTAGAAGAGATTTGGAAGTGCTGAAAGTGTTTAGAAGGTGTGGAAGTGTTGTATTCATAAACAGTGATTAGGGTTTGGGAGTTAATGAAGGTAGTTGGGAGTTAGGAACGATGGAAGGTTCAAAATAACAAAAGTTCGCAAGCTGAAAATGGAGTCTAACCTGGGGACCCCTTGCGGACCACAAGGAGTCTTGCATATGGTCCGCAAAGCCTTCTAGATATAAAAAAAAATCTGTTTTGGTCCTTTCAGTTGTTAGATTGATTATTAGTTGCTATAAACGCATAACTAAGCATGTTTATGGTTTTAAGGTATAGGTATGCATGTATAATATAAATTCACATATGATTAACATTCCGAAGAAATTAAAACACAATGTGTTGTCCGGTTTTCAATATAAAATGCGTATTCCGTGATTGTTTGCGTAGTGTGCAAGCACGATTAATCAAGTTTCGATTTACAAAAGAATGAAACTGAAATACGAATTACAATAATTGAAAAAGAAATGAAATTTATGGAACCTTACATCTGTGCCACTCTACTCATAACCACTCAGAATGTTATACTTTCCATATCAAATAACCAATTTACCTTCTACCAATCCAGCTATCAATAGTTAGAAAAAAAAACTATGAACTAATTCTACTGTAATTCTCATCCCTAATATTAACTAAAATCTTCACAAATTCAAAATTTCTTAAATCAACCCTCATATTTTACCACACCTTCTTAATAACCTAATTATCTTCCAAACCATAAAATTAATCATATCTAATTATCTTCCAAACCATAATATCAATCATATAAAATGTTTTAGATCTTAACTCAACCTCATACAGTATATAGTTACATACAACAATTCAACATGAAGAATAGACATTGCACAACTTAAATTGAACAAATCACTCGGAACATAATGTCGGCGACGCCGAAGTTAATGGCTATGAAACTGGAATAATTGATGGCGAGATTGTCAGGGTGAACCGGTTGAGTCTAGTACAGCTTCTTTCAGAAAATCATGAATATATATCTGAGGCTTGTATGGGTTCTTTCATAAGTGGTGATGAGTGTATACAGATTATGTAGGTGGGTGGTTGACGGTTGATGTTGATGAACGGGTTAACGAAGATGGAGGTTTTGTGATAGTAAGGTGATGGGTGAGGAATATGATATCGAAAATTCTGAAAGAACTGATGATGAGGATGATGGTTGTGATTTTGTGGTGGTTGTCTGATGGATTCACTCAACTAAAACTCGAACAAGAAAGGGACTATGAAGGTTTGATTATGTATTGGAGGTTGGTTCATTGATCTCATGATGAAGATGATGATTATGATTTTGTGGTTTTCTATAATAACAATAATAAAGGTCTTTTTAATTAACTTAACTAACAGAGTTAGGTTTAGGACGCAAATCACAACACTTTTCTAAGTATAGGGACCCAATCATCCAAAATCTTATTGTGGAGACTCAACATAACACCATCCATAAAGCACAAGGATGCAAATTGCATTTACTCGAATTACTAATTAGACCTTCAACTTTTAGTATTTTTCCTTTACACTTTATTGTAATTATTATATAGACTCTAAACTTTTAGTTTTTTTCCTTTACTTGCTTTCTGTCATTTATTTTTAGTTTTGTTTTCTCAAGTAATGTTCTTAATTTCGTACATACCGTCGTAGGTAAGTTATTTTATTATATCGTTTCGAACCCCGACGGGTATTAATCTTTATGGTTATTACAAGGGTCAATACGAACCAATTACTTTTTGTGACTTTTAAATATACTGACACTATGCGTTTTTATCTACATTTCAAACCCGTCACAGAATATGAGTGATAACCCACTAGTTTTAAAAATATAACAACTTGATAATGGACGTATATCTCTAAAATTCCCAACCAATTGAGAATATGACATCTGGGCCTCTAAATTAAAAAATTAATTATCCTAGTATGTGTTTATGTAATATTAAACTAGTTATTGTTTTGTTTCAATATTGTAGTGATTTCTTATGTTATATGACCATTTCGATCAATATTTTAGTAAATTTAAATATGTGAGATTATAAAAGACAAAAAAGGGAAATTTCTTTGTAATAATCCATAGTAGACGTTTTTGCCATTGACAACCCCACTTTTGAATATTTCCCCTGCCAGTCCAACCTTTTTTTCCTCCACCATTCCCCGTTAAAAAAAACTTAACGAAGTAAAGTTTTTTTAAATTAGAAATAGATATTTTTAGGCTTTTGATCAGAAAGACAGAAAGACGATACGAGTCGATTGATGTAAAACTTACCTCGAAACAGAGCTCTAAATGACTTGATTTTTGTTAATTGGAAGTTTAAACATCTGAAATGAAGCACATTTTTCATCGTTTAGATCACCATTTTGAGGTAATTTTTACATCAACGGACTCATATCGTCGTTTTAACAGGGGACTGGTGAAGGAAAAATAGGTGAAAGCTTGGACTACCAAGGGGAATATTCAAAGTGGGACTACCAATGGTTAATGACGTCTACTACAGAATCACAACTCTTAACACAAAATTTAGAAAATGGTAAAGTTTAAATAATGAATACATGCAAGGTTGATGAAAACGAAACAAGGTATGTGTTATATGTAATATATAAAAGAAAGTAGGGTAAACTTGAAACAGGTAAGGAACAGTGTGTAAGTTAAATGTGTATATGGTTTAGACGGAAAAACAAGAATTACGCATCTCAGAGGCTGATCAGGAGCATCATGGATGCTGGCAGTAGGTACACGGACGCTACCCTCAGACTCTAGGGACCCCAAATGGACACCAGAGCTGCTTTCGTCCGTTTTCCTCAAATTTGCTTTGTTTTGTGGTCCTATTCTTGCTAGTTCCATCCCTAATCCTCGTTAAGCCTCTAAAATTCACCTTAAACATATCACCGCTTGTAAAATACAAACCCTCTTAAAGTAGTGTATTCTAACATTCAATTTCATACAAATTGTAAAATTAAACGCGGAAAGCGTTGAAAATTATACAACCCATCATTAGTTAGGCATTGTTTGCTTTAACATTTTGATCCTCCTCCCTCCCATGGGAACTGTCCTGTGGATAAGGTCGTCCTTGTACATATTCTTTTATTTGTTATTTATAACATATTTCAAGTTTTACACTATATCTAAAAAAACCAAGATACCTAATATCGCTTTATTTGAAGTGATTCAATGTGCATAAATAACAATGAAATGTCATTCGTTGATGATAGGTGTGTCTAGGGATGAGCTCGGTACTGGTACCGAAAATCACCAAATGTGGGTAATGGTATCGATACCGAACCAAAAGTACTGGTATCAAAACACCAAAAAGTGGTTATCGAATAGGTACTGAGAATAATTCGATATGGGAAATATAGTAATGGTACTTGTACCTAGTACCAAATGCGCATCCCTAGGTGTGTGTTTATACCAATTTGGATACCTAAAACCTTAAATGAATTCAAGATCAGATAATGTGTACTTTGGTGTTTGATTTAGGTTAACTAAAGGTTTCGGTTGTGATTTATTTTTGAGCTAAAAAACTTTCAATGTGGTTACTTGATGTGCCATCAATTTGTAACATCCCAAAAGCAAATATGGTAATTAAATCAAATTAACTAGGGATGGGCGGGTAAATACAGTTAGTGGTAAAAGTTAACCCGATAAAACATTAGGATTTAATTAAATAAACCTAATGTTAAATAAAAGATAAATGAATGCTTTTTTAGAAAATAAAGTTTATAAAAAGGTCTAGGCTATCGGGACTCAGATTAAGTCGGGTCGTGGCATCCCCGAACTTAGTAAATTGAATTATAATGTCCGTTTGATAATTGACAAGAAGTATACAACTAGGAATATTAACCTAGTTAACATTGTTGTTCTTAAATATAGGTTAAGTGAGTTCTAAACAAACAAAATATGATGAAAGTGGGAAATATAAAAGATTTAAAAAATAAAACACACATGTCATGTGAGTGTGTGTGGCATGTTCTAGAGAGTGAGATGAGTATATAATCTCTAGATTTCAACCATAAAATCAACAAAATTGAAGGTGAAATACAAGCGATTTCCTTGCATATTTGAAGGATTAAACCCTTTAGCATCATCTAAACCAAAGGTATTTGGTAGATTTACATATGATGAGTTTTGATGTTAGTGGGTGTTGTTGATATGATGAAATTGATGTGAAAATTGGTTTAGAATGATGATATGAATGGAAATATATATAGAGATCATATGCATGGTTATTTTAGGTTGAAACCCTCATAAGAGGTGAAGTGGGTTTTGACACGAGTATAGATTTTGGCTCTTTTATGGTTGAATTGTAGATGCTAGTTATTGAATTTGAAATCATGGTGATTGAATATAGACAAATGACTAGAAATGTCTTATCTAATGGATACATGGTAATTTTGGATGGCAAATTTAGATAATATGATGGTCTAGAAATGATACTCACCAAGTGTTTGATTAAATGCCTTAGTGAGTTTTATCAAATTGTTAATGTATTTATAGAAGACAATAAAAAAATGGAAAGATAAATTACATATAAAAGTCTATGAAGTGTGATGGTCATCATATAGTATGACTAATCCAATCATCTTGTAGATATTATGTGATAGTTTGACTTTTAACAAGCTAGGTGAGAGCTTGGAAAGGAACAGCTCAAAGGCGCGAGAAAGCTTGAATGGACGCAAGGTAAGTAAAGCTTACACCTCCTGTAATAGAAGCCATAATAGAAGTGATGGAAGGTATTTTGGATTAAGATGCGGTTAGCTAGATAAATGTTAAGACAAGACCCCATGGTGTAAACCATGAAACGTCACAATGGATAAATTATGACGAACTAACATTGGTGATAGAATAAAACTTGTTAAAACGAGACCCTATGGTGTAAACCATGAAATGGGTTAAAATGGATAAGTTATGACAAAGTAACATTGGTGATAAAAGAAAAGTTGTTAAGACGAGACCCCATGGTGTAAACCATGAACATGTCAAAATGGACAAAATTATGATGAGCTAATATGGTGATAAATGAAAACTTATTAAGACGACACCACATGGTGATAACCATGAAACGGGTCAAAATGAGTAAAATATGTTAAATCACATTTTGGTGATCAAACAAAGATTTTAAAAATAAGACCCTATAGCGTAAACCATAACATGTCAAAATGGGTGAAACTATGCTAAACCACATGTTGGTGATTGAACAACAAATTGTAAAAGTAAGGCCCTGTGGTATAAATCACAACGGGTCAAATGGGTAATAAAATTTGTGTTGAATCACGCATTTTGGTGATAAACAATTTATGGATTAGTTGAGACGCCTAGGGAAAACTAAGAATGGTTAAAAAGGACAAACAAGTCAAATGGTAATGATATCACCATTTGAAGTAAGTATTTAATGCTTTGTCTTGTTAAGTTCTATACTTACATATAAGCATAATGTATGGGCATGTTTCACCATGAATTAACAAAAAAGAATTGTAAGGTGTTGATGACGGGTCATTGCTTTGATCCAGCCAGGTATGTGTAACGAGTCATACTCTTAGTAAAGACTTATAATCCCACTAGTATTCGACTTATGAGTCGTTGCTTTGGCCCCTCTAGTGAGGTATAACTAGCATTGGGGTAAAAAGACCTTTAGAGTTAAGGATATGTCTATGATGCAAAAATATGATTAAATGGGTTTTAAAAAATCAAAGCATTGGAAATCTCTATGTCCTTAGGGACATAATAAATCTTGATGGGATAATGAGCGAAACGTTCCTGCTAGTTTTCATCTAAACTTTTAAAAGTTAACCTATTTGGAAAAAGTGCTTAAATTTGACTAAAACGCCCTTGGATAATGATACGGGCAAACTACCTCTAAGGGTAGATTTAAAGTGAGACCTTTGATAGAGTTGATCATTCCTGTAACATAAAAAGGGGAGGCATGAGCTAGATGGCTTAAAATCTCATAACGGGTTAAAGAAGTAATAAACCCAAATCGAATAGTAGGAGCGAAAAACTCAAGGAATATGGCCCTGGTAGTGGATTGTAGTTTAAAAGTGTAGAGGAATAAACCCTTAAAGAATAAATTGGGTCTAGACCAAATTGTAGAGGAATAAACCTCTAAACAATAAAAATGGGTAAAACACCATATCGAAAGATAGATATAAAAAGTAAGGTTTTATCTAAAGTAACCAATCATAATTAGAGTTGTGGTTTGTAGAAACGATGAGAACATTGATAAGAAATATGGAGGCATGAACTAGAATCCGTAATACCTCCTAACGGCAATAAACTTCAAACCGAAAGAATGATTTGAAAAACTAAAGGATCCGTTTACGGATCAAGGTTTTGAAACTATAAATATGGGGAAAAGCCCTAAAAGATTTAAAATTGGGTCAAGTTGTGTGCAAACATTGCAAAATTTGACAAAAAATCAGAAAAAGCGGAAAACTACAGCTCCACAAACATTCCCTGTGCCGCGTGGATGAGACATCCTTCCCCTAGGTGGCGCACATAGGCTTGCAGTCAACGAAAGTCAAACTTTTGATCCCCCGTGCCACGTGAGGGAGCTAGATGTAACATTTCGTATTTTCCGATTCTTATTCAATTATTTGTAACTCGTAATTTCATTTCAATCCTTGTAATTCGAGAGTTGATCATAATGGAAAACGCATTTTTATATCGTACTTGTTTAATCATGCATGCACAATACGGAAAAAATCATGAGATACACATATTTATTAAAAACTGAGTCATACATCAAGAATATATTTTCTCGGAATTATAGTCAAACATGATCATACATTACACATGCTTACTTACACTTTAAAACCCTAAAAATATGCTTAATATGTGTTAGGAGCATCAAATAACAACCAAACCAACCCACAAGGACCAAAATGAAAATTTTTTTTGAAGGGCTTACGGACTGCAAGCAAAAGCTCCAATTTTCAGCTTGCAAAATTTGCTTATTTTGAATTTTCCCTCCTTTCCTAACTCCCAATGACTTTATGACCAAACCTTAATCCCAACTTATAAATAAAAACTCTTCCACACCTCCTAAACACTTTCCACACTCAAATCACTCTCTCAAACACTCTCTAATCTTCATATTTTGCATGTTAAGGCAGATTCATCTACATTCAAAACAGTGAGTTTTGAGCTAGTTTTTGCAACTTTTTTTCTTGTTTTCTTGCTTTTCCTTCTATGGATAACCTCTAGGAGTGTTACCACATGTTTACAAAGGTAAACAAAGATGGTATATCACCATTTTAAGGCCCAAAGTTAGGATTTTTCTTGAGTTTTGTTAAGGACTTTTAAACATGTTCATCTTACTTCATCTTTGGAACATCTTCAAAGTTGCCAACAAATCCCTATCTTGGATAGATTTGGATTGAAGTTTTGTTCCAGAAATATTGTGATTATATATTTACCTTTCATACAACCTAAGTCACCAAGTAACTTCCAAGCAAACAAAGTGGACAAACTACACCAAGTCTCCAATCATAACCATGTTGGAAGCACTCATCTAGTTAAACTCACTTGGTTACTTGGTGAATTAGATGATTTAATTATGTTCTTCATATAGTATTCATGACCATTCGGATCATCCATATGATGATTTGTGCATTGGTGAACTCATAAGGTTAATGGATTTACCCTAACCTAAGCATAACAATACATGACTAGACTAATACATGCCATATAACATAATAATATATACATAATATACATATCTCCAAAACCAAACTGTGACATCAACCAACCCATGCTTGAATTTTATGTGTTAAGGTTGAAAATACCTTAGATTTAGATTCCATAAGTTGGACTTCTAGTGGGTGACTTAGTACCTATGAAAAACACAATTAACAATAGTGTCCAACTTAAGTATCCAAAACAAGGTATGTTTTATGAACTATCATACGTATATAATTCTCGTTTACCTTCCAATCTCCAACTCATCATACTCACACACCCTTGTTTATCCTTTTAGGTTAACTTGGTGATTCCATCCTCCAAAACAGCACACTCGCTCACTTGACCCTTTTTTCTATTTTAATCACTATTTAGGTTACAACTTGTAAACACACTAAATTCACATACACACACATACAAACAATCTTATGTAAATACTCAATTCTTAAACATGCTATTTGTTATGCTATTTGCTTATACATACTAGGACATTCTTATACATGTTATCTATCATTAATTTGAATAAGCATGCCTTAACATGTATAACGCTATAGGATTAGCACATTGTTAAGTATTCAATCAATACGGTTTTATTTACCTCGGTGATAAGATTACGCTAGTGGACACTTTGGATTGATTTTTACCTTATGCATTCTAGTATGATTTATATAAGTTAGTATACATTTAATATGTGGATGTGAGACTTTATTCATACATAATATGCTATGTAGACAAAGTTGTATGCTCACCGACATTATTTTGTTGACGGATATTTATTATACATGTTGCAGGAAATAATTGATGATGATCCTACAAGAAACCTGCTCAGGGTGGACTAGAAACTCACCGAAACTTTATTTGTGTATTTTGTTGTGTTAGTATGAAATTCCTACTTGTTGTACTTCTTTTCTTAAACAATGTAACGTGTTATTTGATGAATGAAATGAAATTTTGAAATTTTAATATATTGTCACAATTTTAGCATTATGTTGTCTTTCAGCAATCTATGACGTCTCATCTTGATGTTTCTACCATCGGTTGGGGTCTGACACCGGGCTCCCTTTCCGTGACGCGCGGGGGCACCCTGTTTTAATGAAGATGCTTTCTTGTTGCTTTTATACATGTCTGATCATTTAACATAAACACTAACTATTTTTGGTGTTTATGATAGGCTTTCACATAGGCGAGAACCGGACAGGAGACCAAGCACGCAAAGAACTGGACACTATTAAACCACTATCTCTTAGGGAACATTTACGGAAGGAAGAAGCATGATCATGCATGATAAGGCTTTCAAGTGTAAAACTTCGTTACTTTTAAACTGTAAATTATGTCAGTTCGTCTTAGTTAACCCAGACATGTAAGTTCTATGTTTTAACTATGTATGTGTGTGTGTGTGTCTATATATATATATATATATGTATGTTTGGGACCAAATCATGCAAACATGTAAGATATCTGGTATAAACGGGTTATAGTATTACAAAATATACATATTACTAGTGTATAACCACCTCCTAATTCTAAGTACTTTTATGAATTTTTAGTTGTAAATACTACATAAATTATTCCTATTTGTAAAATGTAGGTTTCTGAGGTATCGGGATGAAAAGAAGCGAAAAACAAGCATAAACGAAGTAAAAAAATCCCAAGATTCCAAGGAAATCACCAAGTTTCCAGATAGGCAGAACCAAGCACAAACCCAGGAGCATGAAGTCAACCCAAGAATGGTCAACAAAAGTCTACGATATGTGGAGGCACGGCCGTGTACACCTGTGCATGCCCATGCTTAGCTAAAGACAAAGTTCAAAAACTTCAAGAACCGACAAGAATGCCACATGTTCAAGCCTTGTCGGGACACCTATCCAAGCACGGTCATGCATGCCTTGCATCCCTGTGCTTATAATTGAATCTCAACGGAATGTACCGGCAAGGACAAGAAGGACAAGCCAGTGTTGGGGCCAAGCACTAGGCACGGTCGTGCCACCCCAGGCACACCTGTGGACCATGCCCACCTGCATCAGTTCAGCATGTAAATAGAGACCCTTGGTTGCCCATTTTCACCACCCCAATTCAGCCATTCCTCTTCGACGTTTCACACAGGTCACATAGGTGTTTGGGATCACTCCAAGAAAACACTTATAATACTTAAGTTTGAGAGAAAGAGAACTTGTAATCAACAACCTTCTTCTAATTTGTTTGATCTTACACTTGATCCATTATGATCCACTCTATGATCATTGTATGTGGACAAGTCATCATGGCAATTCTTGGCTAAACCCTTTTGTCTTGCATAGCTTGTAGATGAAGTTTGGTATGAATTAAATGTTTAACCTTTGGCAAAGTGGTGTGTTGTGTCTTTAATAATTCCTTCTACTTTTCTTCTTCCTTAATGGGCTTGTGATCGGTTTTGATCTTTGATCTTGTGGGTGTTCTTGATAACCTTGGAAGGTGAAGCTTATTAGTGCGCTCATGGTGAGTAACAACCCATATACTAATAAGGGAAATCCAAGCTAGGAGAAGTTGTTGACCCATTTGTGAAAATACATCTTGTGATCAACCATCATCTATCAAGGATATCATTATTTGCGTGCACAGTCTATATGCTAGGCTTCATTGATTAGCCAAAGCTTGGTTATGTGACTTGTCTAACACGGTCTATATGTTGGGTTTGGCAAGAACCGAGAGTTAGTGAACCCAGGTTAAAATACTATATGTTTTTATATATATTTATTGTTATAACACCGCCGGTTAAATAAAGATCAATCACCCCAATTAATCACAAGCGTCACTAGCAACCTAAGAGGAGCATTTAGATATATCCTTGGCAATCTTTGAAGTGAGACGGAGATTTTCCCTTTAGAGGATCGCAAACCAAGGAATTTGTAGAAGAAAAAAGAGTAGTTGGATGTAACTAACCCAAAATCAGGAGATTGCTCCTTAACAAGAGTCTTCTTCAATGGTGGGGCAATATTTTAACCTCAAAGTCACAATTTGTAAATCTAATAAAAACTTGTCAGTAACCTTAGCTAGGAACCGGGCTTTTGAATTAATTAACCTCACCACTTGACAATAACTAAACTGTAATTCGTCCAAAGTGGATTAAATATCCAAAACAACACTCTTTATGCTCTTGATATTCTATACTAGTTCTTTATTACTTGCTTTTATTTTCTGGTTTTAATATAAGTTAACAAAAGATGATTAATCAACTAGTTGGTAATCTAAAAGTTAAGTAGTAAAAATTGTATTCTTTGGGTTTGATACTTGGTTCTTACATAAACTCTACTACAAACGATAGGTATGCTTGCCTATTGTGTGTGTGTTTAGTCTACGTAATAATCATTTTCTATAAATTTAAAACTAGGTGAAAGTGTCTAAAAGTTATTAACTTAACTCACCATATTGTGCTAAGAGTTATTAAATTAACCAGACCAACACGAGACATGCATCACATTTTTGGCGTTGTTACCGATACAGTGATTTTAAAAGCAGACTTTAGACTACAAACAATTTTATTTTTCATCTTTTGTTTCTATCTTTTGTTTTGTAGGTAGTATATGATCTTGCATTCTGGCTCAGGTCTAACTAAATCACTTGTCGAACCCGAAAGATTTCTCCATCAAAGACTTAGAGAAAAATATCATCCAAAGATGGGGGCACTTAATCCACCCAATCGTACCATTTCTGAATTTGCAAAACCATCCATTGATGCTTTGGAATCTAGTATAGCTGACCAAACATCGATGCGAAACACTTCGAAAGCAAGTCTAATGTCATTCACATGATACAATCATCATGCACTTTCCATTGCCTTCCTGATGAAGATCCTCATGCTCATATTGCAAATTTCCTTGAAGCTTCACAATGTCACACCTAACTCCATTCATCTTCGCATGTTTCCTTTTTCTTTAAAGGACTATACTAAGCAATGGCTCAACTTCTAACAAATAGGTTTCATTTCTACATGAAATGACCTTGACCAAAAATTTCTTTCAAAATACTTCCCACCCATCAAAACCGCAAAACTAATAAATGACATAACCACTTTTACTTAAGAAGATGGCAAATCAGTATATGAAGCATGGAAGCTTTTCAAGAGCATGCTTCAAAAATGTCCTTACCATGGACTTGGAGTTATGCTTCAAGTCTCGTCTTTCTACAATGGGTGACAAACGAATCAAGACAAACTCATAATTCAACCGCGGGAGGGATATTTGGAAACAAAAGACCACAAGAAGCTTATGATCTTTATTAAAGAAATTGCCATGAATAGTTATCAATGGCATAATCCAAGGCAAATCGAGGAGGAAGACAAAGTTTATATCAAGTGGACATTGTTACCTCACTTATCGCTCAAGTTAAAGCCTTAACTACTCGCCTCAACCAATTGAGCGAAGCACAAGTTAATGCGGTCACCGCCGACTTCAACAACTCTCCTCAAGATGGCCAATCTCCACCTTCTGAAGGAGAGCAAGTTGACTTTGTCAACACCAACTGCCAACAAAACAACTCCTATAGCAACACTTACAATTCGGGTTGGTGAACCATCCTAACATCAACTAGAGAGACGGGGAAATGCCCAACCTCTAGTTTGGGCAACAACAAAGCCTACCTCAACAAAATTTTCAACCAAGATACCACAGCCAATACCAAGGACCCAAACTAAATGGTCTTCCCTTGGAAGAATTGTTTGCAAAATTTAGAATCGAATCTGAAATTCGCTACAACAAATGCCAAGAAAAGATTTGCATACAAGAAGCCGATTTGAAGAACCAAAAAGCTCCACTTCAAACAATGGAAACTCAACTTAGCCATGTTTCAATATTTTTTCTGAAAGACAATAAGGAAGGCTTCAAAGCAACACGGAAACAACCCCCAAGGAAAATGTAAGTACTATATGTCTAAGGATCAATAAAGTCTATCTGGATATGTGACACCCGGCTATTTGGAGTCCATATCATACTAGTGTAATACGTGTTAGTTATTAATAAAGGAAATACTTGATTCAGATTGATGTTAATTAATGGTGTTTAGTGTTCTAGCAAGTCCAAATTTTATTTAAAGTTATGTTGAAAAAAAAAACAAGATATAATCTTATCGCTTAACGAACAAAATGCAAAACGAACATCGGTGATAACCCGGTTAATGTTTAAATCCTAAAAGTATTCTGTTATGATTAAAATGTTATTTTTAATCATATATGTTTGGAAAAATTATATAAAACGCTTAAAAACACTATTATGTGATTTTAAACAGGTACTGGGCATACCGCGCGTATCTTACAAAATTTAAACGACCTTGTCAATCAAGGCAAAAAATATATTGTTCAGCAATATTATGGCGAGTTAATTTTTATGGAATGATAAAAATAATACAAAATATCTTAAAACACAAAATAAAATACACGGTTATCAGTTAAGTACTTGTACATGTTTATACAAGTATTTAGTATATGTATATATATGTATTCATGGAATGTGTGTGCGTATATAAAGGTGGCAGCCAAAGGGGGTGTCTACCAACACCTATACCAACAAGTGTTCACCAAATCCTTCCACCCTAATCATTACAGCTTTTTAAAAACCCAAATCTCACACACGAATCAAAAACATTCTCCCTCACCTCTCCCTTTCTCGGCCAAACATCACCACCACCCACCTCCATTATTGTTTTTCATTAAGAACTTGAAGATTCAAGGCCTTTCCAAGTTGGTTCCAAGCTTATTTGAAGATCCAACTGGTGATTTCAAGGTGATTCCAATGAGGAATAAGCTTATTTTCATCAAAAATCTCATCAAAACCCATTTTTCTTCTTGGAAGGTATAAACTAATTTACAGCTTTTTAAACTTGTTTCTTGATGATGATGATGATGATGATGATGATGATGATGATGATAGAATGTTTCTCAAATACTTGGATTCTTCAAAACACTTGAAAACTAAACAATAAAATGATTTTAAACCAAACAAAATGGAAGTGTATATGTGTGTATAGGGTCGTAGGTATGTATGTATGTTAAAGATTGTGATTTGTTTAAAAGATTGAGATTTGATTGAAAGGATTCGTGAAAAGTTGTTGGATGTGTGATAAAGTTGATTAACATGAATATGATTGTGATTAAAGTGAAAAGATGAAAAGTGTATGTTTGGATATATATATATATATATGTGTGTGTGTGTGTGTTTGTGTGTGTGAGTTTTGTTTGATAGTTCAAAAATGTATAGGAATCTTACATGCAATGAAATCTAAATGATTAGATAAATGATTTAAGTGTAGTTGATGTTTTGGATTATATGAAGATTTGATAAATATGTGTTGATGAGCATTTAAGTTGCTAGATGATGAAGGAACGATGGTCATGCATTGAATACTTGTACATAAGTGTTAATGATTATTTGATGATGAAATGAAGGTGATTTGATGATGATATGAAGGTGATTTCATAATAATATTATATGACATGATGCATGAAAGACGAATTAGATCAGGTTGCATGTATGTTAATATGATGAAATATGAAGTGTTTTAGTAATACAAAGAAGTGTCTCAAGTTTGATGGTCTTCATGTTGTACATAAGGCTTAAAAAGTGGTCAAATGGATTAAAATTTCATGATTTATGTGGCTTACATGAAATCAGCACTAATATCATTATTAGCATCATTTTATACAGTAAATATCATGTGTTGTGTTAAAATATGAAGTCTTGATGATTTTGGATAATTATAGTAAAGTTTGATACAAGACTGTGCGTTAAAATCGGTAAAAATCGGCTTTTAAAGTGATTTTTGTGAATCTGATTTAGATCAGATTATGAAGTGATATTTTTGTAACAAATATAAATATTTAAATTTATATTAATAATTCATGGTGTTTGGCTAGTCATATGTGACTTTTGATGCCTAAAAACGTTAATGAAACGTTAAAAATACGCATATTTTGATGAACGCGAAAATGGATTGTTTAAGTGTGATCTTGCATGATGAGATGTGTTATACGAATATTAGTATGTGATATGTGGAATGATGAGTGTTACCATGATAGTAGTATATAAGACTATGCATGTGTACTTGTACGATTAAACGATGGTTTTGTTAAAATGTAACTTATTATCGAGCATAAAAATTATACATAGGTTAACTCATGAAGTTGTTGTATGTATAGAAGATTTTGAAATGATAAAACATATAAGTTAGCAAAGTACGTCAAATTTGATGTTTGATGATATGTAATATGCTATGTGCTAAATGTTTGTGTAAATATGTTATAAAACGCAAATTGTAGATGTATTGTACATAAACGGATGTATAAAGGAAATACCATAACAAGAGTCGCCAATAAAATCGTTCAAGTTCGCAAAGTCTTATATATATACACACACACAGCAATATAACAAAAAATAAAGACATTTTGAGAAACCATAAAGATATGTGAAAATCATAAGTTTTGAAGAAACGTAGGGGTTGTAGAATTTGGTCAATAAATAGTTCTTACTTGAAAGTAGGACGTGTCAATCAGTTTGTGTGGAAATAGTTGCTTCTTTCAAAGCACCTAAAGGTGAGTTTCACTACCCCTCTTTTTACTGTTTTATATAACATTTTGGGAGATGAACACGTTTAAAAAGGATATAATATTGTTTTTATATAAATGATGCCTTTAAATGACTTATTAATATATTTTCGAGGAAAGTATGGTTTGAAAATGAATGTGTTGTGTTTTCGACAAAAACACGGTTTTGGAATGTGGATGATATAAAATTGTTTTCAAGAAAAACGGGAATGGATTGAACATATATTTGTTTTTGGGGAGAACCAGGCATGGACAAATTATATTTTTAGGTAGAAACAATGAGGATTACAACGTTTGGGTAAAAACGGTTGTATAGATTTAAAAATATTTAAATCTAAGTTGTGACAATCTTACCCGATCTCAAGAGGTTAGGTAACGAAATACGCCTATTACTTAGATGGGGACTTCGGGGCTTAGTACAACATAAATATTAAATTTTTCGATTTACTAGGATATATATTGTTCATAAGGCCCCATAAGTGACCCAATTTGAGACACTTTGCGCGAATTAGCCATTTAATCATTAATACTAGTATGCTTAGAATCGTTGATAGATCTATCGGGTTGACCACCCCGTCGTGTCCGGTAGATCCGTGTCAAGTCAAAGCGACGGATTGATATTATGTGATAGTCTAGCGTTGATTCTACCCTTATTGTTAATATATAGCTCATTGGCTTTGCAACCCTATGAATCACAAATTTTGATGTAAGAAATTTGATATGTATAAACCCTTAGGAAGGTTTGAGTTGAAGGTTTTGGGAAAAACACTTCTGACATTGAACTTCAGATTTTTAAAAAGGAAATTTGATTAAATTTACCTAAATATGTTTGATAAATATGAAAATAGATTCTCAATGAGAAGGCTTTTCCTAAAAGAAATTGTGGAGAAATTTACGTTTAGTTTTTAAATACGTGAACTCACCAATCCTTTTGTGTTGACACTTGATTGACGTGTTCTTCAGCTACATGAGTTCGGCTTCGATATTTTGGTGTATCTTGTGTTTAGTGGATGCAAAATTTAATAAACAATGTTTTGGACAACTTTTAAAACTATTTGGGGACCGTTTGTATTAAGATCCATAAAGGATCAAACAACTATGTCGTGGTTGTGTTTTATGTTTAAAACTTTAAACGCTATGTTTTAATTAAGCTAAATTTCCAAAATAATTAATGCATCGTCCACTATGATACTTATGGGTACCAACCTTCGTCACTGCCACGTTTGTGTTACTCCTACGACGATTTTGGGGTGTGACAGGACCTCCTAATCCAACAACAAAACTGAACTCGGATCCACCACTGCCGGATAATAGGCGAATACCCGGTGTTGAACCTATGCAATACACCAACCAAGAAGTTGATTCTTCGGCCATTATAAGCATGCTATCAAATGATAATAGTGGTCCAATTGAAAATTAAGGAGAAAGTCCTCAAGTTCAACCCAAAATGGGGCTTGCAAGGCATATAGACGAAATGTGTCTTATCCGGGTAGATTAATAAAGCAAAAGACGGATGAACAATATCGCAAGTTCACCGAGCTTCTTAATCGAATTCATGTGAACCTACCTTTCATTGAAGTGCTCCAACAAATGCCAAAGTACTCAAAATTTCTAAAAGATTTTTTGAGTAACAAAAGAAATCTTGAGAAAGCTATCAAGGGATCGACAAAAGAATGCACCACGGTTATTCAAAGAAGTAAACCATAAAAAATGATTGATCTGAGGCGATTCTCTCTACCATGTACCATTGGTCAAATGTGAATCACGTATGCTCTAGCCGATCATGGAGCAAACACAAATTTGATGCCAACTCATATTTATGACAAGCTAAATTTTAGCGTACCCCAACCACTTCAAGCTACCATAGAGCTAGCCGACGGATCCATGAAGCAACCCGATAGAGTTATTGAAAATCTATTGGTAAAAAATGGTAAGTTTGTTTTTTCGGCTGATTTTGTCATTTTAAACATGGGAGGAGACAACACAATACTTCTGATTTTGGGACGACCCTTCCTAGCCACCACTAGAGACATGATAGACATGAGCGAAGGGATTCTCAAATTTTGTGTTGGCAATGAAGAAATCAATTGCTTCGTTGGAGGTAAAGAATACGTGTCAAATGATCCATTCAATTCAACCAACTTTATTGATACTCATAATGATTATCAACTAATGAAGGCTAAAGGAATTCAATTTGCTCCTAAATGTGAGAGTATGTAAGAGGAGTCCTAAATGATACAAGGTTGATCGACCGTTACTGGGACACTAACCTGGAATGGACAAAGAAAAAACCATATCGCAAGAGAGGGGAAATACCGTGGGGATTTCAAACATCCTCACCCAGTGGATTAAATGCATCATCTTAAAAGCACCAGCACCGTTGTTGTTTGACTCAACCGAATTGGTTACCGGATCTCACCTACTCGGCGGAAAGACACACAAGCATCATTTCCAGCTTCTCCCTAATGTTGGATATACCATCTTCGTCGCTACTGACTTCTTCGGCTCTCTGTATCAACCCACTATCACTGATTTGAAGTTCAATGAGACATCCCTACTCACCATCTTCACCGTCGAACTGTTGCCGAACTTCACCTCTGCTAGAAGTGTCGAAATGAATTGAATAGGGTGCAAATGCCTCTACTAGTGCGGATCTAACACTAAAGGTTCAGATTGGAGTCTCTTGGGGATGGTGTTGTTGCAACTTTTCCCATAAGACTTCCAAAATCCAAACCCTAGCCGTCCTCCTCCTTTCTCTTTTGACAAGGATCTTGATGGTGTTGTTTGCTTCTTTTCTTGTCGGACTTCCAGTAACCCCCAATCCCCCCCCCCAATCCACCAACGGAGCTGCTACTCACCATGTCAACTAGAACAATTACAACTTTATTTGCCATTGTTGTTGACTCTTCCATAGCTTTTGCTCACTAAATCGCTAGTTTTTTCCCAAATTAAAATCTCAAATAACCTAATTTATGCTAATGGCCCTTTATTCTTCGCTACAATGAGTGGTTAACCTTTGTAGACGCCGCTGAGGGTTGTAGCGGTTGGAATGGCTAAATGGATTGATATCTATAGTGTTGATTTAGTTTCTGAAGGTCCCGTGGGACAAACAACCATTATCGGCGATTCTTGACCTGTGTGATTTGTATTTGAATTTGTTCGGAACTCATCTCGTCAGTGTTTAATGCTTTAGATGTCATCCTGAAGATGGTGAAAATTACGTTTGAATATGAATAATATAAACAAATAGGTAAAAATACATAAATGCCCCCATGGAATTAAGCAGAGGAAATGATAAGATTTGGAACCCTTAGAGATCTAGATGCATATAAAACTTTTTTGATGAAATGGACAAAAAAACCCTACCATCTAATACTATCCTTAATTTCTACTTTCACTTTTTATTTGGGATAACCTTCTAATTTCTAACTTTCTAGATACAGCAACTCTCTAAGATTCTAATCCCTTGCACCACTTCCTTTTTATGAGCTCATGTGCGGATGTGATTGTGATACTCCAAAAGATCTCTAAACGAAAAGGCATAAATATTAGGAATTTTACACCATTGACTAACCGATTGCCACACAGCCGTAGCGGCATAACACCCCATAAAGATGTGATTCGAGGTCTTAGCTATGCTATAACAAAACTCACAGCCTTCTGAAACGCCTTTATATTTTTGTATGGTACCGACACTCGATTCATAACCTTCCAAATCTGGGCAGTGATGTTTGGTTGGCATCGGTTACCCCGACATTTGATATAGCTTACAGTACCGAAAAAATAATTTATTATGAATACAAATCTGTGTTCAGCGAATTTTATATCGCCACGTTGAGAAAAACCATAAAAGTGAATACGATACAGGTACCATTGTTGTTTGGTTGGTATATGTTCTGTTTGTGATGATAAGAAATCAACTATATGGAGTGTTCGAATAGAACTTTTATTGAATCATAGGTAATAATAAGCACATTGCGACTGTATATTCAAAAATTTATATAACTTTATCTTATATTAATAAATAAACAAAAAGAGTAATCAAAGAGAAAATCATAAAACTAAATGCAATATCGGTAAGAATATTGTTTGATTGATATATATAGAAAGTTAGAAAAACAAATAAAGTACAAGTACGGATATTCTTTGATGGATATATGTTCGATTGATAAGAATAAAAAATTAACTAAAAACTCAATACTGTTAAAAAAGAAACTACTATGCATGAAGTGATAAAAAAGGAAAGTACAAAATAGAAATATTCATGTTCCCTCCATAATAATATGTAAATAATGTCACTAGCAAGAGAATATATTTATAATCGTTATTGTCATAAGACACTTTGTACTAAACTTATAAAATACCTATAGAATTTTGTTCGTTATAAATAAATTTTAAGAATTTAGATTCCAAAAAGTAAGAATTTAATGATGGATATTGTCAAATTTAAATCGATGGGCTATGGAACCGATTGTGTTCAGAGGTGAAAAATAAACCGCTTAGCAACTGAACCGGAACCAGAACTAAATCAGGTTGGGAACCAACTTAAACTGCCAGTCTCTTAGATTAATTTGTAATTGTATCTCGTTTTGTCTAGTTTCTTACCGAACCTAATTTTTATTTAAGTTTGACCGTAAAAAAACAACTATCGGTTTAAAAACCTATACTTTGAAACCGGTCAAACCAAACTGAAATGGTAAAAACCGAGTTTCAAACCCGTACCGTCAGATACTCAACCTGACTAGTTTAAACTCGAAACCTGATTTGTGCATCTCAAAGTGCGTTCACTAGTCACAACTTGTCAACAGGCTAAACCATATCTAATAAAGAAAAAATAGAAATAAAGGGAGCAGGTTGTGTAACAAGGATGGGTGACTAACCGCTCAACTAATGGTGCTACTTGCATTAATTATGTAATACTCAGCTTTCTTTTATGTGTAATAATTCTGAAATATATGGTGTAACACGAATATTAAATACGAAAATGATAAATAATTTCTTTTGCGTGACAGTGGACCTATACCCGTGGTTTGCTCATCATGGTTGTTTAAATTTTGAGAAGTTTTAAGGTATCAATTATTTGACACATTTATATTACAAGAAATGTCGTGATCATATAAAAAAATATAATTTAGCGTATTAATTAGAATACCAACGGTCGAATGAAAGGAAGAATGAGTTCACATTCATTGAGATGAAGAGTCCAATTCGGTGATGTGTAATAAGTTCAAACCTTTATATCAACGTTACAATCAAACAACTGTGATGTCTTCAACAAAAGATAGTACCGTTACTATTAGCAATCACAGTCTTTAACAATTTTTTCTTACAAATATTTGTATATACTTTTTTAATGTAGCACAACCATCTCCACTAGGGATGTACTTCGATAGCATTTGAACAAAAATTCGAGCGCTAGATGGGGCATGAAATTATTGTTAAATTTTCCTAGGTTCAAATACATGTATTCGTATTAGAGGTGTGTGAGCGATGTGGCGGGAAATACAGATACTCCGACAGGGGCGGACCTATGTTTCTTGGTGGGTGGGCGGGTCCTTGAAAAAAAGTTAGTGTATTTTTAGGCAAAAAAAAAAACCCGATCTTATCCCTTGAAAATATAGTTAAACCACTCATCTACACCCTAGTAAATAATTCATTGGTCCACCATTAACTGCCAAGGTGTACATGGTTCGGTTATTATCCTCAACCAAAGCCAAAACCCAAGTTATCGGTTAGTCTATTTTATTTACCAATCAGTTTTTGGTTAATTAGTTCAGTTTATTTAGTTATATTGACGATTTTTACTTCGGTTCATTTAATTGGAGGTTTTTTAAAGAAAAAGTGGTTATGCATATGGATGTTGTAACCTTGGCTTTTGGGGTTTTTTTTTAAAAAATTGATTTTTTTACTTTTTACCCAAAAGTATTTCATAAATTACTTTTACCCTAAAGTTATTTGCTTTTTTACTTTTAACCCAAAACTTTTTATCTTTTCAATCCATCCTCGCGATTTTTTACTTTCAACTTTGATCCTTTATAGGTTTCATTTTCCGCAATTTTTTCGCTTTATGCTGCGTTCTAAATTTTATGAGTTAACACATCGAAACGTGCATCTTTGGTTTAACGTTTTTACGTTTCGTTCTAAATTTTGTGAGTTAACACGATGCAACGTGCGTTTGTGGGTGAACATTTTTACATCCTCTATTTTTTCCCCGTTTGACAGGTTCAACATGACGTATGTGTCATAGATCGACTTAGTTATAACTAAAGAATCCCCGCCGCATTACGGCATGTCGTAATTCTAGTTTTAATTAATAGTTAAAACCAAACTTGTGCTAAAACTTTTGGTTACAAATACATGAAATAGATGTATAAAGAAATGAAATTAAAGTATAAACACATGAAATGGAGGTATAAAAATGAAATATATGAATTGAATATATAAAAGCTAGAAATATATGAAAATATGAATGGTTCGGTTTGATTAATTTGGTTAAAGGATGGTACAAAAAATCCGATAACCAGTTTTTGGTTGATTCGATTTTCAATTAATTAAGTTATTGGTTGATTTTGGTTCGGTTTCGCTCACTTATTGCTCACACCCTAAACACTTTTAATCACGTAAAATATCATTATTTGTTTATTAATAAACCTATAGAAACACTACACTCAAACTAAAGAGGATAAAATACTTGTATTTATGGTGTAACTTAAAATTTATATTATATATATAATATTATAATTATATATATATATATATATATATATATATAATAAACGTATAAAACTGTTATAACCATTTAAAAATCATGGTGTAAGTACTTTTTATAACCAGATAAACGTAACTACTGATTTATTAACCAAAATTTGGTTAAAAATGAAAATATTAAAGTGTAATTAAGATAAGAGAATTAAAATGTAGGGGGAAGGGGTGGCACCACTCACCAAATTAGTGTTTGAAAACTAATTTACTTTTATTTTAGGGATATCAGATTTAAATAACCACAACTTTTTCTAATTGGCCAATAACACTCCCAACTTTCGATTTGTACACAAGCACTCCTAACTTTTAACTTATTGCCCGATAACACTCCCTAACTAACTGAACCATAATCCAGTTAGTTTTTGCTGATGTGGCATCTAATGTGGCCTTTTTGCTGATGTGGCATATGATGTGGCATTTTTATGACATGACAACTGATGTGGCAGCTAACATGACATTTTGATGACATGGCAGCTGACATCAGCTAACTGAGTTAGGGTTCATTTAATTAAGAAGTGTTATCGGCCAATAAGTTGAAAGTTGAAAGTACTGGTGTACAAATCAAAAATTGGGAGTGTTATTGACCAATTGATGAAAATTTGAGTTATTTAAATCTAATGTCTTTTATTTTAAAGTTGTACGATATGTATTAAACGAAAAAAAATTCTTAATTGTTTAGTATGTTAAAATATCCTTTTCAAATAAATTATAATATATACTATAGATGATTCTAGAACCAATTTCATACACGTTTGCCCGTATTGATATTTAATATATTCATATATTGTATAATATTAAAAATATATAATAAATAATCATTTGAACTTGTTAATTAAAAACTTAATATCATTAAAAAATTAAATTGTTAAAATTCACTAGAATTTGTGATATTTTAACTATGTTTTTAGATTAGTTTAAGGTAGGATTTAAGGAAGAAAATAATAAACAAGAATCTCATTACTTGTGAGTAAAACCCATAAATCTTACGGGTAACGTGTAATCAAATACACGTGTATGAAATGAGTATTCAATACATTTAGTCTGATATATAACAAAAACATCAAAATTCGTCCCAAACTTAACTCATTATCATCACCTCTTTCCACCTCACTTATTTATCTTCTCTCACTAATTATTATCCAGTTAATAGAAAGAATGAAGTTTAATTATAAAAGGAATAACTCTTGTACATTTGACTCAAAAATAATTGTTAACAATAACCCTAAAACATCTTTTGGGATGTTGAGTACCACTCAAGTAGCTTTATTATAAAAAATAAATAAAAAAACACGATATACTTGTAAATTTAATGGTTTTATTATGTTTTTCTTTATCATAACCAAACTATCAATGTTACGTCACTTTTTATAAATTCAAAGTCCTACCACACAAAATGAAAAAATGATTTCTTTTGAAATGACTTAACACACAACTCTCTATAATCTATATCACTTTATGGTAGTCAAATCCATACTACTTTAACAACGATAAACACCGATACTATTAAGTCAAAAAATCACCAAGGCAGATGTGATTATCAAGTTCAAAAAATTATAACTACCAGCCGAACAACATAGGTATATGAATTCGTTTATATGGTTTCCATTCGAAAAAACACATGTCGAGATCCTCTTAATTGTTATACCAAGTGCTGGTATAGTACAAATGTTGTAACGTAAAGAACCGATGCCGACTGAAAGCCCGCTAAAATTTCTTTTATAATTTTTTTTGTTTTCTTAGATCCCAAACATATCCTAGCCATATAAAACACGTGTTGGCCATTTGGGTTTTATTTTCTTTCAATTACTATAGGAATACTGGTATCGCAACGAACCAAATCGATAACAACCGAATTCAATTATATATAAATGCCGAACCAATACCAACCAGGTTCCCGCTGCGAAACTCGAGGAGATACTAGTAGTTACTATTTATTTATTTTTTTGGTTATTGTTGTTAATTTATGTTAACTTGACAAGGACATATGGTATCATTATAGGTTCAATAATAACCCAACCCCAAACTCCCTATAAATAAACCCACTTGTCCCTTCCCTGCACACACAGTCATCCGGTAAACACTAAACCATTTCCCACTCTTGTTCTCAAACAATTCAATGGAAAACTACTGGGACAACATCCACCAAATCGACGACTACAGGTACTTCCTCTGTAATTCATTCCACTCTGCTTCTCAATCCTACAACTCACTTTTTGTACTAATAATTTGGCACTACAGTTGGGGAGGATTGGAGGAAACATTCTCCAGGTATTATGACTCGAGCTCACCCGATGGAACCCAGTCAGCCGCGGCTTCCAAAAACATTATGTCCGAGAGGAACAGGCGAAAGAAGCTTAACGATCGTTTGTTTGCGCTACGCGCAGTCGTCCCTAATATTAGTAAGGTGTGAGTGTGTCTATGTTTGTTTGTTTGTTTGCAATTGTTATAATAAGTATTTTCATAATCGGTTGAGGGGGGAATAAAGAATTTTTTATAAGGGGGTGGAAACATTATCTGTCAAGATGCGTTTTGCCTGGGCAGTAATGCGTTGGGAGCAAAATGGACAGTATTTTAGCACGGTTTACTTGGGCTGTTACTGGTTACATATTAAGTTACAGTTATGGATACAAATTTACGATTTGCTCTTTGAAACGTTTGTAGATGGACAAGGCATCGATAATCAAGGATGCGATTGATTATATTCAAACATTGCATGAACAAGAGCAAATGATCAAATTGGAACTGGACGAACTGGAGTCGCGCAAAATTGAGCCAGAGACTTTGGATATGTGTCAAGAGACAGAAGTGTTTATGTCGATGGAGAGATCGAAGAGGATAAGGTCGGATCAAGTGTTTGATCTGAGCGGATCATGGATGTATCCGATTGAAATTCTGGAAGTAAGTCATGAATTTTGGTATTCTACATTTCTTTTTTTGTTTAAAGGTATTTAAATAACATGTAAATGTGACAGCTGAATGTGGAATATGTGGGGGAGAAGATAGTGTTGGTGAACTTAAAATGTAGCAAAAGAAGAGACACAATTGTAAAGCTTTGTGAGGTGTTTGAATCTTTGAAGCTCAATATTGTTACTGCCACTATTTCTGCTTTTCCTGAAAGGCTTTTAAACACTCTCTTTATTCAGGTATCTTCTTTAACTTTTTCTTTTTTTTATATGAAAAACACGAATTATACTTCTCTTGGTTCTCTATTTAAAACCAATTATGTTGAAAAACAAGTAATACGAGAATTGTGAAAACCAATATAAAACATTCATTTATTTGTGTGTTCCTCTAGTATTCAAAATGACTAATATAAAATACATCATGACTATGTAAATGTATACATTTGTGTACTATATGTACTATAGATTAAGTGTTCTCTAATCTATAATTCTCTTTATCATACACAAATTCAAGTTACTAGCAAGAGAAGAGAGAAGAAAGTAGAGAGTTAATTAAAGAGAAAAATCCTTTTATCTTTTACAATAATATTCTTTTGTTTGATTTTTAATAATAAATAATTTAATGGTTCTTTTCATCATTTACAATTATACTCCTCTGTTTGATTCTTAATAATAAATTAATGGTTCATTTTTTCATCTTCTACAATTAAACTCCTAATTTGATTAATTTCCTAATAATTTATTTAATGGTTCATATTACTTATCTCAATTCTCTTATTTTTTTATTATAAATTAAACACTCCCAAAACATACTATATCTAATCTGATTTCAATACGGCTCAACCCATTTAATAGAGACATATGTCTTTTCAAGATAATGTAAACCTAAACAAAGGTGTAATTAAAATAAATTGTGTATAATAGTGTAGGAGCATGCTTTGTTTAAAAAAATCTAATCTAATACTTGAAAAAAATAATAATAAAACTATGTAGTGATAAACTTAAATATCATTAGACTAATCCGGCTTTAAGAAGTTGGCCCAAGCAACCTTTTATTATAAATCGAACACTCCCAAAACAAATGATATTTAATCTGATACTTTAAAAAAATTAATAATTAAACTATGTAGTGACAAAATTAAATATCATTAAATTAAAAAAAAAATTGGTCCAAAAGACACGGGAGGAAATTTGTCTTATAAAAAGAGCTAATAATTGTATAGGATATTATTTCACAATCTCTTAACAGGAACATGTCTCACAAATCATGGAAACATCAATGATGGCTGGGCCTTGTAGGCCTATATTTATAGTTATAAAAACATCAACAACATATTAAAATTGTTATATATATAAAATTGGAATGTTTAAACAAAAATCATTAGTAATTGTGGACAAATGAATCAGTTATCTTCTAAAACCTATACATTTAAGATCCAATATAAAAATAAAAAAAAAAGTTAAATGAATTAAGGATTAATATGTATTGATTTAAGCAAAGGTCTCCTTTGGTAAAGGGCATACTATTATCATATTATTCAATAGCTTGTCTCCACGTGTTATTTCGTTGTTAAATACCTCATGTAATCATTGAATGAAGACGTTTTATTTATTTATTTTAAGACGACAAGTATCCCTGTATTATCTGAAAATGTTATTTATTGTTTAAATACTATTTTAATGATACTACATGATTTTATCAGATATTTTAAAATCATTTAATATTACATAATATTAAGAATTATATTTTATCAAAGGTGACATTAGCCTGAATAGTTTTTTTTGTAGAAGATATTACGTTTGTAAACATATAAAATATTACGGTGCAAAGGTTAAATATTATTTAAAACATTTTTAATATTACATACTATTAATATTAAGCCCTATTCTTCACATGGTATTTTTTTTATGCAATGGGACATAAACTTGAATAATTTGTTTGTAAACGTATAAAATATTACATTGCAAATTACAAGGGAAAAAACATGAATGTGACAAAAGAGGTTTAAAAGTAAACCCCAAGACAAGTAGTGAATTATTTATATTATCTTTCTTTTTTAATATAAGAGCATGCTGTCAAAACTTTAAATAATGATAATTGACTAGAGTATTTTAACCTTTTTTATGTTATAAATCACGGATTTTGACATTTTTGAGCATAATATAAGCAAATTTGTTATTTTAAGTATAACAATGACATCTTTAATCTCAATTTGTAAACACGTGGTGACTCTAGACATGGTGGCTCTAGAATTTTTTACAACCGTTGCTTTATAAAGATATATGGTGAGTCTGTGTCAGTAAAGTGTCATACATAAATAACAAAAAAAGTAAACAAGCCTTAATTGATACAACATACAAAAACAAGAATCAATACTTTATGACACATAAAAATATACATAATTCTTATAATGTAACATGACGATAAAGTAGAGTACTTTGATGGGAATTAAAACAAAGCAAACAACAACATTAGTTATTAATTATTTATTAGGATTATAAAAATAGGAGAATATGTTCTATGATATGCTTTACGTGGAAGTTCTTTTAATAACAAAATTAATTTTTGTAACAGGCTGAGAAGGAAGACATTGATACTTTGAAGATGCAAATAGAAACAGCCATTTCCGCCTTAAATCATCCACAACCAATCATCATGTAAAACACACTGCTAAACCATTTTTTCTTCTCTTTCTAAGAATACAGACTGTAACCAACAACAGCTTAAATGCATCATCATCTCTCCTCTCTCTCTCTCTCTCTCTCTAAGACTCTCTCCTCTCTCTCTATATATATATGTTATATATATTAGTTATGAGTAAGTTAAGGAAAATGAAGTTTTTGTTTGTTTGATTTTGTATGTATACAAGATTTGAAATTCAATGAGACAATTTCGATTTTCGAGCATATATAAAATCTTTAATAGGACAAATGGGGTTATTTTTTAATTCTAACAGGAAAAAGGATCCAACTGTCCAATTCTTAGCAAGTGTATCTAATTGGATAAAATTCTATGAAATGTATGTGGTATTATTATACATCTGTAATAATTCAAAAGATAAAAAAATTGTTGGAATTTTTGAAGACCGTTGGTACTTGATAAACCATAGTTTGAGCTGATTCTGTAATAGTTAGAAAACAAAAGGGTCAAAAGTGTCATTTTGTGAAACATCTATGTACGCGGTGTAATTAATTGCCCAACGTATTTAATAAATACGTTGGGTGAACAGTCTGTATAAATACCTTGTTCAATGAAGTTATGTCCAAGTTTCTTGGACAGATTTTGGTGATCTTCTTGTGTTGTGATTTTTGCTATTGTGCTTTCATCCGAATATCCAGGTGTTGTTATTCATTACATGTTATTGGGATTTCATATACAACATTAGTTGTTTAATCCAAATAAGATTCTTCATCTTCTTTGCTTGGTTTTTCTTAGTATTTGCACATTCAAACAACTAATCCATAGTCGTTTGGGTAAAAAAAATCAACCACCTTCCCTACTTTTCTTGTCTTTTCTCGATATTTGTTGTAAGCAGCAAGAATTGGAAGTCTTTCCTCACGATACATCCAGTGATGCAACATCACCCACTCTTTGGTTTTTAGCTCAGTGATCTGCCTTCCTTTTGGTAACTGAAACTGGTACGTGTTTCCATCATGTGGCAAGTTTCGATGCTGATCGTCAATGAGCAATCGCACGAATCTAGGATACATCGCCCATGCACCTTTATTGATGTTGTCAATCATGCAGTAAAAAATCAATCCAGAAAGTTGAACGGCTGATTTGTACACAGATTCAGCATAGCCGCGGACCACTCTAGATTCAAGCCATCATAACCGCACTTTCGATGACAGATGCTCATACAAAACGTGTGCAAAATGAATCTCCAGTCTTTCGTTAGCCCTGACTTTTTGATTTCGTTTTTGTGAAGAAAATCTCCGACGTAGTTCATTCCACGAAATCCCTCTAGAATTTCCTCCTTCTTTAGCTTCAATGGATCATTTGCATTATCTCCTAGGCTCAGAACTTTCCGAATTCGTTCCTCGGTCACTCTAATTTTGGAGAACGGGAAGAGCAAGAACGCTGAACAACGTCAAACATATCACAGCGACTGTTAGAAACAAAGAAATTAGAGTGACCGAGGAACGAATTCGAAAGTTCTGAGCCTAGGAGATAATGCAAATGATCCATTTAAGCTAAAGAAGGAGGAAATTCTAGAGGGATTTCGTGGAATGAACTACGTCGGAGATTTTCGTCACAAAAACGAAATCAAAAAGGTCAGGGCTAACGAAAGAATGGAGATTCATTTTGCACACTTTTTGTATGAGCATCTGTCATCGAAAGGGCGGTTATGATGGCTTAAATCTAGAGTGGTCCGCGGCTAAGCTGAATCTGTGTACAAATCAGCCGTTTAACATTTCTGGATTGATTTTTTACTGCATGATTGACAACATCAATAAAGGTGCATGGGCGATGTATCCTAGATTCGTGCGATTGCTCATTGACGATTAGCATCGAAACTTGCCACATGATGGAAACACGTACCAGTTTCAGTTACCAAAAGGAAGGCAGATCACTGAGCTAAAAACCAAAGAGTGGGTGATGTTGCATCACTGGATGTATCATGAGGAAAGACTTCCAGTTGTTCTTGCTGCTTACAACAAATATCTAGAAAACACAAGAAAAAGTAGGGAAGGTGGAAGTCGTTCAGTTGATGTCTCTGAAGAAGCTGAAGAAGAAGAAGAAGAAGAAGAAATTCCTCTGGTACGTAAGCGGAAAGAAAAAGGAAAGAAAGTAGTAGAAGAGGAACCTTCGAGGAAGAAGAGCAAGAAAGATACGCAAAACCCAGAGCGAATCATGGCTGACAGCATTCGCGCTGGATCGACCAGGGAAGAGATCGAAAGGATGCAGGCCATTCATGTAGTGGCAGAGGCTGAGAAACGGGAGAGGAGAATGAAAGGAAGGGAAATGACCGAATCTGAAACCCGGAGGTTGTTACATCAGAGCAAGAACAGTTAGATAGATTCGTGGAGAGACTTTTTGCTGACAGAATCTGAAACCCCGGAGGTTGTTCAACGACCTGAACATCTTGTTTGGACATAAGATAAACGTTGGGGCCGGAAATGAATATCTTAAGGAGGGAATTCTCTTTCAGAGGGTAGTCGAACGTGCTAGAGCTCGAAAGATTGAAATAATGGAAATCTTGCTCAGAATGGAAGTGAAAAAGGAAAAAGAAGCGTTAAGCAAGAAGAAAGCAACTGAACAAGAATCATCCTCTCCTCCAACCAAAGATCCATCTCCAGATTCAGACGTCCAGATCATTCAACCACATCCGCCTTCATCCACATATGAAGTCACAATGGAGGCCCATCCAACCATTAGTGAAGCTTTTATTCAACAATCAACTGATGCAGCAACCGAACAACAAGCCGAAGATCCAGCCGCAGACCCTGATGCTCGGAAACAAGATTGAAGAAAATCAAGCACGCAATGGTCTAGGGGGATATTGTTGGAACTTTTCGAGAAGGAATTTGCTGACGAGGGGGTTTTGCCGATACTGGAGGTTTGGGTGGAACGCTTGCAGATGATCCTTCTCCTGATTTTCTCTTCTTTGGCGCTGCAGCTTCGCTTGGAGAAGGCTCCTGTGGATCAGCAAAAAGTCCCTCTACGAATCTATCTAACTTTTCTCGCTCTGATGTAACAACCTCCGGGGTTTCAGATTCGGTCATTTCCCTTCTTTTCATTCTCCTCTCCCGTTTCTCAGCCTCTGCCACTGCATGAATGGCCTGCATCCCTCGATCTAGCGCGAATGCTGTCAGCCATGATTCGCTCTGGGTTTTGCGTATCTTTCTTGCTCTTCTTCCTCGAAGGTTCCTCTTCTACTACTTTCTTTCCTTTTTCTTTCCGCTTACGTACCAGAGGAATTTTCTTCTTCTTCTTCAGCTTCTTCAGAGACATCAACTGGACGACTTCCACCTTCCCTACTTTTTCTTGTCTTTTCTCGATATTTGTTGTAAGCAGCAAGAACAACTGGAAGTCTTTCCTCACGATACATCCAGTGATGCAACATCACCCACTCTTTGGTTTTTAGATTAGTGATCTGCCTTCCTTTTGGTAACTGAAACTGGTACGTGTTTCCATCATGTGGCAAGTTTCGATGCTAATCGTCAATGAGCAATCGCACGAATCTAGGATACATCGCCCATGCACCTTTATTGATGTTGTCAATCATGCAGTAAAAAATCAATCCAGAAATGTTAAACGGCTGATTTGTACACAGATTCAGTATAGCCGCGGACCACTCAAGATTTAAGCCATCATAACCGCCCTTTCGATGACATATGCTCATACAAAACGTGTGCAAAATGAATCTCCATTCTTTCGTTAGCCCTGACTTTTTGATTTCGTTATGTGACGAAAATCTTCGACGTAGTTCATTCCATGAAATCCCTCTAGAATTTCCTCCTTCTTTAGCTTCAATGGATCATTTGCATTATCTCCTAGGCTCAGAACTTTCCGAATTCGTTCCTCGGTCACTCTAATTTCTTTGTTTCTAACAGTCGCTGTGATATGTTTGACGTTGTTCAGCGTTCTTGCTCTTGCCGTTCTCCAAAATTCTTCTATGTGATGGAGTAAATATGTTTGACGTTGTTCAGTTGATGTCTCTGAAGAAGCTGAAGAAGAAGAAGAAATTCCTCTGGTACGTAAGCGAAAAGAAAAAGGAAAGAAAGTAGTAAAAGAGGAACCTTCGAGGAAGAAGAGAAAGAAAGATACGCAAAACCCAGAGCGAATCATGGCTGACAGCATTCGCGCTGGATCGACCAGGGAAGAGATCGAAAGGATGCAGGCCATTCATGCAGTGGCAGAGGCTGAGAAACGGGAGAGGAGAATGAAAAGAAGGGAAATGACCGAATCTGAAACCCCGGAGGTTGTTACATCAGAGCAAGAACAGTTAGATAGATTCGTGGAGGGACTTTTTGCTGATCCACAGGAGCCTTCTCCAAACGAAGCTGCAGCGCCAAAGAAGAGAAAATCAGGAGAAGGATCATCTGCAAGCGTTCCACCCAAACCTCCAGTATCGACACAACCCCCTCTTCAGCAAATTCCTTCTCGACCCAGACCTTTTCAAGAGCTCTACAACCGTCTATCTAAGGAAATCGGGTCTTTCTCTGCTAGGAATTCTGTCTGTTGAAGAATAAAGTCAATGATACCGATGATCTCAAGAGAAAGTTGAAAGAGCAAAGGTTGAAGAACAAAGAACTGCATACATACGTTGCTAAGCAAACATAATTCATTAGATTTCAGCAGGTAGGGATGGAGAAGTTGTATGAAATGGTTCAAGAGCTATATGGTGCTGCAAACAAAAAGCCAAAGTACTCAAATGAAGAAATCTTTAACTTTGACTTATTTAAAGAAAGAGAGCCGAAAAAGAAAGCAGACAAAGCTAAAAAGAAGGAAAAGCGTCTTGAATCAGCGGTTGATGTTGGCCTTGATGACGACAGCGACGAAGATGAAGTTGACAAAGCAGAAATGCCTGCAAAGTTCTTGGAATAGGGGTTGGAAGAAGATGTGGTGTATGAAACGGATGGGGGAGATGAATTTGAACCACAGCTCCAGAGTGGTTCAAAAAGGAACGAGCGAAAATGCCTGACTTTTATCAGGTAATCACAGTTGAGAAAACTGAGATTATTGATAAAATCATTAGTTGGAAGTACTGCAATCTGACCGGGTGGTTCGTTGTAAAACGAAGAGGTGGAGTGATTCAATATTTTCGAAGCGCTCAAGATATGCAGAGCTTGCCCACATGGGACGTACGTGAGCTTAGCAAGCATGAGCTGATTAATTCGACAAATAGCAGCATAGGTGGAGATTTAGAAAGATTAATACAAAGAGAATGCTTGCGAGGATTTTCAGTGTTCAAACCTCAGCGCCCCAGAAAACGTGTGTCTAAAACCACCAAGGATCTGTTCACGGTAAAGGAAAGATAACGTGGGTTATAAATCCAACAAAGGTGGTTACCAGGGTGAAGCTTCCTCCAGAGCAACCTGTGACGCTCACCAATTTCAAGAAGTGGTTCTATGACGGCAAAACAGGTGAGGCAGTCATAAGGTCTGATTCAAATGAAGACATTCGCCTTCTGGACCCTATGGATGATTTTATGTTCTGTCTTTCCGACTTGAACATCTTGTTTGGACATAAGATAAACGTTGGGGCCGGAAATGAATATCTAGTGGAGGGAATGCTCTTTCAGAGGGCAGTAAACGTGCTAGAGCTCGAAAGATTGAAATAATGGAAATCTTGCTCAGAATGGAAGCGAAAAAGGAAAAAGAAGCGTTAAGCAAGAAGAAAGCAGCTGAACAAGAATCATCCTCCCCTCCAACCAAAGATCCATCTCCAGATTCAGACGTCCAAATCATTCAACCACCTCCGACTTCATCCACATATGAAGTCACAATGGAGGCTCATCCAACCATTAGTGAAGCTTTTATTCAACAATCAACTGATGCAGCAACCGAACAACAAGCCGAAGATCCAGCCGCAGACCCTGATGCTCGGAAACAAGATTGAAGAAAATCAAGCACGCAACGGTCTAGGGGGGATATTGTTGGAACTTTGGAGACCGTTGGTACTTGATAAACCATAGTTTGAGCTGATTCTGTAATAGTTAGAAAAACAAAAGGGTCAAAAGTGTCATTTTGTGAAACATCTATGTACGCTGCGTAATTAATTGCCCAGCGTATTTAATAAATACACTGGGTGATCAGTCTGTATAAATACCTTGTTCAATGAAGTTATGTCCAAGTTTCTTGGACAGATTTTGGTGATCTTCTTGTGTTGTGATTTTTGCTATTGTGCTTTCATCCGAATATCCAGGTGCTGCTATTGATTACATGCTATTGGGATTTCATATACAACACTAGTTGTTTAATCCAAACAAGATTCTTCATCTTCTTTGCTTGGTTTTTCTTAGTATTTACACATTCAAACAACTAATCCATAGTTGTTTGGGTGAAAACAATCAACCACTGTGATCCGAATCTGTTTTGGGACTCACAAAAACAACCACCTAAAGGGGTGTTTGTAGGGGTGTTTGTTTACCTCTTAATAAGGCTTTTAATAGTTCAGACTATTTGTTTTGTGAATATATGTCTGAATGGTTCAGACGTTTGCCTCTGAATGTTTAAGCATTATACTAAGTCTGAATGGTGCAAGAGTGGATTGATTCAATATTGTTCCAAATTCACTTGCCCTTGTAGCAATACTATAAATCTTTGCCGTGAACTCGTCTACTGTGTCGTCTTCCTTCATTTGCAATAACTCAAATTCTGAAATCAGTGTATGCAAATGCACCAAATCTCTCTTGAAGTTTTGCAATTTCGAACTTGCAATACAACATTTTCCGATATTGCTTGGAACAAATATGTAATTGCCGACTTATCTTTCTTTATATCCGGTTGTGTATTTTCTAACAGTTCAATCGTTTCCCAAAGTCCATTCGCTTCTAAATTGTTTTGATGCGAATTGCCCAAACCGTGTAGTTTGTAGATTTCAAAATTGGGCATTGAAATTGGGAAAGAGAACTTCCTTCCTTTTGAGTTACAACTTGTTGATTTGGTCCGGTTGTTCCTGACATGATTTCTGACCGAACGATTTTCACTTTAACAAAACTTGCAATCAAACAACCTTACTTCCTTGTCTCGTAAAATTTCCTGACCCACCAATACGAACCAACTGTACGATTAAAATTCAATTCCATTGAATCCAATAACCTTTCAAATCTTTAACCCGTGAATAACCACAACGCGCAATAACCGAATTCCTGTGAATATCTAATTCGCACTATAACCCCAAAATAAAAAACCCTAAATTTCGAATAGAACCCTTGTTCGACTCCTGAACCAAAACTAATTTGCGAATGAAAAATAAAATTGATGAAACCTAATTGTGAATGTCTTCATGCGATTCCTCTTGCCTTGCGAATTGTTGTACACAGTGAATTAAGATCAATAGCCTGGCGCTATAATACCAATTGTTGGCCCCAATCGATCTTTACAACTTGATATTAAAACTTGAAAAGAGAAAGAACAATGAAACTGACAGAACTTCAATATAATAGGATGATTGTGATGATACATAATGAAATCCTAAACCCAATTTATACTACTCGAAAGGTTGCGTCTCGAATCATCACAACCCTTGCTCTAATCGATGTGTTTATTGATGTTTGGCGCCATTTGAATTGGTGTGTCTTTCTTGATACATCACATTCCCTTCAGGTAGGTTATAAACTTTCAATCTTGATGCTTCTTGTCCTTATAGCCAACTGACGCGTGCCATCGCCCAAAACCCAAATTTTTAAAGAGCCCGAAAGGTTTTTATACGCTTTATATATATGTATATATATATATATATATATTATATATATGTGTATATATATATGTGTGTGTATATATATATGTATATATATAGGGGATGGTTTAAATGAGAACGCTATCAATCATGAGAACCGTGAGAACGAATGAAAAAACCACTATAACTTGGTCAAAAACAAGTGAAATTCAAAATTTCTTTTTACACTTGTCATTATTATTCGAATACAATTCTAGAAATTTAATTCACATATTTAAATTTACGTGAATCTGAAAATAAAGAAAATTTACACATGTGTAAGTTTGCCATTTACACATGTGTAAAAAATCCAATAAGAGTGATTTTGAGAGGAGAAATGAATTATTGTTGTTGTAATTTATTTTTTTGATGTTGTATTTTAATTAAAATGATGATTCTATTAAAAAATGGTTTTGATTGGTTTTCTCATTCGTTCTCACAGTTCTCGTAATATTTAGTGTTCTCAACATAACCCTACCCTATATATATATATATTATATGCATCCATTTATTATGCAAAAAAGTGTTGGGTGGAGTGAAAAAAACCATCCCAAGATAACATAGTGGAGGGGTACGGTCCCAAAAACCTTGCGCCTAGCAATGGACTCATTAGCGAAATAACAGGATAACCTTGCATGACAACATGCAATGGTGCGTTTTCCTTAGAACAATAGGTCCAACAAACGAGCCTTGCGCACTCCGCGCAACGGTAAATTACACCATACACCTGATATGGTCCACACATATTGACCCTTGCGCACTCAGCGCAACGGTAAATTAGACCAACACCGATATGTCACACAATGAGCCTTGCGCACTTAGCGCAACGGTAAATTAGACCAACATCAATAAGTTACACAACGAGCCTTGTGTACTTGGCGCAACGGCAAGTTAGACTTACACGTGAGGCTTAGACCCCGCGCGGAACATACAACCCTCTAGTCATAAACCCTAAAACCTTGCAAGGACAAGACAAACATGAGAGCACCTCATAGTCTTGTAGACAAAAGGATTTATCCCTACTACTCTGTGCTGGCGGAAAAATACTGACAACCTCGCAGAAGGGGTGAGCACTAAGAGGTGTTGACCATACTCAAGGGTACAAAGTGGCAGAACTGTGACGAATGGTTGCTCGCAGGTTGCGTCTGAAAGTGTCAAATGAACAGTGACACAGACACCAGAGTGTTTACCAACCATATCTACGCCAGTGACTGTTCCACCTTCTCCACTTTCGGCTGGTAGCAGGTCTGACGCCAGAGATGTCCGTCCTTACTGTTTGTTTCTATATTAAGAAAGATTAAAAATTATAACAAGTTCATGACATTTTGTTAATACATTTATATAAAAATTGTGATTGATGATGATTTGAGTCAGTTTAATTACTTAAAACATATTTATAAAAACATGGGAAACTTATATTTTTAACGGAAACTATGGCAAATTTTTATAAAATTAATCTTGATTAAGATATGATTAAACTAAAGATTTGGTTGTTAAAAGTGATTAGGAACTTTAATCATGTTTAGATAAAGGATTTAGATAAAAAGTTAAAAATATAATTACTTATATTTTCTTAAACTAAAAATGAGATAAATATATATTTTTTTGATAAAATATATATTTTAAATCACCTTATATGTGCACATGTATTTTTGTATAAAAATATGTTTAAGTGTTCAACTTTTGACAAAATAATATATATCCGGACAAACTCGGACAATTCGGACAAAAAATATATATGGTATAAACGAAACAAACGACAAAGACCAAACGAATAAAATAGTCGACGCGAACCTAACGAGCAAAACAAACACATAAACCGATACACTTTATATTTACTGGAATTTTTAAATATATATAACTTATAGTTTTTTTATAGATAATTTTTTATAAGTTATAACAAATACTAGAAATATTTTTGGATAAGCCCAACTATAAAATTATTATACTAAGCCCATTTTTATAAAACTATATTGGGCTAAAACTATTTTTATAAAAATATATGGACTAGCCCACTTTCATAAAATTAACTTTGGGCTAAGGCCCACTTGTATAAAAATCAAACTTGGGCTAAGCCCACTTTTATAAAAATCAAACTTTGTGCTAAGACCCACTTTTATAAAAATAAACTTTGAGCTAAGCCCACTTTTATAAAAGTTTACATGGGCTAGACCCATTTAAATAAAAGATAACTTTGGGCAGGCCCACTTTTATAAAAAAAATATATAAATTGGGCTAACCCATTTAATAAGAACTAACTTTGGGCTAAAACCCACTTTTATAAACCAATTGGGCTTAATATGCTAAATAAACGAAACTAGGTTGGGCTAGCCCCACATACATGAAACAAATTGGGCTAGGCTCACACAAAGTAAGCAAATTTGGGCTAGGTCCATACTTACAAAAGCTTTTGGGCTAGGCCCATATGTAATGAATTATTAGATTGAGTTATTTACAATTAAATCATGGATTAGGTCCATTTAATCAATCTAACATATATATATATATATATATTATAATATAATATATGTATGTATATCAACAAAGAAAAACCAACAAATACAAGTACGAAATTCAAGATAAAATACTTGTAGGAAAAACAAAACGAAAGCCTAAGTGTCTAATAGATTAGAACACTTGTAGGTAAAAAAACGAACGAAGTATCAGGAATCGAATAGAGATTTGTACAGAACGCAAATCAGTGAGCTCATGTTTTCCCTTTTATTTTAACGTTTTTATGGTTTTAAACGTATGGGGATGTATACATGTTACAATTATTATAGCTGGGAAAATGAAAATATTTAGATCACATGTGAATAAGGCTCAAGCATTGGGGCCATTAATGAATAACAAGTACCGAGGAACAAGGGGATAGATCTATTGGGTTTGGGCGAGCCCCACTCTATTACGGCAATAATAATAGATCGTATTAGAGTGCTTTTGTGTCTAAAACGAGTGTCTCAGACACATAATAAATCGTCAAGGTTTGGTTGCCATCTTATTCGGCATACAGATTAGTGTTCTTGCAACACAGTAATGATCTTACAAGTTTCATTAGGCTATATTAAACAAGTTTATTTCAAATGTTTTTGTTAATTCATTTGATACAAAATTTATAACATGAATTCACTAGCTTTTGTTGACATTGTTTTCAAAACTAACATGTATTACAGGAAACTAGTGGATGGCCTTCGGGGAAAAATCTTGTTCGTTTGTTGTGAAGTCATGATGTTATGTTTCATCCAGTCTTTGTTGTTATGTATTTTATAAACTTATGTCTAAATTTTAAATAATGTTGTTAAACTTGTGGTTTGTTTTAAAGACAAAAGTTTATATGTGAATTATGGTTAAATAAAAAGTATGGATGAATGTTTTGTAATGTAATACAATTGCCGTTTACTTGGTTGAATGCAACGATTGCCGCTCTGGCCACACCTCGCGACACGCTTCCGCTACATCGAAAATCGGGGTGTGACAATAAAACCGTTAAAAGCTCCTGCCTTGAACCTCCTTGATCACCAGAACACCTCTTGCAGCCTAGATCTCCTTCTTCTTGCTCAAAATCTCCAGAAAAGTTGCTCCAAAAGCCTCTAGTTCGTCCAAGTTGGTCCCAAGTTGTGTTTTACTTCAATAATGATTCATTAAATAACAAACAAGTCACAAACCAGCTTTGTTTCGATACTTTCTGGATAAAACACCCGCTCGCCGGCTGCGAGAGGGTTACAAGCTTCCGGTCGCGCCCCGCGACCGAGTGAAGTTCCGGAGATAACTATCCCTCCCTCACGGGCATCGAGAGAGATGTGGTTTGTCGGTCGCGCCCCGCACAGGGTTGAAACTCCTTATTTACGTTTCTTTTCCTCTTATTCGATCCAATCACGTCCCGGCTCGGTTCTTTTCACCATTTTCGCTTGTTTTTCCCATCCTTCCAACCGTTTTCACGAACCAAGACTTGCAAACGCATTTGGATTAAAAGTAGATAAATTCTTGACAAACCGAAACGAAAACGTGCTAAAACTATACAAACTCTACATGATAAATGGATTTATTATTCAATACATCAAATATCCCCACACTTGCTCTTTTTCGCCATTGAAAAAGAATTGTGCATAAACGGAATCATAACCAAACAATTACTCGATTTCAATAACTAAGGTTATTTTCATTAGGGAATAAGATTTATGTTAACCGCGATTGCAAGTATTGGATCCACTTAAACTCAAAATTCGGTTCAAACCTCTTATCATGTTAATTTAGTTTAAATGCGGTCAATCTACCTAGGGTCTCACACTAGAGTCCATAGTATTCCTAATCCCACCTCAAGCTTATGGAAGAAAAGGAACGAATTATTTAAACCCTTTCCTAACCGTTTATACCAAAATATAAAGAATTTAAAATCAAGGAATTTTCTCTCTTTTTTTTCTCTTTTTTCATTTGAGCATTTGATTTCTTTTTGCATATTTAACCCAGAGGTTGTCTCAACCAGAGTCACCATCCCCGAAAGCGACAACGTGGGCTTCGATACTTAAAACTTCAACTAACCCTAGAGGGATTCTCGATCAGAGTTACCATCCCCAAGGAAGATTCCATAGGCCTCGCCTACTTTTCAATCAAGCTCATTTTTTTCTATGTTTTTTCTTTTCTTTTACATGATTAAAAATTCTAATTATTTTAGATTATAACGGTATTCCTTATACTATTTTTGGCGGTTTCAGTTTCCCATTTTTCCTAGATGAGTACTCACTAGTAGACCGACAATTAAGGTATATTAATCTCAAAGAAAATAAGAACCGAATCGAGCCTACTCACATATCCCAAGTTAGACACAAACTCACCCTTTTATTTCTCATATTATTATTATTTGAAACCGAATAAAAATTAATTTATCTATCATTTTCTGTTTAATTTCATGCAACCTTCTTTTTCAAATGACATTTTCGGATTTTTTGAACAAAATCAAACTACTACACTACTCTACTATCTCATCCCCACACTTAAATTTTTGCATTGTCCCCAATGCAAAGACGAGACTACCTACCACTCAAAATAAAAAAAAAACAAAATAAAGAAAAAAACACAATACAAAAGGGAAGCGACTTAGCTGGTAGTGCAAGACTGTCAATGTGCCAGTCAATCCACTCATGCTCTCCAACCGAACGCGCTCAGTGTACCACTCTCAAAGCTCTCATGCGAACGGAAACAGCATACCACATCGACCTATCACCATGCACTTACAAAATGTAATATGATAAAGCAAAATAAATAAATTGTTTTGAAAGATTGTTCACCACAATACCCAAACCAGCCAACACCACCCACAAAGTAAATTGTTTAAAAATACAGACTATTAATAAATTAAAACAGCAGAAAAGAAAAATAAAGATAAAGCTCCGCTGCTGCTTCAATCGTCCTCCTCCGACTCTTCCGACGCCTCGAATACCTGATACGGTTGAACGTCCTCCATACCCGCAAACTGACTTGACCCTGCCTGACACCTTGGATGCTGAAAGTAGATGGGATCCCCATGTTCAGATTCTGCATCATATACCTCATCCCATCTTCTAGCCTCCCCTGGCTAGCCTCATGCATGCGCCTACTCTCTAACATGGTCTGGCGAACTCCACCAAACTGCTGGTCAACATAGCCTCGCAAGTCCCCGAACCCCGTCTCCATCCTGTCATACAGAGAATCTAAAGTCAGTGGGCATGGGCGAGGCTCACATAGAGGATACTGTCGTCCTGGCAGCTCCTGGCACGTAACCGGGCGCTGATATCGAGTGGGAATGCCAGCCTGCATAGATGATGCAGCTTCAGATCCGGGAGGCGGTTGCATCTGAGGTCCCTAGCGGACCGGCAGCCAGCTAACAGGCTCTTGGGTCGTCAAAATCCCGGCAGCCTGGAGGTCTCTAATGCTCATGACGTAGGGGGCGGGGCCTTCTCTCAATCTTTCTTGGGGATATCTGTCGAACACCCCTAAACTCTCGGCTAAGCACGTAATCAAGGGCGCACAATACACCCTTACCCCGGGCCCCCCCTCCACAATCGCTTCATCGACCATGAAAATATCATGGCCAGGTTTGCCGGCCGTCCCTCCACCATACACATCAGATAGAACAAACTTACCTGATTTACTTTGTTGTCCCCCTGCCCTCTTCCAATCAGTGTAGCAGCAAGAATCTTGTGGATAAACCAGTAGACCGGATCAATAATGTCACTTGCCACCATGTTGTTTGAATATGGAGCAGAAGAGATTGTACCCCAAAACCTGGCGAGCTCATCCGTCTGAACACTATGGGGGTGCCTCATTTTAAAGAACCCCTGAAGGCTAGTGGCGAAGTCCGGTGCCTAAACTCCTCTAACGAGTATATTTGCGAGGCCACCGCAAACTGTGGAATCGTCATCTCAAAAACTTGCCTCCCCAAGGCAAACGAGACAGCATCACTCTCATTGAAATTACCCTGCTGGTATTCGAACATAGAGTGAAACTCGTAGGTGATCTCTTTGTACTGTCTAGCTCCGTAGTCCAACACCCTTCGGAACTTGTCACCCAACAACTGTTCAATCCTACCCCTTTAACCCAAATTGTCAATCAAATCCCAATCAATCCTCCTATAGGGTAGCAGCTCACAAGTGACTAGATTAGAAAGCCTTTCCCACTCGTGGGAGTCTATATCAAACTGGAGAAGGGGATTGTCCACTATTCTCGTACTCTGCCCATGAGGAACACCGTCCCCCCTGTATCTGATTCTGCATCGGCCAAAGTATGAAGGCTGTTGTGGTGCATCAGCGGGGTCACCTCTCTGGCGAGGTGTTGGCCCTCTCCTCTTTTGTCCGGCCCTGCTCGAACTACCCTCTCCAGACATCTGCATAAAGCACAAGTAAGACAAGCACGACATTAGAAAGAGGCAACCACATAAAACAAATGATAGCATTTCATTCGCGGTCATGGTCTGAAAAAGATATACAATTTACCACATAATTTTAGATACATTTTAGCAGTGTGTAACATTATTAATTAATAAAAATCGTATCTCGCCCGAATGGAGATTGAGTACGGGAGAGACCGAATCCTATATGCATGACCATCCAAATGTCACTAACCCTCGAAAACATATCAAAAACCATACAACTACCCCCCTCTTGGCACTTTAATTGTCCTCAATTAAACCGATGTGCCGAAACATGACCCAACATTGAGTGTAAATCTAAAGATGAAAACAATTTGAACATAGCAGAAATAACGGGTTGACGATCTTAAAAATCTGATTTTTATAGTCAATGTTAACCAACCCGCATCCCCACACTCAATGCTGGACCTCACCAAACCCGCCAAGATATACCCTGCATACACTTAATCTACCCACAGAAAGTAACAACCATAACCATCAAAACTCAAATCAAACCAAGTTTATCCCAATCCGCAAATTAACCGAACATGCAGTTGTCACTGAACCAAACACCAAAATAAACGCAACAAGTAGATATACGATGAAAATGAAAGCATAAAGGTTGCGAAAAACCATACCTTGGTGCAGATCTGCAAGAACTAGTGCATAAATAATTTAGAAGTTACAACACTAGTAAAAAACGCGGTTGAAAGGGGAAAAAACGGAGGTATTCACTTAAAAATGGGTGAAGGTTGATGTAGGGAAGAAAAAATGGAAGATTTGGGTGAATGTAGTGGGAAAGTGGCGAATTTTGGTGAGAAATAAGAGAAGAGCCGTAATGAAAGTGGTGAAGAAGGTTTTAAAAATGGGTAAAAATGGAGGCTAGGGTTAATAAGCTGCAGTTAGGGTCTCTCGCGGGCCGCGAGAGAGTCATGAACTCCTCTCGCACCCGCGACTGAGCGGTGATTCCGGACTTTATAAGCCTCTCGCGGGCCGCGACCGAGGAGGCTGATGCCTCTCGCGCCCCGCAAGAAGGCTGTTTTCACATAAAGTTTCGAAAATTTTCAAGTTTTGTGCCTTAGAAATTTTTTGAAACATTAATGTTGTCTGTTATAGCTTAATGAACCACCGCTCTCATGCCCAGATTTAACAAAACGTACCTGCAATTTCCCGCTCTCCATCAATGGTGCGTGATGTGATCTGCAAAAACCGCTAAACCGACCCACACACAAACACGCAAAATACGAAAACATGAATTAAATAAAAACAAGAAATGCAATTAAATACCAAAATGTACATACTCTACACTTGAGCCGAAACCCAAGAACCTACGCGGTATGAGGTGGACATTCTAGAGGAGTTTCCTCCGTCTCAGTGGGATCTGGTGGTCCTCCTAAATAGTGTTTCAAGCGATGCCCATTGACCTTCCACGTCCCTCCATCAGCTTCATCTTTCAGCTCGATAGTTCCATACGGGAATACCTCATTGACCACATACGGGCCGGGCCATTTTGACTTCAATTTTCCCGCAAATAGTTTCAATCACAAGTTATATAAAAGCATCATGTCGCTGATTTGAAACTCTTTCACACTCTTCAATCTCCTGCCGTGCAGCGCCTTGGTTTTCTCCTTAATGCTCCAGGAACGCTCATACGCCGCATCCCGAAGTGCCTCCAACTCGTGAATTTGGAAGTATCGTCGCATGGCAGCTTCATTGAGGTCCAAATTCATGGTTTTCAACACCCACAGTGCCCTACGCTAAAGTTCAACCGAGAGATGGCAGGCTTTACCGTAAACGATCATGAAGGGCGTGGTGCCTAGCGGTGTCTTATAGGCAATGCGAAACGCCCATAAAACATCATTTAACTTGTCGGACCAGTCCTTCCGACTTTTGCCTACCGTCTTCTCGAGGATCCGTTTTACCCCCTGTTCACATTCTCCACTTGGCCGCTCGTCTGAGGATGATAAGCGGTGGAGAGGCGGTGAGTGACACTGTAGCGCGCCAATGCCTTTTCCATGACGGCATTGCAGAAGTGCGTGCCACGGTCACTAATAATAGCTCGTGGGGTACAAAACGGGTGAATAACTTCTTCAAGAATCTCACCACCACTCGGGCATCATTTGTGGGTAAAGCTTGAGCTTCAACCCATTTAGAAACGTAGTCAATAGCCACAAGGATGTACCGATTCCCGCTAGAGACGGGAAACGGTCCCATGAAGTCAATCCCCCATACATCAAAAACTTCAAGAACTTGGATCGGATGTTGGGGCATCTCGTCCTTGGATGAGATGTTGCTGGTGCGCTGGCAATGATCACACATCTTAACGAACTCGAGAGCATCCTTAACTACTGACGGCCAATAAAACCGCAATCGAAAACCTTCTTTGCGGTGATGTGAGGACCATGATGACCTCCTGTCAGTCCCTCGTGCACGTGCCTCAAAATCTCCGCCCCCTCTTCTCTACTAACGCAGCGCCTCAGAATCCGATCTCCCCCTACCCGAAATAGAAACGGGTCATCCCAAATGTAACGCCTGACGTGCGGAAGAATTTCTTCTTCTGCTGCGTGGTCATCCCCTTCAGCACTACTCCATTCGCGAGATCATTTGCAAAGTCGGAAAACCACGACATTCCCTCCTTCTCCGCTGTCACAAACTCCACTGACTCGTGGGGAAATCTATCACCGATCTCTTCAACCCTAATTTCTTCTCTACTAGGATCCTCTAATCGGGATAGATGGTCAATGGCCACATTCTCTGCTCCCTTCTTATCTCTAATCTCTATGTCGAACTCGGAAAGCAGGAGAATCCACCGAATGAGACGAGGCTTTGCGTCCTTCTTTTGGAAAAGGAAGCACAAAGCCGCATGGTCCGTAAAGATGATGGTTTTGGAAAGGACAAGGTAGGAGCGAAATTTATTAAACGCGAATACCACTGCTAAAAGCTCCTTTTCTGTAGTGGTGTAGTTCTCCTGAGTATCATTAAGGGTTTTACTAGCGTAGTAAATAGGGTGAAAATGTTTATCACGTCGCTGGCCCAAAACGGCGCCTACAGCATAGTCGCTCGCATCACACATGAGCTCAAAGGGTAAGCTCCAGTCGGGTGAGACGAGGATAAGAGCACTCACCAGTTTCTCCTTAAGGATCGTAAAAGCTTTCAAGCAATCGTCATCGAAGACGAAGGGTACATCTTTTTCGAGGAGTCGAGTCATGGGGCGGGTGATCTTCTAGAAATCTCTAATAAACCGTCTGTAGAAGCCCGCATGACCGAGAAAACTACGGATAGACTTGACGCTAGTCGGTGGAGGGAGTCTGCTGATAGTATCTATCTTCGCCCGATCGACCTCTATACCTGCTCGTGAGATCTTGTGCCCTAGCACTATGCCTTCTGTCACCATAAAGTGACATTTCTCCCAGTTAAGCATTAATCTCGTCTCGACACACCGTTTCATCATCGCATCAAAGTGAGCAAGACATTGATCGAAAGTGTTTCCATAGACAGAGAAATCGTCCATGAAAACATCCATGGAGGTCTCGATCATGTCCTAAAAGATAGCGACCATGCATCGCTGGAAAGTAGCCGGAGCGTTACATAACCCGAACGGCATGAGGCGATACGAGTAGGTACCATACGGGCATGTGAAGGTTGTCTTTTCTTGATCCTCGGGAGCAATCAGTATTTGAAAGTAACCTGAGAACCCGTTAAGAAAGCAATAAAATTGCTGTCCTGCGAGTCGCACCAACATCTGATCGATAAACGGGAGCGGGAAATGGTCCTTGCAGGTGGCGTCATTTAATTTACGATAATCTATGCACACCCGCCAGCCCGTGACTGTTCTCGATGGGATAAGCTCCTTCTTTTCATTCATGACCACTGTCATTCCCCCCTTTTTGGGAACAACCTGTGTGAGGCTTACCCGTGCTGAATAGGAGATCGGATAGATGAGACCAGCTTCCATTAGCTTGAGCACCTCTTTCTTCACAACTTCTTGCATATTCGGGTTTAGACGGCGCTGTGGCTGCACTACTGGCTTAAAGACGTCCTCCATGAGGATCCTATGTGTTCAGAAGGTAGGGCTAATTCCCTTAATATTAGACAGTTCCCACGCGATGGCCTCCTTATTAGACTTCAGGACCTCGATTAAACGTTCCTTCTCCTCCGTTGACAATTTTGAAGAAATGATCACGGGTAAGCTCGAATTGTCACCTAGGAACGCGTATTATAAGTGAGACGGGATGACCTTAAGCTCTACGGCTACTGGTGTCGATAATGGTGTACTCTCGCTAGCGGCACTCACCTCACAAAACTCTAAGGTCTCGGGAACCTCTAGGCAATCGCCCCCTATATCCTCGCTGTCACTCGCCTCGGCTACTAAACTCTCGTTCACTAAGTCGGCTCCTCTAATATGGTCTAAACAGTGATCAATGCACGACATGAATGAATTCAGAAAGTATACGAAGTGACAAGGGCCACTATCGCTGTCGCCACCGCTCGGGTGTTGCATCGACCTTGTGATTTCGAACGTGACGTTCTCATCCCCGACGCGAAGGGTGATTTTCCCATCATGAACATCAATGAGCGCTTTCGCGGTGTGCAGAAATGGGCGGCCTAAGATGATGGGTACCTTCTCGTCGGCCTCCATATCGAGGATGACGAAATCTACAGGAAAGACAAATCTATCGATTTTAACCAATAAGTTCTCTACGATTCCCCTCGGGTACTTAACAGACCTATCGGCTAACGACAGTGACATTCGAGTAGGGGTGAGCTCCCCTAAACCTAATCTCTCGTAGAGTGAGAAAGGCATCAGATTTATGCTCGCCCGAATAGGCATGGAATCGTAAAGATACCCTGATCAGTCAGTTTTTCGGGTAACTTGTTTAAAACCACAGCGGAACATCCTCCAGTCAACGGGACATTCGAAAGCTCCCCCAGCCTATCTTTACGTTTTAGAAGATCCTTCAAAAACTTAGCATATTTAGGCATATGCTGGAGGGCCTCGATGAACGAGAGATTGATTTTTAACTGAGTATACATGTCAAGGAAATTCTCGTATTCCTTGGCATATTTTTGCTATTTCAGACGTGCTGGGTAGGGTAGGCGTGAAGTATCTACGATCGGTGCTGGCCTAACCTCTGTCGATTTTCTCTCCCCCTACTCTCAACTGAAGGTCCACTAGTTGGTGCGGTAATTGATGGGCCTAGCCTAGTGTGCACCCTAGGTGGAGCCTCCATCTTTATTTCTTCATCCACCTCCTCATCACGCTCCCCTACCTCTACCTCTACCCACTTCTTTCAGAGTCCTACCACTGCGTGTAGTAATCGCTTTCGCGTGTTGGTTCGCCGGGTTACGTTGGGTATTGCCCACGAACTGGCCGTGTGGCTGCTCTTGCAGCTGCTTAGCGATACTACCTACCAACCTTTGCAGATCTAAGAGTGCGGACTGTTGGTTTTTCAAGAGGAGATCATGTTCTGCTAGAGTTTTCTGGGTAGCTTGATCCTTAACCACTAATTAAGACAACAACTCCTCAATCCTATCTAGACTGGCCCCTGAACCTCCACTCCTAGTCTGACCCTCCACTAGAGTAGTGACCCTGCCCCCTATTTTGATATGAACCTGATTGGAAACCAGGGGGTTACTGGAAGATCAGAAGTTATTATTATTATTACTACGCCACTAAACTGACTAGAATGACCTGCTCCTATACCTCTACATCCTCTCTACCCACTTCTTTCAAACTCCTACCACTACGTGTAGTTATCGCTTTCGCATGTTGGTTCGCCGGGTTTGGTTGGGTATTACCCGCGAACTGGCCGTGTGGCTGCTCTTGCAGCTGCTTAGCGATACTACCTACCGACCTTTGTAGATCCAAGAGTGCAGACTTCTGGTTTTTCAAGAGGAGATAATGTTCTGCTAGAGTTTTCTGGGTAGCTTGATCCTTAACCACTAATTGAGACAACAACTCCTCAATCCTATCTAGACTGCCCCATGAACCTTCACTCCTAGTCTGACCCTCCTGATTCGAACCCCTACCCCTAAACTGACTAGAATGACCTGACCCTCCACTAGAGTAGTGACCCTGCCCCCTATTTTGATATGAACCTGATTGGAAACCAGGGGGTTACCGGAAAATCAGAAGTTATTATTATTATTACTACGCCACTAAATTGACTAGAATGACCTGCTCCTCTACCTCTACATCCTCTCTGCCCACTTCTTTCAAACTCCTACCACTACGTGTAGTTATCGCTTTCGCGTGTTGGTTCGCCGGGTTAGGTTGGGTATTACTCGCGAACTGGCCGTGTGGCTGCTCTTGCAGCTGCTTAGCGATACTACCAACCGACCTTTGCGGATCTAAGAGTGCGGATTGTTGGTTTTTCAAGAAGAGATCATGTTCTGCTAGAGTTTTCTGGGTAGCTTGATCCTTAACCACTAATTGAGACAACAACTCCTCAATCCTATCTAGACTGCCCCCTGAACTGCCACTCCTAGTCTGACCCTCCTGATTCGAACCCCTTCCACTAAACTGACTCGAATGACCTGACCCTCCACTATTGTAGTGACCCTGCCCCCTATTTTGAAAAGAACCTGATTGGAAACCAGGGGGTTACCGGAAGATCGATAATTATTATTATTATTATTATTATTACACTAATTTGGGTTATAGTTGGAAGTATTATTATTAAAGGGATTCGTCGAACCTCGACTCTGACCGGTGATAAACTCTACCTGCTCGATAGTGAGCGTGGGACACTCTAACGTGTCATGACCCCCTCTACACACCTCACACTTGTCTACCTTCTTCTTTAGCTCATGTATCTCCTTCATGACCTCCCTCTCGGAGCTATCTAAGGCAGCCGCTACCGTAGTTTCCAAGTTAACTTGGTGTAGGCCCGGGTTAACTCGAGGCGTACGAGAAACAGGAATTGAATTCCTGCCGGCAGCGCTGTAATCTACATCGGAATGGGCAAAGATCTCGAAAAGGTCATTACACTCGGCTACTGTTTTCTTTCCCATCAAGTGTCCACCAGCAGAAGTGTCGAATCGAGCGCGGGTCTCAAGGGTGAGACCGTTGTAGAATTTCTCTACAAGCGCCCAGTCTCACAGACCATGTTGAGAGCGGCGGAAGACTAGAGTTTGGAAACGCTCCCAAGCGAGATGGTAGGGCTCGACAGGTTCCATTCGGAATGAATGGATCTGATCACGAAGGCGGGATGCTTTGGCGGGTGGGAAGTATTTTTTAGGAAAGCATCCTGTAGAGCATCCCAAGTAGAAAAAGTACCCGGTGGTTGAGAGTCAAACCAGATGGCGGCTCGACCCCCGAGAGAAAAAGGAAAGACTTGGAGGAAACGGGCATTGTTGCCCGCACCCTCCATATTGAAGGTGTGACATAGACGGGTAAGGCGGTTTATGTGTGCGGGCGCATCCTCATCATCATGACCGTGGAATTGGCAAGAGTTAGTGATAGCGGTCATGATGTAAGAAGGGATTTGCCAAGCTCGATCGGTGTTCATCGGTGGGAGGGTAATGAGTGACTTTGCACCGGTGAAGCCAGTGGTGGCCTGTTGGTAAACGGTCTGGTTATTATTAGCCATGTGAAAGTTAGGTGGTGGCGGTGGTGGGCTTACGTTTCTATGGACTACGCGGGGTGATGGCGAACTGGGTGGTGAAAGTTTAGGTGTAAAATCGAAATCGGGCGGTATAAAGGAACGGGATGAACTTGAAAAAGTGGAGGAAGAAGCACTTACCTTTGGTGCGGGAGAGAACGGCGTATCCATCGGCGGCTTAGGCGGAGGTCCTTGCGAACGCGTATGGGGCATCCACTAAACCGAAAACACGACAAATACAATAACTTCGCAAAAACATTAAAGTATATATATACACAAAAATAAATATTAAACTAATTAAATAACTTAGACTCCTACGTCACAAACGAATAAAAAAATAGACACAAGTGTAATAACAAAGCCTAAATCGAGTAATCAACGCAATTGCCAATGAGAGAGTCCCCGGCAACGGTGCCAAATACTAGATGTTCTAAAAGTAGTTAATTAAAAACAACTCAAATTACCCTAATTCTAGACTCAAATTAAACTCTAGACTCCTAAACTATACTAAACTACTAACCGGCAAGTGGACCGATCAATTGTAGAATAGCATTAAGCATGTCCGGATTATCGAACCCACAGGACTCTCTAATTACTATGACTACTTAACTTAGACTCAATTAAACACTTTGTATATTTTAAGGGGGGTTTGCTACTAATTCTAAATTGTCAATTAAACTAAAATTACTAAATTGGAATAAACCAAACTATGAACTTTGTAGGAAATTGGGAATTGAATCAGGAAAATGAACTAGTCACCTAGGTTGGATTTTTAGACTACTACTCATTTGATTTAACAATAATCTATTAGGTTGAATGTTTTACCGGGATCTTGAAATATTAAAATCTAGGTTTACCTAACAGGACCCTCGACCCTTCTCAGGAAGACACCTGTGATAGCCTACACTTTTTTATTTGTTTACCGGCTCTATAGATTTCTTTTCAGTTATCTTTTAAATTAGTAAAGTGTCTAATTAATTAATTACTTCTAAATAACTAATCTAGACCGACTACAACTTCTATCTTAGCTTAACTGACCTAATATGACAAGGAAATTAGATTTGGGAATTTCTCAAAACCTAAACCTAACAATTTATCTAATTAATTCAGCCAACTAATTGTTATTTCTCAATAACCAATTTAGGTATAATGACAAAACTGATCTTATAATTCATTCAATTGTTTTCCCGGTTTTATTGGCCAATTTTATCGACAACTTCCCGAATCCCTAAAGACACGAATAAGTAACACAAACCTATTCTATGGAAGACATCCACCTAAGTTCATGCAAAACAATCAAACAATCATCAATCAATCAAAATCATGCAAATACACTAAACTAGATAATTAAAGTTGTGAACTTTACCAATTAAACACTCAAACCACAATTAAATTAAAACAAATCAAAGTTTCAAAAAATCCATCATCCAAACCTAGGCAACTGAATCAAATCTAGCCAAATAACATGTTTGAAAAACAAATTAAACAAGGTTTAAAAAAAGAAAGCATAATCAAGTAAAACAAGGGAGTGCAAAGATCAAGAATGGTATGATAAAACCGTTAAAAGCTCCTGCCTTGAACCTCCTTGATCACCTGAACACCTCTTGTAGCCTAGATCTCCTTCTTCTTGCTCAAAATCTCCAGAAAAGTTGCTCCAAAAGCCTCTAGTTCGTCCAAGTTGGTCCCAAGTGTGTTTTACTTAAATAATGATTCATTAAATAACAAACAAGTCCCAAACCAGCTTTGTTTCAAAACTTTATGGATAAAACACCCTCTCGCCGGCCGCGAGAGGGTTACAAGCTTCCGGTCGCGCCCCGCGACCGAGTGAAGTTCTGCAGATAACTATCCCTCCCTTGCGGGCCATGAGAGAGATGTGGTTTGCCGGTCGCGCCCCGCGACCGGGTTGAAAATCCTTATTTATGTTTCGTTTCCCCTTATTCGATCCAGTCAGGTCCCGGCTCGGTTCTTTTCACCATTTTCGCTTGTTTTTCCCATCCTTCCAACCGTTTTCACGAACCAAGACCTGCAAAACGCATTTTGATTAAAAGTAGATAAATTCTTGACAAACTGAAATGAAAACGTGCTAAAACTATACAAACTCTACATGATAAATGGATGTATTATTCAATACATCACGCGCCAATGCCTTCTCCATAACGGCATTGCAGCAGTGAGTGCCACGGTCACTAATAATAGCTCGTGGGTACCGAAGCGAGTGAATAGCTTCTTAAAAATCTCACTACCATTCGGGCATCATTTGTAGGTAGAGCTTGAGCTTCAACCCACTTGGAAACATAATCAATATCCATGAGGATGTACCGATTCCTGCTAGAGACGGGAAACGGTCCCATGAAGTCGATCCCCCATACATCAAAGACTTCAAGAATTTGGATTGGGTGTTGGGGCATCTCGTCCTTGGATGAGATGTTGCCGGTGCGCTGGCAACGATCACATGTCATACCGAACTCTAAGGCATCCTTAACTATCGAAGGCCAATATAAACCACAATAAAAAACCTTCTGTGCGGTAATGTGCGGACCATGATGACCTCCTGTCGGCCCCTCATGCACGTGCCTCAAAATCTCTTCCCCCTCATCTCTACTCACGCAGCGCCTAAGAATCCTATATCCCCCTACCCGAAATAGAAAATGGTCATCCTAGATGTATCGCCTCACATCGCGGACGAATTTCTTCTTCTGCTGAGTGGTCATACCCTTCAGGACCACTCCATTTGCGAGGTAATTCGCAAAATCTGAGAACCACAGCATCCCCTCCTTTTCCGCCGCCACAAACTCCACTGACTCATGGGGGAATCTATCACCGATCTCCTCCTCTCTGATTTCTTCTCTACTTGGATCCTCTAATTGGGATAGATGATTAGCGGCCACATTCTCTGCTCCCTTCTTATCTCTAATCTCGATGTTGAACTCAGAAAGCAAGAGGATCCACCGAATAAGACGAGGCTTTGCGTCCTTCTTTTGGAAGAGGAAACGCAGAGCCGCATGATCAGTAAAGATGATGGTTTTGGAAAGGACAAGATAGGAGCGGAATTTATCAAATGCGAACACTACTGCTAGAAGCTCCTTCTCTGTAGTGGTGTAGTTCTCGTGAGCGTCCTTAAGGGTTTTACTAGCGTAGTAGATAGGATGAAAATGTTTATCTCGTCACTGACCCAAAACGGCGCCGACCGTATAGTCGCTCGCATCACACATGAGCTCGAAGGGCAAACTCCAGTCGGGTGAGACGAGGATAGGAGCACTCACCAGCTTCTCTTTAAGGATCGTGAAGGCTTTCAAGCAGTCTTCATCAAAGACAAAGGGTACATCCTTTCCGAGGAGTCATGTCATAGGGCGTGTAATCTTAGAGAAATCTCTAATGAATCGTCTCTAGAAGCCCGCGTGACCGAGAAAGCTGTGGATAGATTTGACGCTACTAGGTGGAGGGAGTCTTCTGATCATATCTATCTTAGCCCTATCGACCTCTATACCTGCGCGAGATATCTTGTGCCCTATCACTATCTCCTCTGTCACCATAAAGTGACACTTCTCCCAGTTCAGCATCAATCTCGTCTCGACACACCGTTTCATCATTACATCAAGGTGACTAAGACATTCATCAAAAGTGTTTTCCATAGACAGAGAAATCGTCCATGAAAACCTCCATCGAGGTCTCGATCATGTCCTGAAAGATAGCGACCATACATCGCTGAGAAGTAGCGGGAGCATTACATAGCCCGAAAGGCATGCGGCGATACGCGTAAGTTCCGTACGGACATGTGAAGGTTGTCTTCTCTTGATCCTTCGGAGCAATGGGGATCTGGAAGTAACCTGAGAACCCGAAAGAAAACAATAAAATTGTTGTCCTGCGAGTCGCTCCAACATCTGATCGATAAACATGAGCGGGAAGTGGTCCTTGCGGGTGGCGTCATTTAATTTTCGATAATCAATGCACACCCGCCTGCCGGTGACTGTACGCGATGGGATAAGCTCCTTTTTCTCGTTCATGACCACTGTCATTCCCCTCTTCTTGGGAACAACCTGAGTAGGACTTACCCATGCCGAATCAGATATCGGGTAGATGAGACCGGCTTCCATTAGCTTGAGCACCTCTTTCTTCACAACTTCTTGCATATTCGGATTTAGACGGTGCTGAGGCTGCACTACTGGCTTAAAGACGTCCTCCACAAGGATCCTATGAGTACATAAGGTAGGGCTAATTCCCTTGATATCAGACAGTTTTCACGCGATGGCCTCATTATTGGCTTTAATAACCTCAATCTAACGCTCCTTTTCCTCCGTCGACAATTTCGAAGAAATTATAACAGGAAATTTTGCAAGGGAGTGCAAGAAGCCACCATCTGGATATGTGTCATCCAGAGTGGCAGAGATACAGAGCAGTGACAGACAGCTGGTGCCAGTCTCTCCTTCAAAGTCTAGTACAAGTCCAACAAGCAGCTCTACTGGGAAATCAACAACTTTGGTGGCATAACAGCACGAAGGATTCAACTGGGCGGATGCTGCAGCTCAGATGGAGACTTTGAATCTTTCTAAGAATAGCACCCACTGCATGATGGCGCAGACAACTGAGACACCTGATCTTTCGGAAACGGTAAATCGAATTCTTTGTTCAGATAGTTGTCGTTTTAAATTATCACAAATGCGCGCCCATAATTCAAATCTTGTAGCTAAATACCAGCAAGCTGCATCACAGAACATCGCCCTTAAACATAAGAACAAGCTTCTTATGGAAAAGGTCGAAGCTCAAAAACAAGATATAGCTCAGCTAAAGCTTGATTTGAACCAACAACAATGTTGGGTCTACGTCTATAAGCTAAAATTATCTAAAAAGGACGTAGAACTTCAAGAAGCCTTAGCCAAGCTAAATTCCTTGATAGGGAAGTTTCACGAAAATGAAATAAATATTAAAAATTTGAAACTTCCAGCAAGCTGCTCAAGGACTTGTGTGATCTACAACTTAATTATCAGAAAAATTATACAAAAGGTCTTGGGTACAATAGGGCTCCTCCACCATATAATCATAACAATACAAGAATGCCTGAATCTGAGGCTGATCTAGAAAATGCAGAAAATATGATGCATGGTAAACCTTCATATTATCTTTCTAAACCGTGGAAGCCCTATTACCCAAAGTTCTCCAAGCCAACTGAACTCAAGAGGGATGATGTTTTCGTTACTTCCACACCACTTTCACATAAATCTAGTGACCATCCATCTTGTAGTTCAGATGATTTAGAGAAAGTGACGCCTAAGGCAGAGGCAGCAACATCACCCACAGAATCTAAAGGAGAAAATTCTTCTGAAACTGAAACTGACTTAGTGAACGATACTAACGTTTCTACCTCATGTGCAGAAGAAATATTAGTTGAGGATATTACAGCTGGTGATCAAGAAGAATGTTTGAATGCAAATTCAGACAATTCGGCTGCTGATTATGAATTTTATAAACCTGCTTTTGACATTTTGAATCAATTTCTTGCTGAACAATTTAAATTCTCAGACAGTGTTGGTTGTGTTGATAACACAGAGGTTTTAATTCTTGTTTTCATCTAATGCTAATGTTTTGAATGCTACTAATAACTGTGATAACTCTTGTGATGAAACATGAATTTTGCTACAGGTACAGCATCCACAGATGATTCGGTTTCCTTAGTTCCTACTGAAGAGACCGGAAGTTCTTCTCCAGAGGTTCCGTCTGTTGATGCTAATCCCAAGGTTGACAGTGAGAAATTCAACCAACCAACTGACCCTGTGAAGAATGACGTTGGCATAGTTCTAGAAGAATTGGGCGACTCAGCTTCTTCAAACAAAGAACAATGGATTGATTCTGAAATACCAAAAGATGAGCATTTTCTTCCTGCTGATTCAGATACAAATCTTAAAACTGAATCTGAATCAGACTCTCAAACTTTTCAAAATTTAGAGATTCCTCCTACTTGTAATGTTTCAAGCTCATCTTCTGGTAGTTCAGAAAAGGACGTCCCTGCTGAGCCACCCGTCTCCTCTACAGAATCTGCCACGCAAGGTGATTTGAAAACTAATAATAAGAAACGGCGAACACGTCGATCCAAAAAGAAGAAAAACAAACAGACGTCTCAAACAAATGAAAAGGCAACTGCTGAGTCACTTCTTCAATTTTTTTTTTTTTTGAGAAATTGACTCAGCAGCCCCAAACTGAATCTGTTAAGCAACCAGCTGAATAGAAATCAGTTAAATTTGCGCCTAAGTCTACACACTCCAAATTGTCTAATTCAAATCACAAAACTAACAAGTGTGCTGATGGTTATGCGCAGGAAACAGCCAAGATCAACACCATGCACCAGCCGTCAGTACCCGCAAGCAAGAAACTGACAGACAAATTGCCTAGAATTTCCCAAGCTGAACGGACTGTTTTCTTCTAGAAGAAGCAGACGTGTTTCAACTGTGGATTTCCCGGGCATATTGCACGAAATTATCAAAAGGCTTTTACACCTTTTAAAGCATTATACTCAAAATATTAGAAAGCTATGCCTAATCGCCTAAATCAGGCTCGATTTGCTATGGCTAAGCCTTCTGATCAAGACTGGAACATGGCCAAGAAACAAACTCACAAATCTCCAAGTCCTTCAGGTTTTTTGAATACTTCTAGCACTCCAAGGACTGTGCAGAAATCTGACTCGCTAACCTGGAGGCCTAAGATCTTGACCAAGATTCAGTCTTCTGCCCCCATATCAAACAAATCAAAAGCATCAACGACCTCATCCTCAACTAATTTAATTTTCTGTGAGGTTACTTATGTTGATGCAAACGGCATACCTAGATCATCAATGGGTTGCAGCCTCTAACTAAAACCTGTTGAAATGTGCAGGAACAGCTCTGGCGAACTCTCATCAGACTCTGGTATATTGACAGTGGTTGTTCTAGGCATATGACTGGGGACATCTCGTAGTTGAATGACATTCAATTTTTCGATGGCGGGTTTGTCTCCTTCGCAGGTGGTGAGACCGGAAAGATCACTATGAGAGGAACAGCATGCAATGGAGCTCTCAACTTTAAGAAAGTGAACTACGTACCACAGTTGAAACATAGTCTTTTGAGTGTGTCTCAGCTCTGTGACAATCATTTGGATGTTCTCTTTACCAAGAAAGGGTGTTATGTACTGAAACCACGCCTCATTATTCCGGATGATTGGATTCTTCTAAAAGCTGCACGAAAAGGAAATGCATATGTCATCGACATGAACAAAGCTCCCTCTGACAAGCTCACTTGCTTATTCTTGTCGACAGCTGAGCATGATGCAATGCTAGGGCATAGTCGACTCGGACACATCAACATGAAGAACTTAAATCGACTTGCAAAATGTGGTTTAGTCAGAGTTCTAGCAGTTCGCGATTTTATGCAGGTTGAAAAGTGTGAACCATGTGCACGTGGGAAACAACATCAACAGCCGCACAAATCTAAAACCGCCCCTTCCACGTCTCAGGTCTTAGAATTGCTTCATATGGATCTTTTTGGTCTGACAGATGTTCTGAGCATTGGCGGGAAGGCATACTGTCTGGTCATTATTGATGACTACTCCCGATTCACCTGGGTTTTCTTTCTGGCACAAAAAAGTGAAACCGCTGAGTTAGTTAAACAGTTCATCACACTTATAGAGAACCAGACAGACACCACCGTGAAGGCTATTCGTTGTGATAATGGAATAGAGTTTAAGAATGTTACCTTAAATTCTTTCTGCTCCTCCAAGGGTATTGACCGACAGTTTAGTGCAGCCAGAACTCCATAACAAAATGGGGTTGCAGAACGGAGAAATAGAACACTGATTGAAGCTGCACGTACTATGTTGGTTGAATCTGAGCTACCTCTTATTTTCTGGGAGAAGCAATCAATACCGCCTGTTATATTCAGAATCATGCCCTGATCAACAAAAGACACATGAAAACACCGTACGAAGTGGTTGAAGGTCGCAAACCTGTCAAGCATTTCTGCAAGTTCGGATGCCCTTGTGTTCTACTGCTCATGGATGCTAAAGGGAAATTTGAATCACGCGGAAATCCATGCATTTTCGTTGGATATTCCAAAAACACTTCATATCGTATCTATAATAAGATCAAGAAAATGGTAGTTGAAACCTACAATTTGGGTTGGCTGGAGGAGAATCCCAAGGACACACGCATTGGTCCTGACTGGCTGTATGATTATTCCACTCTGTTTAACCATGTTGATGTTCCTTCTAATGTGTCTGCAGGTACAAGCAAAATTTCTGAACTTCCAACGATGCCTATCTCACCTGAAGATAATGCCGATGCTGCACAGCTGCATGAGACTTTAAAGCAGCTGAGTATGGATCCACCTGGATTTAATGAAGCTATATCTACACCTTCACCAGTATCACACATTAGGAAATGGCATCTGACCAGATTCCTCAGGATGATTCCCTTGAAGTTGAAGCTCCAAACATAGAGCCTCCTACGACAAATGCAGGGTATGCTCCTCCTAATGTCTTAGGCTCATCTCTGTTTCCTAAGCCTACACCGCCAGGCTGTTCTATTGATTCATTAGTCAACACCTCTACTGCTGCAACTAATGAGGGGGAGTCATCTTGAGCTGCTTCACCGAGTTTTACCAACTTGCAAACGGATCTTCTTGTCCCTGCTACACCAATACCGCAGCATCTACATCGCGATCATCCAATTGAAAATGTTATTGGTCCTGTTACTGTTGTCGTTCGAACCCGAGGTCAATCAGGGGATATCAATACTTGTCTTTACTCTTGCTTTATCTCATAAATTGAACCTAAAAGCATTGATGTCGCATTGCAGGAACCAGGCTGGGTTGATGCTATGCATGAAGAACTCAATCAATTTGAGAAGCTTGGTGTATGGCAATTGGTGAAGCTTCCTCAAGGAAAACGTGCTCTTGGAACTCGCTGGGTATTTCGCAATAAACAGGATGACACTGGAGTCATTGTTCGGAATAAAGCTCGACTGGTGGTTCAGGGTTTTGTCAGATTGAAGGATTGGACTACGATGAGGTTTATGCACCGGTAGCTCGATTGGAGGCTATTCGCATTTTCTTGGCATATGCATCTTACATGGATTTCACCATTTATCAAATGGATGTCAAGATTGCTTTTCTCTATGACAAGCCAGACTATGCATACAAATTAGACAAAGCTTTGTATGGGTTGCATCAAGCGCCTCGCGCATGGTACGCAACTCTAACAGAGCATTTCTTGCTCGTGGATATACTCGGAGAACCATTGATCAAACTTTGTTCATCAAACGTGTTGATAAGGACATCATTCTTGTTCAAATTTACGTTGATGATATCATTTTTGGTTCTACAAATGATGGTCTGTGTCGGGAATTTGAAGAAATCATGAAGAAGAAATTTGAGATGAGCTCACTGGGGGAGATGACTATGTTTTTGGGACTTCAAGTTCGTCAGAGCCCGTAAGGAATCTTGTTCATCAAGGAAAATATGTCAATGACGTTCTTGCGAAATTCAAGCTTACAAACTCAAAGCCTACGGCTTCACCTATTGCAGAATGACCTTTGTTGAATGAAGACGCTGAAGGAACGCCTGTTAATCCAACCATGTATCGATCTATGATTGGTTCACTCATGTATCTCTTTGCAAGTCGGCCAGATATCATGTTTGCCGTTTGCCAGTGTGCTCGCTATCAGGCTACTCCTAAACTCTCTCATTTACATGATGTTAAAAGAATTTTTAGGTACCTCAAAGGGGCACCATCACTGGGCCTCTGGTATCCTAAAAATTCTGAATTTGAACTGTATGCTTTCTCTGACAGTAATCTTGGAGGTACAGATAGGGATATGCGCTCAAGTTCAGCTGGATGCCAATTCTTGGGAGATCGCTTAATCTCGGGGCAATGCAAGAAGCAGCAGACGGTCTTGCTCTCTACTGCGGAAGCAGAATATATCGCAGCATCTGCTTGTTGCTCCCAGGTTTTATGGATGCAACACCAGCTTGCAGATTACGGTTTGACTTATCTAAACACAACAATTTATTGTGATAATGATGTCGCTATCCAAATCGTTAAAAACCCTGTTTTCCAGTCCAAAATCAAGCACATAAATATCAAAGTTCATTTTATCCGTGATTGCTATGAAAAGGGTCTCGTTAAACTTGAGCAAATCCACACTGATGCAAATGTGGTGGATTTGTTCACGAAACCCGTTAGCAACGCGCGTTTTCAAGTGCTTGTGGATCTTCTCAAAATGATCCATTTTTCTAACTGAGCATCCTCTATCCTTTCCGTTTTGTTTATTGTCTTTCATTCATTTTTGTTTGCTTCGTAAATTTGTTCATATATATATGCACAAATTTAGGGGGAGAAATATTCAAAAAAATGTTTGTTTTAAACAGCTTTTGCAATGATTGGGAAATGAAATACTTTTTCGTGATAAAGTGTCTGACTAACACATGTAAGGTGTTGAAGTGGGAAAAGACTTGGATTGAAGGTGATATGTTGATAGGTCTAAATCTCAACCGGATAGTGTTAGCCAAATAATATAAACATAAAGAACTATGTAGTCAGTAGGTCACACACTATAGGTGTATGATTTCATGGTCTTAAATCCTGTGTTGATAGATAGCCAACGTCTGAGGTTTCGGGTCTTTATGCTGTTGAGTCATCTAGGGATATCTTGGTTTGCCCTTCTGTTGCATCCAGATTATATGCAGACCTAGGCACAGTCAGGATATTTTTTTAAAAGAGCCAAAATATAAGGGCCAAAACCTAAAAGAACAGAAGTCTCTTCATGAGAATTCCATAAGTTCCTACGTACCACATAAGGTATTTGCCTAACCCTCGTCAGATACTATTGGTCACTCTGTTGTACGAAAGTACTGACCTGTTAACCGATAGTTTGACGTTGTAGAAGATAAAGGATGATCTTAGTATACTCACCTGCTATGATGAATTGTTGTGCTTACCTTAATCGCGGGGGTATGTCATGGTATGGGACGCACGGGTATCATAGTATAAAACTACCTTAACCGTATCATGAAGCTAGAACTAGAGGGTTGAGTTTTAGATTTAAATGGACAAGTATATTGGCAATTGCTTATACTAGTCTGACCCAGCTCATACTGAAAAATGCTCCTTAGTCGACTTTTGAAACGATTTGATCCCTTAGCAAGGCTATGTCTGTGTTTGTTTTTGTGCTTAAATGTCTTATTTTTGCAGTTAGTAAAAAGTGGTTAGATGCTTGGTTAGTCAAATTGCTGATTTTTGGTTAGATGGTTTCTGTCAAGGGATATTGGATTGGTCTGCTAAGTTTCAAAGTTGGGCCAATTCAATAAACTTTATGAAAGTCTAAAAAAAATTGAACATTTATGGCTCATGAGTTACTGTTCTGGATTGGGCTTTCAAGCACCTTCCGGGTAGGCCCACTAGGTTGTTACCATTCCGGACTGGGCCTGACAAAAGCCCAATCCGGATCCTTGGGAATTCGGATGATGGATTCCGGATTGAGTTGGGCCCAAAAGGTTTTAGGCCCAAGCCCATTCCGGAAAAGTACTTAACTAAATCAGAGATACATTTCGGATTATTCACAAAATTTTCCGAATTCATCTGATATTTTCTGATCATCTCTGAACTCACTGTTCATTCTCATTTCGGATTCTTATCTCAAATTTCATCCGATTGGGTATATAATGCTCTAAAATTATAAAATCTAATGATAATCTTCAAGTTTCATGCATTTCCGACAGGTTTTCGGATTGGCCTTCAAAGAAACTTGTATTTCGGATCTCATTCCGGATGGATATTCAACCGAGTTGATGAACTCGGATTTCATCTCAGATAACCTTCATCCGGATTGATGATTCATCCGAAATACTGTTGACTTGTTTGCTAATCCGGATTGATGATTCATCCAAATCACTGTTGACTTCTTTGCTAATTCGGATTGATGAAAGGTTCATCCGGATTCTGATGACCTGTTAGTGAATCCGGATTCTAGCGTTTGAACCTTTGAGCTCTTTTGAACCTTTTCAAGTGATTGAACGCCTCAAACTGGTTTGAACCTTTTAATAATTAAACCTTTGAAATCTGTTTGAACCATCCAATTCGTGTTGACCTTTTATCCTAATGAACTCTTTTAACTTCTGTTACTTGCGTTAAAATTGAGTTAACCTAGTTATTGTTTTGACAGAAATGGTAGAAGAGGCTTTTGATGCAGTCATGTTGGTGGAGGAACAGTTCCATAATCAAGCAGGATACCTATCGGATCCACCAGCGGAATTTTACCAAGAGTTCCAAGATGATGGCTGGTCTAAATGCATGCAAGATTGCGTATGCACTTCGTGCCAACCCGGTTATATACAGAGATCTGGTGCACACCTTTTGGAAGAAAGCTCGATTCCACCTAAGAGGAGGAGATGGGAGACCATACATTAGCTCTCAGATTCAGGGTAAGGAGATCATAGTGAACGAAGCCTGCGTTCGAGAGGTTTTACAATTTACAGACGCTACAAGTGATCCAACTGTGTATGCAAAGGAGAAAGTGTTGCTGATTCTTGCAGAGATGAGTTATGAGGGTTCATATCCGTCGTTACTCAAGAAAATGTTTCCAGCTTACTAGAGATTGCTGGTGCACATGTTCATGCAGTGCATTTCTAAGAACAATGGAGAAACCCAAACTTCCGCGACCGTGGCTCTTATTATGGACTGGAAATATAACTTTTCAGGTTATATTTTCGAAAATATGAAGAAGATTTTAGAGCAGTCCAAGAAGAGGATGTTTCTATGTTATCCGCGCTTCGTACAGTTGATTTTGGATGCTCGATATCCCGACTTAGCCAAGGATGCTTCTGATGCAAATCTGCTAAATATAACAATGAAGAAAAATCGTTCGACATTGAAGACTGTTTTTGTTGGTCGTTTTCCGTTAAAGAAGTTCGGTAAGTTTGCTGAGGTGATCGGACATGATGTCCCAGCTCCTATACCAGTCAATGCTATTGTTGTTGAAGAACATGATGTGTCTGCGAAAGAGAAAAAGGTTGAGATTGAAGATCTGGTCACTGATGCGGATACAAACGAGGAACAAGCTTTTTTAGACGATCTTATTGAGTTTAATGCTAATCTGACCCCAATATTGCTAGAACTTTCTTCAGAGAACTTAGAAGCTCTAATTGCACATCTGAAAGAAATTCAAGAATGGCAAGGTGATCTTCTTTTGGTAATACCCTCTGTTGATGTTCCTATCGGTGTGGTTGTGTTTGATGAAGAGGATGAAGAAGATGAAGTACCTTTGATAAAGAGCCGACGAACGGAGCCTATTATTGAACCAAGTTATTCAGAAGCTCACGTTAGTATTGCTGAAGAATCTACACTAGTGACATCTACTCCTGTTTTATCTTCAGTTGCTGTATCTATGACAGATGCTCAGATGGTTGATCCTCCTATTTCTTCTGAACCGACAACTGCTCACATTGCTACACATTCCACAGTTGTATCTATTCCAGCAGACTCTGTATTACGAATGATGGATTTTGGCGGTAGATCAGTGGGTGCTGAGGGATCTGGAGCGGGTGGAAGTGGTACAAGTGGGGTTGAGGGTGATGCTACAGAACACTCGTGAAGATCTGAAAAACGCGCTTTTGAGTTTAGTGGTCTGGATAGTGATGATGATGTAGAAGTTGATGTTGTGGATTTGAAGAAACGAGTGATTGTACTAGAACAAGAGGTATACTTAAGGATGCTCAGATTGCGTCATTGCAACACGCTTAGACGTGAGAGACCAAACGATTGATCAACTGCAAGGGGACGTCACTATGCTGATGACTTTGGTGTTTGATTTGAAGGCTAAATTGGAGAACAAGTTTGGGCGAGAATTTTCTGACCCTACTGATGATCCAATGAACATAGAACACCGACATAGAGCAGCCGAGCAAAGAGCAGTAGAAGAAAGTGAAGCGGATAGGTTAGCTGCAGAAAAGTTGTCTTCCGATAGACAAGCTGGGTTGGATGACTATTTGCGTGATCCGAGAAAGAAATATATTGTCAGTCAAAAGCGTCCAACGGCACAAAAGAAGAAACATATGGTTTTGATGAAAAACGTTGACGTTAATCCGCTTGATGAGAATTTTTATTTGAAAGATCCTTCAAACCAGTCTGCACGGAATGTCATGGAACTTGGCTAAAGTTACTATAGCAAGGTTGGAAACAAATCAAAGGTGCTTAGCTGGATGTACGACCATGTAAAGAAGATGTGGATTATTGTTAGACAGGACGGTACTTGAGAATATTATTCTAAGGAGTCTTAGTTTGAAATGTGGACGAAGATTGCTTTGACTGGTCTGTTACGAGCTCCGTACTCTGATGATGATACTACTGAACGAGGTCCAGGCTGGAGGTTTTTCAAGAGATTGGAACAGGAGGTGAAGACTGGGTTCAAGACAATGAAAACAGCTAAACCGTATATGCGAGCTGCGAAGGGAGTGCGTGATGCAAGGACAGGGAGGAGGTTTAAGTCGGTGATGTGGCCCCAACGGATAAGGAACTTGTTATACCCGTTGCTCCAACCTTTCCGAGAGGAATTTTGAAGAATTTCAATTTCTGGTTGTATGATCCCAAAGTTGGCAGTGTAGCGATTGTAACGAAAGAGAAGGCGTTTAGGGTTAATGACGTGGTCGATTTGGTGAGCTTTCACGACGAAGATCTGCAGGTTCTTGCTTCACACCAGATTCGAACAGCAGAGCTATATGAGGCATGTGCAAAAGATTGGACACTGATGTGGCTGGAATCATTGCAGGAAGATTGGAAGTGGACGCACAACCTAAAGATTAAAAGGCCTAATGTTGTAAACCTAGGGGGAGATTGTTGGGCTTATACTAGTAAAGGTTTACACATTAGTGCTACATTTGGGCTTTTGGGGGGTTTTGGGCTTCCTAGTGCCTTATAGGCCTAGGGTTGTAACTGTTGGGCTAGGTGAGTAGTATAAATATATGTATTAGGTCAATGTTTAGAGGTTAGAGAGTTATAATTGAAAAACTTGTATCAGACACTATTCTGGTGTATGCAAGTTGATTTTGTTTCAATAGATTGTTCTTCTTCCTAATCTTTATTTCCGCAATTGATTAGATTACGATACCTGTTAGATCCGATTTCCGCAATTGATTAGGTTACGATACTTGTTAGATCCGATTTCGGGACTTCATAAGCAAGTGTTCTTGAACATTCTCTCAATCTAAGTAGATGGATTTTTTACATCTTAAACAAGGACATCTGATGTCAGGTACTATCTTACGACGCTTAGTCACCCTTCGATCCACAACTGAACCTTTAGAAAAGACGAAGTCTAACCACTTATTCAAGTTGTCACAGTATTCCGTATTAATACATCCATCACTATTGGTCATTTTATACATCCATGCTCGCTCGATCAGTATACCACTCCATGACCAATAAAGTCGATGCACGTCCTAAAACATGAGGATGAGAAACTCAGCAGCAATAAAACATCAAAAAAAGACAAATAGTTTAAAACATCAAAAAAGACACAAATAGTTTAAAACATCAAAAAAAGACACAGATATTTCTAATTTACAGCATATTAAACAACTTAAACAGGTTCTATATAGCATAAACAACAAATTCAACAGGTTTATACAACAAACATAATCATAACAGATTCTATACAAGTGTCCTTTTGGTAAATCTTAAGAACTAAGGATCTATTTCCTAAAAAACTAAGCACTAATCATCAAAAAATCAATAATTAATAAACTGAACTGAGCATCTAAATTACAAGGTGAGCAATAATACACCCATACATATTAAACAAAGTCAATAAACTGATAGATTGATAATCACTAATCATCACTAATAAACTGAGCAATCAAAATCTTTAAACTGATAATCACTAAAACACTAGATTGATTAAACAAAGTAAAAAAAGAACTAACCTGGAAGATGAGCAATAAATTTTAAACAGAGAAGATGAGAAACTCGGCAACAATAATAAAAGATTCAATAATAGTGATTTTGGTTTTTGATTGTGATTTGCGATTGAAAGAGATCATGCAAAAGTAAACCCTACTTCTAGATTAGTTATAAATAATTTATAAACTAAATAATTATTATTAGGTGTAATAATTTAAATTAGATTCCTTAGCCAACTGTTATCCTTAAAAAAGGTTTATGATGAAATGGTCATCAAGTTGTTACGCTAACAAATAAAAGTTTTTTTTATGAAATTTACTCACAAGATATATGTGGCATGCAACTTCTTATCCTAAACTTATTTTAGTATTATCAGTTTACAAATGGATATCATTTATAACATATTAAACATCGTTAAGTGTTAGTTGCATAGAACTAAATAGATATTATATATGTAAATAAACTAGTTATATGTCCTGCTCGCATTGCGGGGCGCTAGATCGAATATTTCTCTACCAATTAAAACAAAACACTATTATAGTTTTGCTAGATAAAAAAACTAAAACAATGGCAACCCTATAATTTTTAGCTGGGGCAAAACTGAAATTTGTCAAAACAATGAGTGAGTGCAAAGCAGCTGTCTGACACAAATATAAATTATATCGAGTCAACCAATTAAAATAAAGCACAACCATAGTTTTGCTAAAAAAATACTAACATGATGGGAAGGACGTAGTTTCGAACTGGGGGCAAAATAATAATTTTTAACCGGTGTAAAATCGTAATTTGTCAAAAGCTAAAGCAGTGGCAAAATTGTAAATTAGAACTAGGGGCAAAATCTTAATTTTGAAAAGGGAAAAAATCGTAATTTAAACTGAGGGTAAAATCATAACTTGTCTGAGCCAATGTGGGAGCAACGGGTAGCTGCTTGGCACTGTTCCCCTTCATGGTCTTTGTAGTATACTAGTTTATGCCCCGCCCGAGTTGCGGGGTGCTCGGCCAAATATTTCTCTACCAACTAAAACAAAACACTATCAAAGTTTTGTTAGAAAAAAATGAAACCGATGAAAAGGTTGTAATTTTGAACAGGGGATAAATCGTAAGTTTAAATGGGTATAATCATAATTTGTCAAAACTACAATGATGGCAATATTGCAATTTTGAACAGGGGCAAAATCGTAAATTTGTCTGGGGTAAAATCGTAATTTGCCGAAATCTTCAACAATGGTAAGACTGTAAGTTTGAACTGGGGGGTGGGGGCAAATCATAATTCTAAGCAGGGGTACAATCGTACTCTGTTCGGGCCAATGGGGAAGTGTCAAGCAGGCCTGACTATTCCCCTCCATGAATTTTGTATATTAATTAGGGTTCAAATCGTAATTCTAAGCTGGGGTAAAATCATAATTTGTTCGGGTCAACGGGAAGTTTAGGCAGCTGCCTGTCACTGTATCCCTCCATGGATTTTGTATATTTATAAAATGAGTGCAAATAATATGAAAAAGTTATAGAAATCAATTAACATAATGATGTAATATGCTTAACTAGGGATGAATTTGGTGTTAGTAGTTACTTACTGAAAATCCTAAGAATGGGCATCGGTACCGAAAATACATGCTACGGTATCGGTATTTGAGTTTTAAAACCGATAAATACCGGTATCGTACCGAACCGGTACCAAAAACGTCAAAAGTCGGTACTAAATATATTCGGTACCGGTACCCAACACCATTTGCACATCCCTATGCTTAATTTAGAACGTGTAATTATTTGTCTGAGATAGCTATATTATATGTATTTATGTTTACACCAGTTCGTGTAAAATTGACTTTTTTAACTAGTTTTAAGTATTTAATATTTATGCCCTTGATTTTTAATTATTTTTTAATATTCCTTTTATCCATTTTTGCTTATGGATTTTCTTACGCTTTTTATTGTTTTTTGAATATTTATTTTGTTAGTCTTGCTATGGATTTTGCTACCACTATTAATAATTTATTTTTATTTTTGCAACGTATTTTCCTATGGGTATTAGAAAATTATTTTTTGATTACTTTTTTAATATATATTTTTGTTTTCTATGGATTTGCTTCAGATTTTCCTACGTTAGTTTTTAAGAAATTTTCTAGATTTTGCTATCAATTTCTCTACGAACTTTATTTACTTACCCATTTTTCTACCTTTTTTTAAACCTTGGTTAGTTAGTTTTTAAATATTTATTTTTATGATTTAGCTATGGACTTTGCTACCAATTTTACTAAGTTTTTTTATTACATTTGTTTTCACAATTTTGCTATCGATTATGTTACATATTTTATTTTACTTTTTTTAGTTTATTTCTAAATACTTATTTTCATAGTTTTGCTACGGATTTTGTTACATTATATGTTTTACATTCATTTCATCAAATTTGCTACGGATTTGCTATGAGATTTGCTACGAAATTCATTTACAATGGAAATTCATAGCTAATCCATAGCAAAATGTGTTCGTAGCTAATCCGTAGCTGATTCATAGCAAAATTTGCCCACTATTTTTTCATGTAGCAAAATTTCAAAGCAAATGACTCTTTTTTTAGTAGTAATTTGCATAATTTTCTTAATTTTATAATCTAAAAGTATAACTTTTAAATTTGTTTAAGTGTCCAAATATATTGATTATATATCACATGTTTTGTGCAAAAAAGAACTTCAAATTGTATTTATTCTAAGAACTTTTTTAGCACATGAATATTGCAGGCGGCTTGATCTAATACGAAAGTTGATAAATAATTCATCAAGAGCAATATTTTTGTGAAATGCAAAACGTGTATACTTTTTAGTGTGTAAATACGTTTAAAAATATACGTAAAATCAGTTATGCAATGTAATGTTCAGTAATCATTAATTTTCTAATTTAATCATTGGCGAATCTAAAAAATCTTCGTTGGGGTAACGTTTTATAAAAAAGGGTAACGAAATCAAAAAATCGTTAAATTTTTCCAAAATTTACACTACCGCCGGAGTACTAAGGGGTAGCGGAGGCTACCCCTTCCCCTAAGGTAGGTCCGCCCCTGAATTTAATCTAATCTAACTTATAATAAAAGACTTAAAATAATATCACATGACATGCTCTCCTTCAACCTCATAAGTTTTATTTATATTTATTTAATATATTTCACTTATATTTATCCTTATTTTTATCTAATACTAATTTATTTATTAATTAAATTCTAATAAAAGACTCCATTAATACCACATGTAAACATCTCTTTAAATTTATTTTTTAAATTAATTATTTTTGTCTTTTATCTTTTTCTATTATTGAAATTATAATTCAATTACAACTGTTATATTTTAATAAGAAATACAATTACGAATAAATTAACAAAACAATATTTAAAATACTGATTAATTTCTTTTGTTTACGTTATTATGTTATCTTTTACGTTTAAAGATGTTATTTCTTTTAAAGTTATTTTTTATACGATTTCTACTTTTAGTGTAGTACATGTTTAGATTTATATTTCTTTTGAAGTTATTTTTATATACTATTTTTCTATGTTTAGAGAATTTATTGGTTTTCATATTTATTTACATGTTATCAGTACAAAATAAATAATATAAATTACATCGTAATAAATAACTTTTAAAGTATGTTTTACGCACACGTTTTTAATAATTTTAGAGGAACAAATAAGTGAATAAACAAATAAGTGAACAAACATATATATATATATATATATATATATATATATATATATAATGTTGTATAACAAAAAGAGTAAATTGCACAAAACGTCCTTTAAGTTTCACCAATCTTGCTGGTTCCAGCCTTAATGTTTAAAAGTTGCCAAAAACATCCTTTAAGATTAAATTAGTTACGGGTTTCATCCTTTATCACTAACCCAGTTATTAAATCATGTTAAATGGCATCACATGCAAGCCATGTGAGGGTAAAACTGTCTATTTCATACTTAAAGGACGTTTTGTGCAATTTACTCAAATTTCAGTTTACTCTAATTTCAGTTTTACTCCTAAATCATCATTCAACTCTCAACTCTTCTTCTCCTCCATTAAAGCCAAAACAGAGCACCCTATCTTCCCCTGTTTTCATCTTCTTCAAAACACCCAAAATCATGCAAGAAAACACCATCAAGAAAACACCCAAAATCATTAAAGCCAAATCGAATCGCTGATTGAAGGAGTAACAAAAGGATTTATGTTATTGGGCGTAATTCGTTTTCTTCGCCTCCATTTTGGAATTTAGGGTTCCAAATCTCAACAACCTACAACTCGCAGGATCACACACGAAACTTCCATCGACCGATCGCAAATCATGTCATCGAAGGTGGCTCTGAAGACGAAAGGAAAATCAACAAAAGGATCAAAGCCATCGGATGACAAATCAGCATCGAAGATCTTGAAAGAATGGAGCACATGGACCACGAAGAAAGCTAAAGTCATCACTCATTACGGTTTCATTCCCTTGGTTATCTTCATCGGCATGAACTCCGAACCCAAACCCTCGATCTCCCAGCTTCACTATCTCCACTTTCGCCACCACCCTGGTCGACCGCCGCCGCCCCTTGCTCGACCGCCCCCACCGCCTGCTCCTTCTACTCGACCGCCTCAGCCACCCCCTGCTCCACGCGGCTCCTCCCCCACCATCTCCACTTCCGGCACCGCCTTGCTCGACCGCCGCCGCCCTGCTCAGTAGGAGGATCTGGATGGAGGCGATGTGTTGGTGTGGTGGATGTAGATGTGTTGTGTGACGATTCGGATGGAGGTGGTGGTGTGGCGGATCTGGATGGAGGCGGTGACGATTCGGATGGAGGTGGTGGTGTGGCGGATCTGGATGGAGGCGATGTGTTGGTGTGGTGGATGTAGATGGAGGCGGTGATGAGTGGTGTATTTGGATGGTTCTGTTGTTGCAGACAATTCATAGAGGGAGAGAGATTGAGAGAGAGGGGGCATGGATATATTAGAGTAAACTGAAATTTGAGTAAATTGCACAAAACGTCCTTTAAGTATGAAATAGACGGTTTTACCCTCACATGGCTTGCATGTGATGCCATTTAACATGATTTAATAACTGGGTTAGTGATAAAGGATGAAACCCGTAACTAATTTAATCTTAAAGGATGTTTTTGGCAACTTTTAAACATTAAGGCTGGAACCAGCAAGATTGGTGAAACTTAAAGGACATTTTATGCAATTTACTCTAACAAAAAATTACGAAGAACATGAGTCATCTATTTTTTTTTCTCGCTTCTCTCTCTTTTCTACCTATTTATGGATACTTATTTTTTTTCAATTAAAGATAGTTATGATATTTAACCAAATAAATTTAATATGAAAACTAGGGGAAGAATATCATTTCATCACTTTTTTCATGGTTAATTGAACGGTTGACTGAGAGAAGGATGCAAAGTGTAGAACATTGCAAATGACGAGCATGTAGGTGTCCATAGTTTACTAGGGGGTTTGCATATTGATTTTAACAACGTAGCAGAGGGACGCAAATTGCAGTTTACTCTTTTTTATTAAAGATAATTATTATATTATCAACTAAATAATATGGAACTAATTATTATTTTTTAAATATACATATATTTTTTTACTTAAATCTTCAAAATTTTTCAAAATTATGTTAGGTAAATAATAATAATAATAATAATAATAATAATAATAATAATAATAATAATAATAACTGCTTTTATGGGTGGTTTCTAACAATTTTCAAATATTTAATGTGATTAGATGTTAAAAATTTTAAAAATACAATATGTTCACTAATAATAAAAAATAGGCGTATGAAAAAATCAAAGTTAACACCCAATTGAAAGAAAATTATTCTAAAAACTAACTGAACAAAATTTATAACTAATCAAAGCCAATGTTCATTTTATAAATGTATTTTGACGATTGTGTATGTTAACAAATTACAGTATATTTTATTTTATTAGTATAATACGTGAGTTTATTCAATAGTTTAATGCATCTGTTATTTTAAAACATAACATTCATATTACTAATTATATAATATTGCATTTATCAACCATATAATACATACCTAGTTACATTATATTAGTTGAACTAGTAAGTGGTTACAGTTTTCTTAAAGTTCTAATTTATAATAATTTATTCAAAATAACTAATTGCTTATTAAGGTTGTTTATCCAATATATTATCTTGGTCCTAAATTAATTGTTTAAAAACCAGAAAGTGAAAATTAATTTGTTCCCTCCTTTTAACATAAGACTTTTAACATATTAAAGTACAAAAATAGAATAATAACTTTGAGTTACACTAAATATCATTTAAAGCGTTATAATATTTAATTTATGAGAGCATTCACAATAGGTCAAAGTTTTTTTTAATGGAAACTTCATTAAAGCACCCAATCAAACACACTACATAATTATAAATTTACATCAAATTTCTCACAAAGAGTGATTTTATCCTAAACTTGTTTTTTTAACCAAAGGCACCGTACCCCTTCGGGTTAGTCACCCTGTTCCATGCCAGCGAGTGGAACTTTTTCACTTCATTAAAACTTCCCAAAGAAAGTATCTATTTTTTGCCTTAAGATCCTTTATGACTTGAACATAGGTAGTGGCGAAGCTTGATTAAAAATCCTAAGAGGGCGGAAAGTTATGGGACCCAATTTATATATTATTTAGGTAAAATAATTGGGGGAGAGGGGATCCTTTATAATTTTAAAATTTTCGGATAAAAAATAAAAATTTTTACACTTCTGACCGAAACATTCGTGGGGGGGGGGGGGGGGGGGGGGGGGGCGTAACCTCCGGTTTCCACTAAGCGCCTTTATACAATGAAAAATAGTAGTTGTGAAGACTTTCGAGAACCGAACAAGAGCTTTATAGGACGAAGTTTGAACATGTTAAGAAAAAGGAAGGATGAAGTGAATGAGAGACTATGTTTTTTAGTAAGTACACCTAAAAAGTAAAAACGTGTTATATGAGGAACATGATTTTGAGGCGTTTCTTAAGCCGGCCTTGTCTATATAAGAGACAAAGCCAGAGCGGATCGACATGTCCTTACGGGACCATGTTATTATAGGTATCGTGGTTGCTGACAAATTGATTATAATGTTTGTTACAAGTGCATCCAAAATATCACCAAACGCCATAAAAATATTCTGTTCGATGATTGGAAAACTGACAATATTCCAAGTGTCCTTGCAAGTCAAACTAATAGATTGTTGACTGTTCACCAAATTTGTCGGTAACAATCACATATTGTTCTTTATTGGCGCATCTTTGCAGAGTGTTCTTTGAGGGGAATGACAAATTTAGTCCCTGAATTATTTCATAATCTAGTAAACCTTTTGACGAATTTAATTAATATATTGGTAAAATGTAGTTAGTGCTCTAGGGGTTCAACATATATTGCTAAAAAATAAACTTAAGTATCTCAAAGAGATAATTATAGAACGGCATTTATCACCATTGATCGCCAAATTTTGAGATTTGTTGATAACCAATGAAACTATTAATCACTCTTCTATCCATGATTAGTTAATATTGAGAGTCTCTATTGTACATCATTAGTTAGTTAATGAAATTTTGGATTAGATTTTATGTTGCTTTTTCGTAGGCTCTCTCAATTTTGGTTAATCCACCCCCCCCCCCCCCCCCCCCCCCCAAATAGCTCATTATGGAAAAAGGTCTTAAGAAGATCCTTTCTTTTATCGTTTTTTTCCGTATTAATTAGTAAAGCATACAATAACAAAATTTATGATGTCATTATTTAAAAATCATGTCCAGGCGACTCAGTGTTGGGCTTGGTGACCCTCCCCACCCTTAAAATATATTTAGTGTATTTTAAGGCACTAAATCTGGATTGCCCCCCCCCATTTGAAACTCGTGACCTCTCTCACCACCCTTAGAAAATAGTGTCCAAGGCGGACTAGTTTGGGCTTGCCCCCCCCCCCCCCCCCCTCCTAAAAATATATTTTAGTGTATTTATTGCTAAATCCTGATCGCACATTTAAAAGGTTGACCTTCGTTCACACCTTAGAAAATAATTTCGGGTCGCCACTGTCAGTGTCTCCTAAGCCTTCTCCAATAGGCAGACTATGCACTATTTCTTTATTTGTATTCTAGATGTTGGATTTGGACCATTTGGTACTCTAAATAATTTGGTCAACTAGGGAAGATTTATGACATCACAGGGAAACTTAATGAGTATTTCTTGCATTCGCCGGTAATGTCACTAGATAATTGTACATGGCTAAAGGTGGCTGGACAAAAGCTATAAAATTATAAATCACATCATCAATAGGCTGAAGTGTCCATTACATGTATTGAAATCTATATATATAAAGAGAGATTGGTTAATGTGAAAACTACAAACATATACAAGAACTAAGAGTTATACCATCAACCAAATAATTTTTTTTTATTTTTTTAATTAAAAGGTTAATATTGTAAAAATAAAAATAATATTATTTTGATTGGTTAATAATGGTTTTCTCGGTTTTCTCATAACTTTGTGGTTTTGCCTTTAACCACACCCTAGGTTTTAACATGCAAATCGTACGAAGCGCGGAAACAAAAGGACGTTTGTAGATATGGTATTACGTTATTTATCAATAATACTCTACAACATAATTGAACAACTGTATATTATCTAAAAAAAGACGAGGGTTAAACCTTTTTTCCATTTCGTGGAAACAAAATTCATACGTCTATTGTCATTAGATAAAATAATAATTCTAAGTTTGGATTAAGTAATAATTCATATATTTGTTCATTATTTGGTTCTTCCAAACTAAAATTTAACACATCTTATTTTTGTCTAACTCAACATTGTGTTGGAGACGAGGAACCAAGCAGCCGAGAAATTTTTACTCGAGCAAATAAAAATAACGCAATTTAGACGCATAAGGAGATAAATATGGATCATAAGACATGTGCGACCTCAATTATTAACATGTTTTAGATGGAAGCAATCCATAATGCGGCAACTTGTTGGAAGTTTTCACTCGAGTAACTAAAAACAAATAAGTGAGAAGAGCAATGCTACCAATATTGGTTGATATGGGTGGCCAGGTGTTAGATCGATATACAGATATTGATATGTCTTTCGAGGTGGTGGGACAAACCTCATTGAGGATAACGACTCCCGAGGGAGTTTGAGACACCTTAGGGGAATCTCACATAATCTCATATCTTTGTTCGGGATGGTAGACAAGCCTCAACGAGAACGATAAGTCTAATATGAGAGTATTTGTAACATCCTAAACAAATCTCACATTAATCATGCACAATACAGACACGAAGTTTACAAGCAATGTCCGATCTCAACATTGCTAACACATTTGTGCTCATTAGTCGTAGATAAAAGGAAAATTATACACTTAAATGTGATTGGGCGAAAAAAGAATGAATGTACATAACTGGGGATGAGTATGGTACCGGTTCGGTACCGAAACATTGGGAAAATGAGTACCAGTACCGAATATACCGTTACGGTCGGTGTTTTACTGGTAAATACCGGTACCGTACCGGCACTTGTATCGGAAAACAGAGAAAATGTATACCGATACCGAATATACATGGTATGAATCAGTACCCGGTACCAAATAACACAAGATTGAACGAATGACCTCTTATTAATAAAGAGGGGTTTACCACTACACCAGCTTTCCTTTTCTTTTTATGGTGTCCACCTAATTATATTTATGAGGTCCTGATAAAATTTAATATACCAGATCTATTAATGTTTTAAAAACATTGGGGTCCGGGGACTCCGACCCGCTCTATGTGGGTCCGCCCTTGGGTATTTGGTACCGGATACTGATTCATACCATGTATATTCGGTATCGGTATACATTTTCTCTGTTTTCCGATACAAGTGCCAAGGGCGGACACACATAGAGCGGGTCGGGGTCCCCGGACCTAGGGGTGCTAAACGGGTCGTGTTCGCGGGTTGGCGGGTTCAACTCAACCCGAACCCGAAAATTTTACACGAACCCGAACCCGACCCGAACCCGAAAATCGTATCATATATATGAACCCGAACACGACCCGAAGTTTTGTGGGTTGACCCGAACACGACCCGTTTAACCCGAATTTTTTTATTTTTTTTTCTAAAACTAATATATTAAAATTAAAAATTACTTAAAAAAACACAAATGTATATAATAATATCATAATTAAATTATAAAATCTATGTTAATTTCTCCTTTTAAATTATAATCATGGCATAAAATACATGCCTCATTTAATTTATGAGATAAAATATATTGTAAAAAAATATAATATAGTATAAATGTGTTAAACGGGTCAACCCGCCAACCCGACCAGGTTGACCCGAACCTGACCCGTAAACCTAAACGAGTTCGCGTGTTCAACCCGAAACTGACCCGAACCCATTTGACGAAACCTAAACCTGCGAATTTCGTGTTAGGTTCGTGTTGGGTTTCTGGGTCGTGTCAGAAATTCACACCCCTACCCGGACCCTAATGTTTTTTTAAAACATTAATAGATCTGGTATATTAAATTTTATAAGGACCTCATAAATATAATTAGGTGGACACCATAAAAAGAAAAGGAAAGCTGGTGTAGTGGTAAGCTCCCCTCTTTACCAATAAGAGGTCATTGGTTCAATCCTTGTGTTGCCTTTTAATGTTTTGTCATGAAAATTTTAAACACCAAAAAATAGACCTTATTGAAAAAAGATCTTAGATCCGCCATTACAAATACCCACTATTATACACAACCCTTTTTAACAAATTCCATCACTAAACTTGCATAATGGTGGAAGCATCCATACCTATAAAGAATGAATGGCCACCTTGGCATCAAGTGATGGACAATTGTTGTGAAGAAGAAAACGACACATTTACTCTAATACCCCACACATTTGGATGTTTTATTTTTTCCTTTTCATATGATAGAACCTGACATAAAAATCTTAATAATATGAAATGAACTTTTATGTCACATATAAAGCATTTCGTATAATTGCATCCTTAAAAATGTCTATTATCTTTTTCTTTCTTATATTGTTTTACTCACCTTCCTACTGTTTTAAATATGCATTTCGTATGATTGCAATTTGCATCCTTATAAATGTCTATTATCTTTTTCTTTCTTATATCTTTTTATCACTTTCCTACTTTTTTAAATATGAAATATCTCTAAAATAATAAACATATCACTATATATGGAGTCTATCTTGCTATATATTTTTTATTTCATTTTACCTGGTAAATTTGGTCGTCCAAAGATCCGATTAATTTTTCTACTTCATACAATAATTTATCATGATTGCAAAATTATAAAAAAATATATTAACAAATGTATTTATATATTAAAAGCCTAAAACAAATTATAGAGCTAAAGTCCAAATAAATACAACTGGGTTATAATATTTGCAAAATTCTATATAATACTCATTATGCTTGTGAAAATAAACATAAATAATTACTTTTGTTGTGAGTTGATGCCTCACTAGTGGCAATTTGGATATCTTAAAATGGTTTGTCCGATACAAATATCTAATATCAGATAGTCAATTATAAAATATGTATTTTTGTTATTCTGATTTTGCAATGTAGTCTACATCTATTATAATCTCTAACCATGTTTTTTTTTCCACTTAATTTCCTTAATACAAACTAGTGAATTTAAAAAATAAATAAGAAAAATCGGTTTAACCATCAAACTGACAAAAGCAATTGACCTGACCCACCCAACCTGACCAATATAATTCCTCATTCCTTTGAAACCGTAGTTAAATTTTGTAAAATCAACAACCAAGACTGTAAACCCCTAATTCAACACCTAGGGTTCGTAAGGTGGACGAGACGTAATCATCAAAACCCTCCATCCTACCGATCATTCGTTTACACCTCACCTCCCCTTTTGAACCTGTCGAAACCCGCAGGTATCGACACTCTTGATTTTAAAAGCGTGCTTAAACGCAAGGCGCACACCCTGAGACTTTTTCACTCAACACCTAGAGTAATTAAAGAGAAGCGCCAAAAGAGCGTGCTGTTTTGGGATTTTTCTGGCCTTTTTTGGCCTGAGGTGCGCGCCTCTCGGCCCTAATGCATTTCTATGCATCTAACTGTTATAGCTTGGGTTTTTTTTTTTGCTTGTACATACAACTAAAATAATATAAAAACCTTCTAGCTATATTTTTGGAGGGAAAGCTAAAACCAATGGGATATATAAAAATATATATAATTAGCTTGCGCTTCGGGTACGAAATGCCTGCCGCTTTTGCACACCTCGTCGCTTTTGTGCGTCTCTCGCTTTTTAAAACCAAGTCGACGTTGTTGTTCCCAAACATAACCACCCCCTGCACTGTTTTCCACACACACAATCGTCCCATTCATTCTTCGGTGAGTCATACCCGCAAACCCGACCTTTAACACTACCGACTATGTGACAACTGCTTAGACAAAGGTAGCCGATAGTTCCCCGTCCACCCATACTTTTATAACCAGAAAAAAAGCCTTGAAATTCAAAATTATATCCAAAGATAAGTTTCTTTAATCTATTCAAAATCTTCATTAATTAAATAAGAATAAGAATATACATATAATACTTACAAAATAATATGTATGTATGTATGTATTCAAGTCCAATTGGTACTTTGGTAGTACTAATCCGCATCAAGTAGGGTCATATATCTTGTGTTCAAATTCACAAATTCAACAGCGTTTTTGTCGGTGGGTGAGCGTGATTTTCTCTGTATCATCTCCGTTTTCCATTATTTATTTATTTTTTAATAAAAATCCATACTTGATTTGGGTTTTGCGTGCTCACTCATATAAATCTCGCAATGCAGCAGTTTTTACATGAAACTGGCACACAATCATTCATACCCATTTAATTTGAATTCAGGGTTTTGTTTTTTAAGCAATGCTGGGTACTAAAGCGCTCTTCAGTTTCCTCACAAGAAAAGACGTCAGAAGAATTCTAAAGCGCAAAGATAGTGATGCTGGTGAAAGAGGTAATTTTGTTTCGTGTTTGTTTAATTTGTAATGTTGTTGTTGATGATGTGAACAGGGAGAGTGGATTGGAGTTGGGGTTTTGGTTAATTAGTGGATTAATGTTGGGATTTAGGTTTACATGTTGATTAATTAATGGTGGAATGTAGGGTTTTAAGTGTGATTGCTTGAATACTTTAGTAGGTTTTGATTGATTAATGGAGTAATGGGAAGTTTTATGTTACATTATTCTATCTGTTTTTCTTGTATGATGTTGTCATAAGTAGGTATTGATTAATTCATGGAGTAGTTTCACTTGTTGGTTTTAGACTGATTGATGGAGGGGTTTTTTTTTAATTATTTTTTTTATTGAGTGTCTGTTCGTTGAGCATTGAAGGGGCGCTCGAACGAAAACAACTCGGTTTGTTTTTGAACAAGAAAATATTTATCTGGGTAACAAACAGATGGAAGTGGGCTTTTGGATTTTCTTAACGTTGAGACAGTCATATGTGTACATTTGTTTTGAGTAAAGTTTTTGGAATGTTTGATTGCTAACATAACCTAATGTTAATGTTGCTTCTTGAGTTTGTGATCGGTGGTGACTAGTCTTGGTCAGTTCATGTTTCTACTAGTCTTGGTTGCTTTTTGTTGGTTTTTGACTGAATGATGGATTTTTGCTACTGTAATCGCGATAGTTTTGATTATTTGTTGAGAAAGTTGATTGAGTGTTCGTTCGTCGAACATTGAAGGGCGACTCGGCTACTGTTTGGTTTGTTTATGAACAAGGAAGAAATATCATATATATTCAAGTAACAAACAGATGGAAGTAGGCTTTTGGATTTTCTTAACATTGTATGCATACATATGTTTTAAGTAAAGTTTTTGGATTGTTTGATTATTCTTGATTACTGACATAGCAGAATATTAATGTTACATGATATTAGGGATTAATCAGAAAGGATATATCGTTATAAATGTACAAAATCCGGATTAATGATGCTTTGTTTTTAGTTAACAATACCGAAACACCTAAAATCAGTAATAAATCCCAAAAAGTAGACTATATTGCAGACATCTATTAATGAGTTCCTATTTTTATTCAGAAAGAGCAATGGACGAACTACGCGCTTCTTTATTTAGCAAGTTTCGCCGTCAGCACCAATCCTTGTTGGGACCCACTTTCGCACTAACATTCAACTTATTGTATCCGTCAGTATTATTTTGATGAACAAATTGGTCAGTTTACATCACTTTCCTCTTTTCATACGCGATAGCGGCATCATCATACTCTTGTTAAATGCCAACACTTTCATAACCCCTCGTGTTTCAGGTACTTGTTAAAGTCGGGTTCAATTATCCGATCTTTCTCACTTTCATTCACTACATTATTAGCTGGTTCATAATGGGCCTCTTGAAGGCTTTATCTCTCCTTCCTCCACCTCCGTCTTCAAAGTCGACCAGATTTTCTTCGTTGCTTGGTCTCGGTATCGTTATGTCTCTATCTACCGGTCTGGCTAATGTTAGTTTGAAGTATAATAGGTAAGTCAAACTAAGTCAAAGTGTTAGTTGTTGACTTTATACTCGCGTATTTTTCTAACTACAGGTGTATTCTTTTAGTGTTGGTTTTTATCAGATGGCTAAGATTGCAGTAACCCCGGCTATTGTTTTAGCAGAGTTCATGCTCTACCGCAAAAGAATATCTTTCCGAAAGGTAATAAAAGTCAAACCAATAGTCAAAGTAATAAATGTTTGTTTGTATTTAGTACACTAACAATATCAAATATTTACGTGCAAATCCTTAAGACCTGAATGTTTCAGGTGCTCGCACTTACGGTAGTGTCGGTCGGTGTTGCAGTTGCTACAGTGACCGACTTGCAATTCCACTTTTTTGGTGCGTGTATCGCAGTGGCGTGGATTATACCGAGTGCAACTAATAAGATATTGTGGTCAAACCTTCAACAACAAGAGAGCTGGAATGCATTGGCGTATGTTTGCTTAATTTGATTACACACAGTTGACTTTTAACATCAAACTCATTACAAATTTGACACAAGAATAGAGTAAAGTGCACGGATGGTCCCTGTGGTTTACCAAAATTTTGGATCTCGTCCCTAGCTTTTCAAAAGTACCCCACCCGGATGGTCTCTGTGGTTTGCACTTTGTAACGCAATTAGTCCCCAGCCAACAAATCTAACGGTTTTAAGTAGTCCAAGTTAAAGGCTTAATGCGTTACAAAGTGAAAACCACAGGGACCATCCAAGTACTTTTGGCAAAGTTGGGGACTAAATGCGTTACAAAGTGCAAACTACAGGACAATCATTGTACTTTTGGAAAGCTAGGGACCAAATCCATAATTTTGGTAAACCATAGGGACCATCCATGTATTTTACTCCACAAGAATATATTAAATTTGATGATCTGATTTTTGCAGGTTGATGTGGAAGACTACACCGATCACTGTGTTTTTTCTAGTGATGATGATGCCATCGCTTGATCCACCTGGCGTTCTTTCATTCGACTGGAGCTTTTACAATTCGTCTATTATCGCAGCTTCTGCCGTCCTTGGTTTCTTGCTACAATGGTCTGGAGCTCTAGCACTTGGGTAAGTAGCACTATTGCATACGCGTTATCTTACGCTTCGTATTATTGAATAGTCTAAATAACCTTTTTAATGTTTATAGGGAAACATCGGCAACGACTCATGTTGTTCTCGGGCAGTTCAAAACATGTGTCATCCTTCTCGGAGGTTTCATCATGTTTGGTTCGAACCCAGGATCAACGAGCATCTGTGGTGCAGTCACAGCTCTAGCCGGCATGTCGTTTTACACCCACCTGAATTTGAGGCCACAACAGCAGTCGTTAAAAGTGTCGATCAGACAATCATCGTTACCGAAGTCGAAGCTTAGCAAAGAAAACGGAGACATGCATGATCATGCCAACCATGGAGACGAATCGGTGTAATGAATCTTACACATAGGAGAAAAGGAGTTAATAACCTTAATTGTTTGGATTCATTTGTTTACAACTGGGTTTTTTGGTTGTTTTTTTTATGGTTTGGATAGCTTTAGGCGTGTAAATCGGGTTTGATTAGATATGGCTAGTTAGCTACTGTTCATGGTTGGTTTTAGTTCGACTTGAACCGGATCGTCGAAAACTTTGGCGAATATGAGTAGCTGTTGATATATTTCATGTGAACAGGCTGGTCTTCTTGCTTTTATTCTTTTAACTTTTAAATCTTTTTTATGAATTACTAATTGATGTGTTGAATTTCAACATTTAGTAAACAGTTTGCACTTGTGTTAAAGAAAAGACCGGGTGGTGTGGCTCAGCGCCCCATCATCTACCATTTTTGGTGCCTTCCCATTTCCTAGGCGCTATAGGGGTATCCTTCTCCTCTCCAAGCAAATAACGGGCGTCAAGCGTTGATTTCGAGCAAGGGGGTCAAATATGATCGTTTGGAAACAGTCGAATTTAAAAAAAATCTAAACTTTTATATTATATATAGGGTTATGATCGTGTGACAAGCACTACTAATTGAGAAACTTGAGAAGAATCTAGACCACACATTTTTCCTAAACTTTTCGTAATATACACATATGTATAGTTTAAATTGACTATATACATATGTGTAAAAAGATGTGGTTTTGTGAGAAGTGTTTTAAGCCCTCAGATCTTGTAGTTAATGGTTGAGATCAAGAAGGCTTAAAATGTAAATTATGTTTTATTTTTTTATTGATTTGGCTAGATTAGAGGTAGATAGTGTCTTTTTACATTGTATTGTTTAAGTAAAGAAACTGTCATCAACTTTAATGCACATTCAAGTTCCACCTATCTTTTTTGAACGTCAATAACTTTTTATACCTAACGTTAAAAAAACAAACAAACCATAATAACGAGTTTTTTTATCTTTAATATGAGTACCATATTGTTATATTTATATAGATAAAAGAATTACGTATAACATTGAAGAGTATGATCCCAAATCAAACGCAGACACGTGTCAAGGGATCGCATCCCTCCAAGCTAGCGTCCCTGTCACATAAGGGCGTCCAGAAGATTCTAGAAGCTTCTAGAAGAGGACACCTGGTGACAAAAAGATGCTCTCTACAGACAAAAATGACAATAGGTGGCACCAATAGCGAGACGCCAACAATGACTGCAAGATCCTTGGAGGACAAGGCGCTAGTTAGTACAAACGAATGCTGAACTGGAGGGAGTAATCGTGCGCCACGTCACCTCGGACCCTGACACTGTTAGATGGGACAGAACGGATATTCCTTCTGGTCGGACAGCTGGCAGGCACTAGCTGGCTAGCAAGTTTCCTCCTCCACTATCCTCTGGCTAAAATGGAAGGCTTCACCCACAAGTTTAGGGATTCGATTTCTCATTCTCTCACTATACACGCACAATTATCGTCAGAACATTACTTATTCTCACACGGATGGTGGTCACAAGGAGAACCCCCCCCCCAATCTTCCCCTCCTTGTAACGAGTCACCGGTGTTGTTCGTTTTGCAGGAATACTAGGAAGAATCATCCTTTCATCGAGTGAAGAACAGAGATTGAACAGTTCATACGAGACGACCCGACCATCTAGCCTGGTGCTATATAGTGTTTCTTCATTGGCGCCCACCGTGGGGCCGGAATCCACGACGACAAGGTCAAGCATGATATGAAGCCTACTGGAATGCAGGTTTAAAACACCATACGGAAAAAATATACTGGAATCCAGGTGTAAATGCAGGTTTATAACATCATGCGAAGAACATACGAAGAATACATACTGGACTACAGGTTCAAAACATCATGAATGCAGGTTTAAAACACCATAGCAGAACATGTGAAGAACACATACTGGATTGTAGGTATAAAACACTATGAATGCAGGTTTAAAACACCATACGAAGAACACATACTGGACTGCAGGTTTAAAACACCAAAAAAGTAAAAATGATGCAATGCAATCATTCCAGATATTAAAACACCATGACTGTATTACGATTCAAGTTGTGGTGTTTTTGGAATCTGAATGTTTGATACTTCAAAAATAATCATAAATCATTCTAAATGTTAAAACATTATGACTGTATTTGATTCAAGCTGTGGTGTTTTCTAGAATTCGTATGGCGTTTTATACCTGCAAATTAACAAAAAAGTTGATACGAATTTTATGAATTAAACAATACTTGATATCAGAATTCAAAAAATAGAAAGATACCAAATATATTGTTTCCTAAAATCTCTCAAAACATTTATTGAAAGACTTATTAAAATGATTGTTACTGGAATTACTCTATAACCCTTAATCTCTAATTTTAATTAAAGATACATGTTCCTCACCATATTATTTCTTGCACTTTTCACATAATTACCATATATGTATTACAATCAATTTTACACTATACATATGTGTATATTACGAAAAAGCTTAGGGAAAATATGTGGTTCAGAATGCTTCCCAAGTTTATCAAATAGGGTGGACTTTTCTTAGGATCCCTACCCTATATATATATATATATATATATATATATATATAGGCTCGGTTCAAATGAGAACCACTACGAGTTGTGAGAACCATGAGAACTTTTTCTTTCCGTGTAAGTTGGGCCAAATTTTTTTTGCACAAACGTAGATAAAAATGTTATAAACACATTTGTAAAAAAAAGTAAAAAAAATTGGCGAGTCGGTAGTTTTGACTAATGCAAATTTTTTTACGCGCTAGTGTAAATTTTGTACGAATATAAATATTTTATTTATACCTCATGTAAATGTGGGTATGCGGCATTTTTTTTAATTTTTATTTTTGCTGAAACAAGTGATTTTTTATGACTTTGAGAAAAAAATTCGGAAAAACCTTTTGGATGGCCTAGTTCTCGCGATTCCCACAACTCAAGGAGGTTCTCATTTTAACCTGTTGGAAATTGAACCATACAAAGAACAGATGATAGAAAGCCAAAATATACTACAACCTCTGATCCTAATAATAATATAACATCTGCCCAAGTCAAGCTCTTCTGAAGACTAAATGTCAAAGGTCTGCCATAGCAAAACTCTGTTGAAGACAAAGCTCTGCTGAAGTCTAAAGCTGAAGGTCTGCCAAGGCAAAGCTCTGCTGAAGTCTAAAAGGTCTGCCAAGGCAAAGCTCTGCTGAAGACCAACAGAGGATGTCTCATCAGTGTTTTACTATCAGTCTTTGTAATGTTTAGTTTATAAGAGTGGTTAGCTTAGCAGATATTGTTAGTTTGTTATTATTGTTTAATGTAACTTTCAAGCTGACATCATCATAAGATGCTCAGTGGTTAGGATTGTAGTATAAATAGAACAGTGCTTGTACTGTTCTATTTAATCACTTTCATCAATTATCAATCTAACATATCTTCCTTACTACTGTAGAACAAATCAATGATCTTAGGCTGAGGGGAGATTGTGATTTATATGCATGTGATTACAATTCACTAAAAGCATTATAATGAAAAACAATCTCTCGGCTGTTATGAATTAAAGTTCATCATTCCGCTGCATGTTCATCTGATTTATCTTCATTCATTTATCATTTTTAGAACTTTCATAAACAGTTTCAAACTCAGATCTTAACATAACCCATCCATATATATACACAAGGGAGGGTTATCTTGAAAACGCTAATTATCCCGAGAATTGTGAGAACGAATGAAAAAATCAATCAAAACCATTTTTTTAATACAATCCTCATTGTATTTAAGATACAACATCAAATAATTCATTTCTATATCAAAATCACTCTTATTAGATTTTTTACACATGTGTAAATTTTCTTTATTTACCAATCTCGTGTAAATTTAAACGTGTTAATTAAATTTCTAGTATTGTATTCGAATAATAATGAAAGTGTAAAAAATTCTGAATTTGAATTGTTTTTGATCAAGTTCTCACGGTTTTTTTATTTGTTCTCACGGTTCTCGTGATATTTAGCGTTCTAAAATAAACCCTCCCCTATATATGTAACGCCTCGTATTCTTGTATTTTCCTTATTTAGAAAGAATTGTTGTGATTCTATTTTTGGAAACTTGTAAATATTTCGCATATTTCATTTTCAAACTTTATACTTTGAGATTATGATCATAATGGAAACTTATTTGGTACTTACACATGCTACACACTTAAACTATCGTTACAATCTTGAATATGTGATTTTATGCAAGGGATTCATGCTTAGAATATTCAAAATACTCATTTTACGTGCGATTACACTTATACATCATTTCATGCATGCTCAAAATACTTAAAACCGGCTAAAACACGTGAAACCAGCTCTAACTGACCCCTTCGTACGAGTTGGATCCACCTCGCACAAAGTGGCACACTTTGCATGAAGCGGAGTTGGCAGCCGTTTTTCCTATAAATACAGACCACTTCACCACATCCAACCTTCCGTTTACTCTCACTCTCATTCCCGAATCTCTTGGTTCTCGACAGAACCATCTTTTTCTAAGTGAGTCTAACTCACTAACACTTTATAACTTATCTTCTTCTTTTTTGTACCAAGTGTTGTAAGCTAACCTAGTTCATCATCCTCATAGGATTGTATTAGTCTTCTAGCTAGTGAGAACGTTGGGTGCTTTGGCTAACCGAATTAAGTTTCACACCTTACTTGAACATTTTTGCATTTTACTTTTGGTACATTCATGACCAACCAGGTTATAACAACCTTGAGCTTTGGTGAATCATATAACGAGATTTGACATCTCCATGCTTGACATCTATGACCAACTTGAATATCTATATACTTAAACTATACGGAATTTTCATATTTTTCTTGATAAAATAGATAGAACAGAATCTTAATCGCCTTCTGATTAAGTATTATGGTCCTAGACTGTTCAGCCTCATTGCCAATACCCTGTTTACGAAAATCAGTGTCGAAACGGGTGCAAAATGAGCTAAAGCGTTACAAAACAGACCCTTCACACGAAGTGATCAGTCACTTCGCACGAAGTGGACTGTCACTTCGCACGAGGTGGTCACCTCGTACGAAGTGGCATTTTTCCCGTTTTCTTTCTGTACTTTCTGCTTCAGAGTCTGGACCTATCGTCCGACTCAGTATACTCACGCGCACCTGTTTACCCCATCCAAGGTAACTTCGGGTTGTATCACCAGAGCACTCTACGCACGGAATACTAGGGAGCTCGCCAAATTGTGAGTATACTCGACCTCATTTTACTTTTACACATTTGGGTGCAATACATGTACTATATCAATTCACACAAACATGCTCATTCATAAATCACAAAACAATCTTTATATATGCTCTTTGTGCTAAACTTGATATCATACATGCTTATACTTGAATTATCATACTCAGTCATTAACTTTGATCAAGCCTCCCTTAACATGTATGTCACACCCCGGATTTCCAACCCGAAATCCATACACCGGTGGGCCCGGGTGAGGAGTATTGTGACGTCAGTTGATAACATCATTGTCAATTAAACAAAGCACAGCGGAAGTCTTGGATTTAAAATACTATTACAAACCAATTGTTCAAAGTACGAAATAATATATAGACGGTTCGTAATAGAAGATCCACAGGCGGAGCGTAAAATGTACAAAGAAAGAATATAAAACAGATTTTAGGGCAGATCTTAAGGATTTGCAAGATCCTCTTATTTCACTACCGAGCAGCTTCCGGCCTATTTCGTATTGTACCTGCAAACTTAGCCTTTGGACGATACGTCAGCTTTCGCTGGTAAAGACACCCAACTGGCTCATTTTGAAAATATTTTAAAATGATTTTAAGTGCACATGGCACAAAATCTTTTATAACTTGGGAAAGTTACTTTGTAACCTTGTTAACAGCTTCACATGTTTGTCCATACATACACGGCCCAATACAGAGACCGAGACATGATTAAATACACACCACTTAGAACTCACGGAGGAGTTATCCCCAACGTCTTGGGTAATTTGGATTTGAGCGTCTGTCAGGTGTATGCCTACACCTCGCGCTAAGGTCGTGACCATTAACTAATGGACTTACCAATTTGATGCTTCACTATAACTATATAAAGAGCTAAAAAAAGGTTCATATTTAATAAACCTAATACATACTACATCATTTATTTCCTAAAGACTAATGGACACACCAAATTATTGCTTAATTTCAACATACATAATGAATAAACATGAAACATGAAGCAAACATTACAATATATGACGGCTATAACAATCAAAAGAGCAAATGATATAAGAATAAAATTAATGAACACAAAGAAATAAGCATAGATATACAGAATAAAAAATAGAACAATCCAAGAAGCTAAAAGGGGTAAAAAAAAAAATAACACATCAATTTGTTTTCAAAAAGGTGAACATACTGATTTGCAGTTTAATTTCAACCAATAACATAACTTGACATAAAGCAAGAAGCCCAAATCATGGAACTCAACTGCTAAAACAATCGAAGAAGCTGATACATCATTTACTTTCTAAAAAGTAATACATACACTGATAATAGATAAACATGAAACTGGAAGCAAACATCATAATAACCGACGGCTATAACAAACAAAGGAGGCCAAAGAGGTTAATATTGACACACAAAATACATAATACATCACTTATTTTCAAAAAAGTGAAAGATATACCGATCCAATGCTTAACTTCATCAACTGTAATGAATACACATAAAGTAGAAAATAAACATTATAAGATTGACATCTATAACAATCGAAGGACCTTAAAGAGATCTAAACTAAACACCTAAATAATGTTCAATACAAGATGTATGGAAGATACATAATAGCAAACCAACGAATGATTAAAATTATTGATAGCAAGAACAACAAATATTGCCATGTTCTTGGGCTATTTTGAATACAACCATAGAGAAAAAAAAATATGACGTTTATATTAAAGTTTTATTGTTCTTGGGATTAAACCTTTTTAAGATATAAAATTAAAAGAAAATATATATTTTTATTAAACCCAAGAATATATACGTTTTGATACTATAAAGCACTTTTCATCTCCAAATTTTAATCAATTTAAAAAGAGAGATATATATAATATATAATATTAAATATATAAATATATTGCCATGCTCTTGGGCTATTTTGAATACAACCATAAAGAAAAAAAAATATGACGTTTATATTAAAGTTTTATTGTTCTTGGGATTAAACCTATTTAAGATATAAAATTAAAAGAAAATATATTTTTATTAAACCCAAGAATATATATCGTTTTGATATCTATAAAGCACTTTTCATCTCCAAATTTTAATCAATTTACAAAAAGAATATATATATATATATATATATATATATATATATATATATATATATATATATATATATATTGCCATGCTCTTGGGCTATTTTGAATACAACCATAAAGAAAAAAAAATATGACGTTTATATTAAAGTTTTATTGTTCTTGGGATTAAACCTATTTAAGATATAAAATTAAAAGAAAATTATATTTTTATTAAACCCAAGAATATATATCGTTTTGATATCTATAAAGCACTTTTTCATCTTACAAAAAGAATATATATATATATATATATATATATAATATAATTTGGTAAATATTAATTTTATAAATACCACATTTTATAAATATGGTATTTGGTCAGTTTTAAAGTTTGTATAAAGTATTTGTGGCATAAATTATAGTACGGGAGGGAAATTTTAGAAAAAGTTTTTGTGGCACAAGTTTTATTATACATATAATTTGATGTAGGATATAATACAAAAGTTTTTAGTAGCACACGTAAGTGCCACTAAAAGCTTATGGCAAAAAATTAAGTGTCACTAAAATTATGTGCTAAGCAATATGGCATGCATTAAGTGTCATTAAAAACTTAATTAGCGGCATAAAACCAACATGCCATTAAAAACGTGTGCTGCTGAATGACATTGCTTTTGTAGTGTGAGTCCATATGAGTTAAGTGAATCTTGAACTAAAGATCCATAATTGGGCTTCTGACCAAATCAAATTCGATTCAAATAATGAACACCATGAATAAAAAAGTAAAAATATTGTTTAAACGATTGTTCTATTGTTTAACTAGATATAATGAACACCATGAATAAAAAAAGTAAAAGTAGTGTTTAAAACACTCTTCTATTGTTTGACTAGGTATGCTTAACATTTATATCAAGAATGGATTATGTTCATCTTTTCGAGACTTGTGACTTGTCTATGAACTTTACGTTGACGATGGTAAGTTTCCGATATACACCTATTGTTATTAACTAGATTATCATTTGGATTGCTTCCTAAGTTCAAGAAAGATTTTTTATATAAAAATTATTTATAATTAATACATATTTTAGATTGTGATAATGGTAATTGTGATTTCATTATACAAGAGTGGTAAATATATACATGTAAATCTCCAACAATCAAGGAGAAGTCAACTACTTTCTATATTACAACATTGACTATAATATATTCTAAATATAAGATTATGATTTGCTAATAGAAAAATGATAAACTTTTTATAAATTTAATCACGGGTTATGAAGGTATAATAAGAGTTATAAACTTATTTATTGCTTATGATTTGTGTTTTTAAATTATATTTTATTATAAAAATGAATTTTATTTAAAACAATTGAATAATAAGGTAGCATATTACACACAAAAAAACATATTAAAAATTAAATGATTAGAAATCAATAAAATACTATTAATAATAAGTTAAAAAGACGAATATTTAGGAAGTAAAGGTGCTTTAGACCCTCACACATGTGCATCTAAGAACACAACTTTCTTCCACTATCCCATTTCCGGCATAGGTTAATGCCCCATGTCCCTGTCAATATGATTTTAACATGAAAATGCATAAGAATGCTTGTAATGATCACAAAAATATATACATATATAATATGCCACAACCACCTCAAGTTAGCTACCCTACTTTAGTCCAGAGCATACTCTACTCAACATGGGAAAAATTCCCATACTCAACTTGATGACAATTCGCTTCAGGATATCAAATAAAATTAATATGAATGGGAAATACTTACTCACCTTCTAAACCAAGGCTAACCTTATATCAATAACAGACTTTTGGGCTGTTTGTTTATCTCGTAATGGTTCAGACCTTTACTGGTTCATCACTTAATGGTTCAGACTTTTGTTTCACAAGCAGATGTCTGAATGGTTCAGACATTTGCCTCTGAATGGTTAAGCATTATACTGAGTCTGAATGGTTAAGACCTCTAATCTGAATTGGTCAGACATTTGCCTTTGAACAGTTAAGAATCATACAAGCTCTTAATAGTTCAACAACTTACTAATTCAATACTTAATGGTTCAAACTTTTTTATCAGTACTCGTGCTTCTTCAGTAGAGAATCCACAAACAGCTGGTGTTGGATGAAGTGAAGACAAAATGTCAAACTGCATGTATTAAATATCATATATCTATACAATGTATCACCATCAAACATGGCTTCTCGTAGATGTGTTTTCGCTGACTAAAGCATAACAAAAAAGAAAAACAATTAAATTGGCATATTATTTAGAACAACTAAGGCATACTCAAGTGTAAAAAGTATTCTAATCGGATGCATTTTAGAAAATGTTGTACACACTATGTTCTTAAGATATATCATGCTAAAAGTCGAATCTGGGCTTTAATCCCTGGTTTGAACCTAACGGAGGACGAGGGTTTACGGATTCCTTCTGGTTCCCGCGCATCAGGGGACACAGTCTCATGACGGTTGAGGAGTCAACCTTTGACATAACCCTGCGCAGAGTGGATTTACAGGTTTTGCCGCTCAAAATAAATAAAAAAACAATGTCAATCTTTTTAAATTCAAATTAGCAAATGCAAATGCAAATGTGAACATTGAATAGGCTAAATAGTTGGCTAATAAAACGTAACTGATATAGATTATAATAAAATTTATGTAGGAGTATTTAATTCTTTTCTTAATTATGAATTTGAAAATTTGACAACCAAAATTATTGTAAAAGTCCATCTATATACTATTTAATCTTTGCTTCATTTGTGTAACAATTTAACTAACTGTATGAAAAGATATTTCAAATTTTATAAAAATAAAAAAGGTTGTATATAAGGTAAATCATTTATGGAGGGAGGAATTTAACCTCTATAGATTAAGCCAAACATTAAATATAAGGTAGTTTTGTTAACATTATTATTATAGGAGTACATACAGATCTAACTCTAAGCAAAACATCACATGGAATGTTAAAAACTAAGTTTGCATGATGAATCTAAATTTTACCTTTCGAGATAGAAGGCGTTGGTAATGCTGCTTTGATTCAAGCTCTTTAATAAGATTTACTTTCAGAAATGAAATAAAAATAGTTGTAAATCAAATTTAATCAAACAGCTTCGAGTATTTAATATCTTGTTAATAAACAAATCAGCACTTTATGGGAAACAAAAATGACAACCGAAAGAAATTTGATTAAATGAAATGACCATTTTTTTATCTACCGTTGAAAGAATCATAAACAATATGGTTATAAATATTCTCACTTATGACCTCCGTATTGTGCATCATTAGCCATCATCATTTTCTAACTTCACTACAACAAGGAATAGAAGTGCGGCTCTTAGAAAGTTACCTTTGTCTTTTTTTTTTTTTTATCAGTGTTTGCTCTTCTTGACAAATCAAAAGATAAGATAACTTATAAACATCTAACTATACTAGGGTGCAAGGGGGCGCCTAACCTTGCAAGTTGATGCACGTTGCCGAGTTAAGGCGGGTACACCACCGCAACCTAGGTAGGACGGGTACATCACCACAACTTGCCCGGGTTGTGGTCAGGAGTAATGTTTCTGGGTTGGTGAACTTGCGAGAAGTAGGTGAGGTAGCGTTGGCCAATGATTACAAAGTCGTTAAAAGATAATAAAATATATTATAATAAAAAACTTATTTTTAACGCTATATATGTCACAATTTTTACTATTTTGATACATTTCAATACTTCTAAGTATATTTCAACAACAAAAAATAAATTCTACACAATGGATGTTCCAAGATTCTAATGGCCTTGGTTGCCTACGGTGTTATCCGATTCTAGTGGCTTTGATGATTTTCTTCCAACTTGTCTGATTCCAATGATCTTGAGTTTTTGTCCAAAGTGGTTACCGCAAAAAGCAAGCTTGAGGATACGGCACAATCAAAAAGAAAATATGTGCCTAGCGATCGTGAATTGGCTCATCAGATTACTTTGTCAAAAACTCAAAGTACAACATAGAGACGTTTAGAAGAATATTCTGTTTACCGAAGGAATTATTTTATGATTTTAAAGAATTGCCAGGGATATAGATGCCAGGTTTGAACAGTTTCAAGAAGGTTATGACGGGAGGTAGGAAAAGACCTTGCGGCTACGAAAATGCAAATCAACTATTCGTCGACTCGCAACTGATAATTTAAAAAGTTTAGGTAGTGGGTTGAGCTAGGTGGATACCCTCTCCTATTTGGTTGAAGTGGATTGAATTGAGTTAATTGAGATGACAAAATCCTATTTGCAATGAGTTAAATTAAGTTCCTAGGTGAGTGCCCCCACCCTAATTAATGTGGTGTTTGGGTCTTTTCTTCAACTTATAATCAGGGATCACTTGAATATCCCAAAACAATTTATTTATGATCCCACATATAACAACCTAAAAGTAATGTTAATACTAATATAATTCCTTATACTAGGGAATTGAATGAGTTCATCACCAAGTTTAATGTGTGTATATATAACGAGTTTTATATGCGTTTATAAATAAAATAAGTTTTTTTCATGAAAAATGAAACTTTTTATGGTTTCTCACTTTTTTTTGTGGTTAACCAATAAACTCACCCCTATATATGTGTGTATGTATATAAGTTTTGATTTCAATAATAACTATTGGGATTCCCCCTCACGTCGAAAGTGGACATTCACTTGGTACCGATTTAGTTAATTACAGTACTAGCATGATACCAGCACTTAATATAGCAACCTAAAAAGATTTGCCCAAGAGGATATCGATACGTGTTTTACATCGATCAAATCATAAAAAAAACTAATACTAGTACCGGTTCGGATAACACCGATACCGGTATATTCAAAGTTTTCTAAGTGTTATATTTTATTATTAAAAATAAAGAAAATGGTAAACGACGTCACTTTATACGTAAGAAAAGAAAAACTAAATTGTGAAAATTTTTTTGATAACGTGTATTATGTTTTCACTTATGTATTATTGTTTACTAACTTGGTTTTATGTAAAATTTATATAGAGCCGTAGATAAAAATAAGAATGTCGTAACGACATATTCAAAAATTAAAAAAAAAACGTTATATTTAAAAATTATGACAGAAAACAAAATATGCTAAAAACTAATTATAATAATAAAAACTAAAACAAATTTAGTATATTAACTATTCATGCACAAATTCTAAAGTAAATGTTGTGTGTGTATAGTATTATTAATATATTTGATATCTATTTGAAATTAAATTGACACATAAATCTTATAAATAAAAAATTGGATTGAAGTTATTGCACGAAAAATTTAAATAATATTACAATTTATGAAACATTTGATATATCCATCGACAACACGTATTCGACCGTGTGATAAGATTATAATATTATTACATTTCTTAACCGTGGTACATATTTTTATAAGAATATAAATTATATTTTCTCAACCTGTGTGAGTTATGAATGTATAAGATTAAAATCTTATTATATTTTTTAGGCGTGTGATAAAATTAATGAAATTATATTTCCTCAACCCGTATGATAAGAATTATACACAGGTTTATAACACGTATAAATTAAAATATTAGTCAATTTAGTTTCTCTTATATTTAATCCGTGTAATATACGTGTTTGTAAGCTAGTTCCAATTATAAAAACAAAATGATATAGATGAAGAAAAGAATTGTTCGAAAAGTACAAAGGACATAAGCTAAAAGATATAAATTTGATGACTCATAATGGAATATTAATAATGGCTGAACTATAGAATACAAAAGTTTTATAGTAAAATTATAAAAATTAAAAACTTTCGTATAGCTAAGAGTTGTTATTTAATATTTAGTAAGTATATATAATGGATATAAATATTATTTATATATCCAATCTGCTAATACCATAGGCAGTCAAGAGAGCAAAAAAAGCAGCAACAGCAGCCATCGTCAACATCAAGCTTACACACAACGTATCAACCAGAAACATCTGTCAAAATGAAAACCATGCAATTATTCAAATTTTCACATAATCAAACACCAAAAAGAATTAAGAAGTTAGCAGGGGCATAGCCAGAACTTTTTTCCTATGGGTTCGATGACGAAATTTCTACAAGTGTGATGTCAAAATACACCTGTATATAACACTAAAAAACTTTGGGTTCGGCCGAAAGCGTACCCTTCTATATAGCTACGCCCCTAGAAGTTACATAGTTTGGTCCCTGTGTGATATCGTCCCTAAATTGTAGATATTGTAGATTTACTCTCCAAGTTCTTTATTTTTAATTTTCTAGTCCAAATGGCTAACGAGAGATAAATTTACTGTAAATATAACAAGAAAAAAGGGTAAATTTACAGGGTTTAACAGAAAAAATTAGTCCCATTAACAATTTGGATCAAGAATAAAAGAGAATAAGGAACATGGGACTAAGGCTTGGTGTAGTGGGGCGTCAATGGGCCTATACGTCACCAGTTTTTAATTGTTCAATTTTTACCACCAAGTGAAGAGGGGCGCTAATGGGCCTCATGCCCTCCCTTTCTTTATCCGGTTAATGGGGGTGGGGCCCAAATCACAATCCAACCAATCAAATTAATTACTCTCATTTTTATAAAAAAAAAGTCAAAAATTAATCGAAAGCTTAGTTAAAACCACTACACCCTTTTCACAAAGGTTGTAGTTAAAATCTATGTGACGCTGAGGTGTCACTTTATGGGTGGAGGATTTTTTGTCTGCTCCCACTGATTTTTCGCTCTTGCTATTTGTTTTACTGATTTTTTGTGGTGTACAATATTGAATTTTTTAAGAGTCGAGCCACCACTAATTTCGATTTTGAAAGTCTTGCCCCTACTAATATTTCGTTCAAGCTCCGCCACTATGTCACTTTAACTAGTCATTTTAACAACTACTACACATAGTCTAAATCTGCAATTTTTGGACTATAAGGACGATATCCAAAATTTGGACCAAACCACATACAACAATGTGTAAGTTACTCAAGAATCAACTAGTTAAAGCAAAAAAAATGATGACAAGTGAGGAGTACCCGTAAACTTCGCCCATTTATCCGTGGAATGTATTCGCCAAAGGGCCCTTCAGGAACAGGTATCAATTTCCCAACAAGCGCGAGACTTGTGACGGATTGAAAAAATAACAAATGTTTTTATAAACTGACCTTGAAAAAGCATGAAAAAATATAATACTCTTAGCATTATCTTGAAAATAAAACTGACCTGGTGAATCCGACTACAATAGAGATAGCCACAATTGCCAACTGGGCCTTACAGTTGTGGTCAAATTCCCAAGAAACATGACTATAACAACCTGAATACATGACAATGAGATTGTTACATCGTTTGTGAAAGAGACAAAAGGAAGGGGATAAGCATTTGAATCTTACTTGAAGAACAATAGTAAGACCCATGATTCCCATAAAAGGGCAAATTTTAGTAGCTATTTTGAGAACATTCATTTCATCGTATGTTAAATTCGTTGAATATCTGCAGTTTTATTAGTGACTTATTATGGTAGATTTGAAATAACAAATTTATATGTATAATATATAGTAGACTTCACACAGCGTAGAGTAAAGTTGGACTAATCACCTGAGCAAAGAAAAACGAGTTGAAAATAAAAGTATTTTTCGTTTTGATAGCACGCTCGTCAGGGTCGTGCTGCAAATGTAGGATTTCTCTGCCTCGGAAATCAAGCAAAAGGATAACCGACACTTGATAAAGAGCCTATGCTTGCAACAAAGAGTTCATTAGTCTTACGCTCTCATGTAAAATTTTTCAAAGACAGTGCAATACCTGTATCAACACATTCCTCCACATAATATTTGTTATAAGAGGTTCCCTGGGCAGAAAAAAAAGCAACAAAGTTTAACAACATGAAATACAAGTAGTAGTTGGTAGATAAAACTATAACAATTATAAATGTTATTCCAAAATATAACCTGCAGCCAACGGAAAGGTGGTCCATGAGGTGATCAGTGGGAGGTTCAGTAGCACGTGCAAGTGCACCCAGAGTATCCATGATAAGATTCACCCAAAGGAGCTACACAGAAATCAATGATTTTTCACAATTTCCACTTTATAACTTTTGCATGAAAGAGAGCAAGAGAGAGACCTGCACTCCTTTTAGAGGGACATCACAAAGGGAATTGCCGCTACAACGTTAATTAAAAGGGCCACTATATTTACAGTAAGTTGGAACTGGATAAATTTTTGTATATTTCCATAAACCGATCTTCCCAACCTAACAACCTGTTAATTGACAAAACAAAACAAATCTATCACCGATACACTATTCAGTGTTAAGGTTTTGTAGTTTAAGTTGATTCAACTAGAAGTAAAAATATAGTTAACCACCTCAACAACCGAAGCAAAGTTATCGTCTAATATGATGATGTCACTACTCTCTTTTGCTACTTCAGTGCCTTGAATTCCCATAGCAAGACCGATATCAGCCTCATGTAAAGCAGGGGCATCATCAGTTCCATTTCCCGTAACAGCAACAACATGACCTCTCTTCCTCAAAGCTTGCACAAGTAATAGTTTATCAATAGGAGACGCCCGCCCCATCACCTGTCATTTTCCACCATGCAATTGTATCAACGTATTAGCGCATGTGCGTAAATCATAAGGGCATTGTTGTCAAATCACATACCGATATCCTCTCAGCTACCTCTACTCTTTGTTCACCTGACATTGCACGGAGTGATTTCCCATCGATTAGGTTTGGCTTGGTAGCGTCTGCATCTGACCCAAGTATACCACATTCTAATGCAATTGCTTTTGCGGCTTGAAGATTGTCACCTGTCACCATTCTTACCTGCACAAATTGAAATAAAATTAAGATCTATATGCATGTTATCGCAATGACAATAGGTATAACTGAAGTACTGAACAGTAATCAACTTCTGAAGATGAAATGATGTGTATTACCTTAACACCAGCATTTTCACACAGTTGGACAGCTTCCCGGACACCTGGCCGACAAGGATCCTACAATGCAAACCATGTCACTACTCACCATCTAACACAACATATAATGAGTTTTATTATTTTTATTTATTTTTTCTCTTTTATAGACATATAATGAGTCTTCTATTTATTTATTATTTTTTCTATTTTTATAGAAATTGTAAAAATAGCCTAAGAAGCACATACCTTCAAACCAACTATAGCTAGCAAAACAAGGTCACCTTCAGGCAATTCCCAGTTAGTTCGCACAGTTTCCCCTTTCAGTGGTTGATAGGCCATAGCAACACACCGCAAACTCCGGCAAGCCATATCTTCAATCTCCTTTTTCAAATATTCTACCTGCGGTGAACACAAGTAAGGAACAATTAACTCTGGATCATTAAAAAATTGGCCAGGAAAAACTTCAGACGGCAGCCCAAGAAAAGATGTTGTGACCTCAATTTTCTTAACTTTTCATGAGCAAGTATCATGTAAAAAAAAATTCAAGTTCATAAAATTTGCAATTAACTAAAGTGATCAGTTCTTAACACGATTCAAAGACCGAATTCGCATACCTTTGCTTCATCCAGGGGAACAACCTGTTCGTTACTGTCCATGTATCTTGTACATGCAGCTAACACGATTTCAGCAGCCCCTTTCCAGTGTACATGAACTTCAGAATCAGTCTGTTAAAAAAAGGCAATGTTTCAAGTCAATCATGCAACAAAATACACTTAACGTTATGAAATATATTAAAGGATGTGAAATTACCCATTTCACCGCGACTCCACCTTGTTTTTTCTCTGAGTTGAACGGGAAGCATGAATAATTGAAGACTCCACCTGACCACATCAAAATTCATTCCAAGCTGCGATTACGACAAAATGATCAGTGTCACCTTATAACGAAGATTAAAGACGATAAAGAGCTGTAAAACGTATGAACAAGCAACTAACTTTAAGGCCCCATTGAAGAATGGCCTTCTCTGTTGGTGATCCAGAAACCTCAACATCATTGCCACCCTATTAAACACCATCAACGATACAATTACATATCATGGAATATTATATAAATTTTAGAAAAAAGATAACTACCTCAGGCAAAAACACACTACCAGTTGTATTCTGAGCTACACCTTCAGTGAGAAGGGATACAATTCCTGGCGGTAATTGTGACGTGTTGTTTGGCGGGTCTATTTTCTCTCCACATACATAAGCCTCAACCACAGCCATCTGAAGAAAGCAATGAACATGTGACAAGTATGTTAAAAGAAAAGAAAAAGAAACTTTGTCATTTGCTAATAAGAAGGAAAAAAACAAGAACCATAAATATCCCACCAGATTCAAGGTCAAGGTTCCAGTTTTGTCACTGCAAATTGTAGTTGCAGAACCCATTGTTTCACACACAGATAGCCTCTTAACCTGCATTTGTACAATTATTAACATCAGGCATAATAAAAAAATGTCAATGGCTATAGATTTTGAAAAGATGTTATCTAACTTACTAATGTCTTGTCTCTAATCATTTTCCACATAGAGTATTTAAGCCTGTAATTATGCACAACTTGATGCACAGTTTAGCCATTTAAATGTGTCAAAGAAAATGACTAAATATCAGATTAAAAGAAAGAAACGGATGACTTACGTTAAGGTTACAGCTAATGGAAGTCCTGCTGGGACCGCAACAACAACAATACTGGCCTATACATTCTTCAAGAATTAATATATTGAAAAGGAAGCTAAACTACCAAAAATATTTCCAGTTGTAATGATTTCATACACAAAATGCATTTGACATTTCAAATTCAAATTAATTATTTTAAGTAAATAGTTTGTTTTGTTTGATACTAAAAAATCAACTTGGAAAATCGTTAATTATGCATATATAAGATACATACTACAACAAGGAAAACTCTGAATATGCCATGGGCAGCATCCTCAACATTAGTTTTTCTAGCAATAAACTGAACTTTTCCTTCAGGATCCTCCGTGTGTCTATCAAAAGACCAAAGAAACAGATAATTATCATCTCAGAGGTAGAAAGGGCATGAACAGTATGCTTTTTTATGCATGTGAATTACCTAACAAGAAGGATAACAAGAACAGATACAGCATTCACAAGCCCAATTATAGCAAAAATCACCGCAACTTCATTCAAGCGCACCTAGTAATTAAGTCATAGTCAATACGCAAGAACTTTTGAGTGCTTCTATAACTACGAAAGAGCATGCACTAAGAACTAACCTGTAATGGTGTTTCTTTACGATTATCTTCTGATATGCTAGCCATAAGCAAGCCCCATTCTGTGTTCATTCCAACACTAGTCACCTAAGAAAATTATGTAAATAAAATTTCACTTCCATATAAAAGTGAATACAAAATGTCGTCATAGATCGGGAAGAGCAAGAAGTAAATGAATTCCTGAACATATCCCAGTTTCTTAAAAAGACATAGCATCTTTCATACAGCATAGTACCATAGCCATCAGCCACCTTGCATCCAGACATTAAAAACGGCGATTTGTGATCTTTGCTAACCTGTTCCACCAGTAAAAGACAATGATACTGACCCACAAAAACAGAGATAAAAATGCAATATTTGAAATTTTCCATAGAACTCACAAGTTTACTCTCCTTGGCCATACTTGATTCATCAATAACAAGGGAGTGACCAGATATTAAAACCCCATCAGCGGGAACCTGATTTATAGTTAAAGTGTCAATAAGACATCAAATGCAAGCTTTTATGAAAATAACACGGACCATGTTACAATAACAAATAAGTAACATATTATCTGACCTGGTCTCCAGTTTTCAAAGGTATGACATCCCCCACAACAATATCAGATATTGAAGTGTTCACCTTTCTGCCACCTCTTACGACCTAAGAGTGTCATCGTTATTGTCAGCAAAAGTAATATAAAAAACGTAGAAAACAGAAAGACAATGTTGCAAACCCACCTCCAAATCTATATTCTGCTCATACTCATAGAAGCATTTAAAATGAGCTAATTTGTTTATAGCGCTTGTGGCTACAGAACAGGAATCAAGATTTCAGACATTAAGGTTTTTCTCATAACACAAACATTGACAATATCAATATTTATTTAAGGAGGTACCTTTAACACCTAAGACAATTATAACAGCCAAAGCTATGCCTCCCCCATCATACCATCCTTCTTTGATCCCCTGAAATAAGGTACAAGATAAGAAAAATAGAAATACTTTCATCTCAGTATAAACGATGATGGTGTTAACAAGTACTGATTCACTAACTTTTGTTTTTATGCCTAGAGCCAAAGAAGCAACAGCAGATACCATCAAGATGATCAAGGTTTTTTCGTGACAAGCATCCAACAGAAACCTCTTATCAAATGCAAAGCATGCAGTTATTTAAACTACCACATAATCAAACACCTAAATTAGTTTATTTAGCGCAAAATAGTGAGTACCGAAAAACTTTGCCCCTTTTTCGTGGGTATGTGTTTGATCCAAACACATTTTCCTATCTATGATGTTTGACTCGTCGTATTGAATTCCTTTATCGGGATTAGTCTTCAACTTTTCTGCCAATCCTTTAACCTGTTGTGTTCATGGATCGAAAAGAAAAACGTCAGCCAGAGGATGATGAACAAAAGTGCTATGTGCATCTATCACAAGCTTACCCCTCCAAAGTTCTGCAAAGCAGAAAAATCATGGCCTCTTGTCAGTGTGGCAAGTTGTTCTGGACTAACATCATAATTACCGCTAGGATTGTAAGATGGGGGTGCTTTTGGGGTTCATGTTTCAAAGATGATGTTAACAAGTCAATGCCTAAAAGGTATGAATTTAAATCAGCAGTAGCATATGAAAAGCAAAGTACCATCTTGATTTTCTCCATCTGATTGAATAGGCAATGATCCCTGAAAAACAAAAATAATGGGTCATAACTCATAAGTGAATTTAAGTTATGTTAGATTAATGAGATAACATTACTTGTATGTTGTGCACATCAATTCTGATCTTTGTTGTAGTTTCTTTCTTCTCTTCCCCCTTTCTCAAAGCTAAAGTGTATTGGAATCGACGGGAAGCATTCAATACCAATGACGCTTGCTATATCAACGTAAGGCTAGTTAAAGCATTCAGTAGCATAGAAAGAATGTTAATGAAGATGGAATATGATTACACTTTGGTATAGTTGTCTTTATTTACTACACTTTGATACAATGTGATCTATGAATAGTAAACTAAATGCAGATTTGGAGGGAATAAAGTGGAAAGAAATAAACCAACAAAAGGGATTTGATTAACTGAAAAGATTACAGTTTGAGGGGTATATATACACACCCAATCGGTATGTCACCAACAGTTGTGACGGTTGGCATTGGGCATAACTGTCATGTCAACCGGTGTCACTTTGACACTGGTACATCCCTAAGACCTTATTTACATACATTTAACCGGTATGACTTTGATACCGGTACATCCCTTGTTTTGAGTTATTTTCAGATTAATAAGATTGAGAGTTATTCAATGTATATTCTTTTCTTCAACTTCCCGTTCGTTGGACTGTTCGATTGGGACTTGAGAAATATGGCTCGTTTGTTTATTAAGTCAGAGCCCGAGCTCAAGCTTTACATACAAAGCTCGTTTAGCCTCGCAAGCCAAAACAAATTTTATATTATTTTTTTATATATTACCCATGGTTACAAAAGTTGTTGGGCGCTCCCTAGTCAGTCGACCGGGGAGTTGAGAGTACTCGGTCTAGACGGAGAGTACTCGGACATGTTAAATTATAAAGAAATTAGTTTTCAGAAATTAAATATATATTAAATAACATAAATTTACTAATATTTATAACAAAATATGTGAAAATATATTCATTCTTTAATATGATAAGCATAGAAATTATGTTTTATTTTTTTAAGTCAAACTTGGCCCGAGTTGACCTACTAGATCCGATTCTGGCCGAGCTTGACTGCGTTTGATTGATTCCGAGTGACTAGGCAGAGTTGAAGAAAGTCGCGTTGGCAGCCTTCCTTGTAATGACTACTCGGGGAGTAATCGGCCTTGGAGACCTTGTTTTACAACCATGATATTATCTACTATTTAAAATTGGTGAGCTGAGCTCTAGCTGAACTTTGGCTCGTTTAAGCTATCAAAGCGAGCTCGAGCTGAGCTTCTAGCTCAAATTAGCTCGAGCCGAACCAAGCTGAACTCGAGCTCTTGGGTTTTACTTTCGAGCTCTGATCTCAAAATAGTAGGCTCGAACGGAGCCGAGCTTCATAAAAGCATGACGAGCCGAGCTCGAGCCTAGTCGGACTCGGCGTTTACACCATGCAAGTCCTGTTATAAAACCGCACCAAGGATGATGCATACACATAACAGGTGTTGATAATATTCAATCAAAACACTAAACATGCAATGAGAAAAGAAAGTGACAGTATATATACCCTCCATTCTTCTTCTTCTTCTTCTTCTTCTTCTTCTTCTTCTAAGGTGGTTAACCGGTGCACCATTTGTAATAACAGTGTCAAAAAATCATTAACCGACTCATGCTCATCATCATAACCGCCACTACTTCCACCTCCGGATTCCGAAACCCTTTGGCGTCTCCGGTAGCTTGACTCACCGCTACTCATTGCCGTAATAATGTCAGTAACTGTCGCAGAATTAAGATAAAAACTGATAGCTTCGTCTATTATGTCTTCTTTCCCCCCCCCCCCCCCCCCCCCCCCCCCCCCCCCCCCCACTTATTTAACGTTTTAGCCTTTGAGGTGACTTCGCGGAAGCTTCATTCCACATTCATTAAAGAAAAACATGGGAGATGTAAAACCCTTTAGATGGATTAAGAAAAAAAACTGATCATTTGGGTTTGAAAGAGCGTGCCAAGTGGAATAATTTTATTGTATCTGTTTTGTTGTGTTGTTGTTGGGCCTTCTGCTACCGAGGAGTGTTTTTAATAGAAAGTTACCGAAAAAACAAAACAAAAGAAAAGGTTACTCGTTGTCTTTTTTTATTTTTTTTAATAGAATGTCAGGTCACGCGTTTTGTGTACTTTCAATGTTATAATATGTCAAAATATTCGAATAATAATAATAATAATAATAATAATAGAGTTAAATGCCTGGTTGGTCCTTGTGGTTTGCAAAAATTGTAGACTTGGTCCTAATGGTTCACTAATTACACATTTGGTCCTAATAGTTGTAATTTTTGCACTCAGGTGGTCCTTATCACTAACATTTGTTAAATTATTCAGTTAAGTTTTATTAATTGACTAAAATACCATTATACATTAAGAAAAATAAAATAAAACAATATGTTGTTGTGGGTCCCACCCCAGTCCCCACCACCACTTCATCGTTTCATCTTCTCTGTCTCTCTCCACGGAACTAAAAGAGTAAAATCCTTTCCTCTCTCTCTCATCTCTCTCTCTCTAAGAACGGCAGAATTCCTGTGTGCAGGTTCTGCTCTACAAACCACCAAAGGCGGCGGTGCACCGGCAGGCTCGTTTGCCGGTTATTTTTTCCGGCAGGTTTGTTTTCGGTTCAGACGTAGATGGTCTGGGTTTCACTAACATACTTGCAGGCTTGCTACTGTATTTTACCATATATATATATTAAGGTTCAACTGAAAGTGTGACAATTACCTCAAAAGCTACTAACTGAAGAATTTGTTACCACCTTAAAAATTAATATAGAATCAGATGAGATATCTGCAACTCACGAGTGCCATGTGCCATTTATCTCTAAACAAAAGAAGCCATTCATTTTGCCTGAAAGGTCTATTTGGGGAGATGGTGGTTGTGACGTATATTGTGATGGTGGTTTGGGGAGAAGATGGTTGGTGATGGTGATGTGCGGTGATGGTTTGGGGAGATGGTGGTGGTGGCTGTTAACAACAATGGGTGGAGTGGGGAAGAAGAAGAAAGGTGGGGCCCACTTATTTATAATTGTTTATTTTTTGTTTTAATATTCAGGGGTAATCTAGTAATTTCACATGCATTCAACTGAGAAATTTAATTTAGATTAGTAATAAGGATTATCCGGGTGCAAAAATTGTAACTACTAGGACCAATTCTGTAATTATTAAAGCATTAGGACCAAGTCTGCGATATCTGCAAACCACATGGACCAACCAGACATTTAACTCAATAATAATAATACGGATGGGATTAAAAATAAAGTAAAAACTCAAATAAGGGGTTATTCAATTAATTAAATTAATAATGATAAAAATAAAAGGTTAATAAAACATTGTTGGAACTCTTTTAAATAAACAATAGAGTAAAGTATAATTTTCATTCATTTAGTTTACACATGTTTTCATATATAATCCTTATTTCATTCTAGCCTCTGTGATTATCAGTTGAAATCAATCAAGCCTCTCTGTCAAATGTCCATTAGTGAATCGTTAGTATTATGGTTAAATGACCATAGTACCCTAAGGGACTGATAACACAATATAAAACTATATCCCAACTCTCTATATCATCTTCACCTAACCCTTTTTCTTAGAGATCTTGATTCCTGTTGGGTTTTTCCGACTAAATCCCTTTTCTTTGATTTCAATTTCTCATTTTGTTTCTCAGTTTAGGTTTTTTTTTTATTTTACATTTTGGGTCTTTTAAGGTGGGTTAATCTAAGTGGTTTTGAGATCTGAGTGATGGGAAACATGGATCTGATGTTTAATTTTGGTATGGTGTTTCCACATTTTGATTTGATTTACTCCCATTGATCTGTTTTTTTTTTAATCAAAAGGGTCAAATTGATTTGTTTTTGTCTAGATTGCTTCATCATTGTTGTGGTGTTAGACGCTGATTAATCAATGGATTATTGTTTTGAATAAAAGGGAAAAAGGGATTTGAAGAACATTGACAAACTTGTTTTAATCACACAAGGTGTTCTGATCTGTCTGTTTTGGTTGATTTTCGTAATCACATGTGTACATTTTTTATGCACACACTTCTTAGAGATTTGGTCTGTTGTTAGTGTAATTAAAGTATTGTTTAGCTTCAATTAAAATTGATTAAAATCTCAAATTTTGTTCTTTATCGTATGATTTGATTGAATTCAACTTTATATGGTTATGGCATGGTTTGCAAGATGATATTGATTCATTGACGAAAATACCCTTGAAATTATGTGTTAAAAGACAACCATACTCCGGTCAACTTACCATTGACTAATAGAAAATGTAAGGAAGGACTTTGATTAATTTCAATTGACAACCACAGGTACTTAATTGGTATTTTTTTTCAAAGGAGGGTTGTATCTGCGATTGGGTGTAAACTATAGGGACTGAAATTGTACTTTACTCTGTACAATAACATTTTGTATTACATAACTAACTAGTTAGTGTATTCGTGCGTAGTGTCAGTATCATACGTTTTATATAACTATGAGGATGCCCGTGCGATGCGGCGGGAGCGACACATCGCATTGCGATACTCGTTTTAGGTAGTTTTCTTATTCATATAATATTTATTGTAGCATCATTGTCATAGATATATATCAAAAGCGAAGTAATCGGGTAATCCATTTCATTGTGTTGTGCATGGTTGGGTCAGTTCGGTTATTGTCCCAACCGAAGCCAAAACTAAAGTCATCGGTTAGTCTTTTTTATTAACCAATCAGTTTTCAGTTATTCACTTCGGTTTATTCGGTTAGATTCACGGTTTTTGGTTTAGTTCATTTAATTTCAGTTAATAGCAAAAACCAAACTTGGGCTAAACTTTTGCTTAACAATATATGAAATTAAGATATAAATACATGAAACGAAAGTATAAATATATGAAATGAAGATATAAAATACGAAATATATGAAGTGAAAGGTACGAAAATTAGAAATAAATGTGGAGGGGTATGGTCCAAAAAACCATACGCCTGCGTAGGATACCATACCCTCATAATGACAACAGGTCGCTTGAGTAACCTTGCGTACCGTGCGCAACGGTAAGTTAGCCCTAAAGACAACAGGTTGCTTAACAAACCTTGCGTACCTTGCGCAACAACAAGTTAGACCTGAAAGCGCAGATCCTAAACCCTCCGCTAATTAAGTAAGTTAGCTTCTAGCTGGACATCTGACCATACTCAAAAAACGCTTAGCTGCGACTTCTCAAACCTTGCGCCGACTGCACAGCCCTTTCGGGAGTCGCACACAAGGTCAAGACTAAGGCGAGAACAACTCGTACTTAGTCTTGGAAAAAGAACTTGATCCCTACAAGTTCACGCTGGCCAAAAAGCGCTGATAAGGTCACGCGATAAGGAGAAGCGCAAAGAGGCATCGATTAAGTACAAAAGGTACAAGTGGCAGAGCTGTGACTCAATAGGCACTCGACAGGTTGTACCAGATCACGTTGCATGAAGAACAGTCGTGCAAGAGACAAAAAGTACGCAAGGACATACACGTGGCACCAGCCAGCTCGTGCCAACAACTGTCATACTATCTCCACTAACTGTTGATAACAGACCAGACAACAAGTACAACTGTCAGGACACGTGGCCCCATCCACTGTGCACCAAGCGCTCTTCCTGTCAGGGATCACTAACGGTCGTGGCAGAAGGGACATAATGGATATTCCTGATTGTCGTTTCTAGGCCCAAGGCCCATCAGCCCATCTCCTGTACGAATCTCTCCGGCTATAAAGAAAGGACCTCACCTCCAGGTTGAAGGACGATCATTCTTATTCACTCATTCATTACATACATTATCCTTTACAAGTCATCATACTTATTCTCACGCCGGAGTGTGGTCACGGAGAGAACCCCCTTCTCCCCGTTGCGAGACTAACGGTAGTTTTCAGTTTTCTAGTGAGTCGGAACTAAGATCGACAGGCAGACAAGAGATAAACCTTTACATGCAGAGACCTCTTACCAGCATCTAGATATCTTCTGGATTTAGTTTGGTTTGGTGTTTCTTCATTGGCGCCATCCGATTTTCTCCTTTCTTAACCTTCGTCTCTTGTTTGTTTTTCCAAAATCCATTCTCCATGGCTGATGGTCCGTTGAATGTACCACGAGGTCCTCGGGCCGAGGGCAAGAACCCAGTTCATGTTCCTCAGGTTGATGGACAAGTGGAAGAAGGATTCTCCGAGGACGCTGATGTTCGTCACGATTCCGGCCGTGTGAACATTCTAGTAACTCCGAGGGTTCAAGCCGAAACTCCTTTTGTTCCAATTACGTCAATATTACCTCCTGGTGAAACTCCGATGTCATGGTACATGTCACACCCCGAATTTCCAACCAAAATCCATACACCGGTGGGCCCGGGTGGGGTGTATTGTGACGTCAGTTGATAACATCATTGTCAATTAAACAAAGCACAACGGAAGTCTTGGATTTAAATTACTATTACAATCAAAATGTTCAAAGTACGAAAATAATATACAGACGGTTCGGAATATAAGATCCACAGGCAGATCGTAAAAAAATGTACAAAGAAAGAATATAAAACAGACTTTAGGGCAGATCTTAAGGATTTGCAAGATTCTCTTATTTCACTACCGAGCAGCTTCCAGCCTATTTCGTATTGTACCTGCAAACTTAGCCTTTGGACGATACGTCAGCTTTCGCTGGTAAAGACACCCAACTGGCTCATTTTGAAAATATTTTAAAATGATTTTAAGTGCACATGGCACAAAATCTTTTATAACTTGGGAAAGTTACTTTGTAACCTTGTTAACAGATTCACATGTTTGTCCATACATATAGGGCCCAATACAAAGACCGAGACATGATTAAATACACACCCCTTAGAACTCACGGAGGAGTTATCCCCAACGTCTTGGGTAATTTGCATTTGAGCGTCTGTCAGGTGTATGCCTACACCCCGCGTTAAGGTCGTGGCTATTAACTAATGTAATGAGCCGAGGATATCCAGGACACGGTAATTTAACCCCCGATGTTTAAGTTATCAAACAAAACTAATTAAAATGTAATATGCAGATTTACTAGCTACAATCCGGCATTCGATTGATCCCATTTCCGACCAAGCGGTAATAATTTACCGTAACCCAAGCTCGTATAGGGAAAATAAGTCGAGAATATTTACCTGAGCTAGTCTTCTTTCAATTTTAATAACTCAGCCGTGCACAAAAGTACTAAGTGCAGATAGCATTTACCGGAAAGGCTCTAGTCTGGATTATGGCATGAGCTAACCAATTAAATACTAACGGTCTTTATTTAAGTCATAGACTTAGACCGAATAGTGTACATGATGAAAACGTATAACGCTTGATTAAACGATGATTGGATAGAATATAGTTTAAACTCGACAAGTACTTTGACTTGCATAATATGGGTAAACTATAAACATTCTGGATTTTGAAACTTAAATGACAAGGTTAAACCCGTTTCGGTTAATTTCCGTAAAATAGTTACATATATTTAACCGTACGCCTATTAGCGATATCAGGTAACCGGATAAGTCATGGAAAAGTTCTATATGCCATTATATTTTACATAAGTTAAAATATCAGTAGGATATCAATTTACATGCCCGTTAAGGTTTTAAAACGAAACTATGCCTCATAAGGGCATTCCGATAATTTATACCGTATAAAAGGAACTTGAATATAATTTAAGTTTATTCTCATGAGTATTATAGAAAAATATTTTATTCATGATATGATATCAGTAGGATATTAATTATATGTGTAATTTACCTTTTATGACCAAACTATGCACCGAAAGGGCATTTTGGTCAATTTACACATAGTTTTATAAATTATTTGGGATTCTGAGTTCATATCATATACCTACTGTAAAAAGTATTTAAAATAGGTTTTAATATCAGTAGGTAACAAGTCTTGGTAAAATAATATGGTTTAAAACCATGTCAATAATATGTTTAAACCATACTATGCGTCGTAACGACGCTTATGTCGTAAAATAACGATTTATGCGTTATTTAATGAAAACTGATGTTAAGGTCAGATTAAAATGTCTTAGATATGTTATTTAGTATAACATATCAGTAGGTAAAAGATTTACCTTGAAAAGATATGATTAAAACTGTTTTATATGCCATAGGGGCTTTATCGTCATTTACCGACATAATACAAGGACTTGTTTGAAAACTCAGTATATAATCTGAATTAACATCCAATAATCCTACTTATAATATTACATCAGTAGAAAACTCATTTTCAAGTTCATTATCTTTTAAACCTTGTTTTATGCAAAAGGGCATTTTATTCAAATGACATAATTACGGAACTTGTGCATAAACTCAGATTCTGATTATGATCATGTAATATAACCTCAGAGGGTTATGCTACATTATTGCAACTTTAGATCAGTAGTTAACTAATCTAAATCGGGTCAGAATCGAAAGTCAAAGCAGAAGTCAAATTTCGCGACTTTCGGTTGCGAATCGACCCTAGAACTGAAATTGACGAGCCGAACATGTTCTTACATGTTCTAATAATTATTACCAACTTGTTTAAGTGTCAAAACAAGTTTCATAACATATATAAGATCAATTTATAATATTTCCGAAAAATGACATGTTTGACTTTTTAATATTTAAACTTTACCCGTCAATTGGTCTAGCAAACGTGATCTTCAGGAGGTGCCCTTTATAGGGATTAACACCTACCTTATTACGATCACTTAGCCATGTTCGTTACGAACAATGGCAGGACCATAATGGTCTTAACCGAAAGTCAAGGCGTTTTCCGAAAAACGCTTGACTTTTGGCTATAAAAGCCTATAAACGAAAATGCACAAAGAAGGAACACTTACCAGTGATTCCTAGGGTGCAAAAGAACTATGTTGGATACTCCTTTCATTAGGAACTTCGAGAGGAGGGAGAAGATTGAAAATGAGAATGGTGCAAGTTCAAAGGATGAACCTTTGTATCTATTTATAGTTGGAGAGCTTGAAGGAGGTGATGCCAGGTGCTAATGGGTGTAAGAGGAAGCTTACAAGTGTCCTAAAACATGGCATAGCAGTTTGGGAATCCATAGTTTCGGTTTCAATGGTTTTTGGCAACATGTGTGGAGGCCAAGCAAAACTTTCTGCATATACAGGCCTCTCGCGCCCCGCGAGGCAAGGCCTTAGCCTCTCGCGCCCCGCGAGCATCCCATAACAGTTTCAAAGTTTGACACTTTTAGTCCCTTAACTTATAAAGCCCTCTAGAACCTCCTAAAACACCTTTTTAGCATATTAAGCCCTCCGTAGCCAATACTTGGCATACCCGGGATTATGCCCAGACATTGTCGAGCTCTCGGTTCATTTAAAGGTCACTCAGAGGTATAAATTAACATGTTGACACTTTTAATCCCTCCATTGTCCGACTTTTATATAATTATGGATTTAATCCCCACCGTCCGACAAATGGACATATGGGAGTTAGGACTTCGTAAAAGATCACTCAGAGGCTCATTATAAGCATGTTGACTCCGATGTCACTCAGAGGCTGGGCATGTTGATACAACGGTCACTCAGATGCCAAGTTTTAGCATGTTGACACTAATGGTCACTCAGAGGCTATGTTTTTAGCATGTTGACACTAACGGTCACTCAAGGCTTGGTTTATGCATGTTGACATCAGAAGATCACTCAGAGACTTAGTTTGAGCATGTTGATGTTTTTAGTCCTTGTTAGCCTTTAATAGACTTTAAATAAAATACGACACATGTCACTATATTACTGGACACGATTTTTACAGGGTGTTACATCCTCACCCCCTTAAAAGAAATCTCGACATCAAGATTTTATTCAAAAAGATGGGGGTACTTTTGTCGCATAGTGGACTCAACCTCCCATGTATACTCGGGACCTCTAAAGGCGTCTCATTTAACCTTTACTATAGGTATTAATTTCCTTCAGAGCTTCTTAACCTGTCGATCCTCGATCGATATTGGTTTCTCAACGAACCTCAGGTTTTCATTAATCTGCACGTCTTGTGCGACGTTGTTAGGGACTCATCGGCTAGACATTTCTTAAGATTAGATATGTGGAATACATCATGAATTCCACTAAGCTCCTCTGGCAACCTGAGCTTATAAGCTACAGTGCCGACACGTTCAATTATCTGGATGGTCCTATGTATCTCGGGCTTAACTTGCCCTTCTTTCCAAAGCGCATCACACCTTTCCAGGGTGATACTTTTAACATGACTTTGTCCCCTACTTGGAACTTAAGAGGTTTACGCCTCTTGTCAGCATAACTTTTCTGCCTATCCCTGGTAGTTTTGAGACGATCACGGATTTGCACAATCTTTTCCGTGCTCTCCAGGACAATCTCTGGTCCTGATAGTTGGGCTTCCTCAACTTCTGCCCAACACACGGGCGTTCTACATTTTCTCCCATACAAGGCCTCAAAAGGAGCAGCCTTGATACTCGTATGATAACTATTATTATAGGAGAATTCTGTTAGGGGTAAGTGGTCATCCAACTTCCACCTAAACAACATGCTCTAAGCATGTCTTCCAAAGTTTGAATAGTACGCTCACTTTGACCATCAGTCTGCGGATGGTAAGCCGTACTAAAGTTTAATCGTGTGCCTAACGATTGTTGGAAGCTTTTCCAAAAGTGAGATGCATATGTAGTATCTCTATCAGATACAATAGATACTGGCACATCGTGTAGGGACACAATTTTGTACACATACAACTTAGCCAATTTGTCAGAACTATAAGTCTCTTTAATTGGCAAAAAGTGCGCTGACTTAGTCAGCCTATCCACTATGACGCAAATCGTGTCAATACCACGTTTGGTCTTGGGTAACTTGGTAATCAAATCCATAGTTACCATTTCCCATTTCTAAGTGGGAATCTCAAGCAGTTGTAGAAGTCCTAACGGTTTCTGATGTTCAGCTTTAACTTGCGAACACGTCAGAAACTTAGCTACAAGGTGGCTATGGATTTCTTCAAACCCATCCACCAATAATTCTTTTTCAAATCTTGATACATCTTGTCACCACCCGGGTGAACTGAGTATCTTGATTTATGCGCTTATTGGAGGATTAGATCTCTAAGTCCCCCAAAGACTTCAACCTAGATTCTGTCATTTAATCTAAGGATTCCATCCTTTCTAGGCATTAACTGATCAACAGTTCCGCCTAATCCTTCATTAGGAGCATTGACCTCTAATAAGGCTTGCTTTTACGCATCTAATAGCTTGTCACTCAAGCTATTTCTAAGCTCAATGTTTTTGGCGTTAATCTTAATAGATTTAACCCTTTCCTTGCGACTTAAGGCGTCAGCAACTACATTTGCCTTGCTGGGATGGTAGCGAATTTCGTAATCATCCAACGATGATGTCCCATGTTCAATTCTTTTCTGATTGAACATGTGTTGGAGACTCTTATGGTCAGTGTATATAATACACTTCGTACCATAAAACGTAATGTCTCCATAACTTTAGTGCAAATACAACGCACCTAATTCCAAATCATTGGTGGTGTAATTCCTCTCATGCACCTTTAATTGTCGTGATGCATAGGCAATTACTTTGCCTTTTTCCATTAGCACACAACCCATGCCAGTGTGCGAAGCATCACAATAGACAATAAAGTCCTCAATTCCTTCAGGTAGGGATAACATAGGAGCATTGCTCAACTTGTGTTTTAGAATCTCAAAAGATTCTTGTTGTTTTGGACCCTAAATAAATTTGACATTCTTACGGGTCAAGGTAGTCAAAGGAGTGGCTATCCTTGAAAAGTTCTCAATGAACCTCCTATAATAACCAGCCAATCCTAAGAAGCTACGAATCTCAGATGGTGTTTTGGGACTTCCTAATTCATTATGGCTTCTATTTTGGCGGGATCCACTTGGATACCACGCTCACTTATAACATGTCCAAGAAATTGGACTTCTCTAAGCCAAAATTCGCATTTAGAGAACTTTGCATAAAGCTTCTCTTGTTTTAATGGTTCTAGGATGCACCGAAGATGTTTCTCGTGATTAGCTTGATTACGAGAATAGATAAGTATGTCGTCTATGAAGACAATGACAAACTTATCCAAATATGGTTTGCAAACTCTATTCATGAGATCCATGAATGCTGCTGGTGCGTTTGTGAGCCCAAAAGGCATGACCAAAAATTCATAATGACCATAATGGGTCCTGAAGGCTGTCTTAGGAACATCCTCACTCCTAACCTTCAGCTGATGATATCCAGATCTCAGATCAATCTTAGAGAAGTAACTAGCCCCTTGAAGTTGGTCGAATAAATCATCGATCATGGGCAATGGATATCGATTCTTGATTGTTATCTTGTTCAACTCACGGTAGTCAATGCACATCCGCATTGAACCGTCTTTCTTTTTAACGAAAAGAATTGGAGCTCCCAGGGCAAGGAACTAGGCTAAATAAAGCCTTTCTCTAAGAGTTCATCTAACTGCGTCCTCAACTCCTTCATTGCTGTTGGTGCTAGCCTATATGGAGCTCTAGCTACGGGTGCTGACCCTGGTATGATATCAATCCTGAACTCCACTTGCCAGTCTGGAGGTAGGCCTGGTAATTCTTCAGGGAATACATCGGGATACTCTGAAATAACTGGGAGGTCTCTAATGTTCGGCTTAGGCTCGTTAATGGTTACTTGTGCCATGTAGATGACACAGCCTCTCCCTAAACACTTGGATGCTTTAAATAGCGACACCTTGTCTGGCAATCCGTAGTGTGAATCTCCAGGGATGGTGATCATTTCACCGGATGGGGTTTTTATCTCGATGAGTTTCTTATCATAGGCAATGCGGGCTTGGTTATAGGATAACCAATCCATGCCTAAGACAACATCGAACCCCGCCAATTTCATTGGCAGAAGAGAGATAGGGATGAAATGATTTTTAATGGATATAGATCATCCATCAAGAATGGAAGTTGCGGTTTCTAAAGTTCCATCGACAAGTTCTATCTCATAGGTTTGTCTAGAGTTCTTATGGGCAAATTTAATAGTTTACTAAACTTATGATCTACAAAAGACCTATCTGCACCCGAATAAAAAAGAACTCTAGCATAAATATCTTTAATGAGGAACGTACCTGTTATGACATTGTTGTCATTAACAGTCTCTCTGGCGTTCATCTGGAAAGCACGGGCATTTCCTTTCTTAGCCTCTCCATGCTTTGCATCATTACTTTTAGGGTTCTTGGGGCAGTTGAACTTAATATGCCCTTTTTCATTACAGTTGTAGCAGACAGCATTCTTAAGATCTTTGCATTCTAGGGTTTTATGCCCTCTCTTCTTACATATACCACAGGGTCTAGTTTGTGGATCAATGCTACACTGTCCCCAATGCTTACGGTTACAGTTCTTACATGTCGGCGTTACGCCTGACTTAATTTGGTTCCCTTTGAACCCAAATCTCCCTTTATGTTTCTTATTAAATCTTTGGGAGTTGTCATCCTCTCTCTTCCTTTTCCCGTCAGTCTTTGATCTGACTGACTTCTGTTTCACCAAATCTAGGGTGAGGGAGAGGGATAGGTCAACAGCGGACCTATAAGTACTAGGCTAAGCAGCCTTTATCATTCCCTTAATCTCGGGCGCTAACCCATCAACGAAACGCGCAATGCGTTTGGTCTCAGGGGTGATCAGATAGGAAACTAACATAGATAGGGAGTTAAAGTCAGAAACATAGTACATCAAATCTCAAACTGCTTTAAATGTCGTTTATGCGCAACTTTGTGCGCAACCCAACGCATCGGCTACACCGGTGCAATTGCCTACGGCTCACATGCATGCTTCGCCTGCACCACGAGTATTAAGTTATGATTCGCTTGTCACACCCTCAATTTCCACTTGCGGAGTTTTACCGCGAGGCGTGTGAACAAACCAGAATCTGAAACACTAGTACGTCGAACGACTCTACATGATTTGATAATACGTTTTCCAAAATCGTTCATTTTAGATTTTATATCAATTACCAATATTTAGCAGAGCATTAGTTTTAAGTTTGAGCGGAAGCATAAATAAGTAGATGATGCGGGCGCCAACACAAACGCCAAAACAAATGAAAAATCCCAAAACAATAATAATAAATATGACTCGATAATGATGTCTTGTTCAATGCATGTGCGTGCACCTAGAGCTCCTAGCGTCCTGAGAAACATGTAAAGAAACAAGTGTCAACATTAAAGATGAGTGAGTTCACAGGTTTTCATAAATTCATTTGTTAGGTTATAGTTTGTTACTCCGTTATCCCCCAACCCGGGATAACGTATCAGTTCCATTATTCCAATCCCGGAATAATAAGTTGTTGCTTCCAATATTCCCATCCCGGAATATTAAGTTGTTGCTTCCAATATTCCCATCCCGGAATATTAAGTTGTTATTTCCATTATCCCCAACCCGGGATAATAAGTTGATGTTTCCAATATTCCAAACCCGGAATATTAAGTTGATCCGTAATTAAGTTCAATGTTAATATATATAGGTAGCTAGCCTAAAGTCATGTCACTAAGTGTTCGCGATCGAAGCTGACTATTGTGCCTCCGTTTTGCCAGGCCTATCACATGACCATGGCGGTGTTAGGCCAATTATTCACCCGTTGACCATACCAGGTCGGCTAGCGCGACTAGCTCGGATGGGGCTTGTCAGACCCAGTAGTACTACTTATAATTCCCCCGCTATTTAACCCAAATACTAACAATCCGAGGAGATTGTGGCCGAGGATCTTGGGTTGCTTTGGTTTGGGTTTGGGTTTGATCTCGCGGCCAAGGAATAGGGTGGGTTCGGTTTGGGTTTGAACTCAATATATCCGCGGTTTTGAACTTGATCTCGGCCGAGAGTGTTTTGGTTTAGGGTTTAGGTTTTGATGTGTGTTGGATTTGATCTTGGCCGAGGACTTGACTTGAGTTAAAGTTTAAAACTTGTTAACTCCTAGAGTCACCATGAATCTCTTTGGTTCGTGTCGCGGTTCTGTTCAGTTCGTGTACGTATCTACTCTAATTATTCAATTACTAAAACAATCACACAACACACATCTCGTGTTCATTTAATTCGTATACGTTCGTACACATAGCACGTAATTAGATTGACAAGTATCACGTTTAAGTTATCCGAAAAACCCGGGATATCACATCGCTAGTTAGAGAAAATGTACCATCACACATCTCTACCAGAGAAACAGAAGAGCATTCTCAGTCTAGACCAAAATACGAGTCAAACACTCAGAGGCGAGCATCAATTCATTCTCGCCTGGGCCCGCGTCCATCCCAGGGGTGGGATACCCAGCGCGAAGAATTTGACAAAACATATGACGAAGGTGACAGTGCTAGCGTCTTTCACCGATTGACAAAAGATCACGCTGCGTACAAGCCCACGTCATTGTGCTATATACAATCCGGAGATCGAACATAATTACAATTTGATCTATAAGCCGGCCATAGTAGCAGAACATTCCAAGTTTGTGAAGGAAATTGCGTTGGCTCCCCTTGAACGCGCAAAGTTACCTTCCAATGTGGGAAAATTTAATGGAAGAAGGATCCAGATGATCACATGTGCTTGTTCACCGGCGAGGAGTTATTGGAGGATGGACGTTGCCTATGTGGTGTCATTTGTTCGTTCAAACCCTCATAGCCACTGCGCGCTCATGGTTTGACAATCTGCCTATGGGTAAACTTACTTCCTTGAATGATCTTAAGGATAAGTTCCTGACCCACTTCAGCCAGCAGCGGCGATATGTCAGAGACTCCTCAGACGTTATGACTATCTGGGGGAGGGATGATGAAAGTTTGGAAGATTTCATCACGCGCTACAACAAAGAGGTCTTAGAGATCGGCGATGTACATGAAGACCTGATTCGCGCCTAATTCAAATACGTTGTTTGGTGTGATGAGATGATAAAGCTCTTGTCGGGAACTGCTGGTCTCCCAAAAAGTTGGGAAAAACTTATGGCGGCAGCCAAAGTTTACGCTCAAACTGAGCGCAATTTGAATTCCGAACTGACCTCCCATGCCTCAATATCATCCGCAAGATATGAGCAGAAGTTTTGGGAAGAAAAAAAAGAATTGGAAAGAGTCAAACCAGAACTCTTCTCCTTATTCGCCAATCGACGCGCGTGTAACGATAAACAAGATTACTACTCAAAGAGCGATAAAACAAGATAATCGAGACAGGCAGTGGACACCACTAACGAAGACCCCAGCAGTAGTACTCAGCACTGAGGATTATCAGTTTAAACAGCCACAACTGATGAGAAATAAAAAAGGTCAGGATCCTAACCTTTTTTTGCGATTATCATACTGGGCATACCACCAGACAATTGTATAAGCTTGCACACGGAGATAGAGAAGGCATTGAAGAGTGGAAGCTCACCCACCTGCTTCAGAATGTGCGCAAAGAAGTTTGTCAGATTACTCGCGGTGAAAGAGTTGTACGCCGCACTGGCTCAAGCAGTAAGTAATTTTTCCCATGGTTCCCGCGGTCCTTAGGAAGAGCGACCGGTAGTGATAACTAGTATTTTCGGCCATTATCACACCTATTACATGTTCATTGACATGGGAAGTTCTATGGATATCATTTATGAACAGTGTTTTAAACAGCTAGACCCGGAAGACAAAGCGCGCTTAGAACCGGTTGATTTCCTATTAACCGGTTTCTGTAATGAAGTCGTTTTTTCCCCTTGGGCAGATCTCTTTCCCGGTCACTCTTTCAGACGGGAAACATTCGCGCACAGTTCCGGTCAATTTTATGGTGATGCCTGCAACATCTCGCCATGATGTATTACTCGGCTGTCGTGCACAAAGGAATTTCAATATGATTACATCAACTCCTCACTCTGCACGCGGTTTTCCAACAGAAATCGGTGTGGCAATCATGTATTCAAGAAAGAAGTTATGACCATAGAGGAGGAACCACCGGTGAAAGTGGCGAAGTTATCCTCGGATGGTGAACCAGAAAAGTGGGTACTCAATAACAAATACCCAGAGCAAACGGTGTTGTTAGGTCCCGCCATGACCCCCACAGTCAAGGCGCGAGTTACACAGCTTCTTTTCCGCAATATGGATATTTTGCTTGGTCACTAGAAGACATGATGGGGGTACCCAGGGACATCGCAGAGCATGCGCTATAGACATTTCCATCGGTCGAGCCAGTTGTGCAGAAGAAGCGCAGTTTTAGTACAAGAGAAAACTCGCGCAATGAATGAACAAGTTTCAGAGCTACTCGAAGCCGGTATTCCGAGAGAGGTGCGCTATCAAACGTGGGTAGCAAATCCAGTTATGGTCCAAAAGCACAACGGCGGATGGCGCATGTGTGTTAATTTCAAAGATTTGAACAAGACATGCCCAAAAGACTGCTACTCTTACTAGAGATCGATAAAAAGGTGGACTCCCTCCCTTCTATCTGGTGGAAATGTTTCATTGATTGCTACAAGGGATATCACCAAATCCAAATGAAAAAAGAGGATGAAGATAAAACAGCGTTCCGCACAGACAAAGGGATATTCTGTTACACAAAGATGCCCTTTGGGTTGCGCAATACGGGAGCCACCTATCAGCGCTTAATGGATCATGTCTTCAGAGACGATATAGGTGTGACTACTGGAAGTATGCATCGATGACCTGGTCTTCATGAATCCAGATGAGGAGATGATGTTGACAAATATTCAAAAAACTTTTACATCCCTGCGCAAGGTTAATTTGAAGTTGAATCCCGGAAAAATGTTCGTATGGGATGGAGGAAGGAAATTCTTGGTGTTTATCATTACACACGACGGCTTTAAGGTTAACCCAGAGAAATTCGAAGCAATCCAGCGTATGCCTTCACCCTCAACCATCAAAGAAATGCAACGGTTGGCTGGTCGACTAGCTGCGTGGAACCGATTCTTGGCAAATCACGCGACAAAATCCTTTCCATTCATCAGTACTTTGAGAAATTGTGTGAAACAGAACAAGTTCCAGTGGACTCCTGACACAGAAAAAGCCTTTCAGCAAATGAAGGAATGCTTGATTCAATTGCCTACTCTCACCGCCCCATAGAAGAGCGAGCCATTGATTCTATACCTTTCCGCAACAGACATTGTTGTTGGCGTAATTTTGCTTGTAGAACGCGCAGGGGTCCAAACTCTGATCTACTACGTCAGCAAAAGTTAACTGACCCAGAAACACGATACCGATGATGGAAAAACTTGCCTTAGCATTGGTTCATGCATCCCGTCGGTTGCGTAGGTATTTTTCTTGCCATGTGATCACAGTTCTTACGAACTACCATCTGGGTCAAGTCTTATCTAAACCTAACATCTCCGGCCGATTAGCGAAGTGGGCGATCGAATTAGGGGACACAATATTGTTATAAACCACATCCAGCTATCAAAGGCCATATATTAGCCGACTTCACTATGGAAGTTCCAAGCAACAAGGTGCAAGAGTGTGAGGTTGTTCAAAATCCAATGCCTGCTGTGGATGACCGTGTATGAACCCTCCACACTGATGGAGCATCCAATGATGACGGCGCAGGGGCTGGTCTTCGTTTAATAAGCCCTGGTAACCAGGAGTTTACTTACTCCATCGGGTTGAATTTCAAGAGCACCAACAATGAAGCCGAATATGAAGCTTTCTTGCAGGCCTTCGGTTAGCAATCAAAATGGCGCTAAGAATTTGGAGGTACACGTCGATTCTCTTTTGGTTGCTAGGCAAATCAATGGCCTTTATGATGCGAAAAGCGAGAGATGGCCCTGTACATCGAACAAGCGCAGTCTTTGATTAATAAATTCCACACTTTCAAAGTGACCCACATCAATTGAAGTGAAAAAAAACATGCGGATTAGTAAACTGGCGACAATAAGCTTCAAACACCTCGCGAGAGAAGTGCGCATCGAGGTGCTAAAAAGCCCTTTGTGCCGCTACGTCAAGTCAATGTGATAGAAATGGGAAATCCTTGTTGGATGTCTCCCATTATCATGTTCTTACAATCTGAGGTGCTCCCAGAGAACAAGGCGGAGGCAAGGAAAGTCCAAAACAAAGCGCTAAATTACGAAATGGCAGACAGAATACTTTACTGGAAGTCATATCTTGGACCACTCTATCGTTGCGTTGACCCACAGGATGCGCAATACCTGATCCACGAGATTCATGAGGGGTTATGTGGAATTCATGCTGGCCCACGCATGGTAGTTGCAAAAATCATGAATGATGGGTACTATTTGCCAGGCATGCACTTAGATGCAGTCGACAACGCTGAGGAATTGCGCATCATGTCAGCAACACGCTCCCAAAACATTGCGCCCAAAAAATCCTTTGATCCCAGTGACAACAACGTGGCCTTTTCAGCAGTGGGCAATCGATATGGTGCGACCTTTTCCTGATGCCCCAGGTGCCGTAAAGTTTATAATCGTAGTGTCGATTATTTCACCAAGTGGGTAGAGGCCAAGCCACTCGCATCAACCACTGCAACGGTAGTTCGTTAATTCATTTGGGAACACATTATCTATCGTTTCGGTTTACTTCTACGCATTGTTAGTGATAATGGCCCCAATTTTGCCTCCGAAGATTTACAACGATGGATGACTGAGATGCACATTGAGCACTTGTTTACTTCGGTCGCGCATCCCCAAGGGAACGGCCAGGTGGAGAGTATCAATAAAAGTATTGTCAAAGGAATCAAGGCAAGATTGGGAACACGAGGAGAGGCTGGGTTGATGAACTACCAAGTATCCTTTGGGCTCATCAAACCATGCCAAAAACCAGCACAGGCGAAACACTATTTAGCCTTGTTTATGGGACTGAAAGCAGTAATCCCAGCTGAGATTGGTCTCCCATCACCGCTCATGATCGCTATGCGAACCCCAAAAAATGATGAAGCGCGTAGGCTTGATTTGGACCTCTTGGAGGAAAGGCGTGAGAACGCCGCAATCAATGAGACCAAATACAAATCAAAGCTCGAAAAATATTACAATGCGCGAGTACGCATATGTACTTTCCTTCCTGGAGATTTCGTTTTGAGAGATAATAAAGCGTCTAACGCTGAACGTCCAGGGAAGCTCGCGCTAAGTCAGAAGGCCCTTACGTAATCCATGAAGTCTTAGGAAAGGGGGCTTACACCCTCAAACGTTTGGATGGCACAAGTATTCCTAGGACTTGGAATGCGCAACAATTACGACGATGTTATATGTAATCTTAGCTCTTTACACGCCTTGCGCCTTATCAGTATTGTTGCAAAAGATCGCTACTTACAAACATCTCATGGTCTATGTAATCTTATTGACTTTGTAATGGCTCTTGTGCTTTATCACTAGTGAAAAAAACCAAAAGTCGTTACATTGATTGGCTATTTAACTGTTTTGTTACAAATGCGCAAAACCACTTTGGGTATACGCAAAAACATTATGGTATAACACAAATTCATGAATAAAAACCCACCTCAAATTCAGCTGCCAACCATTGCGCGCGGATAGGTTGTGACTAGTTCATACATGAGCTCATACCAATTTTATTTGCTCTACCTACACAAAGTGGTTATTTTCACGTAAACATTGAACTCCAAACATATACATTAGATTATCATTTCAAACATACCCGCATCGGGTCGAAAGTACGTCACATTGACATTAAAAGCAAACACATGTTACATGGTTACATGAGATTATAATCAAGTTTATCTCCTAACAACTGCCCTAAACACAACACGCGACAGGAACTCACAGACTATTCTTCCGCCTCCTCATCTTCTGCAGCTTCATCGTGGAAGATATCTTTCAAGCGTTCAACATAATCATCATGTTGTAGCACCTCACTTACCAGATCCATCATGGTAGCTGTAGACGGTCATACTCCTGCTTCGCCTTTGAAAATGCAACATCTGTATTGACTCCATGGGTAGCGACGCGGCTGGTATCCCAAGCTATGTCTAAAGCATGAGTTACATGATGAGCGCACTCTACGTAACCCTGCGCATAACCATCATGGTGCGTCGTGACCATCAGCTTGGCCACGACACTGTCTAGCTCCACTGAGTTCAGGATCGAATTAGCAATCTGCACAGTGCATGGAAATGGAATGAGAATCAGGATAAATGGTGATCAAAGTAATAAAAGTTTACTTACATTCACAACTCCATGTTGTTGCATCCAGAGCATATTGTTCGTCAAAGGCTCAACTATACTTTCTGCTGTGGCGCGGGCCGCCTCTGAATCTTCCAGTTTTTTCTCCGCAAGCTCGGCGCGCTTTTCACTCGCACTCACCTTTACCTCGGAAAGTCGTAGTTTCTCTTGATCATCCAAGTGCCGGCGTTGTAATTCAGCCTTCTCAACTCTGGCAGCTTGGAGATCTTTCTTTACACCTTCAAGAGCCACCTTACTTTCTTCTTGATGATGCAATAAGGATGTAAGTTCGGCTATCCCTTGATTTCGTAAAATAAGAATGCCGGAAATTTCTACCTTTTTCTGTTCGTTGCGCTCCCAGTGAGACCTCGCCTCTTCGGCAGCAACTGTAACTTCTTCCTTCTCCTTCTTTAAGCGATGTATTTCAACGCACAAGCTAACAGCTTCATTCCTTAATGATATCTTCTCGTTATTATCCCTCTCACAGGCCTCCTTCCACAGCTTGCTCTCCTTAGCAAGCGTGGCAATGGCGTTTTTCGGTCTTCTTTTTCCACCCCATCACTGACCATTCCTCGGTCTTCTGTGCCTTAGCGAATTTCGCCTTCTCGGTTTCAAGCTCTTGTTTCTACGCAGCCATTTGGGTCCGCTCGAGCTCCATCTATTTTTCGTTGTTTCAAAATTTTCCTGATCCCTGTGCATACTACGCCATTCACGAATGATCTTGTGGGTGTTGGAGGCGGAACTGGCTGCTAATTGTAAATATGCGTGATACATTTGTTCATAACTTTGTTCCCCGCGCGCTCTCACCTCCGTTGGGGGGAAAGCACCTTTAAGCCACTCTCGGCATACCTGCCAGTGGCTGAACTTTTCGCCCTGCCTCAACTTCCAAACAGGCGTATGAATACCAGTATCTCGTTTTTCTGAATAAGACCGGTAGTTGTAGTCACCCTGGGGTTCATCCGGACGAATTGGGGACCCTTCGTCAGATGGGTGCTCCCCAAGTTCTCCGGCGTCACCCCAGGTACATGTTCAGCTGACTGAGTTTCTGGAAGAGAGGTATCTTGGGGAGCGTCCTCAGTAAGTGTTTCTCTGGTCTCCTCCTCAATCACAGTTTTTCCTTCCGGCATCACCACCTTTTCAGCGTCTACAACTGCCTCCGTTACCTCGGCACTTGACTCACCCCCTTTGGCACTCGGCGCCTGCGTAGCCTCATAAATGGGTGGTGGCATTGGTGCAGTCTCTACAGGTACGGCAGGAGCGGACGGCATAAAAGCTAGGATTTCATCTTTCCCTGTATAACAAAGGCGCCAAAACGGTTAAACACGAAGAATAAAATTTTGAGCGGAAGATAAGGTTTAACCCGGTGAAAATTTGGCCGCAAGGGCATCAAGGTTACCGCGTTTGCCTATGGTTTTCTTCCGCACAACCTTCTTAGGCGGTTACGCAACGGTATCGCCCTTTGGGATAGATCTTTTCTCAGATCTCCTCTTCAACGGCTCTGGACTTGAGTCCAAGTCGATCGGGTCATCGGGGTTCGTGGCTGGTATATCCGCGGCATCCTGCGGCTCAGATTTGGGTTTCCTCAAGCCTATAGGCGCAAGGCCTTCTAAGGAATAAAAAACCACTACATAGTCAAGCTACGTGTCAGGCACAGAGCATGTACCTTTGGGTGGATCCGCCTTGGGCAGAGCAGGTTTTTTGGGCGCACCAACGCTGGGTTTTGATTTTGATTAGTAATCGTCGTTTTTAAAGTCAATGGTTGTTTGATTTTGATTTGAACTGCATCAGTTCTAATTGTTCAATACTGATATGTGTGGATTATTAACTCAACATATGTTTGATTGAGGATGAATTTCATGTTGTGTTCATTTTCTGTTGTTTAATCGCTTATCGGTTGTGTTTGTTCATATGTTCTGATGCAAATGATTTAAGAAACCTCTTTAATTGAGGATGAATCTGATGTCGTGTTCATTTTCTGTTGTTTAATAGCTAGTTATTATTTTTTTGTTCACATGTTCTTATGCAAATGATTTATGAAACCTCTTTGATTGTAAGAGGCATCTGTTTATCAGGTCATATTCGAACAATTTTCGTGTAAATGTCTTGACAAACATAATGAATATGATACATATCTGGTTGATCTGATGTGAATTGTTAGAATACATATTGTGTTAATTTGTGTTTCTTATGAAGCTGGATAATTTTTTGGATGTGTTTGTATCAATTTGATATTGAAATGATTCTCAAGGAGTAAATTGAAAAGTCAACTAAAGTTTGATTTTGGTTTGTCAAGGCGGGCCTGGCTAACCAACCACACACATATGTTTTCTCTAAGGCAATAGGTACACCAGGTTATTGCGATTCACTGTATTTTGAGATGGGTTTCATGTCAAAAAAGAGTCTGACGTGTACTCTTTTGGAGTGGTGTTGTTTGAACTGATGTGCGGGAGATTGGGCTTTGAATATCATAGTGGCAGTTAACTCAAATTTGGTTAGTGAGTGGAGAAAGTGCTATGAGGAGAAAACATTAGATGAGATTATCTTTTGTGGTATAAAAGAACAAATTATGTCTGGTTCATTAAGTGCATTTTCACGCATTGCTTATCGATGCAACAATAAAGCTCGTGAAGAATGACTAACGATGGTTGAGGTCATGAAAGTCGACCTTGAGATGGCACTTGAAAAAAGTAAGTCTTTTTTGTTAAAAGTTTAGATTTGTTTTTTAACACAATCTGAAAATTCCAGGCATTCTTTTGGCACTCATTGGTCTTTTATGTTAATTATTTCAGCAATTTGAGAAAACATTTAGTGTTCTTCATTTCTTGAATATGGCACTTGCTATTGCAAGCGTCATCTTTCACAACACTGCAGCGCGTGTAGTACAAGTTGGAGAAGTTGCTAAATTCTGACTTTATGTTTGACCAGTTGTTGACTTTTGCTGGCAATGGCAAAGCGATGAAAGACCACTGGTGTGGGAAATTCTGTTATATATACATCCAATATTCACAAGATTGGCATTGCTGAAGTACTGTGCCAAGTGCCAACATTCATGTTCTTTTATGGTGTCTCTTTTGCTGTTCTTTATTCTGTGACCCCTTTAGATATCGGTTCAAAGTTCATTATGTTAATGTTGTGCCTATTGTGCATTCCTCAAGTGGACAAATATTACATACCACACACAAGATATCTCTACCAAACGGGTCACCGAATTGTATTTTACTACCTTTTTGCTTGGTGGTTTAGTGTTAGTTAGTTAGTTGATCGGTTTTGCTGCACTCACAAATCCAGCTAGCCCATTAACCCACAGGGTCATGCATTGTGGCATGTTTTCATGGGCTTCAACTCTTACTTAGCATACACATTCTTGATCCGCCAATCTAATTCTAACCGTGGTTCTTTTGTTGCTCGTTTTAAAAATCTATTCAGGTCTCTGCAACATTTTTTATGTGTACTTTGCATGGCTGTCCATGGTTTAACCGTGTACCAACCATTGTGCTCTTGTCCAATATTTGTTTATTGATTTGCTTCTGCTTATATACCTTTTGGACATCACTGTTGATGACTGAAGAATGTATGATATGATGATATAAATAATCATATTTTGGTATTTACATGAAATGTCTTAATTGTATTTTCATAATATTACTAAGTAATTGATGTTTTTTCTAGTAGTATACTCTGAAAAAGACTTCTTTTCTAGTAGTATCTATGGTTGTAATTGCTACCCAGATATTATACTTATACACATTCACAATAATTATTTATTTAAAAAGATTATGGATATCAATCAAGTTTTATACGTGGGTTATAACCAGAATGAACAACAATTATGACGTCTAATTATTCTTCAACTAAACATTGACTTTCATTAAGGAAAAGTCAAAAAGGTAGGATGGTGTCAAGCATATGTAATTATGTTTTGGTTTCCTCTCATGGTGTCATAATGATTTTGTAACGCAATACAAGTTTAAACTCATTCTCATATTATTACTATTAATTATTGTTAGTCTTATTTGATCTTTAATTAAGGGGTCCTAGGTCATTAATACATAATTAATATGATTTGTTTGGCATTGATCTATAAACCATATTTCCATCTTCATAACTCTTGGTCCCACCAAAAGCTACCCATCTTTCCACTATTATCTTCAACACATCCTTTTGAGTAACTAAAAGAACTATATTTCCTCCTTTTAAGAATATGATTGAAGAAGAAAGATGCAATACAACACTTGGTCTTGGGATTGGGACAGGAGTGGTGATCCAAAAGGAGAAGCAATCAAAGAACAAGAAGAGGGGGTTTTGGTTGGATCTTTCATTGCCACTTCATCCAAATATTGAAGCCAATGATCATGATCATAAGCATGATGACGAGAACGATGAGCATGAAGATTCTTTTAGTTCTAAAACTATTGATGATGACGAAGAAGAACAAAGAACGGATAAAGGTATCATCAGCAACACATGTAACAATAATGACGGATCAAGAAAAAAGCTAAAACTCACAACCGAGCAAACTGAAGCTAGCTTCAACGTCCGTAGCACCCTCAATACGGTTTGTTTTCCCCTTTGCTTCATTTACTACATTGTTTCACGATAGTTTCAAAACACATTTTTTTTAAAATTATACTGCACTAAAACACCTCCGACCCAAAAGGGCAAAAGTCAACAAACACATAGTCCTTATCACAAAATAACAGGTCTTAATTATGGCATTCATCCATGCATCAAAATCTTGTACAACCAATTTTTATAAAAAAGAAACTGACTAAATTTATGTTAGGAGGGACATATCTTCGTTATAGCAGCATTCTCTTGTCTTGTAATTTTTTTAAACAGAAGTTTATTAATTATTTATAAAATTACTTGCTCCAATCAATCTACTTATATTTACTATAATATATACTTTTAGATTTCGTTTTATACTTTAAACATATACATTTTGTTTAGTGAAACAATATGATGCATGAAATTTTTATTAAATGTAATGGGTGATTGCAGGGCCAAAAACAAGAACTAGCAAAGAAGTTGAAGCTTCTTCCTCGGCAAATCGAAGTTTGGTTCCAAAACAGACGAGCAAGGTTTCATTTTCGCTTTCGCCAAATAATCATAAATCAAACATAAACTGATTTACAAAACCCTAAAATAGATTGGTGGAAAGATTAGAATTAATTAGATTTGTTCTTACGATCATAAGACAAAGATTATACATTTCTTTGGCGCTTTCAAGATCAATTTTTATCAATCTTTTTAAACCGTACTGGATAATGAAATAGTCCAACTAGATTTAAGAACTAAATAATGTCATAAACGATAATAAAACTAAACAAAATATAAAAATACTTTATGTTTCGTGTGATTTTACATTTTTTATAACATATTAAGAGCTTAATAAATAAAATATAGAGCCCAAGTAGTAAATGAATAATATATTAATAGGTCAATAAATAAAATATAGAGCCCAATTACTGGATGAATCATAAATTGATATTTTGTAGGAGAAATAAGAAAAATAGAAAGTCGGTCCGACTACTCGATCTAATAACTAGTCAATTCAAATAGGAAAGGTCAAGACTTAACCAGGCCGATCATATGCCCGGTTTGGTCCGCTCTTGAAAACACTTTTACCTACCATGAAACATTTATTAGAAAGTCAAATCATCTTTAAATTTGGTTGTTCAGTTTACATGTGTAAAAGTATTGTTCATGATTTTTTATTGATACTCGGAAATATGGTGACAGGACAAAGCTCAAGCAAATCGAACAAGAATATGAGTTGTTTAAAAAATGTTGTGAAACCCTAAATGACGAAAACCGTAAACTGAAGAAAGAGTTGCAAAATGGTCGATGTCGTTCATTAAAATTTGATCACCATCACCAGCCGACGACACAACCGTCACTGCCTTCTACATCCGATACCCTGTCATGAAGACAATGGTGGTTGGAGAAGATAAGAAAACGATAGAAATCGTGAACAACGATAACATATAATAGTAATAAAAAGAATGCAATCACGTTGTCAAATTAATTGTTTTTTTAATGAGTAGGGTTGCTATAGGGTGTTAGGGGATCTCTAATTAAATTATTATACACGCGGTTATGCTTTGGCCAACCTACAAAATTAGAATTAATTATAATGATGAAGAAATCATGAGCCCGATCTAGTTGAATAATGGGCAAAATAAATAAGTGGTTATTTTAACTAAAAAAAATAATTACAAGCATATTGTATTTGATATATCTATGCATGGTATGTTATGTTTTGGTTTTGGTTCATAAGTTTAAAACATTATATATTTGATTCTCATTGTTTATATACGCATAACACATTTGATACTTGAAGTTGATATTCGTTGAATATTCTATAATCTTTAAGTAAAAAGACTATTACACTCTCTAAATGCTAAAAAAAATTAAGGCCACATGGACACCAACCCTCTTCTACTTAAAAAAAACATGTTTATAGTGTAATTTGTTTAGTTTAATTTAATGCGTGCTTAAGATATTTTAGTTTGAAAATGAAAACGTTTTGTTGGTTTTCTACATTCTAAGATATTTTAGTTTGAAAATGAAAATGTTTTGTTGGTTTTCTACATTAGGTTCATTTTTAAGGGAAACTTCATATAGCCCATTAAAACCTTCTAAACCTATCTATATCTATACATGTAATATAAAAAATAATTGAGATGATACATGTCACTTATTAGAGGCACTTATTTTTTTTGTTTTCTCACCTTTTTCTCTTACTTAATTAATTATGGACACTTGACATTTTAACTAAAGATAGCTAATATATAGGATATTAATATCCGGTTAATTTGTTCTCTCTTAATATAGATTTATCCGGGTTTAAAATCAGGTTCAGACTCTAAATACATAATAAAACTAATTATGTTATTTCTTCATCAAATTAAAAAAAACTTTATGATTTTACATTATTTTCAAAATTTATTTTTAAAACTACACTACATAAAAAAGACAATTAACCCTATTAGTTATTATTAAGGGTGTTCACAACTCGATTTAAAACCGTGAGACCGATCAAACTGGTCATCGGGTTGATTTCACGGCCGGGTTTGTTATTAATTTTCTGTTTATGTATTAAGTTTATTAATATTTTATTTTATATAAATGTATTCAACCCGTACAGTGTATATGGTTCTTAAAAATACAACTTTTTATTATTTAATATATAAAATTACATTTATTAAACTCATGTCATATACGGAGTTCTAACCTAGTATCATATATATACCGGAAAAAAATAAAAAATACATGTTTCTATGCATAAAATATCATATTAACCTATTTTAATTTAAAAAAAAAACAATTTCATAATATGATTATTTTACCCTTTTCTCTCTCAACACGCATATGCATATACATATATCTCACATATCTTTTAACCAAAACAACAAGCTTGAGGGAACCTGACCGCCCATCTGTGCAAATCACCACCACATGATCATCACCGTCATCCACACCATGGTACCACCGCCTCCCCCATCAACGATTGTAACAACATCACCATCAATGATCACCGACACTCCCTCGTCAACCACTACCAATGCCCACAACTTTTTTCAGAAAACCGGTGTAAACCAACAACCATCACCATAGAATTCTTGTTCACACGCCAAAACATCACAGCGGAAATGAAAACATGGCAGTAATAGAGGTTGGTACCCATAAGTATTTAGTGGGTGATGCATTAATTATTTTTTGGGCGTTTAACTTTATTAAAAACATAACCATCAAAGTTTTAAGGAAAACAAAACTACGACATGGTTGTTTGATCCGTTATGGATCTTAGTACAAATGGTCCCAAATTATTTAAAGAGTAAAATGCCATTTTGCTCTATGGTTTGGGTAGTTATGTTAGTTTAGTGTAAATGTTTCATTTATCGCATGCGGGTCCAAAATGTTTTCACCAGTGCCATTTTGGTCCAACTGAATTAACCCTATCTATTTTTAATGTTAAGAGTAAAATGCCAAAATGGTCCTTGTGGTTTGGGAAAATTTTCAAGTATAGTCCAAAGGTTTCATTTATTGCCTGTGGGTCTAAAAAGGTTTCACCATTGTCATTTTGGTCCAACTGACTTAACCCCATCCATGCTCCTTAGTTAGTCAAAGGGTATTTTTGTCATTTCCTTTTTTCATTTAATCAACCCTTTAAATATATTTTTACTAGAGAAAATATGGCCGCAAACAATTAAAATTTGCAGACTTCCCTTATCTCAAAGCAATTTCAGTCAATTTTAAAGTTAACAACATCATATCTTTTTAATATATAGGATAATTGTATATCATTTAAAAACAAAGTATTTAAATAAAAAAAATTACAAATATCATCGCTTCCATCGCCGAAACTTGGAATTAATAGTCAAAGGGCATATTGGGAATTAGGGTTCTTCATGAGTGTAACTCCAACCTCAAAAGTATATTAAAACAATATAAAACTATAAGTTACGCCTTGAGTCTTTGGTCTACTAACACACCAAGGCGTCCCCACTGAACATCGATAAGGAAACCATCTCTACACCCAGACACAACACAAAAAACATATTCTGGTCAATTTCATATAGAAAACATGCTACAACTATCAAAGTCAACAAACCTGTCAACTTTTCATATAGAAAACATGCTACATCATTAACCTTCTTTAAATGCGAAACAGCGTTTGATTTTCTTGGTAGCAAACCCTAGTTAATCAAAACAAATCAAAAATAAGAAGTTAAATAAAATCAAAAGATACCAATTAAAATGGTTAAACATTATAAATGATTTTCAAACAAATGTGCTTTAACTTTCATCCTCGGATGCCTCTATATACATAACACATATAATTGTATGATTTTAGGGGTTGGATGAGTGGAATGGGAAGCTCTAACGTGATTGCTTTATAAATCGGATTAAAACTGCCTTTTAGATCTGTGTGAAAAAAATATCACGAAGAAGAAGAAAGACAGTGTTGTGCAATTGTAGACGCTAGCGGCTTGATGAATTGTAGAACAACGACCTGTTGATGGCCGGGTTTAGCAAAATTTGGGGCTTCATTGATAAAAAATGGGCCCGAATTTTAGAGCCAAAAGTGGAATTTAGAAGCTCTAGTATCACACTACAAGAGTCCAAATTATTTTTATTTATTACATATAATAGAAATATATAATAGATATATAAATGTAACAAACATAAAATTTAAAAAATATGAACCTTAAATTCCAAAATTTAGTGTTTTAGAGTTGTTTTTTTGTTCTCGGAATAATTAGTATTCTGCAATAATCCTATACAAATATCTGATAAGTTATTCATTTATGATACACATATATGATAAGTTATTGGTACTATCTTTTATGCCATAACATGATAATAAATAAAAAAAACAACACATGTGCTTATAATTTAAGTGGTTTTACATTTTATTCTGCAACTTTTGTTTTCTTATTCATATTTGATTCTCTATCTCTAACTCTATAAAATTTACTTAAACTCATCCTTATCTATAAATTCCATTCACATTAAGTTATTTATATTTATTTTTATTCATTCAAATACTACTTATTATTTTTTTCTCTATGATACTCACAAGTTACAACCACCTACAAATATTTTATAGAGATTAGAGAATGAATAACAAATCTCTGTATTTAGATATTCACTATATCATCTCTAAACTTAAAAAAAAAAAAAACTATTTTAGAGAATCAGATGTAGGAAGGATTTAAATAGCTTTTACTGCTGTCTATATGTCTCTATAAGTTATAAAGATAAAGTACAATATAGGTGTCATTCTTTAAGAAAAGATAAAAAAAAATGGTATAAAATGAAATTGGTCCATAAAACCAGTAGAGACATATATAGTCAAAATACCAGAGAAACGGCGTAAAATAATCTTGACAGTTGTTTTGAGTATCCTTTTGAGCTTCAATCACCATTCTGTCTCTCTATCAACTCTCATTCATCATCTTGTATTCATTTTCTTTTCGTGCACGAACTCATTGCATCCAAAAGCCCCCTTTTCAGTCATCAATTCCACCATTGCTGCTACAGATAGGTAGGTCCCGTGTCAGTTAAACCTAATTATGCTTCATTTTCGTTTCGTTAACTTGCTTAATTTCCGTTTATAAGTTTTTGTTGTTGAATCAATTGGTGGTTGTATGTGAAGTGTGAACTCATCTGGATAGGTTAATTGATTAGATTTTGATTCTGTTTGAGGCCAGTTTGTTTAATCCTAGATAGATTTTCCTCGAGTTTCCAAAGTTTTTTATTGGAGTTTTCATCTGGAGTGTTGTTAACTTTTAGATGTGTGTTTTGAAAATGTGGATTGTGGAATTTGGGGAAATGTTGGGATGCTAATGCGTTGGATTCTGTGTTAAGTTATGTGTAGGGCAGCTAGCTGCTTGGTTTTATATAGTGCCTTTTGGTTTTAAAGAGGCGCTCGTGTATGTATAACCAAATAAGCTTTATTACAACCGCAAGCTGCATATCTCTCGTTTGTTTTACGTATACACCTATTTATCATTTCCTCAGGTTGTTGTTATATATAAACCTCCTATGGACCCTAATTTTGACCAAATTTGACTCAGGATAGTTGTGGGAATTTTGGCGTTTTGCATTTGTTTTTTGGGACTGCACATAAAATTTGAATAATTTGCTTGTGAATTAGAAGAATTTGACTTATGTTTCTGTTTCACATGGAAGTGCAATGGGCAATGCATGACCCCAGCTACTTGAAGTCTGCTGTAGCAAGCTGCATATCTCTCGTTTGTTTTACGTATACACCTATTTATCATTTCCTCAGGTTGTTGTTATATATAAACCTCCTATGGACCCTAATTTTGACCAAATTTGACTCAGGATAGTTGTGGGAATTTTGGCGTTTTGCATTTGTTTTTTGGGACTGCACATAAAATTTGAATAATTTGCTTGTGAATTAGAAGAATTTGACTTATGTTTCTGTTTCACATGGAAGTGCAATGGGCAATGCATGACCCCAGCTACTTGAAGTCTGCTGTAATTTGCTTGCTTTTGCTTCTTATTACACAGCGGTTTTGATTTTGAAATTCTTCATGAACTGTACTGTAATGGACTTGTAGGATTATCATAATACAACTTACAGCTTTCTCGTGGTTTGTCGAGATGTCCGACTGACATTGAAAGCTTTTTCTTTTAAAAAAAATAAATTATAGAGATGTAAAATGTTTAAAAGAAAGTAACAATACGCTTTTAACACACATTTCAGGGAATTTTTGGACTCCATAGTAGTATTCAGGTTGTAGCTTTAAAAAGCCACACAGTGAAGTAAAAAACAACAGTATGTCTGTTTCTATGAGAGATTTGGATCCAGCCTTCCAAGGAGCTGGACAAAAAGCGTATCCTTTGTTCTTTCATATATCATGCAGTTGATTTAATTCAATTGCATATTTTATACTATGTTTTCTTATTTAACTAATGAGTAGATTATATGTCTAATTTTCTATTAATTTTTTTTATTATCATGTACATTCGCCTATTTTTCCCTTAAACTATTTACAGAGGAATTGAAGTGTGGCGCATTGAGAAATTTAAGCCAGTGCCCGTTCCACAGTCTTCTTATGGCAAGTTTTCTACAGGGGACTCCTATCTTATATTGAAGGTCTATTCTCTAATCTTAATTCTCTTGCATATTTCATCGTTATTTCTTTCTTTGGTATGAATGTTTTGTGTGAAAAGAACCTTAACTTACTCACAAATATATCTTATAATGTTAGTTATATACCCTTGATCATTAGTATATCTAATAAATTATTAGGTGACAACCTTTTCATACATCTTGTAATGAAATAAATTGAAATATCAGCAAGTCAGCAACAGTTTCTAAGTACTCCATCCCTTAAGAATTTCAATAATTGACTAAATTACGTAGCAAGTCAGCAACAGTATCTAAGTACTCCATCACTTAAGAATTTCAATAATTGACTAAATTGCGTAGTTGTATAGAAGTGCTGCACTGTTAGTCCAACGTCTAAATAGTCAATGCTGCACTGTTATTACCAAATCACATTCACATTCTTTTTGCAGACTATTGCTTTGAAAAGTGGTGCACTACGCCACGACATCCATTATTGGTTAGGTAAAGATACCAGCCAGGTGTGTTTATACATGTTATATTGTCAGTCACAATATAATATTCAGTCTTTTTCCAAAAGGTAATCCCAAACTTTGAGTTAATCGAATTTGGTTATAGGATGAAGCTGGAGCAGCAGCAGTGAAGACGGTCGAACTCGATGCAGCTCTTGGAGGACGTGCTGTTCAATATCGCGAGGTACAAGGGCATGAAACCGAGAGATTTTATCTTACTTTAAACCATGCATCATACCTCAAGAAGGCGGAACCGCATCTGGTTTCAAGCATGTTGAATCTGAGGAGCATAAGATCCGTATGTTTACTTGCCAAGGAAAGCATGTAGTTCATGTAAAAGAGGTTCCTTTTGCTCGATCCTCACTCAATCATGATGATATCTTTATCTTGGATACTGTGAATAAGATATTCCAGTTTAACGGTTCCAATTCAAGCATTCAAGAAAGGACTAAAGCGCTAGAGGTTGTGCAACATATCAAAGATACTTATCATGATGGGAAGCGTGACATAGCTACTGTTGGTGAGTGGATATGTTATTGGTACTTTAAATCCGAATGACTCCTTAACAATTGAAGTCGTATGTATGTTTTCTTCTTGGATAGAGGATGGAAAATTAATGTCTGATGCTGAAACCGGAGAGTTCTGGGGTTTCTTTGGTGGCTTTGCTCCGCTTCCAAGGAAAACAACAACAGATGACGTCAAAAGTGCCGTTGCTCTTCCCACTCAGCTATTCCGGTAATATGCTCATATGAACGGTCAATACATTATAGATTTTAAAGTGGAAAACATAGTAGTTTTACATATTTTTGTTGTATTGAAGTGTCGAGAAGGGGCAGGCGGAACCGGTTTCGGCCGATACATTAACAAAGGAGCTGCTGGATACAAATAAATGCTATCTTCTGGATTGCGGGGCTGAAATATACTTATGGATGGGGAGAAGTACTTCTCTTGATGAAAGAAAAGCCGCAAGTGGAGCTGCAGAAGTACAATATAACTCTTTCATTTTTCTCGAGCTTCTTGCATTTGAATTCATAATCTTCACCTATTATTGTTGACCTCAAATTGTAGGAATACCTGCGTAGCCAGGATAGACTGAAGTCTCAAATCATCCGAGTGATTGAAAATTTTGAAACTGTAAGTTTCCGGTCAAAGTTTGATGCTTGGCCTCAATCAGCTGAGGTGGCTGTCTCTGAGGATGGTAGAGGCAAGGTGGCTGGTTAGTAACTACACGTTTTACACATTTTCTCTGCATAGTATTCTATAGAAAGTTAAATCCGGAGTACACAAGTAATTTTTATGAGTGTTTATCAATGCCTCATTGGTCGATTTTAGCACTTCTAAAGCGTCAAGGGGTCAATGTGAGGGGTTTACTTAAAGCAGCTCCAGAAAAGGAGGAACCTCAACCATATATTGATTGCACAGGAAATTTGCAGGTAATTTTGTAATATATTATCTGACCTCTGTTTTTATTAGGCCTGTAAACGAACCGAACAAACATGAACATATAACCATTTTTTTTTGTTCATGTTCATTCATTAAGAAAATGGGCATGTTTGTGTTTATTTATGTTTGTTCATTTATAACCTAACCGAATAGTTCACGAACGTAAATGAACATAAACAAACAAACTTAAACTAACACAATTTAACGAACATAAAAGAACACAAACGAACATAATTTAACATACATAAACGACCACAAAATAACATAATTCACCAAACATAAACAAACATTAAGTAGTTCTCTATATAAATTAGTGATTAATTACAATAAGTTTTATTGAAAAGCCCATTTTTATTACTAGAAAGCCCAATTACTAACTAGTTATATTTATATAAGCAGTTAGAAAGCCTCTTTTATGTTTATATTTTGTATATATAACTACTTATTGTTAAAATTTAAACAAACATAAACGGACGTTCACAAACATTAATGAACGAACAAAACGTGTGTTCACTAACAGCTCATGAACGTTCTGCTCGTTTATAGGCCTAGTTTTTATCCCAGAAAAGAACACGAATATACATAACGAACCGGTAATTAGTGTTATCGTTTTTTCTATCGATGTATTCACCAGGTTTGGCGTGTGAATGGCCAAGAGAAGATTCTTCTTCCGGTCCCTGATCAGTCGAAGTTTTATAGTGGAGAATGTTATATCTTCCAGTATAATTATCCCGGAGAAGATCAAGACGAATGCCTTATTGGGACTTGGTTTGGAAAACAAAGTGTCGAGGTACCACTCATATTATCTGATTTTTGCTATATCACAACTAGATATAAGAGCCAAAGTAATTATTATTATATATAACAATTTTGGTTGCTTAGCTACAGTAAAAATTGTCTTTTAGTGCCTAATTTTCATTTACATCCCCTGATCTATAATAAGTTTAACATATAGCCCCTAAACTTTATAAAATTATATATTTTTTTAAAGCGTTTGGTTTTTAAACCACCGCTCATCTCTAAATACACCATTGCGACATGTTTTATCTACGTTTAAAGCGGCCCGATGTAATGCACGGCCGTCGTGTTTATCTTTATAGACGTTTTGGTGTATTTTTTTAATAGCTTGCCTTTCGTATACAACGACGTAACTTTTCGGTGACTTTCGAATATACCATCGCAATGTGGAATTTTTATCGTTACGTTCGCGATTTGCTTATTTTTATCTACGTTTCAAACCCGCTGTGGAGCGCGGGTGGTAACCCACTAGTTTATAACATGTTCCAAGGGTGGAATGAAAAAAAATAATAGAGTAAACGAACCAAATAGTGCTCTACATTGTGTTGCAGGAAGAGTGGAGTTCGGCTACCTCACATGCTAACAAGATGGTTGAGTCGCTCAAATTTATGGCTTCTCAGGTTGCTTACTTCAATTGTTATTTCATATTACATGTCGGTTATTAACTTCTCCAAGTACTTGAACTGATAGTTTGGTTTCATGTGTTTTTAGTTGCAAGTTCATGAAGGAAGTGAGCCTATCCTATTCTTTGCAATCTTTCAGAGCTTTCTGGTTCTTAAGGTGTGTGTTTCTGATCATATGCTGCAATGACGAAAAACATAAAAAAAATTAAATCTTTATTTTTCATTTACATTTATCATCAAATTGTGAAATTCTCAGGGTGGTTTAAGTGACGGATACAAGACTTTTATATCAGAGAACGGACTTTCTGACGACACTTACAAAGAAGACGGGGTTGCGTTATTTAGAGTTCAAGGCTCTGGACCTGAAAACATGCAAGCAATCCAAGTCGAACTCGTAAGTTTATTATTGGTTTTGGTGTATCTGTTGTCGATCTTGTTATCGGTTATGAAGTTTACTTTAATCACCTGCAGATCTTTTAGTTATTTTTTAATTGGCTCAGGTGGCGTCATCTTTGAACTCCTCATACTGCTACATACTACACAGCGGTTCTTCGGTCTTTACATGGATTGGAAACCTTAGAACTCCCGAAGTAGAGGAACTTGTCGAGAGGCAACTAGATATCATAAAGGTTTGAAAAATTTGTGCCGAACGATTATCATAGTGTATTGGTCTGTTCATATCTTGCTTTTATTTACTTGCTGTGCACAATGCTTGCAGCCAGATACACAGGCGAAGTTACAAAAAGAGGGTTCGGAAACCGAACAATTTTGGGAAATTTTAGGTGGAAAATCCGAGTATCCGAGTCAGAAGATTGCAAGAGATACCGAAAGTGATCCCCATTTGTTCTCATGCACATTTACACAAGGTTAACGCACCTACCTCTTGCCAACGCCAAATTAAATTCCGCTGTTACTTTCGACAAATATTCTAATTTGTTCTTTCTCTTTCATTGCTTTTTGCTGGCATTTATACTGGTTTAGGAGAACTAAAGGTGTGTAACCGTATCACCAAACCTTGTGCCCGTTATCTCTCTTTTTCCCCCTTTTGATCATATTTTATGTCGTTTTTAACTTTTTACGCAGGTCATTGAGATCTACAACTTTAACCAAGACGATTTGATGACAGAAGATATATTTATTCTCGATTGTCACTCGAGCATCTTTGTTTGGGTAGGGCAGCAGGTTGATCCGAAACTGAAAACACAAGCGTTAGTTATTGGGGAGGTATATGGTTGTGCCTTTACATCCATTATTTTATTTTCCAGTAAAATGGCATTTTCGTCCCGGAGGTTTGGCCAGTTTTGCGACTTTCGTCCAAAGGTTTGTTTTTCCGCATCGGGATCCAAAAGGTTTGAAATCTTGCCATTTTCATGCGGCTCGTTAACTCTATCCATTTTTCTTCGTTAAGTCAGGGGTATTTCCGTCTCTTTTGTTAACTTAAAGGGCAATTCGGTCTTTTCAGGGGTATTCGGTCTTTTTGTATGAAGTGATAAAGACCATATTGCTCGTTAAGTTAACAAAAAAGACGTCTGTACCTCTGACTTAACTGAGAAAAATGGATGGAGTTAACGAGCCAGATGAAAATGGCAAGATTTCAAACCTTTTGGATCCAGATGTGGAAAAACAAACCTTTGGACGAAAGTCACAAAGCTGGCCAAACCTCAGGGACGAAAATGGCATTTTATTCTTTATTTTCAGCTAAAAGTTGCTTGAAATGCATATGGCTGTGTAATAATACACTTGGCAAATTTGACAGAAATTCATGAAGCATGATTTTCTTCTTGAGAAATTATCGCTTCAAACTCCAATATATATCATATTGGAAGGGAGCGAGCCAGAGTTCTTCACACGCTTCTTCACATGGGATTCAACCAAACCTGCAGTAAGTGATCACCTTGCAGTTATAAGTTGAAGTATGGACCATGTGGCTAGCTAAATGTATAATTTTAATATGTTAATATGGCTGCAGATGTATGGAAACTCATTTCAGAGGAAACTATCTATACTAAAAAATGGAGGTCGTCCAACCTTGAGTAACGTAAGTCACATTTTCTGTATTTATTTTCTTCAAGTTTTCTAATAGAGTTCTTGTTGAATTGTTAGAAACCAAAAAGACGAACACCGGTAGCACATGTAGGAAGGTCTGCTACAAACGAAAAACCGCAGCGTGTAAGAAGTGTGTCTTTTAGCCCAGAGAGGGTTCGTGTTAGAGGAAGATCACCAGCCTTCAATGCTCTTGCTTCTGCATTTGAGAATCCAAGTGCACGGAACCTCTCAACACCCCCGCCCCAAGTGCGGAAGCCTTATCCAAAATCTGATTCCTCAAATGTTGCTCCGAGGTCCATTGCTATAGCGTCACTAACCTCCACTTTCGAACAACCTCCACGAGAACCTCTCATGCCCCGTTCCATCAAACGTAAGATTTGTTTACATTTGAGTAAATTGCTATTTTCGTCCCTAAGGTTTGGACAGTTTTGTGACTTTCATCCAAATGTTTGTTTTTCGCATCTGGATCCAAAAGGTTTAAAATCTTGCCATTTTCATCCCGCTCGTTAACTACATCCATTTTTCTCTGTTAAGTCAATGGTATTTTCATCTTTTTACCTACTTGTTTTGTTTTGCTTATATATATATATATATATATAGGGGAAGGTTAATGTACAATAGCCCCTTAACGTGCAACGGAACGCGACTTAATCACGCATGTTCATTTGTAAATTATGTACGTTATAAATTTCAAACCCTAATTACGCATGAAGAAGAAATCACACATGGTCAAAACACAAATCACGCATAGGTTGGTTTTTACCCTAATTACGCATCTTATATCATAATTACGCACGTTATTTTGTTGGTCACGTAACATCTCACGTTAAGAGGCTTTTGTATTAAAAACTCTCTCTCTCTATATATATACACTTGTACATGAAGTGAAAAAAGACAAAATTGCCCTTTAAGTTAACAAAAAAGACGGAAATACCCCTGACTTAACAGATAAAAATGGATGGAGTCTTGAGCCGGATGACAATTGGCAAGATTTTAAACCTATTGGATCCGGATGCGGAAAAAACAAGCCTTTCGACGGAAGTCACAAAACTGGCCACACCTTAGGGACGAAAATAACATGTTACTCTTTACATTTATATTTGGATGTGATTTTGTTGTTTGAAGTTGTAATAATCAAAAACAGTTTTACTTTATCCAAACATTAAAATATAATCATGTAATAAGTTTCAAAACTCAATCCAAACACCTCATAAGTAAAATAACATAAAAGACACATAGGCAGGTATCTCCCAAATTACTACTTAAAACATATTATCTTGACATGTATACAGCTAGGCCCAAATCGCCACCAAAGGCTGAGTCGAACTCGAAGGAAAACATTATGAGCAGTAAAATCGAAACCCTAACAATACAAGAAGATGTTAAAGAAAATGAAGTTGAAGATGAGGAAGGGCTCACTTTGTACCCGTACGAAAGCCTTATAACAGTATCCACCGACCCTGCTGCAGACATTGATGTAACCAAAAGAGAGGTATTGTTTTTGAAATCTTGTGTTATGGGAAATATGTAACTTTACTGTTATTTTGATTGAAATCTTTGCTTTGTTCAGACATACTTGTCTTCCGCTGAGTTCAGGGAGAAGTTTGGAATGACTAAAGAAGCCTTCTACAAGCTGCCAAAATGGAAGCAAAATAAACTGAAAATGGCACTTCAACTGTTCTGAGTATTATTTATTTAATATATTTTGCAGCGGAGAGCCCGTTTTTTCGTGTTTTAGTTTGATAGTGAGAGCATCGGTGCATTTTTAGCTGCTTGTGCTCTCAAGAAGCTGGTTTACGGTTGATATGAGAGTTGGAGTGCACATTTCAGTTGAATCTACTTTCTTCTGTTCTGGTATGTAGCTTTGTTCATGGTTCATTTTTTCCTTACGTGTCAGTTGCATGATCAACCTTTTATGGTCAAAGGTTTGATGTGAGTTTGCATTTTTGGTTGTTTTCTTTCATTTATTCGATTATTGATTTTAACTGAGTTATAGGGTTTGCGGAAGCTGACCTGTTTTAGATTGTATTGTACTCCAAGGTTGGAGGTGTGTACAGGACAAACAACTATCAAACCTGTCTTATGTTGATAGCAAATTGTGTGTTTTTTTACTGTATATTTATAATTTTGGCATTATTTTATCTTTTTAATTGAGTGTTATATTTGTCACCTTCAACAATCACAAGCACCTAATATCGCGATACTTGCTAGCCTATAACCTTGCGACACACAACCCGTGTATTGTAGCAGTGTCAATCACGGATCACGGATCAAACTTGATCCATGGTGTGAAATAAAAGTGAAGTGATGGTGATGTTGCGTGATTCCCTCCCATACAAAATCACTTGTCCTTGTATCTTTGTATCGTCTTTTCTTCAATATCAAGAGGCAAATGGCCCATCAAGGAAATTCTCTTACAAATTGTTTCATTCATTTTCTAATTTGTATAAATCCAGGATTTCTTTGTTTGGATGGAATAATGAATAAATACTATGTACAATAAATCTTGTTCAACTTGTTCGGTTGAACCTTATACAAAGCAGAAATTTTTACAAACCCAAAAGTTGTGTCAAATATATGGAACCAAACACTACATGACATGAGTTGATGTGAACATGATCTTTTTACTGCAAAATTTTAATTTATGTACTTTATTTCATATTAATACTCTAAAATAAAAAGTATTAAGTGTTTATAAAATAATTACCTTTAAACTATTAACCGAGTTGCCAATTTCTCTTTATTATCTTTTGGTATAAAGTAGTCCATCGCTTTAACTTCATAGACCTAATTAGAAAAAAAAACATGAGGCTGACCTCGTTAGGCAGAACCGAACACAACCTTTTTAGCTAAACGAGTTCATGGTTGATTGAGTTTGACGTGAAATTGACCCGAACCTACTTAGGCTAAAGCCAAAGCTACGAGTTTCGTGTGAGGTTAGTGGTTTACATAACCATCAGACACTAAGCTTCATGAAACACAATTTACGGTCTTGAAAATATGACCATCAAGGAGAACTGAGAATCAAGCGACATAGTAACGTGTGTATTACAAGTGGTAGAGAAGGATTTATAGAATTGTCTTTGTTATATTATTCATTTATTGAACTTTACTATGTGAATTTCGTTTTCTTTGAGCACAAATATTAAACACCTTTTTTATTTCTTATTTTTCATTTTTAATAAATAGTTTCAAATAAGAATAAAAAAATATTATCTTCAAAATAATTGCATTTACTGAAGAAATGTAGCAAAAGGATAAAAGTTGTCATCATTGATTGATTTGTTGCCACATCCATAGAAGAAAACTTTAAGAGAATAAGCCAAATAGTGCTCCATTATATGGCTTAACTATCATCCATAGAACTGAGCTTTTTAGGGAATGGCTAAGAGTAGTTCGTATATCGGACAGTTAAAAGAGGGGAGATTGATACGGTTTGAGCATGTGAAAAGGAGGCAGTCGACAGAACCAGTTGTAGCAGTGGAAGGAAGGAGGAGCAGAGGCAGGCTCAAGTTGACTTGGGATGAACGAATTAGGCAAGATTTGGTAGAGTTGCACCTCTCCGAGTACATGGTTCATGATAGGAGTTCTTGGAGACGTAGGATTAAGGTTAAGGACTTGTAGGGGAGGGTATGGATGTGTCCTAGCTTTGTCTGGGGGGGGGGGGGGGTGTTAGATTTCTTTTACACTTTAGGTAGACCTTACATATGATGAGTTTCTTGTATCTATCCATCTTTCGTCTATCTGGTTGTTTTGGAGCCGGGGGTCTTTCTGGAAGCAGCATCTCTATTAGATGAGGCAAGGTTTGCCTACATCCCACTCCCCATACGATAATTATGCTATTTGTGGGATTTACCGAGTATGGTGGTTGTTGTATCATCCTACAACTCATAACCTATTTCGATCTAGTTTTTCTTTCAAGGACATATTAGGCTTATGATGTTACTGTCTGTTGAACTTCATGGATTCGGACCGATGAAAAGAGATGCGACTCAAAATTTGATAATATGGTGCAACTAGTGAAAGGACCCGACTCAATATTTGATACCATGTAAAATTGAGAATCATATGAGATTTTGTTTCATGTGTGCTTCTGAAGATCGAGTCAGTTATTTTTTAGCCATTACATGTTGGTAAATATAGAGAACATATGTTTAAACATGCCTTATCGAATAAATGGAGTCTCTTTCATACATAAGTTGATGTATTTCATTTCTCTAATATAAATGAACGATCTAATATACCTTTCGTCTATTTAAGACCCCGGTAGCTTAAAACTAATTAAAACCGTTACAACTATAATGTTTAAGTAGCTTGGACTCGCTGGTATAAATTGACATATTGAAAATTCAATGAGTTGCAGATGGTTCTTAAGTTCTTTTCTTATGTTTATAATATATGATGGCTTTAGCAGCTCAGTTGCTAGCTTGTACGAATTAGCTTTTTTTCATCATATATTTTGTTCTATATTGTATTATTTAAGACAAGAAATTGTTATTTAAGTTTTTGTGAAAAGAAAATATAAACAATTATTAAAATTGATAAAAACAAGGCGACTCATCTAGCCACGAGTTAAGTCAAATAACTCAGAAATAAGTTTTTTGAAAAATATTTATCATAAAAAAATGAAGTCTAATGTTAACTGAAATCAAACTCAGCTCATAAAAAACAAATTACAACCTATTTGAAGTATTAAATTGTGATATAAACATGAATAATCCAATGGACAAAAACTTCAAATCATGTTTTTAACACTTTTATGGTTCTATACGAAACAAAGATAACGAGATTGTATACGAATCAAAGATAAGGATATTTCTCACACCTAAAATAAAACATGTTATTATCAAATATATAGATTAAAAAATCACCAATATGTTCCATTTTTTGTTATCACTTTTTATTGGCGAAGCTACACGGAGGTTACACCACACACACTTCGTTGTGAAACAACTTTGACATCTCAAGACTAGAGAGAGAAAGTTAAGACTGTAGACTCCATAGCTGTTCTTATCGAGAGATTTGAAGGTCGGTTATAGTAAGTCTAATGCCTGAATGATAGATACAGATGTCAGAAACCGAAAACAAATCTGTTGAGATCACTAAAGGCGTCAATGGCCTCGAAAAGATCATTCTCCGTGAAATTCGCGGCAGTAGTGCCGAGGTATGTACACTGATTCTTGAAATCTCTCTCAGATTTACGTCATTGCATTGCTGATTATATCGATCTACTCGTAACGCAGATTATTGTTTGATTTAGGTTACATTTGTTGTTATTTGCAATCGGAATCTAGCGATATATGAACGTTATTTGTTCCGGAAGTTTAATTAGGTTACATTTGTTGTCATTTACTATCGGAATCTAGCGATATAATGATATATGAACGTTTTTAGGTTAATCGGAGGAGATTTTGTTCTGGATTTTGTAGTATGTGTGTTGATTATGCGTCTGTTCAGGAAAATGTTGAGATGATACAAGCGCCTTGTGCTATGATGTCATGTAGTTATTGTTGAATATGTGGAAATGTGAAACGGAAGTGTGATCTGGAACCAGATCTCTGACCTGTGGTTTTAGATGATGCTATAGTATTAGTATGGTTAATTTATGGAATGGTTATTGTAAGATGATACTGTAACTTGATTGAATATGTTTGTTTGCAGAAATAGATTAGGATCTTTGACAGAATATAATTTGACTTTTACTAAGAAGTTGTTACTTGTTGGTTGAATCACGTGTAACAATTTGTATCCAACTGTTGATGAATTAGAATCTCCTTGGTAGGTAGTAATTAGCAATTTGATTTTAAACAGGTGACACACATTTTTCTATTGCCTTAGTTATACAGATTATGCTATATCTCTTATTTAGGAACATAGAGTAACATACAGTTCTAAGCTACTAGTAAGTTGGTATATATATTTGGAGACTTTGTTTGATTTTTTCTTCAGGTTTGTTAGCTGGAAATTACAATGGCTATTCTGTATATCTGTAGTCGCTTGAGTGTCTATGGAACAATGTTTATTATAGCCTATTACAATGGGCTTACTAGTAATTTGGTCATATATTGCACCTTGTTTATTATGTATCTATGGAACATCAAGACTGTTACTAGTTCACTATCAGACTTATCTTTTCAATCATGGCACCTCTGTTTGAATACTGTTTTCTTATATGGTAGATTGTCAAGTGCAAAAGCTTTAGTTACATACTCACTTAATGATTAGGCTACGGCTTTTTCGATTACTATGTAGGATCTGTTTGAATGTTTAATACATTATTACTTATGCATTTTGTTATATATATTTGGTCACTGTGAGTATTGCTAGTCGTCCCAATCACACATTTAGTATATTAAAAAGGAATTTCTTGAAGAAGCAATAGAATTCTGTTTATAGAGGTGGTGTATTATCAGGTGGAAGGATTGTATGTGTCAAATTATAATGTCCTTGAGGATCTTGCATCTATTATGGTCTTAGACTCTTAGACCTTTCTATTCTTGCAGGTATATCTGTATGGAGCTCATGTGACATCTTGGAAAAATGAGCAAGGAGAAGAGTTGCTTTTTGTCAGGTAGTAAGGTATCAACTATTCGTAAATTCTATTTTAATGAATGTATCAACACTCCTGTTTATACTAGTTAACGGGACAGCAACACTTGTACTCTGAACTTCGTTTGTCTGTTGGCACTTGGCCTTATCATGAAAAACTTGTAGTACAAGCCTTTGTATGTTGTCTTTTCCGATCATCCATAAAATGCATGTGTGTTTGCAGGCGATCTTTAAGCCTCCAAAGCCAATACGTGGGGGTATTCCGATATGCTTTCCTCAAGTACGTGTCTCTTATCTTTACGCTGTTCAATTCACTGCCTTCAGACTTATTCTCGTCACTGATTCCTGTTTTCTTCGTACAGTTCTCAAACATGGGCTCTCTTGAAGCACATGGATTTGCTAGAAACAGAGTTTGGACCATCGACACTGACCCCCCTCCACTTCCTCCCAATGTCACCAATGGAGTCTTTGTTGATTTGTTACTTAAACCTACTGAAGAGATTTGAAGATATGGCCTCACAGGTATTTTTTATGTTTTTTTTGTTGTATTAATAGGGTGCAAATGAGCCGAGCGGCTTACGAGCGACTCGAGATCAGCTCAAGAAAAGCTTGAAATGAGCCAAGCCTTATCGAGCCCGAGCCCGAGCCGAGCTTGAGCCTAAGATAAAGCTTGTTTATTTATCGAGCACGAGCTCGAGCCTGGCATGTGAAGCTCGTTAGGCTTGTCGAGCCTGATCGAGCCTTGGTATAATATTAAAAAAAAGGGTAAATGCACGGTACCCCTGACCGCGGGAGGGTTCTCCCTCCCCAAGCTAGCTTAGCCCCATAGCTGCCTGGCTGTTACTACCCAGCAGGATTATTCGGGCCGAGCTGGACTCGAACCCGCGTCCTCCCGTTTGGAATGGGTGAGGCTGGCCACTGGGCTGACATCCCGTGGTTAATATTAGTTTTTATTAATATTTACCCCTACAAGCTTGTTTAGTAAACGAGCCTGAGCTTCACTTATCGAGCTCGCGAGCCTAAACGAGTCTATTGTTTATATTATTTTTATTTAACGTATTAACTAATAGATAATAAACAAGCCGAGCTCAAGCTTTGAAAACAAAGTTCGAACTGAGCCAAGCTCGAGCTCTCATAAGTTAATCGAGCTCGAGCCTGGTCGAGCTCGGGCTCGGCTCGGCCTGGTTCGGCTCGTTTGCACCCCTTGTATACACTCATAGTTCGTACTGTCATAATACACTGTTCATGTTCATGTCCTATTTGTAGCTTTGAGTATCGACTGAGGGTCACTCTAGGACCAGTGGAGACTTAATGTTGACGTCTCGGATCAGAAATACCAACACTGATGGAAAGGCATTTACATTCACGTTCGCATATCACACATATTTTTCTGTTTCAGATATCAGGTGAACTGGTTTCACACCTTTCACTGGAATCCTTAGTGGTCGGTGACTCGGTGGAATTATGTTTTTAAAGAAATCATGTTAATATTTGTGACTGCAGTGAAGTTCGAGTGGAAGGACTGGAGACATTTGATTATCTTGACAACTTGAAGAACAGGGAGCGATATACAGAACAAGGGGATGCTATAACCTTTGAATCAGAGGTAATTTAATATCTTTTTTATTACTTTGCCACAATTAAGGTTTATGTATTGTCAATTGTTAACCCAGGTGGATAAGATTTATCTCAGCACACCAACAAAGATTGCTATACTGGATCATGAAAAGAAGCGTACATTTGTCGTCCGGAAAGATGGACTGCCTGATGATGGTGAGATTTTGCATTTCTGCTTCAGATTTTCTCGACAACTATCAATAAAGAAGCATCATAGTGTTGTTTATGTATAATATATTATTTACTTTTAACCTTCTGACTAACGTTCTATTACTTAGTGGTGGGAATCCATGGGATAAGAAGGCAAAAGCCATAGCTGATTTCGGAGACGATGAGTACAAACACATGCTTTGTGTTGAGGCAGCAGCAATCGAAAAGCCGATCACACTGAAGCCTGGTGAAGAATGGAAAGTAAGGCAAGAACTTTCGGCTGTTCCTTCCAGCTCTTTCAGCGGTCAACTTGACCCGAGCAAAGTTCTCCAGAGTAGCTGATTCATATGCTGCTGAACACTATCATGTACAGGTATATTTTGAACCTTTTTATAATCTAAGCCTTGACACTCTCACTCAACTTGTATCAAATGCAGGTTTGTGCTCGTGCCAACTCTTCTGTGAGTCTTTGTAAAATTTTGGTTACATTGGTTCCACAGAAAGGTTTTCAAAAAGACTACATTTCATTGATTGTAATGGAAATATGAAACTGGTCAAACAGATTACACGTTCTGCGGTTTTAATACGACAATGTGTTTCGATGATCTACTTCCTGTATGAGAAGTTGGTTGTTAAGATAGCCTTGAATGTTTTGTCTTGGCGGTTGGATGTGATGATAGAAATAAAATGAAAACACGATATTAAGCAGGTTTTTGATTGATATGTCTAATTTGGTATCCCGGTTGATTTTTTAATCAAACAAGTTTGTTATAATTAGAATAAAAAATGTATTATGTAAGGAAAATTTTACCTATTATTAACAAAATTTCTTTAGTGTTTTACTAACGTCACTCATTGTTCCAATGTGTTTTTTTTATTATTTTATAAATTATAAATGTTCAATATAAATAAATAAAAAATAACCTAACTAAAACGTAAGAAAAAATCTATTAAACAGTAATAAGGTTTATACTTGTTTCATTTACGTGAAGTTAAACAAATTTACTGTTAAATGGTAAACAAGTATTATACAAACTCTATTTGAGTTGTTAGTTCAAAAAAGTTAACATTTCAAAAAATAATTCACAACAATAAAAAAAAGATTTTCACAACAATCAAACAATGATGAAACATTGAGTCATCGAGTGGCTTTATTTAAACTATAGGGTTACACTTGCGCTCTGCGACAGGGCAACCTAATTTTTAATGAAAACATAGACACAATTGTAAAAATAACGTTAATCGTAGAACTTCGTTTGATAGTGGTTCGGTTCATTTAAATACGGACACTTACCAAAAGAGAAAAAAAGTCATGATACGACGAAAAAATAGCCAAATGTGTTTACATCGATCAACACAATAAAAACCAATATCAATTTCGGCACCGACGTTGTTCAGTTAATATTAGACCAGCTGTTTTGTTACATGTACAACACCAAGTTCAAGTGAAACTTAAAAAAAGCCAAAATATAGAAAAGAAAATGAAAGATGAAAAAAATTCATAAAAGAGAAAAATTACAAAATGACAAAAATCACTGTGGCTAAAAAGTTTATAAATTATATATATAATAATATTGAAGATTATTATTTTTTGGATTTTATTGCATTTTATAAAGTCTTTAACCTTTTTATTACAATCCGTTTAGCATTTGATTATTGTTGGCCCCAATTCAATACACACATGAAGAAGATAACACCACTCTATTATAATAATAAACTTACGAAATCTCTCGATACATTTAACAAAATAATCTTAGCCATCCAACTATACTAAAAATCCAACCTGCTCACGAAAACACCTAATACACATTAACAAATAGGGGTGTAAACGAGCTGGGCCAACCCCAAGTTCGTCTAGCCTTGAGCTCGGTTGTCCTGTTTTTATGAAGCTTGAGCTCGAGCTCAGCTCAGTTCGAACCTACTTATTTGAGCTTGAGCTCTGCTCGTGAGTAAAACTCAAAGATCGGGCTCGGCTCGAGCTAGCTTCAGTATCGCTTAAATGAGCCAAAACTCGGCTCGCCAATGTTATTATCACTATTATTAAACTATATATATAAATTAAAATTTTGTATGGGCTCGTTTAAGCTCGCAAGCCTACACGAGCTTTGTATTTCAGGCTCGAGCTCGGACTCATTCGAACTTTTTACTGAACCGATAATAAGTAGCTCTCAAGCCTCTGGACTTCTTTATACCCCTACTAACAGATGAGGTATTGTGATGTTTTTCCTTTTAAAAATAGGTATAGATTTGCAAATACATTATAGAAAACAGTGTATTTTTACTTTTATTACCGAGGGGACCTAAGCCTCGCCTCCTTTACTTGATCCTCCGTCTATTTTCAAGTACATTAAACTAAATTTTGCACAAGTATTTTACTAAAAAGAATAAAAATTTCTTAATTTTTGAACATTTTCTTTTATTCTCTGCCATCTTTAGAACTTGAACCTAATACCTTCTTATCGCAAACTCAGGTGTTTAAAAGTTTTGCCTTTACATTGCATGATCATAAAATCGGTCTTTCTTGGTTTCAAAAGAAAATAATAATAAATAAATCAAATCGATCTTTACTTAGCTAAATTTAAGAGGGATGGTGCAAGTAAGTTTTTAAGCATGTATAATGAAGACTCTACGTGTTTAAGATTCAAAGATGTTCAAACACAGAAGAACGAAAGCATGATGAAAAACAAATCAAAGATTCAGCTGTATGCCACCTCAAAGTATGTATTCCACCTCAAGAGGATGTTTATTTTTGCTACTATTGACATTCTAAACCGTTTTAATATACCAAACAACATCATCGATAATAGGAAATTAATACCAACAACTAACGATGTATTATTGTATTAAATCATAAAGATTACAAAGAAATACGATGAATGAACGGAAATGTATTAGTGAAAATTAAACGGAAAATTATTAGTGAAAATGATATTTCCCTTGGACAATAAATAAGTTGTACAGGGTTAGAGTAAAATGAAAACTTATACGGGTTGTGAGAACTTAAAGAATTTGATATTATGAAAGGTTTTTTCAATTTTTTTTTACCAAAAATCCTAAAAAAATCAGCTTTTCAAAAAAACAAAAGAAAAACTAGTTTTTTTTTTAAATTTACGGCAGCCATAATTAATGCTGTAAAAAGTGATGTAATGCTTATGTCATCAGTTTTTTACAGCTGTTGTAAGGGGTGGAAAAATACCACTTCAATTTTTTTTTAAATTTTTTTACGACAGTCTTTTCTAACATTTTAATCTAGGGGTGTGAAAAAAATGAGGCACAACTCGCATGGGAAGATCGAGTTCTTTAAGTTCTCACAACTCGGAAGGGTTTTTCCTTGATCTTGATCTATATATATATATATATATATATGAGAGGTTTATTTGAGAAGAAAAATTAAATTAAGAAGAAAAAGAACAAAGGTACAATTATAAAACATTAAATTGTTTTTCTATCATCTCATTTATTATTATCTTTACTAATTAATTAGTCATAAAGACTATAATCCCCTACACTAAAGTTACATAAATCAAAATTTATCATACACGTTTTGAAATTTATCCTACACAACTCGTAAGTCATCCTACACACCTCGTAATTTATCCCACACTTTAAATTATTTTTTTCTTCTTTGAAAAAATAATTTTTTTGAAAATAAGTTACAAATTTATTGTAGTTAGCTATTAAAAAGGAAGACTAACAATTAATGATTTATCTAAGTTTATCAATATACCCTTACACTAATATTAAATACAAAAATTAAATAAAGTAAAATAAAGGATTTTTACTAGTTGAAATTTCTTCTTTTTTATTCTTAAAAAAATTTTCTCATTTGAATCTTTACTATAATTATTTATGAGTTTGTATTTGTGATGTGATAGATTCACAAATGAACCAAAGTACGTCAAAATCAGTGTTAAGATGAATAAGATATTGATACTCGAAGTTGAGTGTTTTAATCGAATATTTGTAAACTTTGGTGACTCCACTAGAAATTTTTATCCGTAATGAAATGTTTGTTTTATTTCCACTCTTTCAAGAATCATTATGAAGGTTATGATTATCACTCACAATTTTATTTAAATTGACATTAACACAAATCAAATGTTTTGTTTTCACCAACAAAGAACCCATATAAAAATCACCCAAATATGTATGCAACTCTCATGTTAACAAGGAGCTAAAATAAGAGACAGAGTTGCATGAATCAAATTTTATTGAACATTCTGAAAATCAAATTGACACCACTTCAGCCATTCCAAATGTGCAGCTTTGATCGGCTTTTGACCCATAAAAATGCCATCGCTTGAATTTCGCAAAGATTCTTTCAATCGCCACTCTATTATGGCAGAACACTAAATCGTTATGGCTTATCCACAAACCTAACAACACCACCAAGACAAATGCTTGAATCGCCCTTTGTTTTATACATTCAACACCGGAAACCTTGTAAACAAACAGTAGATCTCTTTTAGAGAATGTAAAATCGCTAGAATTAAAAACCACATGCTCTCCAATATTGGTCCCACTCATTAGGACCTTGATATGGCGATCCGGCGTAGGAGTTGGAATCGCTCGAGATTTCAATAGGACCGCGTTCGATCCTGACGGTGGCATTCCGGGTCGGAGTCTTCGTCCATTGGGTTTGATTGGTCCAACTGATTTTGGTCAGCTGGAGGTGTGTTTGAAATAGTGATTAGGGTTAAATTCTTCATGGTAAGAGTGTGAATGGAATGATGGGAATGGTGAGAATGGTGTGAATGATAGGAGTGGTGAGAATGGTAAGAATTTTGGGAATGTGGGGGCGAGTGTCTATAAGAGACAAGTGTCTCGCTGGTTGCCAAGGAGACGAATCTTCTGATTCTTGGTAGGAATCTGAGTTGTGAGGTTGTGAAGGGATGCGCCCCGATGGTCCTCCTCTCATTGGACCTTTTCCTCTTCCACTTTGTCCTCTTACTCTTGGCGGCATTTTCCTGTTAAAAATCAAATTTAAAACAATACTAATAACTTAATAATGAGATGAGTAATTCTAGGTCAAAAGCCTAAACTCAGAAGTCTAAGGAATATGCTTGTGTAAGTTTGAGATTAAGCACAAGAAGGCTAGTGTTTAATTCTCTCAAACGTTGGCTCTGATACCAACCTGTCACACCCCGTAATTTCAACCAAACACCGGTGGGCCCGGGTGGGGAATATCGTGACGTAAGTTGATATCATCATAGTCAATTAAACACATCACAGCGGAAGTCTTGGAGTTAAATTACTATTACAAAGCAAATGTTCAAAGTATGAAAAATAATATACAAACGGCTTGTAAAGAAAGATCCACAAGCGGATCGTAAAATGTACAAAAATGTATAACAGACTTTGGGCAGATATAAGGATTTGCAAGATCCTCTTATATCACTACCGAGCAGCTTCCAGCCTATTTCGTATTGTACCTGCAAGCTTAGTCTTTTGAAAATACGTCAGCTTTCGCTGGTAAATACACCCGACTGACTCATTTTGAAAACATTTTTAAAATTAGATTTAAGTGCACAGGACACAAATCTTTTATAACTTGGGAAAGTCAGCGTTGTAACCTTGTTAACAGCTTTACATGTTTGTCAATACATATGGGGCTACAGAGACCGAGACATGATTAACGTACATACCACTTATGAACCCACGAAAGAGTTATCCCCAACTTGTGGTAAAAATAATTTAGCATTAGCATCTGTCAGGTGTATGCCTACACCCCGCGCTTTGGTCGTGGCCATTAACTATTGTAATGAGCTAATGATATCCAGGACACGGTCGTTAACCCCCAATGTTTAAGTTATCAAACAAAACCAATCAAAACGGAATATGCGGATTACTAGCCACAATCTGGCATTCGACTGATCTCATTTCCGACCAAGCGGTAATAATTTACTGTAACCCAAGCCCGTATAGGGGAAATAAGTCAAGAGTATTTACCTGAGCTAGTCTTGATTAATATGCAAGATTTAATATTCTCAGCCGTATTCAAAACGAAATAAGTGCAGATAGCATTTACTGAAAGGCTCTAGAGTGGATTATGGCTTAAGCTAACCAATTAAAATGCTAACGGTCTTAATTTAAGTCATAGACTTAGACCAATTAGCGTAATTGATAAAAAACGGTATGATACGGTAGATTAAGCGATGACCTGATAGAATGTAGTTTAAACCCAACAAGTACTTAAGACTTGTATAATATGGGTAAACAATTAACATTATGGAATTTGAGATTAAAATGATAAGGTTAAACCCGTTGTGGTTAATTTTCGTAAACTAGTTACATACACTTAACCGTATGCATATAAGCGATATCGGGTAACCGGATGAGTCATGAAAAGTTCTAAACATTATACTTTAAAAAGTTGTAATATCAGTAGGATATCAACTTACATGCCCGAAAAGGTTTTGAAACGAAATTATGCCTCATAAGGGCGTTTTGGTAATTATATGTCGTATAAAAAGAACTTGCGTGTATTCTGATGTTATGATCATAAACATTCTGGAAAAATACTTAATTTGTGATATAATATCAGTAAGATAGGACACATAAGTGTGGTTTATGGTTTAAGACCAAATCGAAAGGGCATTTGGTCATTTAAAAGTATAGTTTATGATATTATACTTAAATCAGTTTATGATCAGAATATTAACATCATAATATGTTAATTACATTAACATATTAGTAGGTACTTCATTTGCAAGTTCGTTGTTGATTAAAACCATGTTTTATGTAAAAAGGGCATTTAGTCAAATTTTGACATTTTACGAAACTTGTGCATAAACTCAGATTATGATTATGATCATGTAATATAACCTCAGAGGGTTATGCTACATTGCATTACGATCATAATGTGACCTTAATACAGAAGTTAACTAATCTAAGCCGGGCCAGAATCGAAAGTCAAAGCAGAAGTTAAACTTCGCGACTCTCGGTTGCGAACCGACTCTAGGATTGAAATTGACGGATTGAACATGTTCCCACATGTTCTAATAATCATTTCCAACTTTTTTAAGTGTCAAAAACATGTTTATAACATATATAAACTCAAGTTATAATATTTATGAAATCTGACCCGTTTAACTTTTTAAAACATAAACTTTGACCCGTCAATTGGCCTAGTAAACGTGATCTTTCGGAGGTGCCCCTTTAAGGGGTTAATACCTTCCTAATTACAATCACTTAGCCATAAAAAATGGCTAGACCATAATGGTCTTAACCGAAAGTCAAGGCATTTGTCGAAAATGCTTGACTTTTGGCTATTAAAAGCCTATAAAAAGAAAAGAGCAGAGATGGAGCACTTACAAGTGATCCAAGGGAAACTTAGATCTCAAACGGAAGCTCCCAAATGGTCAGGAACTTCCAAGAGTGTAATAGAGAGGAGAAGAAGTGAGTGAGCAAAGAATGAGGTGAACTAGTTGGCTATTTATAGTGCAAGGAGGTGTGTGAAGATGAAGCCAGGTGTTAGAGGTATTCTAGGATCATCACAAGTGTATAGCATGGTGTCAAGAGCTGCAAGAGTGTGGCATTTTGCAAGAGAGGTGGCATCTTGACAGAATTTTGGGGTTTTGACACTTTTAGTCCCTCAAGAATAGTTTTGTGGATTGTCATGAATTGTCCCTTGACTTATATCCATTGACATAGTGATACAATTTGGTCTTTTCGTTCAATACGAGATGTATTGAAGAAGAATAAGAGTAACCAAACATTAATGGGTGTCACACTAGGTGTTCTTACGACTTATAAGCGTTTACTAGCTTAAATGTGAAAGATACGAATACTTATGGTTTAATGGGTTAAATCACCAAAGCTAGTAAGGTTTAAGGTTCGGTGAAGATGTGTGATACTCAAGAATGGTGAATCACAAGATATCACCTTAACTGGGAGTCGTTCGGGTCGAAAAATGACTTATTTATGAAATGAAAATGTTATAATAAAGTCTAGGGGCCTTAGGGTTATTAGTTGAATGTTTATATGGTGCAAAACTGAAGTTCTAAGGTTTCGCCATAAGTTATGGTTGCCAAACCGTAGCTTACGGTTAGTTATAAATTCTAACCAGAAAGTCTGGACCGTAAGCTACGGTCACGGACCGTAAGCTACTGTCAGATTTAAATTTTTTTTAGATTTTTGGATTCGTTTGAGGAGTTGAGTGGCTAACTCATTTGAGGTATTTTCTAAGGGCATTTACACGTGTCGGTTTATTACCGAATACGAATTTTGCAAGGTGTTACATCCTCACCCCCTTAAAAGAAATCTCGACCTCGAGATTTATTAAAAAAGGTGGGGATACTTTTGTCGCATAGTGGACTCAACCTCCCATGTATACTCGGGGCCTCGAAGGGCATCCCACTTAACCTTTACAATAGGTATAAACTTCCTTCGGAGCTTTTTAGCTTGTCGATCCTCGATCGAAATTGGTTTCTCAGTGAACCTCAGGTTTTTATCAATTTGCACATCTTGATGTGACATTGCTAGCAACTCATCGGATAGAGATTTCTTTAAATTAGATACGTGGAACACATCATGGATTCCACTTAGTTCCTCAGGCAGCTTGAGATTGTAAGCTACAGAACCGACACATTCGATTACCTCGAATGGTCCAATATATCTCGGGCTCAACTTGCCCTTCTTTCCAAAGCGCATCACACCTTTCCAGGGTGATACCTTCAATAATACTTTGTCCCTTATTTGGAACTTAAGAGGTTTTCGCCTCTTGTCTGCATAACTTTTCTGCCTATCACGGGCAACTTTGGGACGATCACGGATTTGTATTATCTTATCCATGGTCTCCAAGATAATCTCAGGTCCAGACAGTTGGGCTTCCCCAACTTCAGCCCAACAAACAGGCGTTCTACATTTTCTCCCATACAAGGCTTCAAAAGGAGCAGCCTTGATGCTTGTATGATAACTATTATTGTAGGAGAATTCTATTAGGGGTAAATGGTCATCCCAGCTTCCACCTAAATCAATCACACATGCCCTAAGCATGTCTTCCGATGTCTGGATAGTACGCTTACTCTGAACATCAGTCTGCGGATGGTAAGCCGTACTAAAATTTAATCGTGTGCCTAACGATTATTGGAAACTTTTCCAAAAGTGAGATGTGTATCTAGTATCTCTATCAGATACAATAGATACCGGCACACCGTGTAGGGACACAATCTTATCCACGTATAGCTTTGCCAACTTATCAGAATTATAAGTCTCTATAATTGGCAAGAAATGTGCTGACTTAGTCAGCCTGTCCACAATGACCCAAATCGTGTCATTGCCATGTTTGGTCTTAGGTAACTTGGTAATCAAATCCATAGTTACCATTTCCCATTTCCAGGTGGGAATCTCAAGCTGTTGTAGGAGACTTAGCTACATAAGTGGCTATGGATTTCTTCAAACCCATCCACCAATAGTTCTTTTTTAGATCTTGATACATTTTGTCACCACCTAGGTGAACTGAGTATTTCGAATTATGTGCTTCTTGGAGGATTAGTTCTCTAAGTCCTCCAAAGATTGGAACCCAGATTCTTCCATTGAATCTAAGGATTCCATCCTTTCCAGGCGTTAACTGATCAACAGTTCTGCCTAATCCCTCATTAGGAATATTAGCCTCTAATATGGCTTGCTTTTGCGCTTCTAGTAACTTCTCATTCAAGCTATTTTTAAACTCAATGCTCTTAGCGTTAATCCTAAAGGGCTTAACCCTTTCCTTGCAACTCAAGGCATCAGCAACGACATTTGCCTTGTCGGGATGATAGCGAATTTCGCAATCATAATCATTAAGTGTTTCCATCCAACGGCTCTGTCGCATGTTCAATTCTTTCTGATTGAACAGATGTTGGATGCTCTTATGGTCAGTGTATATAATATACTTTGTGTGATATAAGTAATGTCTCCATAACTTAAGTGCAAATACAACAACACCCAATTCCAAGTCATGGGTGGTGTAATTCCTTTCGTGCACCTTTAATTGTCATGATGCATAAGTAATCACTTTGCCTTTTTGCATTAGCACATAACTCATGCCAGTGTGCGAGGCATCACAGTATACGACAAAATCCTCAATACCCTCAGGTAGACATAACACAGGAGCATTGCTCAACTTGTGTTCCAGAATCTCAAAAGATTCTTGTTGTTTTAGACCCCAGTCAAACTTGACATTCATACGGGTCAAGGTAGTTAAAGGAGTGGCTATCCTCGAAAAGTTCTCAATGAACCTCCTATAATAACCGGCCAATCCTAAGAAACTACGAATCTCCGATGGAGTTATGGGTACTTCCCACTTCATTATGGCTTCAATCCTAGCGGGAACCACCTGTATACCACCATCACTTACAACATGTCCAAGAAATTGGACTTCTCTAAGCCAAAACTCACACTTAGAGAACTTAGCATAAAGCTTCTCTTGTCTTAGCAATTCTAAGATGCACCGAAGATGTTTCTCGTGATCAACTTGATTACGAGAGTAGATAGGTATGTCGTCTATGAAGACAATGACAAACCTATCTAGGTACGGCTTGCAAACTCTATTCATGAGATCCATGAATGCTGCAAGTGCATTTGTGAGCCCAAAAGGCATCACCAGAAATTCATAATGGCCATAACGAGTCCTGAAGGCACTCTTGGGAACATCCTCACTTCTAACCTTCAATTGATGATATCCTGATCTTAAGTCGATCTTAGAGAAGTAACTAGCCCCTTGAAGTTGATCGAACAAATCATCGATCCTGGGCAGAGGATAACGATTCTTGATCGTTATCTTGTTTAGTTCACGATAATCAATGCACATCCGCATTGAACCGTCCTTTTTCTTAACGAAAAGGATAGGAGCTCCCCAAGGTGAGGAACTAGGCTGAATAAATCCTTTTTCTAAAAGTTCATCTAGTTGCATTCTTAATTCCTTCATCTCTATCGGTGCTAGTCGATACAGAGCCTTGCAACAAATGCCGCTCCTGGTAGGATGTCAATCCTAAACTCCACTTGCCTATCCGGGGGTAGACCTGGTAATTCCTCAGGGAAAATATCGGAATATTCCGAGATAACTGAAAGGTCTTCAACATTTGGCTTCGGCTCATTAATAGTTACTTGTGCCATGTAAATGACACAACCTTTCCCTAGACACTTGGATGCTTTAAATAATGACACTTTGTCTGGCAATCCATAGTGTGAATCTCCAAAGATGGTGAGCATTTCACCAGATGGGGTTTTAATTTCGATGAGTTTCTTATCACAGGCAATGCGGGCTTGGTTATGGGATAACCAATCCATGCCTAAGACTACATCGAAACCCGCCAATTTCATTGGCAGAAGAGAGATAGGAATTGAATGATTCTAATGGATATAAAACATCCATCAAGAATGGAAGATGCTGTTTCTATGGTTCTGTCAGCAAGTTCTACTTCGTAAGTTATGTCTAGAGTTCTTATGGGTAAGTTTAATAGTTTACTAAATTTATAGTCACAAATGACTTATCCGCACCCGAATAAAAAAGAACTCTAGCATATATGTCATTAATGAGGAATGTACCTGTTATGACGTTGTTGTCATTAACAGCCTCTCTAGCATTCATCTGAAAGGCACGAGCATTTCCTTTCTTGGCCTCTACAGGCTTCACATTATTACTCTTGAGATTCTTGGGGCAGATAGTCTTAATATGCCCTTTTTAATTGCAGCCGTAGCAGACGACATCCTTAAGATCCTTGCATTCTAGGGTCTTATGCCCCTTTTTCATACAAATACCACAGGGTTTAGCCTGTGGATCAAAATTACACTGTCCCCAGTGCTTGCGGTTGCATGTCTTACATGTTGGCATTACGCCAGACTTATCTTGGTTCCTTCTGAACCCAAATCTCCCCTTATTCATCTTATTAAATCTCTGGGAGTTACCATCCTCTCTCTTCCTTTTTCCGTCAGTCTCAGTCTTGACTGACTTTTGTCTCACTAGATCTAAAGTGAGAGAGAGAGAGAGAGATAGGTCAAAAACAGACCTATAAGTAGTAGGCTGAGCAACCTTCACCATGCCTTTAATCTCAGGCGCTAACCCATTTATAAAACACGCGATGCGTTTGGGTTCAGGTGAAATCAGATAAGATACTAATCTGGATAAGGAATTAAAGTCGGTAACACACTTCCGACAGTCCAAAATTTTCATTGTAAGAGTCAGAAAATCTGACTCTATCTTCTCCACCTCATGAGGTAGGCAGTACGTTTTCTTAACAAGGTCCGCAAACTTGGTCCATCCCAAGTTATACATGTGTACTTTTCCTGTTGACTGGACCATGGCCTTCCACCATATTAGGGCATCGCTCTTGAAGGATTGGATACAAACTTCACCACATCCTTATCAGCACATCCGTTGATATCTACAATAGTTTCCATCTCATCAAGCCATCTCAAGGCTTCTACTGCTCCCCTTTCTCCATTAAAATCTCGGGGCTTGCAGGAGACAAAGTATTTATAGGTACATCCGTCTTTAGAAGTATGGGATCTACCATTGAATTCTAGTTTCTTTGGTTCACTCTTCGCATTTGAAGAGTGGACAGAGCTCTCCTTTCGAGCTGATGATGGTGGAATAGATAAAGGTTTGGAGCGAGTGGCGCTCACTTCCTTAAATTTCTCCATGGCTTTTCCGACAGCTTCATCAATGCGAGCTTCGTAATCATCATTATTGATGGCTATATTTTCAGCTTTGTCAGCATTTTTATCACGACCACCACTTTGCGCCTCATCTGAGTTAGCCATATATGATGTTTGGGGTACTATATACCAAATTAAATTTTATATTAGCCATGGTATTAATAACCATATAGGCATGTGCATGGAATCACAATTGTCAGGCTTAACATTTTAAATGAATGTTATCTATATTTGGCCTAGGTCACAAAAGGACCATCAAAGGCAAATTACAATTTGGACATAGTCCATATATTATTAGACAGTGGATCGTAATGTCACAACTGTCGTTGTCACTTGGACAATTGTATATAGCACATAGGCTTGTCACAAAGGACATTTGAAATATGGCTCAAAGGCCTGTCACTAATGGACATATGATTATGGCACACGGGCCTGTCACTAATGGATATATGATTATGCCACACAGGCCTGTCACTAATGGACATTAAAATATAGCACATTGGCCTGCCACTAATGGACATTAAAAATATGGCACATTGGCCTGTCACTAGTGGACACAAAATATGGCATATCGGCCTACATCACTAATGGATGTTTGAATCATAGCCCCAAGGGCAATACATCACTAATGGATGTTTAATCATGGCCCATAGGCACTACATCACTAATGGATGTTTAATCATTATCATCGCATTGATGATATTAGCCGGGATCAAATTTGATCACATAGGCTATATAATAGGTTAGGACATAGTCCATTACCTAGACGGTTAGTGTGGTTCCTCAGGTCACACTACCAGGAGTATGAACATTACTTGAATGTTAACATAAAAGTATCTTAATGGTCGATTAATACCCACGGTCGCATTGACCTTAACGACTTGGAGGCTTGAACATAGTCCACCACCTCTGGATAGAAGGATAATTCTTCCTTAACTATCATGATAGAAGGCTATTCATCCTTAACTATCATTTATAATTTGGCCAATTAATATGGACTTTGCCATTTGGCTATTCAAAACCATTAAGATATTTTAGAATTATATAGCTGATCATAAATTTCGAGTAAAAATCGAGACGATGGCTTGAAGAGGATGAGTACATATATATATAATTCCAAAATATTTCATTAAATGATAATAGAAAATACAATACTTGAAATAAATAAATGAAACTGATTGTCCATGCAAGGACTAAAAGAAACAAAAATGTCCACGCAGGGACTAAAGAAATAACAATGTCCACGTAGGGACTAAACATAATAAAAGAAAAGACTTCACTCGTCCTTCTTTCCTTTAACCAACTTGGAGAGCTTCTTGAAGAAATTATTTGTCTTCTTCTCCGTCTTCTCCGCTTTTTGCTGCATTTCTTTCATTCGTTCCAAGGCCTCGTTAATGGCCTCGAGTTGTGGTGGAGGTTGTGGTTGTGGCATCATAGGATACTGGTATCTATAAGTTGGATATCCAGTAGGTGGATAAGCAGGTGGAAAGGAGACGGGTAAAGCGCGTTATGCATGACCGCTTGCATATAAGGGTCATGTGATAGTGCCTGGTAATTTACCGGCTTAGATGGGTTAAAAGGATCATATCCAGTTATATCCGGATATGTAGGAATATGGTTATTAAAATCCGATGGTGGTGGTTGAACCACTGTGGTGGTGTCGGTTCTACCACAAGTGAAGCATTGGAGGGTCCACCCATTTGTGGACCCTCTTGAATGGTTGGGTAAGGTTGGGCAAACTTTGACCTGCACGTACCGACATACGTGCTCCCCTCTTCATCCTTGGTGGTTCAGGTGGAGGTTGGGGTTGGTCCACGGGTTCCATGTGGACATCTTCCTGTATGGAGGTGGTTGAGAGTGATGGGAAAGAGTATTAGCAAAGGCAAATTGACTCCAACATTGGTACCACTCATTAGGACCTTGATATGGCGATCCGGCATAGGAGTTGGAATCGCTCGAGATTTCAGTAGGACGCGCGTTCGATCCTGACGGTGGCATCTCCGGGTCGGAGTCTTCGTCCATTGGGTTTGGTTGGTCCAACTGATTTTGGTCAGCTGGAGGTGTGTTAAAATAGTGATTAGGGTTAAATTCTTCATGGTAAGAGTGTGAATGGGAATGATGGGAATGGTGAGAATGGTGTGAATGATAGGAGTGGTGAGAATGGTAAGAATTTTGGGAATGTGGGGGCGAGTGTCTATGAGAGACAGAGTGTCTCGCTGGTTGCCAAGGAGACGAATCTTTGATTCTTGGTAGGAATCTGAGTTGTGAGGTTGTGAAGGGATGCGCCCCGATGGTCCTCCTCTCATTGGACCTTTTCCTCTTCCACTTTGTCCTCTTACTCTTGGTGGCATTTTCCTGTTAAAAATCAAATTTAGAACAATACTAATAACTTAATAATGAGATGGGTAATCCTAGGTCAAAAGCCTAGACTCAGAAGTCTAAGGAATGTGCTTGTGTAAGTTTGAGATTAAGCACAAGAAGTCTAGTGTTTAATTCTCTCAAACATTGGCTCTGATACCAACCTGTCACACCCCGTAATTTCAACCAAACACCGGTGGGTCCGGGTGGGGAATATCGTGACGTAAGTTGATATCATCATAGTTAATTAAACACATCACAGCGGAAGTCTTGGAGTTAAATTACTATTACAAAGCAAATGTTCAAAGTATGAAAAATAATATACAAACGGCTTCTAAAGAAAGATCCACAGGCGGATCGTAAAATGTACAAAAATGTATAACAGACTTTGGGCAGATATAAGGATTTGCAAGATCCTCTTATATCACTACCGAGCAGCTTCCAGCCTATTTCGTATTGTACCTGCAAGCTTAGTCTTTTGAATATACGTCAGCTTTCGCTAGTAAATACACCCGACTGACTCATTTTGAAAACATTTTTAACATTAGATTTAAGTGCACAGGACACAAATCTTTTATAACTTGGGAAAGTCAGCGTTGTAACCTTGTTAACAGCTTTACATGTTTGTCAATACATATGGGGCCCAGTACAGAGACCGAGACATGATTAACGTGCATACCACTTTGAACCCACGAAGGAGTTTTCCCCAACTTGTGAGTAAAAATAATTTAGCATTAGCATCTGTCAGGTGTATGCCTATACCCCGTGCTTTGGTCGTGGCCATTAACTAATGTAATGAGCCAAGGATATCCAGGACACGGTCGTTAACCCCTAATGTTTAAGTTATCAAACAAAACTGATCAAAACGGAATATGCGGATTTACTAGCCACAATCCGGCATTCGATTGATCCCATTTCCGACCAAGTGGTAATAATTTACCGTAACCCAAGCCCGTATAGGGGAAATAAGTCAAGAGTATTTACCTGAGCTAGTGTTGATTAATAATGCAAGATTTAATATTCTCAGCCGTATTCAAAACAAAATAAGGGCAGATAGCATTTACTGGAAGGCTCTAGTCTGGATTATGGCATAAGCTAACCAATTAAAATGCTTGAAATTGAACCCTCTCGTCCAACAAATGGCACGTATGAGAGTTAGGACTTCACAAAGGATCACTCAGAGGCTTATTATAAGCATGTTGATTCCAATGTGACTCAGAGGCTGGGCATGTTGACATATCAGTCACTCAGAGGCCAAATTTCAAGCAGTTGACGTATCAGTCACTCAAAGGCTAATGATATAAGCATGTTGACATATCAGTCACTCAGAGGCTGTTATTTATGCATGATGACATCGGACCGTCACTCAGAGGCTCAGATTGAGCATGTTGATGCCTTTAGTCCTTATTGGTCTTTAACAGACTATAACGGCTGAGAATATTAAATCTTGCATTATTAATCAAGACTAGCTCAGGTTAATAATCTTGACTTATTTCCCCTATACGGGCCTGGGTTACAGTAAATTATTACCGCTTGGTCCAAAATGGGGTCAATCGAATGCCCGCTTGTGGCTAGTAAACCCGCATATTTCGTTTTAATCAGTTTTGTTTGATAACTTAAACATCCGGGGTTAAATTACCGTGTCCTGGATATCCTCGGCTCAATACATTAGTTATTGTCCACGACTTTTGCACGGGGTGTAGGCATACACCTTTTGGTGCTCATATGCAATATGCCCAAGACGTTGGGGATGACTCCTTCGTGAGTACCTGAGTGGTGTGTATTTAATCATGTCTCGGTTTCTGTCCGGGCCCTGTATGTATTGACAAACATGTGAATCTGATACAAGGTTGCAAGGTCAACTTTCCCAAGTTAATAAATGATTTTGTGCCGTTTTGCACTTAAAAGCCATTTTTTTAAAGTTTTCAAAATGAGTCAGTTGGGTGTATTTACCAGCAAAAGCGACGTATCGTCCAAAGACTAAACTACAGGTACAATACGAAATAGGCTGGAAGCTGCTCGGTAGTGATAGAGGATCTTGCAAATCCTAAATCTGCCTAAAGTCTGTTTTATATTGTTTCTTGTACATTTTATGATCCGCATGTGGATCTTCTATTACGAACCTGCATATTATTTTGTATTTTCGAACATTCGGTTTGTAATAGTAATTTTATTCCAAGACTTCCGATGTGCCATGTTTAATTGACAATGATGTTATCAACTTACGTCACGATACTCCCCACCCGGCCCACCGGTATATGGATTCCGCGTTGGAAATCTAGGGTGTGACAGATTGGTATCAGTGCCAACGTTTGAGAGAATTAAACACTAGCCTTTTATGTTTAGTCTCAAACTTAGACGAGCACATTCCTTAGACTTCTGAGTCTAGTCATTGACCTAGGATTACTCATTTCATTATTAAGTTATTAGTATTATTTTTGAATTGATTTATAACAGGAAAAATGCCGCCGCGTGTGAGAGGACAAAGTGGAAGAGGAAAAGGTCCAATGAGGGGAGGACCATCGGGGCGTATTCCCCCTCAACCTCATAACTCAGATGCATACCAAGAATCAGGAGATTAGTCTCCTTGCCAACCAGCGAGACATTCTATCTCTAATAGACACTCGCCCTCACATTCCCAAAATTCTTACCACTCTCACCACTCCTATCATTCACACCATTCTCACCATTCCCATTCTCATCATTCTTACCATGAGGAATTTAACCCCAACCATTACCTTAACACACCTCTAGCCGATCAAAATCAGTTGGACCAGCCACACCCTATGGACGAGGACTCCGACCTGGAGATGCCTGCCATCGGGATCAAATATGCATCCCATTGAAATTAAAAGCGATTCGAACTCTTATGCCGGATCGCCCTACCAAGGTCCTAATGAGTGGGACCAATATTGGAAAATTCACCTTCACCCACACACCTTCTCATCACTCTCAACTACCTCCTGCTCACGAAGATGTCCACATGGAACCGGTGGACCAAGCTCACCACCATCTGAACCACCAAGAAGGAAGCGGGAGCACGTATGTCGGTACATGCCGGACAAAGGTCGGAATCGCTGCCACCTTTACCCAACTCCTACCCCACAATTTAAGAGGACCCACAAATGGGTGGACCCCTAATGTTTCACCTATAGTGGAACCAACACCAACACCAGTGGTTCAACAACCACCATCGGGTTATACTAACCCAATCCCCACATATCCAGACACGTCTGGGTATGATCCTTATAACCCGTCTACACCGGTAGACTATCAAGTATGGTCGCAAGACCCATATATGCAAGCTGTTATGCACAATGCACTTTACCCGTCTCCTTTCCCACCTACTTATCCACCGACTGGATATCCAACTTATGGGTACCAGTATCTGGTTATGCCACAACCTCCGCAACCGCTTGAGGCCATCAATGAGGTCTTAGAAAGAATGAAAGAAATGCAGGAGCAAGCGGAGAAAACGAGAAGAAGACAAACAAGTTCTTCAATAAACTCTCCAAACTGGTCAAAGGAACGAAGGACGAGTGAATCTCTTCTAATTATATGTAGTCCCTGCGAGGACATTGTTATTTCTTTAGTCCCTGCGTGGACATGTTTATTTATTTTAAAGTCCTTGCATGGACAGTTTATTTCGTAATCTAGTATTGTAATTTCTTATGAAAATTTAATGAAGATTTTGGAATTATATATATATATATATATGTATGTATTCATCCTCTTGAAAATCGAGCGATTTTACTCGAATTTATGCTCTGCGATATAATTCCAAAAAGATCTTATTGGTTTTGATTTGCCGAGTGGCACAGACCACATATTTGGCCAAATATATAAATGATAGTTAAGAACGGAAGGGTCTTCTATCATGATAGTTAAGGGAAGTTATCCTTCTATCTAGAGGTGGTGGACTAGGTTCAAGCCTCCAAGTCATTAAGGTCAATGCGACCGGGACTATTAGTCAGCCATTAAGATCCTCTTATGATAACATTCAAGTAATGTTCATATTATTGGTTGTGGACTTGAGGAATCACACTAGCCTTCAAGATAATGGACTATGTCCTAACCTTCTATAGCCCTTGTGATCTATTTGATCCCGGCTAAAATATCACCAGTGCGGTGATGAATAAGACATCCATTAGAGATGTATTTTATATAGCCCTTGTGATCTATTTGATCCGGCTAATATCACCAGTGCGGTGATGAATAAGCATCCATTAGAGATGTATTTTATATAGCCCTTGTGATCTATTTGATCCCGGTTAAGATATCACCAGTGCGGTGATGAATAAGACATCCATTAGAGATGTATTTTATATAGCCCTTGTGATCTATTTGATCCTGGCTAGATATCACCAGTGCGATGATGAATAAGAGATCCATTAGAGATGTATTTTATACAGCCCTTGTGATCTATTTGATCCCGGCTAATATCATCAGTGCGATGATAAATAAAGCATCCAGTAGTGATGTATTACCCTTTCGGGTTATGATTTATTTTATATAGCCTATGTGATCTGTTTGATCCGGCTAAATAGCACCAGTGCAATGATAAATAAAACATCTATTAGTAATGTATTACCCTTTCGGGTTATGATTTATTTTATATAGCCCATGTGATCTATTTGATCCCGCTAAATATCCCCAGTACGGTGATGAATAAAACATCCATTAGTGATGTATTGCCCTTATGGCTATGACATATTTTATATAGCCCATTGATCTTTTGATCCCGGCTAATGACACCAGTGCGGTGATAAAACATCCATTAGCGATGTAGTGCCTATGTGCCATATTTTATGTCCGTTAGTGACATGCCTATGTGCCATATTTTATGTCCTTTAGTGACAAGCCTTATGTCCTATATATTCGTACAACAAAATTAAATATGACAATGAAAATTGTGACATTGCGATCCCTGTCTAGTAATAAATGGACTACATTCAGATTGTAATTTGCCTATGATGGTCCTATTAAGACCTAGGCCAAATATAGATACTGTAAGCCTAAGAGTTGTGATGTTATTCACACAAGCATGATTAGGCAATGGATTTTTATATCCAATATTTAAAAAGTCGATATGGTTGTTATACCATGGCTAAGAGCAATTTTATTTGCTATTTTAGGACCAAAGCTCTGAAGAATGGCAAATTCTAATGAAGCACAAAGTAGCCATCGGAATGTCAACTCTAAGGACGCCAAAAATGTAGCCATAAATAATAATGATTTCCAAGCTCGCATTGATGCAGCTGTGGAAAGGGCCATGAGTAAGGCCATCGAAAAGCTTAGAGAGCCAAGTGCTACTCGCTCTAGACCTTTATCTATTCCACCATCTCCAGCTCATAGGGAGAGCTCCGTTCACTCTTCAAATGCAAAAAGTGAACCAAGGAAAATAGATTTCGCTGAAAGGTCCCGTTCTATTAAAGATGGATGTACCTATAAGTATTTGTCTCCTCAAACCCCAAGACTTTAACGGGGAAAAAGGAGCGTGGAAGCCCTAAAGTGGCTGAACGAAATGGAAACCATTGTAGACATCAACGGTTGTGCTGAAAGGGATGTGGTCAAGTATGTATCACAATCCTTTAAGGGCGATGCCCTAACTTGGTGGAAAGCCATGATTCAGTCCACAGGTAAAGTATACCTGTATAATCTGGGATGGTCTAAGTTTTATGGACCTTATTAAGGAAACCTACTGCCCACCTCATGAGGTGAAGAAAATAAGACAAACTTCTTGTCTCTTTCTATGAAAAACCTAGACTGTTTGGAAGTATGTTTCCGATTTCAATTCCCTATCTAGGTTAGTATCCTACCTAATCACCCTGAATCAAACGCATTGCGCGTTTTATAAATAGATTAGCGCCCGAGATTATGGGCATGGTAAAGGCTGCTCAGCCTAATACCTATAGGTCTACTGTAGACCTATCTCTCTCTCACCCTTGATTTAGTAAGGCAAAAGTCAGTTAAGCCTGAAACTAGACGTAAAAAGAAAGAGAGAAGATGACAACTCACCCTAAGTTTAATAAGAAAAATAAAGGAGATTTTGTGTTCAAAGGGAACCAAGGCAAGTCGGCTGTGATGCCATTTTGCAAGACTTGCAACCGCAGACACTGGGACAGTGTAATTCTGATTCACAAGCTAGACCTTGTGGTATTTGTAAAAGGAGAGGGCATAAGACCCTAGATTGTAAAGATCTTAAAGATGTTGTATGCTACATCTTCAACGAAAAATGGCATATAAAGACTAACTGCCCTGAAGCTTCTTAAGAATAATACGCAAAGCCTGGGGAGGCCAAGAAGGGGAATGCTCATGCCTTTCAAATAATGCAAGAGAGGCTGTTAATGACGACAATGTCATAAAGGTACATTCCTCAGTAACGATATTTATGCTAGAGTTCTTTTTGATTCGGGAGCAGATAGATCTTTTGTTGATCATAAGTTTAGTAAACTATTAAATGTACCCATAAGAACTCTAGATAAAACTTATGAGACAGAACTTGCCAATGGAACCTTAGAAACTGCATCTTCCATTCTTGATGGATGCTTTATATCCATTAAGAATCATTCCATCCCTATCTCTCTTTGCCAATGAAATTGGGCGGGGTTCGATGTTGTCTTACGTATGGATTGGTTATCTTATAACCAAGCCCGTATCGCCTACGATAAAAAGCTCATCGAAATTAAAACCCCATCTGGTGAAATGATCACCATCCCTGGAGACTCACACTATGGACTGCCTGACAAGGTGTCATTATTTAAGGCATCCAAGTTTTTGAGAAGAGGCTGTATCACCTACATGGCACAAGTCACTAAAAATGAACCAAAGCCAAACCTTGAAGATCAACCAGTTATCTCGGAGTATCCCGATGTTTTCTCTGAAGAATTACTAGGCCTACCTCCGGATAGGCAAGTGGAGTTCAGAATTGATATCATACCAGGATCAACACTCGTAGCTAGAGCTCCATATAGGCTAGCACCTACTGAAATGAAGGAATTAAGGACGCAACTAGATGAACTCCTAGAGAAATGCTTTATACAGCCTAGTTCGCCTTGGGGAGCTCCTATTCTATTTGTAAAGAAGAAAGACGGTTTGATGCGAATTGTGCATTGACTACCGAGAGCTAAACAAGTTAACAATCAAGAATAGATATCCTTTGCCCAGGATCGACGATTTATTCGACCAACTTCAAGGGGCTAGATACTTTTTTAAGATCGATTTGAGATCCGGATATCATCAACTGAAGGTTAGGAGTGAAGATGTTCCTAAGACTGCCTTCAGGACCCGATACGGTCACATTTGAATTTTTGGTGATGCCTTTTGGGCTCACAATTGCACCAGCAGCATTCATGGAACTCATGAATAGAGTCTGCAAGCCATATCTGGATAAGTTTGTCATTGTCTTCATAGACGACATACTTATTTATTCTCGTAATCAAGCTGATCACGAGAAACATCTTAGGTGCATCTTAGAACTCCTAAGGCAAGAGAAGCTTTATGCTAAATTCTCTAAGTGTGATTTTAGCTCAAAGAGGTCCAATTTCTTGGACATATGGTAAGTGAGCGTGGTATCTAAGTGGATCCCGCCAAAATTGAGGCCATAATGAATTGGGAAGTACCCAAGACCCCAACGGAAATTCGTAGTTTCCTAGGATTGGCTGGATACTACAGGAGGTTCATTGAGAACTTTTCAAGAATAGCCACTCCTTTAACTACATTGACCTGTAAGAATGTTAAGTATAATTGGGGTCCAAGGCAACAAGAATCTTTTGAGATTCTTAAACACAAGTAGAGCAATGCTCCTGTGTTATCCCTACGAGAGGGTATTGAGAATTTTGTTGTTCTATTTGATGCTTTGCACACCGGTATGGGGTGTGTGCTAATGTAAAATGGCAAGGTAATTGCCTATGCATCACGACAACTAAAGGTGCATGAAAGGAATTACACCACCCATGATTTAGAACTGGGTGCTGTTTTATTTGCACTAAAACTGTGGAGACATTACTTGTATGGCACAAAGTGTATTATATACACTAACCATAAAAGTCTCCAGCATTGTTCAATCAAAAGGAATTGAACATGCGACAACGTCGGTGGATGGAAACACTTAATGATTATGATTGCGAAATTCGCTACCATCCCGGCAAGGAAAATGTAGTTTTGACGCCTTAAGTCGCAAGGAAAAGGTTAAACCTACAAGGATTAACGCTAAGAGCATTGAGCTTAGAAATAGCTTAAGTGAGAAGCTACTAGATGCGCAAAAGCAAGCCTTATTAGAGACTAATATTCCTAATGAGGGATTAGGCGGAATTGTGGATCAGATAACGCATGGAAAGGATGGAATCCTAAGATTTAATGATATAATTTGGGTTCCGATCTTTGGAGGACTCAGAGATCTAATCCTCCAGAAGCGCATAATTCAAGATACTCTGTTCACCCGGGTGGTGACAAAATGTATCAAGATTTGAAGAAGAATTATTGTGGATGGGTTTGAAGAAATCCATAGCCACTTATGTAGCTAAGTGTCCGACGTGTTCGCAAGTTAAAGCCGAACATCAGAAACCGTCAGGACTTCTACAACAGCTTGAAATTCCCACGTGGAAATGGTAAATGGTAACTATGGATTTGATTACCAAGTTACCTAAGACCAAAAGTGGAAATGACACAATTTGGGTCATTGTAGATAGACTGACTAAGTCGGCCCATTTCTTGCCAATCAAAGAAACGTATAACTCAGACAGATTGGCCAAGTTGTACATGGACAAGATTGTGTCCCTACACGGTATGCCGGTATCTATTGTATCTGATAGAGATACTAGATACACATCTCACTTTGGAAAGTTTCCAACAATCGTTAGGCACACGATTAAACTTTAGTACGGCTTACCATCCGCAGACTGATGGTCAAAGTGAGCGTACTATCCAGACATTGGAAGACATGCTTTGGGCATGTGTGATTGATTTAGGTGGAAGTTGGGATGACCACTTACCCCTATTAGAGTTCTCCTACAATAACAGCTATCATACTAGCATCAAGGCTGCTCCTTTTGAAGCCTTGTATGGGAGAAAATGCAGAACGCCCGTATGCTGGGCAGAAGTTAGGGAAGCCCTACTATCAGGACCAGAGATTGTCTTGGAGAGCACGGAAAAGATTGTACAAATCCGTGATCGTCTCAAAACTGCCAGGGATAGACAGAAAAGCTATGCTGACAAGAGGCGTAAACATCTTCAGTTCCAAGTAGGGGACAAAGTCATGCTGAAAGTATCACCATGGAAAGGTGTGATGCGTTTTGGAAAGAAAGGCAAGTTAAGCCCTAGATTTATAGGACCCTTCGAGATAATCGAACGTGTCGGTACTGTAGCTTATAAGCTCAGGTTGCCAGAGGAGCTTAGTGGAATCCATGATGTATTCCACATATCTAATCTTAATAAATATCTAGCCGATGAGTTGCTAGCAATGTTGCACAAAGATGTGCAAATAGATGAAAACCTGAGGTTCGTTGAGAAACCAATTTCGATCAAGGATCGACAGGTTAAGAAGCTCCGAAGGAAAATGATACCGATAGTAAAGGTTAAGTGGGACGCTTTTAGAGGTCCCGAGTATACATGGGAGGTTGAGTCCACTATGTGACAAAAGTATCCCCATCTTTTTGAATAAAATCTCGAGGACGAGATTTCTTTTAAGGGGGTGAGGATGTAACACCCTGTAAAATCGTGTCCAATAGTATAGTGACAAGTATGTGTATTTTAAATATAGTATGTTAAAGACCAATAAGGACTAAAGGCGTCAACATGCTCAATCTTAGCCTCTGAGTGACGGTCCGATGTCAACATGCATAAATATCAGCCTTTGAGTGACTGATATGTTAACATGCTTAAATCCTTAGCCTCTGAGTGACTGATACGTCAACATGCTTGAAATTTGGCCTCTGAGTGACTGATATGTCCACATGCCCAGCCTCTGAGTGACATCTGAATCAACATGCTTATAATAAGCCTCTGAGTGATCCTTTGTGAAGTCCTAACTCTCATGTGTGCCATTTGTTGGACGAGAGAGTTCAATTTTGTAAATATGTGAAAGTTGGATGATGGAGGGATTAAAAGTGTCAACATGTTATTCTATACCTCTGAGTGACCTTTTAACGAACCCAGAGGTCGACAATGTCCGGGCATAATCCCGGGTATGCCAAGTATTGGCTACGGTGGGCTAAAAGTGCCCAAAAGGAGTTTAAAAAGGTTTTTAGAAGCTTTAATAAGTTAGGGGTTAAAAGTGTCAAACTTTGAAAGTGTCCATGGGGCGGTCACGGGCCGCGAGAGACCAGGCCTGGGTCTCTCGCGGGGTGCGACAGGAGGTCTGCAGCAGAAAGTTTGGCTTGGCCTCCAAACAAAGATCCAAAACCATTAAATTCGAAAACCATGGACTTGTAATCAGCTATGCAACGTTTTGGGACACTTGTAAGCTTCCTCTTACACCCCTAAACACCTGGCTTTACCTCCTTTGAGCTCTCCAACTATAAATAGGTGTTCAAGTGCTTCATTCCAACTTGCACCTTTCTTGTTCATACTCTTCTCCCTCCTCTGGAAAGTTCCTAGCTGAAAGGAGCATCCAACTTAGTTCTCTTGCATTCTAGGAACCTCTTGTAAGTGTTCCTTGCTCTTGCATTTTCGTTTATAGGCTTGTATAGCCAAAAGTCAAGTGTTTTACGGAAAACGCTTTGACTTTCGGTTAAGACCATTATGGTCCAACCATTGTTCATAATGAACATGGCTAAGTGATCGTAATAAGGTAGGTGTTAATCCCTATAAAGGGCACCTCCTGAAGATCACGTTTGCTAGACCAATTGACGGGTCAAAGTTAAGTTATTAAAAAAGTCAAACATGCCATTTTCGGAAAAATCATAAATTGATCTTATATATGTTATAAAACCTGTTTTGACACTTAAACAAGTTGCTAATAATTATTAGAACATGTATGAACATGTTCGGCTTGTCAATTTCAGTTCTAGGGTCGGTTCGCAACCGAAAGCCACGAAGTTCGACTTCTACTTTGACTTTCGATTCTGACCCGATTTAAATTAGTTAGATACTGATCTAAAGTTGCATTATGATCATAATATAATGTAGCATAACCCTCTGATGTTATATTACATGATCATAATCAGAATCTAAGTTTATGCGCAAGTTCCATAATTATGTCATCTTTGACAAAAATGTCCTTTTTGCATAAAATAAGGTTTTAATGGTAATGAACTTGAAAATGAGTTTTCTAATGATGTAATATTATAGTAGAACTATTTGGGATGTTAAACCAAGTTATAAACTGAGTTTTCAAACAAGTCCTTAAACTATGTCGATGAATGACGGTTTTAGCCCTTGTGGCTCATAAACTGGTTTTAATTAAATCTTTTCAAGGTAAATCATTTACCTACTAATATGTTATATTAAATAACATATTTTAAACATTTTAATCTAACTCTAATGTCAGTTTTCATTAAACATCGCTTAAAGACGTCATTTTACGACATAAGCGCTGTTTCGGCGCATCGTATGGTTTTAAACCATATTATTGATCAATACTTGATACCTACTGATTTTAAAACTTTTTAAACTTATTTATAGTAGGTACATGTTATAAACTTAGAATCTCAAATAATTTATAAACTATGTGTAAGATGACCAAAGTGCCCCTTCGGTGCATAGTTTGGTCATAAAAGATAAATTACACATATAATTGATATCTACTGATATTATATCATAAATAAAATATTTTTCCAGAATACTCATGATTATAAACTTAAAATATGTTCAAGTTCCTTTTATATGGTATGAAATTACCAAAACGCCCTTATGAGGCATAATATCGTTTTGAAACCTTAACGGTCATACAAGTTGATATCCTACTGATATCTTAACTTAGTTAAGATATAATGGCATATAGAACTTGTCCATAACTTATCCGGCTACCCGATATCGCTTATATGCGCACAGTTACGTATATGTAACTATTTTACGGAAATTAACCAAAACGGGTTTAACCTTGTCATTTATGATTCAAAATCCAGAATGTATATAGTTTACCCATATTATACAACTCAATGTACTTGTCGGGTTTAAACTACATTCTATCCGATCATCGTTTAATCAAGCGTTATACGTATTGATCATGTACACTATTCGGTTTACAAGACCGTTAGTATTTAATTGGCTAGCTTATGCCATAATCCACACTAGAGCCTTGCCGGTAAATGCTATCTGCACTTGGTACTTTTGTATACGGCTGGGTTATTTAAAAATGTTTCTGTCCCGGGCCCTATATGTATTGACAAACATGTGAATCTGATACAAGGTTGCAAGGTCAACTTTCCCAAGTTAATAAAAGATTTTGTGCCGTTTTGCACTTAAAAACCATTTTTTAAAGTTTTCAAAATGAGTCAGTTGGGTGTATTTACCAGCGAAAGCTGACGTATCATCCAAAGTCTAAACTGCAGGTACAATACGAAATAGGCTGGAAGCTGCTCGGTAGTGATAGAGGATCTTGCAAATCCTAAATCTGCCCAAAGTCTGTTTTATATTCTTTCTTGTACATTTTATGATCCGCCTGTGGATCTTCTATTACGAGCCTGTATATTATTTTTATTTTCGAACACTCGGTTTGTAATAGTAATTTTATTCCAAGGCTTCCGATGTGCCATGTTTAATTGACAATGATGTTATCAACTTACGTCACGATACTCCCCACCCGGGCCCACCGGTATATGGATTTCGGGTTGGAAATCCGGGGTGTGACAATTCTGATATTATGATCATAAACATTCTGGAAAAATACTTAATTTATGATATAATATCAGTAAGATAGCACACATAAGTGTGGTTTATGGTTTAAGACCAAACTATGCATCGAAAGGCATTTTGGCATTTAAAAGTATAGTTTACGATATTATACTAAAATCAGTTTATGATCAGAATATTAACATCATAATATGTTAATTATATTAACATATCAATAGGTACTTCATTTGCAAGTTCATTGTTGACTAAAACCATGTATTATGTAAAAAGGACATTTTAGGCAAATTTTGACATTTTACGGAACTTGTGCATAAACTCAGATTATGATTATGATCATGTAATATAACCTCAGATGGTTATGCTACATTGCATTACGATCATAATGTGACCTTAATACAGAAGTTAACTAATCTAAGTCGGGTCAGAATCGAAAGTCAAGAAGAAGTCAAACTTCACGACTTTCGGTTGCGAACTGACTCTAGGACTGAAATGACGGATCGAACATGTTCCCACATGTTCTAATAATTATTGCCAACTTTTTTAAGTGTCAAAAACATGTTTATAACATATATAAACCCAGATTATAATATTTATGAAATCTGACCCGTTTGACTTTTTAAAACATAACCCGTCAATTGGCCTAGTAAACGTGATCTTTCGGAGGTGCCCCTTTAAGGGGTTAATACCTTCCTATTACGATCACTTAGCCATGTTCATTTCAAACAATTGGCTGGACCATAATGGTCTTAACCGAAAGTCAAGGCATTTGTCGAAAATGCTTGACTTTTGGCTATTAAAAGCCTATAAAAAGAAAAGAGCAGAGATGGAGCACTTACAAGTGATCAAAGGGAAACTTAGAACTCAAAGGGAAGCTCCCAAATGGTCAAGAACTTCCAAGAGTGTAATAGAGAGGAGAAGAAGTGAATGAGCAAAGAATGAGGTGAACTAGTGGGCTATTTATAGTGCAAGGAGGGTGTGAAGATGAAGCAGTTTGAAGGTCTAGGATCACACAGTGTTAGCAAGTGTAAGAGCTCAAGTGTGCATTTGCAGGAGTGCATCTACAGATTGGGTTGACACTTTTAGCTCAGAATTGGGTTGTCATGAATTTCCTTGCTTATATCCATGCATAATGACAATTGTCTTTGTTCAATACAATGTATGAAGAGAATAAAGTAACGAACATTTTGCGAGAGTCAAGAGTGTGGCATCTTGCAAAGAATTTGGGGTTTTGACACTTTTAGTCCCTCAAGATAGTTTTGTGGATTGTCATGAATTGTCCCTTGACTTATATCCAATGACATAATGATACAATTTAGTCTTTTCGTTCAATACGAGATTTATTGAAGAAGAATAAGAGTAATCGAACATTAATGGGTGTCACACTAGGTTTTCTTACGACTTATAAGCGTTTATAGCTTAAATGTGAAAGATACGAATGCTAATGGTTTAATGGGTTAAATCACCCAAGCTAGTAAGGTTTAAGGTTTGGTGAAGATGTGTGATACTCAAGAATGGTGAATCACAAGATATCACTTAACTGGGAGTCGTTCGGGTGAAAAATGACTTATTTATGCAAGGAAAATGTTATAATAAAGTCTAGGGGCCTTAGGGTTATGAAAGTTTAATGGTGCAAACTGAAGTTCTAAGGCTTTGCCATAAGTTACGGTTGGTTATAAATTCTAACCAGAAAGTCTGGACCGTAAGCTATGTCACGGACGTAAGCTACTGTCAGGTTTAATTTTTTTTTTTTTTTTGGATTCGTTTAAGGAGTTGAGTGGCTAACTCATTTGAGGTATTTTCTAAGGGCATTTACACGTGTCGGTTTATTACCGAATACGAATTTTGCGAGGTGTTACAGTTATATCCTGAAAAGGATATTGACCCATGTTTTATATTAATCGAAGACCATAAAAAAATATCAGTTTTGGTACTACCAATATTGGTACCGATGTTTGGTTGAAATGGGTTCGGTTCAGTTCGGTTCGTTTCGTCACGTATTGATACTCGTATAGTTTACGATTAAAATTGCGAACTTTTAATAATGTTATAGGCACTCGTATAATTTGTGATAAAATAAATAAATTACCATCCACTGTCAGTTTTTCGCTCGATTTACAATGATAGCGGCACAATACCCATTTTCAGTAAAAGTCAAAATAAATATAATATTAAAATTTTAGATTTCTATTCATCCAGAGTTTCTTTTATATTAAATAAATGAAACAACTTTTCATTCTAAAAAAGTTAAGTTGTCTCAATTTAATATCAAATCTCTATAAAACAAATATAAATGACTAGATAACCCCGTTCTCATTCCTAGTAACCCTCGGCACACTGAATATGTGAGTTCAATTCACATGTGGCATACCGAAGTTTTCGTCTTTTGATTTTAGAGGTCAAAGTTAATAAGCCACAAGAAGACAAAACACACAAAAGGACAAAAACACAAAAAAAAACAAAAAAAAATAAGTTTTACTGTAGCTAAAAAGTTTATAAATTATATATATAGTAATTAGAATCTAAGGGAAGGTTCATTTGAGAAAAAAAATTAGTATGAGAAAAAAAGAAGAAGAAAGGGTATAATGATAAAACATTAAATAATTTATAACTACTCTCATTAATTATGTTATCTCTCATTAATAAACAAAAACATTATATCCTACGTATTTCAAAATCTATCCTACATATATCTTATACTTATCGTAATTTGCCCTACACACATGTAAAAATACCCTACACTTACTAAAATTTATCCTACACACGTCGAAAATTGTCTTTTACCATAAATTATTTTATCTTTAAAAAGTATATTCAAAAAAATAGTTACAAGTTTAATTAATTAGCTAATTAATGACAATTATAGATTTACATATATGCACTTTTTCATAATATTAAATACACACATTAAATGAAGTAAACTGAGAATTTCTATTGGTTTAAAAGTTATTCTTTTTATTCTTACAAAGTTTGTCTTCTCATTTGAACTCTCCACTTAGAATCTAAGGGTGCATTTGGTTTGTAGAAATTCAATGGAATTTAAGAATTCCATCTCTAAAGATGTTTAGTTCATAGAATATCATGGAATTGGAATGCGAGCTTGGTAATCATCATTATTGATGGCTATATTTTCAGCTTTGTCTGCATTTTTATCACGGCGACCACTTTGCGGCTCATCTAAGTTAGCCATCTCTGATGTTTGGGTACTATATACCAAATTAAATTTTATGTTTGCCATGTATTAATAACCATATAGGCTATAAAGTTTGGATATATAAATCCATTTGTCTATTTGAACCAGTGTGCATGAAATCACAATTGTCAGGCTTAACATTTTAAATGAATGTTATCTATATTTTGCCTTGGTCTCAAAAGGACCATCAAAGGCAAATTACAATTTGGACATAGTCCATATATCATTAGACAGTGGATCGTAATGTCACAACTATCGTTGTCACTTGGACAATTGTATATAGTACATAGGCTTGTCACAAAGGACATTTGAAATATGGCTCAAAGGCCTATCACTAATGGACATATGATTATGGCACACGGGCCTGTCACTAATGATTTAATGGGTTAAATCACCAAAGCTAGTAAGGTTTAAGGTTCGGTGAAGATGTGTGATACTCAAGAATGGTGAATCACAAGATATCACCTTAACTGGGAGTCGTTCGGGTCGAAAAATGACTTATTTATGAAAGGAAAATGTTATAATAAAGTCTAGGGGCCTTAGGGTTATCAATTGAAAGTTTATATGGTGCAAAACTGAAGTTCTAAGGCTTCGCCATAAGTTACTGTTGCCAAACCATAGTTACGGTTAGTTATAAATTCTAACCAGAAAGTCTGGACCGTAAGCTACGGTCATGGACCGTAAGCTACTATCAGATTTAATTTTTTTTTAGATTTTTGGATTCGTTTAAGGAGTTGAGTGGCTAACTCATTTGAGGTATTTTCTAAGGGCATTTACACGTGTCGGTTTATATCGAATACGAATTTTGCGAGGTGTACATCCTCACCCCCTTAAAAGAAATCTCGACCTCGAGATTTATTCAAAAAGGTGGGGGTACTTTTGTCGCATAGTGGACTCAACCTCCCATGTATACTCGGGGCCTCGAAGGGCATCCCACTTAACCTTTACAATAGGTATAAACTTCCTTCAGAGCTTTTTAACTTGTCGATCCTCATCGAAATTGGTTTCTCAGTGAACCTCAGGTTTTTATCAATTTGCACATCTTTATGTAACATTGCTAGCGACTCATGGGATAGAGATTTCTTTACAGGGTGATTCCTTCAATAATACTTTGTCCCCTATTTGGAACTTAAGAGGTTTTCGCCTCTTGTCTGCATAACTTTTCTGCCTATCACGGGCAGCTTTGAGACGATCACGGATTTCTATTATCTTATCCACGGTCTCTAAGATAATCTCAGGTCCAGACAGTTGGGCTTCCCCAACTTCAGCCCAACAAACAGGCGTTCTACATTTTCTCCCATACAAGGCTTCAAAAGGAGCAGCCTTGATGCTTGGATGATAACTATTATTGCAGGAGAATTCTATTAGGGGTAAATGGTCATCCCAGCTTCCACCTAAATCAATCACACATGCCCTAAGCATGTCTTCCAATGTCTGGATAGTACGCTTACTCTGACCATCAGTCTGCGGATGGTAAGCCGTACTAAAATTTAATCGTGTGCCTAACGATTATTGAAAACTTTTCCAAAAGTGAGATGTGTATCTAGTATCTCTATCAGATACAATAGATACCGGCACACCGTGCAGGGATACAATCTTATACACATATAGCTTTGCCAACTTATCAGAATTATAAGTCTCTTTAATTGGCAAGAAATATGCTAACTTAGTCAGCCTGTCCACAATGACCCAAATCGTGTCATTGCCACATTTGGTCTTAGGTAACTTGGTAATCAAATCCATAGTTACCATTTCCCATTTCCAGGTGGGAATCTCAAGCTGTTGTAGGGTCCTGACGGTTTCTGATGTTCGGCTTTAACTTGCGAACACGTCGGACACTTAGCTACATAAGTGGCTATGGATTTCTTCAAACCCATCCACCAATAGTTCTTTTTCAGATCTTGATACATTTTGTCACCACCTGAGTGAACTGAGCATTTCAAATTATGTGCTTCTTGGAGGATTAGTTCTCTAAGTCCTCCAAAGATTGGAACCCAGATTCTTCCATTGAATCTAAGGATTCCATCCTTTCCACGCATTAACTGATCAACAGTTCTGCCTAATCCCTCATTAGGAATATTAGCCTCTAATAGGGCTTGCTTTTGCACTTCTAATAACTTCTCATTCAAGCTATTTTTAAACTCAATGCTCTTAGCGTTAATCCTAATGGGCTTAACCCTTTCCTTGCGACTCAAGGCATCAGCAACGACATTTGCCTTGACGGGATGATAGGGAATTTCGCAATCATAATCATTAAGTGTTTCCATCCAACGCGCTGTCGCATGTTCAATTCTTTCTGATTGAACAGATGTTGGATGCTCTTATGGTCAGTGTATATAATACACTTTGTGTCATATAAATAATGTCTCCATAACTTAAGTGCAAATACAACAACACCCAATTCCAAGTCATGGGTGGTGTAATTCCTTTCGTGCACCTTTAATTGTCGTAATGCATAAGCAATCACTTTACCTTTTTGCATTAGCACACAGCCCATGCCAGTGTGCGAGGCATCACAGTATACGACAAAATCCTCAATACCCTCAGGTAGAGATAACACTGGAGCATTGCTCAACTTGTGTTTCAGAATCTCAAAAGATTCTTGTTGTTTTAGACCCCAGTCAAACTTGACATTCATACGTGTCAAGGTAGTTAAAGGAGTGGCTATCCTCGAAAAGTTCTCAATGAACCTCCTATAATAACCGCCAATCCTAAGAAACTACGAATCTTCGATGGAGTTTTGGGTACATCCCAATTCATTATGGCTTCAATCTTAGCGGGAACCACTTGTATACCACCATCACTTACAACATGTCCAAGAAATTGGACTTCTCTAAGCCAAAACTCGCACTTAGAGAACTTAGTATAAAGCTTCTCTTGTCTCAGCAATTCTAAGATGCACCGAAGATGTTTCTCGTGATCAACTTGATTACAAGAGTAGATAAGTATGTCGTCTATGAAGACAATGACAAACTTATCTAGGTACGGCTTGCAAACTCTATTCATGAGATCCTTGAATGCTGTAGGTGCATTTGTGAGCCCAAAAGGCATCACCAGAAATTCATAATGGCCATAACCAGTCCTGAAGGCACTCTTGGGAACATCCTCACTTCTAACCTTCAATTGATGATATCCTGATCTTAAGTCAATCTTAGAGAAGTAACTAGCCCCTTGAAGTTGATCGAACAAATCATCGATCCTGGGCAGAGGATAACGATTCTTGATCGTTATCTTGTTTAGTTCACGATAATCAATGCACATCCGCATTGAACCGTCCTTTTTCTTAACGAAAAGGATAGGAGCTCCCCAAGGTGAGGAACTAGGCTGAATAAATCCTTTTTCTAAAAGTTCATCTAGTTGCATTCTTAATTCCTTCATCTCTGTCGGTGCTAGCCGATACAGAGCTCTTGCAACAGGTGCCGCTCCTGGTAGGATGTCAATCCTAAACTCCACTTGCCTATCCGGAGGTAGACCTGGTAATTCCTCAGGGAAAATATCGGAATATTCTGAGATAACTGAAAGGTCTTCAATATTTGGCTTCGGCTCATTAATAGTTACTTGTGCCATGTAATGACACAACCTTTCCCTAGACACTTGGATACTTTAAATAATGACATTTTGTCTGGCAATCCATAGTGTGAATCTCCAAAGATGGTGAGCATTTCACCAGATGGGGTTTTAATTTCGATGAGTTTTTATCACAGGCAATGCGGGCTTGGTTATGGGATAACCAATCCATGCCTAAGACTACATCGAACCCCACCAATTTCATTGGCAGAAGAGAGATAGGAATTGAATGATTCTAATGGATATAAAACATCCATCAAGAATGGAAGATGCTGTTTCTATGGTTCTGTCAGCAAGTTCTACTTCATAAGTTATGTCTAGAGTTCTTATGGGTAAGTTTAATAGTTTACTAAATTTATAGTCACAAATGACTTATCCGCACCCGAATCAAAAAGAACTCTAGCATATATGTCATTAATGAGGAATGTACCTGTTATGACGTTGTTGTCATTAACAGCCTCTCTAGCATTCATCTGAAAGGCATGAGCATTTCCTTTCTTGGCCTCTTGGGGCAGATAGTCTTAATATGCCCTTTTTAATTGCAGCTGTAGTAGACGACATCTTTAAGATCCTTGCATTCTAGGGTCTTATGCCCCTTTTTCTTACAAATACCACAGGGTTTAGCCTGTGGATCAAAATTACACTGTCCCCAGTGCTTGCGGTTGCAGGTCTTACATGTTGGCGTTATGCCCGACTTATCTTGGTTCCTTCTGAACCCAAATCTCCCCTTATTCATCTTATTAAATCTCTGGGAGTTACCATCCTCTCTCTTCCTTTTCCCGTCAGTCTCAGTCTTGACTGACTTTTGTCTCACTAGATCTAAAGTGAGAGAGAGAGAGATAGGTCAACAGCAGACCTATAAGTAGTAGGCTGAGCAACCTTCACCATGCCTTTAATCTCAGGCGCTAACCCATTTATAAAAACGCGATGCGTTTGGGTTCAGGTGAAATCAGATAAGATACTAATCTGGATAAGGAATTAAAGTCGGTAACATACTTCCAAGAGTCCAAAATTTTCATTGTAAGAGTCAGAAAATCTGGCTCTATCTTCTCGACCTCATGAGGTGGGCAATACGTTTTCTTAACAAGGTCCGCAAACTTGGTCCATCCCAAGTAATACATGTGTACTTTTCCTGTTGATTGGACCATGGCCTTCCACCATATTAGGGCATCACCCTTGAAGGATTGGGATACAAACTTCACCATATCCTTATTAGCACATCCATTGATATCTATAATAGTTTCCATCTCATCAAGCCATCTCAAGGCTTCTACTACTCCCCTTTCTCCATTAAAATCTCGGGGCTTGTAGGAGACAAAGTATTTATAGGTACATCCGTCTTTAGAAGTACGGGACCTATCATTGAATTCTAGTTTCTTTGGTTCACTCTTCGCATTTGAAGAGTGGATAGAGCTCTCCTTTCGTGCTGATGATGGTGGAATAGATAAAGGTTTGGAGCGAGTAGCACTCACTTTCTTAAATTTCTCCATGGCTTTTCCGACAGCTTCATCAATGCGAGCTTGGTAATCATCATTATTGATGGCTATATTTTCAGCTTTGTCAGCATTTTTATCACGATGACCACTTTGCGCCTCATCTGAGTTAGCCATATATGATGTTTGGGTACTATATACCAAATTAAATTTTATATTAGCCATGGTATTAATAACCATATAGGCTATAAAGTTTGGATATATAAATCCATTTGTCTATTTGAACCAGTGTGCATGGAATCACAATTGTCAGGCTTAACATTTTAAATGAATGTTATCTATATTTGGCCTAGGTCTCAAAAGGACCATCAAAGGCAAATTACAATTTGGACATAGTCCATATATTATTAGATAGTTGATCGTAATGTCACAACTGTCGTTGTCACTTGGACAGTTGTATATAGCACATAGGCTTGTCACAAAGGACATTTGAAATATGGCTCAAAGGTCTGTCACTAATGGACATATGATTATGGCACACAGGCCTGTCACTAATGGACATTAAAATATGGCACATTGGCCTACCACTAATGGACATTAAAAATATGGCACATTGGCCTGTCAGTAATGGACACAAAATATGGCATATCGGCCTACATCACTAATGGATGTTTGAATCATAGCCTTAAGGGAAATACATCACTAATGGATGTTTAATCATGGCCCATAGGCACTACATCACTAATGGATGTTTAATCATTATCATCGCATTGATGATATTAGCCGGGATCAAATTTGATCACATAGGCTATATAATAGGTTAGGACATAGTCCATTTACCTAGACGGTTAGTGTGGTTCCTCAAGTCATACTACCAGGAGTATGAACATTACTTGAATGTTAACATAAGAGTATCTTAATGGTCGATTAATACTCACCGTCGCATTGACCTTAACGACTTGGAGGCTTGAACATAGTCCACCACCTCTGGATAGAAGGATAATTCTTCCTTAACTATCATGATAGAAGGCTATTCATCCTTAACTATCATTTATAATTTGGCCAGTTAATATGGACTTTGCCATTTGGCTAATCAAAACTATTAAGATCTTTTGGAATTATATAGCTGATCATAAATTTCGAGTAAAAATCGAGACGATCGCTTGAAGAGGATGAGTACATATATATATATATAATTCCAAAATATTTCATTAAATGATAATAGAAAATACAATACTTGAAATAAATAAATGAAACTGATTGTCCATGCAAGGACTAAAAGAAACAAAAATGTCCACGCGGGACTAAAGAAATAACAATGTCCACGTAGGGACTAAACATAATAAAAGAAAAGACTTCACTCGTCCTTCTTTCCTTTAACCAACTTGGAGAGCTTCTTGAAGAAATTATTTGTCTTCTTCTCCGTCTTCTCCGCTTGTTGCTGCATTTCTTTCATTCGTTCCAAGGCCTCGTTAATGGCCTCGAGTTGTGGGGAGATTGTGGTTGTGGCATCATAGGATACTGGTACCCATAAGTTGGATATCCAGTAGGTGGATAAGCAGGTGGGAAAGGAGACGGGTAAAGCGCGTTATGCATGACCGCTTGCATATAAGGGTCATGTGATAGTGCCTGGTAATTTACCGGCTTAGATGGGTTAAAAGGATCATATCCAGTTATATCCGGATATGTTGGAATAGGGTTATTAAAATCCGATGGTGGTGGTTGAACCACTGGTGGTGGTGTCGGTTCCACCACAAGTGAAGCATTGGAGGGTCCACCCATTTGTGGATCCTCTTGAATGGTTGGGTAAGGTTTGGGCAAATGTGGCAGCAATCCTGACCTTTGACCTGCACGTACCGACATACGTGCGCCCATCTTCCTCCTTGGTGGTTTAGGTGGAGGTTGGGGTTGGTCCACGGGTTCCATGTGGACATCTTCCTGAATGGGAGGTGGTTGAGAGTGATGGGAAGGAGTATTAGCAAAGGCAAGTTGACTCCAATATTGGTCTCACTCATTAGGACCTTGATATGGCGATCCGGCATAGGATTTGGAATCGCTCGAGATTTCAATAGGACGCGCGTTCGATCCTGACGGTGGCATCTCCGGGTCGGAGTCTTCGTCCATTGGGTTTGGTTGGTCCAACTGATTTTGGTCAGCTGGAGGTGTGTTGAAATAGTGATTAGGGTTAAATTCTTCATGGTAAGAGTGTGAATGGGAATAATGGGAATGGTGAGAATGGTGTGAATGATAGGAGTGGTGAGAATGGTAAGAATTTTGGGAATGTGGGGGCGAGTGTCTATGAGAGACAGAGTGTCTCGCTGGTTGCCAAGGAGACGAATCTTCTAATTCTTGGTAGGAATATGAGTTGTGAGGTTGTGAAGGGATGCGCCCCGATGGTCCTCCTCTAATTGGACCGTTTCCTCTTCCACTTTGTCCTCTTACTCTTGGCGGCATTTTCCTGTTAAAAATCAAATTTAAAACAATACTAATAACTTAATAATGAGATGGGTAATCCTAGGTCAAAAGCCTAGACTCGGAAGTCTAAGGAATGTGCTTGTGTAAGTTTGAGATTAAGCACAAGAAGGCTAGTGTTTAATTCTCTCAAACGTTGGCTCTGATACCAACCTGTCACACCCCGTAATTTCAACCAAACACCGGTGGGCCCGGGTGGGGAATATCGTGACGTAAGTTGATATCATCATAGTCAATTAAACACAGCACATGGGAAGTCTTGGAGTTAAATTACTATTACAAACCAAATGTTCAAAGTACGAAAAATAATATACAGACGGCTTGTAAAGAAAGATCCACAGGCGGATCGTAAAATGTACAAAAATGTATAACAGACTTTGGGCAGATATAAGGATTTGCAAGATCCTCTTATATCACTATCGAGCAGCTTCCAGCCTATTTCGTATTGTACCTGCAAGCTTAGTCTTTTGAAAATATGTCAGCTTTCGCTGGTAAATACACCCGACTGACTCATTTTGAAAACAATTTTAAAATTAGATTTAAGTGCACAGGACATAAATCTTTTATAACTTGGGAAAGTCAGCGTTGTAACCTTGTTAACAGCTTTACATGTTTGTCAATACATATGGGGCCCAGTACAGAGACCGAGACACGATTAACGTACATACCACTTATGAACCCACGAAGGAGTTATCCCCAACTTGTGGGTAAAAATAATTTAGCATTAGCATCTGTCAGGTGTATGCCTACACCCCGCGCTTTGGTCGTGACCATTAACTAATGTAATGAGCCAATGATATCCAGGACACGTCGTTAACCCCCAATGTTTAAGTTATCAAACAAAACTGATAAAAACGGAATATGCGGATTTACCAGCCCCAATCCAGCATTCGATTGATCCCATTTCCGACCAAGCGGTAATATTACCGTAACCCAAGCCCGTATAGAGGAAATAAGTCAAGAGTATTTACCTGAGCTAGTCTTGATTAATAATGCAAGGTTTAATATTCTCAGCCGTATTCAAAACAAAATAAGTGCAGATAGCATTTACTGGAAGGCTCTAGTCTGGATTATGGCATAAGCTAACCAATTAAAGTGCTTGAAATTGAACGCTCTCGTCCAATAAATGGCACGTATGAGAGTTAGGACTTCACAAAGGATCACTCAGAGGCTTATTATAAGCATGTTGATTCCGATGTCACTCAGAGGCTAGGCATGTTGACATATCTGTCACTCAGAGGCTGTTATTTATGCATGATGACATCGGACTGTCACTCAGAGGCTCAGATTGAGCATGTTGATGCCTTTAGTCCTTATTGGTCTTTAACAGACTATAACGGCTGAGAATATTAAATCTTGCATTATTAATAAAGACTAGCTCAGGTAAATACTCTTGACTTATTTCCCCTATACGGGCTTGGGTTACAGTAAATTATTACCGCTTGGTCCAGGGTCAATCGAATGCCCGCTTGTGGCTAGTAAACCCGCATATTTTGTTTTAATCAGTTTTGTTTGATAACTTAAACATCCGGGGTTAAATTACCGTGTCCTGGATATCCTCGGCTCAATACATTAGTTATTGGTCACGACTTTAGCACGGGGTGTAGGCATACACCTTTTGATGCTCATATGCAATATGCCCAAGACGTTGGGGATGACTCCTTCATGTGTACCTGAGTGGTGTATATTTAATCATGTCTCGGTTTCTGTCCCGGGCCCTGTATGTATTGACAAACATGTGAATCTGATACAAGGTTGCATGGTCAACTTTCCCAAGTTAATAAATGATTTTGTGCCGTTTTGCACTTAAAAACCATTTTTTTAAATTTTTCAAAATGAGTCAGTTGGGTGTATTTACCAGTGAAAGCTGACGTATCATCCAAAGACTAAACTGTAGGTACAATACGAAATAGGCTGGAAGCTGCTCGGTAGTGATAGAGGATCTTGCAAATCCTAAATCTGCCTAAAGTCTGTTTTATATTCTTTCTTGTATACTTTATGATCCTCCTGTGGATCTTCTATTACGTGCCTATATATTATTTTGTATTTTTGAACATTCAGTTTGTAATAGTAATTTTATTCTAAGTCTTCCGCTATGCCATGTTTAATTGACAATGATGTTATCAGCTTACGTCACGATATTCCCCACCCGGGCCCACCGGTATATGGATTTCGGGTTGGAAATCCAGGGTGTGACAGGTTGGTATCAGAGCTAACGTTTGAGAGAATTAAACACTAGCCTTTTGTGTTTAGTCTCAAAATTACACGATACGGTCAATTTGAATTTTTGGTGATGCCTTTTGGGTTCACAAATGCACCAGCAGCATTCATGGATCTCATGAATAGAGTCTGCAAGCCATATCTGGATAAGTTTGTCATTGTCTTCATAGACGACATACTTATTTATTCTCGTAATCAAGCTGATCACGAGAAACATCTTAGGTGCATCTTAGAACTCCTAAGGCAAGAGAAGCTTTATGCTAAATTCTCTAAGTGTGAGTTTTAGCTCAAAGAGGTCCAATTTCTTGGACATATGGTAAGTGAGCGTGGTATCCAAGTGGATCCCGCCAAAATTGAGGCCATAATGAATTGGGAAGTACCCAAGACCCCAACGGAAATTCGTAGTTTCCTAGGATTGGCTGGATACTACAGGAGGTTCATTGAGGACTTTTTAAGAATAGCCACTTCTTTAACTACCTTGACCTGTAAGAATGTTAAGTATAATTGGGGTACAAGGCAACAAGAATCTTTTGAGATTCTTAAAAACAAGTTGAGCAATGCTCCTGTGTTATCCCAACAAGAGGGTTTTGAGAATTTTGTTGTCTATTGTGATGCTTCGCACACCGGTATGGGCTGTGTGCTAATGGAAAATGGCAAGGTAATTACCTATGCATCATGACAACTAAAGGTGCATGAAAGGAATTACACCACCCATGATTTAGAACTGGGTGCCGTTTTATTTGCACTAAAACTGTGGAGACATTACTTGTATGGCACAAAGTGTATTATATACACTGACCATAAAAGTCTCCAGCATCTGTTCAATCAAAAGGAATTGAACATGCGACAACGTCGGTGGATGGAAACACTTAATGATTATGATTGTGAAATTCGCTACCATCCCGGCAAGGAAAATGTAGTTGCTGACGCCTTAAGTCGCAAGGAAAAGGTTAAACCTATAAGGATTAACGCTAAGAGCATTGAGCTCAGAAATAGCTTAAGTGAGAAGCTACTAGATGCGCAAAAGCAAGCTTTATTAGAGACTAATATTCCTAATGAGGGATTAGGCGGAACTGTGGATCAGTTAACGCCTGGAAAGGACGGAATCCTAAGATTTAATGATAGAATTTGGGTTCTGATCTTCGGAGGACTCAGAGATCTAATCCTCCAAGAAGCGCATAATTCAAGATACTCTCTTCACCGGGTGGTGACAAAATGTATCAAGATTTGAAGAAGAATTATTGGTGGATGGGTTTGAAGAAATCCATAGCCACTTATGTAGCTAAGTGTCTGACATGTTCGCAAGTTAAATCCGAAAATCAGAAACCGTCAGGACTTCTACAACAGCTTGAAATTCCCACGTGGAAATGGGAAATGGTAACTATGGATTTGATTACAAAGTTACCTAAGACCAAAAGTGGAAATGACACTATTTGGGTCATTGTAGACAGACTGACTAACTCGGTCCATTTCTTGCCAATCAAAGAAACGTATAACTCAGACAGATTGGCCAAGTTATACGTGGACAAGATTGTGTCCCTACACGGTGTGCCGGTATCTATTGTATCTGATAGAGATACTAGATACACATCTCACTTTTGGAAAAGTTTCCAACAATCGTTAGGCACACGATTAAACTTTAGTACGGCTTACCATCCGCAGACTGATGGTCAAAGTGAGCGTACTATCCAGACATTGGAAGACATGCTTAGGGCATGTGTGATTGATTTAGGTGGAAGTTGGGATGGCCACTTACCCCTAGTAGAGTTCTCCTACAATAACAACTATCATACTAGTATCAAGGCTGCTCCTTTTGAAGCTTTGTATGGGAGAAACGGTTAGAACGCCCGTGTGCTGGGCAGAAGTTGGGAAAGCCCAACTATCAGGACCAGAGATTGTCCTGGAGACCACGGAAAAGATTGTACAAATCCGTGATCGTCTTAAAACTGCCAGGGATAAAGAGAAAAGCTATGCTGACAAGAGGCGTAAACCTCTTCAGTTCCAAGTAGGGGATAAAGTCATGCTGAAAGTATCACCCTGGAAAGGTGTGATGCGTTTTGGAAAGAAGGGCAAGTTAAGCCCTAGATTTATAGGACCCTTCGAGATAATCGAACGTGTCGGTACTGTAGCTTATAAGCCCAGGTTGCCAGAGGAGCTTAGTGGAATCCATGATGTATTCCACATATCTAATCCTAATAAGTATCTAGCCGATGAGTTGCTAGCAATGTCGCACAAAGATGTAAAAATAGATGAAAACCTGAGGTTCGTTGAGAAACCAATTTCGATCGAGGATCGACAGGTTAAGAAGCTCCAAAGGAAAATGTTACCAATAGTAAAGGTTAAGTGGGACGCTTTTAGAGGTCCTGAGTATACATGGGAGGTTGAGTCCACTATGTGACAAAAGTATCCCCATCTTTTTGAATAAAATCTCGAGGTCGCGATATCTTTTAAGTGGGTGAGGATGTATCACCCTGTAAAATCGTGTCCAATAGTATAGTGACAAGTATTGTATTTTAAATATAGTCTGTCAAAGACCAATAAGGACTTAAGGCGTCAACATGCTCAATCTGAGCCTCTGAGTGACGATCCGATGTCAACATTCATAAATAACGGCCTCTGAGTGACTGATATGTTAACATGCTTAAATCATTAGCCTCTGAGTGACTGATACGTCAACATGCTTGAAATTTGGCCTCTGAGTGACTGATATGTCAACATGCCCAGCCTCTGAGTGACATCGGAATCAACATGCTTATAATAAGCCTCTAAGTGATCCTTTGTGAAGTCTTAACTCTCATACATGCCATTTGTTGGACGAGAGGGTTCAATTTTGTAAATATGTGAAAGTTGGATGATGGAGGGATTAAAAGTGTCAACATGTTAATTTATACCTCTGAGTGACCTTTTAACGAACCTAGAGCTCGACAATGTCCGGGCATAATCCCGGGTATGTCAAGTATTGGCTAAGGAGGGCTAAAAGTACAAAAAAGGAGTTTAAAAAGGTTTTTAGAAGCTTTAATAAGTTAAGGGGTTAAAAGTGACAAACTTTGAAAGTGGCCATGGGGCGGTCACGGGTCGTGAGAGATCAGGCATGAGTCTCTCGCGGGGCGTGACAGGAGGTCTGCTGTAGAAAGTTTGGCTTGGCCTCCAAACAAAGCTCCAAAACCATTAAATTCAAAAACCATGGACTTGTAATCAGCTATGCCACGTTTTGGGACACTTGTAAGCTTGCTCTTACACCCCTAAACACCTGGCTTCACCTCCTTTGAGCTCTACAACTATAAATAGGTGTTAAAGTGCTTCATTCCAACTTGCACCTTTCTTGTTCATACTCTTCTCCCTCCTCTGGAAGTTCCTAGCTGAAAGGAGCATCCAACTTAGTTCTCTTGCATTTTAGGAACCTCTTGTAAGTGTTCCTTGCTCTTGCATTTTCGTTTATAGGCTTGTATAGCCAAAAGTCAAGTGTTTTACGAAAAACGCTTTAACTTTCGGTTAAGACCTTTATGGTCCAGCCATTGTTCGTAATGAACATGGCTAAGTAATCGTAATAAGGTATGTGTTAATCCTATAAAGGGCACCTCCTGAAGATCACGTTTGCTAGATCAATTGACGGGTCAAAGTTAAGTTATTAAAAAAGTCAAACAGGCCATTTTTCGGAAAAATCATAAATTGATCTTATATATGTTATGAAACCTGTTTTGACACTTAAACAAGTTGGTAATAATTATTAGAACATGTATGAACATGTTCGGCTCGTCAATTTCAGTTCTAGGGTCGGTTCGCAACCGAAAGTCGCGAAGTTTGACTTCTACTTTGACTTTCGATTCTGAACCGATTTAAATTAGTTAGATACTGATCTAAAGTTGCATTATGATCATAATATAATGTAGCATAACCCTCTGAGGTTATATTACATGATCATAATCAGAATCTAAGTTTATGCGTAAGTTCCATAATTATGCCATCTTTGACCAAAATGTCCTTTTTGCATAAAACAATTAATGGCAATGAACTTGAAAATGAGTTTTCTACTGATGTAATATTATAAGTAGGATTATTTGGAATGTTAAACCCAGTTATAAACTGAGTTTTCAAACAAGTCCTTAAACTATGTCGATGAATGACGGTTTTAGCCCTTGTGGCTCATAAACTGGTTTTAATCAAATCTTTTCAAGGTAAATCATTTACCTACTGATATGTTATATTAAATAATATATTTTAAACATTTTAATATGACCCTAATGTCAGTTTTCATTAAACATCGCTTAAAGACGTCATTTTACGACATAAGCGTCGTTTCGGCGCATAGTATGGTATTAAACCATATTATTGATCAAGACTTGATACCTACTGATTTTAAAACTTATTTTAAACATATTTACAGTAGGTACATGTTATAAACTTAGAATCCCAAATAATTTATAAACTATGTGTAAGATGACCAAAATGCCCCTTCGGTGCATACTTTGGTCATAAAAGATAAATTACACATATAATTGATATCCTACTGATATTATATCATAAATAAAATATTTTTCTAGAATACTCATGATTATAAACTTAAAATATGTTCAAGTTCCTTTTATATGGTATGAAATTACCAAAACACCCTTATGAGGCATAATATCGTTTTGAAACCTTAACGGGCATACAAGTTGATATCCTACTGATATCTTAACTTATTTAAGATATAATGGCATATAGAACTTGTCCATAACTTATCTGGTTACCCGATATCACTTATATGCCCACAGTTACGTATATGTAACTATTTTACGGAAATTAACCAAAACGGGTTTAACCTTGTCATTTATGATTCAAAATCCGGAATGTATATTATTTACCCATATTATACAAGTCAATGTACATGTCGGGTTTAAACTACATTCTATCCGAACATCGTTTAATCAAGCGTTATACGTATTGATCATCTACACTATTCGGTTTACAAGACCGTTAGTATTTAATTGGCTAGCTTATGCCATAATCCAGACTAGAACCTTACCGGTAAATGCTATCTGCACTTGGTACTTTTGTATACGGCTGAGTTATTTAAAAATAAAAGAAGAAGACTAGCTCAGGTAAATACTCTCGACTTATTTTCCCTATACGGGCTTGGGATACGGTAAATTATTACCGCTTGGTCCAAAATGGGGTCAATCGAATGCTCGCTTGTGGCTAGTAAACCCGCATATTTCGTTTTAATCAGTTTTGTTTGATAACTTAAACATCCGGGGTTAAATTACCGTGTCCTAGATATCCTCAGCTCAATACATTAGTTATTGGCCACGACTTTAGCACGGGGTGTAGGCATACACCTTTTGATGCTCATATGCAATATGCCCACGACGTTGGGGATGACTCTTTCGTGAGTACCTGAGTGGTGTGTATATAATCATGTCTCGGTTTCTATACCGGGTCCTGTATGTATTGACAAACATGTGAATCTGATATAAGGTTGCAATGTCAACTTTCCCAAGTTAATAAAAGATTTTGTGGCGTTTTGCACTTAAAAACCATTTTTAAAAGTTTTCAAAATGAGTCACTGGGGTGTATTTACCAGCGAAAGCTGATGTATCTTCCAAAGACTAAACTACAGATACAATACGAAATAGGCTGGAAGCTGCTCGATAGTGATAGAGGATCTTGCAAATCCTAAATCTGCCTAAAGTCTGTTTTATATTCTTTCTTGTACATTTTATGATCTGTCTGTGGATCTTCTATTACGAGCCTGTATATTATTTTGTATTTTCGAACATTTGGTTTGTAATAATAATTTTATTCCAAGACTTCCGATGTGCCATGTTTAATTGACAATGATGTTATCAACTTTCGTCACGATACTCCCCACCCGGGCCCACCGGTATATGGATTTCGGGTTAGAAATCCGGGGTGTGACAATTCTGATGCTATGATCATAAACATTCTGGAAAAATACTTAATTTGTGATATAATATCAGTAAGATAGCACACATAAGTCTGGTTTATGGTTTAAGACCAAACTATGCATCGAAAGGGCATTTTGGTCATTTAAAAGTATAGTTTACGATATTATACTAAAATCAGTTTATGATTAGAATATTAACATCATAATATGTTAATTACATTAACATATCAATAGGTACTTCATTTGCAAGTTCATTGTTGATTAAAACCATGTTTTATGTAAAAAGGACATTTTAGTCAAATTTTGACATTTTACGGAACTTGTGCATAAACTCAGATTATGATTATGATCATGTAATATAACCTCAGAGGGTTATGCTACATTGCATTACGATCATAATGTGACCTTAATACAGAAGTTAACTAATCTAAGTCGGGTCAGAATCGAAAGTCAAAGAAGAAGTCAAATTTCACGACTTTCGATTACGAACCGACTCTAGGACTGAAATTGACGGATCGAACATGTTCCCACATGTTCTGATAATTATTGCCAACTTTTTTAAGTGTCAAAAACATGTTTATAACATATATAAACTCAGATTATAATATTTATGAAATCTGACCCGTTTGACTTTTTAAAACATAAACTTTGACCCATCAATTGGCCTAGTAAACGTGATCTTTCGGAGGTGCCCCTTTAAAGGGTTAATACCTTCCTAATTACGATCACTTAGCCATGTTCATTGTCACACACCCCGACCCGCAGCGGAATAAGAGTCGGGGCATAATTGGGTTATCACCAAAGCTCATGACATTTACTAATATGTTTCATATTTAATAAAGTCAAAGTTACATTTCCAAAAATCCAAACATGTTCATTTAATACAAAGAACATAAACCAAACATAACAATCCCAACTCTAAATCGTTTTATTCTTCTAGTCCAAGTCCTATGTGTTCCTAGCTGCTGCTGGTTTACCTGTATCATGTGTAAAATGGGGGTTTTTGGGTCAACATAAGTTGGCGAGTGAACCTTATTAGATAAACATTTATTAATGAATTACTTGTTAGTTAACAATGAAAAATTGTGCATAATCATAGATGAGCAAATGTAAATAATCAAGCAATGGCAAATAGCAGTCACAACTATAACATACAATAACACATGTCAGCATACATGAACATATCAACATCATACTGTAAATAACATAAATGAAACTGTGCGATCAAGGCTCAATCAAACGGAGCCGATCGTATTGCATGTACTGAAAATGAAAATGTCTGTGCGATCAAGGCTCAATCAAATGGAGCCGATCGTATGTGGGCACGCAAGGTTCAACCTCATAATGAAATGGGGAACATGCTCAACGCTCATAATGTAATGGGGAGCGGCGGCCTATGAAATTGCATGTACTGAAAATAATAAACTTGCATCCAACAATAACCACACAACAGAAACAAACTGAATACACTAGTTCATGATATGACGTATGCACAATGGTTTAAGTATAATATATATATATCAAGACACATGATACACCCCAAAACGTGATTAAAACGGGAATTTGTAAAGATTCACTCACATTGGGTGCGTTGGATTGGAGATGGTGATATGCGCACGAATTAGATGAGCGGAACAACGAGGATTACTAACCTAAATAATAACGGAAAAATATATTAAATGAGTGGATTTTATTAAGGATTTTAATGAAATTTTTAGTTATATTTTTGTGAGTTTAAGGCTATTTTCTATCTTTAAAATGTTATTTTTTAGTATTTTTAATTAATTTTTAAATTAAATTAAATAAATAAAAATATAAAAAAAATTGTTTATTTTGCGTTGACCGTTGACCGTTGACCTGTTGACTTGTTGACCGGTTCGGTCAGGAGCATGGTTTGCGCTGGGTGAGGCTCGAACCCGAGACCTCCCGTACGCGTGCACGCAGCTCTACCAACTGAGCTACGTGTCTAACCCGAAATAATCTTGTTTTTAATTATATTTATACACTTATTCCTTTGAACCGAAATTCTTTTTAATTTCAAAAACATTTTAATTCAACGGACCGGTGCAAGTGACGGGTTTCGACCGCGCGACGTTTGGCTCATTGTTGCACACAGTCCACCGCTGGACTGTGTGTCTAACCTGGTTATTATCGCGGTTTTTATTATACTTAACAACTAACTGAGCTAACCCGGTTTAGTATTTAAACAAAAAGGCATTTTATTATATGAGGAGTGCGTATAGCAGGAATCGAACTCGGGACGTGCGTTTGTATTTTGCACACAGTCCACCGCTGGACTGTGTGTCTAACCCGTTCATTTTACTAGTTTTAAATATACTTATAACTTAGTTAGCTTCGTCTTCTTCATTCAAATTACAGTCAACCGATTTACTAACTCGTTCCTTGTGTTTACGATTTACAGACATTATGAAAACTTAAATGAAAAGGCAGAGACGGTAATTAGAGGTGAACATACCGATGAACGGTTTATTTCAGATTTCCGGCGATGTGACGGTTCCTGTTTTTATGCTCTTCAACTGAACAAGATAATTAACTATTTTGATTAGTCGAATGTGGAATTGAAGTGATAAACAAACGTTAACGATGTGTTTGAAGACCCTTACCGTTTCACAGACGGAAATAGAAATTTTCAGGGGAGTTCCGGCGAACTGGAATTAGTTGAATACAGCGCCTGAATTCGATTTCAATTGAGAGGTTTAAGTTAGAAATAGTCTAATAATTGTTGAACTGCAATAATATTGAGAGAATTACCGTTTGAGGATGAATACGGTTTTCCGACGGGATTTGCAGAAAATTCCGGCGAACTGATCTAAGCGTTCTGATGGTCTGAAAATGTGACGAAAATGAAATGGAGTATGGTTATGACGTTTCTGAGTCGCGAGAGTGATCTTGGGTTGAAGTATTCAGGATTTGATTTCTTTTCGGTTATGAAAACCGATAATGATGAGACTTGATGCTCAATCAATTCTGAATTGATTAAAGACATCGGTTCATCGGTTATGAACGTGAATACGCGAGAAATCAAACGATTTGACGATTGCTTTGCCGTTTTCCGTTTCTCAGTTGGCGGAACCGGTTTAACCTAGTCTGTATATAAATCTCATTTGTTTCCTAGAGATAACAGAAAACACAAAGTGGCGGAGTGGTGATGTGAGTGTATGTTAAGTCGTTGGAGTGTGTCTTGGCTGACCCGGGTTCGAGTCCCGGCAGCAACATAATTTTTTTATTTATTTTATTTTAACTTTTTATCAAATATAATTTGATAGTTTAGTTTATTTATTAATTATGTATCGTTTTATATGTAAATAATCATAAATATTCAATGTAACTTTTATAACTCGATATTCGATTACAAAACGGAGCGGGTTTTGAAAACCCGATTTTTACAAATGTTACATTCATTTCAAACAATGGCTGGACCATAATGGTCTTAACCGAAAGTCAAGGCATTTGTCGAAAATGCTTGACTTTTGGCTATTAAAAGCCTATAAAAAGAAAAGAGTAGAGATGGAGCACTTACAAGTGATCCAAAGGAAACTTAGAACTCAAAGGGAAGCTCCCAAATGGTCAGGAACTTCCAAGAGTGTAATAGAGAGGAGAAGAAGTGAATGAGCAAAGAATGAGGTGAACTAGTGGGCTATTTATAGTGCAAGGAGGTGTGTGAAGATGAAGTCAGGTGTTAGAGGTGTTCTAGGATCATCACAAGTGTCTAGCAAAGTGTCAAGAGTTGCAAGAGTGTGGCATTTTGCAGGAGAGGTGGCACCTTGAAAGAATTTGGGGTTTTGACGCTTTTAGTCCCTTAAGAATAGTTTTGTGGATTGTCATGAATTGTCTCTTGGCTTATATCCAATGACATAATGATACAATTTGGTCTTTTCGTTCAATACGAGATTTATTGAAGAAGAATAAGAGTAACCGAACATTAATGGGTGTCATACTAGTGTTCTTACGACTTATAAGCGTTTACTAGCTTAAATGTGAAAGATACGAATGCTTATGGTTTAATGGGTTAAATCACCCAAGCTAGTAAGGTTTAAGGTTCGGTGAAGATGTGTGATACTCAAGAATGGTGAATCACAAGATATCACCTTAACTGGGAGTCGTTCGAGTCGAAAATTGACTTATTTATGCAAGGAAAATGTTATAATAAAGTCTAGGGGCCTTAGGGTTATGAAAGTTTAGATGGTGCAAAACTGAAGTTCTAAGGCTTTGCCATAAGTTACGGTTGCCAAACCATAGCTTACGGTTAGTTATAAATTCTAACCAAACAGTCTGGACCGTAAGCTATGGTCACGGACCGTAAGCTAACTGTCAGGTTTAAATTTTTTTTTTTATTTTTGGATTCGTTTAAGGAGTTGAGTGGCTAACTCATTTGAGGTATTTTCTAAGGGCATTTACACGTGTCGGTTTATTACCGAATACGAATTTTGCGAGTGTTACAGTTATATCCTGAAAAGGATATTGACCCGTGTTTTATATTAATCAAAGACCATAAAAAATATAAGTTTTGGTACTACCAATATAGGTACCGATGTTTGGTTGAAATGGGTTCGGTTCAGTTCGGTTCGGTTCGTCATGTATCGATACTCGTATAGTTTACGATTAAAAATGCAAACTTTTAATAATGTTAGGCACTCGTATAGTTTGTGATAAAATAAATAAATTACCATTCACTGTCAGTTTTCGCACGATTTAGAATGATAGCGGCACGATATCCATTTTCAGTAAAAGTCAAATTAAATATAATATTAAAATTTTATATTTCTATTCATCCAGAGTTTCTTTTATATTAAATAAATAAAACAACTTTCATTCTAAAGAAGTTAAGTTGTCTCAATTTAATATCGAATCTCTAAAAAACAAATATAAATGACTAAATAACCCAATTCTCATTCCTAGTAACCCTCGGCACACTGAATATGTGAGTTTAATTCACATGTGGCATGCCGAAGTTTTGTCTCTGGATTTTAGAGATCAAAGTTAATAAGCCATAAGAAGACAAAACACACAAAAGGACAAAAACACAAAAAACAAAAAAATTAAGTTTTACTATAGCTAAAAAGTTTATAAAATATATATGTATTAATTAGAATCTAGGGGAAGGCTCATTTGAGAATAAATTTAATATGAGAAAAAAAGAAGAAGAAAGGGTTATAATGGTAAAACATTAAATAATTTATAACTCCTCTCATTAATTATGTTATCTCTCATTAATAAAACAAAAACATTATATCCTACACATTTCAAAATTTATCCTACATATATCTTATACTTATCGTAATTTACCCTACACACATGTAAAAGTACCATACACATACTAAAATTTATCCTACATACGTCGAAAATTGTCTTTTACCATAAATTATTTTATCTTGAAAAAATATATTTAAAAAAATAGTTACAAGTTTAATTAATTAGCTAATTAATGACAATTATAGATTTACATATATGCCCTTTTTCATAATATTAAATACACACATTAAATGAAGTAAATAGAGAATTTCTATTAATTTAAAAATTATTTTTTTATTCTTACAAAGTTTGTCTTCTCATTTGAACTCTCCACTTAGAATCTAAGGGTGCATTTGGTTTGTAGGAATTCAATGGAATTTAAGAATTCTATCTCTAAAGATGTTTGGTTCATAGAATTTCATGGAATTGGAATGCTAACTCCAATTTTTATGTGTTTGGTTAACCAAAAAAATGGAATTGGAATTTCGCATGAATTCCTTTAACTAAAAGAATTCAAAATCCTTCCTATATGTGAATGAATTAAAGTAAATTCATTGGAATCTTTGACCGTTTCAACCCGTACCATTTTAACCCAAAAGGTTTCGAGCCACACAGTTTCGACCCGAACCATTACGACCTATACCGTTTCGACTCAAAACGTTTCACTCGAAACCGTACTGTTTCTACCCAAACTGTGTCGACCCGTACCATTTCGACTCGAACTGTTTTGATGAGAACATTTTTGACCCGTACTGTTTTGACCCGAACCTTTTCGACGCAAATCATTACGACCTGAACTGTTTAGACGCACCGTTTTGACCTGTACCATTTCAACTCGAACCGTTTTCATGCGAACTGTTTCTACTTGAACCTTTTCGACGCAAATAATTTCCACCTGAACTTTTTAGATGCGAACCGTTTCGACCTGAACCCGAGTGGTGGATGTCAAGGTGATGGATTCCAATTCATTTGATAACCAAACACATCAAAAATGAAATTGAGATTCCAATTCCAATTGAAAATGTTTAAATTTCAAATCAAATTCCATTGAATTCTAATTCCTATATAAATTACAATTTCAATTCTAAAACATTTCGCAAACCAAATCTAACTGACTAGTCAAAATAGAAGCATAATAAACAAACCGTTTGGACTTGTGCCCCTTTGATTACAAAAGCATATTAATTAAGTTTTTGAATCTACAAAACCACTTGAATTAATAAATGTATAGGTAACCAGTTTTGCCTCACCCATATTGTGGGGCACTAAGTTGAATATTTCTCTCTCGTAACATGTACGTCTTTGTTTTGATTATATGTACATACTACTCGTAACACAATATAGAAAAAAAAATCGAGTCAACCAATTAAAACAAAACACTACCATACTTTTGCTAAAAAACTAAAACGGTGGAAAGACTATAATTTAAATTGAGGGCAAAATTGTTTTTTTTTTTCCAGAACAAATGAGCATGTGTTAGGCAGCCGTCTGTCACGAATAAAAATTACGCCGACACAACCAATTAAAACAAAATACTACCATAATTTTTTCAAAAAAAGAAAAACTAAAACGATAGCATGACTGTAATTTTACACAGGGGCAAAATCGTAATTTGACAGGAAAAAAAGAAAAAAACAATGACAAAACTGTAAATTTTGACTAGGGCAAAATCATAATTTAGCTGGAAAAAAAAACAAAACGAATGATAAAAATGTAAATTTAAAAAGAGTAAAATCGTAATTTAGCTGAACCAATAATGACATATTAGACAGTGACTGACAATGTTAGTTGTCGCCTATCTTTAACCAATATAAGAAAACAGTATCATCTATCATGGCTTTTGTTATCTTTCGCCAATGATAAGAAAACAGTATTACCTACCATGGGTTTTGCTTTTGTTAATATAGGTAAATGAAAGTCACCAAATATACAATAGTACAATATTTGAATAGGATAATGCGTCCAAATTGTTTTAAACACCGACACACAAATTTGATGTTCACATCTTTATTCAGGAATTTCGTTGAACATATTGTGGTCAGAACTTAGTGGCGAGTCTTCACTCTACCTACGCTCGATAAGCTCCCATTTCTCATTCCCACATCAATATGAAATGGGTTTGTAAATCATATCTATATCTTTGAGTAAATAGTGATTTTTTTATTTGTATTTTTATACTTTATCTTTCAACTTTTAATACTGAAACTTACACTTTTTTAAATTTATAAATTATATATATACTACAATTAATAACTTTCAGTAAAGAGTGATTTTTTTTGTTTTTTGTATTTTATATACTTTTACTTCTCAACCTTTAGTATTAACACTTATAACCCTTTGACTTTATAAAGACTTTGTAAATTATATGTATATTACAATTACTAACTTGAGTAAACAGTGATTTTTTTGTCTTTTTATATTTTTTTTTTTTTACTCTTTAACTTTTAGTATTGGCACTTACAACCCCTTAACTTTATAAAGACTTTGTAGATTATATGTATATAACAATTACTAACTTTGAGTAAACAATGATTTTTTTCTTTTTATTATTTTACCCCTCAACTTTTAGTACTGACACTTACAACCCCTTATTTTATATAGACCTTATAATCAAGTTTTGTGTGGTAATTTTAACGTACATATGGTTATAAATTCAAGTTTGTTTACGTTTTGATGTAATGTTACTTGGAAATGAGTCAAGTCAAATATAATATGTTATTATGCTTATTATTATGTACGTTTTCAGTTGGTCTACGTTTTGACGTAATTTTTTTTTCAGAAATAAGTCGAGTCAAATATAATATATATTAGTACTTATTTTATGTACGTTTTCAGTTATTTTATGTTTTGACGTAAAAGTTTTTCTGAACGCGGCGGTGACATACGCGACAATTTACTAGTTACATACAACTTCTTTGTAAAAAAAGCTTCAGTTCTTATCTTTCAAAACGTAAATGAACAGTGAATTAATCGATATCAACTACTTGCTTGCAAAACTTACCAAATCACAACAATACACAAAAACCCTCAAATTGTTCCTCAAAATTCATTCTTCCAAACATCTGAAACGAGATCAACAACTACAGATAAGCAAAATAATATAAACAGAAGAATGATAAAGAAATTGGAAGCCAAAGCAAGAAGGACATGTAAATGAACCTTGTGGTGTACAGTCTGCTTCCTTGCCGGAAAACCACTTGCCGCCATACCCGTTGATGACGACCATAGCCCCCCCCCCCCGCTGTCGGGACTGCGGCTGACCCGATTCATGTCGTTATCATTTAACAATTTTACTTGAATTAGATATAAAAATCAAAGATATAAACGTAAAATTAATATAACAAAATATTTGTTTTCTTACACATGGTTTTTTTTTAAATAGATGTTGGTGAAAAATTTATTTATCAAAATGGTTTATTTGAAAAACACTTATCAAAATAGGTGTTTTTTTTAGAAAATCTCAATTTTCTCACTCCTAAGTTCTAATCTTATCGGTTAAACAAAACTTCTACTTAGTTATTCTTTTTATAAAAAAAGTTTAAAGAAAAAAAGTTTCTAAAATATGTGTTGTACAATAAAATATGTACTTTGTTGTAAGTTGTAAAATATAATGTAACTAAAGTACCAGAAAAAAAATATAGGTGCTTGTATATTTAGACTATTTTTAATGTTTAGCTGCCTAAATTATGTCTTATATAATTTGTAAAATTCTTTATAAATTCTTAAAAATATCCAATTCACCTTCAATCATACAAACATTTTTACATATTCTTACATTTTCTATATCATCATCCATCTTTTTTTTAAATTTAATTACTTAAATTATTATAGTGTATTTAAATAGTTAAATGATTAGAAAATTAATATGAGTAAATAAGTAATACTAACATAAAAGTAAACTGGATTTAGAAAAAAAATGAAAAATAGAAACTGCCCCTTACACATGCAACAAATTATTATTTCTTTAAACTGAATGATAGAAAGGAGCAGGCTATCTCATTTGTATTTTATATTATTTTATAAAAAAGTAGAGTAAATTGTCATTTTTGTGACGAGGTTTGATCAAAATTGTCACTTTTGTTTAAATAGTTTTTTTCTTAACATTTTACTCCAAATAGTTTTTTTCCTGCCATTTTAGTCCCTAACTTTTGTCCTTTTGTCATTTTCATCCAACACACTAACTCCATTCAAAAAATGTAACACCCTGTAAAAAATCGTGTCCAATAGTATAGTGACACGTGTTGTATTTTTAAATATAGTCTGTTAGAGACCAATAAGGACTAAAGGCGTCAACATGCTCAATCTGAGCCTCTGAGTGACGATTCGATGTCAACATGCATAAATAACAGCCTCTAAGTGACTAATATGTCATACTATTAAATCATTAGCCTCTGAGTGACTGATACGTCAACATGCTTAAATTTCGGCCTTTGAGTGACTGATATGTCAACATGCCCAGCCTCTGAGTGACATCGGAATCAACATGCTGGTAATAAGCCTCTGAGTGATCCTTTGTGAAGTCCTAACTCTCATACGTGCCATTTGTTGGACGAGATGGTTCAATTTTGTAAATATGTGAAAGTTGGATAATGGTGGGATTAAAAGTGTCAACATGTTAAATAATACCTCTGAGTGACCTTTTAACGAACCGAGAGCTCGACAATGTCCGGGCATAATCCCGGGTATGCCAAGTATTGGCTACGGAGGGCTAAAAGTGCCAAAAAGGTGCTTAAAAAGGTTTTTATAAGCTTTTATAAAGTTAAGGGGCTAAAGTGTCAAAGTTTGAAACTGCCTTTAGGGCACTCGCGGGGCGCGAGAAGCAGGGCTTGTGCCTCTCGCGGCCCGCCAGAGGGTATCTGTTGCAGAAAGTTTTGTTTGGTCTTCAAGCAAAACTCCAAAACTATTAATTTGAAACCATGGCTTCTCTACACTGCTATGCCACGTTTTGGGACACTTGTAAGCTTCTTCTTACACCCCTAAACACCTGGCTTTACCTCCTTTGAGCTCTCCAACTATAAATAGGTGTTCAAGTGCTTCATTCCAACTTGCACCTTTCTAAAGCATAACTCTTCTCCCTCCTCTGGAAGTTTTAGCTGAAAGGAGCATCCAACTTAGTTCTCTTGCATTGTAGGAACCTCTTGTAAGTGTTCCTTGCTCTTGCATTTTCGTTTATAGACTTTTATAGCCAAAAGTCAAGCGTTTTTGTAAAACGCTTTGACTTTCGGTTAAGACCATTATGGTCCAGCCATTGTTTGAAATAAACATGGCTAAGTGATCGTAATAAGGTAGGTGTTAATCCCTATAAAGGGCACCTCCTGAAGATCACGTTTGTTAAACCAATTGACGGGTCAAAGTTAATGATATTAAAAAGTCAAACATGCCATTTTTCGGAAAAATCATAAATTAATCTTATACATGTTATGAAACCTGTTTTGACACTTAAACAAGTTGGTAATAATTTTTAGAACATGTAAGAACATGTTCGGCTCGTCAATTTCAGTTCTAGGGTCGGTTCGCAACCGAAAGTCGCGAAGTTTGACTTCTGCTTTGACTTTCGATTCTGACCCGATTTAGATTAGTTACCCACTGATCTAAAGTTGCATTATGATCATAATATAATGTAGCATAACCCTTGAGGTTATATTACATGATCATAATCAGAATCCAAGTTTATGCGCAAGTTCCTAATAATGTCCATCTTTGACTAAAATGTCCTTTTTGCATAAAACAAGGTTTTAAATGGTAATAACTTGAAAATGAGTTTCTGCTGATGTAATATTATAAGTAGAATTATTTGGGATGTTAAACCAAGTTATAAACTGAGTTTTCAAGCAAGTCCTTAAACTATGTCGATAAATGGCGATTTTAGCCCTTGTGGCTCATAAAATAGTTTTAATCAAAATCTTTCAAGGTAAATCTTTTACCTACTGATATATTATATTAAATAACATATCTAAGACATTTTAATCTGACCTTAACATCAGTTTCATAAACATCGCATAAAGACGCCATTTTACACATAAGCGCCTTTTAGGCGCATAGTATGGTTTTAAAACATATTAATGGACCAAGACTTGTTACCTACTGTTTTAAAACTTATTTTAAACATATTTACAGTAGGTACATGTTATAAACTCATAATCCCAAGTAATTTATAAACTATATGTAAAATGACCAAAATCCCCTTCGGTGCATACATATATAAAGTATTTTTCAGAATACTTATAACTATGACATTAATTATATTAAAGTTCCTTTTATAGATATATATAATTACCGAAATGCCCTTAAAAGGGACATAGTTTCGTTTTAAAACCATAACGGGCATACAAGTTGATATCCTACTGATATCTTAACTTACTTAAAGTATAATGGCATATAGAACTTGTCCATAACTTATCCGGTTACCCGATATCGCTAATATGCGAACAGTACGTATATGTAACTATTTTACGGAAATTAACCAAAACAGGTTTAACCTTGTCATTTAAGTTTCAAAATCCAGAATGTATATAGTTTACCCATATTAAACAAGTCAAGGTACTTGTTGGGATTAAACTACATTCTATTCAATCATCGTTTAATCTAACGTCATACGTTTTGTTCAAGTCCGCTAGTCGGTCTAAGTCTATGACTTAAATAAGACCGTTAGTATTTAATTGGTTAGTCTTATGCCATAATCCAGACTAGAGACTTGCCGGTAAATGCTATCTGCACTTAGTCTTTTTTGTGTACAACTGAGTTATTAAAAATTAAAGAAGACTAGCTCAGGTAAATACTCTCGACTTATTTCCCCTATACGGGCTTGGGTTACTGGTAAATTATTACCGCTTAGTCGGAAATGGGATTCAATTGAACACCGGTTCGGGGATAATAAATCCGCATATTCTGTTTTAGTCAGTTTTGTTTGACAATTTAAACATCGGAGGTTAACTACCGTGTCCTGGATATCCTCGGCTCATTACAATAGAAATGGCATGACCTTAGCGCGGGGTGTAGGAATACACCCGATAGACGCTCAATTATGCATTCCCACAAGGTTGGGAGGAATTGACTCCTTCGTGAGTCCAAAGTGGTGTGTATGTTAATTGTGTCTCGGTCTCCGTACCGAGCCCCGTATGTATGATAAACATGTAAATCTGTTTGGACGGTCAATTAACCCAAGTTATTAAAAAGATTTTGTGCTGATACGCACATAAAAACATTTTTTGAAATGTTTTCGAAATGAGTCGGTTGGGTGTATTTACCAGGAAAGCTGATGTATTTTCAAAAGACTAAACTGCAGGTACAATACGGAAATGAGGCCGGAGGTGCTCAGTAGTGATAGAGGATCTTGCAAATCCTAAATCTGCCCAAAGTCTATTTTATATTCTTTCCATGTACAATTTATGATCCGCCTGTGGATCTTCTATTACAAACCTGTATATTATTTTGTATTTTTTAATAGTAATTTTACTCCAAGACTTCTGCTGTGCCGTGTTTAATTGACTATGATAATTATTAACTGACGTCACAATCTCCCCACCGGGCCCACCGGTGCATGGTTTGGATAGGAAATCCAGGTGTCACAGGGTTGGTATCAGAGCCAACGTTTGAGAGAATTAAACACTATCATTCTTGTGTTTAATCTCAAACTTACACGTGCACATTCCTTAGACTTCCGAGTCTAGGCATTGACCTAGGATTTACTCATTTCATTATTAAGTTATTAGTATGTTTTTGAATTGATTTTTAAACAGGTAAATGCCGCCACGTGTGAGAGGACAAAGTGGAAGAGGAAAAGGTCCAATGAAGGGGAGGACCATCGGGACGCATTCCCCCTCAACCTCATAACTCAGATGCATACAAAGAATTAGGAGATTCGTCTCCATGGCAACCAGCGAGACGTTCCGTCTCTAATAGACACTCGCCCTCACATTCCCAAAATTCTTACCACTCACACCACTCCTACCATTCTCACCATTCCCATTCTTATAACTCCTACCATGAAGAATTTAACCCTAAGCATTACTTAAACACGCCTCCAGCTAATCAAAATCAGTTGGACCAGCCACACCCTATGGACGAGGACTCTGACCCGGAGATGCCACCATCGGGATCAAATATGCATCCCATTGAAATTTCGAGCGATTCAAACTCATATGACGGATCGCCCTACCAAGGTCCTAATGAGTGGGACCAATACTGAAACCAATTTACTTTCGCACCACACTCCTTCTCACCACTCTCAACCACCTCTTGTTCAAGAAGATGTCAACATGGAACCCGTGGACCAACCTCAACCACCACCTGAACCACCAAGAAGGAAGCGTGGAGCACGTATGTCGGTACGTGCCGGACAAAGGTCGGGATTGCTACCACCTTTGCCCAACTCCTACCCCATAATTCAAGAGGACCCACAAATGGGTGGACCCTCTAATGTTCCACCTATAGTGGAAACCAATACCTGCTGTTCAACCACCACCAACGGGTTATACTAACCCAATTCCACGTACCCAGACACGTCTAGATATGATCCTTTTAACCCGATTACGCCGGTAGACTATCAAGTGTGGTCGCAAGACCCATACATGCAGGAGGTTATGCATAATGCACTTTACCCGTCTCCTTTCCCACCTACCTATCCACCGAATGGATATCCAACTTATGGGTACCAGTATCCGGTCGTGCCACAACCACAACCTCCGCTATCACTTGAGGCCATTAATGAGGCCTTAGAAAGGATGAAAGAAATGCAGCAACAGGCGGAGAAAACGGAGAAGAAGACGAATAAGTTCTTCAAGAAACTCTCCAAATTAGTCAAAGGAAAGAAGGACGAGTGAAGTCTCTTCTAATTATATGTAGTTCCTGCGAGGACATTGTTATTTTTTTTAGTCCCTGCGTGGACATTTTTATTCCTTTAAGTCTTGCATGGACAAGTTTATTCATTTTCTAGTATTGTAATTTCTAATCAAAATTTAATGAAGTACTTTTGGAATTATATATATATATATATATATATATATATATATATATATATATATATATATATATATATATATATAAATCATCCTCTAGAAAACGAGCATCTCGATTGTACTCGAAATTTATGCTCTGCTATATAATTCCAAAAGACCTTAATAGATTGATTATGCCAAGTGGAGTAGACTACGCATTGGCCAAGAAATGATAGTTTAGTACGAAGGGGTCTTCTATCAGGATAGTTAAGGGAAGTTATCCTTCTATCGAGGAGTAAGGGACTAGGTCCAAACCTCCAAGGTCGTTAAGGTCGAAGGTGACCGGGACCATTAATAAATTATTATGGTACTCTTATGTAACATTAAGAAATGTTCATACTCTTAGTAGTGTGGCTTAAGGAACCACACTAGCCGTCAGGCCAATGCGCCCAATTAATTGTCCAATGGGACAGGCTGATATGCCATGTACATCTGATATGATGTAGGCCAATGTGCCCAATTAATTGTCCAACGGGACATGCTGATATGCCATGTACATCTGATATGATGTAGGCCAATGTGCCTAATTAATTGTCCAACGGGACATGCTGATATGCCATGTACATCTGATATGATGTAGGCCAATGTGCCCAATTAATTGTCCAACGGGACATGCTGATATGCCATGTACGTCTGTTATGATGTAGGCCAATGTGCCCAATTAATTGTCCAATGGGACAGGCTGATATGCCATGCACCTCTGATATGATGTAGGCCAATGCACCCAATTAATTGTCTAACGGGACAGGCTGATATGTTATGTACATCTGATATGATGTAGGCCAATGTGCCCAATTAATTGTCCAATACGACAGGCTGATATGTCGTACGTATTATGTCCTAAGTGAAATGCTGATGTGATATATATATATATATATATATTATGTCCAATATGACCGGCCAATGTGCCCAATTATTATGTCCCTTAGGGATAAGCCTATGAGCTATATAATGGTCAATGATGACAATGACAGTTGTGACATTGCGATCCACTGTCCAATAATATATGGACTACGTCCAAATTGTAATTTGCCTATGATGGTCCTATTAAGACCTATGCCAAAGATAGATATGTTAAGCCTAAGAGTTGTGATGTTATTCACACTAGTATAGGCAACGAATTGTTATATCCAATATTGAAAGCCGATGTAACATCCGTCAAAAACGGATTTACCAAACCCGCTCCGTTTATCAACCGAACAGTCAGTTAAAATTTTCGTTGCGAATTAAATGCCCAAAATAATTTCAAACGATACATAATCAATTATTATACGGGGATATATAATTAGCTTTTGAAAAACTGTTAAAAATCGCAAAATAAAAATGTTTTGTTTCTGCCGGGTTTCGAACCCGGGTCTGTACCGGTTCAACAAACAACTTATCACCCAGCCGATCAACCGCTCCGCCACTTTGATTTTCTGATAATAAAAGGAATCAATTAATTCAAATAATAAAGTGCGGAAGTCAAATTCAGTCAATTTGCGCCCAAATAGCAGTCGTCGGAAATCCCGACGACTTCGCCGATAATTTACGTTTCCGCTCAAGTTAACCGAAGAATTAACTCGCACGACGGTTATAACCGACGTCTGAACCCGCGACATCAGTCGTAACCGCCGGAGAACGGCTGACTTCGAATTGAGACCGAATTCAGACCCCATACATCTCGATACTACCCTATAAATTCACCCACAACTCACCAGAAACCTTTCACTCTCAAATCGCACCCTTTCTCGGCGAAAACTCACTCGCCGGAAATATTCTGTTCGTCGCCGGAAAACCGAGTCCTTAATCTCTGAGCTTTACTGAACCCCCTAAACTTATACCGAAGTCACCCACACCCTTTGTAAGCTTTCTGAAGATTCTCTGCTGCAAGACACTCGTCGCCGGAAGAGATTGCTGTCGCCGGAGTTTCGCCGGAGAAACAGAGGAATTCAATCGGTATACCTCACGCTTAATTTCTTCATTCTTTTTATGTAATCTCACTTGTAATTAACCCTCTGTCACTGAAGAACATGTTTTAATCATCGAACCAGTCGCTTTCCGATTCTGGTTAAAACCAGTGAGGAAGACGATGTTCGGCAATGTTTAAGTATAATTAAAAGCAAGATATTACTCGGGTTAGACACACAGTCCAGCGGTGGACTGTGTGCACAATAAACACTAACGTCGCGAGTTCGAATCCGTCCCAGCCTTACTCACTTGAAATAAAAATCTGCCTTTTTAAACTGAACCGGGTGGACTTACAGTCTATGTTAAGTATAATAAAAACCGAGTTAATAACCAAGTGAGACACTCAGTCCAGCGGTGGACTGTGTGTACGCTAACCCACAGGTCCCGGGTTCGAGACCTGTGGAGCGCACCGGTTCTCTGGATTAAAAATCGTTTTTAAAATAAAGGATTTCTGTTTAAATCTAATTAATATATATATATATATATAATTAAAATCAGATATATGACGGGTTAGACACGTAGCTCAGTTGGTAGAGCTGCGTGCACGCGTACGGGAGGTCTCGGGTTTGAGCCTCACCCAGCGCACTTATATTCTCATTCGAACCGGTCAACGGTCAAGTCAACGATCAACGGTCAAGTCAACGGTCAGAAAAAGTCAAATTTTTTTATTATTTTTATTTAATTATTTTAATTAAAAATCAATTAAAAATACTTAAAAATAACATTTTTAAGGTTAGAAAATAGCCTTAAACTCCCAAAATGCACCCATCAAATCCTACTAAAATGGATTAATAAATCCGTTTACTTACCGAATCATAATGCTATTTATCTAGGTTAATTTTACTCGTGGTTAAAACCACTTCGCGTGCATTCAACATCATCAACCGAACGCACCCAATGTGAGTGAATTCTTACAAATTCCCTTTTTTATTCATGTTTTGGGGTGTATCATGTGTCGCTTAAACTAATTCTCTTATGCAAACTCGTGCTATACCATTATATGATCTAAACTAGAATGTAACTATTGTTGGTTGTGATGTATTACATATTGTCAAAGTTGTATGCAAATTATTTAGGCCCATCAGTTCCTCGTGGGAGACGAGTTGAACAACGCGTGCCTTAAAACTCATTCATTAGGCCCATCAGTTCGTAGAACAACGCGTGCCTCAAAACTCATTCATTAGGCCCATCAGTTCGTAAGAACAACGCGTGCCTCAAAACTCATTCATTAGGCCCATCAGTTCGTAGAACAACGCGTGCCTCAAAACTCATTCATTAGGCCCATCAGTTCCTCGTGGGAGACGAGTCGAACAACGCGTGCCTCAAAACAATCATTTGATGTATGTGTGTGCAATATTCAATATTGTTTGTTGTGTGAATAAATTTACATCTACATTTACTCATATGTGGTTATGCACATTATTTATAATCAATTGGATAAACTTGTTCAAATGTTTTCCATAGGATTCACTCGCCAACTTTTTGTTGATCCAAAAACCCTTTTACACATGATACAGGTGAACAGGTTGAAGCAAGGAAAACATAGGAAATGCCTTAGAAGAGAATCAAAGAAGCTTAGATTGATAGTTAGAGCATGTTGTAACATTTATTGTAAATTTCCATTAAATTGTATTAATGAATATGAAACGTATAATAAATGTCATGAGCTTTGATGATAACCCAATCATGCCCCGATCACCTTTTCCGCTGCGGGTCGGGGTGTGACAGCCGATATGGTTGATGCGCCATGGCTAAATGAAGTTTTATTGGTATATAGAAACCAAGACTTAAAGATGGCTAATTCAAACGAAGCACAAAGTAGCCACAGGAATGCTGAATCTAACAAAGCTAAAAACAAAAATATAGATGATGAAAATTTTCAAGCTCGCATTGATGCGGCTGTTGAAAAGGCCATGGGAAAGGCCATAGAAAGGATTAGAGAGTCGAGTGCCACTCGCTCTAGACCTCTATCTATTCCACTATCTTCAGCTCATAGGGAGAGCTCTGTTCACTCTTCAAATGCGAAGAGTGAACCAAAGAAAATAGATCTTATTGAAAAGTCCTGTTCTGTTAAGGACGGATGTACTTATAAGTATTTTGTCTCATGCAAGCCCCTAGACTTTAACGGGGATAAAGGAGCTGTAGAAGCCCTAAAGTGGCTAGATGAGATGGAAACGATTGTAGATATCAGCAATTGTGCTGATAAGGATGTGGTCAAGTACGTATCACAATCCTTCAAGGGCGATGCCCTAATATGGTGGAAAGCCATGATTCAATCAACAGGTAAGGTACACCTGTACAACTTGGGATGGTCCAAGTTTGTTGATTTGGTAAAGGAAGCTTACTGCCCAAACCATGAGGTGGAGAAGCTAGAGACAGACTACTTGTCTCTATCAATGAAAAACCTAGACTGTCGGAAGTACGTCTCCGATTTCAATTCCCTATCTAGGTTAGTATCCTACCTAATCACCCCTGAATCCAAACGCATTGCGCGTTTTATCAATGGGTTGGCGCTCGAGATAAAGGGCATGGTAAAGGCTGCTCAGCCTAATACCTATAGGTCCGCTGTACACCTATCTCTTTCCCTCACCCTTGATTTAGTAAGACAAAAGTCAGTTAGGACTGAAACTGACGGAAAGAGGAAACGGGAGGATAATAACTCCCAAAGATTTACGAAGAAAGGTAATTTCGGGTTCAAGAAGAACCAGCACATGTCTAATGACAAACCTCTATGCAAGAACTGTAAATATAGACATTGGAGATAGTGTGGCATAAATCCACAAACCAAAACTTGTGGTATCTGCAAAAGAAAAGGGCATAAGACCTTAGATTGCAAGGATCTTAAGGATGCAGTTTGCTATAAATGCAATGAAAAAGGGCATATAACGTACAATTGCCCCAAGAAACCCAAAAGTAATGATGCAAAGCTTGGAGAGGCCAAGAAATGGAATGCCCGTGCCTTTCAAATAAATGCAAGAGAAGATGTTAATGATGACAATGTTATAACAGGTACTTTCCCCATTAATGATATTTATGCTAGAGTTCTTTTTTATTCGGGTGCAGATAAATCATTTGTTGACCATAAGTTTAGTTAATTATTAAACCTGCCCATAAGAACTCTAGATAAAATTTATGAGATAGAACTCGCGGATGGAACCTTAGAAACTGCATCTTCCATTCTTGATGGATGCTCTATATACGTTAAGAATCATTTCATCCCTATCTCTCTTCTGCCAACGAAATTGGCGGGGTTCGATTTGGGCATGGATTGGTTATCTCATAACCAAGCCCGCATTGCCTGCAATAAGAAGCTCATCGAAATTAAAACCCCATTTGGAGAAATGATCACCATCCCAAGAGACTCACACTATGGACTGCTAGACAAGGTGTCATTATTTAAGGCATCCAAGTGTTTGAGAAAAGGATGTGTCATCTACATGGCACAAGTCACCATAAATGAACCAAAGCCGAACCTTGAAGATCAACCAGTTATCTCGGAGTATCCCGATGTGTTCCCTGAAGAATTACCAGGCCTACCTCCAAACAGACAAGTGGAGTTCAGAATTAACATCATACCAGGATCATCACTAGTGGCTAGAGCTCCATATAGGCTAGCACTAACGGAGATGAAGGAATTAAGGACGCAACTAGACGAACTTTTGGAGAAAGGCTTTATTCAGCCTAGTTCCTCGCCTTGGGGAGCTCCTATTCTGTTTGTAAATAAGAAAGACAGTTTGATGCGAATGTGCATCGACTATCTGGAGCTGAACAAGCTAACAATTAAGAATAGATATCCCCTACCCAGGATCGATGATTTATTCGACCAACTTCAAGTGGCTAGTTACTTCACTAAGATTGATCTGAGGTCTGGATATCATCAACTGAAGGTTAGAAGTGAAGATGTTCCTAAGACAGCCTTCAAGACCCGCTATGGTCATTTTGAGTTTTTGGTTATGCCTTTTGGGCTCACAAATGCACCAGCAGCATTCATGGACCTCATGAACAGAGTCTGCAAAACGTATTTGGATAAATTTGTCATTGTCTTCATAGACGACATACTTATCTATTCTCATAATCAAACTGATCACAAGAAACATCTTCGGTGCATGCTAGAATTATTAAGGCAGGAGAAACTTTATGCAAAGTTCTCTAAATGCGAATTTTGGCTTAGAAAAGTCCAATTCCTAGCTGCTGCTGGTTCACCTGTATCATGTGTAAAATGGGAGGTTTTTGGGTCAACATAAGTTGGCGAGTGAACCTTATAGATAAACATTTGATAATGATTTTTCTGGTTAGTTTATCAATAAAATATTGTGCATAATCATAAAAGAGCATATGTATGAAATCAAGCAATGGCAACATCAGTTACAATTATAACATACATTAACAATCGATAGCATACATGAACATACCAACATCATATGATAATTAACATAAATGAACTGTGAGATCAAGGCTCAATCAAACGGAGCCGATCGTATTGCATGAACTAAAAATGTAAATTGAACTGTGCGCTCAAGGCTCAATCAAACGGAGCCGAGCGTATTGCATGAACTGAAAATGTAAATTGAACTGTGCACTCAAGGCTCAATCAAACGGAGCCGAGCGTATTGCATGTATTGAAATGTAAATAAAATGACCGATCAAGGCTCAATCAAACGGAGCCGATCGTGCGGGCACGCCCTGATCAACCGCATAATAAAATGGGGATCAAACTCAACCTCGAGGGATGGGGAGCTACGGCCTCAGCAATTGCATGTACTGAAATAATAATTTGTAAACAATAATAACTACTTATCAGCAACAACTAACACACATGTCATGATATGATATATGCACAATAACTTAGTTATAATAAGTAAATGAACAAGACACATGATACACCCCAAAAATGTGATTAAAACGGGGAATTTGAAGGGTTCACTCACATTGAGTGCGTTGGATTTGAGTTGGTGAGATGCGCACGATTTAGACGAAGCGAGTCAACGAGGAGTCACTGACCTAAATAATAATGGGAAAAATATATTAAATGGATGGATTTTATTAAAGATTTTAATGGGATTTTTAGATATATTTTTGTGAGTTTATGGCTATTTTCTATCTTTAAAAATGTTATTTTTAAGTATTTTTAATTGATTTTTAATTTAAATTAAACAAATAAATATTAAAAAAAAAATATTTTTTTTTCTACTGTTTGACCGTTGACCGTTGACCGGTTCGGTCAGCGGTAATACTTGCGCCGTGCGGGATTCGAACCGGTGACCTTCCGTTCACGCGCACGTAGCTCTACCAACTGAGCTACGTGACTAACCCGTTAGAAATCCAGTTCTTATTATATTTATACACTTATTCGAATTTACCGAAAATTCCTTTATTTTGCAAAACGTTTTAATCTCATTGAACCGGTGTTTGGGACGGGACTCGATCGCGCGACGTGTAGTTTGTTTTGCACACAGTCCACCGCTGGACTGTGTGTCTAACCCGGTTATATTCTTGATTTATATTATACTTAACAACTACTCGTTTCAACCCGGTTAGTTTATGAATAAAAAGGAATGTTTATTACGCAGAGTGTGTGTAGTAAGGATCGAACTCGCGACGTGATTATAAAATGTGCACACAGTCACCGCTGGACTGTGTGTCTAACCCGTTTATAAACCGAATTTTAATTACTCTTATGTTCTCAAATAAGTTCATCTTCTTCGTCGTATAAACTGTCAGCGCATTCCAACTGGTTAAGATTGGATTTTGCGACTTAAACACTATCAGTAATTCAATATTAAGGAATGGAAAAAGTTTAAAGAACAGGATTTACCGATTGGAGATAAACACAGGAATCCGGCGAGAGTTTTGTCGGTGCAGAAATTGAGCTCCGACTGTTGGAACAATTAACGGTGTGGGTCGATTATTTATAGAGTTAAATCATCTAAACAAGGTTTAAATGAAGTGTAGGATGTCTTACCCTTTCACAGCGAAACTCCGGCAATTTCAGGAACTTTCCGGCGAAAATGGGATTTCCGATAAGTGTTGGCTAAGATTGGTTCTGATGATGGAATTGTGTTAGAGATTGACTAATCACATGATTTAAACAAAAAGAGTCGAAGAATTTACCGTGAAAATGCAAGTCCCGGTTTTCCGGTGAGTTGCAGAAAATTTCCGGCGATCGATTTTAGAAGGTTTTACGGCTCAGAGTCTTGACGAAAATGAAATTGAGTGTTGATGTGGTAGTTATGAAACGCGCAAATGATCAGGACTTGGATTAAATCAGAGATTGGTACATTTTCAGTTACAAATACCGAAAGTGATGAGAACTTTAAGTTCAATCAATTAGGACTTAATTGGAAACCGATATTCATCGGTTATGAGCTAGACAAACGAAGTCGAAAAGATTCAGCGTTCAATTTGCCGATTTCCGTTATTCAGCTATCACTATCCGTTAATTCGTGTTTGCGTATAAAACTCAATTGTTTTCCTAATATCAACAGAAAACAATTGGTGGCGGAGTGGTTTGGAGACGGAAAGATAAGTTGTTGTATGCAGTTGACCCGGGTTCGAGTCCGGTCAGCTCCAAATATTTTTTATTTATTTTATTTTAACTTTTTATCAAATATAATTTTTATAGTTTAGTTTATATATTAATTATGTAACGTTTAAACTCAAAATACTCATAAATACTAAATGTCATTTCATAACTTGGTATTTGATTACAAAACGGAGCGGGTTTTGGAGACCCGATTTATACAAATGTTACACCTTGGACATGTAAGTAAGCAGGGTATCCAAGTGGATCCCGCCAAAATTGAAGCCATCATGAATCGGGAAGTACCCAAGACCCCATCAGAGATTCGTAGTTTCCTAGGATTGGCTGGTTACTATAGGAGGTTCATTGAGAACTTTTCAAGAATAGCCACTCCTCTAACTACCGTGACCCGTAAGAATGTTAAGTATAATTGGGGTCCAAAACAACAAGAATCTTTTGGGGTTCTTAAACACAAGTTGAGCAACGCTCCGGTGTTATCTCTAGCTAAGGGTATTGAGAATTTTGTTGTCTATTGTGATGCATCACACACCGGTATGGGCTGTGTGCTAATGCAAAATGGCAAAGTAATTGCCTATGCATCACGACAATTAAAGGTGCATGAAAAGAATTACACCACCCATGATTTGGAACTAGGTGTCGTTGTATTTGCACTAAAACTGTGGAGACATTACTTGTATGGCACGAAGTGTATTATATACACTTATCATAAAAGTCTCCAACATCTGTTCAATCAGAAAGAATTGAACATGTGACAACGCCGATGGATGGAAACACTTAATGACTATGATTGCGAGATTCGCTACCATCCCGGCAAGGCAAATGTCGTTGTCAACGCCTTAAGTTGCAAGGAAAGAATTAAGCCCATTAGGATTAATGCGAAGAGCATTGAACTCAAAAATAGCTTGAATGACAAGCTATTAGATGCGCAAAAGCAAGCCCTATTAGAGGCTAATATTCTAATGAGGGATTAGGCGGAACTATTGATCAGTTAACGCCTGGAAATGATGGAATCCTATTTAATGATAGAATTTGGGTTCCGATCTTTGGAGGACTTAGAGATCTAGTCCTCCAAGAAGCGCACAATTCAAGATACTCAGTTCACCCCGGTGGTGACAAGATGTATCAAGATTTAAAGAAGCATTATTGGTGGATGGGTTTGAAGAAATCCATAGCCACTTATGTAGCTAAGTGTCTGACGTGTTCACAAGTTAAGGCTGAACATCAAAAACCGTCAGGACTTCTACAACAGCTTGAGATTCCCACTTGGAAATGGGAAATGGTAACTATGGATTTGGTTACCAAGTTACCCAAGACCAAATGTGGTAATGACACTATTTGGATCATTGTTGATAGATTGACCAAGTCAGCGCATTTCTTGCCAATTAAAGAGACGTATAACTCAGACAGATTGGCCAAGATTGTGTCCCTACACGGTGTGCCGGTATCTATTGTATCTGATAGAGATACTAGATACACATCTCACTTTTGGAAAAGTTTCCAACAATCGTTAGGCACACGGTTAAACTTTAATACGGCTTACCATCCGCAGACTGATGGTCAAAGTGAGCGTACTATCCAGACATTGGAAGACATGCTTAGGGCATGTGTGATTGATTTAGGTGGAGTTGGGATGGCCACTTACCGCTAATAGAGTTCTCCTACAATAACAACTATCATACTAGCATCAAGGCTGCTCCTTTTGAAGCCTGTATGGGAGAAAATGCAGAACACCCGTGTGCTGGGCAGAAGTTGGGGAAGCCCTACTATCAGGACCAGAGATTGTCCTGGAGACCACGAAAAAGATTGTACAAATCCGTGATCGTCTCAAAACTGTCATGGATAGACAGAAAAGCTATGCTGACAAGAGGCTAAACCTCTTCAGTTCCAAGTAGGGGACAAAGTCATGCTAAAAGTATCACCATGGAAAGGTGTGACGCGTTTTGGAAAGAAAGGCAAGTTAAGCCCTAGATATATAGGACCCTTCGAGATAATCGAACGTGTCGGTACTGTAGCTTATAAGCTCAGGTTGCCAAGGAGCTTAGTGGAATCCATGATGTATTCCACATATCTAATCTTAATAAATATCTAGCCGATGAGTTGCTAGCAATGTTGCACAAAGATGTCAAATAGATGAAAACCTGAGTTCGTTGAGAAACCAATTTCGATGGAGGATCGACAGGTTAAGAAGCTCCAAAGGAAAATGATACCTATAGTAAAGGTTAAGTGGGACGCTTTTAGAGGTCCCGAGTATACATGGGAGGTTGAGTCCACTATGTGACAAAGTATCCCCATCTTTTTGAATAAAATCTCGAGGTCGAGATTTCTTTTAAGGGGGTGAAGATGTAACACCCTGTAAAATCCTGTCCAATAGTATAGTGACAAGTAATGTATTTTAAATATAGTCTGTTAAAGACCAATAAGGACTAAAGGCGTCAACATGCTCAATCTGAGCCTCTGAGTGACGATCCGATGTCAACATGCATAAATAACAGCCTTTGAGTGACTGATATTTAACATGCTTAAATCATTAGCCTCTGAGTGATGATACATCAACATGCTTAAATATCGGCCTCTGAGTGACTGATATGTCAACATGCCCAGCCTCTGAGTGACATCGGAATCAACATGCTGGTAATAAGCCTCTGAGTGATCCTTTGTGAAGTCCTAACTCTCATACGTGCCATTTGTTGGACGAGAGGGTTCAATTTTGTAAATATGTGAAAGTTGGATAATGGTGGGATTAAAAGTGTCAACATGTTAAATTATCCCTCTGAGTGACCTTTTAAGAACCGAGAGCTCGACAATGTCTGAGCATAATCCCGGGTATGCAAGTATTGGCTACGGAGTGCTAAAAGTGCCAAAAAGGTGCTTAAAAAGGTTTTTATAAGCTTTTATAAATTAAGGGGATAAAGTGTCAAAGTTTGAAACTGCCTTTAGGGCGCTCGCGGGGCGCGAGAGGTAGGCTTGTGCCTCTCGCGGCTTGCTAGAGGGTATCTGCTACAGAAATTTTGTTTGGTCTCCAAGCAAAACTCCAAAACCATTAATTCGAAACCATGGCTTCTCTAAACTCTATGCCACGTTTTGGGACACTTGTAAGCTTCTTCTTACACCCCTAAAATAGGTGTTCAAGTGCTTCAATCCAACTTGCACCTTTCTAAATCATAACTCTTCTCCCTCCTCTTGAAGTTCCTAGCTGAAAGGAGCATCCAACTTAGTTCTCTTGCATTGTAGGAACATCTTGTAAGTGTTCCATGCTCTTGCATTTTCGTTTATAGACTTTTATAGCCAAAACTCAAGCGTTTTCGTAAAACGCTTTTACTTTCGGTTAAGACCATTATGGTCCAGCCATTGTTCTTAACGAACATGGCTAAGTGATCATAATAAGCTAGGTGTTAATCCCTATAAAGGGCACCTCCTGAAGATCACGTTTGCTAGACCAATTGATGGGTCAAAGTTATGATATTAAAAAGTCAAACAGACCATTTTTCGGAAAAATCATAAATTAATCTTATAAATGTTATGAAACCTGTTTTGACACTTAAACAAGTTGGTATTTAATTATTAGAACATGTAAGAACATGTTCGGCTCGTCAATTTCAGTTCTAGGGTCGGTTCACAACCGAAAGTTGCGAAGTTTGACTTCTTCTTTGATTTTCGATTCTGACCCATTTAGAATAGTTACCTACTGATCTAAAGTTGCATTATGATCATAATATAATGTAGCATAACCTCTGAGGTTATATTACATGATCATAATCAGAATCCAAGTTTATGCGCAAGTTTCATAATTATGCCATCTTTGACCAAAATGCCCTTTTTGCATAAAACAAGGTTTTAAATGGTAATAAACTTGAAAATGAGTTTCTGCTGATGTAATATTATAAGTAGAATTATTTGGGATGTTAAACCAAGTTATAAACTGAGTTTTCAAGCAAGTCCTTAAACTATGTCGATAAATGGCGATTTTAGCCCTTGTGGCTCATAAAATAGTTTTAATCAAATCTCTTGAAGGTAACTCTTTTACCTACTAATATGTTATATTAAATAACATATCTAAGATATTTTAATCTGACCTTAACATCAGTTTTCATAAACATCGCATAAAGACGCCATTTTACGACAAAAGCGCCGTTTAGGCACATAGTATGGTTTTAAAACATATTAATGGACCAAGACTTGTTACCTACTGATTTTAAAACTTATTTTGAAACATATTTACAGTAGGTACATGTTATAAACTCAGAATCCCAAATAATTTATAAACTATGTGGAAATGACCAAAATGCCCCTTCGGTGCATAGTTTGGTCATAAAAGGTAAAATACATAAATAATTGATATCCTACTAATATTATATCATAATAAAGTATTTTTCCAGAATACTTATAACTATGACATCAAATTATATTAAAGTTCCTTTTATACGATATATAATTACCGAAATGCCCTTATAAGGCATAGTTTCGTTTTAAAACCATAACGGGCATACAAGTTGATATCCTACTGATATCTTAACTTATTTAAGGATAATGGCATATAGAACTTGTCCATAACTTTTCCGGTTACCCGATATCGCTAATATGCGCACAGTTACGTATATGTAACTATTTTACGGAAATTAACCGAAACAGGTTTAACCTTGTCATTTAAGTTTCAAAATCCAGAATGTATATAGTTTACCCATATTAAGAAAGTCAAGGTACTTGTTCGGATTAAACAACATTTTATTCCATCATCGTTTAATCTAGCGTCATACGTTTTGTTCAAGTACGCTAGTCGGTCTAAGTCTATGACTTAAATAAGACCGTTAGTATTTAATTGGTTAGTTTATGCCATAATCCAGACTAGAGACTTGCCGGTAAATGCTATCTGCACTTAGTCCCTTTTTGTGTACGACTGAGTTATTAAAAATTAAAGAAGACTAGCTCAGGTAAATACTCTTGACTTATTTCCCCTATACGGGCTTTGGGTTACGGTAAATTATTAACGATTGGTCGGAAATGGGATTCAATCGAACGCCGGTTTGGGGATAATCAAATCTGCATATTCTGTTTTAATCAGTTTTGATTGACAATTTAAACATCGGGGGTTAACTACCGTGTCCTGATATCCTCGGCTCATTACAGTAGAAATGGCCACGACCTTAGCGCGGGTGCAGGCATACACCCGATAGACGCTCAATTATGCATTCCCACAAGGTTGGGAGGAATTGACTCCTTTGTGAGTCAAAAGTGGTATGTACGTTAATTGTGTCTCGGTCTCCGTATCGAGCCCCGTATGTATGACAAACATGTAAATCTGTTAACAAGGTTGGACGGTCAATTAACCCAAGTTATTAAAAAGATTTTGTGCTGATACGCACATAAAAATATTTTTGAATGATTTCAAAATGAGTCGGTTGGGTGTGTTTACCAGCGAAAGCTGAGTATTTTCAAAAGACTGAACTGCAGGTAAAATATCGAAAAAGACCGGAGGTGCTCGGTAGTGATAGAGGATCTTGCAAATCCTAAATCTGCCCAAAGTCTGTTTTATATTCTTTCCATGTACGATTTATGATCCGCATGTGGATCTTCTATTACAAGCCTGTATATTATTTTGTATATTCGAACATTCGGTTTGTAATAGTAATTTTACTCCAAGACTTCCACTGTGCCGTGTTTAATTGACTATGATAGATTATCAACTGACGTCACAATACTCCCTACCCGGGGCCCATTGGTGCATGGATTTGGATAGGAAATCCGGGGTGTGACAAAAAATTTAGTTAATTTAGGTGAATTTGGTCAAATCACGTTTTTCTTTCTCTTTTTGCAGGTGCGATGGAATGGAAATGGTACCGTGCCGGTTTATAGTGAAGATGATGGCAGTGGTTGTTGGTTTACGATAATGGTGGTGGTGTTGGTTGATGACGTGGGTGGCGGAAGAGTGGGCGGTGGTGGTGGAATGATGGTGGGGGTAGGGGTGGGTGGTTGTGACGGTGCAGGTAGGTGGTGGCGATGGTAGAAGGTTGTGATGGGAGGAGTGGTGAGAGATGGTGGTGGTAGATGTAAATGACAAAAAAATGATAAAAGTCAGGGACTAAAATGGTAGAAAAAAAACTATTGACTAGGCAATAAAAAATTATTTGAACTAAAGTGATAATTTTAGTCAAACCTTAGGGACTAAAATGCCAATTTACTCTAAAAAGTATGCAAATTAATGGTTATTACCGTTAAAAAATAATTGAAAAACGAAAATGACTCAAAACTTCAAATGTTTACACAAAAACCCCAACATTATTGGATCTCCCATGTGGATTTCATCCCTACATAGGACAGCAGCAGGATCATGGACGGAATGGACGGAAGTGTTGTATCATATGTGATATCTTATGGTTTAATTGTCTTTATACTGCCGTTCAAAAAATAAAAATAATTATTACCTTTATACCGATACCGAAATCTATATGTATACTTTTTGTACTTTCAATCTTTCTTTATCTATTTAAGTTTAATTTAATTATATATATTATTTTATATCTTTGTATCGTTATAATAGTAAAAAGTTGTCTATGTTATTATAGTCTTTGATATTTTAGAGGTGACATAATTGTATATGCATTATTACATAGTGGATGTGGATATGATTAAATAGTTCTATTATTGATGATACGATAATACTCTAATGTCCTGTCATTAATCTAAATTTCCCATTCAATATATATATATATATATATATATATATTACAAACAGGTTGTTATAATTTAGCTATAGTTTAGACAGGTTTAATATGATTATAGTTTATGAGACACTTCTTTTTTTACTTTAAAAAGATTTATGAATAATAGTTTCTTAGAAGTCTTACTATAAATATAATTTGTTAAAATTATATGCGTGTTAAATATAATAATAAAAATAAATTCTTCTAGCATTCATGGACTGTTTTTTTAAATTAGTTTCTTTTTGTTGTTATTAACACTGAAAGTGTGTTTTTAGACCGACGCATGAAAAAAATTCTTTGTTTAGTTAATAAGATTATGAGTGAGAAAAGTAGGATTTATAAAGACGGATGATATTCACACATTCCTTGGACACTTTAGGTGTTCTAGACGGTTCGTCTAGGCACTTAATTCAAGGAGGTATCGTGGAAAGTCTGGCACATAATTTAAGTGGTCTAGACCTAGACGATCCGTCTAGGACGTTGGTGTTTTTTTTAGTTGAAAAATGAGGATTTTGGTGAAGTAAATTGATTTTGTTGGAGGATGATGTATTTTTGAGTGAAAAAAAAGGTGTTTTGGTGGTGTAATTTGAGATGTTAAATTTTAAAAGTTTTTTTGTATAAAAATATCTTACCATTTTCGATCGCTTAAATATTTCATTGTTTTTACATTTTACTTTTTAAATATTACATTTCCATTAAAATATTATATTATTTAAATTTAACACTGTTTACAACATTTAAAAAAAATTTAAATATTGTATCGTGTAAATATTATTTAATATTTCGAAAATTATATTGTTTCTGTATTATATTTCAATGTCGATTCAAAACAAACAATCATTAAGTAATCGACTAACTGAAAACAAACTTAAATATAACATATATAACATAAGTTTGTACATCCATAACAATATATACAGATGAATACTAATATAAAAGATTAAAATGTATATACAACGAATAGGTAAATATAAAACATGAACATTCAGCTGGTCTATGCATCCTAGTCGGAATCTAATCTGGATCTGGGCTGCTGTGATGATGTGGTGCTCAAGGTGGTGGGAGCGGTATGACAGGTAACCCCTCTCTTTCTCGTCTATCCTGTGACTCCTGAACCAACCAACCCATCAAATCCATAAGCCTGTCAACGTCGGCTCATAATTGCGTATATGCTGCAACTCTCGGGGCATGACCTGGAATAACGTGCCGAGGAAACTGGGGTGCCCCTGGAGGTGGTGGTGGCTGTGGCGGTGCTGGTTCGTCTAAATCCTCCGGAGGGTCCTGAACGACCGCTGCCTCATCTGCCGAAGGATAGACCGGATCGAAGTGCTCCAGTAGGGCCTCCGGAATCCATAGCTCACCTCCGCGGGTTTTAAATCGCTCGCCGAGGAGGTCGAACCTCTTAACTAGCTTCATCCCCCGCAACGTCAAAAAACCAACTTATGGTATGGTCGGCCGTAAGTTGGGTCCGCTCCGGTAAATGACCCAACGAACGGGCAATAACGGTCACGTACGTGCCGCCATACAAAAATCCGTGCTCTGCCTTGCCGGTTGGGCCAGACCGTGTGCAAGTGCGCACGGCCTCTTGTACAATAAGCAATAGAAGAAAAAGAGGTCGGTGCTCGTACACCACTCACGGCTGTGGCCGCGAGACGTAATAGAAGTAGCGAGCATCCTATGTAGATGCCTGTAGATATTGTTAGCGAATATGGAAATTAATTTATAATAATAATAATCACAATAATAATTGTAAAAACGTACGTACCTGTACAATGGGTCATCAACATGTGAAATCCTCCCCTTCGCCCTCATGTGCTCCCAAGTGTCTTACCCCGTAACCACCTCCTAAAATCCCTAAAAGAGTGGGCCTATCCACCACTACTAGCCCTTGCGTATAAACATTTGTAGCGATCTCCTCCTACAGGTTTAAACCACCATGAACTGCAAACTCTGCTAGCACCATCGAACGTCAAACACTGGTAAGCCTAAAAGAAACCTCAGGCGGAGGGGGAGGAAACCTGTGGCTGTGGAGGCGGCTGGTCAACCCGAGGGGGGTGAAATGTGTCACACCCCAACCGATGGTGGAAACATCAGAGTGAGATGAACGAGATTGCTCGAGACATCATAACACTAATTGTGATAATATTTAATTAAACAACCGATCTCATTTCATTCATCAAATTTCAAACTACAACATAATTCGAATTCAAAATAACAACAGATGAGACAAGTTCAACAAAACGTAATAAAAAACTTAGTCATTCTATGTGTGTTTCTATGCCGATCCTACTAAGTTTCATCATACCAACTTCATCAACCTGCAACATGTTAAAAAGTATAGTTCAATAACAAGTATTGGCGAGTACACAAGTTTGATAACATAGCATAAGTAGTAAAAACGTTTAAACAAATCCACATGATAAGCTAGTATACGAGATTAATGTAAACAAGGCATGTGAGCTACAAGTCAATCCTCAAGTGTACCGTATAATAGATTAAAAGAAAACTTAGCATTGACCACAAGAATACGGGCGGTGCGTTACTCCTATAGCGCTATACATGTTAAGGAGACTTGATCGAAGTTAATGACATGTAGTATCACATAAGAATGTACCAAGTAAACAAATCGAGTATCACATAACTATAACAAGTGTGATGGATTGTTTGTGTGATTTCATAGAATAAAAGTGTGATTTAGTGTGTTTATGATAGATTAACATGTTGCACCAAAAAGTGTAAAGCATAAAAAGGGTGTCGAGTGTACTCACAGTTTTGCAAATTTTAATTCCGTGAAAGCGTTTAGGTTGATTAGGGAGACGAACACCGACTTATCCTACATAAGGAAACATAGGTGTGTGAGTATTGGAAGGACGATGGAGTTCGGTAATTTTAGGAATTTAAAGTATGCAAAAAGTATGTATAGTCAAAAGTATTTATATAGACGTTAACACTCGTTTTTTACACTATAAGCCCCGAGGGTGTTTGTGTTTTTATGGGTCATGCCAAATAGAATCGTAACGATGGTTAGGTCTTAGATAAAATAACCTAATAAAAAGGTCGTCGATGCGAGGAAGAGGGTATTGGTTCTTGACTGTAAACTTGTTGAGCTCACGATAGTTGATGCACATTCGGAAGGATCCTTCTTTCCTTTTGACGAATAGAACTGGAGCGCCCCAAGGAGAGGTGCTAGGACGTATGAAGCCTTTATCAAGAAGCTCCTGAAGTTGGCTAGACAACTCTTGCATCTCCGAGGGTGCTAGACGATAAGGGGATTTTACGACCGGAGTTACACCAGGGATGAGGTCGATGCGAAAGTCAACTGAACGAGGATGAGGAGGACCAGGAAGATCCTCTAGGAAGACATCAGGGTAATCAAAGACAATGGGAACTTCACTCACTCTTGGACCCTTATCTTTCTTTTCCATGGTGTGGGCAAGAAAGGCGAAGTATTCCTTACGTAAGTATTTGCTCGCTTGGATACACGACATAAGCTTGAGTCCTTTAGAAGGTTTCTCGCCATAGACGTGTAATGAATTGCCATTGGGAAGGGGAAGGCGAATGAACTTTTCAGAACAAATAACTTCAGCATGAACTTGCCTAAGCCAATCCATACCTACTATGATGTTGAAGCTACCCATTTGCATGGGTATAAGGTCAATGGAAAACGTATGATCATTGAGATTCTAAGAACAATTAGAAAGGACAAAATCGACGGTGACGGATTTTCCGTCAGCGACTTTGACTTCGACTTCGAATGATTTAGGCAACTTAACGTCTACACATAAGCAAAGGTTCTAATTCAACGGATACAAAACTTTTATCCGCACCAGTATCAAATAAACATGTAGCGTAAACATTGTTAACGAGAAACATACCCGAAATGACGTCGTTGGCGTTTTGAGCTTGTGCGGCTGTGATGACAAAGGCTCGACCGCGAGCTTGCTGCTGCTGCTGGTTGCTGTTGTTGCGCTGCGGGCAGTTGTTGGCGAAGTGGTTTGGATCTCCGCATTTGAAGCAGGCACGAGCGGTAGGTGCAAGTGGTCGGTTTTGGTTGGCGGTAGGGTTTTGGGGTGCTGTTATGGCTTGGGCTTGGTTAGTAGGGGCTTACAGAGCACTTCGACATTGTTGGGTGAAGCGTCCATACCTATTGCAAATAGTGCATAGGTGGCAAGGGGCAGTAACCGGATGGTGGAAAGGACAGGTGTTACACTTGGGATGCGGCCCAGTGTATGCTTTCTTGATAGGTTCGGGAGAGGCTAAGGCTAGCTGTTGAGGGTTTGGCGGAGTGACTACCACGCAGTTCTGGCTCGAAGCCTTCCACTTCTTGCCTTTGGTGTTGCTCCTTGGGGGTTTGGGTGAGGTAGGTTCGGTGAGGGCTTCGGTGGTGGCTTGATGGGCTTTCCTTAATAAAGCCTTGGAGGCTTCACGAAGGATGTGGTTATTGTTCAGTTGGGCAGATAGGCGAAAAGCTTCCTCAAGGGTTTTGGGGGAGGTGGTGTCAACAAGGTCCATGAGGTGGGGAGGGAGGCAGTGTATGTACTTGGCAACTGCCTTTTTGGCCGTGTTGACTTGGCTAGGGCAAATCACACTCAGCTGCTTAAAACGGGCCGTGAGGCGACGTTGTCATTTCCCACAAGCTTAAGGTTCCAAAACTCGTTCTCGAGTCATTGGCGCTTGTGGGGAGGACAAAATTCATTCTCCATCAGCTTCTTGAGCTTGATCCACGGGAGGGCGTGTGCGGCATCGTTACCACAAGCGTTACGCTCGGAAGTCCACCAATCGAGAGCCCTCGATCGGAATACTCCCGTAGCTTTCATGGTATGCAGGTGGTCGGGACAACCACTTTGGAGAAGTCACCTCAATGGCGTCAAACCATTGGAGTAACTTGGTTGCGTCCCCTTCGCTGGTGAAAGGCTGGGGGTTGCAGGGGCAAAACTGCTTATGGGAAAAGGTTGATTTAGGTGGTTCTGCCTTGGAGTCGACGGAGGTGTGGGGTGATTCGGCATTGGGTGAGGGTTGAATTTTGCTAACAATCTCAGGTATGACCTTGGCCATATGCTCGGCCATGAACTTCATACAGTCCTTTATGGACATTGAGTCGGAATGGGACCTTGATTTGGACTTCTTCTTGCCCATAACGCTTTGAGAGGAAGACATCTAAAGGGTTCGACAATAGAAGAGAGATTAAGGCTTTGATCATAATGCGTTTTATAAAAGAATTCATTTTTGAGCATATAAGTATCATGTAACACGTATGAATTCACATAGTTAGCATGGGCATACAAGCATTCAAAAGCATAAACGCGTATAATTTGTGTAAGGAGTATAAATTTAGTTGGTTCACCAGGATTATTATTATTATTGTTTTTGGTTACGAAAGGTGTGCGAGTTGTGCATCGGGTTGGAAATGAATAAGGTAACAAGTATTATAAACACATGATAATTGAGATACATAAAAGATAGGCTTAATAAAACATAAGATTGTTTCGGGTTGAGAAACGTCGACTATTCCAAAGTGAATCGAGATCCTCTCAAATTAGAGAAACGTGCTTTGGCCTATAGGTAAAATGCTCTCGTCGAGAAACGATTAACGACACTTTACCCTTCCAGTTACTACACATCTCTAACGATCGAAAAATTGAAATTTTGGCGAGATTGAAAATCGAGGAATGGGACTAGTTGACAAGGTGCGGGTTTCACCCCTAACTTGACAACATCGTACCCTAAGTGTGGTTGGTTCTTACCGAACGAGGAGCGAATTCCGACTCGTTGGTAAGGGTCCACTAGAGTATAAAATGGACATTCCCATCAAGATGTGGATTTCACTCCTAACTTGATGGTGTAATTTCGTGTAAAATCGAACACGCGGATTGAGAGTGATCACCAAAGTGCGGTTTCACTCCCTATTTTGGTGAGATCCTCTCGTTTATAGTATGAGTGTCTTCAAGTGTGTAAGTTGTGTAAGTATCTTAGGAAAGACACAATGCAAATATATTAAGACAAAAGAAATAGGAAAAAGCAAATAGGAAGAATTAACATTTTAAGCATGAATCAAGAAAGGTCAAGTGGGACACTTAAACCATAGACTAAGTCGAAACATGGAAATTCTACCTAATTCCCTATAGTTATGGCTCTAATACCAATCTGTCACACCCCAACAGATGGCGAAAACATCGGAGTGAGATGAACGAGATTGCTCGAGATATCATAACATAATTGTGACAATATTTAATTAAACAACCCATTTCATTTCATTTATCAAATTGTCAAATACAACATAATTAGAATTCAAAGTAACAACAGATGAGACAAGTTCAACAAAACGAAATAAATAACTTAGTCATTCCAAGCGTGTTTCTATGCCGATCCTACTAAGCTTCATCATGCCAACTTCATCAATCTGCAACATGTTAAAAAGTATAGTTCAATAACAAGTATTGGCGAGTACACAAGTTTGATAACATAGCATAAGTAGAAAAGGTTTAAACAAATCCACATGATAAGCTAGTATACGAGATTAATGTAAACAAGGCATGTGTGCTACAAGTCAATCCTCAAGTGTACCGTATAATAGATTAAAAGAAAACTTAGCATTGACCACAAGAATACGGGCGGTGCGTTACTCCTATAGCACTATACATGTTAAGGGAGGCTTGATCGAAGTTAATGACATGTAGTATCACATAAGAATGTACCAAGTGAACAAATCGAGTATCACATAACTATAGCATGTATGATGGATTGTTTGTGTGATTTCATAGAATAAAAGTGTGATTTAGTGTGTTTATGATAGATTAACATGTTGCACCAAAAAGTGTAAAACATAAAAAGGGTGTTGAGTGTACTCACAGTTTTGCAAATTTTAATTCTGTGAAAGCATTTAGGTTGATTAGGGGGACGAACACCGACTTATCATACACAAGGAAACGTAGGTGTGTGAGTATTGGAAGGACGATGGAGTTCGGTAATTTTAGGATTTAAAGTATGCAAAAAGTATGTATAGTCGAAAGTATTTATCTAGACGTTAACGCTCGTTTTTGACACTATAAGCCCGAAGGGTGTCTGTGTTTTTATGGGTCATGCCCAATAGAATCGTAACGATGGTTAGGTCTTAGATGAAAATAACCTAATATTAGGACAAGTAACCATATGGTCATCGTCAAAGGTTCGGTTATATTTATTATTTACATATATATAGTTTACATATATATAGTTTACATATATTATTACAAGTTTATCATAGATTTCATATAAGTCATGGATGTCATATAGTCATAGAAGTCATGCATAGAGGTAGGAGGATAATCGTCCTAAACCTCTTTCGTAAGATTCACCAATACACAAATTGCCACAAGGACAATCCGGATGGTCAAGATAAAGTACTTCACTAAGCTACGCTTCGAACCGAATAAGCAAGCTAGGTGCGTGCATCCCGAACATGGCAACATTTGGAGATGTGTCGTAGCCTTGTTACTCAAGTGAAGGTGAACCGTAGCTTAATGGATAGAAATCATCAAGTGAGGGGTGGATTGAAAGTTGGATAGCCAAGGCCTCCATGTAATCACACCTACGCCAAACACAAGCTTGAAAGCTTGGATGGCTCAACACTTGTGGGTTAGAAACCCTAGTAAAAAGTACAAGTTTAGATGTATGTTATACCTCTTGATTTTGCATGGAACAAGTCTAGCTAGCTCACTAACCATAAGCTTGATTAGAGGCACAAGTAGCATAGAGTTGTTATGGTTAAAACAAGTTTAAGAAAAGTTTATAAGTTTAACTTCCAAAACAGAAAGTTTGGCCCTAAAAATGGTATTGTTCCACCTTGGTTTTCCATGGAAAACCTATGGTAACATCCCATGGGGCTTAGCAAACATTGTTGAGGAAGAAAACACAAAGAAAACTTTGAAACTTATAAAGTTTGAAAAGATAAAAATGGGCAGAAAGTTTAACACACTTTTGGACCTCAAAATGATGAGGTTTCACCTTAGTTTGCCCAAGAAAACTTGTGAGAACCTTCCTAGTGGTTATCCAAGGGTGTTAGAAAAAGAAAAAAAGGTTTAAAGGAAGAAGGAAGTGAGTTGAAACTCACTTGAAAGCTGAAGTGTTTCAGCAGAAAGTTCTGGATGGTTTGAGAGGATTTGTGAAGTGTTGGAGGCTTGTAAAAGTGAGAAAAGGTTGGGAAAGATAGGGTTTTATAGAGGGAGATTAGGGTTTGAATTAGGGTTGCATTAATGAGGATTAGGTGGTTGTTGGACTTGAAACTTGAGAGCATGTGAGAGAGACAACTTTCGTAAGCTGTCCTCTTTTTTTGTTATTTCATAAATATAATTGTTATTCTTTGTGTATATTTGTTATATTTTAAGTATGTTACAAATGTAGGTTGTTTAGAAGATTAAAATCAAGGTCTAGGGTCCTTTAAATTCCTAAAAAAAAGACTTGATTACATAGAAGTGCTATAATACAAATTGGACAAATTGTATGATGCCAAAAGCTTAAATCTTTGTGTTACAAATCACTACTCATCTTGCTTGACTTGAATTTTAAGATTCACAAACGTATACTAGGTATTCATGAGTCTTTTGAATCGATTAATCGTGCAACAAATAAACTTACGTTCTTAATTGTGAGCATGCTTAAAGGTTGTGGATTTCGCATAATTGATCAATTTGATTACAATCAAAGCCTTAGATTTACAAAGATTCGGAAATGAAATACGATTACAAGGTTTGGACTTTCCGATTATAGAAACACGAAGCGAACTTACTAAAAACGGAAAGTTACAAAGGCTAAGCGTTACAAAATGTGAATGTTGATAAAAACTCGATCAGCAGCTCCCTGTAGCTGGCGTGCTAGCTGATGGGTGGTCCATTAGACAACCGTCAAGTGCTTTAAAACGATCAATATTCCGCACTTAATTGGGGTAATTGTTATGATTTGATAACTACGGTGTATATGGCCTTGCAGGTATCGAAGAGCATAAACAAGTGGTTTTAACGTGCTTTGATGGGAGCTTGCACTTGGCTAAATGAAGATAAAAACTTGGAGAGTTGATACAAGAACCAAAATGGAAAATTTGCTGTGCACCGTAAGCTACGGTGGGCACCGTAGCTTACGGTGGTGTCTGATCTTTATATGCACCGTAAGCCAGTCGCTTGATGCCGTAAGGAAATTTTGCCCGCAGTAAGCTACGACGGGCACCGTCGCTTACGGTGGTGACCTGCGAGAAAAGTGTAACTACCCATTTTAACTCGGTTTTCAAGGGACTTTTGGCATAGCAATCATGAGAAAACATTTTGTAGAGGCTAGAGGGCGATTTTGGGTGTCTCATTTGGTTCAAGAATAATTTATAACATTTTGTTTGTTTTTTATGATTCATATGAACATAACATTTGAAGGTGTGATTATTTGCAAGATCATGAGTGGCTAAACTTGTTGTGATCATCCTAGGTGAAAGGTTTGCTTGAAAGAATTGTGTTTTAATCTTTAATTTCTAAAATAATAGACTTGCAATGTTTGTAATTTATTATGGTGTTTGAATTTGTTGGTAAACTATTGATTGATGTTTTGATCTTAGCCTTAATCGTACGTTCTTGGTGTCGTTGACAATTGAGATATCACGGGAGGGTTTAGGGTTGGATATTGATTAATTGGTCATCGGATAACAACCTCGCATCTTAGTAATCCGAGTACTTAGTTCCAGTTTATCATGAACAAATAGTTATACACGAGTCATGTCTATGTGACTCTTTCTAGTTGGATTTGAAACACAAGTGTTTATTGAAACTGGAAACTTTGGATGATTACTTGCTTCTAATTTGGTAAATAACCAATAGTTGAATTGCAATTTGTTTAATTTTAAAACCAAAACACTGAAAATTATGAATTTATTTCCTTGCATTTATATAAATTAGTCAATTTATGTGACACCCCGGCTTTTCCACAGCCAATCAAACATCGGTGGGCCCGGGTGGGGAATATCGTGACGTAAGTTGATAACATCATAGACAATTAAACACAGTACAGCGGATGTCTTGGAATTAAATTACTATTACAAACCAAATATTCAAAATCCAAAATAATATACATGCTCGTAATAGAAGATCCATAGGCGGATCGTAAATTGTACAAAAGAAAGAATATAAAACAGACTTTGGGCAGATCTAGGATTTGCAAGATCCTCTTATCACTACCGAGCACTTCCAGCCTTTTTTCGTATTGTACCTGCAAGCTTAGTCTTTTGAAAATACGTCAGCTTTCGCTGGTAAATACACCCAACTGACTCATTTTGAAAACATTTAAATAAAATGTTTTAAGTGCGTATCAGCACAAAATCTTTATAACTTGGGAAAGTTGACGTTGCAACCTTGTAAACAGTTTCCACAAGTTTGTCCATACATACAGGGCCAGTGCGAAAACCGAGACATGATTAACTACACACCACTTATGAACTCACGAAAGAGTTATCCCTAATGACATGGGTAGTTGCATTTGAGTGTCTGCCGGGTGTTGCTACACTCCGCACTAAGGTCGTGGCCATTATCTAATCTAATGAGCCGAGGATATCCAGGACACGGTAGTTAACCCCTGATGTTTAAGTTATCAAACAAAACTAATTAAAACAGAATATGTGGATTTACTAGCCACAATCCGGCATTCGATTGATCCTATTTTCGACCAAGCGGTAATAGTTTACCGTCACCCAAGCCCGTATAGGGGAAATAAGTCGAGAGTATTTACCTGAGCTAGTCTTCGTTTAAACGCAAGATTCATTAACTCAGCCATACACAAAAGCACTAAGTGAAGATATCATTTACCGGAATGTCTCAGTCTGGATTATGGCATAAGCTAACCAATTAAATACTAACGGTCTTTCTTAAGTCATGACTTAGACCGACTAGCGTACATGATCAAAACGTATAACGCTAGATTAAACGATGATTAGATAGAATGTAGTTTAATCCCAACAAGTACTTGACTTGTTTAATATGGATAAACTATAAACATTCTGGATTTTGAGACCTAAATGACAAGGTCAGACCTGTTTTGCTTAAACCGTACGCATATCAGCGATATGGGTAACCGGATAAGTGATGAAAAGTTCTATATGCTATTATATTTTAAATAAGTTGTAACATCAGTAGGATATCAACTTATATGCCCGTTAAGGTTTTAAAATGAAACTATGCCTCATAAGGGCATTTTGGTCAAAATGGTATAATTACGGAAACTTGTGCATAAACTTAGTTCTGATTATGATCATGTAATATAACCTCAGAGGGTTATGATAATTATATTACAATATAATGCAACTTTAGATCAGTATCTAACTAAGCTAAATCGGGTCAGAATAGAAAGTCAAAGTAGAAGTCAAACTTTGCGACTTTCGGTTGCGAACCGACCCTAGAACTGAAATTGACTAGCCGAACATGTTCTTACATGTTCTAGTAATTATTACCAACTTGTTTAAGTGTCAAAACATGTTTCATAACATATATAAGATCAAATTATAATATTTCCGAAAAATGGTATGTTTGACTTTTTAATATAATAACTTTGACCCGTCAATTGGTCTAGCAAACGTGATCTTCAGGAGGTGCCCTTTATAGGGTCTAACACCTACCTTATTACGATCACTTAGCCATGTTATTACGAACAATGGCTAGACCATAATGGTCTTAACCGAAAGTCAAGGCGTTTCCCGCAAAACGTTTGACTTTTGGCTATAAAAGCCTATAAACGAGAATGCAAGAGGAAGGAACACTTACAAGTGGTTCCTAGAATGCAATAGAACTAAGTTGGATGCTCCTTTCAGTTAGGAACTTCTAGAGGAGGGAGATAGAGTTGTGAATGAGAAAGGTGCAAGTTTAAATGGTGAACCTTGGCACCTATTTATAGTTGGAGAGCTTGAAGGAGGTAATGCCAGGTGTTAATGGGTGTAAGAGGAAGCTTATAAGTGTCCTAAAACGTGGCATAGCAGTTTGGAAAAGCCATGGTTTCGAATCAAATGGTTTTTGGCAATTTGTGTGGAGGCCAAGCAAATTTTCTGCAGACACAGGCCTCTCGCGTCCTGCGAGAGGCCAAGGCCTTGCCTCTCACGCCCGCGAGCGCCCCGTAGTCAATTTTAAAGTTTGACACTTTTTGCCCCTTACCTTATAAAACCTTCTAAAATACCTTTTTAGTATATTTAGCCCTCTGTAACCAATATTTGGCATACCCGGGAGTATTCCCGGACATTGTTGAGCTCTCAGTTTGTTAAAAGGTCACTCAGAGGTATAAATTAACATGTTGACACTTTTAACCCCTCCGTTATCCAACTTTCACATATTTAGGATTTAATCCCTCTCGTCCAATAAATGGAACATATGAGAGTTAGGACTTCATAAAGGATCACTCAGAGGCTCACTTTAAGCATGTTGACATATCAGTCACTCAGAGGCTAGGCATGTTGACAAATCACTCACTCAGAGGCCAAGTTTAAGCATGTTGACACCTATACTCCCTATTAGTCTTTAATAGACTAAAAAAAATACAACACGTGTCACTATACTATTGGACACGATTTTACGAGGTGTTACAATTTATTATAAACTTTAGATAGCACATATTCCACAAACTTCTTGTGTTCGTTACCCACTTACCACTAGCTATTAGTAGTGTTTGGATTAAATTTACGTGAGACTACGACATCACGTCAAATTTTGGCGCCATTGCCGGGGAGATATCAAAGAATCCATGGGATACGTTTATTTTCAGTTAGAGCGTAACAGCCGCATCAGTACAGACACATGATCAGGCTGTTAGCCGTTCATGGTGAAGGTGGAAGTGGTAATGGAAGCGGTGCGTTTGCATTTGGTGAGTTTTCAGAGATGATGACTTCCATCTTTGGACCTCCTCAGCCGCGCTACTATTAGTCAGGTGGTGTTCTTCCTTTGAATATTATTGTAAACATTAGTTTGTTTTTGTTGATGGTTGGGCGGAATGGTGGTGTATCGTGGTTGATATTCATGTTTTGGGTTGTGGTAGTACTGGTGGTGTTTATTTCGTGTTTAAAAAAAAAGAAATTTAGGATTTGAGAGTGGACCTGAAAATGAAGTTGAGGTAGCTTTAGTGATCGTTTCCTTCAAAACCATACATTAGGGTCAATGTATCTCAAATGTGGAGATGTGGGAAATTTTTGAGATTTTAAAATATTTTAAACCAAACAAAACAATTATAAAATTTAAAATTTAACCTTAATCCACATGACACATTGGTATCCTTTTTATCCTTTCATGGTGAGTTTTGGGCCACATGGGTGTTTACTAGAAATTAATTCTTTGGTTTGAGTGGTAGTGTGTGATTTGTGTTAATAGAACTTGTGTAATATATGCTTGTCGAAACCTAAGTGTAACATGCTTGTGAAGATGATAAGGGCATTTAGGTAGCCTCGTCTAGATGTGTGAGAGTGTGGGCTTGGGGGTTGGACCTCATAAGATAAATTTATAAGCTTGGTAGTGAGAGGAACGGGGGTTTGGTCATTAGTAGCCAAAATTGAGCTTTATAACATTCATGTGTAACCCAAGCCTATGTCCTACAAAATTCTACCTATTGATCGACCCGGTTTAGGAGCTTAGTTTGTATTGTTGATGTTGAGGTGTATGTGTTCTTCGTTTAATGTTTGATCTTAGAAAAAAAGTAGAGAAAAATAGTGAAGTTGTGTAAATAGTAATGGTTGTTTTTGTTTTTTGTACTAATAAAACCGGGCCAATTCAATGAGCTACATGCATAGTATATCCCACCAATTCTCACCTTTACACATAGCCTCGTTACAACCCGAAAAGTCCTTTTGATTTGTAAGGATGTTAGGCATTTTGTAGGTGGAGATTTGATTATTATACAAGCTTATTGTCTCACAATCACGCACTATTATTGAGTGATCTAGCATAACCTTGCTAGTAACATTTTTGTCACCGAGATGAGAGTTATTGTGAGGGGTGTGTCATTTGGTATGATGGTTAATTGACAATTGGACGACATGTTTGTGTTTGGTTTACACTGCGATCACTTTTAAGCTTGAAAATGCTTTTAATGTGTTGCTTAGGGCAAGCAACGGTTAAGTGTGGGGATGTGATGGGTAGTCCATTGGACAACCCTCAAGTGCTTTAAAACGATCAATATTCCGCACTTAATTGGGTTAATTGTTATGACTTGATAACTACGGTGTATATGGCCTTGCAAGTACCGAAGGGCATAAACAAGCGGTTTTAACGTGCTTTGATGGGAGCTTGCACTTGGCTAAATGAAGATGAAAACTTGGAGAGTTGATACAAGAACAAAAATGGAAAATCTGCTGTCCACCGTAAGCTACGGTGGGCACCCTAGCTTACGGTGGTGTCTGATATTTATATGCATCGTAAGCCAATCACTTGATGCCGTAAGGAAATTTTACCCACCGTAAGCTACGGCGGGCACCGTAGCTTATGGTGGTGACCTGCGAGAAAAGTTAACTGCCTATTTTAACTCGGTTTTCAAGGGACTTTTGGCATATCAATCATGAGGAAAGGTTTTGCAGAGGCTAGAGGGCGATTTTGGGTGTCTCATTTGGTTCAAGAGCAATTTATAACATTTTGTTTGTTTTCTATGATTCATATGAACATAACATTTGAAGGTGTGATGATTTGCAAGACCATGAGTGGCTAAACTTGTTGTGATCATCCTAGGTGGGGTTTGCTTGAAAAAATTGTGTTTTAATCTTTAATTTCTAGAATAATAGACTTGCAATGTTTTTAGTTTATTATGGTGTTTGAATATTTGTTGGTAAACTATTGATTGATGTTTTGATCTTAGCCTTACTCGTACGTTCTTGGTGTCGTTGACAATCGAGATATCACGGGAGGGTTTAGGGTTTGATATTGATTAATTGGTCATTGGGTAACAACCTCGCATCTTAGTAATCCGAGTACTTAGTTCCCTTTTATCACGAACAAATAGTCATACACGAGTCATGTCTATGTGACTCTTTCTAGTTGGATTTGAAACTCACGTGTTAATTGAAACCGGAAACTTAGGATGATTACTTGCTTCTAATTTGTTAAAAAAACCAATAGTTGAATTGCAATTTGTTTAATTTTAAAACCAAAACACTGAAAATCATGAATTTATTTCCTTGCATTTAGATAAATTAGTCAATTTATTATAAACTTTAGATAGCACATATTCCACAAACTCCTTGTGTTCGATACCCACTTACCACTAGCTATTAGTCGTATTTGGATTAAATTTACGTGAGACTACGACATCACGTCACTAGCTAAGTCAAATAGATGACGCCACGTCGAATCCACGGGAATGAAATAACACAGTCTCACCAATCACCTCGATAGCATCCTAGTTGACCGCGGCATGCGATCCAATGTGCATCCTCCTAAGCTTCGGCGAAAACGGGCGGCATTGAGTCGGGAGAAACTCCAGGTATAGGTGATCGTGTGGTGAATCCGCCGGCGTTGGCGGAGCCCGCCGCTGACCATGTGGATGCGGAGCCCCGTGTATCTGATCCTCAACCTCGTCCATAATCAATCTACAAAAAAAAACCGTATACGTACAAAAATACTAAAATTATAAAAATTATTATAATTATAACAATTACAATTAAATCAATAATAACAACAATAATAATAATTAACATAATAATAACAATAATAATAAAAATAATAATAACGATTAAACAATAAAAAACAAACAATAATAACAATAATTAACATTAATAATAACAATTAACAGTAGTGATAACAATATAATAACAATTAACAATAATAATAAATCAATTAACAATAACAATAAGAAAAATAATAACAATTAACAATAACTATAACACAAACAATAACAATTAACTAAAAAAATAAATGGGGTCGTCTATTCGTCCATGGGTAGACGCCCCGTCTTGTTAGACCCAAAACCCACCATCTTCAACACATAACACCCAAAATCATCAAATTATGTTCCAGCCTACGGTCTAAATGTATAATACATTCAAGAATAATGAAGTATAGTTTAGAATACATACCTGAGATGCTTGTAATCGAAAAAATATGGTCCAAATACGCCTGATCCAGCCTTGTTATACGTATGTGTGTGTGTAGAGTTGTTGGGTCGTATGCAGGTGGTCGTCTAGGTTATCCACTCATATATGACCAATGGACGGGGCTTTAGACCTAGACGACACGTCTTGAAGAATTACCATTTTACCCCTGAGTTGCCTCTGTCTAGGCCTAACTCAGGGGTAAAATGGTAATTAAAAAATTGAGAAGAAAATATCTCAAATGGTTAATTACCATTTTACCCCTAAATTAGGCCTAGACTAGGGGCAACTCAGGGGTAAAATGGTAATCACCAAGACGGAGTGTCTAGGCCTAGACTACCATTCTACGGGAAATGGTTAATTACCATTTTACCCTTGAGTTAGGCCTAGACGGGGGCAACTCAGGGGTAAAATGCTAATTAACCATTTCCCTTTTAAATTTAAACACTTTTAATTTGCCGCTCAAAGTATACGCTGCATCTAGCCCTAGACGGGGCGTCTGGTTCTTCAATATTACCTTTATACCCCTGGATTAGGCCTAGACTGGGTGCAATTTAGGGGTCAAATGGTCTTTTGGCCAACCACAGACGTCCAGTCGAGGTCTGCATGAGGCGTATATTCATATTTTTATCTATTTCTTTTATACAAAAAATCATATTAATTAAACAAAAATCATATTAATTATACAAAAAATCATATTAACTATACAAAAAATCATATTAACTATACAAATATCATGTTAATTATACTAAAAATCATTCTTCTGATTCACTATCGATGAAATTAATACTCGGGTTTGGATTTGGTGGGGGATTCATTATCGATGTATACCATTCTAAACGAGGTGTGTACATATATTGCCATTGTTCTGCAGCGGGTCTTCGGTGCCCATAGCCCGTTTATTGTCGGTATTGGATATTGCCCTTCAAGCTTAATATATATGAAGTGGTTATCGTTAACATGTGCAAGCGTTATCATTCGTGGTTCTCGATCAGTCGGAGGACTCAATATCGGCAAGAAGGTGGAACTCCCATCGATGCTTAACAGGTGCACCACGATACCATACCTTTGTGCAATATGAAGCCCTGCGTAGGGGAAGTCCATCCAGTGAGTGGGGGGACAACGTTCCACTGAATCCCAAATTAGGCCCTCATGATGTGTGTTAAAATATCCTTCGTCCCATGCTTCAAATATTGGCAACCAGATCGATGCGTTCTAATCCATCTCCTGTACAAGGTCTTTTCGAATGTGCCCTCATAAACGTTCTCCCATACCCAAGCCCACAACCACAGACCGAAACCCACAATGACCGTCTGGCCTCACATCTTGTATGCATGAGATGTGCGGGTGAAACAATATCAGAAGGACATACTTAAACCTTTGATGATTGACACATTCTTGTCGCCCACTATCAACGAAAAACTGTTATTGTCTCGTATCTCTTTTTAAGAACTAGTTGAACGACGTCGACCCGCTTTGTGTTTTTTGACTTTATGACCGACTGTTGAGAGGCCTGGGACGGAACGTACGAGCTGTGGCGGGGGCATCGTATGTACTTTGTTAGGAACCTTCAAAGCTCGTGTTTGCATCACTAAAGGAGCTTCTCCTCAATTCTTCGTCTCTACGGGCGGCCTCGTCAAACCATTGTTGTACTTGCTTTGTTGTTGGCCGTCCACGAGTATTTTGTGGATAATCGGTGGTTTCTTGGTAGATTTGGTTGCAGTCAACATCGCTTTAATCTTTGACAACAAGCTTTTTTTCTGAGCAAAGGGGTGTGACTCTAACTGTTGCCTAACAATATTGAGCTCTTCTAACACGTCAACGTCATCCTGTATCAGTTTACATGGTTGAAAGTTAAGCTTCTGCCAGAAGATGTCTACGTCTTCGAGTTGAATCGGACGCTATGCACGGTTAAAACAATGCACTGTTAAAGTCACATGATTAACGAACATATATAACACACATCGTTGTAAGTTTAACAAGTATTACCTGCACGTACGTACTTTTCAAGCCTACAAGCACACGACAACCCACAGCTGTACCACATCTGACAACCATGTGATGAATGAAAGCGCTGCAACACATCTAGTTTCCTAAGTAGCTCTCCACTCGATAAGTCAAGCGTTGTATGAGAAACTTTTCCACGTAGGTGGTCAAACAACGGGTTTTGTGGCGGTTCATTATTTTTTCGATGCTTTCTCGAAAACTCTTCCTTATTTCACTGTATTGTGTTTCAACTATATCTTGGAGATAACTAAGTATATGGACCAACGAGCTCCTATCCTGGACGTATCTCTTTAAATTGGCGTGTTGACTCTTAACTCTATTTGCGGTACGCTGAGCAAAGTTGCGACTCGGATCAATCCACGCAAAGACGAACATTTCCTTGTAATCTTTCAACCAGTTATTATACACGTATGTAAAGACCCCTAAAAAGTAAAAATAATTTATTAACTGTACATAGGTGAGTCATATGTTATTAAAAAATTTACTTGAATGTTTGCACTCCATAAGTTGCTTTTGCAGGTGGTCTCACACAGCCACCGGGTAACACGGGCAACCGGTTTTTCTACTTCCGGCTTTTCTAACTGTTGTTGTAGTATGGTGCTCACCACCACGGTCACATTCAAGCCATACCATCCCGATCCTTCCCCAATTTTCTTTGATCATCGTGTCACAATAACGAAACCATCCACGTTTACCGTTTCCTGTGCCTAGTTCTTTAGTTCATCTAGAGAGTTGAAAACCTGTAACATCGATAGCGTTATGTTAGATTTTATATTTATTCATAGTCTAACGTAAATAAATAAGTTTGATACCATCTTTGTGAGGTACGAATTGCCTGCGTTGGGGGTGCCTCACCACCATAACCTCCACCGTTAGGATAGTTTTGTTGAGCGTACAAAGACTGTGATGCATTGTAACTTTCATAAGGATTTCTCAGGGAAATGACTTGCTGATAACCACGTCTCCTCCGTATCCATCCAGATAGTGTTGTTGCAGTAAGAATATTCACATCCGCATCCATAATCCAGAAACCCTTGTTGTGCCGGATAACATGGTTCATCAACATGGTATGAGTCATCTACAGGGGATGTTTCATCAACAGCGGGATGCGTGTTCAAATTTAGAAACGGTCTGTTTTGATTTCCTTGTACACTAGACACAACCTCATCTTGCTCGTTAGAATCGGGCACGCCCATCTCCTCCTAAAAAACGGTATCATCATTAGTAAATAATTAAAACAACAAGTAATTTAAGCTAATAACTGTCACCGAAATGGCTTCGGGCACCCATGACTCGCCAAAATACGGCCTAAAGAAATAGTTGTCGTCCTAGTATGATTACATTTCAGCACCTTTGAATGATATTAAATAGAAGGCAAAAAAGAAGCAGAGAACATCGGACTCTTTCTTTTTTGAGGTTAAAGAATGCTCTGCATGTCCCTATTTCAACTATTTGAATTCCAATATATATGCCCCGTACACTCTAGATGCCCCGTATTACTTATCACGTGCATTACCAACCATAGTCAAATCAGTTTGCAAGACGCCCTATCTGGGCCTAGACGACCCGTCTTGGGTCTTTGGTATATTGCCCCCGTCTAGGCCGAAACGTCCCGTCTGATGTGACTGATTTGACATGGTATGAGGTTAGAGATCTGGCCGGAGACAAAAAAGCCCTAGACGGCCCGTCTAGGCCTAGACTAGGTGTCTGTGAGGGGTGTGGAAATAGGCATATGGGTGTCGGAATATGTAGACCCTTTAAAAAAAAAATACCTGTTTTAATAAATCTTTTTTAAATAACCCATTTTGCTAAATAAATTTTCCACCAACACCCTTTTACGAAATAAATTCTAATAAACACAAACAATATTAGAAGTTAAGAGTTAAGTTCACGTACAAAGAGCCTTATCGTACAAAACGCACGAAAGGCATGAAAAAGCCAATAAAAAAAGCATGGTGACATTTTTGTAATTATTTGTTTGTAGGGTAGTTATCAAAATTATTCGAAAAATGATCTTGTAGAGTAATTTTGATCTTGTAGAGTAATTTTGCAAAATGATCTTGTAGGGTAATTATCAAAATTACTCTACAAGTGTATCAAAATTACTCTACAAGATCATTTATAGAGTAATCATGATACTCTACAAAATTACCCTACAAGATCAAAATTAACTTATAAGATAAAAATTACTGTACAAGATTATTTGTAGAGCAATTATGATGCTCTACAAAATTACTCTATAAGATCAAATTACCCTATAAGATCATTTTACAAAATTACCCTACAGCATCAAAATTACTTTACAAGATCATTTTACAAAATTATCCTATAAGATCAAAATTATCCTTTATGATCATTTGTATGGTAATTTTGATAATTACTTTACGAGTAAATGATTACAAAAATACCATCACGTTTTTTATCTTTTCACTGTATTTGTACCTATGAGTAGATAATTACAAATATACTATCGCTTTTTTTTATCTTTTCATTTAATTCATACGTTTTATATAATAAGGGTATTTGTAAGTATCACCTGCCAAAGTGAGTCAAATATGCATTGTCCCACCAAATTTTAAATTACCGTGTCTGACTTCAAAGAAATGATCTTCGTATATTTCAAAATCGATTGTATTGTTTTGACTTTTCCGTCTTGTTTTTCATGCAAAGTTTGCTTTTAGAAAAAGAAAATCTTCCAGCAACATCTTCATCTTTTCAAGGAATGGTCTTGAGCCTTGATCTATCTATTTATTTTGTGTATTTTGTATGATTTTATATAGATTAGGTGTTGTTTTTAATAGTTTTTAGCTTGAATTTATTAGTTTATATTCTTGTGGTATTGGTGCGTAAAAGGAGAAAAAACGAAGAAAAGCTATCAAGAAATGAGCACCCGGTAGCAAAAGGAATGTCCGGATATACGACAGAGATTTGTTCCCTTTGTAAGATCGAATCAGACCTTTCCATTAAATGTAGATCTCTTCTATTAAACAACCTCGCTGCCCGATTCTCTTTCCTATTCGAGCATTTATGCCATTGAGAGGTCATGTCGCCCGTGTCCCTGCGGAACAATGTCCATCCACGCCAGCATGGACCTTGTTCTAAGACCTTTGACTGTATCCCTTTTTTAAAGATAGGAGATTTATTGGGTTTGGGCTTAACTCTCCAGACAGACGATATGAGCCTCTCACTAAAGAGAAATGGAAAGCCCAGACAAGGGGCCCAATGACGAACCCTCGTCATTAGAAATAAAAGTTTATTTCTAAGAAAAGATGTGAAATCTATTTTAAAAGTTCCATGTATAGCACGATTCTCAGCAAAAAGAACATCAATATTTTAGTGGGCTAAATGTATAGTCAATGAGCATAGCTGAAGACTCAATGAATACTTGAGTCAAGGTTACTAGAGGATTGCTGGTTGAAACACCCACTGACGACACGTTTTGAATCTAAGTTCGGAACTATCAGAAATTATGATATATTATTGAATTGAAACAAGAACCAAATATTCAATACAAGAAATAGACAATTTGCACATGTGCAAAAGTAAGCAAAACAAGAGACCAGAATCAGAAACTATGATATTTTATTGAATTGAAACAAGAACCAAATTTTATATACATACATTTTATATGAATGGGAATAATTTCAGGCAGTTTTATGATATTTCTTCATTTGTTCAGTTAAATTACGAATTTTGTATTGTTTAAATTTACAGTTAAGTCATTGGTTTTGTATTTTTCCTCTAAGTCAAATTACGATTTCGTCCTCGTTCAAATTTACAGTTTTGCCATTGCTTTTGTTTTTTCCCATGTCAAATTACGATTATGCCCCTGATGTAATATAACAGTGATACCATCGTTTTAGTGTTTTTTATTTTGACAAAACTATGATAGTGTTTTGTTTTAATTGGTTTACTCTATGTAATTTTTATTCATGCCAGGCGACTGCCTGACACACACGCTCATTTGTTCTGAAAAATTGTAGTTTTGCCCCAAGTTTAAAATTATAGTTTTTCCATCATTTTAGTTTTTTTTAGCAAAAGTATGTTAGTGTTTTGTTTTAATTGGTTGACTCAGTGTAATTTTTTTAGATCGTTTCATGAGTACCATGTACAAGTAACTGAAACACAGATTTACATGTTATGAGAAAGACGGTTTAGGGCCCCGCAGCGCAAACGGGTAAAAACTAGTTGGAGGGGTATGGTCCCAAAAACCTTGCGTCTGTGCAGGGAACCATACCCTCAACAGCATAATTACAAGGATAACCTTGCACGCAGCATGCAATGGTGCGCCTTCCTTGGAAACAATAGGCACACAATGAACCTTGCGCACTTAGCGCAATGGTAAATTAGACCAACACCAATGGGTCATACAATGAACCTTGCGTACTCACGCAACGGTAAATTAGACCAACACCAATAGGTTATACAATGAACCTTGCGCACTCAGCGCATCGGTAAATTATACCAACACCAATAAGTCACACAACGAGCCTTGTGTTACTTGGCGCAAGCTACTAGACCGTACGCGAAACATACAACCCTCTAGTCATAAATCTTAAAACCTTGCAAGGGCAAGACAAACATGAAAGCACCTCATAGTCTTGTAAATAAAAGGATTTGCCCCTGCCACCCTGCGCTGGCGGGAAAATACTGATAGCCTCGCAGAAGGGGTAAGCACTAAGAGGTGTTGACCATACTCAAAGATACAGAGTGGAAAAACTGTGACGAATGGTTACTCGGCAGGTTGCGTCTGACAGCATCAAATGAACAGTAAGGCAGGCCTAGATTGTACACCAACCATATCTATGCTAGTAACTGTTCCACCTTCTCCATTTTTTGCTGGTAGCAGGTCTGACGCCAGAGATATCTGCCCTTGCTGTCTTTACACGTGGCACATTTAGCGCCCGACAGAACACACATCCTGACAGAAGACATTAATTCACCTGAAAGGGACATCTAATGTCTGACGCAGAGGGACAAAAGGGATGTCTCTAGTCGCCTGGGCCGGGCCCAAGGCCCATCAGCCCATCTCCAAGCCCACTTACTTTCGGCTATAAAATAAGTTATCCAACCACAAGGTAAGAGGATCCACATCCACAACCACCTATGATCACATTAACAAGCACTTACGGTTATTACTTGTAATCAACCAATACTTATTCTCACGCCGGAGTGTGGTCACGGAAAAACCACCATTTTCCCCGTGGCGAGACTAACCGCGCTGCTAGTTTTGCAGATCAGTCTGAGTGAATCACCCCCGAAAGAACGAGCGAAGAGGTAACCCTTTTATACAAAAGCCCCCTGGTTGTAACTCATATATCCTCTGATATCCATAGGTTCAACGGGTATTTCTTCATTGGCGCCATCCGCTATTTCTTTTCTCTTTCTCATCAGCTCTTTCGTTTTCGTTTTTTCATAAACCTCACGTCCAAATGGCTGATTTCCCATTCAACACTCCACGTGGTCCTCGAACCGAAGGCAAGAACCCGGTTCATGCCTCTCGAATCGACGTACTATTGGAGGAAGATTTTGTAACATCTGACGAAAAACGGGTTCTAAAACCCGCTCGTTTTTGTAAATATATGTTATAATCTTTTGTTTTGAACTTATATTAGTCGATAAATAAATATTATGTTATTAAATAAACTAAATAGTAATAAAGATAATAAAATAATAATAAATAAATAAAATATACAAATATAATACTTATTAAAAAACAAAGAGTGGACCGGGGATCGAACCCGGGTCTCCACTCAAACAACACATACTACACACCATTGCAGCACACACATAACACCTGAACAAGTCCAGCGAATAAATCTTTTAAACTATCTTATTCAAGTCATCTTCTTGAATCACCCGCCCTGTAACAGCCGCTTAAATTAAGCAATCATCAAAGATCCGTTTTTCCTTTGCAATTAACGGGGATAACCGTTTCTAATCATGTGACTCAACTCAATTACCGAGTCAATTCATCAAATCGGTTATGCAATCATCTGACCATAAATTTTTGACCGACTTTCTCATAAATAGAGAGTTCCGAAATCATTAGAACACACACACACCCTTGCACACTCTCCCTAAACTCTTTCCAAGATTCTGATCACTGATAACACTTCGCCGGAAACATACGCTTGTCGCCGGAACTTTACAGAAGAAATCCAAGGCCATCTCTGCTCAGTATAAACTCACTTAAATCCTTTTTCATTCTTTTTATTTACTCTCATCAGTAGTAGTTCTAGTTATTAAATCAAATAAGTTCTATTGGGTTAACAATCTGGATATTTGAAATGAAGAAGATGAAGTGGGGTCTGTGTTTAAAAGAATTTAAAATTGGTATTTACACCGGGTTAGACACACAGTCCAGTGGTGGACTGTGCGCACATGAACCATAAGGTCTCCGGTTCGAGTCTATACACGTTTCTATTTGCTCCCATATTCAAACCTTTTTAATTAAACTAAATGATGAACTGAGCTAGTAAGTATATAAGATTAATAAAAATCTTACATCCTCCGGGTTAGACATACAACCAATTGGTCGGGCTGTGTGCAACATGAAGCGGAGGTCACGAGTTCGAAACCGGTTCAGTGTACTGATCTTATAATAAACCAAACATTTTTAATTAATCAAAACATGGTTTATTTCAGTAAGTATATAAATGTAATTAAATCTTGATATATTTCGGGTTAGACACGTAGCTCAGTTGGTAGAGCTGCGTGCACGTAAACGGGAGGTCATGAGTTCGATCCCCACACCCTGCGAATTCCAACCGGTTCGATCCGAAAAGAAACATATTTTTTTATGAAACTTTTGATTATTTCTCCAAAAAAACTATAATAATATATAATCAAATAATCTTTTTTTAAGCAAATAAAAATAGTAATAAATACAATAAAAATTAACTTAAATATCCAATAAAGATGTGTAAATAATAAATTAAGTAAAAATACTAGTTTTAACCAAAAGAAATATATACTTATTGTCACACCCCGACCCGCAGCGGAATAAGAGTCGGGGCATAATTGGGTTATCACCAAAGCTCATGATGTTTACTAAAATGTTTCATATTTATTAAATTCAAATTACAACTTAAATGTTCAAACCAAATTCATACAATAAGGAAATGAAAACTAAATAAACAATCCAAAGCCTAAACTGATTTATTCTTCTAGGCCGTCCTATGTGTTTCTTGCTTAACTGGATCACCTGTATCATATGTAAAAATGGGGAAATTTTGGGTCAACAAAAGTTGGCGAGTGAACCTTGTTTAAAGAAAAACATTGTTATTGATTTCTTGTTGTATTTAATATTGAAAAGTTGTGCAATAATCTATATGTGAGCAAACGTATATAAACAAACAATCACAAACCACCATGAATGAGCATATGACATGAATGATAATGTATTGTGAGATCCAGGCTCAATCAAACGGAGCTGGGCTCGTATGTTGGCAACGTCACGTTCCGCTCATAGGTAATGGGGAACAGACGAGCCTATGATGATGTATGTGAGATCAAGGCTCAATCAAACGGAGCCGATCGAAATGAGGCACCTGTACTCAACCCGTCTCCCACGGGGAGCTGTTGGGCCTAATGAAATGTATGTACTGAAAATGATAAATTTAATCTAAACATTAACCACACAAACAATTGATACATATTGGATACACATTTGATCATGGATATGATGGATGCACAAGTGTTTAAATATAATAAATAATTAAGCGACACATGATACACCCCAAAATGTGATTAAAACGGGGAATTGGTAGAGATTCACTCACATTGGGTGCGTTCGTTTGATGATGTTGGATGGCACGAGTTTTTGGAATTGGATTGACGAGGAAAACTAACCTAAAAATAATAACGAAATAGTTCGGTAAATAAATGGATTTCTAGATTTATTTTTGTGAGTTTAAGGACATTTTCTAACTTTAAAATGTCATTTTTAAGTATTTTTAATTGATTTTTAAATTAAATAAATAAATAAAAAGAAATAAATTTTTTTGACTTTTTGACCGTTGACCGCGTGACCGTTGACCGGTCGGACTGTGACTAATGTGTGCGCTGAGTGAGGCTCGAACCCGGGACCTCTCGTTTGCGTGCTCGCAGCTCTACCAACTGAGTTACGTGTCTAACCCGAAATATTTCTGATTTTAATTATACTTATATACTATTTAGATTATTCAGAATTCTATTTAATTTAAAAAGGTTTTTTAAATCATTGAACCGGTGTGAGGGCCTGGACTCGAACCCGCGTCCATAGCCTTGTATTGCACACAACCCGACCAACTGGGCTGTGTGACTAACCCGAATGATATGCGATTTTAATTACATTTATTTACTATCTGCGCCTTAATATATTTCAGTATTAAAAATGGTTGGAAATTTGTAAGAACCGGGCAGCGTGTTAGGACTCGAACTCGGGACCATGATATTAAATTTGCACACAGTCCACCACTGGACTGTGTGTCTAACCCGGTATAATATTCAGTTTTAATTAACTTATACACATATCGCCTTCGCCTTCTTCATTTATAACGACACAGACAAAGAGTCCGACTGTTCTTCTTAAATCTTCGTCTAACATATAAATGATTGAAATGTAATGGATAAAGAGAGTTTTGGAAATGAATGTACCGAAAAGGTGTTTTTCTCAGAACTCCGGCAAGGGTCGTCGGCTCTGTTTTGTGAATTCCGTCTGATCAGATCAATTAACAGTTTTGATCAATTAGTTGTGAAATTAAGTGACAAAACAAGAGATATCAGAGGGTTTAGATGATTGTACCGATTTACAGTGTGATTTCAGAAATTTCCAGAGATTTTCCGGCGAGTGCAGAATTTTCGGCAACGTCGTCTGGAACCGATTCTGGTTGAAGGATTGAAGTTAGTATAAGTCTAACAATGAATTGAAAACGAAAGAGTCAAGAATTCACCGATTTGATGTAAGTCTCGGTTTTCCGGCGAAAGTCCGGCGATAGCAGATGGTGATTCCGACGAACAGAAGTTAGAGTGAAAAATAAAATTGAGGGTTCTGCGAGTGTTTCCGAGATATGAGGCGATGGTATTATTAGTGTAAATTGAAAGTAAATTTCATTTCGGTTTCAATCTCAACAATCATATGAATCGAGGCATTGAAGATTGAATTGATTAGAACGTGGGTTGTAACTGGCATTGAATCACCGGTTATACTCAGAAAACTCGCGACCACACCAAAGGTCTCTGGATATTTGAAAGCCGATGAGCGGTTTCAGTTCTTGACGTAAACGGATGAATTCACGGGTGGAACTTTAAGTTTTATTTGATTCATTGATTACACAAACGAGTCAGGTGGCGGAGTGGTGAAATGTTTGTTTGTTGAATGAACCGGCTGACCCGGGTTCGAAACCCGGCAGCGGCATTTATTTTTTTCTTTGACCGTTTTTATTGTTTATTAATTATAGTTTATAAATTCCAATATATTTATTAATTATGTATTGTTTAAAATTAAAAAGAGCATTAAATAAGCAACGAAAATTGTAACTGACTATTCGATTAATAAACGAAGCGGGTTTTGAAACCTGTTTTTCGACGGATGTTACACTTATCAAATTTATTACGTGAATATTTAGGTTAGCCTTTCTCGTCGTTTGGTATCTCAAACACTTTAGTCGTGCGCAATCTTCATCAAATCATAAACGTACCCACGACTCCGTCTTAAACGTTTTTCTCCGAAGTCCATGATCTCTACTGGTCTTTCAATGAAGTGCATAGATTCATCGATCTGAATATCTTCTAGGGGAATATGGAGGTTTTCATCGGCAAGGCACTTCTTTAAGTTTGATACGTGGAATGTGGGGTGAATTCTGTTGAGTTCTTCTGGTAGGTCAAGCTTGTATGCTACAGGTCCTACTCTTTCGAGTATCTTGAAGGGTCCTACGTAGCGTGGTGCTAGCTTGCCCTTCTGGCCAAAACGAACTACTCCCTTCCACGGTGATACTTTTAAAAGTACTTGATCACCAATGTTAAACTCCAAGGGCTTTCGTCGTTTGTCTGCATAACTCTTTTGACGACTTTGTGCCGCTAGAAGATTGTTTCGAATTTGATGGATCTTGTCTGTTGTTTCTTGAATTAATTCTGGACCGGTGATTTGTGCTTCCCCAATTTCATGCCAACATACTGGAGATCGGCACTTACGACCATATAAAGCTTCGAAAGGTGCCATGCCGATACTTGAATGATAGCTGTTGTTGTAGGAAAATTCAACTAATGGAAGATGAGAGTCCCAATTTCCCTTGAAGTCTATGACACATGCTCGAAGCATGTCTTTAAGAGTTTGGATGGTGCGTTCAGATTGTCCATCAGTTTGAGGATGATAAGCGGTACTGAGGTCTAATCGTATACCCAAGGCGGTTTGTACAGCTTGCCATGTTCGTGAAGTGAAACGACCATCACGGTCTGAAATGATGCTTAAAGGTACACCATGACGGCTTACGATTTTGCTGATATAGATACGAGCTAAGTTCTCATTCTTGAAGTCCTCGCGAATCGGAATGAAGTGAGCTGATTTTGTAAGACGATCACTGATTACCCATATAGTGTCATACCCATTGGAGGTGCGAGGTAACCCGGTAATGAAATCCATAGTTATGTTTTCCCACTTCCATACAGGTATTTTGGGTTGATCTAGAAGTCCTGAGGGTCTTTGATGTTCAGCTTTTACTTTGGAACATGTAAGGCACTTGGAAACAAAAACAGCAATATCCTTTTTCATGCCAGGCCACCAGTAGGTGTATCGAAGGTCTTGATACATCTTGTCGGCTCCTGGGTGTACAGAGTACCGTGTTTTGTGCGCCTCATTCATAAGGAAATCACGAAGGTTATCGTGATCGGGAATCCATATGCGATTTAGATAGTATAGAATACCGTCGGATTTAGTTTCGATCTTAAGTTCAGCTCCACAAGACAGCTCATTGCGTACGTCGTTTTCTGTTACTGAAACATGTTGTGCTTCTCGGATTCGTCTTTGATGTCAGTTATGATTTGCGAACATAGAAGATGAATGGAGTTCGCATAACCTTTTCGACTGAGCGCATCGGCCACCACGTTTGCCTTGCCAGGATGATACCGAATTTCACAGTCGTAGTCATTAAGAAGTTCGACCCATCTTCGTTGCCTCGTATTCAACTCCTTTTGGTTAAAGATATGTTGGAGGCTCTTGTGGTCAGTGTATATTTCACACTTGGTACCGTAGAGGTAATGTCTCCATATCTTAAGAGCGAATACAACGGCTCCAAGTTCCAGGTCATGGGTGGTGTAGTTCTTCTCATGAATTTTGAGTTGCCTAGAAGCATAAGCTATCACTTTTCCTCTTTGCATCAGTACACAGCCTAGTCCTTGCCCTGACGCGTCGCAATAAACCACGAAGTCATCACAACCTTCAGGAAGTGTGAGGATAGGTGCGTCACAGAGTTTTTGCTTTAGAGTTTGGAAGGCTTCTTCTTGTTTGGGTCCCCATATGAAGGGTTTTCCTTTATGAGTCAAAGCCGTGAGTGGTACAGCAATATGAGAGAAATTGGCAATGAAGCGGCGATAGTAACCAGCCAAACCAAGAAATGATCTTACTTCGGTAGGGGTTCGTGGCGCTTGCCATTCCTGTACTTCCTTGATTTTTGAGGGATCAACATGAATTCCCTTGTCATTGACGACGTGTCCAAGGAATTGTACTTCCCTTAACCAGAATTCACATTTCGAAAACTTAGCGTACAGCTTTTCTGTCCTTAAGAGTGTAAGGATGAGTCGAAGGTGTCGTTCATGATCAGACTTAGACTTTGAGTAGATGAGGATGTCGTCGATGAAGACTATGACAAAGCGGTCGAGATAGGTTTTACAGACTCTATTCATTAGATCCATGAAGACGGCTGGGGCGTTGGTTAAACCGAATGGCATGACCATGAATTCGTAATGCCCATAACGAGTCTGGAAGGCGGTCTTTGGGACGTCTTCTTCATGTACTCTGAGTTGATGATAACCAGAACGAAGGTCGATTTTTGAAAAACAGGTGGCGCCTTGAAGTTGGTCTAGAAGGTCATCGATGCGAGGTAATGGGTAGCGGTTCTTGACCGTTAACTTGTTGAGTTCTCTGTAGTCGATACACATGCGAAACGTTCCATCTTTCTTCTTCACAAAAAGGACAGGTGCACCCCAAGGCGATGAGCTAGGACGTATGAATCCTTTGTCAGTCAGTTCTTGCAGTTGACTGGCCAGCTCTTGCATTTCGGATGGGGCTAACCTATAAGGAGATTTTGCAACTGGTGTAGCTCCAGGTATAAGATCTATGCGGAATTCAACTTCTCTCACGGGAGGAAGTCTTGAAATGTCGTCAGGAAAAACTTGCGGAAAATCTTTTACTACTGGGATGTCTTCGAGTTTCTTCTCCTTGGTTCCCTTTTTGACGACGTGAGTTAGGAATGCGACATAATTCTTGCGGAGATATTTTTGGGCTTGAAGACAGGACATTAATATGAGTCCTTTCGAAGGGGTTTCTCCGAAGATTCGTAGGGTCTGACCGTTTGCAAGAGGAATGCGAATGAACTTTTCGCGGCATACAACTTCAGCATGATGTTGGCTGAGCCAGTCCATACCAATTATAATGTCGAAACTTCCCAACTTCATAGGAATGAGGTCAACTGGAAAACTGTGATCGTTTAGAGTGAGGGTACAATTTCGTATAATAGAGTTTAATGAGACTGGTTTTCCGTCAGCAACTTCCACCGTTAGAGATTCCATGAGATTATCACGAGTTTGGTTGAGAATAGGTTCAAATTCTAATGACACAAAACTCTTATCCGCGCCAGTATCGAATAACATGGATGCATAACTACCATTGATGAGAAACGTACCGTTAACCACGTTGTTGTCAGCCCTAGCTTGATTGGCGTTGATGTTAAAAGCTCTTCCTCTAGCAGGTGGAGGAACTTGGTTAGCCTGGTTTACTGGATTTGCTTGAGCTTGGGCATGGATGATGTTCACCAAGCGTGGACAAGTGTTTCTAAAGTGGTTTGGGTCTCCACAGTTGTAACAAGCTCGCATGGGTTGCATCATGGGGTAGTTGGGTTGGTAGTAGGATTGGGCTATATGTTGGGCATGTGGTAGGAATAAAGGTTGTTGGGCTTGACCCACTATCTGATGGTGGGTTTGGGTTGGGGGTTGATTGCGGTTCATTCGTTGAAGTGTGCGACAGGTTTGGGTGGTGTGACCCGCACGACCACAGCTGGTGCAATGTTGGCAGGGATGTTCAGGGAGGTGATGGTATTGACAACGGTTGCATTTTGGGTATGGGCCGGAGTATGGCTTTTTGTATGGTGCAGCTGAGGGAGCAACTTGGGTGATTGCTGCGGCAGTAATCGGAGAGTTTGTTTGGGTGACAGCAAAATTTCCGTTGTTTCGTTTCCTCTTACCAGCAAACTTTGAGGAGGAGGTGGAATGGTTTGAAGTTTGGGCCTCAATGGGGGCTTTCTTTTTCTCATCCTTAAATTTGCCGTTTCGGATGCGATTCTCAGTAAGCTCGGTAGCTAGTTCCATAGCGGCTTCAAGTGTTGCAGGCGAAGTGCTTAGAACCGAGTCTTGAATTTCGAGGGGAGGCCTCGAATATAGTGTTCAACTAAGCGGTACACTGGGGTGAACAAGTTGGGGATCATTTGGTTTTGCTCGAGAAATCTTTTGTTGTAGGAAGTATGATCACCTTCCTTTTGTTTTAACGAATGGAATTCATCTTCCAACTTCTTGATTTCGCTTCTTGGACAGAAGCGTCTTGTCATTATTTCCCTTAACTCTTCCCATGTTAAGGCCATAGCATCTTCGACTCCTCTCTTACCCTTTTCTGTGTTCCACCAGGTAAGGGCTACCCCAAACAGTCTCCCGGTTGCGTAACGTACCTTGCGATCCTCGGGACAATCGCAATTGAGGAAGGTGTTCTCCATTTCCTCAAACCAGTGGAGGAGAGCAGTGACACCTTCGGTCCCTTCATACTTTTGGGGGATCGCAAGACTTGAAGTGTTTGTAGGAGCACTTTTTGGAGGGAGGGTTGTCGACGTTCTGGTCTTCTTGATTGGGAGGGTTGATGGGATTCGCGGTGAGAGCTTGTTGGACTTGAATTACGATGTCTGGAAGCACCGCGGCCATTTGTTTTGCAATTTGGGTGGCTAAGCGTTCGTTTGACCTTCCTGACTTTCTACCTCCACGTAGTTGCCTAGCCGACATATACAGGAAGATACATAGGAAGATTGTGAGTTTAAGAAGTTTTTAGGTGTCATGTGTCGTTAAAAGTAATAAAATAACATAATCATCAATAATGCAACTACATCCATAGGATGTCTTGGGTTTGCTCATGTTTGGGCCTCCAATGTCCCCCATACCATCGCCTGTATAGTCATGTGGGCCCCCATAACTATTGGCTTAGTAGGATTCACATTGGTGTTGGCGGTTTAACACTCGCATCACCCGAATGAAAACCATGAAATATGATTGCGAGATGTATGGTAAGAGGGTGTCCAGGTGTAGACACAAAGACAACTCAAAGTGGGGTTAGCTCACACGACGTTTGGTTTAGCATGCTTTGGCCTAATAGGTCCTTCGTACTCTCATCGTTAGTCCCCAGGTAGGCAAATTGGTCCTTTATTTAGGATTTATACGAATGCCAAGCCTAGACAGGACGTTCCGACTACCGGTACTTGTACCCTTCCAGTTACTACATGCCCGTCATGAGAACTCACTTTAATGTGATTTGAAAAATACAAAAATCGTTGCAAAAATAATAGGAATTGTGAGGTGTGTGCTTTCATGGATATGATATGTTATGAGTATATGATTCATGATGAGCATTGTATAATAATATGTACTTATGAACATGCTTGCATAACATTGAATGTAACAATAAACATAAGGCATATAAACATCATGAATTTTGTATGTAACACATAAACAATTTGAAAATTCTAATCAACTATAGTATAGGCTCTAAGGGTCTAATAACCTATCCTATATCCCTATAGTCATGGCTCTGATACCAACCTGTCACACCCCGACCCGCAGCGGAATAAGAGTCGGGGTATAATTAGGTTATCACCAAAGCTCATGATGTTTACTAAAATGTTTCATATTTATTAAATTCAAATTTAAACAACTTAAATTTCAACAAATTCATACAATACAAGAATGAAAACTAAAAAAACAATGCAAAACTTAAACTGATTTATTCTTCTAGGCCGTCCTATGTGTTTCTTGCTTCAACTGGATCACCTGTATCATGTGTAAAAATGGGGAAATTTTGGGTCAACAAAAGTTGGCGAGTGAACCTTGTTTAAAGAAAAAACATTGTTATTGATTTCTTGTTGTATTTAATATTGAAAAGTTGTGCAATAATCATATGTGAGCAAACGTATATAAACAAACAATCACAAACCACCTTGAATGAGCATATGACATGAATGATAATGTATTGTGAGATCCAGGCTCAATCAAACGGAGCTGGGCTCGTATGTTGGCAACGTCACGTTCCGCTCATAGGTAATGGGGAACAGACGAGCCTATGATGATGTATGTGAGATCAAGGCTCAATCAAACGGAGCCGATCGAAATGAGGCACCTGTACTCAACCCGTCTTCCACGGGGAGCTGTTGGGCCTAATGAAATGTATGTACTGAAAATGATAAATTTAATCTAAACATTAACCAAACAAACAATTGATACATATTGGATACACATTTGATCATGGATATGATGGATGCACAAGTGTTTAAATATAATAAATAATTAAGCGACACATGATACACCCCAAAATGTGATTAAAACGGGGAATTGGTAGAGATTCACTCACATTGGGTGCGTTCGTTTGATGATGTTGGATGCGCACGAGTTTTTGGAATTGGATTGACGAGGAAAACTAACCTAAAAATAATAACGAAATAGTTCGGTAAATAAATGGATTTCTAGATTTATTTTTGTGAGTTTAAGGATATTTTCTAACTTTAAAATGTTATTTTTAAGTATTTTTAATTGATTTTTAAATTAAATAAATAAATAAAAAGAAATAATTTTTTTTGACTTTTTGACCGTCGACCGGTCCGTTGACCGTTGACCGGGCCGTTGACCGGTCGGACTGTGACTAATGTGTGCGCTGAGTGAGGCTCGAACCCGAGACCTCTCGTTTGCGTGCACGCAGCTCTACCAACTGAGCTACGTGTCTAACCCGAAATATTTCTGATTTTAATTATACTTATATACTATTTAGATTATTCAGAATTCTATTTAATTTAAAAAGGTTTTTTAAATCATTTAACCGGTGTGAGGGCCTGGACTCGAACCCGCGTCCATAGCCTTGTATTGCACACAACTCGACCAACTGGGCTGTGTGGCTAACCCAAATGATATGCGATTTTAATTACATTTATTTACTATCTGCGCCTTAATATATTTCAGTATTAAAAATGGTTGGAAATTTGTAAGAACCGGGCAGCGTGTTAGGACTCGAACTCGGGACCATGATATTAAATTTGCACACAGTCCACCACTGGACTGTGTGTCTAACCCGGTATAATATTCAGTTTTAGTTAAACTTATACACATATCGCCTTCGTCTTCTTCATTTATAACGACACAGACAAAGATGTCCGACTGTTCTTGCTTAAATCGTTCGTCTAACATATAAATGATTGAAATGTAATGGATAAAGAGAGTTTTGGAAATGAATGTACCGAAAAGGATGTTTTTCTCAGAACTCCGGTAAGGGTCGTCGGCTCTGTTTTGTGAATTCCGTCTGATCGGATCAATTAACAGTTTTGATCAATTAGTTGTGAAATTAAGTGACAAAACAAGAGATATCAGAGGGTTTAGATGATTGTACCGATTTACAGTGTGATTTCAGAAATTTCCAGAGATTTTCCGGCGAGTGCAGAATTTCCGGCAACGTCGTCTGGAACCGATTCTGGTTGAAGGATTGAAGTTAGTATAAGTCTAACGATGGATTGAAAACGAAAGAGTCGAGAATTTACCGATTTGATGTAAGTCTCGGTTTTCCGGCGAAAGTCCGGCGATAGCAGATGGTGATTCCGACGAACAGAAGTTAGAGTGAAAAATAAAATTGAGGGTTCTGCGAGTGTTTCCGAGATATGAGGCGATGGTATTATTAGTGTAAATTGAAAGTAAATTTCATTTCGGTTTCAATCTCAACAATCATATGAATCGAGGCATTGAAGATTGAATTGATTAGAACGTGGGTTGTAACTGGCATTGAATCACCGGTTATACTCAGAAACTCGCGACCACACCAAAGGTCTCTGGATATTTGAAAGACGATGAGCGGTTTCAGTTCTTGACGCAAACAGATGAATTCACGGGTGGAACTTTAAGTTTTATTTGATTCATTGATTACACAAACGAGTCAGGTGGCGGAGTGGTGAAATGTTTGTTTGTTGAATGAACCGGCTGACCCGGGTTCGAAACCCGGCAGCGGCATTTATTTTTTTCTTCGACCGTTTTTATTGTTAATTAATTATATTTTATAAATTCCAATATATTTATTAATTATGTATTGTTTAAAATTAAAAAGAGCATTAAATAAGCAACGAAAATTGTAACTGACTATTCGATTAATAAACGAAGCGGGTTTTGAAACCCGTTTTTGACGGATGTTACACTTATCAAATTTATTACGTGAATACTTAGGTTAGCCTTTGTCGTCGTTTGGTATCTCAAACACTTTAATCGTGCGCAATCTTCATCAAATCATAAACGCACCCACGATGAGTGAATTCTTACAACTCCCCTTTTTATTCATATTTTAGGGTGTATCATGTGTCATTTTTGTTTATTTCACTAATTCAAACCTCGTGCTATTACCATTATGTGATCTAACGTGCTATGTGATATTGTTATTTGTGTTTGTGTTTATGTTTCTCATTACAGTCAAGCTCTCACATTAGCCCCATTTGTTCACCGTTACATACGTGTGGAGCGTCGCGTTGCCTAATATATTAGATCGGCTCCATTTGATTGAGCCTTGATCTCACAGCACATCGCTTATCATGCTCACATGTACATTGCTAGTTGATTGTGTGGTTTGTGATTCAGATTACATATACATTTCTCATATTTGGTTATTGCACATTTTATTAAAAATAATAAACATATCAATTTTTCTTAATGATTAAATGGGATTCACTCGCCAACTTATGTTGACCCAAAACTCTACTTTTACATATGATACAGGTGAAAAGTTTTGAAGCATGGATCGCATAGGACATGGGCCTTAGAAGAAAATAAATTGTTATTTGCAAGTTGTTTGGAACATTATAGTGTTTGTATGAATTATGTGTTTGATTGGAATGTTTTATTTAAATTTGGAATAATAAATATGAAACTTTTATAATAGTAAATGTTGTGAGCTTTGATGAAAACCCAATCATGTCCCGACTACCATATCCACTGCGGGTCAGGGTGTGACAGATTCTTCTAAGAATGTCGGAGCTTGCCACGACTGCCGGCCGAGTAAACGCTCCGGTTACCCCTGGAGCTCAACTGGAGACTCCTTTTGTACCAATCACATCGGTCTTACCCCCAGGTGAGACCCCGATTTCCTGGTACATTAAGTCTCAGACGACTCTAAACGCGGTCTACGCGCAGCTCTGCGCACAAACAAACACTCCTGCTACCCCAGTGCAGCCCGCTGCTCAAGTGCATGTTTCACCTGCACCAAGAATACTGAGTTACGACTCGCCAGCTGGGGCGAGCGTACCATCTTAGCTCCGTACCCAAGAGACGGAGTACACTCAACCGGCGCCTAAACATGAGTCTCATACTCAGAGGCGAGCATCTGTCCACTCGCATTTGGGCCCACACCCCCTTGGGAAGCGGTACACCCAACGAGAGGAGGACAAGACATATGGCGAGGGTGACAGCGCCCGTGTGTTTCACCGGCTGCCAAAGGGTCATGTTGCATACAGATCTGCTCCACGGGGTGGCTACAACCCGAAAGCGGAGCATAATTATAATTCGATCTACAGGCCGGCTGAAAGCAGCTGAACACTCTAAATTTATCAAGGAGATCGCGCTCGCACCGTTGGAGCGCGCAAAACTTCCCTCCAACGCTGGGAAGTACAATGGGTTGACAGACCCAGATGACCACCTACGTCTCTTCACGAGGCACATGACTGATCGGAGGCTGGACGCTGCCTATGTGGTGTCATTTGTTTGTCCAAACTCTCACAGGCGCTGAACGCCTATGGTTCGACAACTTGCCCACAGGCAAGCTCGCGTCGTGGAACGATTTAAAAGACTAGTTCCTGACGCACTTCAGCCAACAGCGGCGTTACGTCAGAGATTCTTCTGACGTAATGAACATATTGCGGTGTGATGATGAAAGTCTAGAGGACTTCATCACCCGCTATAATAAAGAGGTGCTAGAGACAGGGGATGTGCATGAAGACCTGATCCGTGCACAGTTCAAATACGTCGTACCTGTGACGAGATGATCAAAGTATGTCAGGAACTACAGGCCTTCCCAAAAGCTCGGAGAAACTAATGGCAACGGCAAAGGTCTACACGCAGACAGAGCGCAATCTCAATAATAGTAGACCTCCCCTACCTTAGCACCGCCCCAAGACATGAGCAGAGGTTTTGGGAAGAAGAATAAGGGTGGAGGGACCACAACCAGAGCCTTTCCCACTCACCGGTCGATGCACGAACGACCATCAATAAACTCGCTACCCAGCGAGCAATAAAGCAAGATAATCGCGATCGCCAGTGGACCTCACTGACAAAGACACCAGCAGAGGTCCTCAGCATTGAAGACCATCAGTTCAAACAGTCGGCGTCGATGCGCAATAAGAAAGGTCAAGACCCCAACCTTTTCTGCGATTATCACAAGGATACGGGGCACACAACTGATAACTGCATCTCCTTGCGCATGGAAATCGAAAAAGCGCTCAAGAGTGGGAGCTCACCCACTTATTGCAAAATGTACGCAAAATCACTCGAGGCGGCGAGGGCCCGAGTAATAAAAAATGAAGTCTGTTCATATGATTCAGGGTGGCCCGTCGTGCAATCGCGGCCACCAGAAGAACTGCATGCCTCACTAGCGTGAACAGCATGTCATCTTCCCCATAGTCCCCGGGGGCCCACAAGAAGAACAACCGGTTGTGGTAACTGGCATCTTCGGCCATTATCGCACTGACTATATGTTTATAGACCCTGGGAGCTCTATGGACATAATCTATGAACAGTGCTTCTAGCAACTAGACCCAGAGGACAAGGCGTGCCTAGAGCTGGTGGATTTCCCACTCACTGGTTTCTGCAACGAGGCCGTTTTTCCTCTAGGCCAAATTTCTTTTCCAGTGACTCTTTCTGATGGAAGACACTCCTGCACCGTCTCGGTAAATTTCATGGCCATGCCCGCAACCTCGCGCCATGACGTATTACTAGGCCAACGCACTCAACGAGAGTTCAGCATGATCACTTCCACTCCCCACGCCGCCTGCGGTTTCCCCACAGAAACCGGGGTGGCCATTATGTACGCCAGGAAGGAAATCATGTCCGTTGAAGAGGAACCACCAATGAAGCAACCAAAGCCATCATCCAAAGTGAGCCAGAAAAGTGGGTACTAAACAATAAGTACCCGGAGCAGACAGTCCTATTAGGACTCGCCATGACTCCCGCAATCAAGGCGCGGTTAAAACAACTGTTGTTCTGCAATGTAGACATTTTTGCATGGTCACCGACGGATATGACTGTAGTGCCAAGGGAAATCGCTTAGCATGCATTGCACATTCCCTTCAGTTCAGCCCATAGTTCTGAAGAAGCTCAGTTTCGGTCCTGAAAAGACCCGCGCCCTGAACAGGCAAGTGTTAGAGCTTCTCTAAGCAGGAATCATCTGAGAGGTACGCTATCAAACATGGGTAGACAACCCTGTCATGGTCCAAAAATCCAACGGCAGTTGGCGCATGTGCGTCAATTTCAAGCATCTCAACAAGGCATGTCCTAAGGACTGTTACACCTTACCTGAAATTGACAAAAAGGTGGACTCACTCGCTTCATTCAGGTGGAAATGTTTCCTTGATTGCTACAAGGGTTACCACCAAACTAAATGAAGAAAGAGGATGAAGCCAAGACCGCTTTCCGAACCGACAGAGGGATTTATTGTTACACAAAAATGCCTTTTGGAGTTCAAACGCCGGAGCCACCTACCAACGTTTAATGGACCATGTCTTCGGGGACGATATTGGCGAAACCATGGAGGTTTACATCGACGACCTCGTTATCATGAGCTCGGATGAGGAGAAGATGCTGACAAACGTCCAAAAGACGTTTATATCCTTGCGCAAGGCAAACTTGAAGCTGAACCCAGTAAGTTTCCTTTTGGAATGGAAGAAGGCAAATTTTTCGGATTCATCGTCACACGCGATGTCTTTAATTGAATCCGAGTGGAAGCAATTCAGCGTATGCCATCACCCTAAACTATCAAAGAAATGCAATAGTTGGCGGGGCGACCGCCTGCGCTGAACAGGTTCCTGGCCAACCACGCGATGAAGTCCTTCCCATTCATCAGCATTTTGCGGAACTGTGTGAAGCAAAACAAGTTTCAGTGGACTCTGGATGCGGAGAAAGCCTTCACCCAAATGAAGGAGTGCTTAATTCAGCTGCCAACGCTCACAACACCGCAGAAGAACGAGCCACTGATACTTTACCTTTCGCATACGATATCGCTTTGGGAGCAGTCCTGCTAGTAGAGCGTGTAGGAGTTCAAACTCCGATTTACTACGTCAGCAAGATGCTTACTGACCCAGAGACACGATATCCCATGATAGAAAAGCTTGCTATCATTTGGGCCAAATTTGGTCCATGCCTCTCGACGGTTGCGTCGGTTTTTTCTGCCAAGTGATAACAGTTCTCTCGAACTATCATTTGGGCCAAATTTTGTCAAAACCGGACATCTCTGGCCGTCTAGCAAAATGGGCGATTGAGCTTGGTGGACACAATATCGTGTATTAACTACGCCCAACAATAAAAGGCCAGATTTTAGCCGATTTCATTGCGGAAGTACCACCGAATAAAGCGCAAGAGTGTGAAGTTGTATAGAGCCCAACGCCGGTTACGGATGACCGTGCATGGATACTCACACGGACGGCACATCCAACGATGATGGCGCAGGGGCATGTTTTCGCCTAATAAGCCCCGACAATCAAGAATTTACATATGCCATCAGATTGGATTTCAAAAGTACCAATAACGAAGCTGAGTACAAGCGTTCCTGGCAGGCCTTCGGTTAGCAATCCAAATGGGTGCACGTAATTTGGAAGCAAACATCGATTCTCTCCTAGTCGCAGGACAGGTCAACGGCCTATACGACGCAAAGGGCAAGACGATGGCATTGTATTTAGAACAGGCGCAAGCCTTAATAACCAAATTCCCAGATTTCAAGATAACCCATGTCAACCGAAGCGAGAATAAACATGCCGACGCGCTCAGCAAACTAGCCACTACAAGCTTCAAGCACCTCGCGCGTGAAGTGCGCATTGAGGTACTCAAAAACCCTTCTATTCCTTTGCGCCAAGTCAACATCATTGAAGTGGGAAATCCATCATGGATGTCCCCCATAATAATGTTCTTGCAACACAGGATCCTACCCGAAAACAAAGCGGAAGCAAGGAAGGTCCAAAATAAGGCACTCAATTATGAAATGGCAGACGGTATCCTGTACCGGAAGTCATATCTAGGACTTTCCTCCGCTGCGTTGATCCGCAAGATGCACAATACTTGATCCGCGAAATACATGAAGGGTTATGCGGAATTCTTGTCGGTACGTGCATGGTCGTGGCAAAGATAATGAACGCCGGTTACTATTGCTTTGGCATGCACCTAGATGCGGTCCAAACACTGTGGAAGTGCGCATCATGCCAGCGCCACGCTCCGAAGACACTGCGCCCCAAGAATCCTTTGATCCCTGTGACAACAGCGTGGTCTTTCCAGCAATGGGCAATCGGCATGGTGGGACCTTTTATAGATGCCCCAGGCGTGGTGAAGTTCATAATTGTGGCAGTTGATTGTTTCACCAAATGGGTTGAGGCCAAACCCCTTGCATCAACCACAGCAACTGTAGTTCGAAAATTCATCTGGGAGCACATCATATGCCATTTCGGGTTACCCCTACGCATAGTCAGTGACAATGGCCCCAATTTCGCAGCTGGAGAACTACAACAATGGATGAAGGAAATGCACATCGAACATGTCTTCACTTCATTCGCGCACCCCTAAGGGAACAGCCAAGTGGAGAGTATAAACAAAAGCATCGTCGAAGGGATCAAGACGAGACTGGGTACGACGCGAATAGGCTGGGTAGATGAGTTGCCGAGCATCCTTTGGGCTCATCGAACCATGCCAAAGACCAGCACAGGCGAAACTCCTTTCAACCTTATGTTTGGGACGGAGGCAGTAATTCCTGCAGAGATAGGCCTCCCATCACCAAGCATACTAGCTGCGCAAAGCCAGAACAATGAAGAGGAGCACAGACTTGACTTGGACCTACTAGAAGAAAGGCGTGAAAATGCCACTATCAACGAAGCAAAATACAAGTCTAAACTCAAGAAATACTACAACGCGCAAGTCCGCATATGTACCTTCTTACCCGGTGATTTTGTCCTACGCGACAATGAAGTGTCTAACGCTGAACGTCCTGGAAAACTTACACCCAAATGGGAAGGTCCTTACATTATCCATGAAGTTCGAGGAAGGGCGCTTACACCTTTAAGCGCTTAGAGCCCTGCCACTCGCGAACAATCTTATAAGTAACCGAGGCGGACCTTGCAGCTGCCTGGAGGTATGTGAGGTACTTGGTTTCTTGTTCATGTTCAGCAAGTACACGTACCTCCGCTGGAGGGAAGGCTCCCTTGAACCACTCACGGTACGCCAGCCAGTGAGAGAAGTCTTCTCCTTTCTCTAACTTCCACACAGGGGTGTGGATCTCTTCAGCATGAGACACAGAGTATGACCTGTAATAATAATCACTCGGGGTTTCATCCGGGCGGATTGGAGATCCTTCAGCGGAAGGGCTTTTACCAGAACCCCCAGCTTCACTCAGGGTGCCGACTCTTCCACATGTACCCCGTGCAGGGCATCAGCCTGCGCACCATCAATGGAAGCCGTTCCCAACGGCTCCGTCTTTTCAACAAAACTCGCGCCACCAGCCGGCGCGCGTTCTACCCCCACCAGCACGGGTTCTTCCACCGCCACCCGTGCTTCCTCCATAACCACCACGGGTGATTCCACCACCACCCGCGGTTCCTCTACACCCTTCACGCGTTCTTCCCACCAAAGACCGCGTTGTACCTTCCAGAACCTCCACCACACGTGAGGTCCTTACCTCACCATTTCAGGTTCCGCTTGTCCCTACAGCAACTTTCACCCTTGACCAACAGCCGTGAGCATTGAGTATCCGTGCGCGGCGCATGTACTGATTTCACAATAATGCTCAATCAGCGATAACGAAAAGCCAGTTATACACTGTAAAACATGAATGTAAATTGGTTACAAATACCTATGGAATCTGGCGGTAACGTCCAAATCCCATCTTCCCTATCACTGTCCGCAAAACATTTTAGGGGCTGCGGAGAGGTCCTTCTTTGGACGCCTCTTCCGCTTAAGAGGCACCTCCGGGCTGGACTCAACGTCCACTGGACTAGCAGGTTTGGCGGTTGAGATACCCACCACTGGACTAGCAGGTTTAGCGGTAGGGATAACCACGGCTTTGGTGCGGGCTTCTTCACACCTACAGGTTACGCTCCCACGAGTCAGAAATCACTACATAAGCATTCCAACGGTCAGACACAATGCGCTTACCTTTGGGAGGGCCTGCCCAGGTTGAGTCACCTCCTTCTCAACCGCTACGCCCGACCCCGCGCGTCGTTTTTTCTTATGATCTGGGCCAATACCCAAGCTTTTCAAAGCGCCTTCAACACGAAGCAACAATAGATAATGTTGGGCTTGGAGTTTAAAGGTTTATTCATTTATATTGTTTTTGGGCTTTTGGGTTACTTTTGGGTGTTTGGGCTTCCTGGTGCCAAGTGGGCGTAGGGTTGTATGTTTGGGTTTTGTCATGTCTATAAATAGAGGAGTTAGGGTACTTGTTAGGGGTTAGAGAGTTGATTACAAAACTTGTATCTGACATCCTCTGGTGTATGCAAGTTATTTCAAGTTATTGAAGTTGTTCTTCATTCTGATCATTATTTCCGCAATTGATTAGGATAGCGATACCTGTTTGATCCGTTTCACGGGACCTACAATTGGTATCAGAGCCTACTGTTCTAATACAGGCTCTGGGTATTGCTGTTTGAAGAAGTTTTTGAAGTTTATTGGTGCTGTTCGGATTGATTTCTCACATTCCGGATCACTGTTCATCGACGAAGGTACTGTTCTGAAGAACTCGAAGAAGCTCTACAGATTTCAGATTAGTTACTGTTCCAGATCCCGAAGAACACAAAGAAGGTCTTCATAATTCGGATTTGATACTGTTCCGGATTCCGAAGAACACAAAGGAGATCGTCTATTCCGGATTGATCCTGGACTTTTGCTTTATTTCGGATTGTGATCCGAGTTACTGTTGCTGATTTTGAATTCCTTGAATTCCGGAATTCGGTTACATAAAAAGCGGAGACACTGTTACGGATTGGTTACTGTTCCGGATTTTTAGAAGATAAGTCAGGAATTTCGGATTTTTCATTCCGAATTCTTGATTTTGGATTTCATTTCAGAGGTGTTCATTCCGGATCTGCTTTTCGGATTTTATTCCGGATTTGTATTTCGGTCTTACATTTCGGATTTCTTCTCGGATTTGTCTTTTCGGATTCTCAAATCCGGATTATTCATTCCGGATTCCTGATTCCGGATTGCTTATTTCGGATATTTCATCTAGTTTGACCATCGTTGACTTCCGGATTGACCATATTGACTGCATAGTTGACCGTTTCGGATTGAGCACTGTTTGTTAGAATCACTCAAATTAATTAATCTTTAAATCAAATTTGGTAAAATTTTAATTAATTTAGTCTCAATGGCTGGATTCATGACCGCCCAGGACCTGACCAATTCCACACTGGTAGCCCTGCAGTCTCAAACTTTAGCCCTCCACCAAGAGCCGGATCAGGTGATTGGCACTTCCAGCAAAGTGCCTCGTTTGTTATACGATGATGAATATTACGAGTAGAAGTTCCGCTTTGAACAGTATTGCAAGGCAAAGGAACCTGGTGTGTGGAGATGCATCATGAATGGTCCAAGAACGATAGTGTATAGCACAGAGCAAGATCCCAAAACAAAAATTTCCAAGCCTATGCACTTATGGACTCCAGAGGACGTCAAAATCATAGAGGAAGATGAGAAGGCTTCTGCAACACTAACCATGGCTCTAGGACCTAATATTTCTATCACGGTCAGGAACTGTAAAAATGCTAAAGAGGTGTGGAGTGAGTTGCAAAATCTCTACGAAGGGAACTCTAACATGAAAGGAAGTAGGGTGAACCAGCTGAATCAACAATTCAGCTCGTTCAATCACATATATGGGGAAACCATCAAGAATCAGATACGCCGCTATGTCAAACTGGTTTCCCAGATGATTTCAGTTGAGATCACCCTCACCAACAGCGCCATGAACCGACAGTTGCTGAACTCATTGCCCAAAAGTTGGGATGCAGATGTGGGCATGATTAAAAAGACAAAGAACCTGAACGATGTCACTCTCACTAAGATGATAGCTACTATCAAATCATGTGAAGATAACAAACAAAGGGAGATCAATCATCAGAGCAGTCTGATGGCCGTAGGGATGACAGGTCAGAACGCAGCGTTAATGTCACAGAATCTCATCTATAGTCCTCTGCAAGGAACTACACAAGCACCAGGTTGATCAAATGTGGTGTACAGTCCTGTTGTCACACTTCAAAACACTCAGTATGTGTATGTGTATCAATCTCCAAATGCTACGACAGTCTCAGCGGCTCAAGTCCATACATAGTTCCATGCTTAGTATCCTAATGTGGTTTTCAGTCCTGCAACTCCTCAAACTATGCAACAAGGTGTTATTCCTCAAGCAGACGCACCTGCCCCTGGCTCTGCACAACCCGCGCCCAACTCTGCTTTTCTCACTAAGGAGAATGAAGAGAAGCTGGCAATTGCTGCATCAATGATTAGAGCTTGAACGCTTTCCTGGCAGGTGATCTGACCCCTCCATCTATTCTGCCAACAGAAGTTGATCAAATCATGGAGGAATACCTGGATGAGATCGATGTCTCCTGGAACTTAGCAATGGCTGCTTTTGGGTCAACAAATTTCAGAAAAAATATGGAAGGCAACCTCTATCCAAAATGGAAGACTGGTCTCACAAAGGACAAACTCAGGTGCTACCGATGTCATGAACCAGGCCATTTCGCAAGGGAATGCAAGAAGCCACCACCAGGGTATGTATCATCCAGGGTCGCCGACATACAGAGCAGTGCAGACAGTTGGTTCCCGTTTCTCCTTCCAAGTCGACCACAAGTCCATCTGGCAGCTCAGGCGGGAAGTCCACAGCACTTGTAGCCCAACAGCATGAGGGCTTCAACTGGGACGATGCTGCATGCTCAAATGGAAACATTGAATCTATCTAAGAACAGCAACCACTGCATGATGGCGCAGACAACTGAGACACCCGATCTTTCACAAACGGTAAATCGAATACTTGTTCTAATAGTTGTCGTTTTAAATTGTCCCAAATGTGCGCTCACAACTCAACTCTTATGGCTGAGTATCAACAAGCTGTGTCACAGGAACATCGCCCTTAAACATAAGAACAAGCTTCTTATGGAGAAGGTCGAAGCGCAGAAACAAGATGTGGCTCAGCTAAAGCTAGACTTGAACCAACAGCAATGTTGGGTCTACGACTACAAGCTAAAATTAGCTGAAAAGGACGTAGAACTTCAAGCAGCCTTAGCCACGCTGAATTCCTTGACAGGGAAGCTTCATGAAAATGAAATAAATATTAAGAAATTTGAAACTTCCAGCAAATTGGTCAAGGACTTATGTGACCTCCGCTTAGTTATCAAAAGAATTTCACTAAGGGTCTTGGGTACAATAGGGCACCTCCACCATATAATCATAATTACACTAGAATGCTTGAAACTGAGGAAGAAATCGAAAATGCTGAAAAAATGATGTATGGTAAACCGTCAGATTATTTATCTAAATCATGGACACCTTATTATCCTAAGTTCTCCAAACCCACTGAACTCAAGAAGGATGATGTGTTTGTGGCTTCTACATCACCTCCTAGTGAAACTAGTAATCATCCATCTGAGAGTACGGTGGAATTGGAGACAAAAGTACCTGAGGCAGAACCCCCACATCCTCTACAACACCTAATGAAAAGGAATCTTCTGATGCTCAAACTAAATTTGTGAACGATACTAATGTGTCTAATTCATGTGCAAAAGAAATTTTAGTTGAGGTCATCACACAGGATGATGAGGAAGAATGTCTGAATATACATTCAGACAATTCAGCTGATGATTATGCTTTTTATAAACCTGCCTTTGACATTTTAAATCACTTTCTTGCTGAACAATTTACATGCTCAAACAGTGTTGGTTGTGTTGAACATTTAGATAGTTTAAATTCTGATATTGATGTTTAAATGATGATAATAGCTGTGACAATTTATGTGATGAGAAAATAAATTTAGCTGCAGGATCTACTTCAACAGATGACTCGGCCTCATCCTCTTCAGCTGAGGATGCCGAAAGTTCATCTTCAGTAGAGGATATCCAATGTTCACCTTCAGAGGCCGCATCTTTTGATGCATTTCATAGGAATGACAATGTCAACGATGACCAACCAACTGTTTCTGTCAATGTTGATGGTGACATTATTCTAGAAGATTTGGGCGACCAAATACAAGGGACTGATTCGGAAATGAAAGTAGATGAACACAAATCTAAATTTGATTCAAATGAAACCTTTAAATCTGATAGTGAATCGAAATCTAAAATTTCTCTAAATTGCAAGGTTCCACCATCATATGCTAAAATGTCTGAACATGATGTTCCTGTAGAGTCACTCGTGTCCTCTGCAGAATCTGTCTCACAGTGTGATTTGAAGAATAAGCCGAAAAACAAAAGAACACATAGATCTAAAAAGAAGAAAACCAAAGAAGCGTCTTCAAACAATGCAAAGGCAACCGCTGAGTCCTCTCGTCAAACTGAGGAACTAACTCAGCATTCGCCCATTTCATCTGTTTTGAAACAATCTTCATGTTCAAAATCCTGCAATTCAAATCAGAAATCTAACAAGTATGCTGATGGTTGTGCGCAGGACACCGCCAAGCCAAAGACCGTGCAACAGCCGTCAGTAAACGCCAGCAAGAAATTGACTGAAAAATTGCCCAGAATTTCCCAAGATGAACGGACTGTTTTCTTCCAGAAGAGGTAGGCCTATTTCAGCTGTGGATCTCCCGGGCACATTGCTCGAAACTGTCAAAGGACATTTGCCTCTTTCCATACTTTGTACTCCAGACATCAGAAGGCTATGCCTAATCGCCAATATAAGGCTCGATTTGTGGCTAAGTCTTCTGATCAAGATTGGAACTTGGCCAAGCACCAAAATGTTAACCCCTTGAGACCTTCGGTTTCCAATAATCCCTCTAGCACTCCTAGGAATGTGCAAAGGTCTGATTCGGTGACCTGGAGACCTAAGTCAGTGGCCAAGAATCAGTCTACTAACCCCTTGTCTATTAAATTAAAAGCATCATCAACCTCATCCTCAACTAATTTGATCTTTTGTGAGGTTACTTATGTTGATGCAAAAGGCAAACACAGATCTTCTATGGCATGGGTTCCTGTTTCTAACTAAACCTGTTGAAGTGTGCAGGAACAGCCCTGGCGCGCTCTTGTTCGATTATGGTATATTGATAGCGGTTGTTCCAGGCACATGACAGGAGACATCTCGCAGTTGAATGACATTCAGTTTTTCAATGGCGGGTTTGTTTCCTTCGCAGGTGGAGAAACCGGGAAAATCACAATGCGAGGAACTGTTTGCAATAGAGCCGTGAGTTTTAAAAATGTCAACTATGTACCAGAATTGAAGCACAGTCTGTGGACTGTGTCTCAACTCTGCGACAGTCATCTGGATGTTCTCTTCACAATGAAAGGATGCTATGTGCTCAAACCAGGATTAATCATTCCAGATGATTGGATTCTACTGAAAGCTGCACGAAAAGGAAACACCTACGTCATTGATATGAACCAGGCTCCTTCTGACAAGCTCACATGCCTTTTTTCTTCGACAGCGGAACATGAAGCCATGCCATTGCAGACCGGGTCATATCAACATGAAGAATTTAAATCGTCTCGCTAAAGTTGGTTTGGTCAGAGATCTACCAGTTCGTGACTTCATGCAGATCAAAAAATGTGAATCATGTGCTCGTGGGAAGCAACACCGTCAGCCGCATAAAACCAAAGCCATACCCTCCACTTCTCAGGTCTTAGAACTGCTCCACATGGATCTCTTAGGTCCAACAGACATTCACAACATTGGGGGGAAGGCTTACTGTCTGGTTATTATTGATGACTACTCTCGATTCACCTGGGTTTTCTTTCTTACACATAAAAGTGAAACCGAAGAGATAGTGAAACAATTTGTCATGCTCATGGAAAACCAGACAGATTCAAAGGTAAAGGCTATTCGGTGTGACAATGGGACCGAGTTTAAGAATCTTACCTTAAATTCTTTCTGCTCCTCCAAGGGAATTGATAGACAGTTCAGTGCAGCCAGAACCCCACAGCAAAACGGGGTTGCCGAACGTAAAAATCGCACACTCATCGAGGTGGCCCGAACTATGCTTGTTGAATCCGAGCTACCTCTCATCTTCTGGGCTGAAGCAATCAACACTGCATGCTACATTCAGAATCATGCCCTGATCAACAAACGCCACATGAAGACTCCATACGAAGTGGTTGAAGGTCGCAAACTTCTGGTCAAGCATTTCCGCAAATTTGGATGTCCGTGTGTACTCCTGCTCATGGATGCTAAAGGAAAGTTCAAAGAACGCGGAGATCCTTGTATTTTCATTGGTTATTCTAAAAATATGACATATCGCGTTTATAACAAGATCAAGAAGATGGTGGTTGAAACCTACAATGTGGGTTGGCTGGAGGAAAATCCCAAGGACAAACGCATTGGTCCTGATTGGTTGTATGACTACTCTACCTTATTTAATCATTTTGATGTGTCTTCTAATATGTCTACAAGAGATAGTTCGACATCTTTCACTCCAACGGTGCCCATTCCTTCCAACGATGACGCTGAAGCTGCCGCACTAAATGACACACTAAAGCAGCTAAGTGTAGATCCTCCTGGATTCAATGACACTGTCTCGCCATCCTCCACAGCTTCAACATCTCAAGCCCATCTATCTCTTTGCCTGCTCAGCCTAATCTTACTGAGGATGTGGTTTCTCCTCTAGAGCCACCTACGGCAGCTAACGGGCTTCCTCCTGATGTTTTGGGCTCTCCTTGTTTCCCGAGCCTACTCCCCTCGATTGTGTGGTGGATTCTTTACCTCACACCTCTACAGGTGCTTTGGTTGAGGGGAGGCAACTGGAGTTGCTTCAGCTGGTGTCACCAACTTGCCAACCGATGTTTTGGTTCCTGCTACACCACTACCACAATGTTTACAGCGTGATCATCCCATTGAGAATATCATTGGTCCTGTAAATGCCGTTGTTCGCACACACAGTCAATCTGGGGATATCAATACATGTCTTTATTCTTGTTTTATTTCCCAAATTGAACCTAAAAGTATTGATGTTGCCTTGCAGGAACCAGGCTAGGTGGATGCCATGCACGAAGAACTCAATCAATTTGAAAAACTTAGTGTTTGGAAACTGGTGAAACTACATCAGGGAAAGCGCGCTCTTGGAACTCGCTGGGTATTCCGCAACAAGCTGGATGACACTGGAGTTATTGTTCGAAATAAAGCTAGATTGGTGGTCCAAGGGTTTCGACAGATTGAAGGACTGGATTATGATGAGGTTTATGCACCTGTCGCGCGTTTGGAAGCTATATGTATCTTGGCATACCATCTTATATGGACTTTACTGTCTATCAAATGGATGTCAAGACTGCGTTTCTATACGGCAAGGTGAAAGAAGAAATTTACGTGGCATAACCACCAGGCTTTACTGATCCTGACAAGCCAGATTATGCTTATAAATTAGACAAAGCGTTGTACGGGCTGCATCAAGCACCTCGCGCATGGTACGCTACTCTTACGGAGCATCTGCTTGCTCATGACTACACACGTGGAACTATTGACCAAACTTTGTTTATCAAACGCGTTGATAAGGACATTATTCTTGTCCAAATCTACGTTGATGATATTATTTTTGGTTCCACCAATGATGGTATGTGCCGCGAGTTTGAAGAAATCATGAAGAAGAAATTTGAGATGAGTTCATTGGGAGAGATGACCATGTTTTTAGGACCCAGGGTATACTCATTCATCAAGGAAAATACGTACACGACGTTCTTGCCAAATTCAAGCTTACAGATTTCAAGCCAATGGCTTCACCTATAGCGGAACGGCCTCTTTTAAATGAAGATGCTGAAGGAACGCCTGTTAACCCTACCATGTATCGCTCTATGATTAGATCACTCATGTATCTCACTGCTAGTCGGCCAGATATCATGTTTGCCGTCTGCCAGTGTGCTCGTTATCAGGCTACTCCTAAACTTTCTCATTTATATGCTGTTAAACGAATTTTTAGGTACCTCAAAGGGGCTCCATCTCTGGGCCTCTGGTATCCTAAAAATTCTGAATTTGAACTGTTTGCTTTCGCTGACAGTAATCTAGGAGGTACAGACAGGGGCATGCGCCCAACCTCGGCTGGTTGCCAATTTCTGGGAGATCGCCTCATTTTGTGGCAATGCAAGAAGCAGCAGATGGTTTCGCTTTCCACTGCAGAGGCAGAATATGTCGCAGCATCTGCTTGCTGCTCCCATGTTTTATGGATGCAACATCAGCTTGCGGATTACGGTTTGACTTATCTAAACACCACGATTTATTGTGATAATTATGCCACAATCCAAATAGTTAAAAACCCTGTTTTCCACTCCAAAACCAAGCACATTAACATTAAAGTTCATTTTATACGTGATTGCTATGAGAAGGGTCTCGTAAAGCTTGAGCAAATCCACACTGATGCAAATGTGGCGGATTTGTTTATTAAACCCGTTAGCAACGCACGTTTTCAAGTGCTTGTGGATCTTCTCAAAATGATTCGGTTTTCCTCCTAAGCATCTACTATCTTCGTATTTCTTTACTGGTTTTCGTTTCTTTTCGTTGTGTCATAAATTTGTTCATATCCCTATGCACAAATTTGGGGGGAGAAAACATTCTTAAAAATAATAATAATAATAATAATTTTTTGCAATGATAGGGAAATGAAATGAATATTCGTGATAAATGTTTGACTAACACATGTAAGGTATTGAAGCGGAAAAGAGTTGGATCGAAAGTGATGTGTCGGTAGGTCTAAAACTCAACCGGATGGGAAAAGTCAAATGCTATAAACATAACGAACTTTGTACTCAGTGGGTCACTTACTATAGGCATATGATTTTATGGTCTTAAATCTTGTGTTGATAGATAGCCAACATCTGAGGTTTCGGGTCTTTATGCTGCTGAGTCATCCGGGGATATCTTGACTGCCCTTCTGTTGCATCCAGATTATATGCAGACCTAGGCACAATCAGGATATCTTTATAAAAGAGACAAAATGGAAAGGCCAAAACCTAAAAGAACAAAAGTTTCTTTCGAAGTTCTTAGTACCTCATAAGGTATTTGTCTAACCCTCGTCAGTCACTATTGGTCTCTCTGCTGTACGAAAGTACTGACCTGTTCACTAATAGTCTGACATTGTAAAACAAAGGATGACCTTGGTATACTCACCTGCTACGATGAACCGTTGTGCTTACCTTGATCGCGGGGGTATGTCATGGTATGGGACACACGAGTATCTTAGTATAAATTTACCTAAGCATATCATAAAGTCTAATCTACAAGGTTTGAGTTTTGGATTTTAGTGGACAAGTATACAACAATCGCTTAGACCAACCGAACCTGCTCATATTGAAAAATGTTCTTTGGTCAGCGTTTAAAACGATTTGATCCCTTAACAATGCTGTGTTAATTGTTTATGTTTGTTTCAATAAGTTCTCCTTGGGATAGTTGGATGCTTGGCTAGTTTACTTGATGAATTTTGGTGGGATGGTTTTCTGTCAAGAGATATTGGACTGGCCCAGTGTGCTTTGGGATTTGAGCCAGCCTAATGAAATTGGTTTTTAAGTCTAAAATCAAAATTAAGGTTGCTGTTCCGAATTGGGCTCAATTGGGCCAGGGACTACTGTTCCGGATTGGACCTATCCGAAATGGCTCATTTAAGTCATTTTGAACATGCCCAATTTGTTACTGTTCCGGATTGGGCCTGTCACAAGCCCAATCCGGACTACAAATATCAGGCCCAAGCCCATTTCGGAAAACTATATTGTTTCTATGTTCTCATTTCGGATTATTCAAAATCCGAGTTACTGTTATTCTCTCTGATTCTCTCTCGAACTGCATATTTCAGACTACCCATTCTGGATCAGGTACATATGCATTCCAGATTGATCTTCAAAGAATTAGCATTTCGGATTGATAATTGTGCTCATTCCTGATGGATATTCGTCCGAAATGATGAACTCGGATCTCATTTCGGATTAATATTCTCCGGGATGCATATTTATCCGGAATACATAATCCGGATTGTAAGAGTGTTCCGGATTCATTCTAAGTTTGGACCTTTTGAATTGTTGAACCCCTTAACTAAGTTTGGACCTTTTTGATTTGTTGAACCTCTTAACTAATTTGAACTGGCTTCGATTTGAACCTTGACCTCTGTTGACCTGTCCAGTTAGTGTTAACTCTGTTAATTCAGTTAACTCAGTTAACTTGGTTAACTCAGTTTCATTTACCAGTTTGCTTCTGTTAGTTGATTTTTAACTCGGTTAATTTTTGACAGACATGGTGGAGGAAGCTTTCGATGTTGTGATGCTGGTAGAAGAACAGTTCCACAATCAGGCTGGATATCTTTCAGATCCACCGGCTGAGTATTTTCAAGAGTTTCAGTCAATGATTGTGGGGCTTAACAGTTGTCGGATTGCCTACGCTCTTCGTGCAAATCCTGTGATATACAGAGATTTGGTTCATTCGTTCTGGAAGAGAGCGCGGATACAGCCAAGAGGTGAAGATGGCAGACCGTTCATACGATCACAGATTCAGGGGAAGGAGATTGTAGTTAATGAAGCTTGTGCGAGGGAAGTGCTGCAGCTAACAGATACTTACGGTGATCCAACCACATATGTCAAAGAGAAGGTGTTGCCGGTATTGATGGAGATGAGCTACGAAGGTTCTTATCCGCCATTGCTTAAGAAGATGTTCCCGGCGTGCTGGAGACTACTTATACACATGTTTATGCAATGTGTGTTGGAGAATAAAGGTGGACTGGATCAGCCTAATCAGGCTTAGACTTCGATGATCGTTTCACTGGTTATGGACTGGAAATATAACTACTTCGGTTATATTTTCGAAAACATGCGGAAGATATTAGAGCAGTCCAAGAAACGGATGTTTCTATTGTATCCACGGTTTATCCAACTGATTCTCAATACTCGTTACCCCAACTTAGCTAAGGATGCTACAGACTCGAACTTACTGAATATGAAGCCAATGGGGCCTACCATTTTTGAAACTATGAAGAAGAACCGTTCTACTTCGAAGACGGTATTTGTAGGTAGATTCCCTCTGAAGAAGTTTGGCAAGTTTGCTGAAGTTGTAGGTCTGCATGCTCCTCCACCTCCTCCTCCTCCGGTAAATGCAATTGTAGCCGAGGAACACGATATACCGGCTAAGGAAAAAGAGATTGAAGTCGAGGATTTGGTTACAGATGATGAAGACGATGTTGGACAAGCCATTCTGGATGATCTCGATGCATTCAATGCTACATTAACTCCTGTTCTTCTAGAGTTATCATCTGAGAATCTAGCTGATCTGATTGCTCAACTGAAGGACATCCAAGAGAAACAAGGTGATCCTCCACTTGACATTCCGTCTGTTGTTACAACTATGTTCAGCCTGATGAAGATGACGAAGACGAAGAAGATAAAGTTTCGTTGATCAAGAGACGCAGAACTGAGCTGAGCATTTCAGCGAGTACATCCGAGGCTCCAGTTGCTGTTACAGTTGCTACTTCTGAGTTGATTACATCTACTGCTGTCGAGAGCACTGCTACTGAGGTTATTGTTACAGAATGGTTCCTTGTACCTGATGGCTGACACGTCTATTGTTTCTACACAGCCCATAGTTCTTGTTATTATGCAATCTACGGTTGTATCAATTCCTGCTGCAACAGCGTTACATATGATGGAATTTGGAGGCAGTTCATCGGGCGAAGGAGGTTCAGAAGCGGGTGGTAGTGGTGCTGGTCATTCTGATGATATTGATGTCGATTATATACGCCGATCTGAGAAGCGGGCATTTGAGTTTGGGGGTTTAGATAGTGATGATGATGATACTGAGGTGGATGTCGTTGAGTTAAAAAAACGGGTTGTGGTACTGGGAGCAGGAGGCCATGTTAAAGGATGCGCAGATTACCTCCCTGCAGAATCGTTTGGATGTTCTAGATCAAACTATCGAACAGCTGCAGGGGATGTGACTATGCTGATGACTATTGTTTTTTGATTTGAGGGGCAAGTTAGAGAACAAGTTTGGCAGAGAGTTTAGCGATCCGACCGACGATCCTATGACTGTTGAAACTCGTCATCGTGCAGCACAACAACGTATGGCTGAAGAAACGGAAGAGCAGAGGTTGGCGGCCGAGCAATTAGCAGCTGAACGTCAAGCTGGTATTGATGATTACTTGAGGGATCCGCACAAGAAGTTCACTGCGAGTCAGAAACACGCTACAGATCCAGGAAGAAGAAGCATATGGTATTGATGAAGAACGTGAATGTGAATCCTCTGGATGAAAACTTTTAGCTGAAAGATCCTACAAATCAGTCTGATAGATACGTCATGGAGTTGGGTTCGAGCTATTACAGTAAGGTGGGTAACAGGTCTAAAGTGTTGAGCTGGATGTATGACCATATCAAGAACATGTGGATCATTGTACGTCAAGATGGAACAAGAGAATATTATTCGAAAGAGTCACAGTTTGAGACTTGGACAAACATTGCACTGACAGATTGTTAAGAGCTCCGTACACTGACGACGATACGACAGAGCGTGGACCGGGTTGGAGGTTCTTTAAAAGGCTTGAAAGGGAGGTTAGGACGGGGTTTAAGAGTATGAAGACCATGGAACCATATCTGAGAGCAGCCAAAGGAGTTCGTGATGCACACACATGCAAACGTTTTAAATCTGTGATATGGCCTCCTACGGATAAAGAGTTGGTGATTCCAGTTGCTCCTACCTTTCCAAGAGGAATTTTGAAGAAAATTAACTTTTGGTTATACGATCCAAAGGTCGGAAGTGTTGCGATAGTGACGAAAGAGAAGGCTTTCCGGGTGAATGATGTTGTGGATATGGTCAGCTTCCATGATGAAGATTTACAGGTTTTAGCTTCTCATCAAATACGTACTGCCGAACTTATGAAGCGTGTGCCAAAGATTGGACAGCTGCAGTTGCAAGAAATAATTGCTGGAATTTTAGGAGTGGATGCGGCGTCGAAGGATAATTAAAGAAACCTAGGGGGAGATTGTTGGGCTTGGAGTTTAAAGGTTTATTCATTTATATTGTTTTTGGGCTTTTGGGTTACTTTTGGGTAGTTTGGGCTTCAGGGTGCCAAGTGGGCCTAGGGTTGTATGTTTGGGCTTTGTCATGTCTATAAATAGAGGAGTTAGGGTACTTGTTAGGGGTTAGAGAGTTGATTACAAAACTTGTATCTGACATCCTCTAGTGTATGCAAGTTATTATATTCCAGTTATTCAAGTTGTTCTTCATTCTGATCATTATTTCCGCAATTGATTAGGATAGCGATACCTGTTTGATCCGTTTCACGGGACTTACAGATAAGTCATTTGCAGAATTACAACATTCAACAACAGAAACTTACCAGTTGGGGGCGCGGGGGCATCCAAATCCGCATCCCTCGTAAGTGCAAAATTGCCCAGGACCTGCACATACAAGGTGGGCTCATCCGGGCCGAGAGAGAGTCTCTCAATTCGCCCTTCTTTCCTCTCGAAGGCGGCCAAAAACAATGGGGCTCCTGCATAAAAAAAGAAAAAAGAAATGCATGTAATGCTACAAACAAGGAAAAATCAAAAAACACAACAAAGAAGTAGAAGTACTTACTCCGATCCCCCTCCATGTACACCGGTCTATACCACGGTCGGATTTCCACACCAAACTCATCTCGGCCGCCACCAGTATCCTCTCTGGCAACTGAATTGCCGGAATCTCTTTCAAATCCGTATACCCGGGGTCCGACACTGGTATAAGGAGGGTCTCCGCTGGAATCTCCTCTGGCCCTCGGAACTGCATGGGGAAGGGAACGACGCCAGACATCACACAAAAGAATTTTGCCTTCCAGTCATGGAAGGACTTGGGGGAGAAAGCAAAATTTTCTGTGCTTGCACACGATGTTGAAAAGAATAAAACCCCATTGAGCAACGGAGTTGGTAAAAAATACGAAAACGGTCGACGGTTGGAACAGACCCCGTCGACCGACACAAAAACTAAAAGTGCTTCACCTCACCATCCCAAGCGGATTCAACTGAGAGAGGGGGAAGCCGTAAAATAGCAAAATCTCAAGAAAAAAAATGGTAACAGGCAACCGAAAGTTGCCCTCACGAAGAAATCTTGAAAAACGATGATGTAGCCGGCCGGAGCATCGGCGGCTGTATCACCTTCCGTCGGGAACCGGACGCCCCAGCTCTAGGCAAACCGGTAGCCTGCAACTTTGCAATCAAAGGTGGGCCGACTCATCTTACATGCCGGCAATGAGGTTGAAGCCATAGCGGCAGAGGCGGATTCCGGACCACTTGACGCCATCAGAATCAAAGAAAAAAGGTTTGAAAAAATTTGAAGAGAAGAACTCAAGAACATAAGAATTTCAGAGGAAAACTTAAGGAAAAGTTGAGTGGATGAAGGAAACCCTAGCGGTTACTCCTATTTATACTACTCGCATTTAATGCGTTTGGGAACTGTGATGCAGCGAGATAATAACAACCAACCAGAAAAAGACGCGTGGCAGGCAAGTTGCCATTGACAGTTAACATGCGCACGTGGCAGTCACTCTCTCTGCCAATTCATTAATGAAATCGAGGTGATACGGCTGACAACACGCTACAGCTGGCAGATGTCCTTTCAAATCCCCACTTTTTCTCACCAACCCACCTATAGCATTAATCTGGCAGAGTTTTCAAATTTCAAGATCATCAACACATACGTTTCCTTCACACAAACGTTTTCTCCAACCCTTCTTGAATTTTTGCCACCACAATAACGGCGCATACAATAATTCTTAGTCCAGCACTCCTCCTATTACCAGCATGCGTATAGGAGCAACACTGGACTGGGGGGACATGGAGGGGTATGGTCCCAAAAACCTTGCGCCTGCGCAGGGAACCATACCCTCAACAGCATAATTACAAGGATAACCTTGCACGCAACATGCAATGGTGCGCCTTCCTTGGAAACCAATAGGTTACACAATGAACCTTGCGCTTAACGCAACAGTAAATTAGCCCACACAAGCCAAACTCAAAGTAATAGACCAACACCAAGGTCATACAATGAACCTTGCGCACTCAGCGCAACGGTAAATTATACCAACACCAATAAGTCACACAACAAGCCTTGTGTACTTGGCGCAACGCAAGTTAGACTTACACGCGCAGGCTACTAGACCCTGCGCGAAACATACAACCCTCTTGTCATAAATCCTAAAACCTTGCAAGGGCAAGACAAACATGAGAGCACCTCATAGTCTTGTAGATAAATGGATTTGCCCCTGCCACCTGCGCTGGCGGGAAAATATTGACAACCTCACAGAAGGGGAAAGCACTAAGAGGTGTTGACCATACTCAAGGATACAGAGTGGCAGAACTGTGACAAATGGTTGCTCGGCAGGTTGCGTATGACAACGTCAAATGAACAGTAAGGCAGACGCTAGATTGTACACAACCATATCTACGCTAGTGACTGTTCCACTTCTCCATTTTCGGCTGGTAGCAGGTCTGACGCCAGAGATATCCGCCCTTACTGTCTTTACACGTGGCACCATTCAGCGCCAGACAGACCACACCTCCTGACAGAAGACATTAATTCACCTGAAGGGAACATTTAATGTCTGACGCAGAGGGACAAAAGGGATGTCTCTGGTCGCCTGGGCCGGGCCCAAGGCTCATCAGCCCATCTCCCAAGCCCACTTACTTTCGGTTATAAAATAAGTACCCGACCACAAGGTAAGAGGATCCACATCCACAACCACCTACTATCACATTAACAAGCACTTACGCTTATTACTTGCAATCAACCAATACTTACTCTCACGTCGGAGTGTGGTCACGGAGAAAACCACCATTTTCCCGTGGCTAGACTAACAGCGCTGCTAGTTTTGGAGATTAGTCTGAGTGAGATCACGCCGAAGAACGAGCGAAGAGGCAACCCTTTTATGCAGAAACCCCTAGTTGTAACTCATATATCCTCTGATATCCATAGGTTCAATGGGTGTTTCTTCACTAGTAATCAATACAAGAAATAGACAATTTGCACATGTGCAAAAATGACCCAAACAAGAGACCAGAAAGATAGATACAACAGACTAGAAAGATAGATGATCACATTCACAAAATAATGCCGAACTAAAATATTGGTCTTACGCAAATGTAATTTTATTTAATAAAAAGATATACTTAAAAACCTCGTATATTATACGTGTTGAATAAAACATAATGTTTTACGAGTCCTCAAGATTTATCTTTTAAAAATGAACATTCCAAAACAGTATAGCAATGCGTTTAAAACCACTTACAGTTTGATAGAAGCATATGCCCAACCTAAAATAGTTACTTAATTCTAGTGAAAAAAAGACAATAATACAATTATTAAGTAATTTCCCATAATTTAATAACTGAACTCAAAGTATATATATATACTCAAAATATCTAAATTTTTGTTTATAATTAATTATTTTATTCTTTTCTAATTTTTTGGTTTAAAATTATTATTATTTATTATGATCATAATAAATACAAACGTATATATACTTATATAATATTATATATACTTATATAATATTTTGTTTAAATTTATTATTATTATTATTTAATATGATCATAATAAAAATAAATATTTATCTTTATTTTAATTTTTGTTTATAATTATTTATAGAAAAACAAATATTTATTTTTATATAATATTTATTAAAAAACAATTATTATTATTTTTGTATAATATAAGTATTAGATAGAAAAATAAGACGAGAAAACATTAACACGTGTTAAAAAAAATTCTTATTTATTATTTATTAGTATATAAGAAGATTTTTTTTACGTGTGTATTGAACAAAACTCAAAAAACCCATTTTATCGTTGACCCCTAAAGGAGAGAACAATATGTGAAACCTGGCATAGAATCAATTTGATAGCAGAAGATATTGACTAATTTACTCCATAATTTAGGTTTCCTTCTTTGGCCGCAAAATCTTCATTATTCCAAAACATGTGTATATATTTATATAGTCTTAAAATAATGGTCGGTAATGTTTTCCATCAACCATTCTAACCCTTACACTTTTAATAACTTATAATTTCAATTCTAGACTTTTAATTCATTTTAAAAATTTTGGTTTTTAGTTTTTTAGTTTCTCTTAACTTTTAACAAATGACAATTTCAACCCTATGCTTCTAATTCATTTTATAACTTTTGTTTTTTTTCACTTCACATTCTTAAACTTTTGACTTAAAACACTATTAGCCCTTATTTTGTAAATAGGTTACACGCTTATTTTTATGGAACTTTATGCCAACCTTTCATTTATTAATGTATATATTAAAGGCATGGTCCATGCCTTTTTCACTTGAGCCCCCTAATTTATAAATTTTATACATCCAACCCTTATCTTGTGGTAAGTGACATATTGACCTTAAACTTTTGGTAATTCTTAACTTTGACACCCCATTTTTTTCTACATAATAACTTTCAAGGTTGGAGAACTCACTAGTCGGCCGATGAGGTGGGGACTAGCGACTACTCGGGATTATTCGGATCGGGTTTTTTATATGTAATTTTCAGTTATATGTATACATATACGTATTTTTATAGGTAAATATTTTAAGTAACTAGGTTTTAACTCTTACTTAACTCAATTTTTTAAGTATACAAGATTAATTGTTGGAATTCACATGTTTTGGTTGGAAACTAGCCGGAATTTAGAGGTTTTGGCTGGAATACAGGTTTTTTGCCGTAATCGTCGATTTTTGGCTGGCCGACTAGGTTCGACTAGCGACTAATGGACTGATTAACGAAAAATTACCCTGTTACTGGCCGACTAACGATTAATTGTCAACTAGTCGCGATCTTTACAACACTATAACTTCACACCTCATCTTCTCCAATATTTTAATTCTTTTGTTTATATTACTTTTATGACTTTACACCATGCGAAACGTACCCTTCGTATCTATGCCTCACCACATTAATGTCATGAATTCAATGCGTGTGACAAAGTAAAAGAAAAAAGAAAAAGAAAAAACAAGCCATGTCACGCGTGTGGACACCACAAGTTAATATTATCAGTGTAACGAAGTTGGAAACATGATGTTGCCGCCACAATGTGCAACACGGGTAGATATCTAGTAAAGCTTAAAGGGAAACAAAAATAAATAAAGGATGACGACAGAGATTAAAAACCTGGACACCTGGACTTGAGAGGGGGAGGTCTTAACTTCAAGTCCTACAGACGACAAGATTAGAAAGAAATTCGCCGTTCAAAAAGAAGTTATACTTTGTTAAGTCATGCGTAATATAACACCAAAAGAAGAGAAAAAATTGGAAAGTAATAATTGTAAAAGCATTAACGAAGAAATGCCCGTCATTACGGATGATGTTAGTATTAACTCTCCATAAATAGTTAACATTCTATATGTACCAACTTCCCATCAACGGTAACTCTCCTTTTGAGCATTAGTGCCTTCTGACCATTAGCACCTACTAACCAATTATTTTCATGTTGATAAACTTATTGCTACTCTTAAAGGGTTTTGTATTTGATTTGGGGTTAAGATTAAGGATGTTATAGTCTTATGTGATAACCACAATGCAATACATCTATTAAAGAATTAAATGTAGCATGAAACAACCACACACATTGATATCGGGTTACATTTCACCCCGGATGTTAGTAACTCATAGGTCTGAAGTTGATATTAATGATAATCTGTTATATGTTAAAAACGCATTAGGAGGTCTTATATTTCTACATTGTTTGAATCTTTTTATTATTAATATTCAACATAGCATTCGTAATCACATACAAATCATTATCTAGTCGATGAATAAATGAATAGTTTTGCGGATTAACGCAAGCAGTTTTACTATGAGGTCTATTTTTTAAGGCTTCCATGTTGGTCTAAAGAAGCGTCATGGCATCCGAGATACTAAAGTGTGTCGTGGGCTCATACTAATAAACCATAATAATAATAATAAAAAATAGTCGAATTTCTTCCTTGAGCATTATCTTCTGGTTCGATCTCTCGGTACTCCTCCAAGGGAAAATTGGTCGTGGCGGTCTCTCCTCTATATCGAATGCTGGCCCGGTCGTAAGCTCTTGCTGCGTCTTCTGCAGTCCTGAAAATCCCCAGCCACTTCCGCACTTTCCTCGGAACCATAATCTCTGCACTCCAGTTTCCTGACGTCCGTAAACTAACCCCACGGTATCTCTTCTCCTTCCTCTCTCTCCACCACCCGCGGTGTATAAATCACAGCCCAAACTCTCCTCTGGAACTCTCATTCCACAATGGCCACATATGTTTTGTTGCGGCAGACTCTCTGTGATCACAACAGCACTTGGACAGATGTCAACACCGCCACTTATGACATGGGTGAGTGCCGAAATGATGGCGTAATTCTCATCAACAGTGTCGGGATTACTGAGGGATTATTACTCATTTTGGATGGAAAGTGAAGGGTGAGAATATGTTTCCATACATTGCATGGTGACCTTATATAGTTGCATGACAGTGGGGCTAGCCGCTGACAGAGGCAAAGTTGAAATACATGCATGAAACCCATACAAAACCCCCCCCCCCCCCCCCCATCACCGTCTAGGTTACAAATACTATAAACACACTGATTTTAAATCCTCGTGTAATTAAAAGATAAAAATATAGCTAAAAAGTATTAACATGTGCTTTACGTCAACCAACCGAAGATAAAAACGAATACGGATATCGCATAATACTTATATTGGTCCCGAGAGTGGCGGAGCTTCTTTGGGACCCCGCCAGTTTTTTGTTCTTAGCGTTAAATTTTACAGAACCTTTTCGAAAAAAAAATTTTGTAGTGTAAAATATTGGATTTTTAAGAGCACAAACCTACCGATTTGGATTTTAAGAGTCTGGCCCCGCCGAGTTTTCATTCAAGCTCCTCCACTGGGTCCTGATGTTGTTTAGTCGGTATCGTTTTGTTACGGTACCGATCGAAAACCATATAAACAAATACCGCCACTGATGTCGGTACCGATATTGTTTGGTTAAAATGGGTTTGGCTCATTACCGTACACGTACTCTACTCAATATACTTTATAATGTAAAAGTTTCTATTTTGAATAAAAGTTGGTTTTCAAAAAAACTTATATCAAAATGTTGAAAAAAATAACTCTGTATTTTTTTAAGTTAACAGACACAAGTTGTTAGTAAAAAAAACAAATTATTAAAAAATTAAATTGGTTTGAAGTATATATTATATATAGTAAAAGGGTAAAACTGAAACTTTAAAAATATATAAAGAAGGTGGTTACAATTCATTAAAAAGCTAAAGATAGCTATAATATATAAATAAACTAGTTTTTTCCCCAGCGCGGTGGGAGTGTGGTCGATTTGTCTCCATGCAATGTGGCAAGAGTTTAGTCATTACCAGTTTGGTTTGTCGTAAAACATAAAAGCAAACACCGATACCGTTTTCGTTATAGAAAAATTCCGGCAACGATGTTGTTCGCTCATAAGAGGGTGGGTTCGTCACGGTATCCGCAACGATAACGTTACTCGCTATAGCCACGATACCAAAAAAATATTCAAATTTCAATACAACTATGTTTAAAAAAACTGCACCTATATGCTTAACAAAAAAAACATAAATAAAAAAAATAAACCCAAAAACAATCCTGCATTTCGCTTTTTAGCTAACAAACCATAGTTATTACAGAATAACAAATTTATTAGAAATCAAATGGGATAAAAAACACACACATATATATTATATAGTATAACGGGTGAAAATGAAAAAAGAAAATCTTAAAACACCACATGTCACTAATCTAGTTGGCTATGAAAGAAGTCGCAATAGTATATTCAAAATCAAGATAAAGTTATGCCTAAAAGTAGCATAAAGAAACATGTAAACGTACTTAAAAAGATAAATAAACATCTATGATATTTGACCCGACTTAATTTTGAACAATTTACCAACTTTGTTTCGATAATCTTTATAATATATATTCTAAACATATCAAATATGCTTTTTTTGAAAAAGTATGATACAAAAAATTTCCTTTCCAAGTTTTGCTTTTAACCTTTTGAACCCTCTTGGCATTCAAATTAAATCCCGCATGCCCCTCTTACTTGTACCGTACAAATTACATTACGATAGTTATGAAGTGAATTATATATCTTTTTAGTTAATCCCAGATCTTTAAAATTGATTAATCTAACATCTAACATTTCAATAGTAACTAGATCTGAGCCCTGTCACAATACGTCAGGGATTGTCATTTGTGATATTGTTTTTCGGCTTCATTATTGATTATTATAGTTTGTCCAACTAATTTAAAACACACAAAGCTAGTTATTAGGTCATATCATTGATTGCTTGTACGAGTTACAACAAAATTATAATCAATAATTACTTAGAGCTAATACACTTAAAAATATTAACCTATACTAATGTTGTTAGGCTGAGTGTAACGTGCATAAACCTCGTTAATTTCAAGTTGCAGCTCAGCCTGTTTCTCACAGATCTTTGACATCCGTTTAGTTAGCTTGGCTAGTTTTTCGTTTATCCTACAGTCCGACTTGACTACTTGTTCGAGAATGTGTACAAGTTTTTCGAAAATGTTAGGCTCTTCGTTTGAGTTTGACAACTTTGTACCTGTAAATCAATGAGTTAGAATGTAATTTAATTTTTTTAACACGATAAGACATAATAACGTAAACTTGTTATTTATCATGTTAAATTAGGCTTGTACACATCACATTTAGCTTAAGCTTGTTTTGATGTTACTTGTTATTGCCAAAAAAACGTTAAAATGAATAAAGGAAATACAAAAAAAACACAAAAACAAATAAAACGTACAATTAGAGTTTACCACAACCATTACCGTGTTTAATTTTTCTATATTATATTTATTAATTGGGCTTAGAAATATTATTTAAACTTCTTGCTTGTAATAAGCCCTCACAGTTTAGTAAACGAAGATATTATGAGTCATAGCCTTTTTACACGTAACACAACAACCACCATATTTATATAAAATCAAGGGAAATTGGATTTGAAAAACCCGAACTTTCACCAATGGCTGATAACACTCCCAACTTTCGATTTGCACACCAACAACTTTCAACTTATTGACCGATAACACTCCCTAACTAACTGAACCCTAACCCAGTTAGCTGATGTCAGCTACCACGTCAACAAAAATGCCATGTCAGTGCCGCTGCCACGTCATCAAAAATGCCACGTCACATGTCACATCATCAAAAAATGCCACATCAGCTGCCACATCATATGCCACGTCAGCAAAAAGGCCATATCATATGCCAGTTAGCAAAAACTAACTGAGTTAGGGTTCAATTAGTTAGAGAGTGTTATCGGCCAATAAGTTGAAAGTTGGGAGTGCTGGTGTACAAATCGAAGTTGGGAGTGTTATTGGCCAATAGGTGAAAGTTAGGGTTATTTAAATCCAATATCCTAGCAACACTGTTAAATGCACACATGAACCTAGTAGCACTCAGAACACGACACGACTGCAATAACTATTGACATACCATATGATGTGTAATGTCATAGCGAAGAAACAGTTACAATGTGATCACCACAAAGCCAACCCAACCCAAACTCAGTCTCAAAACAACATGGCAACAAAACAAAGTAAGTCCACCCGGGAACCTCAAAATGAAAAAACCCAAGCCACAAAAACCCTTAAATACCCAAGGTAGGTACAATAAACCAAAGCCAAGTTACAACCCCATAATACACAAACAAAACAATAAGTTTAAGGTACAAAAACCGAATGCAACAACATGTTGGTAATTGATTACGTACAACCCCAAATCTAATACAAACAACAAATGCACAAACATGTTACTAATTGATGATACATAAACAAATAATCTGAATACGGATATACACATGCATGTACTAACAGCCATAACAAAAAACAAATAAAGCTCATCATCTTCAGTTGGCTGCATCAAAAAGTGCCAAGCCAAAACCGAAGAACCATCAAAGCCATGCTCTTAGATGACCACCACATCATCTTCGTCGAGCCAAAGTACCATGCATCAACCCAAACAATTCTTTAAACGCATACAAAAACTGCGTCAACCCAAAAAGTCTCTGATGAACAACAAAATATCATCTTCATGGACATCAAACCTCAAATGAACTACCAAATTTAACCATGAATCGGGCTAACAAAGTGACTAAATCAAAAGGCCTCGGATAAGCAACAAAGTGTAATCTTCACCGATAACAAGTCTCTTAAGAACAAAAAAAATCTCAAAGTCACCGACACCCACTAACAGAGACTTAACCATCAAAAGAAACAAACGTACAAAAATTTTAATATGGAAAACAAGGATTACTGATAATCCCTTCAACTAGTCAAAAAGAGCATGAAAGAGCATCAAAGCACCAAAACAAAAAACATCCAAAAAAACCGCAAACCAACACTATTTAGCCAGAATCTATAAGGAAAGAAAAGCAAACCAACTGGAGAAAGAAATCCCCAAATACATTCAACTACTCAGGCCAAAAAGGTGTGAACCAAAGATAGGTAACCGATAAATCATATTACAGGAAAAGGCAGCAACAGTAGGAGTGGGGTGGTGCCGCAGCGACGGTGCGGCAGAAAAAGAGGGAGGTAGTGGGTGAAGTGAGAGAGTGGGGAGCTTCAAAATGAAGCAACTCACTCACACAAACACTTTAAAAAACCCGAGAAGTGTACAACATACCAAAGCAAAGTTACCACCCAATAAGACAAAAACAAAACAATAAGCCTAGTGTACAAACAACCAATTTAACAACATGCATGTTGCTAATTGATAGTATATAAAGGCAATCCTTATACAAATAATCTTGATATATTTTCCTACAGTTAATCTTTATTGTAACGCCTCGCTTTTTGTAACTTTCCTTATTTAGAAAGTTTGTCATGTATTCTATTCTTGGAAACTTGTATTCGTATCGTAATCGTAATCATAATTCATTTCCCACCTTGTAATTCCAAGACTTTGATCGTTATGAAATTTATACTTTTTACATACTTATTATACCCACAATCTGATCATCATACCAAATTGATACTTACTATACGTGCTTATATTCATACATACATTCACGATACTCGAATTATGCTTATTTACGTTGTGCATACTTAAAAACACGCTTTGATGCATGAAATGATGACTTATAAGAAGTTTAGGGGCCAAATTGTGAAAAACAAAACTTCAAATGGAAAAGGAGGCGCCGCGTCATGCAACGCCCTTCCTCTTCTAGCTTCGCCTAATGTGAAGGGGCATAATCCGCAGCAGGTTATTTCCCTTCAGCAGATTGGCCATCTTCTCCACCTCTCCTCTTACCCAATCACAATTTAACCTCCATTAACACAAAACCCTACATCCTCTCTATATAAACAAGCCTCCGCTCACCCATTTTTACTTTCCAAACTCATCAACACTCTCAAATCAGTTGCAAACATTAGAAAAGTCAGATTGTTCTAAGTGCCAAAGTGAGCACTTTACTTCATTTTCTTCCATGTTTCTTCACTTTTTCTTCCTCTACAAAGCTTGGAACACCTCTAGGAGTGTTTCCATAGGTTTACCATGGTAAACCAAGGTGGAACACCACCATTTTGAGGTCCAACTCTCTGTTTTGGAAGATTAAACTTGTGTTTTCTCATGCAATCTTGTACTCCCTATGCTACTAACCAAGTTTATGGTTAGTAAGCTTGTCAAAGATTGATTCTTACAAGTTAGAGGTGTAAATTACCCTCTAAATTTCTATTTTAATAGGGTTCATACAACCCACAAGTGATGAAACCATCCGAGCTTGCCATAATTCTTATGGCAAGACTTGTGTTTTGGTATAGGTGTGAATACTTGGAAGCCATGGCTATCCTAACTTATTCCACCACCTCACTTGATGTTTTTACCTTGCTATCTCTAGTAGTTTGCTAGCCTTAAAGTAACTTAACCCTATCTAGCCTCCGACACTTAGTTAACTCTTTCCATGTCAAGAATGACTCACCCGGGTTAAAGCTTACTTGGCTACTTGATATAGTAAGAAGTTGTACATTTCCTTTTCATTCATGACCATCCGAATCATCCTTGTGATGATTTGTGTATTGGTGAATCATACAATGAGGTTAATCCTCCATGCTTGACTTACATGATAATCTATGAATACTCTTGATGGACTTAACTTAATATAATTATTATGTAGTTTATATATAACTATATTTAACGGAACCCCTTGATGACAATTAGATGGTTACTTGTCATGGCAATAGGTTAGATTATATAAGTCTTGAACCCTTGTTACAATTCTAATGGGTAACTTGACCCATGAAATCACATCAACCCTTACGGGACTTATAGTGTTAAAAAACGGGTGTTTAAGACAAGATAATTACTTTGTTCATACATACTTTTTGTACTTTAAATCCAACCTGATTCCTCCATTAACATTCTGAATACTCACACCTTCATTACCCATGTAGGGTGACCTCGTGTTCTATACTCCAACTCTCAACTCTTCATGGGATTACCAGGAAAGCTTTGCAAAACCGTGAGTACACTCGAATGCCCTTTTTGTAACGCTTTACACTTTTGGGTGCAATATGGTTAACCTATCAAAATTACACATTCACACTTATACTTTATGCAAACACAAACAATCCATACATGCATGCTTAAAATACGTGATACTTGATTTGTAATTCTTGGAACATTCTTATGTGATTCACTTGTCATAACTTCGTACTAGCTCCCCTTAACATGTTATAGCGCTATAGGATAATGCCACCGCCTAGTCTTGTGGTCATGTTAAGTTTTTAATTCATGCGGTAATCAGAGGATTGACTTGTATAATTGCATGCATGATTACATTAATCTAGTTAACTATCTTGGCATGCGGATTCGTTTAAACCTTTTTACATATTTTGCTATATTAAATTGTGTACTTGCCAATGCTTTGTGTGTTGAACTATACTTTTAAACATGTTGCATGTTGATGATGTTTGATATTGACGAAATCCTAGTAGGGAGCCTTAGAAACGCATGTAGAAATGCTAGATTTTGTTATTGTATTATTAATGAATCTTGTCGTACTTTAAATTTCCAATTGTTGTATTTGTTTTCTTGTAGTGTACTGACAATGATTATTTATGAAGAAATTGGTTTTGAATTAAATATTATCACATTAGTGCTATGAAGTCTCTAGAATCTCGTTCGTTCACTCTGATAATTCCGCCATCGCTTGGGGTGTGACATTTATAGTATTGTTGCAAAATCAAAAGAATTCACTTTAATCCAAAAGACACATATTTAGAATATTAGTAAAGTTAAGTACCTTATTAGCTCTTTTATTTTGATTCAAAATCTTTAAAATGTAAGTGTTTTTAAGAATTCAAGTGCACCATAATTGCATCTATCTGAAATGTGTATTTTATTTAGGAACTACTTTATGTTCCACCAACAAAATTATAGTCAAGACATCATCATTTAAGTCAACCAAACCCTCTCACCGCTATTATCGTTGTAACGTACGTCGCCTTTCTTCTTCATGTATTATCTAGTGTCAACCACACAACACCACCACCAATTGCCGCCCCGCCATGCGTAAACAATACCACTACACTACCACCACATAACAACACCTATGATAATCTATTTCATGATTTAGGTCCTGCTCCCCTCGGATATAAAGAATGCAACACTGAATATCGAAGATTAGAAACCCTAAATTAAGGCAAAAAGGATCACCATCCTCACTTGTGAGAACTGGCAAAATAATGGTAATTCTGTATAACTTAACAACTTAATTATACATTTAATTTCTTGTTATGACTTAATTAATGTATGATTAGGTTGCGTAAAGTCTAGCTATCATATGACATGGTTAAATATGCTAAACATATTGATACATTCACCGCTTCGCGAGAAAACTACAAACTATGTCCAAATATGTTGGCGAAGCGCTGAAAACATATTCATGCGAACATACTATGCATGCCACAAGTCTGAAAATTTCCGATAAAGCAACGAATGGCACGAAAGCATTTCATGATCAAATACGAATAAAAATCCTAATTAGGGACGTCAAATCAAAAACACTTTAACTTTCCGGAAAATACATGACTTACAATTTGTCCGAACGCACTAAAATATAATAAAGTAAATTGTCCAAAACGCCAAAATTCACATTTTAAGATACGTAGGACTCGTAAATAATGGTATACACCTTAAATAAGCTTGGGGATATCAACGGGATATCCTAAACATAAGCTTCCGATGATACGCCATAACTGGCACAACTTGTCTGATACCGGTCCGGCGAGCTAGTAATAATATTTTTACCACCTTCCGTACATTGTCCGAAAGTGACCCGACGACCGATGTAATAATATATTTACCACCGGAAACTAATACCAAGCATTTAATGAACTAGTTAACCATCAATTGGCAGCACGAACATAGTTATAACACTAATCCTACGAGAATTCCTTCCATCCGCTAAACTATCCACACTTACAACTTATTTATACATGTAAACTTTAAAAAAATATATCATATAAAAACCTAATACCCCCCTCCTATGGTTTTGGTGGACCCCAAGGGCACCCCAACTTGGTGATTGCAAGAGATGTGGAGCATGGCGTATAAGATCTTATGTTGACTTCAAGGACTAGCCAAGGTTATAAGTAACCCTTTCCACCATACCTTCATCATATACACCAAACTTCAACACTTCAACATCTTCTTCTTCTCCCTATTCTCGGCAGCCCCAAGCCCCCTAAACCCTTTTATTACCCATTAAACTCACCATTACAAGCTTATTAAGTCCATTTCAAGACCACTCAAGGAAGGTGCAAGCATGGAGGACCTTTAGGGCTTCATTTGGAGCTTAATCTCTTCTTGATCTTCACATTTATCATTGCAAAATTGTAAGACTTTATTTCACTAAATTTAAGCTTGTTATTATGTGTAGTTTAATAATATACATGTTGATCATCTTGAACCTCAAAGAAATAAAAACTTAAAACCCTAACCCCACCATAAAAAGCATACTAAATATGAAGTATAATGTGTTTAATTATGTTGTTGTCTGTTAGATTATGTTTATATTAATGTTGGTTATGATAAAGTAAGTTGTTTAAATGGATGATCTTGCATGATTAAGAGTGAAAATTTTGATTTAAACATTGTGATGTTTAAATCTAAACAAGATCATCAACTTCATGATCCATGAACTTTACAACGATTTAAAAATAAGTCATGACATATATGTGACTTTTATAGAGCTTAAAACCCATAATTTTCACCAAGAGCATTTTAAGAAATAGTTTTAACAAGTTGTTTAGATGGATAACACAAGATGGAAGTTCCTAAGAAATAAGTTGGTTTTTAATGATCTTGTTAAGTAACATGAAAGTGTCATCATATATTTTTAAAGTGTAGTTAGGAAATATATAAAAAGTTCATGGAGTATGAGGATATTTATGTGTCAGTTTATTCATGTAAAGTTGGTAGATTGGAACTTGATTTGAGTTGATTTCGTTTAAGGGGTTTAAACATGTTTAAAATACGTTTTCAAAACGTGGAAAAACGCCATAGTTTAGGGGAAACTATGGCAAAATTTTCTAAAATCTTAATCGCGATTAAATATGATTAACGGGGTGATTAGCACGGTTATCATGATTAGTAACCTTAATTGTGACCCTAATCGTGATTAGACAACCCTAATGACAAGGGTTAAGTATTAACCTTCCAAGAGTTTATTTAATCTTAAAAAGATAATTTTACTACATAAAAGTGGGTAAAAATTATAAGTATAACACCAAATATAATTTTTAAGAAAATTATATATACATATGTTAAATACTCTACTTGGTGTATATTACTTGTATAATATGTGTATGTACTAGTGTTAGGAAGGATACACACCAAACACCTAAATACCGTTCACTTGGAAAAATACACTAAATATCTATACACATGAACCCCACTTATATTATAACCATGAGCGAATGATCAAACAAAGGATAAGTGGACGAACGGACATCGGGCGAATCGAATCATAACTATAAATACTAACAAGACAATATATTAGTCGGAAACCGACACAAAAGGTATAACAAACGCTCTATTGTATAAGGTGCGTCGCCATCGGCAACGACCACCCTGGCGTCTCGACATGGAGCGTGCGCACGCCACGGACGATACATGGTTACTTCCGATACGAAAATATACATATTCGGCTCTACGACAAAGCTCTAAAATAACGTATTTTTTTAAACAAAAGATATATGCATACATTTCAACACTTGTAAAAATCCGCCAGAATGTACAAGGTAAAACTGTCTAAGTATATCTATACACACAGGGATACAGTTGGTGGAAACCACAAAAGTACAAATATTGTATGAGTATACAATTACGTATAAATGTAGTATAAATACTAGATAGTAAAGTATACAAATACGTATAAATGTAGTATAAATATATATATAATTTGGAAAGCATATATATATATATATATGTATATATATATATGTATATATATGTATATATATATCACACATAACGAACGTAAGTCGTGCGTGGCACGGAGACTCTCATAGGCTAGGCCCACTCATACCGTGTGGATCACGGAGACTCAAATGGGCTAGGCCCATTCTCAGTTGTGCGAGACACAAAGACTCTCATGGGCTAGGCCCACTTATACTCGTGCGAGGCACGAAGACTCACGAAGGGCAAGGCCCGTTCGTACACTTGATGGATACGAAAATACACACACACACACACACACACATATATATATATATATAGATAAGAAGTGTATATATATTAAACTGACACATTGAACAAATGCCAACATATTTAAAATACATAAGAGATCCAAATACTTAACTTATACAATAACGTTCAAGATGAACAACGTGTACGCATTTAACATAAACCCAAGTGTCTAATGACTTAGAGCCCTTGTAGGTTATTACGTGCCATTGGATACCCTTTACGCTAATAACTTTACGGACACAAACCAGTGAGTTCATGTCCCCCTTTTCTCTTAAATTTTTTCGGTTTATAACTCTCGGGGGAAAATACATGTTTTCGATGGTATGGTTTAGCTATGGAATGGAATAGTAGATCATGTGCGAATAGAGTGTCTCTTAAGTGCCATTAATCTTTTATAAGACTGAGAACAAGAATGGTAGATCTATCGGGTGTAGCGAGCCCCACTCATGGGTCCTTGTGTGGCCGCATTTAGTGCTTTTGTTGTCCAAGCCGGGTGGACCGAAAGAAATCATCTTGGGTCTATGTTGTCACACATATTAATGTCCTTGCAAAACATTAATGTCATCAAGTTCATTGATGCTTTACATACCACATATTTTCATATACGAACTCTCAAATGTTTTTAAGATTCATTTGGTGCGCATACACAACGCATGAACTTGCCAACTTTTGTTGATGTTTTTCAAACGTACTTGTATTTTGAAGGGTTTGGTATATATATTCCACCTTCAAACGGAATACAGGCGCAAAGCCTTAATGTTTAAAAGCTATTTTGAAGAAGCCTTTTGTAAACTTTAATTACTTATGTCATCTTTTATTACCAAACAACTTGTCACTTGTAATGTTTATTTATGGTGAATGGATGAACATCGTGCATGCTTTTATTTCATATAGTTGTTTACTTATATCGTATGCGATGAAACTAACAAGTTAACACTGCACTCTTCCGCTATGAAACGGGAGTGACAGATTGGTATCAGAGCTTCGATTGTAGTGACCCAAGATTCCTTCTTGAGTCTAGTCTACAATCATTAGGATCCTCTCATGAAAACATTTTGATTTTGTAAAAGGTCTTCATTGCATATACAAAAACGCAAGATCCACTAACAAGACTCTTTTCAAATAAATAATGAAAGGACATTATTTGGGTCATAGTCTATATGGGATAGATTTGCAAAACTAGATTGACTCGCACAAACCAATGTGATTACACTTTATATGATTGCATGCTTATATACTTAATAAGTAATGATATTATTTATTGATATATATATATATACACATGTTGTACGGATTATTTTGCCAGGGTACAATTGATTCCTCTGCTAGTAGTGGCATATATGATGATGTTGACCCGATGGAGGTTGCATCAGACGATGAGTATTCGCAAGTGATTGAGATCATTTCCTCCGATAACGATTCGGAGCCAGACGAGGCTCACGATATTACGTCCGACAATGAGGACTTAGAGGATTTTCAGCCACTCGTGCTGCTCGACCCTATCATGGATGACGTCCCCATGGAGGATAATGTTTTAGCTGCACCACTCCGCTCCATGATATCGCTATTATTGGCCACCTCGATGGTGAGCATCTCGTGGAGATCATAGCCATTGATGCGATCCATCTTACTTTTCTCCCTATCGAGTTGTTCGATGACGAGGACGAGGTCCCCGTCTTCCATGTGGATCACCTAGATGACGATCTAGGTGATGGCGAGGTTATTGACATCTGTTGGTGCATATTTGTGACAGCAGCTTAATAGTTTAATAGCTTAATCTTTGGATATTTTGTATTGGGCTTAGCATTTGTGTTTAGCTTGTTTAGAGTTGTAACGGGCTTGGATAATGGCCTAGCCCAGTTGCATAACCTGTCTCTATATAATGGGAGGTTTGCATTAGGGTTTAGGTTGCTGGTGTTGCTGGTTTTGTTGATCGTGTTGCTGGTTTAGTTGTTCGGAGAGAGTTGAGAGAGAGTCTTGAATTGATTGTAAACCTTTGTGTTGGATAATCAATAGAAGATAGTTTGAAAGGAATTGTGTTCATGTTCTTGTTCTTGTTTGGTTTTCTGTGAAATTTGATCTAGGGAATTCTGCACTCTAGATTAGATAGACGATTCTGTGAAGATCCATACGGATTAGGGGACCTACAATTGGTATCAGAGTATTCGGCTCTTGATTTTGCTCGGTTCAGAATCGTAACAGCAGAAAAAGTTGGGGTTTTGGATGTTTTGGAGGCTGTTTGAAGTTTGTGACGGTTGTTCTAGGGTTTCAGCGGCTGTTCTAGGGTTTTGCAGCAATTTTGAATTAACAGCGAGGGATTTCAGATAAAAGTCTTGCATCTCGGATCAAAAGGGAAGCAATTCAGATTGAAGACTTGAATTTCGGATCAGAAACCTGCATCTCGGATCATCAGACTTGCAATTCAGATCATCAGAGTTGCATTTCGGATTAGAAAAGCCTATCTCGGATTAATACCATACCATAATCAAAAGGTACAACGGCCCGAGCGACCAGACTTAACATAAATGTAGCCACTAAAGCCATTCTAAAAAGGGAGAAATTTGCACTACTTGGTGAAATAGGTTCTTTTATAATCAATTTAAAACCATCTGCTAGAGGTTGTAACAATCCAAACGATCCCACTACATCAGGACCCTTTCGACGTTGCACAAAAGCCATTACTTTACGTTCAGCTAGCACTAAAAAGGCTACTCCTAGTAGAAGTGGTAGAATTATTCAAGTATTTCAGCTGGAACTGCTATGTACATTTTTGATTTTCTATTCACTCATGATCTGGCCTAGTCGACCCGAATTCCGATTCCATCTCAGATCAAAATAGTCTATTCCGGATTCCATTTCGGATCTGAATAGTCTATTATGGATTCCATTTCGGATCAGAACCGTACATTTCGGATTCCATTTCGGATCACTATTCCAAATCACCATCTCGGATTAGCAATTCAGTTTACTGTTCTGGTTTTCATCTCGGATTGTCAATCCGAGTTACTGTTCCGGATTTGGCACTATTCCGAGTTCTATAAAAAGGTGGAAAGTTAAGCAGCTGACGTAACCAGAGTTAACGTTTTTGGACATAGATTTTGATCCGTAAACAATCTTAAAAAACCGACTGCACGGTTGGACTCGTGTGAGTTTTAGGACAAAAAAAGGCACGAAAATTCCTAAAATCACTATCAGACAATATACATCATTGGATTCGTGTCGTCGATACGAGTTTAACAGTACAATTTGGTAAACACACTTTTCGGACAAATTTTTGAACGTTTTTAACGGTACGGTTACGGTAAAACACGAAGAAGGACCAGAAGAGAGGTTAGATTTGGGTTTTGACACAAGTATACCAAAATCCATTTAGACTGATACTCTGCATGTTAAAGATGGTCAGAATGAACAATATGAGTGAGGGTGTTAATAACTGCCCAAAGTTGATTAATGCTGAACAATATTTAGATTGGAAAAAGAAGTTTGAGGCATTTGTTCAAAATGAGAATTCTAAGATGTGGAGTTGCATGATTGATGGATATATTGCTCCCACACGTCGAGTTAACAGGAGAATTCTGGTACTTTCATATGAGAAGATGGAAGACTCTGAGAAACAGATGTATGATGCTGAGAAGAAAGCTTCAGCAATGATAAAGATGTCCTTGCCAACTGATATGAAACACATTTGTAATAGGTATGGATCATCTAGAGAGCTATGGGAAGCTTTAGGAAAACGTTATACAGAGTTCTTCAAGACGAAGTACATGTCAACAAGCATGTTTAGCTGAGACTAGAGCTGTGAAGATTGAGGAAACAACTGCTAAGAAAGAAGAGAAGAAGGAAGTTGAGAAGGATGCAAGTGCTACAGTGTGCATGGAGGATACAGATGATCTTACAGCAGAGGTACATGTATAATTTCAATCTTTAAGTCATACCTGTCATAATTGCACTAAACTACAAGGTAAAGTTGACAAACTATCGGAGAAAAACAAAATTTTGTTAGCCGAATTAGAAAAACAGAAAGAGTCAAATGTTCTTTTGAGCAAAATGGAGTCAAATTATGATAAACCGGAGTGGGGTTTAGTAAAGCTTCATCTTCTGAGGATCTAACAAATTTTGTGCCTACTACACCAAATGTAGTGGATTCGATAACAGTTGACATACCTAATAGTCCGGGTTCCTTGAAAGAATTTGTTAGGTCTAACAGTACACCTCATAAAGTGGATGAGGATACCAACGACAAAACAGTCAAATCATTTAAAAGGGGATCTAACAGAAAGAAAATTCTTAAGAAGAGATCTTGTTTTAAATGTCACAACAAAGGACATGTGGCTAGTTTTTGTCCTTTTAAAAGGGTAAGAAAGTGGAAACTGAGGTTGAGGTTAAGGATGGAAATCAGGTTGGGTCAAATAAGAATGTTAAACCAAGTTCTCAGACAAATCAACCAAGATTTCAACCTAAATCTTCAACATCCAGAAGATTTGATAGTCCACAAAAATTTTCACCTAAATCAAGTCATGTTAATGGACAATCAAATTGTTTTACAAAGAAAAATTTTGGATATCAAAATCGATACCAGACTTCTGGTAATCGAAATTTTCAGAGGAGAAACGAATATAGGGGTTTTAGTAACTCAAATGCTCAAAATAAACCAAAAATTTTTCAAAGTTCAAATTATGATAATGGGGTTTCAAGATAATAATTTCAAAGGTGGCAAATCCGAGAGTTTATTGGAACCCTAACGATCAAAGATCTCGGGGAAATTATAAATCTTGTTCAGCAACTTGGAAGACATCCAAGACACCAGTAGGGTGTGATGGATATTGGACAGAATTAAGTTATATTGATATTCATGGCCAACCCAAAACTGGTAGGGTTTGGGTTCTCAAGTCTAACTAAGTTGTTGAGTGAGTGCAGGATGGCCAAGAAGGACTGTTGATGTGTTCAACAGTGGTTATTCCTGTAAAGCATCTGAGGTGAATAGTAGGTTACCCATGGTAACGAATTATTTACTTTTGTGATAGAAAATGTTTGATAACAATGAAAAACCATCTGTCAGGTTGAAGTGGGAGTCTGTTTGTATTTAAATTTCTATTTTAAATCCTTATTCCATAAAAACAAAAATTTAGGGGGAGAAATTTCCCTAAGCCAAAAAGAGTTTTAGTTAGAGCATGAGATTAAGGGGAGTAAGTTAAAAAGTTTAAAGTTTTTTTCAAAAATCAAAAAATGAGTTTCATGTGTGTGGAAAAGAAGAAATGATGTACATCAGCAAATTAGACTGTCACTCTGAAATTAAAACTAAAATTGCTTAAGTGTGATAGCAGCTTCATCATATGATGTACCAGTACGCAAAAAGCATGAAATAATCAACTTACCTTGGTGATATACACATAATGAACTGTGTATGAGTGGGTAACATATCAGGGGCGTATGGTTTTATAACCTTGAATCTTGCGTTGATAGATTGCCAAAATCTAGGTTTTAGGTCTTTATATCATTATTTCATCTGGGGTATCAAGGTTATCCTCTGCTGCATCCAGATATATGCTGACCTAGGCACAACCAGGATATCTTAAAAGAGCTAAAATGCCAAATCCAAAAATTGAAGAAGCTCTTCTAGAGAGTCATTCAGGTGTGCAAATTGCATTATTCGTTCCAACATTTTGGTATTTGCCCTAACCCTCGTTGGATATTGGTCTCTTTGCTGTATGGAAGTACTGACCTGATCACCAATTATCTAACTTTGTAATTCAAAAGGATGAATTTCGATATACTCACGTACTACGAAGAATTTTTGTGCATACCTTGATCGTGGGGGTATGTCCTGAAGTGGGACACACTAGTATATCAGTAAAAATTATCTAATCTTATCACTAGGTAATGGTACTTGAAATGTTCATGTATTTTGTTTAAGTGGATAAACAATACTGGTAATCGTCTTGAATTGTTTTTCATGAACATGGCATATAGAATTATCAGATAGTGTGAAAACAGTTTGATGGTGTTGATATGATCTTCTTACTGGTGATTCTCACAAAAGTAGAGTGTTTATTTTCTTGTTAGTTATTTGTTTTCATAAATTATAATATACAAAAAGATTTTTTTTAAAGTCTCACAGTTTGAACTGATAAGTTGTATTTTTTGCATGATAAGATAAAATATTGGTTTATCTTTAATGTGGAAAAGAACAAATGTTTTTCGAGGTACTTGCTTGTGTTTCTAAACAGATTGATGCAGTTATCAAAATGAGGTGCAGAATTCAAGTAAAGTACCCTTTTAGAATGAAGTGCAGAAAGATTGAAGATGCATGGTAGGATCCTTCTACTACATTGCAAAGGGGATATCGAGGAATTTGGATAAAAGAGCTTAACCAGAGAATGCTAGTTCGCTAATCTATAATGAATGAAAGTTTTAGAGATTGGTAGCATCAGCTAAGGGGGAGTATGTTAATGTCAGAATCTATGTGTAGCTGAAGCTATCCAAAGACCAAAAGATCACAAGATGTTTGAAGACAAAATTACAATATGAAGCTATTGTCAAGGGGGAGTTTATTGGTGCATATTTGTGACAACAGCTTAATAGTTTAATAGTTTAGGCTTTGGATATTTTGTATTGGGCTTAGCATTTGTGTTTAGCTTGTTTGGAGTTGTAATGGGCTTGGAGAATGGCCTAGCCCAGTTGCATAACCTGTCTCTATATAATGGGAGGTTTGCATTAGGGTTTAGGTTACTGGTGTTTCTGGTTCTATTGATCGTGTTGCTGGTTTAGTTGTTCAGAGAGAGTTGAGAGAGAGAGAGTCTTGAAGTGATTGTAAACCTTTGTGTTGGATAATCAATAAAAGACAGTTTGAAAGGAATTGTGTTCGTGTTCTTGTTCTTGTTCGGTTTTCTGTGAAATCTGATCTAGGGGATTCCGCACTCTAGATTAGATAGACGATTCTGTCAAGATCCATACGGATTAGGGGACCTACAACATCACCATCTTGGAGGTGTCATCCCCCATTGTATCGGTCATGGACAGATCTTCATCTTCATCAGACGCGAGTGATCCCGCTTCTTCATCAGCCATCCGTCGCGCTGGGCAGCTCCAACTACTGACTACACACTCCTGTTATCCTTGCCCCTACTGACTACACACTCCTGATATCCCTGCCCCTCCTCATACCATCGACAAACTTGCCGACGTACCTGCTCCTCCTGTCGACACCCCATGGCCTAACAACCTTTATTCATTGAGACCCCTCCCTCATACTGGTACATCTGTCATTTTCACTCAGGATATTCTTGCACCACGTCCTGGAAAGGGATCATCACGCCAGCCATTTCAGTCACCTCCCCATATATCCACATTAGGCCCTTACCACCCCAGTCACCACCCTATCTACACTAGGGACAATCTTGTTCAGTCCTTACAAATGCAGATCCAGCTCTTGTCCCATAAGGTCTAGGAGTTGGAGTGTTTCCGTGACACCCTAACACCACCACCACCAGCCTACCCACCACCATCGGCTCCACTTCCACCATCATCACCACCACCCCGTCTCCACGACACTCACATCCACCTACTGGCCTTGAGGCTCGCGTGCTGACTTTGGAGCCGCGAGTCAACCTCTCTAACACTCGTGTTAGCCGTGTGGAGGATGAGATGGATCATTTCCATAGTTTGGTCGTTCCTACCCCACCCCTTTCGCCTCCCGTACCATAGTTTTATTTTATTGCAGGTACTTGTTATGGGATTAGAAGACCCGCTTTTGATGTATATATGAAGACTAGGTGCAAGCTATCGACACTTGAAGCCTTTTGAAGACTGATTGGGAAGAAAATATTTTACCACTTGTATGTATTATAAACTTGTATGACCGGGATTATGTATCCCCGTGTCCTTTTGTTTTTCTTTCCCGAAAACAATGTAACAAGTTGTTAGATATATATATATATATATATATATATATATATATATATATATGAAAGCTTGGTATTATGTTTTCTTTATTTGTACTTTGCTATTATCGTATGCATGTCTTGTTATCATGGATGATGTTTGGTTGACGTGATGATTAGCTATATATATTATATATACACCTTTAGCTGATAATATTTATTATTAAATATTTGTCTAATCTCCTTTGATACCTTTTACTTGAAGATAATGCCACCTAGATGAAGGACTAACACGAATGCACTGCCGACGAATGAGGCGGAACTAAATGAGCGCATCTCCCAAGTAATAGCACTGTAGGACCCCTAGTCCTTATGGATCTTGACAGAATTGTCTATCTAATCTAGAGTGCGGAATCTGCTAGATCAGATTTCACAGAAACAAGAACAGGAACACGAGCACAAAGAATTCCTTTAAACTGTCTTCTATTGATTATCCAACACTATGTGTTTACAACCAATTCAAGACTCTCAAGAAATCTCTCAGCCACTCTCTGTAGATTTCTCACACTCCTCTCTGCTTCAATTGTCTAACCCCTAAACCCTAATGCATAACATGTATATATACTACATGTCTACATACTAGGCTTTATACTGGGCTAGGCCATTCTCCAAAGCCCATTACTACTCTAAACAAGCTAAACACAAATACTAAGCCTAATACAAAATATCCAAAGACTAAACTAGCAAACTATTAAGCTGTTGTCACAAATATGCACCAACAGACTCCCCCTTGACAATAGCTTCATAGTGTAACCTTGTCTTCAAACATCTTGTGATATATTGTCTTTGGATAGCTTCAGCTACACACAGATTCTGACATCAACAGACTCCCCCTAAGCTGATGCATCCAATCACCAAAACATGCATCTTCACACATTCTGCACTCCATTCTTAAAATGTACTTTACTTGAATTCTGCACTTCATTTTGATAACTACATCAATCTGTTTAGAAACACAAGCAAGTAACTCGAAAAAACCATTAGTTCTTTTCCACAAAGATAAACCATTATTTTACCTTATCATGCAAAACAAACAACTTATCAGATCAAATTGGGAGATTTTTAAAAACAAATCTTTTTGTTTATTTAGTTTTCTGAAAACAAATAACCAACAAGAAAATAAACACTCTATTTTTGTGAGTATCACCGTTAAGAAGATCATATTAGCAACATCATACTATTTTCACACTATTTTATAATTTTATATGGAATATTCATGAAAAATAGTTCAAGACGATTACCAGTATTGTTTATCCACTTAAACAAAAATACATGAATATTTTTAAGTACCATTACCTCGTGACATGGTTAGTTAATTTATACTTATATACTAGTATGTCTCATTTCAGGACATACCCCCATGATCAAGGTATGCACAAAAAATTCATCGTAGTAGGTGAGTATACCAAAATTCATCCTTTTGATTTACAACGTTAGATAATTGGTGATCAGGTCAGTACTTCTGTACAGCAAAGAGACCAATATCCAACGAGGGTTAGGACAAATACCAAATTTTGGTACGAATAATGCAATTTGCATATTTGAATGACTCTCTAGGAGAGCTTCTTCAATATTTGGGATTTGGCATTTTTGCTCTTTTAAGATATCCTGGTTGTGCCTAGGTCAGCATATATCTGGATGCAGCAGAAGGAGAACCTTGATACCCCAGACGAAATAACGATATAAAGACCTAAAACCTCAGATTTTGGCAATCTATCAACGCAAGATTTAAGGTTATAAAACCATACGCCAGTGATATGTTACCCACTCATACACAGTTTAGTATATTTGTATCACAAAGGTAAGTTGATTATTTCATGCCTTTTGCCTACTGGTACATCATATGATGAAGCTGCCATCACACTTAAGCAATTTTCTTTTAATTTCCGTGTGACAGTCTAACTTGCTGATGTACTATCATTTCTTCTTTTTCACACAGTGAAACTCATTTTTTATTTTTGAAAAACTTTAAACTGTTCAACTTACTCCCCCTAAACTTATGCACTAACTAAACTCTTTTTGGCTTAGGGAAATTTCTCCCCCTAAATTTTTGTTTTTTATGGAGTAAAGTTTTAAAAACAGAACTTTAAACACAAACAGACTCCCACTTCAACCTGACAAAAGATTTTTCACTGTTAGTAAACATTTTCTATCATAGAAGTAAATAATTCGTTACCATGGGTAACCTACTATTCACCTCAGAAGCTTTACAGGAAAAACCACTGTTGAACACATCAACAACTTAGTTAGACTGGGGGACCCAAGCTTTAAAGGTCTTGGGTCGTCCAGATTTATCAACCACTGGAACATCCATCCAATATCCATCACACCCTACTGGTGTCTTGGATGTCTTCCAAGTTGTTGAACAAGATTTATAATTTCCACGAGACCTTTGATCACGAGAATTCCAATAAACTCTCGGATTTTCCAACCTTTGAAAATTCTTATCTCGAAACCTTCTTCTCCCATTATCATAATCTGAACTTTGAAAAATTTTTGGATTATTTTGAACATTCGAGTTACTAAAACCCCTATATTCGTTTCTTCTTTGAACATTTCGATTACTAGAAGACTCGTATCGATTTCGACATCCAAAATTTTTACTTTGAAAACAATTTGGTTGACCATTATTGTGACATGATTTTGGAGAAGAGTTTCATGAACCAACAAATCTTCTTGATGTTAAAGGTTTAGGTTGAAATCTTGGTTGATTTGTCTGAACACTTGATTTAACATTTTTCTTTGAACCAACATGATTCCCATCCTTAACCTCAACCTCAGCCTCCACTTTCTTACCCTTTTTAAAAGGACAACAACTAGCCATATGCCATTTGTTGTGACATTTAAAACATGATCTCTTCTTAAAAATTTTCTTCCTGTTAGATCCCTTTTTAAATGTTTTTATCCGTTTTGTCTTCAGTATCCTCATCCACTTTATGAGGTGTACTGTTAGACCTTAACCGATTCTTTCAAAGAACTTGGACTATCAGGTATGTCAACAGTTATCGGATCCACTATAGCTGGTGTAGTAGGAACAAAATCTGTTAGCTCATTTTCATTGGTAAAATGGAGTAATCCTGATCCTCAGAAGGTGAAGGTTTACTAAACCCGCTCCTGTTTTATCACTACTCCTTTTCAAACTTTTCTGAATTTGAGTCATGACTACTGAGGATTCTCCAAATTTGTCTAACTTTCTATGAAGTTCAACAATTTTGGCCTGTGCACCAGCCAATTCTATGCACTTTTTAGAAAGCTCGTTAGTCTTATCCTTCACAGTTTCACGAGCCAAATCAATGATCTGTAACAGTTCATTGACTTTGCTGGTCAAACTGATGATTACTTGTTCATTTGAATTGAGTGTATTTAAAAATTTGACTCCCTTTTACTCAAAAAGAACATTTGACTCTTTCAGTTTTTCTAATTCAACTAACAGAATTTTGTTTGCTCCGATAATTTGCCAACTTTACCCTGTAGTTTAGTGCAATTATGACAAGTATCACTAACAGATTGAAATTGTACCTGTACCTCTGCTATAAGCTCATCTGTATCATCCATGCACACTATAGCTTTTGCATCCTTGAGTTCCATTCTCTCCTTCTCAACTTCCTTCTTCTCTTCTATCTTAGCAGCACTATCAATCTTCACAGCTGCAGTCCCAGCCACACGTGTACTTTGTCTTGAAGTACTCTGATAACGTTTTTCTAAAGCTTCCCACAGCTCTCTAGACGATCCATACCTACTACAGATGTGTTTCATATCAGTTGGCAAGGACATCTTTAACGCTGCTAAAGCCTTCTTTTCAGCATCATATACACGTTTCTTAGAATCTTCCATCTTCTCATATGAGAGAACCATAATTCTTCCATTCACTCGACGTGTGGGAGAAATGTACCCATCGATCATACAATTCCACATCTTAGTATCTTCACTTTGAACTAATGTCTCAAACTACTTCTTCCATTCTACATATTGTTCAGCATGTATCAGCTTTGGCCAGTTTTTAGCACCCTCACTTAGATTGTTCAATTTGCCCATCTTAACACGCAACTAGCAGTTTAAAGGATTTTGGTATACCTGTGTCAAAATCCAAATCTAACCTGCAGCTATCGTAACCAAACCGTTAAAAACGTTCAGAAATTTTTTCCCGAAAAGTGTGATTACCAAATTGTACCATTAGACTCGTCTCGACGATACGAATCCAATGATATATAATGTCCGATAGTGATTTTAGGAATTTTGTGCCTTTTTTTTCCTAAAAATCATGAGCCTAACCGTGCCAACCGGTTTGTTAAGAATGTTTATGGATCAAATTCTATGACTGAAGATGTTTAACTCCAGTTAAGTCAGCTGCTTAACTTTCCACTTTGTTGATCCTAACTCGGAACAGTACCAAATCCGGAACAGTAACTCGGATTTACAATCCGAAATGAAAATCCGGAACAATAATCCGAATTGATAATCCGGAAATAGTGATCCAAGATGAAATCCGGAATGCACTGTTCTATCCGAAATGAAATCCCGACTAGACTACTCTGATCCGAGATGGAATCCGAATAGTTCTGATCGAGATGGAATCCGGAATAGTTCTGAATCCGAGATGGAATCTGGAATAACTTCTGATCTGCAAAGAAATCCGAAATTGCTTCTAATCCAAAATTCAATCCGAAATGGACTGTTCTGATCCGAGATGGACTGCTAGTCTCCGAAATGCAATCCGAAATGAACTGTTTGAATCCGAAATGCACTTTGTTGATTCCGTAATTCAACCTTTTCTGATCCGAAATACAAGCTTTCAATCCGAAATGCTTCACTTTGGATCCGAAATGCAAGTTTTCTATGCGAAATACCTGGTGTTTACCTGAAACAACAACAAACCCTAGAGCAGCCATCAAAAACTTCAAACCAGCCCCCAAAAACGTCCAAAATTCCAACTTTTTCTGCTGAAACGATTCTGAACCGAGCAAAAACAAGAGCGAACTCTGATACCAATTGTAGGTCCCCTAGTCCTTATGGATCTTGACAGAATTGTCTATCTAATCTAGAGTGCGGAATCTGCTAGATCAGATTTCACGAAAACAAGAACAGGAACACGAACACAAAGAATTCCTTCAAACTGTCTTCTATTGATTATCCAACACTATGTGTTTACAACTAATTCAAGACTCTCTAGAAATCTCTCAGCCACTCTCTGTAGATTTCTCACACTCCTCTCTGCTTCAACTGTCTAACCCCTAAACCCTAATGCATAACATGTATATATACTACATGTCTACATACTAGGCTTATACTGGGCTAGGTCATTCTCCAAAGCCCATTACTACTCTGAACAAGCTAAACACAAATACTAAGCCCAATACAAAATATCCAAAGACTAAACTAGCAAACTATTAAGCTGTTGTCACAAATATGCACCAACAAGCACAATATGAGGCTAATCGCACTGAGAATAGCAATGGCACTGGAGGTTCATCTGGAGGCAACCCGAATACCGATAATACTTGGTTGTCTATGACACCATACAATACTCTCATTTATTCTATTCATGCCTTGGACAATGCTCATCCATGATTTGTTCATACAATGTTTCAGGTTGTTCATATAAGCAGTTTCTAGGATGCAAACCTCTGAACTTTGATGGCACTGGGGTGCGTGGTATTTGTCTGTTGGACTGAAAGACTGATTCATCATCAGAAAGAGCAAATGCCCTCCGGACCAAAGGGTCACATATATTACTGGGTTATTCGTAGACGGAGCACTATCATGGTGGAACCTCCAAGTTCAGTCAAAAGGGGATGAAGCCGATTATTCTATGACATGGGAAGAACTCAAGGAGTTAATGAGGAAAACTTATTGTTCAAGGGCTGAAATACAAAAACTTAGACCGAGTTCTGGAACTTGAAGATGATCGGGCCTGATGTTGCTGGGTATACGCAACGTTTCCACGACTTGTCAAGGGTTGTTCCATATCTGGTGGAACCAGAGTTCAAGAGAATCGAGCGATACATTTGGGGACTGCTCCTAAAATCTTGAGCATGGTACTTCCTCTAAGCGTGCTAATATCAGTGACGCTATTGATTTGGGGTGTTAGTCTCACTGAGGAGGTTGTTTGTTTGGGAAAGTTGTCAAGGACTGGTTCTAGCAAAAGGACTCATGTGGAGACCGCGAGTGATGGAAAACGAAAGTTCTCAAACTTTAAAAAGGGCACTCGAGCGAATAACAACAATTCTAACAAGCGAAGAGAAGTGAACACACCAAGGGAAGTTAAGTCTTTTGCAGCAACTAATGCAAACAGTGGTAGAGGCTATATGGGCTTCTTACCGAAATGTGATAAGTGTAAGTATCAGCACTTGGGCCCTTGCAGAAATACCAAGTGTGACAAATGCGGTAAGACCAGGACAACAAAGAAACTTGTTAGGTGGGTACTGCACGTGGAAATAGAAATCAAGGTGGGAATGGAAATCAATGTGGTAATGGAAACCAAGGTGGTTATGGCAATAACAATCAAGGCGGAAACGGGAATGGCAAAGGTCAAGGATGCTACAGGTGTGAAGATAAGGGAATTATCGGAAGGATTGCCCGAAGGAAAACCAGGCTCGAGGGAGAGCTTTTGTGATAGGAGCTAAGGATGCACGCCAAGACCCGAACGTGGTTACAGATACGTTTCCTATAAACCAACATTTTGCATCCGTTCATTTGATACAGGCGCCGACTTTAGTTTTATATCTATAAAGTTAAAAATATACTTGGCATAGAGTCGAGTAAATTAGACGTCCCGTATTCTATGGAATTAGTGCAAGGAAAAATTGTTGAAATGGGAGAAATTATTAGAGGTTGCACACTGGAACTTGGAGCGCGAAAATTCTCTATCGATCTTTTACCCGTCAATTTGGGTAGTTTTGATGTGGTTGTCGGAATGGATTGGTTTTCCGATTCTGACAATCGGGCGGAAGTGGATTGCCATGAGAAAACTATCTGTTTTTCCCTTACTGGATGAAGAAACATTCGTTATACATGGAGAAAAGCGCGAGACGTTACGGATTATTAATTGCATGAAGGCGCAAAAGTGTCTACGAAAAGGTTGTATAACCTTCCTCGCTCATGTAGTAGACAAAGAAACTAAGGAGCCGAAGTTAGAAGACATTTGGTCATGAAGGAGTTTCCAGAAGTCTTTCCAGAAGAGTTGCCGGGACTGCCTCCACAACGCCAAGTGGAGTTTGGCATCGATTTGGTGCCTGGAGCGGCACCGGTGGCGAAGTCTCCATACCGATTAGCTCCGTACGAGATGCAAGAGCTATCTACTCAACTTTAAGAGTTTTTATATAAATGATTTATTAGACCGAGTTTCTCACCTTGGGGAGCTCCGGTACTATGTGTTAAAAAGAAGGACGGAACAAACTCACTACAAGAACCTATACCCCTTACCTAGAATTGATGACTTGTTAGATCAGCTACAAGGCTCAAGCTTCTATTCAAAGATCGATCTGTGATTGGGCTACCATCAATTGATGATTCAAGAAGAAAGCATACCCAAAATGGTCTATCAAACTCGTTACGGTCACTACGAGTTTCTTGTGATGCCGTTTGGCTTAAAAAATGCACCGTGGTGTTCATGGATCTCATGAACCGTATGTGCAAGCCGTATTTGGATAAGTTCGGTGATCGTATTTATTGATGACATATTAATATATTCGGATAGAAGGGCGAACATGAGCAACATTTACGAACTATTTTGGTACTTTTGAAGAAAAACAACTTTACGTGAAGTATTCCAAATGCGAATTTTGGATTCGCAAAGGTACAGTTTCTCTGACATGTGGTGAACGAGAAAGGAATTCATGCCGGTATTTCCAAGATTGAGGCAATAAAGAATTGGGAAGTGCCTAAGACCTGACGGAAGTGCGACAATTTTTGGGATTAGTGGGTTATTACAGACGATTTATAGAGAATTTTTCAAAATTGCCCAACCGCTAACTTCCCTGACCCAAAAGGATAAAAAGTTTGACTGGGGCGACAAACAAGAACCTGCCTTTCAACTATTAAAGGACAAACTTTGTGACACACCAATCTTATCTCTACCGGACGGACGGTACCGACGACTTTGTCGTATATTGTGATGCGTCGCATCAAGGTCTCGGTTGCGTGTTGATGCAACGAGATCACGTATACGTCTCGACAACTTAAGATGCACGAGAAAAAATATACCACGCACAACCTCGAACTAGGTGATGTGGTAATCGCGTTAAAAATCTGGCATCATTTCTTATATGGTACTTGTTGTACAATCTTTACGGATCACAAGAGCCTAACACATATTTAATCAGAAGGAATTAAATATGCGGCAAAGGCGATGGGTTGAGTTATTTAACGATTACGACTATGAAATATAAATCACCAGGCAAGGCGAACGTAATGGCGGACGCCTTGAGTCGCAAAGAAGAGTGAAAACTCTAGGGTTCGAGCCATAGAAATGACCGTACAAAATAACCTTACTTCTCAAATTCGCGATGCGCAACAAGAAGCACTTAAACGTGAGAACATACCAGCCGAATCATTGCACGAAATGGAAAAGCAATCGGTGCCAAAGGAGGATGGAACATTATACTTTATGGGATGAATTTGGGTTCCATTCTTTGGCGATTACGGGTAATTCTTCTAGATGAAGCGCATAAGTTGAAGTACTCTATGCATCCCAGATTAGATAAGATGTATCAGGATTTAAAGGTATTCTACTGGTGGCCTAACCTTAAGGGTGACATAGCTAATTATGTCGAAAATGCCTTACTTGCGCCAAGGTTAAGGCGGAGTATCAAAAGCCTTCGGGACTACTACAACAACCTGAAATTCCCGTATGGAAATGGGAACAAATTTAATGGACTTTATTACTAAGTTACCCAGGACCTTGAGAGGTCATGACATGATTTGGGTTATCGTTGATCGGCTTACGAAGTCTGCACACTTCTTACCTATCGTGAGAAGGATAGCACGGAGAAGCATGCTGAATTATACCGTGAGAAGGATAGCACGGAGAAGGATAGCACGAAGAGATCGTGGCACGGCATGGAGTGCCTATTTCTATCATATCGGACTGAGACGGTCGATTCGTGTCAAGGATTTGGCAATCATTCCAAAAGGCCTTTGGATCGCGATTAGATCTTAGTACGGACCTTTCACCCTCAAACGGATGGCCAAAGCGAGCAAACGATGCAAACTTTGGAGGATATGCTACGTGCTTGTGTGATACATTTGGGTGGAAATTGGGATACTCACTTGCCTTTAGTGGAGTTCCATATAATAACAACTATCACACTAGCATTCAGGCCGCCCCGTTTGAAGCTCTATATAGATGAAAATGCGGTCACCGCTATGTTGGCAAAGACCAGGGATAAACAACTCATTGGTTTGGTATTAGTCCAGGAGACTACGGACAAAATATTTCAGATACGAGACCATATCAACACGACTCGTGACCGACAAAAGAGCTATGCCGAAAGCGACAAAAACCACTATCTTTTGAAGTTGGAGACAAAGTATTATTGAAAGTCTCGCCTTGGAAAGGCGTAGCAAGATTTGTAAACGTGGAAAGTTGAACCCGTGTTACATTGGACCCTTCAAAATCTTGGAAAAGATGGGAATCGTAGCGTATAAGTTGAAGTTACCAACGAGCTCAGTAGCGTACACGATACATTTCATGTGTCTAATTTCAAGAAAAGTCCTACACAAGAAACGGTTATCATTCCAGCAGATGAGATTCCGTCGACGACAAACTCCATTTTACTAAGGAACCCGTTGTGGTTACGTACCGGAAGGTCCACAAGACACGGAGAAGTCGTATTAAACTGTTTAAAGTTCGTTGTAACTCACGTAACGGCCCAGAGTATACGTGGGAACGTGAAGACCAAATCAAATCCAAGTACTCGTATTTGTTCCAAGGCTCCCCTGCAAATAGTAGCACAGCTTGAATTTCGAGACGAAATTCTTTTAATCGGGGGGGAGAGAATGTGACAACCGGCACATAATGGTAATTCCATACAACTTAACAACTTAATATACATGTAATTGCTTTCGTTACGACTTAATTAATGCATGATTAGGTCGCGTAAACTCTAGCGATCATAGGACATGGTTAAATATGCTAAACAATATTGATACATTTTCCGCGTCGCGAGGAAACTACAAACTATGTCCAAATATGTGGCGAAGCCTTGAAAACACTATTCATGCGAACGTACTATGCATGCTAGCAATTTCTGAAAACTGTCCGAACAAGCAACGAATGGCACGAAAGTATTTCATAGATCAAATACAAATAAAAATCCCTAATTAGGGACATCAAATACAAAAACACTCTAACTTTTCGGAAAATACATGACGTTACAATTCGTCCGAACCGCACTAAAATATAATAAAGTAAATTGTCTGAAACGCCAAAATTCAACATTTTAAGGGTCGTAGGACTCTAAATAATGGTATACACCTTAAATAAGCTTGGGGATATCAACGGATATCCTAAACATAAGCTTCCGATGATACGCCATAACTGGCACAACTTGTCCGATACCGGTCCGGCGAACTATTAAGAACCATTCTTACCATCCTAACACCTAAACGGACCATCTAGTGAACTAGTTAAGGCTATTTCATGTCCGAAACAATACTGGTGATACCATTTAATAAGTCAGACAATGTTTCCGGTACTAAAGCACACCTTCCGTATATTGTCTGAAAGTGACCCGACGACCAATCTAATAATATTTTTACCACCCGAAACTAATACAAACTATTTAACGAACTAGTTAACCATCATTTGGCATCACGAACATAGTTATAAACACTAATCCAAATGAGAATTTCTTCCATCCCCTAAACTATCCACACTTACAACTTATTTATACATGTAAACTTTAAAAAAAATATAAAAACCTAATACCCCCCTCCTACGGTTTTGGTGGGCCCCAAGGGCACCCCAACTTGGGATTGCAAGAGATGTGGAGCATGGTGTATAAGATCTTATGTTGACTTCAAGGACTAGCCAAGGTTATAAGTAACCCTTTCCACCATACCTTCATCATATACACCAAACTTCAACATCTTCTTCTTCTCTCTATTTTCGGCAGCCCCAAGCCCCCTAAACCCGTTTTTTACCCATTAAACTCACCATTACAAGATAATTAAGTTCATTTCAAGACCACTCAAGGAAGGTGCAAGCATGGAGGACCTTTAGGGCTTCATTTGGAGCTTAATCTCTTCTTGATCTTCACATTTATCATTGCAAAGTTGTAAGACTTTATTTCACTAAATTTAACTTGTTATTATGTGTAGTTTAGTAATTACATGTTGATATCTTGAACCTCAAAGAAATAGAAGCTTAAAACCCTAACCCCACAGTAAAAAGCATACTAAATATGAAGTATAATGTGTTAATTATGTTGTTGTGTGTTAGATTATGTTTATATTAATCTTGGTTACGTAAAGTAAGTTGTTTAAATGGATGATCTTGCATGATTAAGACTGGAATTTTGATTTAAACATGGTGATGTTTAAATTTAAACAAGATCATCAACTTCATGATCCATGAACTTTACTACGATTTAAAAATGAGTCATGACATATATGTGACTTTTGTAGAGCTTAAAACCCATAATTTCCACCAAGAGCATTTTAAGTAGTTTTAACAAGTTGTTTAGATGGATAAACAAGATGGAAGTTCCTAAGAAATAAATTGGTTTTTAATGATCTTGTTAAGTAACATGAAAGTGTCATCATATATTTTTAAAGTGTAGTTTATATAAAAAGTTCATGGAGTATGAGGAAATTTAGGTGCCAGTTTATTTATGTAAAGTTGGTAGATTGGAACTTGATAGTTGATTTCGTTTAAGGGTTTAAATATGTTTAAAATACGTTTTCAAAACGTGGAAAACGCCATAGTTTAGGGAAAACTATGGCGAAAGTTTCTAAAATCTTAATCGTGATTAAAATATGATTAACGAGGTGATTAGCACGTTAATCATGATTAGTAACCTTAATAGTGATTAACGACCCTAGTCGTGATTAGACAACCCAATGACAAGGGTTAAGTATTAACCTTCCAAGAGTTTACTTAATCTTAAAAAGATAATTTTACTAAATAAAAGTGGGTAAAAATTATAAGTATAACACCAAATATAATTTTTAAGAAAATTATATATACATATGTTAAATACTCTACTTGGTGTATATTACTTGTGTAATATGTGTTTGTACTAGTGTTAGGAAGGATACCACTAAACACCTAAATACCATTCACTTGGAAAAATACACTAAATATTTATACACATGAACCCCACTTATATTATAACCACGAGCGAATAATAGACAAAGGATAAATGGACGAATGGACATCGGACGAATCAAATCATAACCATAAATACTAACAAGACAATATATATAGTCGGAACCGACACAAAAGGTATTACAAACACTCTATTGTATAAGGTACGTCGCCATCGGCACGACCACCCTGGCGTCTCGACATGGAGCGTGCGCACGCCACGGACGATACATGGTTACTTCCGATACGAAAATATACATATTCGGCTCTACGACAAAGCTCTAAAATAACATATTTTTTTTAAACAAAAGATATATGCATACATTTCAACACTTGTAAAAATCCGGAATGTATAAGGTAAAACTGTCTAAGTATATATACACACACAGGGATACAGTTGGTGGAAACCACAAAAGTACAAATATTGTACGAGTATACAAATACGTATAAATGCAGTATAAATACTAGATAGTAAGTATAGATACGAATACGTATAAATACCAAATAGTATAGTATACAAATACGATAATAGTATAAATACCAAATACTACAGTATACAAATACGTATAAATACAGTATAAATACCAACCAAATAGTATACAAATATAAGTATATATACGGTATACATACACGTATAAAAATAGTACATACATAATGATGTACTCATATACACTTGTTGAAGGGTAGTCTCGTAAAGGTTATCATACAAATACATCAACGTATATACGATGTTAAAAATAAATATTTTTAACACTTATAATAATAAAAGGGTTACAACTTGTAGAACAAATGTACATTTTTTCAAACCGGACATATTATTACTAGTGAACGAGGTTCACTAAACTCAAAATATATATATTTGGAGAGCATATATATATATATATATATATATATATATATATATATAATCACATAACGAACGTAAGTCATGCGTGGCATGGAGACTCAAATAGGCTAGGCCCATTCTCACTTGTGCGAGGCACTAAGACTCTCATAGGCTAGGCCCACTTATACTCGTGCGAGGCACGAAGACTCACGAAGGGCAAGGCCCGTTCGTACACTTGATGGATACGAAAATACATACATACATATAATATATATATATATATATAAGAAGTGTATATATATTAAAGCAGACACATGGAACAAATGCCAACATATTTAAAATACATAAGGGATCCAAATACTTAACTTATACGATAATGTTCAAGATGAACAATGTGTACGCATTTAACATAAACCCAAGTGTCTAATGAGTTAGATCACTTGTAGGTTATTACGCGCCTTGGATACCCTTTCCTCTAGCATAACTTTACAGACGCAAACCAGTGAGTTCATGTCCCCTTTTTCTCTTAAATGTTTTCGGTTTACAACTCTCGGGGGGAAATACATGTTTTCAATGGGTATGGTTTAGCTATGGACTGGAATAGTAGATCATGTGCGAATAGGGTATCTCTTAAGTTCCATTAATCTTTTATAAGACCGTGGAACAAGACTGGTAGATCTATCGGGTGTAGCGAGCCCCATTCATGGGTCTTTGTGTGGCTGCATGTAGTGCTTTTATTGTCCTAGCCGGGTGGACCGGAAGAAATCATCTAGGGTTGAGTACTTCCTATGTCGTCATATTGCAAAACATTAATGATCATCAAGTTCATTGACGCTTTACATACCACATATTTTCATATACGAACTCTCAGATGTTTTTAAGATTCTGGCACACATAACGCATGAACTCGCCAACTTTTGTTGATGTTTTTTCAAACTTACATGTATTTCAAGAAATTGAGGTGGATCTTGGTGCATTTAGTTACGGAGTTTTCAAGGTTACAAGTAGTCGATGTCATCCTATTTTTAAGGGTTTGGTCTATATATTCCGTCTTGAACGGAATATAGGATGCAAAGCCTTAATGTTTAAAAGTTATTTTGAACAAGCCTTTTGTAAACTTTAATTACTTATGGTCGTCTTTTATTACCAAACAACTTGTCACTTGTAATGTTTATTTATGGTGAATGGATGAACATCGTGCATGCTTTTATTTCATATAGTTGTTTACTTATATCGTATGCGATGAAAACTAATCAAGTTCACACCACGCGCTGCTATGAACGGGTGTGACATCACTGTCTTCGGTCTACGAGACTCACGGACAAATAACGACTTACGGCGGAGCTCTAAGTGGAAGAAGGTCATTGGAGGAAGTTAGAAAAACAACTATGGATCTTCAACTCCTTTTTTAAGAGTAAAGGCCAAACACCTGTTATCACCCTGGTAACTCGATCATCATTTCGCCCAAAGAATAGAACATGCTAACTCGGCCCACCCTCCCAAAACTACGAAAATCCTGTGGCATAACTCGGAATAAAATTTATCCCAAGCCAAATTTCAATCCATGACCTTGCATTTGAAAAGTCACAAGGCTACCACTCAACTAGAAGGCTCAATGGTGGATCTTTAAGTCCTTATTTTGAGAAAGAAAGATCACGTCCACCATGAATCAATGCCCATAGCCACCCAACCAAACAACTGGTGCCATCCCTATAATTAAAAGTTTATGCTATAACCAAAATCAAAGATATTGAAAGATTACTATTTCCAACGTTTTCTTTTTTCAACGAGAAGAATCCTTGGATAGTCCCTATGGTTTCTCCAAATTTCACCTTTAGTCCCCAACTTTCTAAAATTACACTTATATTCCCTATGGTTTGCTTGGTTGTAACTCGGACACTCCCCTAACTGATGGGTGTTAGTTTTTCCATTTAAGTTCGTGTGAAATGACTAAATTGCCCTAAATGATAAAAGACAGCAAAACTTTTAAAAAAGATAAAAACATAAATTAATGGGACCCACCATCTCTTTAAACTCCATCTGCATCCCCAACCCCCACCCACACACGCCACCTCTTCTTTGATCCATCATTACCACTAGTTGCCACCATCCCCACAATACCTCTTCTTCACTACATCATCACCACTGGCTACCACCACCCTCCACCATCACCATAAACCACCTAGTTCAACCCCTACAAATTGAACTCCAAGATTGAACACATATCATCAACACTTCTCAAACCCCTCTGCTCTTTTTTAACTAAATCTGAGTTATAACTTATAAGTGCAAGATATCTTTGCAACTTGATTTCTAATATAGTGATCATCACCATCTCTAGTTAATCATCAAGTAAATTCTGAAATAAACACATACACACACATAAGTAATTAACAATGTACACAGCTAAAATTAGAACAGTCTGCAAGCATGCCTTTTAATAATTGCACTGTAAATACTTTACTTTTATATTAAATTAAAAGTCTTCATCACAATATACATCTTCATCAGTTAACAATATCAAATACAACCTTTTAGCCCACTTAAAACCCAACAAAACTTCTACTACACTACTTCAACATTGAGTAAAATAAGCGTTCTAAAGAAGAAATTAAAAACATATAGAAATAAAATGACCAAAAAGCTTACATAAGAATGATGAAGAGGATGAACAAGTGGTTGTTATGGATGAAGAATCTGCAGATGGAAATAAAGGTAGTTATTTTCTTGAACTTGATGAAACTAATACTTGTATTTGGCGGAGAAATAAGCTTGTCATCTCTGTGTTGAACTAGGTTTTCACTTGTTAATTTAGATCCATTCGATTCCCACAAGAGGATTTTCCCATATTTATTGGGTTTCCTCCTGAATGGTGCATTGGCATTATGCCTAGTGGAGATGGATATGATCGGGTGGTTTCGCTGATGGCACGATGATACTCCAATGGTCCGTCAGTGATCTAAATTTGCCGTTAAAAAAGACTACTAAACACGATATCTCAAAGCATGTGATTTTATTATCTCAATAAACTGTTTGATACTTCAAATAGAAAAACATCAAAGTGGCTAACCAAGAAATGAGATAAATAAAGCATTTATACTTCCTAGGTAGACCATGCCTCATATAGGCTTTCCACGGGCCGGCCTAGCCCACATGGCCTTAACATGGCCCAAATAGACTTTTATGGGCCAATTACTAATACAAACTAACCCAATATTCAACTCGTAACCCATAGCCCATATAATATATTTGATACACCAGTCTCGAATATTTGGCCCTCACAATTTCCCCCAAGACCGATGCCATCAAATTGTCTTCATAATTCGAATCAACAACTTCTTTATCAAAGTATGTGGTTGTTGCTATTGTATTGGTTTTGTTGAGATTCTTTACTTCTGACCTCTTAGCGCTGGGTTGTCACACCCCGACCCGCAGCGGAAAAGGTGATCGGGGCATGATTGGGTTTTCTTCAAAGCTCATGACATTTATTATAATGTTTCATATTTATTATTACAATTTTAAAGAAGATCATACAATCAAATCATACAAATACAACATGTTCTATACATCTTTCTAGACTTCATTATTTTTCTTCTAAGGCACTTTCCTATGTGTTCCTTGCTTCATCCTGTCCACCTGTATCATGTGTAAAAATGGTTTTGGATCAACAAAAGTTGGCGAGTGAACCTTGTTAGAAAACATTTATTATTTATTTCTTGTTGTATTTAATATGGAAAAATTGTGCAATAATCATATGTGAGCAAACGTAAATAAACATACAATAACAATAACCATAACAAACAATAACATACAATAACAAACCACCTTGCATGAATATATAACATGAATGACAATGTAAATGTTGGCAACGTCTCGTTCACGCTCATAGGTAATGGGGAACTGCTCACGCTCATAGGTAATGGGGAGCAGACGGCCTATGATGAAATGTATGTGCGATCAAGGCTCAATCAAACGGAGCCGATCGTATGTTAGCAACGCCTCGTTCACGCTCATAGGTAATGGGGAACGGCTCACGCTCATAGGTAATGGGGAGCGGCGGCCTATGATAATGTATGTACTGAAAATGATAAATTTAATCTAAACAATAACCACACAAACAGTTGATACATGTTGAATACACATTTGATTATGGATATGATGGATGCACAAGTGTTTAAATGTAATAAATAATAAGACACATGATACACCCCAAAAACATGATTAAAAACGGGGAATTTATAGAGATTCACTCACATTGGGTGCGTTCGTTTGAAGATGTTGAATGCGCACGAGTTTAGAGGATTGATCGACGAGGAATAACTAACCTAATTAATAACGAAAAGGTACGGTAAATAAGTGGATTTTATTAACAATTTTAATAGGATTTTTGGATATATTTTTGTGAGTTTAAGGCTATTTTCTAACTTTAAAAACATTATTTTTAAGTATTTTTAATTGATTTTTAAATTACATAAATAAATGCTGACTTTTTGACTTTGACCGTTGACCGTTGACCATGACTGTTGACCGTTGACCGATTCGGTCGTGTATATATTTGCACTGCGTGAGACTCGAACCCGTGACCTCCCGTACGCGTGCACGCAGCTCTACCAACTGAGCTACGTGTCTAACCCGAAATATTTCTGTTTTTAATTATATTTATACACTATTTAAGTTAATCAGAATTCATTTATTTTAAAAAGATTTTAATTGTATCGAACCGGTGCCGTCAACAGGTCTCAAACCCGGGACTTGTGATTTAGTGTTGCACACAGTCCACCGCTGGACTGTGTGTCTAACCTGGTTAATATTCTGGTTTTATTATACTTAACATCATTCAGTGAGTTATCCCGATTCGGTTTTAAAAAGGGCATTTTTATTTAAGAGAGTGAGGTTGGGTCAGGGATCGAACTCGAGACGTGTGTACATTGTTTGCACACAGTCCACCGCTGGACTGTGTGTCTAACCCGTTTATTATACTGATTTTAATTAATCTTATAAACATAGTCGACTTCGGCTTCTTCGCTCAAGAACACAGACAATGATTAATCAACTGTTCTTGTTTAATTCGATTAACGAAATTTATAAGCGAATGAAATGTAATGGACAGAGAGGGTTTGGGGAAAGAATGTACCGAAACAGATGTCTTTCTCAGAACTCCGGCAAGGATTCGTCGGCTTTGTTTTGTGAGCTCCGTCGATTAACAGCGTGATTTCGGAAATTCCAGCGATTTTCCGGCGAGTACGGAATATCCGGCAACGTCATCTGGGATTGATTCGTTTTGATGTGAGTCTCGGTTTTCCGGCGAAAGTCCGGTGATGGCAGAATATTTCCGGCGAATGAAATTGCTTTGAGAAATGGTGCGATTTTGAGCGAAAAGACTACCAGAGGCTTGGGTGTGTATTTATAGGAAAGAATATCGATGAATTGGGTCCGATTTCTGTCTTGATTCGTTGGTCAGCTTTCTTCCGGCGGTTATGACTGATGTCGCGGGATTAGACATCGGTTATAACCGACGTTGAGATTAATACTTCTGTTAAGTCAATAGAAACCGACAATAATTGGCGAAGTCGTCGGGATTTCCGACGACTGCGAAATGGGCGCGTTGTTGACTGAATTTGATTTCAAGTTTTGTTATATGAATTAATTGTTTCGATATATCATCAAATAACACAAGTGGCGGAGTGGTTGAATGTGTGTGAGTTAAGTTACTAGGCTTCATCCGGCTGACCCGGGTTCGAAACCCGGCATCAGCAATTTATTTTTATTTCATTATTTATTATAAATTTTTAATTATAGATTTTAAATTCTAATATATTTATTGATTATGTATTGTATAAAATTAATTTGAGCATTAAATACGCAACGAAATTTTTAACTGAATGTTCGGTTAATAAACGAAGCGGGTTTGATTAACCCGGTTTTTGACGGATGTTACATGGGTCTCTTCTTCTTTTCTTGGAGTCAGCTCCATGATAAGGTCATGATCAACCTTTGTTTGAATATCTTGCTAAAAAGTGGGATGTGAGAGGAGGATTCTCAAAAACTCTTTTTTTCAATCTTTCCGTTTTAAGTAGGTTCAAAGGTACTTCTTCATATATATATATATATATATATAATATATATATATATATATATATATATATATATTGTCACTGTCAGACGATGATTCAGGTTCTCCTGACTCAGGTACATCTAGCCATCATGGTGCTTCATGCTTTTCAGCAACGAACAACACTTCATTCTCCATCTATTCCTGTTTCTTGATATAAATCAAGTTAGGCAAATTCACAAAAAAAAATTATAAGCAGACCTTTATATGCAACAGAGGGACTAGTATGCACATGAACACCTAGTATATCCAAGTACTTGCACTAAACGTTTTCAAAATTTTAATCTCTTTCAACTTTTGATGATCAGTCAAATCTTCAAGAATGGTTACTTAAATTTTAATTTTTTATATATTTTTAATGAAACTAAAATTAAACATAACTCCTATAAAATACAATTTACATTTTCAAAATTTTACTCAAACTGATCTATATGATTGCATGTCCACTTAAATTCTTGTTTTACACCTTTTTATATAATCATCTGTAAATTGTTATCACGTTTTAGGCATTAATTATGATATAAAGTGAGTCCCACAAATGTCCTAGAACATATTCTATACACTCTAATAAGCAAGTAGTTTCCCACCACATATTTTTATAGTATCTGCCCTAAAATCTGAAATCTTGTATGGGACTGGGTTGAAAAAAGAACATAATAGATCATATTAGAGATAGGTATAATATACAGATCAAATGTTTTCTAATATGATTAAGGTATAAGGGTTTTGAACACTAGAGGGTTTCTTATGTTGTGCGCATTGACATTTTGTTGGACTCATATGCTCTCTTTGGTGTTTTGATTGATCTAAAAGCACATTAGCTTTGAACAACAAACAGCTAGGTCTCCACTTTCATGAAATAGAAGCTGATGTGTTGAGCATTTTCAGGTCTTTGTTTTCACAAAATAGAGAATATAGCCAACCATTTTCAGCTTCGATTTCAGACCCTAGAACAAACATACTAATTCTAAGTTATGTTCCCCACTAGGGTCATATATTAGATTCAATCCTGTCACACAACAATGTACTTTTCAAGCCAAAATAGAGCCTATCAACATATCACATTATATCATAGTCTTTTTAGTTTAAGGCCTTACATGTGCTAGTGTCAACCACAAACGAAACTTTATATCGCTTTCCAAATGATGCAATATGACAAAAACACTATTTTTTTATTTTTTTTTATTTTCTATTTCATTTTTCTCCCCCTAGAACAAAGCATAAACAACAATAAAGAAAATATTTTTGTATATTTCTGGTTTATATGATTTCTCCCCCTAAATTTGTGCATTAGAGAAAAGCATTCTACCTAAAGAAAAAAAAAGAAATGTACAAATTTAAAACTAAAAAAAATGCATTCGTTCTTTTTTGTTAACCATCCCATCATCAAATTTAAAACCAATCATTTTAAGATTTAATGTACCAAATCTGATTGTACCTTACTTGCTGATTAACCTTCCTTATCTCCTTCAAAGGAAACATACCCTCTATTAAAAGTTTAAGTTGTGAAACATAAATATGTCACCCGTCATATCCCTAGAACAACCACAGTCAATATTTCCAGACATTGTTAATAGTTCCTCATTGGTTGTCCCTATATGAATAAATAGATTAGTTAGACACAGGTACCCAGGCCATCGTGGTCCTTGGCATTCCTAAAGCATCAATATCAAGATTTAAAAACCAGTTCAAAACCAACTGGTTGAACCTAAACTGGATGCCAGAATCTTGGCCGACACAACTCATAACGGTAACTGAAGGAATGGCAAAGAAGTTGTACCGCCAGTAATTTGGGTAACACCCGTTTAGCCAAAGGCTAAAATTTGAACTTTTAATATCTTGTGCTGCCAAAAAGGTGACGATTTACCTTCTTAGTAAAACCTAGTGCCCAAAAAGGTACCAATGGTGAAATCTTGGATTATTCTTATTCAAAAACTTGAGATGCAACTTTAGATGTGTTAGGTTTATTAGTTTTAGAAACAATTTTTTGTTCTTGAACAACCTTACATTTGTTTTTGGCAGCATTCCAATCACCATCATATGGTTTAACCTTAGAATTCACATTCTTCATCGTCTTAGGTACTGAAACCTTCGCAGACTTAGAATGATATTTATCCTTTAGTGTAACCCTCTGATTTTTTATGTAATAGAGCTCGTTAGTACGATGTGTGTAGTTTCTTGCTATGTGACCGGCTATGCCACAGTTGTAGTAAGTTTGCTTCTTTGCATAAGGAACATCTCCTCAGTCATAAGATCTTGTAGATAATGATGAATATGGATGCATGTGCTTATCATTTGTAAAGCTTTTTGTTGTGGATCTTTCTTTTAATTACGTGGGGCCTTGTTTTGTGAAGTTCTCTTTTGATTCATAGATTACATATCATGTTCAGAAATCTGATCTATCTTGCTAAAAGCTTGTTAGCATAATCAAATGCATAATTTTCACATTTTCCATTATTAACAGGCTAAACAAAAGCATTTTTTAAACAACAAGCATTTTGAGATCCATCATTATCATTGTTGTTGATCTTGATAAACTCAGAGAGCGATGTTGTCCTTGATGAGTAGACTTCTCATATCCTCATCTTTGATATGCACACTTTGCTCTTGCTGCTAATTCTGTTTAACATGGTTAGCACAAGAACATGAACATGATTTGTTTACTAATTTTGATGTTTTAGCTTGTTTATTAATAGAATATTTAGGTGCAACATATTTGTTAGTTTTACCATTTTGCAATGGTTTAGCAAAAACGTTTTCAACTGGCACATAAGTTTCTTTTGTTGCACACACATCCTTTTCAAAGAAACACAATTTTTCAAATCATCGTCATTTTTCAAATATGGAGTTTCAAAAAGACCAATGTTAGCACAAGGAGTAATAAACGAATCAATGCTCTTAAGAGCAGTGCCTAAACCAACAAAGTTAGAATCACATAAGCATCAGAAACATAAACTGTTTTAGGTTTTAATTTAGAAAAGCTTCGGAATTAATAGATTCATCATCATCACTCTCCCTATCCCAATCCTCAATCTTTACTTTGTCTAAACATGAAGTAGAAGCATCAGTATCATTCACACATTTAAATGCAGGTTCAATTAGTTTTATTGAACCTATTCTAACGGTCTTGTTTACCACTTATTTTTCATAGATCATGTACTCCTCTCTAGCCTCTTCCTCTTGTGTGTGGTTGGGAGGCTAGTATAATTGTCATTATAAGGATGAAGTGTATTTTAATAACCCAAACCTCATCCCTTTGTTATTTTTGAATTCGAGTTGTTTATTTATCATGTTTTCAACAACTATGCTTGACACACCAAATTTCTTGAAATTAAAATTTGCATCATTATACTTACCTTTCAATTTTATTTAGTTTATTTTTTAACTCCAATATTTTCTTTTTAGCATCTAGATACACACAACGTTTTCGATTCAAGTCATTTTTTAATTGTAAGATATCCTTAAAGTGAGCCTCAATTTTCACACTAATTTTTCTTTCTTTACCAAAGGATGGTCTCTTTTAATGTCCTTCAAATCTCTAATTAGAATGGAATTGAGTGATCTATAAAAAGCAACTTTTTAATACAGGTTTGAGAACATAAATGTAATGTAACCTCTATGAACGAAGGTGGAGTATCCTGCATTCGAGTCATGTAAGTATGCTTAGAATTTGAAGCTTATAGTTGGTCTGCACAATCATATCCAGTTGTCTTCTGACATGTAGATGTAGAAGCCAATGTGCTTGCATGATTTTGAGCCCTCTGCTTGTCATCCAGATCATATGAGTTGATGATACTAGATCTCTCAGGGTTACTTTGTACATGTCATTGGTCTTCTTGATGGCAACAACATTCTTATTCCATTTCATATTATGTGGCAGAGCATTCACAATGTCTTATTGAGCAAATCATGCTGAGATTACATCTTTGAATCAAAGACCATAAATTAGAAGCTTGTTAAAACTAGATTGTTTTGTTCCTTGCTCGGGATAAAAAAATCTAGAAAACACAAACCAATCCAGAACCTGTGAGCTTGCTAGCTTGATTGATTCATGAGCGTATGAACATGCGTCTTGTAATTCACCTCAAAACCTATATATATGTATATATATACTATAACTAATATTATATTGTAATATGTATTATTATTATAATTGTTATAAAAAATCAAATTTAACAAACTCTTCTAATAACCTAGTTTAACAGTCACTTCAAAACCCTCCCAATCCTTAGCTTTTGTTTTAAAAAATTTCCCACCAAACAAATCTCTCTATCTCCTTGTCTAAGAAAACACAAACTAAACCCTAAACTTCAAAACAAAAATAGCCACAAAACTTATTGTTCTTCTTCTCAATCTCTCAAAATCTAATGGAAACCACAAAATCAGATTAGTCGTTCTCTCTATGTATGAGATACACACGTAAACCCAATACTAAATGTTTTGAAATTGCAGCTACCACTTTGTGTTCTTCTTGTTTCTCACGATGAACCACCTTAAAGATAAATAAAAAAAACTTTCAACTGCCAACTGAAGTTGATGAATGTTTGGCTACTCGTTAACCCTAATTAATCACGTTCACATAACCTATCTTCTGTGACAACCGGCAGTTATCGGTCTTAATTAAGCGCTTAACGAACAGTAATACTGTCATAATTAGCGTAATCAGACGTAAATTAACTCGATCAGGCCTCTAGAAAGCCTAGGAACGTCTACTTGCTTCACGTTACGCGATTTGGCGATAATCGAAGACACTAAACGCGAAATCGAACGGTAAGCGAACGGATGCTGAACAAATACTGATAACATCTAAAAACATGATTTTTGTACTTGTATTTATCATACATTCATAATTATGTGATAAAATTGGATCGTTGAACGCCGTAAGGCATAACGCGGAAGTTACACGGAAAACCGGAACTCACCGACAATGAAACGGAAGCCGCGGACTAGAGATACATCTAAATAGTAATATATTATGATAAATTTGGCTTCGTTTTCAAATTTTAATGCTCGCAGAAGAAACCAGAACGAAAAACGGATCAGAAACGACAAACAGGGCAACTACATGATGTTTAACGCAACGAACGGATTACGCGTCAAAACCCGACCCCCGATATAATTTATAACGTCTTCGAAGTCTAAACGATTAAATTTCAATAAATAACAACACTCGGATCGAAAATGGATAAGAAACGTCAACCGAATCATTTCGCGCAATTTAATGAAATCGACGAACGCACGCAACAAATATCGAATACCGGCACGTTTTATATGGTTATGACCATAAAATTTTATTCTACGACATTTCACGAGGTTTGGGGATAGAATCGGGCCGTAGAGATTGTGTTTGGGCCTAAAAACGATAACGGGCCTTAGGCCCAACCCGATTCAAAACCCTAGTATATAAACTTTCTTAACCTAAAATCCCCTCATTTCTTACAAGATGAAACCCTAACCCCCCCCCCCCCCTGAAACTCTCTGCTCTCTCTCCTGCCTAAACTGGTCGCCGGACCGGCGAAGGCGCCGACTGAGACCGGCCGGTGCCGGTCACCTTCCCCGATCACCCACACACACACCTTTTTCCCATGCGATCTCTTAAACCCGACACACACCCGCATATATGCACACGCAATCAGATCAACGAGCTAGAGAGAGAGAGACTGAGACTGAGAGAAGAGAGAGAGACATATCGGAGATGGCGGTACCTGCGGCAGCGGCGGCACTGGTTCCGGCTAGGCGACAACAGCCACGGATTTTTCTGGCTCATCGCCGGAGGCGGCGGAGCTCGATTGTTTCGAACGACAGTAGAATGGCGGCGATGGTGGTGGCCGTCGCGGTTCAGTCTTGGTTCAAGTTTGGGGATTTGTTTCGGGTTCATCTTGGATCTAGTTTGGTTCAGGAATTGATTCGCAGCGAGTTTTAGTTCTGGTTCAGTCGGTTCAACACAGTTCATCTCCGGTTCAGTCCAGATTTCCGGTTCAGGTTCCGGGTTCGACTCGGTTCGACTAGGTTCAAGTTTGAAACAGTTTTCAATATTTCGATTTCGTTTTGATTAGAGTTCATTTTCGGTTCGGTTTAAAAGTCTAAATGTCTGATTTCAGGTTTGGTGCGATCAACAAAAGTCAACGGGTCAAACCCTGTCAACACGAGTCAAACCTGGTCAATGAGTCAACCCGAGACTCGGTAAAATTAATTACGACGTGAAAATTTAAATTATATTAGTTTATATATTAATATATATATATCTCGCGAAAATTCAAAATAATTACTTATATAAATCGGATTTAATCGTCGTTAAATATATAAAACGGATTTATATTCGACAAAAAACGCATATTCAAAACACGAGAAAAATTATATATATATATATTGTTTGGTTGCGAAATTGTAGGTTGTGTTTTGATAAATAAATCGACAACTATTATTGTCGGGATCGTCCAAAACAGAGGAAACTCTGTCTGATTTTCGTAAAATCCGTAAAACAAAACGTGTTATTTTATAAAAACAAAACCTATCGGATTCAAACGATTTTTATAAAAATAAATATAAGCGTAGGATTATTTCTCGACGACACTTTATAACTTGTAAAAAACAAGTTTATAACGACACAACAAACGTGGTTCACTAGTTAACCTAATGCGAAACTTTTATAAATAAGTATAATCATTCATATTGTTTCAAGCGTCCATAACCTAAATTTATTTGTAAAATAAATATAGTTATTATATTTATTTCAAACATCAAAACTCGGAAATTCTTTTATAAGATAATCTTTTTAAATTTATATTTTTAAACATTCACAACATGGGAACTTTATAAAATATAACTTTTAATTTATTTCGAACATCTAAACGGTATACGACGCGTTACCATACGATCTTAGCCAATAATATTATCTGAGTTATTTTGGTAATGAACAAATGAAAGCAGATTATAACGAACGTACAACTATATAATTATTTTATTAATTATAAACGAGACGCAAGGCTATTGCGAGTACGCGACGACTACTTGGAAATCATCCGACCACATTCTACTAATCTACGATGTGTATTATTTTTATACAAACACTGGTTTGCGTACACGCGCGACCAATCGAGACGACTAACACCAATATAATTATATATATTCGAACGTCGAGATTTTGAATACTTTTATAAAATAAATATAGTTATATTTATTTCAAATGTCGACGACGCGGACACGTACGAATACTTTCTAGTGATAATATAACAATAGCATATTGTTTATATTTGATTCAAACGTCTAACGAAGTACGACACGATACCACAAGAGTATAACAAGCGTACAATTACATCGTTATTCATTTATTATAAACGATACGTCAGGCTCTCACGCGAATACGAAATGTATTATCTATACGGATTATTTTCGAGTATATATACATTATATCTACGAAAACTACGAAGAGTCGTAATATTATCAACGTACATAACGACTAAATATCATTTTCATAAAATATAGTTATGTTTAGATATAATCATATATTTCAAGTCGTTCAAAAATTAAGACAATTCTAAGAAAACCATAGGTTGGTTAACCGAGTTAAGTCAATAATAATTTCATAGAATCGTATGAGTAACGATTTGGTAGAGCTCGGTATCACATAGTATAGCTACGTCATTCTTAGAAACTTACAAGTTATTCCATTTTAGGAATACACTAGATTGTATGCTAGCAACTCAAGTTGTGGAGACAACACTAAGAAATAACACATTAAGCTAGCTTTGCACAAGGACATCAAGGTGAGTTCATAACCCCCACTTTTTACTGCTTTACATTTTTATAAATGTTTTCAGGGGTGGAAAGACATGCAAGTTTTGCAAAAGTACACAAGATTTCGATGAACGAAAATTATACGTTTCTAAACCATGATACGAATGATCTCCAACAAACTCAAATGGTTTACAAAAGGTTATTTCTAAACCATGTTGCAAATGAATTTTAACAAACTCAAATGGTTTACGAAAGGTTTAGGTTAAACATACCGGTTTTACAAAACACTCGCGTATTTTCGAAACGTGCAGGTGTTTCATAACTAGTGACGGGAAGGTCCTAGTTACAATGGGACTGGTTTGTCCTGAATACAAATAAGGGGACTGGTTAGTCCTGCTTACAGACTCAAATGGGCTAGGCCCATTCTCATTTGTGCGATGCACAAAGACTCGAGTGGGTTAGACCCACCTATACTCGTGCGAGGCATGAAGACACATGGACTGGATTGTCCTCTACTCAACAATAAGGGCCGTATGGTTGCTAAAAACTGTACAGTGAAGTCCTCACTACATATCGGAGACTATAACCACCTACTAGTCTACCGTCTTGAGTAAACGGTTTGGCGAAGCACTACTAGCTTGGGGAGGGTTATAAGCTCATGCGGGCATGTTGTCTTTGTCATACGCGGACATCGACGGTTATTCAATTATTACAAAACAAGGTTTTCAATGGACATGCTGAGAAAAATGGTTTTATTACGTTTTCTCAACAACATTTTAAATGGTTACCAAAAAAAAGATTTATTTTAAATCTTTTCGAATAAACTTTGAACTCGCCAACTTTATGTTGATTTTTCTCATGTTACTTTCTCAGGTTACAAATTTTAAAATGTGGCACAGTTGGAATAGGAGAACCCATGGGGATTCGAGTACTTAGCAGGCGTTCACTTATTAGAAATCTTAGCACTCATGTTACTTCCGCTGTGCAATGAAGATACCAGTCAGATCACACCCAGCTCTAATGTAATCGATTTATCGGGGTGTGACAGATTGGTATCAGAGCTATAGGTTCTAGCGAATTAGGTATCGAACCTGGCTATGATAACCGATAGGTTTCTGTGGAGATACCTAGGCTTTAACCTCACGTTCCTTTGGGGACATTAGATCATTAAGACTTGAATACATACAGAACGCCTAGCACTCGAATATGGGTTCCAACCGTGGCCGAAAACATTAAGTTAACATTATGATTTTAATCATACACTAGTGTTGTATATGATACACGGTACACGAAAATATGACATACCGTAAGCAAAACCTTGAGGGTTTTGGCAACATGCATTTAGGACCTTTGGAAAACTTATGTCAATATTCATTAAAGGTCAGCATGTAGGAACTGTGATTATTAACTCGGGCAAACACATTACATATATTGTCGCTATTATTTTATTTACCCGACAGGTAACCTACGCAAAACGAAACACTAGTGCGCAAACATACATGAAACTTAAACGATACGACAACGGATGTTGAAGTACATCACATACGACTTTCAAGGCGCGGCCTTGAGGAAACACGACATTACGACAATGATGCTAATCCCGTTAGCAGGAGAACTACCGACCAGATGGGGCAATTTGTCACGTGGTCCCTAAGCGACACGAACAATGTTGAAGTACGTTCAAACGAGAATACATAACGGTCGGTACTTATTACAATGGTAATCACAACAATTGGCGCTACAAAAGAAGTCACATGTCTTCGCATTCCCACTACTTTATTAATGGCGATTACGCCATATTCGACATTCGGCGGTAATGTCACGAAACAATAAGTCATCACAGGAATACCATGTAAAGTCCTCGAATTTGTTTGTTGAAATTTCAACTTTGCATATACTGAGTAGGTTTGCATACCTCTACTCCTCATAACGGTCATTGTGTCACGAAAATCTTTCTTGATTAGCGAACGCATATTGCATCATTTCTTGACAGATTTACATGATACGCATGATTTGTTTGTTATGCATGTGGTTAACTTGATACGTGGAGACCATTAGGGTCTTTACTTCGAATAGTCATTTCATCAAAAAATTCGAAGGTTGGTTTCGCTATATTCAAATTTTTGCTTTGTGATCTAGATGCCTGCCTTATTGCAAGTATTGACTCCTTAATATCGAGTCAACGAATTCTTGAAATTTCATTTTCTTTTCAAGTTGCAAACATGGGCTTTTTGTAGTAATCATATCGAAACTTGTTCGAATCATGTATTTATTGTTGGAAGTGTCAAACCAAGTTCAATGTTTGAACTTGCTCACTGTGTACAAAGTCAATTCAAGATTTCATATGACGGATTGAGGCCGTCATATTCAAAGTAATATCGACAAGCAAATTCATTTATTTCGAACCGTAGTAGACTGGTTCAGTCTGCATCCTTCATTAAATCATTGGTTGGCTACAACACCTTGTGGTGGTGTTACACTAGTGAAGCTTGCGCTGACATCGCTTTCACAATTCATGTATGGATTTAATTACTTGATTATTTATTCATTTTTTAAATCCCCTTGTTGGATCATTTTCTTAAAACGTTCTTAATACAATCGTGTATTAAGAAGATAGTACACAAATCATTGTCTATTTCAGTGTACCTCGTAACGGTCCTTTCATCATCGATCGAAAATTTTGGGATATTTATTGTTCTTCCACGATCGACCGGAAATCATATTTATTAGTTCTTTCATTTTCAGCTGAAAATCTTATGAGATTTATTTGGAACAAATATTCAGACTTACTTGATTGAATCTTTCATTCAATTGTAAACACGGTGAATTTGTTCGGTCACCGCTATTATTGAATTATTTCAATGGCTATGATGCCTTGTGGCGTCGGTATAAACTTGTAGGTTGGGCTAATCATTGAGAATGGTCTTAATGCAACTATGTATTAAGACAAGATACACTAACTCGGTTGTAATTCGGTGTATCCTTGCAATTCAATAGTGTTAACTTATGGTTCAAAAGTTAACAAGATCATCTTCATGTTTCTAATTCAGTTGAGCTTGTTGATTCAAAGTCTCACCAATCCAACAACCAACACTAGTTTCCGTTGGTAGAAATTTCTATTGTTTATGAAATTCATTTACAGATTGTGAACATCTTGAAAATCTAATTGTTGAGATTCTCATCTGTATGGCCCATGTAAACTCAGTCACATTGGTGATTATGTCATTACGTTTCGTTCACTTGACATCGATTCTGAAAACATATTCAGTTGAACCAGTGGGTTCATGTTGTTGTAGTAAGTCATTGTATTCATATAATCCAGACAAGTCTCGATGCGCTCACATGGTTATTTACCTGGGTATTTTTAATATTTACATACGTATAACAAAAATCTAAGAGATAACATAGCTTAAATTTCGAGGACGAAATACAAGGGGAGAATGTGACAACCGGCAGTTTCTGGTCTTAATTAAGCGCTTAACGAACAGTAATACTGTCATAATTAGCGTAATTAGACGTAAATTAACTCAATCGGGCCTCTGGAAAGCCTAGGAACGTCTACTTGCTTCACGTTACGCGATTTGGCGATAATCGAAGACACTAAACGCGAAATCGAACCGTAGTGAACGGATGCCAAACAAATAATGACAACGTCTAAAAACAATTTTTGTACTTGTATTTATCATACATTCATAATATGTGATAAAATTGGATCGTTGAACGTCGCAAGGCACAACGCGGAAGTTACACGGAAAACCGAAACGCACCGACAACAAAACAGAAGCCGCGGACTAGAGATACATCTAAATATTAATATATTATGATATATTAGCTTCGTTTTCGAATTCTTAACGCTCACTGAAGAAACCAGAACGAAAAACAGATCAGAAACGACAAACAGGCAACTACGCGATGTTTAACGCAACGAAAGGATTACCGTCAAAACCCGACCCCCGATATAATTTATAACGTAATCCGATGTCTAAACGAATAAATTTCGATAAATAACAACACTCGGATCAAAAAGCGGACAACTCAACACATCATTTCGCGCAATTTAACGAAACCGAACGAACGCACGTGACAAATATCGAATACCGGCACGTTTTATATAGGTTATGACCCTAAATTTATTCTATGACATTTCACGAGGTTTGCGAATAGAATCGGGCCGTAGAGATTGTGTTTGGGCCCTAAAAACGATAACGGGCCTTGGGCCCACCCCTCAACCCTAGTATATAATTTTCTTACCTAAAATTCCCCGATTTCTTACAAGTGAAACCCTAGCCCCCCCTAAACTTCTACTCTCTCTCCTCCTAACTGGTCGCCGACCGGCAAGGCGCCGACGAACGCGTGCCGACTTACCGATCACCACACCACCCACCTCTCCCGTGATCTAACCATGCACACACCACATATATGCACACGCAGACAGATCGACGAGCTAGAGAGAGAGACTGAGACAGAGAGAAGAGAGAGAGACTGATCGGAGATGGCGGTAGTGTGGCGGCGGCGGCACTGGTCCGGCTAGGCGACAACAGCAGCGGGTTTTTCTGGCTCATCGGCGGCGGCGGCGGAGCTCGATTGTTTCAAAACGGCAGTAGAACGACGGCAGTAGCGGCGGCGATGGTGGTGGTCGTTGCGGTTCAGTTTCGGTTCACGTTTGGGGATTTGTTTCGTGTTCATCTCAGATCTAGTTTGGTTCAGGAATCGAATCGCGGCAAGTTTCAGTTCCGGTTCAGTCGGTTCAAAACAGTTTATCTCCGGTTCAGTCCAGATTTCCGATTCAGGTTTCGGTTCGACTCGGTTCGACCGGTTCAAGTTTGAAACAGTTTTCAATATTTCGATTTCGTTTCAATTAGAGTTCATTTTCGGTTCGGTTTAAAAGTCTAAATGTCTGATTTCAGGTTCGGTGTTCGTTCGGTATGGTCAACAAAAGTCAAGGGTCAAACCCAGTCAACACGAGTCAAACCTAGTCAATGAGTCAACCCGAGAGTCGGTAAAAATTATACGACACGAAAATTTAAATTATTAGTTTATATATTAATATATATCTCGCGAAACGAGCTCAAACCGAACCGTAAACGATTATATATCGCAAAGAAAATAAATAATATATAACAATCGATCCAACTACGTAACTCGTTTAAAAATACTAGTTAAAATCAGAACCGGTATACTTATATAAATCGGAATTATAGTCTTTCGTTAAATATATAAAATGGATTTATATTCGACAAAAACCGCATATTCGAACACGACGAAAAATTATATATTATTGTTTGGTTGTGAAATTGCAGGCTGTGTTTTAATAAATAAATCGACAACTAGTATTGTCGGGACGTCCAAAAACAAGGAAACTCTATCCGATTTTCGTAAAATCCGTAAAACAAAACGTGTTATATTATAAAAACAAAACCTATCGGATTCAAGGATTTTTATAAAAATAAATATAAGCGTAGCATTATTTCTCGAAGACACTTTATAACTTGTAAAAATCAAGTTGATAACGATACAACAAACGTGGTTCATTAGTTAACTGAACGCGAAACTTTGATAAATAAATATAATCATTCATATTGTTTCAAGCGTCGATAACCCAAATTCATTTGTAAAATAAATATAGTTATTATATTTTATTTCAAAAATCAAAACTCCGAAATTCTTTATTAGATAATCTTTTTAATTTTATATTTTTAAACATTCACAACATGGGAACTTTATACAATATAACTTTTAATTTATTTCGAACATCTAAACGGTATACGACGCGTTACCATACGATCTTAGCCAATAATATTATCTGAGTTATTTTGGTAATGAACAAATGAAAGCAGATCATAACGAACGTACAACTATATAATTATTTTATTAATTATAAACGAGACGCAAGGCTATTGCGAGTACGCGACGACTACTTGGGAATCATCCGACCACATTCTACGAATCTACGATGTGTATTATTTTTATACAAACACTGGTTTGCGTACACGCGTGACCAATCGAGACGACTAACACGAATATAATTATATATATTCGAACGTCGAGATTTTGAATACTTTTATAAAATAATATAGTTATATTTATTTCATACGTCGACGACGCGGACACTGTACGAAAAGTTCGAATGATATTATAACAATAGTATATTGTTTATATTCGATTCAAACGTCTAACGAAGTACGACACGATTCCGCAAGAGTATAACAAGCGTACGGTTACATCTTATTCATTTATTATAAACAATACGCCAGGCTCTCGCGCGAATACGAAATGTATTATCTATACGGATATATTTTCGAGTATATATACATTATATCTACGAAAACTACGAAGAGTCGTAATATTATCCGTCAATGTACATAACGACTAAATATCATTTTCATGAAATATAGTTATGTTTAGATATAAACATATATTTCAAGTCGTTCAAAAACTAAGAGTTCGGTATCACATAGTATAGCTACGTCATTCTTAGAAACTTACAAGTTATTCCATTTTAGGAATACACTAGATTGCATGCTAGCAACTCAAGTTGTGGAGACAACACTATAAAATAACACATTAAGCTAGCTTTGCACAAGGACATCAAGGTGAGTTCATAACCCCCACTTTTTACTGCTTTACATTTTTATAAATGTTTTCAGGGGTGGAAAGACATGCAAGTTTTGCAAAAGTACACCAGATTTCGATGAACGAAAATTATACGTTTCTAAACCATGATACGAATGATCTCTAACAAACTCAAATGGTTTACAAATGGTTATTTCTAAACCATGTTGCAAATGAATTTCAATAAACTCAAATGGTTTACAAAAGGTTTATGTTAAATATACCGGTTTTACAAAACATCGCGTATTTTCGAAACGTGCATGAGTTTCATAACTAGTGATGGGAAGGTCCTAGTTACAACGGGATTGTTTTGTCCTACATACATATAAGGGGACTGGTTAGTCCTGCTTACAGACTCAAATGGCTAGGCCCATTCTCATTTGTGCGAGGCACAAAGACTCGAGTGGGTTAGACTCACCTATACTCATGCGAGGCACGAAGACACAAGGACTGGATTGTCCTCTACTTAACAATAAGGGTCGTATGGTTGCTTAAAACTATACAGTGAAGTCCTCGCTACATATCGGAAACTATAACCGCCTGCTAGTCTATCGTCTTGAGTAAACGGTTTGGCGAGGCACTACTAGCTTGGTGGGTTATAGGCTCATGAGGGCATGTTGTCTTTGTCATACGCGGACATCGACGGTTATTCAATTATTACAAAAATAAGGTTTTCAATGGACATGCCTAGAAAAAATGGTTTTATTACGTTTTCTCAACAACATTTTAAATGGTTACCAAAAAAAGATTTATTTTAAATCTTTTCGAACAAACTATGAACTCGCCAACTTTATGTTGATTTTTCGCTTGTTTCTTTCTCAGGTTACAAATTTTAAAGTATGGCACGGTTGGAATAGGAGAACCCATGGGGATTCGAGTACTTAGCGGGCGTTCACTTATTAGAAATCTTAGCACTCACGTTACTTCCGCTGTGCAATGAAGATACCAGTAAGATCACACCCAGCTCTGATGTAATCGATTTATCGGGGTGTGACATCTTCTTCTATCTTTTATACTTTCGATTAACTTCAAAACCCACAAACATTCAAACAACCTGCTACTCTCTCTCACTTCGAAGACACCACAACAACTGTTGTCTTTTTTTAAACTATTGAACAAGGACGAGAACAATGATTTTAGTTGTGAGGTTGATCGAAGGGTGATAGAGGTCGTAGGAAGTGGAAGGTGATGTGTGTAACACCTTTGAATTTTCAAACCTTGTATTTGTCTCCCAATCTTATTTTCATCAATTTAGAATCATGTTCCATTTTATCATTCTCACAATATTTACAAATTTAATTTATTTCAATATTTTTCATAATTAAGTTTGTCAAACATTAATGACCATATATTCAAGTTTTTACTCTCAATTAATCATACAAATATAATATTTTTATTGTATTTACAATGGAGTTTCTTTGTTTTACAAAAAAAATATTATTTATAAATTATTATATAAATAAATATAAACACTCTGATTTTAAATGTTTCTTTTATAAAATAATAATAATAATAATAATAACAAGGTTATTTAGTTTTTTTTATAAAGTTTAAAGAATAAATAAAATATATTTTTTTTTAAAATTCATTCTCGTTTGGTTTATAACCAGAAAGTTCAGAGTGTAATGTGTAAAATTCAAGTTTAAACCTAAAACCCACCCTGCCCAAATCGTTTCTCAGGCACACCCATTTCCGGCCAGTTCACAAAATTCCGGCCATCCCATTTCGGTTTCTTTTGACGAAATTAACTCAACTAAAAGTATATGAATGCAGTTGATAATGTTTCCATAACCGAAAGTTTAAACACCAAATTATTGACCAATGATTTCAATTTTAATGTAACGATGTAATCGAAATAATTTCGATCTCGTATAACGGAATGATCTTTGATGTAATATAAATTAAACGGTTCGAAACCTATTCAATCATTGTCACACTCTTAATTTCGTGTTTTCTTCTTCTATGTTTAACATCCCAAAAACGAATTTGGTAATTAAACCAAATTAGTTGGGATGAATGGGTAAAATACCGTTAGTGGTAAAAGTTTACCCAATAAAATTTAGGATTTAATTAAATAAACCTAATGATAAATATAAGATAAATGAATGATTTGTTAGAGAATACATGTTTTATAAGATAAAGTTGTAAAAGGCATGAGTTATCGGTACTTAATCTAAGTCGGGTTGTAATATCTCCAAACTTAAAAAATTGAATTCCCAGGTTCACTAGACAAATTGATATGAAGTATGCAACTAGGAATATCTAACCTACTTAAATACTTGTTACTTATTAGTGAGAATAAGAAAGTTATAACCAAACTAGGTAGTTAACTAAACCTAGGGGGACTAAAGTTGAACAAAAGACAAACTTATTAAGTAAAAGATGAAATCAGGTTTCTGTGTGTGTGTGGAACGTGATTGAGGGAGAGAGTTGGAGATTCCTCTTCAAAATCCCTAATTGACAAAATCAATATATTGAAGGTGAAATCTAAGTAATTTCCCTTGCATGTTTGAAGATTCTAGCTCTCTAACATCATCTAAACTAAGGTATGTGATGAATTTGTGTATGATGAGTTTTTATGATTAGATGGGTTTTGTTATATGATGAAATTGACAATGTATTAATGTTCATAATCATCATACTTTCTTGTATGTGTAAAATACTTAAACAATTTAGTGATTTGATTAAGTGTTCATACATGTCATGAAGTCCGTTTTAACCTAGGTATGTATGAAACTTGTTTGTAACTATGATATGAATGATATACGTGTAGAAAACTTCATATGAGGTTGTTCTAGATTAAAACCCCCATAAGAGATGAAGTGGGTCTAGACATGATAGAAGAAATTAGCCTTTTTAGGGTAATTTGTAAATACTAGTCTTATGATAAGAGATTTTGATGATTGATTTTAGTTGAATAACATGATTCATGAACTTGTTAGTGCATTTATATATGTCAAATGGCAGTTTGAATTTTAAAATTCAATCTGAACTATAATAGAATTGAATGAGAAGTACGGTATAAAATTCTAAAACGTGTGATGGTCATGATGTAGGATGACTAATCTAACCATCTTTTGGATGTTATATGATTGTTTAACTCTTGACAATCTAGGTGGGAGCTTGGAAAGGAATGGGTCAAGTGGGTTAAAGACACAAGAAATCATGATAAGACACAAGAAAGCATGATAAGACACAAGGAAGTAAAGCTTATACATCTTAAATAGAGCCAGTACTTATGTAATTGGTTAAGAACAAGATGAACAAAGAATTTGTATGTTCTTGAGTTATGAAGCATATTTTGTCTGTAACTTGATGATGATAGTTATTGATACTTAAGCCTTGAAACATTAAACTCGTTAATACCAAATTGTGATTGTGTTCCAACCTAGTTGTGATAGAGAACCTTAGGTCTTATGACTTCGAACTAGGTGTGATTCTTTTACCCATTATTGGTTTCATCAAAATCAAAATGTTACAAGTGTTAGTTAAAATTGTTAATCAGTTTTCATTATTAAACATAAACCGTTTAAAAATCCAATCCGATTCAAACAAACAAACAAGAGATTAAAATTAGTAAGCTTCATAATGTGTTTTATAATCAATTTAGTTTTTAAAACGGACCATAGACTCGTCGTGGATTTGACACCCTTATTGCTACTGGCTACATAGTTTGAGGTAATTAGGAACACACTTTGACTCTATCTTTGACCGAACCGCGACATCCAATCAATTTTACACATGTTTGAGGTGGCCAAGTTTGATTCTCAAGTTCATTACACCTAGGATGCATGCACTTTAGACTTATAATTTAGTTTAGACATCGTTGTTTTTGTTGGAAATGTTTATGTTTGTTTGGTTGTTTGAATACTTTAATCAAGATCAATGCATATTTCAAATTTCAATAGTATAATCATGTGCTTTTGAACAATCATTTGTATCACCCCCAATGTTTTCGCCATTAAGTGGGGGGTTACAGATTGCTATCAGAGCCATGGTTATAGGGAATTAGGTTATTAATGATTGACCTAGATTATAACCTTAGAATACCAAACATTGGTTTCTTAATATTTCTTTCCACTTTGTTCCTCCCTATTCCTTCCTGTTATCCTTATCCTTAACTATACCTTAGAATAGCCTCATAGATTCTTTACATTACACATACTCATAATCTATACTTAGATTATTATCCTTAGGCTTAATGCCTTAAATGGTTTTAAAATCTCATCAAGGTCTTAGGGTCAAATAATGATTAAGAACACGTGCAATTAGGAAGGGTGGACGCCTGTACACCGAGCCTTCTGTCTAAGACAAATTTTGCATAAATCCCAATCGGACGAGAGACTAGTTAAGCTTTCCATGAAATTCTATGTGTAAGTGTCGGCTAAAGCACGTCTTCCCAAACATTATAGAACCTAACTTCGTTTATTAGTCAAAGATATGCTCGTAGAGTAACATGATTTATATATGCATTTGACAGGTTTATATTGTGAATTTGTAGGTCCCCTAGTCCTTATGGATCTTGACAGAATCGTCTATTCAATCTAGAGTGTGGAATCCCCTAGATCAGATTTCACAGAAAACACAAGGAACACGAACACGAATTCCTTTAAACAGTCTTCTATTGATTATCTAACATGAATGTTTACAATAAATTCAAGACTCTCTAGAAATCACTCAGCCACTCTTTGTAGATTTCTCCCAACCAACTTGTGTCTTCTCTGTATCTAACCTAAAACCCTAATGCATAACATGTATTTATACTACATGTTCACATACTAGGCTTTAGACTGGGCTAGGCCATTCTCCAAACCCATTACAACTCTAAACAAGCTAAACACAAATACTAATGCCCAAACAAAATATCCAAAGACTAAACTATTAAACTATTAAGCTGTTGTCACTAATATGAACCAACAGACTCCCCTTGACAATAGCTTAATAGTGTAACTTTGTCTTCAAACATCTTGTGGTCTTTTGGTCTTTGGATAACTTCAGCTACACACAGATTCTGACATTAACAGAGCCCCCCTAAGCTGATACATCCAATCACCAAAAGTTTCATTCATTGTAGATTAGTGAGCTAGCATTCTCTAGTTAAGCTCTTATCTTCAAATTCCTTTATATCTCCCTTTGCAATGTAGTAGAAGGATCCTACCATGCATCTTCACACATTCTCACTCCATTCTTAAAATGTATTTTACTTGTATTCTGCACTTCATTTTGATAACTGCATCAATCTGTTTAGAAACACAAGCAATTAACTTGAAAAACCATTAGTTCTTTTCCACATTAAAGATAAACCAATATTTTATCTTATCATGCAAAAACAAACAACTTATCAGTTCAAACTGGGAGACTTTAAAACAAATCTTTGTGTATTTTTATATTTTCTGAAAATAAATAACTAACAAGAAAATAAACACTCTATTTTTGTGGTATCACCGGTAAGAAGATCATATCAGCAACATCAAACTGTTTTCACACTCTTTTATATTGCTATATGCAATATTCATGAATAAACAGTTCAGACGATTACCAGTATTGTTTATCCACATAAACGAAATACATGAACATTTCTAGTACCATTACCTCGTGATCTGTTTAGATAATTTAGACTGATATACTAGTGTGTCCCACTTCAGGACATACCCTCACGATCAAGATATGCACAAAAATTCATCGTAGTAGGTGAGTATACCGAAATTCATCCTTTTTGATTTACAACATTAGATAATTGGTGATCAGGTCAGTACTTCCATACAGCAAAGAGACCAATATCCAACGAGGGTTAGGACAAATACCAAATTTTGGTACGAATAATGCAATTTGCACATTTGAATGACTCTCTAGGAGAGCTTCTTCAATATTTGGGATTTGGCATTTTAGCTCTTTTAAAATATCCTGGTTGTGCCTAGGTCAGCATATATCTGGATGCAGCAGAAGGACAACCTTGATACCCCAGATGAAATAATGATATAAAGACCTAAAACCTCAGATTTTGGCAATCTATCAACGCAAGATTTAAGGTTATAAAACCATACGCCATTAATATGTTCCCCTACTCATACACAGTATAGTATACTTGTTTCACAAAGGTAAGTTGATTATTTCATGTCTTTTGCCTACTGGTACATCATATGATGAAGCTGCTATCACACTTAAGCAATTTTCTTTTAATTTCAGTGTGACAGTCGAACTTGCTAATGTACTATCATTTCTTCTTTTCACACAGTGAAAACACATTTTTTATTTTTGAAAAACTTTAAACTATTCAACATACTCCCCCTAAACTCACGCACTAACTAACACTCTTTTTGGCTTAGGGAAATTTCTCCCGTAAATTTTTGTTTTTATGGAGTAAGATTTTAAAAACAGAAACTTAAACACAAACAACTCCCACTTTAACCTGACAAAAAGTTTTTCACTGTTAGTAAACATTTTTTATCACAGAAGTTAATAATTCGTTACCATGTGTAACCTACTATTCACCTCAGATGATTGACATGAATAACCACTGTTGAACACATCAACAGTCCTTCTTGGTCATCCTGCACACACTCAACAACATAGTTAGACTGGGGACCTAAGCCTTAAAGGTCTTGGGTCGTCCAGATTCATCAACCACTGGAACATCCATCCAATATCCATCACACCTTACTGGTGTCTTGGATGTCTTTGATCTATAATTTTCACAAGATCTTTATCGGTGGAGTTCCAATAAACTCTCGATTTGCCGACCTTTGAAAATTATTATCTCGAAACCTTCTTCTCCCATTATTATAATCTGATCTTTGAAAAAATTTTGGATTATTTTGAACATTCGAGTTACTAAAACCCCTATATTCGATTCTTCTTTGAAAATTTCGATTACCAGAAGTTTGGTATCGATTTTGATATCCAAAATTTTTACTTTGAAAAGAATTTGATTGACCCTTATTGTGATATGATTTAGGAGAAGAGTTTCTAGAACCAACAAATCTTCTTGATGTTGAAGGTTTAGGTTGAAATCTAGGTTGATTTGTCTGAAAAATGGATTTAACATTTTTATTTGAACCAACCTGATTTCCGTCCTTAACCTCCACCTCAGCCTCTACTTTCTTACCCTTTTTAAAAGGACAACAGCTAGCCACATGCCCTTTGTTGTGATATTTAAAACAAGATCTCTGCTTAAAAGTTTTCTTTGTGTTAGATCCCTTTTTAATTGATTTGACTGTTTTGTATTTAGTATCCTCATCCACTTTATGAGGTGTACTATTAGACCTAACAGATTCTTTCAAAGAACTTGGACTATCAGGTATGTCGACTGTTATTGGATCCACTACAGCTGGTGTAGTAGGCACAAAATCTGTTAGCTCTTTTTCATTTGGTAAAACGGAGTAATCCGATCCTCAGAAGATGGAGCTTTACTAAACCTCACTCCTGTTTTATCACTACTCTTTTTAAACTTTTCTGAATTTGAGTCCTGACTAACGAGGATTCTCCAAATTTGTCTAACTTTCTATAAAGTTCAACAATTTTGGCCTGTGCACCAGCCAAATTTGTGCACTTTTCAGAAAGCCCGTTAGTCTTATCCTTTACAGTTTCACGAGCCAAATCAATGATCTGTAAAATTTCATTGACTTTGCTGGTCAAACTGATGATTTCTTGTTCATTTGAATTGAGTGTATTTAAAAAATTTGACTCCCTTTTACTCAAAAGAAAATTAGACTCTTTCAGTTTTTCTAATTCAACTAACAGAATTTTGTTTTGCTCCGATAATTTGTCAACTTTACCCTGTAGTTCAGTGCAATTATGACAAGTATGACTTACAGATTGTAATTGTACCTGTACCTTTGCTGTAAGCTCATCTGTATCATCCATGAACATTGTAGCTTTTGCATCCTTGAGTTCCATTCTCTCCTTCGCAGCTTCCTGCTTTTCTTCTTTCTTAGCAGCTCCTTCATCAATCTTCACAGCTGCAGTCTCAGCCACATGAGTACTTTGTCTTGGAGTACTCTGATATGTTTTTCTAAAGCTTCCCACAGCTCTCTAGACGATCCATACCTATTACAATGTTTTTCATTTCAAATGGTAAGGACATCTTTATCGCTGCGAAAGCCTTCTTCTCAGCATCATATATGCGTTTCTCAGAATCTTCCATCTTCTCATATGAGAGTACCATTACTCTTCCATTAACTCGACGTGTGGGAGTAATGTACCCATCGATCATACAATTCCACATCCTCAAAACTCTTCTTCTCCAGTCTACATATTGTTCAGCATTTATTAGCTTTGGCCAGCTTTTAACACCCTCACTTAGATTGTTCGATTGCTCATCTTTAACACGTAGCTAACAGTTGAAATGGACTTTGGTATACCTGTGTCAAAATCCAAATCCAACCCGCAGCTTATCGTAACCAAACCGTTAAAAACGTTCAGAAATTTGTCCGAAAAGTGTGATTACCAAATTGTACCGTTAGACTCGTCTCGACGATACGAATCCAATGATATATATTGTCCGATAGTGATTTTGTTTTTGCCCTAAAAATCACACGAGTCTAACCGTGCAGTCGTTTGTTAAGATAGTTTACGGATCAACTTCTATATTCGAAAACGTTTAACTCCGGTTACGTCAGCTGGTTAACTTTCCACCTTTTTGTGTATAACTCGGAACAGTACCAAATCCGGAACAGTAACTCGGAATTACAATCCGAAATGATAGTCCGGAATAGTAATCCGAATTGCTAATCCGAAATGGTGATCCAGAAAAGTGATCCGAGATGAAATCCGAAATGCACTGTACTGATCCGTAATGGAAATCCGGAATAGACTACTCTGATCCTAGATGGAATCCGGAATGCTCTTCTGATTCAATCCGAAATAGCTTCTGATCCGAATTTCAGTCCGAAATGGCCTTTTCTGATCCGAATTGCAAGTCTGCTGATCTGAAATGCAGGTTTCTGATCAGAAATTCAAGTCTTTCAGTCCGAAATGCTAATTTTTCTGATCCGAAATGCAAGACTTCTCTCCGAAATGCCTGCTATTTATCCGAAACAGTAGCAGAAACCCTAATTCAGCCGTCACAAACTTCAACCAGTCTCCAAAAACGTCCAAAAATCTGACTTTTTCTGCTGTTATGATTCTGAACCGAGCAAAATCAAGAGTCAAATGCTCTGATACAAATTGTAGGTCCCCTAGTCCTTATGGATCTTGACAGAATCGTCTATTCAATCTAGAGTGCGGAATCCCCTAGATCAGATTTCACAGAAAACACAAGAACACGAACACGAATTCCTTTAAACAGTCTTCTATTGATTATCTAACATGAATGTTTACAATAAATTCAAGATTCTCTAGAAATCTCTCAGCCACTCTTTCTAGATTTCTCCCAACCAACTTGTGTCTTCTCTGTGTCTAACCTAAAACCCTAATGCATAACATGTATTTATACTAAATGTTCACATACTAGGCTTTAGACTGGGCTAGGCCATTCTCCAAGCCCATTACAACTCTAAACAAGCTAAACACAAATACTAAGCCTAATACAATATATCCAAAGACTAAACTATTAAACAATTAAGCTATTGTCACTAATATGCACCAATAGAATTATAGAATATTATGGTACATATTCATTCATATTATAAATTTTCAGGGTTATATGGTGTTCGTGAAGAGTTTGGATGAAAACCTAAAGAAAAGAGGCAAAACGGAGCAAATTCATGCAACAGGGAAGAATCTGACTTAAAACAGGCATATCTTGAGCTAGGAAACGAGTTATAGGACAAGTTATATATGAAAGTTTAGTGTTTTGATGAGATGGATCCAAATTCGGTCTTTTTAAGCCTTGATTGGGTTATTTACGAGTCGTACACATCAAAGTGGTTACGGGTTGTAAGCGACCCAAAGTCGGCCTAGACGCGTGAAAACCTAGATGTCGGTATTTAAGGCTTATGATGGCAGGAAACCCGAGAGATCGTGAAATAAGGCTAGGAACATGGTTTAGGAGCAGAATTGAAGATCCGGAGGTCTAAAAGATTGAAGAATTGAAGACCCTACCATTCGGTCCGCATCTAATTGCGTATATCAATTCAATTTGGTTTCATTTTCATTTTCTATCACATCCATTACTTCTTTTAGATCTAGTTTTGGTTTGTTTGCATAACCATGCTAGGCTCAACTTTTGTAAACCATTTAGACTAAGATGATTCTTGTTCTGGTTTGACTTATATATTGGTTTTTATGTATAATTGTGTGATTATAGTAAAGTTTGGTCATTTTGATCTTATGATGTGTATGATTACTTTTTATTATTGGTTGTTGATCTGATTTATGTGGTCTTGTTGATCTTTCTTTGAAGTTATCCATGTTAGATTCATCTCGTAATATCTTTAGGTTATAAAAGTGCACTTATAATTTGAGGCTTGAATCCTTAATCGGTAAAAGACAAATTAGTGATATAACTGGTAAAACTAGTGAGCTACCTATGGGAAGGGTGGAATAAAAGGATCCAGGAACTAGTTAAGGGTTTGCTTTAAATTGAGTACCATAGATGGTAATTTGCTCGATTCGTTAATCTACTGTTGCTAGAACAATATAAGAAACTCTTAAGTCATAAAGGATGGTAACTAAAACTTGCTTCACAAGATTGGGTCTTAGTGTGTGTGTATAACATTGATTCCCTAGTTTTGTGGGATTGACCTCAGTTGGCCCTAATCCATTTTGGCACTTCACAAGCTACTTGAACTAAACTAAAATAGTCTTCATAAACAATTAAAACAAATAGTCATTCCGGTCAACATGAGTCTAAGTCTAAATGGTTAATTCTCTTATCTGATTTTTCAAAATTTGCAATTCATGTTTACTTGTAATCATTAGTTTCATCACAAAACAAACTTACATCGATTGATACTGATAGAAGATTAAGTATTAGGAGCCACTTTGTCTTTAGGATCGATACTTGGTTCTTACCACTACTATACTGCGTATACGATAGGTACACTTGCCTGTTATGTGTGTAGTTTGGTTTTATGTGATTTCCATTTTTATGAATTAAAACTTCTATAATTGGTATATTTTGTCTATATACGGCTTGCACGTATCAGTAATGTTTTCATTTTTTTGTAGATAAATGATTTCAATCCTTGTGTTTTCATCTCATCATGTTTTGTTTTGATTAAGTTCCCAAATATTACAACTCCATTTATATCTCTAACCCTCATGTCCCTTATGTTTCTTTCGTGGCTCTCTTGTAGGATACCTCCTCGTCATAATCCCCACAACAATAACAACAACAACAAGAACCAAGACATTGCAGCTCTGGTCGCCTAACAAATGGTTGCAATCCTCCCTGCTTTTGTAGCCCAACTCAATCAGGCTTCCAATCGTAATAAAAGTGCCAACCCTCCATGTTCATTAAATCAATTTAACTCTTGTAACCCAGTCAAGTATCTTGGATCTGAAGGGGCTATTGGGCTCCAACAGTGGTTTAAAAGCATAGAAAATACCTTCTATCACTACCAGTGTCCTAAAGATCCCAAGGTGTAGTATGCCACAAGTGTTTTTTAGAAAAGGGTGCTCACTTGGTGGAATGGGATTATGAGAGATTGAGGTGCTGATGTGGCTTTGGCTCTACCTTGGAACGAAGTCAAGGACCTTATATTAAAGGAACTTTGTCTAAGGAATGAGATGAAATCCCTTGAAACTAAGCTCTAGAACCTCACCCAAGACAATGTGGAAAATTGTGCTTATACGAACCGTTATCATGAATTAAGCTTAGTTGTTCCTAACATGGTCACACCCTTTTCAAGGGCCATTGAGAAATATATCAAGGGTTTCCCATGCAAATCCAAGATACAATGACTGGCAGCAAGCCTGCTAGTGTTAATGAGGCTATTGAACTGGTTGCAACCTTGACTAACACCTATGTGAAGAAAGTCCCTTTGTTTTGAAAGGGTGGAAAGAAAATGGCTGATAAAGTTGCTACTGAAACACCTCAAGAAGTGAAAGCCGGTTCTTCAAACAAATCCAAGAAGTGCAAAGCTTCCAAGAATTATACCATTGCTACCCCTACCCAACAAATCAAGTGGCCCAAGTAGCCTAAGTGGCTCAAATGGCTCAGAACCCCAATAAGAGGCCTTATGCAGGTCCTCATCCTTTACGTAATCAGTGTAGTAGATATTACCCTACTAACACGCCATGTCGTCTCTACAACAATTGTGGGTGATATGGTCATTTGGCTAATACCTCCAGCTTTGCCCCAAGTCAAAACTAAGTTGTCGCACCTACCTAACCAAAGAGTACTGACCCAACTTGTTGTTCCTCTTATATCTATCCACACTTTTCATGTAACACTTCGCATTTTGTACTTCCATTATTTATAAATTCTAATCGTAGTTCTATTTATGGAAAGTTGTAATCGTATCATGTTCGTATTCCATTTTCCAACTTTATAATCTGAGGCTTTGATCGTAATGAAATACTTACTTGTTATACATGTAATCATCGTTAAATATGTGCTTACTTGCAAACCGATACTCACTATACGTGCAAATACTCATACATACAATCACGATACTCGAATTATACTTACATATGCTTTACATACCTAAAAACATGCTTAATTATGAGTTTCTAGCATAAAATAATGGAATTATCAAACTCTATGTGTCAACTGCAAATTCTAGAAAGTTTAGTAAATTCTTCAGGTAGTGCACGACCATGCAACCGAGGCGCACGACCATGCACACTGCTATCTGCATGATCGTGCACCTAATGTGCACACCCTCGGATCAGGTCTGGCAGAATCTTTTAAAATACGTGAATTTTGTGTTCCATTTCCCTTTTTCCAACTCCCAACCACCACCAACTTCATTAATTACCTAAACCATAGTCCCCCTTTATAAATAAGAGCCTCCTACACATCATTTACACTTTCCAAACACCTAATCACTCTCACAACACTTCAAAATCATCCATAAATTCTGATTTTTGGGCAGAATATCTTTGAAGTTCAAAGTGAGTTCTAACTCACTTCTACCACTTATTCATTGAGTTTTCTTGCTTCAAAACACTTAGACAACATCAAGGTTTGTTAGCCAATGTTCACCAAGGTGTTACATAGTGGTACAACTCCAATTTTGGTGTCCAAAGTGGGTTTAATTTTCTACTTTCATTAAACTTATATATGTTCATCTTTTAGTTCATTCCTTGTGAAGAACGTGTACCCACTTTGTCCTCAATCTAACACATGATTGTGGGGCTTGTGTGTGGTTGTTCTCCATCAAGTTTAAGGTCCAAGAACCTCCTATGTTGCAAACTTTTATAAAACTTAACTTTTATGGGACTTGTTTAAGGTTGATTCTTATGACTTTAGAGGTGCGAACACCCTCTAAACTTTCTATTTAGACAACCTACAAGTATAGTGACCATCCAAGCTCACCATTGTTCATATGGTGAGTCTTGCATGTGTCTAAATGTGTGAACTATGGAAGCTTGGGCTTTCCAAACTTGTTCCACTACTTCACTTGATGTTTTATCATATTATTCCAAGTAGTTTTCTAGACCTAAAGTAACATAACCCCGTCGCATCTCCAACATTTTCCATGATGGGTATGAAACACATGGGTTGCTCTAATTTGGCTACTTGATGAACTAGGTAGATTAGTTGTATTTTTCTTTTCATTCATGACCAACCGGGTCATCAACTAAGTTGATGACTTTGTGCTTTGGTGAATCATACAAAGAGGTATACATATCTCCATGCTTGACTTACATGATCTCTATGATTATACATGATGGACTAATTAAACAAACTATAATATATTCTATATAAAATACAATATACGTAAGTGATTCTTGATGTAAACAGGTTAGGACCATGAAAACACATTAAAAACTTAGTTTCCAAACGAATGTATAGACGAGATATAATTTTTGCATACATATACTTTTGAACTTAAATTTAAATCCGAACTTCCGACCACTCCAAACACTCACACACATTCGTTTCCCCATGTAGGGTAACTTCGGTGTTCCCATCTCAACAACTCATCAACCCTCGGTTTAATTGGGTGCAATACGTATACATTATCTGAAGAAGCACCGGTTGAACCTAGGGATATCCGGAGATATATAAGTTACAACCAGGGTGTATCTGCATAAAAGGTTATCCTCTCACTTCACTCTTTGGGTGCAAGCTCGCTCAAGCTGATCTGCAACACTAGCAACACCTTTTGTCTCGCCATGGGGAAAAGGGTGGTTTTCTCCGTGACCACACTCCGGTGTGAGAATAAGTATTTGTGGTAGATAAGCAAGTAATTTCAAGTATTAGTGTAAGCGTAAGCTTGTGTATGTTAGAAGCATGTTTTTACCTGGAGATCCGATACTTATTTATAGCTGAAAAGGTATATTCAGGATCTTCGCTGGTGGGCCTTAGGCCCGGCCCATACAGCCAGAGACATCCTTTTTGTCCCTTTGCGTCAGACATTAAATGCCCCTGCAGGAGAATTAATGTCCTCTGTCAGGAGGTGTGCTTTGTCAGATGTTGAGTGGTGCCACATGTAAAGGCAGCCGTCTCTGGTGTCAGGCATGTTGCCAGCCGAAAGTGGAGACGGTGCAACAGTCACTGGCAGAGACGTGGTTGGTGTATGGTCTAACGTCTGCCTCACTGGTCATGGACACTGTCACACGCAACCTGCCGAGTAACCCTTGGTCGCAGTTCTGTGACTTTGTACCCTTGGGTATGGTCAACACCTCTTAGTGCTTACCCCTTCTGCGAGGTTGTCAAGGTTTTTCCTGCCAGCGTAGGGTGTCAGGGGTATATCCTTCTGTCCCAAGACTATGAGGTGCTTCTCATGTGTATCTTGCCTTGCAAGGTTTTGGGATTTGCAGCTCAGAGGGATGTTGTTCTGCACAGGGTCTAGTAACCTGCGCGCGTAAGTCTAACTTGCCGTTGTGGTGAGTACACAAGGCTCGTTGTGTGACTTGTATAGTTTAGTCTAACTTACCGTTGCGCTGAGTGCGCAAGACTCGTTGTGTGACTTGATGGTATTGGTCTAATTCACTGTTGCGCTGAGTGCGCAAGGCTCATTGTATGACCTATTGTTGTTGGTCTAATTCACCGTTGCGCTGAGTGCGTAAGATTCATTGTATGACCTGTTGTTGGTCTAATTCACCGTTGCGCTGAGTGCGCAACGTTCATTGTATGACCTATTGGTGTTGAGGATCATGCACCATTGCATGTTGCATGCATGATTATCCTTGTAAAATGTAGTCAATGGTATGGTCATTTGGGACCATACCTCCTCAAGTCCCCCAGTCCAGTGCTGCTCCTACGCGCATGTTGTAAAGTGGGAGGAGTGCTGGACAAAAAGGATTGTATCTTGCGCCGCTAATGTGATGGCGAAAATTTTTACAAGTGTTGAGAGGAAAAGTTTGTGTGAAGGAAACGTTTTGTCATCAAGCTCTTGGAATTCGAAAATCTGATCTTCTGAAGTTACATGTGAGTTTTGTGAGAACAAATGGGAGTTGAAAAGACGTCTGACAGCTGTAGCGTGCACTCAGCTGCTTCGTCTGCCATTCATTAATGAATTGGCAGAGAGCGTGGTGGCCACGAGAGCACGTTAACCGTCTTTTGCAACGTGCTTGCCACGCGTCAATATCTGGTTGGTTGCCACTACCACATATGAGACACGTTCTCCAAGTGCATTAAATGCGAACACTATAAATAGGGGTGCTCTTGTTAGGATTTTCGTCATTCTTTCAGCTTCTCCTTCATTCTCTTCTCTGCAATTTTTAGAGTTCTTGTGTTCTTCAAAGTTTTTTAAAAAATCTTCCTTCTTTTTCTTGATTTTTAATGGCATCCAGAGGGCCTGAAGCTGCCTTTGGCGTTGGTGCTCCGCCCCCTTTGTCGGCTTATAAGTTGAGCCGGCAGGCTCTTGAAGATCTTGTGTCTGGTTCCGGTTGCCTCCCACTTGGGATATCCGATTGCCGGGTGAGGGTGAGACGGCCGCCGATGCTCCGGCGGGCTACATCACCCTATTTTATGATTTTTTTGGTGAGGGTAACTTCCGGTTGCCCGCCACCAAATTTTTTCTGGAAGTGTTGCAGTACTATGGCTTCCACCTTTCCCAGTTGAATCAGATGGAAATGGCAAGAATCAAGCACTTCGAGTTTCTTTGCCGTCGACGGGGCCTGTTCCCACCGTCGACTGTTTCCGCATTTTTTTATCAACTCCATTGTTCAATGGGGTTTTATTTTTTCAGCACCGTGCGCAGGCATGGAAAATTTTGCTCTCTCCCCCCAAGTCCTTCCATGATTGGAAGGCAAATTTCTTTTGTGAAGGCCGGTGTGATTCTTGTGCCTTTGACGTTCCGGGGGCCGGAAGAGATTCTGGCAGAGACCCTACCAATACCAGTGTTGGACCCCTGGTATTGTGATTTGAAAGAAATCTCGGCGATTCAGCTGCCGGAGAGGATACTAGTGGCGCAGGGATGAGCCTGCTGTGGGGACCCGACCGTCGGTCTCGACCAGTGTATGTGGAGGGTGATTGGAGTAAATGTTCTTATTCCATTGTGTTTTCTTGACCTTGATTTGTTGGTTGGCAAACATGCATATGTTTTGTTTGCAGGAGCCCCTTTGTTCTTGACTGCCTTTCAGAGGAAGGAAGGGCGGATTGAAAAACTTCCCTTGAAGCCGGATGAGCCCACCTGGTATGCGCAGGTTCTAGACAATTTTGCCCTGGTCAAGGATGCGGACCTAGAGGCCCCCACGCCACCAACTGGTGAGTTTTGATTGTTTAATGCGCACCTTTGCAGGTGACTTACTTGTTGTTCTTCTTTTAATGTAGGCGCTCTGGGAGATTTGGGCATTGGCCCAGAGCACAAGAAAAAGAGACGCGCGGGGTCGAGCGCGATGGTGGAGAGGGAGGCAACTCAACCCGGGGTAGGTCCTCCCAAAGGTAAGTGCGTTGTTACTGACAAGTGGAAAGCTTATGTAGTCATCTTTGACTCATGGGAGGGTCTTGAACCTGTAGGTGCGAAGAAGGCTGCACCAAAGCAGGCGGTTATCTCGACCGCCAAACCTGCTAGTCCTGAGGACGATGAAGAGATCCTAGAGGTGCCACTGAAGCGAAAGAGGTGGCCGAAGAAGGATCTCTCTGTGCAACCACGTAAAAAGGTTGCGCGGAAGCATCTGGGGAAGCAGGGAGATCTAGGGTCACTAACTGCTGAGATACCGCTCGGTAATTTTCGGTAACCTTCAAGATTTTTTTTGGTTATGTCATGTATGACTAACTATTGCATTGTGCAGTGGGTGATGAGTCGGTTTCTGTGAAGTCCGGCACGTGTGTCGTGGGCACTGATTTTACAATGACCCCAGCCGGTGGTCAAGGAGGAAGCTCTGCTGCTGGGGCAGAAGAACCGGTCGGCGTGAGGGAGGGGCCTCACGTGGAGGTGGAAGGTTCCGGTATAGGTACTAATACGGGTTTTCCAGTTTTGGAATGTTCGAGTGTTCCATTGACGCAGCCATAGCAGGATATTGAAGAACTTGTGATTGCTGTTGAGGAATCGTGGGTGGATCTTGGGGAACCTACTATGGAAGTGGAAGAATCGGGGTTCGTTGTGCAAGAACCCGTTGTGGTGGGGGCAGAAAGCACGCATCTATGTAGCACGATTAATGTTGGTGAGGCGGAGCCAGTGGGAACGATGTCCGCCAAAGATGCTCAGACTAGTGCTCCACAAGGGGAGCATTTGGAGGAACCGTTACCCGAGGGTGGCGCCGGGTCTGCCGCCCTTGATTTGTCTCCCATCTGCCCAGATGAAACTCTGGAGGATTATTATTATAGGTCGTTCTCCTCCGCTCAAGCTGAAGAGGTCCACACTCCTGTGTGGAAATTAGAGAAAGGAGACGACTTTTCTCACTGGTCGGCGTGTCGTGAGTTTTTTAAGGGAGCTTTCCGCCCAGCGGAGGTACGTTTGCTTTCTGATCGTGAAGAGGAAGATACGTATCATACATACCTCCAGGCAGCTGCCAGGTCCGCCTCTGTGACTTACAAGATTGTTCGTGAATGGCGGAGCCTGGTGAAGCGAAATAAAGATGTTGAGGCTGCCCAAGTGGCCCTTGGTCAAGAGCGAGCCCAAGTGGCTGCACGTGAAGCTGCGGTGCAGGCAAGGGAGACCGTCTTCACCGATAACCAGCGAATTGAAGGGTGGTCCGCTCAGGGGTGGAAAAACGGGCCAAAGCCTCGGACGCCAAACTTGCTAAGGAGCGCAATTGTGGAAGGAGGCTTGTGAAAAGGATAATAGGGAGAAGAAATCTCTGAGGGATGAGCTGGCCCAGTTGCGCGCTGGTGTGGACTCTACGGAGTTGGATGGTGCAGTAACTATGTAACATTTGTCGAAAACGGGTTTCCAAACCCGCTCCGTTTTGTAATCGAATATCAAGTTATAAATGTCATGTTGCGTATTTATGGCTATTTTGATTTTTAATGATACATAATTAATAAACAAACTAAACCATAAAAATTATATTTGATAAAAAGTAAAAATAAAATAAATAAAAATAAAATGAGGCTGCCGGGACTCGAACCTGGGTCAGCCAGGTTATAACTTCAAAGACTTAACACTCACACGCATAACCACTCCGCCACTTGTTTGTTTTCTGTCAACTCTAGGAAACAAATGAGTCTTATATACAAACCTAGATAAACCGGTTGCGCCAACTGAAAAACTGAATCGGCTATTCAACCGTCTAAACGTTTGAATAATCGCGATTTCAGGTTTATAACCGATGCACCGACGATTTTAATCAATTCAGACTTGAATTGACTTCAATTCTGAGGATGATGAGTTTTATAACCGAAACTATTCAACAATCCGAATTACTGTAATCAAAGAGCTTCTCGCGACTCATAAACATTCCACAAACCTCCAATTACATTTCCGCACACTTTACAGTCCACCGGAGAGTTTTATTTTGCTCGCCGGAAAATTCTGCAAGTTCGCCGGAAAACCGTATTCTTCATCAAAACGGTAAGTCTTTCAATACCGTCGTAGTCTAACAATTGTTAAGCTATTTCTAACTCAAACCTTTCAATTGAAATCGAATTCAGACACTGTTATCAGATAATTCCAGTTCGCCGGAAAATTTCTGGAAATCTTTATCTTCGTCTGTGAAACGGTAAGGACCTTCAAACACACTGTTAACGTTTGTTTAGCACTTCAATTTCATGATTAGCTAATCAAAACGATTAATTGATTTGCTCAGTTGAAGTTCTTAAAAACAGAGAAGTTCTTAAAAACAGAGACCGACGCCTTGCCGGAACTCTGTAATAAATCGTTCACCGGTATGTTTACCTCTAATTATCATCTCTGCTATCTCATATTAGTCTGTGCAATGTTTAACAATCGAATTAACAAGATTTAATGGTGTAATCTGCTGTCGGTAAAATCCAACGAAGAAGATGAACTGTGATAACATTATAAGTATAATTAAAATTGGTATTGTAAACGGGTTAGACACACAGTCCAGCGGTGGACTGTGTGCAAATAATACGCACACGTCACGAGTTCGATTCCTGATACACGCACCCTCTATGTAATAAAATGCCTTTTTGATTAAAACTGAACCGGGTTAACTCCGTTAGATGTTAAGTATAATAAAAATCTGTATATTAAACAAGTTAGACACACAGTCCAGCGGTGGACTGTGTGTAACGATAAAGCACAGGTCCCGGGTTCGAGACCTGTTAGTGACACCGGTTCGATGATTTAAAATATTTTTGAAAATAAAAGAATTTTGAATAAACTGAGTTAGTATATAAGTATAATTAAAAACAGAATTAATTTCAGGTTAGACACGTAGCTCAATTGGTAGAGCTGCGTGCACGCGAACGGGAGGTCTCGGGTTCGAGCCTCACCCGGCGCATACAATTACACAATAAAACCGGTCAACAAGTCAAACGGTCAACGGTCAACGGTCAATGCAAAAGTCAACATATTTTATATTTTTATTTATTTAATTTAATTTAAAAATCAATTAAAAATACTTAAAAATAATGTTTTTAAAGTTAGGAAATAGCCTTAAACTCACCAAAAATATATCTAAAAAAATCCTATTAAAATTATCAATAAAATCCACTCATTTACTATATTTTCCGTTATTATTTAGGTTAGTTAATACTCGTTGTTCAATCCTTCCAACTCGTGCGCATCTCATCATCTCCAACCAAACGCACCCAATGTGAGTGAATCTTTACAAATTCCCCGTTTTAATCACGTTTTTGGGGTGTATCATGTGTCTTGCCATTTATATTATATTTAAATCATTGTGCATACAACATATCATGAACAAATGTGCATTCAGCTTGTTTCAACTGTTTGTGTGGTTATTGTTAGATTCAATTTATTATTTTCAGTACATGCAATTTCATAGGCCGCCGCTCTCCATTACATTATGAGCGTTGAGCATGTTCCCCATTACATTATGAGCGTGAACCTGGCGTGCCCACATACGATCGGCTCCGTTTGATTGAGCCTTGATCGCACAGACATTTATCATTTTCAGTACATGCAATACGATCGGCTCCGTTTGATTGAGCCTTGATCGCACAGTTTCATTCATGTTATTTATTGTATGATGTTGGTATGTTAATGTATGCTATCATATGTTACTGTATGTTATAGTTGTGATTGCAATTGCTACTGCTTGATTATTTACATTTGCTCATTCATGATTATGCACAATTTTTCATTGATAAACTAACAAGAAAATCAATAATAAATGTTTATCTAACAAGGTTCACTCGCCAACTTATGTTGACCCAAAACCCCCATTTTTACACATGATACAGGTGTACCAGCTGCAGCAAGAAACACTTAGGATTGGACTAGAAGAATAAAATGATTTAGAGTTTGGAATTGTTTTGTTTGGTTTATTTTCTTTGTATTGTATGGACATGTTTGGATATTTGGGAATGTAATTTTGACTTTAATAAATATGAAACATATTAGTAAATATCATGAGCTTTGGTGATAACCCAATTATGCCCCGACTCTTATTCTGCTGCGGGTTGGGGTGTGACAAACTAAGCTAGTGGTTGCTGCGCGCCATGATGGGCATGCGCAAGGCTATGCTGAGTGTGTGCATCAAATCACTCATGCCTTGGATATTCCCTAGGATTCCAGCTATGCTGAGTGTGCGCAACAAGTCACTCATGCCTGGGATATTCCCTAGGATTCCAGTCATGCTTCCACTCATGGAGTTAATACCGGAGCTGTCTTCGAGAAGGCACAACAAGGATATAACCACCTTGATATCCCGGCCTTGGAATTGGTAAGCGAGGCGCTCACCCATGATGACTTCGTCGACCACTTGAAGGATATCTTTCCGGAAGAAGCCAAGGTCGTTGCTAAAGAAGAAGACTAGTGTAGGATCCTTAATGTAATATCTTGTAGGATTGTTGATTGTGTTGCGCTTTGCGCGGTTTTGTAAAAATTTCTATCTTATAATGAAATGTTTCTTCCTTGTTACAATGTTTGCGTGAAATGGACCAACTTTGTGTAGGTATAGCGAATGAAACTGGTAATGAACTAACGCATGAACATCAGCTCCTATGCGTTTTTCATAGGTATTGACTTAGGGTTTGCGAGTCATTGTGCACCAAGGTGTTTTTGCGTATACCCAAAGTGGTTTCGCGCATTTGTAAAGAATCATTAAGATAAAAATAAATGAAGTAACTCTTGTCTTTATTACATAATGGGTGCAAGAGCCGTATTTTAGAATAGACAAGAGATGATGAAGTTGCAAGTTTACATGTCGCACTGTCTTAGCTATTGCGCATTCCATGTCCTAGGGATATTTGTTCCGTCTAGGCGCTTAAGTGTGTATGCGCCTTTTCCAAGGACTTCATGAATAACATAAGGACCTTCCCATTTAGGTGCCAGTTTTCCAGGATGTTCGGCATTAGATGCCTCATTATCGCGTAGAACAAAGTCACCGGGTAAAAAGGTGCATATGCATACTCGCTCGTTGTATTATTTTTCTAGCTTGGACTTGTATTTTGCTTCATTGATGGCAGCGTTTTCACGCCTTTCTTCTAGTAAGTCCAAGTCAAGTATGCACTCGTCCTCATTGTTTTGTCTTTTCGTAGCTAACATGCGCGATGATGGGAGGCCTATCTCTACAGTAATCACTGCCTCCGTCCGATACATAAGGCTAAAAGGAGTTTCGCCCGTGCTGGTTTTAGGAATGGTTCGATGAGCCCATAAGATACTTGGCAGCTCATCTACCCAGCCTCTGTGCGCTATACCCAACCTTGTCTTGGTTTTATGTGATTTCCATTTTTATGAATTAAAACTTCTATAATTGGTATATTTTGTCTATATACGGCTTGCACGTATCAGTAATGTTTTCATTTTTTTGTAGATAAATGATTTCAATCCTTGTGTTTTCATCTCATCATGTTTTGTTTTGATTAAGTTCCCAAATATTACAACTCCATTTATATCTCTAACCCTCATGTCCCTTATGTTTCTTTCGTGGCTCTCTTGTAGGATACCTCCTCGTCATAATCCCCACAACAATAACAACAACAACAAGAACCAAGACATTGCAGCTCTGGTCGCCTAACAAATGGTTGCAATCCTCCCTGCTTTTGTAGCCCAACTCAATCAGGCTTCCAATCGTAATAAAAGTGCCAACCCTCCATGTTCATTAAATCAATTTAACTCTTGTAACCCAGTCAAGTATCTTGGATCTGAAGGGGCTATTGGGCTCCAACAGTGGTTTAAAAGCATAGAAAATACCTTCTATCACTACCAGTGTCCTAAAGATCCCAAGGTGTAGTATGCCACAAGTGTTTTTTAGAAAAGGGTGCTCACTTGGTGGAATGGGATTATGAGAGATTGAGGTGCTGATGTGGCTTTGGCTCTACCTTGGAACGAAGTCAAGGACCTTATATTAAAGGAACTTTGTCTAAGGAATGAGATGAAATCCCTTGAAACTAAGCTCTAGAACCTCACCCAAGACAATGTGGAAAATTGTGCTTATACGAACCGTTATCATGAATTAAGCTTAGTTGTTCCTAACATGGTCACACCCTTTTCAAGGGCCATTGAGAAATATATCAAGGGTTTCCCATGCAAATCCAAGATACAATGACTGGCAGCAAGCCTGCTAGTGTTAATGAGGCTATTGAACTGGTTGCAACCTTGACTAACACCTATGTGAAGAAAGTCCCTTTGTTTTGAAAGGGTGGAAAGAAAATGGCTGATAAAGTTGCTACTGAAACACCTCAAGAAGTGAAAGCCGGTTCTTCAAACAAATCCAAGAAGTGCAAAGCTTCCAAGAATTATACCATTGCTACCCCTACCCAACAAATCAAGTGGCCCAAGTAGCCTAAGTGGCTCAAATGGCTCAGAACCCCAATAAGAGGCCTTATGCAGGTCCTCATCCTTTACGTAATCAGTGTAGTAGATATTACCCTACTAACACGCCATGTCGTCTCTACAACAATTGTGGGTGATATGGTCATTTGGCTAATACCTCCAGCTTTGCCCCAAGTCAAAACTAAGTTGTCGCACCTACCTAACCAAAGAGTACTGACCCAACTTGTTGTTCCTCTTATATCTATCCACACTTTTCATGTAACACTTCGCATTTTGTACTTCCATTATTTATAAATTCTAATCGTAGTTCTATTTATGGAAAGTTGTAATCGTATCATGTTCGTATTCCATTTTCCAACTTTATAATCTGAGGCTTTGATCGTAATGAAATACTTACTTGTTATACATGTAATCATCGTTAAATATGTGCTTACTTGCAAACCGATACTCACTATACGTGCAAATACTCATACATACAATCACGATACTCGAATTATACTTACATATGCTTTACATACCTAAAAACATGCTTAATTATGAGTTTCTAGCATAAAATAATGGAATTATCAAACTCTATGTGTCAACTGCAAATTCTAGAAAGTTTAGTAAATTCTTCAGGTAGTGCACGACCATGCAACCGAGGCGCACGACCATGCACACTGCTATCTGCATGATCGTGCACCTAATGTGCACACCCTCGGATCAGGTCTGGCAGAATCTTTTAAAATACGTGAATTTTGGTTCCATTTCCCTTTTTCCAACTCCCAACCACCACCAACTTCATTAATTACCTAAACCATAGTCCCCCTTTATAAATAAGAGCCTCCTACACATCATTTACACTTTCCAAACACCTAATCACTCTCACAACACTTCAAAATCATCCATAAATTCTGATTTTTGGGCAGAATATCTTTGAAGTTCAAAGTGAGTTCTAACTCACTTCTACCACTTATTCATTGAGTTTTCTTGCTTCAAAACACTTAGACAACATCAAGGTTTGTTAGCCAATGTTCACCAAGGTGTTACATAGTGGTACAACTCCAATTTTGGTGTCCAAAGTGGGTTTAATTTTCTACTTTCATTAAACTTATATATGTTCATCTTTTAGTTCATTCCTTGTGAAGAACGTGTACCCACTTTGTCCTCAATCTAACACATGATTGTGGGGCTTGTGTGTGGTTGTTCTCCATCAAGTTTAAGGTCCAAGAACCTCCTATGTTGCAAACTTTTATAAAACTTAACTTTTATGGGACTTGTTTAAGGTTGATTCTTATGACTTTAGAGGTGCGAACACCCTCTAAACTTTCTATTTAGACAACCTACAAGTATAGTGACCATCCAAGCTCACCATTGTTCATATGGTGAGTCTTGCATGTGTCTAAATGTGTGAACTATGGAAGCTTGGGCTTTCCAAACTTGTTCCACTACTTCACTTGATGTTTTATCATATTATTCCAAGTAGTTTTCTAGACCTAAAGTAACATAACCCCGTCGCATCTCCAACATTTTCCATGATGGGTATGAAACACATGGGTTGCTCTAATTTGGCTACTTGATGAACTAGGTAGATTAGTTGTATTTTCTTTTCATTCATGACCAACCGGGTCATCAACTAAGTTGATGACTTTGTGCTTTGGTGAATCATACAAAGAGGTATACATATCTCCATGCTTGACTTACATGATCTCTATGATTATACATGATGGACTAATTAAACAAACTATAATATATTCTATATAAAAATACAATATACGTAAGTGATTCTTGATGTAAACAGGTTAGGACCATGAAAACACATTAAAAACTTAGTTTCCAAACGAATGTATAGACGAGATATAATTTTTGCATACATATACTTTTGAACTTAAATTTAAATCCGAACTTCCGACCACTCCAAACACTCACACACATTCGTTTCCCCATGTAGGGTAACTTCGGTGTTCCCATCTCAACAACTCATCAACCCTCGGTTTAATTGGGTGCAATACGTATACATTATCTGAAGAAGCACCGGTTGAACCTAGGGATATCCGGAGATATATAAGTTACAACCAGGGTGTATCTGCATAAAAGGTTATCCTCTCACTTCACTCTTTGGGTGCAAGCTCGCTCAAGCTGATCTGCAACACTAGCAACACCTTTTGTCTCGCCATGGGGAAAAGGGTGGTTTTCTCCGTGACCACACTCCGGTGTGAGAATAAGTATTTGTGGTAGATAAGCAAGTAATTTCAAGTATTAGTGTAAGCGTAAGCTTGTGTATGTTAGAAGCATGTTTTTACCTGGAGATCCGATACTTATTTATAGCTGAAAAGGTATATTCAGGATCTTCGCTGGTGGGCCTTAGGCCCGGCCCATACAGCCAGAGACATCCTTTTTGTCCCTTTGCGTCAGACATTAAATGCCCCTGCAGGAGAATTAATGTCCTCTGTCAGGAGGTGTGCTTTGTCAGATGTTGAGTGGTGCCACATGTAAAGGCAGCCGTCTCTGGTGTCAGGCATGTTGCCAGCCGAAAGTGGAGACGGTGCAACAGTCACTGGCAGAGACGTGGTTGGTGTATGGTCTAACGTCTGCCTCACTGGTCATGGACACTGTCACACGCAACCTGCCGAGTAACCCTTGGTCGCAGTTCTGTGACTTTGTACCCTTGGGTATGGTCAACACCTCTTAGTGCTTACCCCTTCTGCGAGGTTGTCAAGGTTTTTCCTGCCAGCGTAGGGTGTCAGGGGTATATCCTTCTGTCCCAAGACTATGAGGTGCTTCTCATGTGTATCTTGCCTTGCAAGGTTTTGGGATTTGCAGCTCAGAGGGATGTTGTTCTGCACAGGGTCTAGTAACCTGCGCGCGTAAGTCTAACTTGCCGTTGTGGTGAGTACACAAGGCTCGTTGTGTGACTTGTATAGTTTAGTCTAACTTACCGTTGCGCTGAGTGCGCAAGACTCGTTGTGTGACTTGATGGTATTGGTCTAATTCACTGTTGCGCTGAGTGCGCAAGGCTCATTGTATGACCTATTGTTGTTGGTCTAATTCACCGTTGCGCTGAGTGCGTAAGATTCATTGTATGACCTGTTGTTGGTCTAATTCACCGTTGCGCTGAGTGCGCAACGTTCATTGTATGACCTATTGGTGTTGAGGATCATGCACCATTGCATGTTGCATGCATGATTATCCTTGTAAAATGTAGTCAATGGTATGGTCATTTGGGACCATACCTCCTCAAGTCCCCCAGTCCAGTGCTGCTCCTACGCGCATGTTGTAAAGTGGGAGGATGCTGGACAAAAAGGATTGTATCTTGCGCCGCTAATGTGATGGCGAAAATTTTTACAAGTGTTGAGAGGAAAAGTTTGTGTGAAGGAAACGTTTTGTCATCAAGCTCTTGGAATTCGAAAATCTGATCTTCTGAAGTTACATGTGAGTTTTGTGAGAACAAATGGGAGTTGAAAAGACGTCTGACAGCTGTAGCGTGCACTCAGCTGCTTCGTCTGCCATTCATTAATGAATTGGCAGAGAGCGTGGTGGCCACGAGAGCACGTTAACCGTCTTTTGCAACGTGCTTGCCACGCGTCAATATCTGGTTGGTTGCCACTACCACATATGAGACACGTTCTCCAAGTGCATTAAATGCGAACACTATAAATAGGGGTGCTCTTGTTAGGATTTTCGTCATTCTTTCAGCTTCTCCTTCATTCTCTTCTCTGCAATTTTTAGAGTTCTTGTGTTCTTCAAAGTTTTTTAAAAAATCTTCCTTCTTTTTCTTGATTTTTAATGGCATCCAGAGGGCCTGAAGCTGCCTTTGGCGTTGGTGCTCCGCCCCCTTTGTCGGCTTATAAGTTGAGCCGGCAGGCTCTTGAAGATCTTGTGTCTGGTTCCGGTTGCCTCCCACTTGGGATATCCGATTGCCGGGTGAGGGTGAGACGGCCGCCGATGCTCCGGCGGGCTACATCACCCTATTTTATGATTTTTTTTGGTGAGGGTAACTTCCGGTTGCCCGCCACCAAATTTTTTCTGGAAGTGTTGCAGTACTATGGCTTCCACCTTTCCCAGTTGAATCAGATGGAAATGGCAAGAATCAAGCACTTCGAGTTTCTTTGCCGGTCGACGGGGCCTGTTCCCACCGTCGACTGTTTCCGCATTTTTTTATCAACTCCATTGTTCAATGGGGTTTTATTTTTTCAGCACCGTGCGCAGGCATGGAAAATTTTGCTCTCTCCCCCCAAGTCCTTCCATGATTGGAAGGCAAATTTCTTTTGTGAAGGCCGGTGTGATTCTTGTGCCTTTGACGTTCCGGGGGCCGGAAGAGATTCTGGCAGAGACCCTACCAATACCAGTGTTGGACCCCTGGTATTGTGATTTGAAAGAAATCTCGGCGATTCAGCTGCCGGAGAGGATACTAGTGGCGGCAGGGATGAGCCTGCTGTGGGGACCCGACCGTCGGTCTCGACCAGTGTATGTGGAGGGTGATTGGAGTAAATGTTCTTATTCCATTGTGTTTTCTTGACCTTGATTTGTTGGTTGGCAAACATGCATATGTTTTGTTTGCAGGAGCCCCTTTGTTCTTGACTGCCTTTCAGAGGAAGGAAGGGCGGATTGAAAAACTTCCCTTGAAGCCGGATGAGCCCACCTGGTATGCGCAGGTTCTAGACAATTTTGCCCTGGTCAAGGATGCGGACCTAGAGGCCCCCACGCCACCAACTGGTGAGTTTTGATTGTTTAATGCGCACCTTTGCAGGTGACTTACTTGTTGTTCTTCTTTTAATGTAGGCGCTCTGGGAGATTTGGGCATTGGCCCAGAGCACAAGAAAAAGAGACGCGCGGGGTCGAGCGCGATGGTGGAGAGGGAGGCAACTCAACCCGGGTAGGTCCTCCCAAAGGTAAGTGCGTTGTTACTGACAAGTGGAAAGCTTATGTAGTCATCTTTGACTCATGGGAGGGTCTTGAACCTGTAGGTGCGAAGAAGGCTGCACCAAAGCAGGCGGTTATCTCGACCGCCAAACCTGCTAGTCCTGAGGACGATGAAGAGATCCTAGAGGTGCCACTGAAGCGAAAGAGGTGGCCGAAGAAGGATCTCTCTGTGCAACCACGTAAAAAGGTTGCGCGGAAGCATCTGGGGAAGCAGGGAGATCTAGGGTCACTAACTGCTGAGATACCGCTCGGTAATTTTCGGTAACCTTCAAGATTTTTTTTGGTTATGTCATGTATGACTAACTATTGCATTGTGCAGTGGGTGATGAGTCGGTTTCTGTGAAGTCCGGCACGTGTGTCGTGGGCACTGATTTTACAATGACCCCAGCCGGTGGTCAAGGAGGAAGCTCTGCTGCTGGGGCAGAAGAACCGGTCGGCGTGAGGGAGGGGCCTCACGTGGAGGTGGAAGGTTCCGGTATAGGTACTAATACGGGTTTTCCAGTTTTGGAATGTTCGAGTGTTCCATTGACGCAGCCATAGCAGGATATTGAAGAACTTGTGATTGCTGTTGAGGAATCGTGGGTGGATCTTGGGGAACCTACTATGGAAGTGGAAGAATCGGGGTTCGTTGTGCAAGAACCCGTTGTGGTGGGGGCAGAAAGCACGCATCTATGTAGCACGATTAATGTTGGTGAGGCGGAGCCAGTGGGAACGATGTCCGCCAAAGATGCTCAGACTAGTGCTCCACAAGGGGAGCATTTGGAGGAACCGTTACCCGAGGGTGGCGCCGGGTCTGCCGCCCTTGATTTGTCTCCCATCTGCCCAGATGAAACTCTGGAGGATTATTATTATAGGTCGTTCTCCTCCGCTCAAGCTGAAGAGGTCCACACTCCTGTGTGGAAATTAGAGAAAGGAGACGACTTTTCTCACTGGTCGGCGTGTCGTGAGTTTTTTAAGGGAGCTTTCCGCCCAGCGGAGGTACGTTTGCTTTCTGATCGTGAAGAGGAAGATACGTATCATACATACCTCCAGGCAGCTGCCAGGTCCGCCTCTGTGACTTACAAGATTGTTCGTGAATGGCGGAGCCTGGTGAAGCGAAATAAAGATGTTGAGGCTGCCCAAGTGGCCCTTGGTCAAGAGCGAGCCCAAGTGGCTGCACGTGAAGCTGCGGTGCAGGCAAGGGAGACCGTCTTCACCGATAACCAGCGAATTGAAGGGTGGTCCGCTCAGGGGTGGAAAAACGGGCCAAAGCCTCGGACGCCAAACTTGCTAAGGAGCGCAATTGTGGAAGGAGGCTTGTGAAAAGGATAATAGGGAGAAGAAATCTCTGAGGGATGAGCTGGCCCAGTTGCGCGCTGGTGTGGACTCTACGGAGTTGGATGGTGCAGTAACTATGTAACATTTGTCGAAAACGGGTTTCCAAACCCGCTCCGTTTTGTAATCGAATATCAAGTTATAAATGTCATGTTGCGTATTTATGGCTATTTTGATTTTTAATGATACATAATTAATAAACAAACTAAACCATAAAAATTATATTTGATAAAAAGTAAAAATAAAATAAATAAAAATAAAATGAGGCTGCCGGGACTCGAACCTGGGTCAGCCAGGTTATAACTTCAAAGACTTAACACTCACACGCATAACCACTCCGCCACTTGTTTGTTTTCTGTCAACTCTAGGAAACAAATGAGTCTTATATACAAACCTAGATAAACCGGTTGCGCCAACTGAAAAACTGAATCGGCTATTCAACCGTCTAAACGTTTGAATAATCGCGATTTCAGGTTTATAACCGATGCACCGACGATTTTAATCAATTCAGACTTGAATTGACTTCAATTCTGAGGATGATGAGTTTTATAACCGAAACTATTCAACAATCCGAATTACTGTAATCAAAGAGCTTCTCGCGACTCATAAACATTCCACAAACCTCCAATTACATTTCCGCACACTTTACAGTCCACCGGAGAGTTTTATTTTGCTCGCCGGAAAATTCTGCAAGTTCGCCGGAAAACCGTATTCTTCATCAAAACGGTAAGTCTTTCAATACCGTCGTAGTCTAACAATTGTTAAGCTATTTCTAACTCAAACCTTTCAATTGAAATCGAATTCAGACACTGTTATCAGATAATTCCAGTTCGCCGGAAAATTTCTGGAAATCTTTATCTTCGTCTGTGAAACGGTAAGGACCTTCAAACACACTGTTAACGTTTGTTTAGCACTTCAATTTCATGATTAGCTAATCAAAACGATTAATTGATTTGCTCAGTTGAAGTTCTTAAAAACAGAGAAGTTCTTAAAAACAGAGACCGACGCCTTGCCGGAACTCTGTAATAAATCGTTCACCGGTATGTTTACCTCTAATTATCATCTCTGCTATCTCATATTAGTCTGTGCAATGTTTAACAATCGAATTAACAAGATTTAATGGTGTAATCTGCTGTCGGTAAAATCCAACGAAGAAGATGAACTGTGATAACATTATAAGTATAATTAAAATTGGTATTGTAAACGGGTTAGACACACAGTCCAGCGGTGGACTGTGTGCAAATAATACGCACACGTCACGAGTTCGATTCCTGATACACGCACCCTCTATGTAATAAAATGCCTTTTTGATTAAAACTGAACCGGGTTAACTCCGTTAGATGTTAAGTATAATAAAAATCTGTATATTAAACAAGTTAGACACACAGTCCAGCGGTGGACTGTGTGTAACGATAAAGCACAGGTCCCGGGTTCGAGACCTGTTAGTGACACCGGTTCGATGATTTAAAATATTTTTGAAAATAAAAGAATTTTGAATAAACTGAGTTAGTATATAAGTATAATTAAAAACAGAATTAATTTCAGGTTAGACACGTAGCTCAATTGGTAGAGCTGCGTGCACGCGAACGGGAGGTCTCGGGTTCGAGCCTCACCCGGCGCATACAATTACACAATAAAACCGGTCAACAAGTCAAACGGTCAACGGTCAACGGTCAATGCAAAAGTCAACATATTTTATATTTTTATTTATTTAATTTAATTTAAAAATCAATTAAAAATACTTAAAAATAATGTTTTTAAAGTTAGGAAATAGCCTTAAACTCACCAAAAATATATCTAAAAAAATCCTATTAAAATTATCAATAAAATCCACTCATTTACTATATTTTCCGTTATTATTTAGGTTAGTTAATACTCGTTGTTCAATCCTTCCAACTCGTGCGCATCTCATCATCTCCAACCAAACGCACCCAATGTGAGTGAATCTTTACAAATTCCCCGTTTTAATCACGTTTTTGGGGTGTATCATGTGTCTTGCCATTTATATTATATTTAAATCATTGTGCATACAACATATCATGAACAAATGTGCATTCAGCTTGTTTCAACTGTTTGTGTGGTTATTGTTAGATTCAATTTATTATTTTCAGTACATGCAATTTCATAGGCCGCCGCTCTCCATTACATTATGAGCGTTGAGCATGTTCCCCATTACATTATGAGCGTGAACCTGGCGTGCCCACATACGATCGGCTCCGTTTGATTGAGCCTTGATCGCACAGACATTTATCATTTTCAGTACATGCAATACGATCGGCTCCGTTTGATTGAGCCTTGATCGCACAGTTTCATTCATGTTATTTATTGTATGATGTTGGTATGTTAATGTATGCTATCATATGTTACTGTATGTTATAGTTGTGATTGCAATTGCTACTGCTTGATTATTTACATTTGCTCATTCATGATTATGCACAATTTTTCATTGATAAACTAACAAGAAAATCAATAATAAATGTTTATCTAACAAGGTTCACTCGCCAACTTATGTTGACCCAAAACCCCCATTTTTACACATGATACAGGTGTACCAGCTGCAGCAAGAAACACTTAGGATTGGACTAGAAGAATAAAATGATTTAGAGTTTGGAATTGTTTTGTTTGGTTTATTTTCTTTGTATTGTATGGACATGTTTGGATATTTGGGAATGTAATTTTGACTTTAATAAATATGAAACATATTAGTAAATATCATGAGCTTTGGTGATAACCCAATTATGCCCCGACTCTTATTCTGCTGCGGGTTGGGGTGTGACAAACTAAGCTAGTGGTTGCTGCGCGCCATGATGGGCATGCGCAAGGCTATGCTGAGTGTGTGCATCAAATCACTCATGCCTTGGATATTCCCTAGGATTCCAGCTATGCTGAGTGTGCGCAACAAGTCACTCATGCCTGGGATATTCCCTAGGATTCCAGTCATGCTTCCACTCATGGAGTTAATACCGGAGCTGTCTTCGAGAAGGCACAACAAGGATATAACCACCTTGATATCCCGGCCTTGGAATTGGTAAGCGAGGCGCTCACCCATGATGACTTCGTCGACCACTTGAAGGATATCTTTCCGGAAGAAGCCAAGGTCGTTGCTAAAGAAGAAGACTAGTGTAGGATCCTTAATGTAATATCTTGTAGGATTGTTGATTGTGTTGCGCTTTGCGCGGTTTTGTAAAAATTTCTATCTTATAATGAAATGTTTCTTCCTTGTTACAATGTTTGCGTGAAATGGACCAACTTTGTGTAGGTATAGCGAATGAAACTGGTAATGAACTAACGCATGAACATCAGCTCCTATGCGTTTTTCATAGGTATTGACTTAGGGTTTGCGAGTCATTGTGCACCAAGGTGTTTTTGCGTATACCCAAAGTGGTTTCGCGCATTTGTAAAGAATCATTAAGATAAAAATAAATGAAGTAACTCTTGTCTTTATTACATAATGGGTGCAAGAGCCGTATTTTAGAATAGACAAGAGATGATGAAGTTGCAAGTTTACATGTCGCACTGTCTTAGCTATTGCGCATTCCATGTCCTAGGGATATTTGTTCCGTCTAGGCGCTTAAGTGTGTATGCGCCTTTTCCAAGGACTTCATGAATAACATAAGGACCTTCCCATTTAGGTGCCAGTTTTCCAGGATGTTCGGCATTAGATGCCTCATTATCGCGTAGAACAAAGTCACCGGGTAAAAAGGTGCATATGCATACTCGCTCGTTGTATTATTTTTCTAGCTTGGACTTGTATTTTGCTTCATTGATGGCAGCGTTTTCACGCCTTTCTTCTAGTAAGTCCAAGTCAAGTATGCACTCGTCCTCATTGTTTTGTCTTTTCGTAGCTAACATGCGCGATGATGGGAGGCCTATCTCTACAGTAATCACTGCCTCCGTCCGATACATAAGGCTAAAAGGAGTTTCGCCCGTGCTGGTTTTAGGAATGGTTCGATGAGCCCATAAGATACTTGGCAGCTCATCTACCCAGCCTCTGTGCGCTATACCCAACCTTGTCTTGATCCCTTCGACTATGTTTTTGTTAATTATTTCCACTTGGTTGTTCCCTTGGGATGCGCGACCGAAGTGAATCTGTGTTCGATATGAATCTCTTTCATCCATTGCTGTAGCTCTTTGGCTGCGAAATTGGGACCGTTATAAGTGACTATGCGCAGGGGTAACCCGAAGCGGCATATAATGTGTTCCCATATAAACTTTCGCACTACAGTTGCTATAGTGGATGCGAGGGTTTGGCTTCTACCCATTTTGTGAAATAATCGACTGCAACGATTATGAATTTCATCGCTCCTGGAGCGTCTGGGAATGGTCCCACAATATCGATTGCCCATTGCTGAAAAGGCCACGCTGTTGTCATCGGGATCAAAGGATTCTTGGGGCGCAGCGTCTTTGGAGCATGGCGCTGGCATGATGCGCATTTACGTAATGTTTCAACCGCATCAAGGTGCGTGCCAGGCCAATAGTATCCGGCATTCATGATCTTTGCTACGACCATGCGCGGGCCAGCGTGAATTCCGCGTAGCCCTTCATGTATTTCGCGGATCAAGTACTGTGCATCTTGCGGATCAATGCAGCGGAGGAGCGGCCCAAGGTATGACTTTCGGTAGAAGATATCGTCTACCATTTCATAATTGAGTGCCTTGTTCCGGACCTTCCTTGCTTCTGCTTTGTTTTCGGAGAGGCTCCCGTGTTGCAAGAACATGAAGATGGGGGACATCCAAGACGAATTTCCTTTTTCGATAATGTTGACTTGTCGCAAAGGAACCGAAGGGTTTTGAGTACCTCAATGCGCACCTAGCGCACAAGGTGCTTGAAGCTTGTAGCGGCTAACTTGCTGAGAGCATCGGCGTGCTTGTTCTCGCTTCAGTTGACATGGGTAATCTTAAAGTGTTGGAATTTGGTTATTAAGGATTGCGCTTGTTCTAGATACAAGGCCATCACCTCGCCTTTTGCGTCGTACAATTTGTTGACCTGTCCGGCGACCAAGAGTGAGTCGACGTGGGCTTCCAAAGTCTGCGCACCCATTTTGATTGCTAACCGAAGGCCTGCCAGGAATGCTTCATACTCAGCTTCATTATTTGTACTTTTAAAATCCAACCTGATGGTATAGGTGAATTCTTGATTGTCGGGGCTTATTAGACAAAGACCTGCCCCTGCGCCATCATCATTGGATGCGCCGTCAGTGTGAAGTATCCATGTGAGGTCATCTGTACCCGGCGTTGGATTCTGTACAGCTTCACATTCTTGCACTTTATTCTGCGGACTTCCACATTGAAATCAGCTAATATCTGGCCCTTTATTACTGGGCGTGGTTTGTACACGATATTGTGTCCACCAAGTTTAATCGCCCATTTTTCTTGGCGGCCAGATATGTCTGGTTTCGAAAAAATTTGGCCTAGATGATAGTTCGAGAGAACTGTTATTTTGTGGGCTGAAAAATATCGGCGCAACCTCCGGGATGCATGGACTAAAGCTAGAGCGAGCTTTTCCATCATGGGATATCGAGTCTCTGGGTCAGTAAGCTTCTTGCTGACTTAGTAGATCGGAGACTGAACTCCTACATGTTCTACTAGCAGAACGGCTCCCAGAGCGATATCTAATGCGGAAAGGTAAAGTATCAGTGGCTCGTTCCTTTGCGGTGCGGTGAGTGTTGGTAGCTGGATTAAGCATTCCTTCATTGGGTGAAGGCTTTCTCCGCATCCGGAGTCCACTAAAACTTGTTCTTTTTCACACAATTTTGCAGAGTGCTAATGAATGGGAAGGACTTCATTGCGTGGTTGGCCAAGAACCTGTTCAACGTAGCCAGCCGCCCCGCCAACTGTTGCATTTCCTTGATAGTTGAGGGTGATGGCATACGCTGAATTGCTTCCACTTTATCGGGATTGACTTTGAAACCATCGAGCTTAACGATGAATCCCAAAAATGTACCTTCCTCCATTCCAAAAGAGCACTTACTGGGGTTCAGCTTCATATTTCCCTTGCGCAAGGAGGCAAATGTTTTTTTGGATGTTTTCCAGCATTTTCTTCTCATCCGAGCTCATGATGACTAGGTCATCAATGTATACTTCCACGGTTTCACCAATGTCATCCCCGAAGACATGGTCCATTAAACGTTGGTAGGTGGCTCCAACGTTGCGCAATCCGAAGGGCATCTTTGTGTAACAGAAAATGCCCTTGTCTGTTTGGAAAGCGGTCTTATCTTCTTCTTCTTTATTCATTTAGATCTGGTGGTAGCCCTTGTAGCAATCAAGGAAACATTTCCACCTGAATGAAGCGAGAGAGTCCACCTTTTTGTCGATTTCCGATAAGGCGTAGCGGTCCTTTGGTCATGCCTTGTTGAGATCCTTGAAATTAACGCACATGCGCCAACTGTCGTAGGACTTTTGGACCATGACTAGGTTGGCTACCCATGTTTGATAACGTACTTCTCAGATGATTCCTGCTTGGAGAAGTTCTATGACTTGCTCGTTCAGAGCGCGGGTCTTTTCGAGCCCGAAGCTGCGCTTTTTATGAACGATAGGCTGAACTGAAGGGAAATTGTGTAGTGCATGCTCAGCTATTTCCCTTGGCACCCCCATCATTCCGCCGGTGACCATGCAAAAATATCATAATTTCATAACAGCAGTTGTTTCAACCGTGCCTTGACTGTGGGAGCCATGGCGGGTCCAAAGAGCACGGTTTGTTCCGGGTACTTGTTGTTGAGTACCCACTTTTCTGGCTCACCGTCGGAAGATGGCTTGGGTTGCTTTATTGGTGGTTCCTCGTCCACAGATATGACTTCCTTCCTTGAATACATGATGGCCACTCTGGTTTTCGTGGGAAAACCACAAGCGGCGTGAGGGATGGAAGTAATCAGGCTGAAATCCCGTTGGGCGCGTCGTCCTAATAGTACGTCATGGCCAAGGTTGCGGGCATGACCATGAAATTGACCTGGACGGTGCGAGTGTGGCGCCCATCAGAAAGAGTCAACGGAAAAGAAATCTGTCCCAAAGGAAAAACAGCCTCGTTGCAGAAACCAGTGAGTGGGAAATCCACCGGCTCTATGCGTGCTTTGTCCTCCGGGTCGAGTTGTTGGAAACACTATTCATAGATAATGTCCATAGAGCTCCCAGTGTCTATGAACATGTAGTCGGTGCGGTAGTGACAAAAATGCCAGTTATCACACTGGTCGGTCTTCTTGTGGACCCCGGGGAACGACGGGGAAGATGACCTGCTGCTCACACTAGTGAGACGTGCAGCTCTTCTGGTGGTTACGCTTGCGTGAAGAACCACCCTGAATCATATGAATATATTTCATTTTTTTGTTACTCGTGCCCTCGCCGCCTCGAGTAATTTGGCGCACCTCCTTGCGCACGTTTTGTAATAAGTGGGTGACTTCCCACTCTTGAGCGCCTTTTCAATCTCCATCCTAGGGAGATGCAATTATCAGTTGTGTGCCCCGTGTCTTTATGATAATCGCAGTAGAGGTTGGGGTCTTGACCCGTTTTATTTCTCAACAGCGGTGGTTGTTTGAACTGATGGTCTTCTGTGCTGAGGACCTCCGCCGGTGTCTTCGTCAGTGGGGTCCACTGACGGTCGCAATTATCTTGCTTTATTGCTAGCTGGGTAGCGAGCTTATTAATGGTCGCGCGAGCGTCGACCGGTGTGTGGGGAGGGGTCCGGCTGTGGTCCCTCCACCCTTTATTCTTTTTCCCAAAACTCGTGCTTAAATCTTGGGGACGGTGATGAGGTAGGGGAGGTATACTATTGTTGAGGTTGCGCTCCGTTTGCGCGTAGACCTTTGCCGCTGCCATAAGTTTCTTCCAGCTCTTGGGGAGACCTGCAGTTCCTGACAAGACTTTGATCATCTCGTCACAGCGTACGGCGTATTTGAATTGTGCACGAATCAAGTCTTCGTGCATATCCCCTATCTCCAGTACCTCTTTGTTGTAGCGGGTGATGAAGTCTTCGAGACTTTCATCGTCCGGCCACCAAATATTCATTACATCAGACGAGTCTCTGACATAACGCCTTTGTTGACTGAAATGCGCCAGGAACTTATCTTTCAAGTCGTTCCAGGACGCGAATTTGCCGTAGGCATGTTATCAAACCACAGGCGTGCAGCACCTGTGAGGGTTTGAACGAACAGGTGACACCACATCGGTAGTGTCCATCCTCCAATCAGTCCTGCGCCGGTGAAGAGACGCAGGCGATCGTCCCTGTCAGTCAACCCGTTGTATTTCCCGACATTGGAGGGCAGTTTTGCACGCTCTAGTGGTGTGAGAGCTATCTCCTTGATAAACTTGGAGTGTTCGGCCGCGTCGGCCGGCCAGTAAATCAAGTTGTAGTCATGCTCGGCTTCCGGGTTGTAACCGTCGCGTGGAGCGAACCTATATGCCCTATGATTCTTGGGTATCCGATGAAAACCGCTAGCGGTATCACCTTGATCGTAGGTTTTGTCTTCCTCACGCTGGGTGTACCGCTCCCCTTGGGGACGCGGGCCCAATCGTGAGTGGATAGATGCTCGCCTAAGGGAACGAGACTCCGGTTTAGGCGGAGGTTGTGTGTAAATCCGTCTCCTGGGGATGGAACTATATGGTACGCTCGCCCTAGCTGGCGAGTCGTAACTCAACATCCTTGGTGCAGGTGAAGCATGCACCTGAACAACGGGCTGCACTAGGGTAGCAAGGATGTTTGTCTGTGCACAGAGTTGCGCATAGACGGCATTGAGGGTCGTCTGAGACTTTATGTACAAAGGGAGTCTCCAGTTGAGCTCCGGGAGTGACAGGGATGTTTATACGGCCAGAGCCGTGTTGAGCTCAGTATCTTCGGAAGAGTCTTCCCTCACATGTCCGTCGGTACGAGAGGCATGAACTGGTTTCTTGCCTTCGACTCGAGGACCTCATGGGGTATTTGATGGGAAATCAGCCATATGGAAGCAAGGTTTGAAAAAGTGAAACTGAATAGGAAATGGATGGAAAAAAGTGAGAAAATTACAGATAGCGCCAATGAAGAAGCACGGGTTGAACCTACGGAAATCCGAAGATATATAAGTTACAACCAGGGTGTATTTGCATAAAAGGTTATCCTCTCACTTCACTCTTTGGGTGCAAGCTCGCTCACGCTGATCTGCAACACTAGCAACACCGTTAGTCTCGCCATGGGGAAAAGCGTGGTTTTCTCCGTGACCACACTTCGGCGTGAGAATAAGTATTTGTGGATGATAAGCAAGTAATTGCAAGTACTGGTGTAAGCGTAAGCTTGTGTGTTTTTACCTGGAGATCCGATACTTGTTTATAGCCGAAAAATGTATGTATAGGAGAAGCTCTGGTGGGCCTTGGGCCCGACCCATACAGCAAGAGACATCCTTTTTGTCCCTCTGCGTCAGACATTAAATGCTCCCTACAGGAGAATTAATGTCCTCTATCAGGAGGTGTGCTTTGTCGGATGTTGAGTGGTGCCACGTGTAAAGGCAGCCGTCTCTAGTGTCAGGCCTATTGCCAGCCGAAAGTGGAGAAGTGGAACAATCACTGGCAGAGACGTTGTTGGTGTATGGTCTGACGTCTACCTCACTGGTCATGGACACTGTCACATGCAACCTACCGAGTAACCCTTGGTCGCAATCTTGCCACTTTGTACCCTTGGGTATGGTCAACACGTCTTAGTGCTTACCCCTTCTGCGAGGTTGTCAAGGTTTTTCCCGCCAGCGCAGGGTGTCAGGGGTATCCTTTTGTCCCAAGACTATGAGACGCTTCTCATGTGTGTCTTGTCCTTGCAAGGTTTTGGGATTCGCATCTTAGAGGGATGTTGTTCTGCGCAGGGTCTAGTAACCTGCGCGCGTAAGTCTAACTTGCGTTGTGGCGAGTACACAAGGCTCGTTGTGTGACTTGTATAGTTTAGTCTAACTTACCGTTGCGTTGAGTGCGCAAGACTCGTTGTGTGACTTGATGGTATTGGTCTAATTCACCGTTGCGCTGAGTGCGCAAGGCTCATGAATGACCTAGTTGTTGGTCTAATCCACCGTTGTGCTGAGTGCGTAAGGTTCATTGTGTGTGTTGAGTCTAATACATCGTTGCGCTGAGTCGCAAGGTTCACTGTATGACCTATTGGTGTTGAGGATCACGCACCATTGCATGTTGCATGCAAGATTATCCTTGTAAAATGTAGTCAAGGGAATGGTCATTTGGGACCATACCTCCTCATTATCAAACTCACACAATCACATACTTATGCTTAAAACACAAACAAATAATCCAATGTACATGCTTAATACGTTATACTTGAATTGTATATGCTAGACTATTTTTATGCTTTATACTTGTCATTAACTTCGTAGAAGCCTCCCTTAACATGTATAGCACTATAAGAGTAGCGCACCACCCATATTTGAGGTCATGTTAAGTTAAACAAAACGGTCTTATCGTTGCTATGATAAGATTACGCTAGCTGGAATCTTTGGGTTGACATTTATAGTTGCATGCTAGTATCGTACGTTAGTTCTAGATAACCATTATGCCATGTGGATTTGTTCAAACTTTTATACATATGCTAGTACTCAAACTTGTATGCTCGCCAATACTTTATGTGTTGACATGTAATTTAATACATATTGCAGGAAATTGATGATGATGACGAATGGAACTTAGTAGGATGAATAGAAACTCATCTTAATTTTTGTACTTGTTGTATTTGACATTTTGTTAAATTGTTGTATTTTGCTACGAAAACATTGTACTTGATTTTAGTAATGAAATAAAATTTTGATTTATTAAATACTTGTCGCAAATGAGCGTTATGAAGTCTCGAGCAATCTATTTCGTCCCACCCTAATGTTTTTGCCATCGGTTGGGGTGTGACATTTCACCTCGTGTATGTGCTTCGAAGTGGCAATCCAGACCATTTTCAACACTAGTGCCTAAGCCTCGCCATTGCACCTCAAGGGGCTAGTGGGTGTGCCTATAATATCATGGAGTCGAGGCACAAGACGAAAACCATTGTTTGGACAGTGGTGTTGTGATGTTATGCCCGCTGACTTCGATTTGAGGAGAACGGTTAGCTGACGTTAGGTCACGCTGATTTGGAACAGAATGGTGGTGAGCATTGGTAGTAAAGGGAGTTGATTTGGGCGATGATATGGGTTATACACTATATGTTAACTATATAACATAGTTGTTCACAAAACTCCTATATGCAGTATAACACGTTACAAACAAACAAACAACATGTACAACACACAAAATACATAAAACATCAAAGAAGCACAACTTACAAATCAATAATGCACCTAGTTGTTGCAAACTAGGAGAACGGACAGTAACTCTCAGCATAATTTCAACTATGTTGTACCATTCGGATGATCTTTTCCATGTATTCATACTTTCATTTATTCAATGAAATGTTCGAGGAGTTTCTTTATAACAACTACATTTGTTTATTTTATATACGTATGTAACTGTACCTATCTAATTATATATATGGTATAAACGTTCAAACTCGGATTTTCCAACTAGCTTTACTAATTTATTTAATTCATAAAAATCTTTTGCAAATTAAATATGAAATTATCTAAGTTATGGAAATTTCCATACACGCATATCAAATCCATAACCCTTATGTCTCTAGTTGGGGACTAATAGGGGTTTGTCTCTCTCGATTTAAAATGCTATGATTATTTATTTTCCCATATCCTCGTCGATCATAGTTTCTTCACCGACTCTTATACCCATAGATTTACATAGCAGTGAGACTTGTAATTACAAACCTATGGTTTTTACTCGCTTACTTATCTATGAAACTTGATTTACTAGGAATATATGATCTATGAAACTTGTTTTGCTATAAACATGTTGATCTATGAAACTTGATTTCCATGAACATGATGACCCATGAAATTTGATTGCTATGAACATGATTATCTACTACTTGATTTCATAGTAATTTGATATTCCATTACATGGAAATTTGGCATTCTCTCACATGTGACTTGATCTATTACATGAATATGATATATACAAGTTTGCTTTTTCATAAACATGATTACACCTAACATAATCACCTATGAACATTAGTTGTCTTTGATTTTGTGAAACCACAACTATGATCTAGAAGTTTTTAGTTTGTTTTGTCCCACACAAACAAGTGAAGTATGTGGACTATGCGACGGATTGAATAATTACGGCTGCACACGTAATTATAAATTTCAGTGCATGGGAAATCATAGTAAGCTTGTCATGTGTTATGGCATAGAACCTAGGGTGGTTTAATATAACAAGACGTGTGTGATATAATAAGAGCCTAGTGGATACTATGTTGGTACTTCTTATATATAAGTGCTCTTGTTGTATCATCAAGCGTAACGTTATTTGAGTTACATGAAGTTCTGTGTTATTTTTTGCCTGGACTAATGTTAGTAATGTTTATCACTCAGTAATAACTATTAGACATGTTAAATTCCATTTAAAGCAAATTCTAAACAACAGCTTAGCACCATTCCAAATGATACATTACAACTTTGGAGATCCAAACTATACATGGTTCACCCATTGCCAAACACTCCTAAAAAACAAATCCTTTTTTTTACAATCTCAACTTAGGACCCACATAAACTCCATGTGCGAGTGGTTATCACATTTTACCTAAAACTCTTTAGAAATAGTGCATCTTGCTCCCCAAATCATTGGTATCCCCTAAACCCGAAATATAAATTAAAACTTTTATATTCCAACTTTCCAAGTGTTTACAACCTTATTCAACAGTCTTCACTGATTTGATTCCAAGACATTATTCCCAAAAGAAGGGAAACTGTAACACCTACGAATTTCTAAACCTTGTATCTGTCTCCCAATCTTATTTTCATCAATTAAGCACCATCTTCCATTTTATTATTCTCATAATATTTACAAATTTAATAGCTTATTCAAATTTTGCATAATCATTTCATCACACATTCAACTTTTTTCCTCCCATTAATCATACAAATATTCTATTTTTATTTTATACAAAGAAATATTTTTATTTTACAAAAAAATATAATTTATAAATTATTATACATGAATAAATATAAAGATTATGCCATTCAAAATATACATATATATATGATGTGGTGTGAAACACATATCTTTTCCTTTGTATTTCGTACATTATTTTTGTTAATTTGTACTTGTTTTTGTATGTTTTGGCTTGTACTTAGTTGTAGTGGTTTTACATGTCTTCGTGCGCAGACAAAGCAAAAAATGAGCTAAAACGTTAAAGAAACGAGCACACATGAGAATGATTGGGCTTAGTGAAAGATTCTCATGGAATGGAAATAGGTATTTAAGAATATAAGATCATAGAGAATTCAATTAAGAATGCAGAGGCGAAAACGACGAAGAAAACAGAGTTGAAACAAAGAAGTTATGTAGAAAATTGTTTTCTCGAAACTGTTATGCATCATGTCACGTGAACGAATCCAATATACACGTCGCGTGACGCGAGGGGGGTGTCAGGTCAACACGAAAAAAATACGTTATAACCCAATTTAAGCACCCCATTGACCTTAATACCGGGGGTTTATCTAAGACGAATTTTAGACATTCCAGAGGTGATTTTGGGTGGAAAGAAGGTGTGGGATTGATTTTGACATTGTGGGTTCGTGATTTTCGCTCTAGAAAACAGTTGGTTCGTTATTTTATTTACTTTGTGTTTGTGATATGTTAGACATGTTTGCTTTATGTTGATGAATTTGTTACTATTTTGGATGATGATTCTTGGCTAAACATTGTTACTTCCTAATTTTTTAGATGAATATTGTTGATGATTCGTTTTTGAATGGTTTTGGTAATGAATTGATGGTTTAATGCTATAATAAAGTATTTTGTTTCATGAATTAAGATGTTTATGCATGCCTATTACTAATTTATACTTTTCATAGTTCCGCTTGTGCTTTTGTGATGGTTTGTCATGTATGAATGCTATTAGGTCGCCTACTATGTGTTTGTAATTAGTTTACGGTTGATTGTTGATAATTTCCGTAGGAACTGTGATTGAGGATTTATAGGTTTTAAGTGTTCTACCTAGCCCAAAAGCTGTGAAGTGAGAATTAGTTGGGTTTGTCTTTGTCATTAGACGGTTTAGGTGTTGATTGCATGTGAGCGGGTATTCCTTAATTGTCTTATGATAGTTGCCAACTTAAGTCTGATGAATTATTCTTAGATTACCCATTTACACTTTAGGGTGCATTGAGATTGTCACATTGTGAGGTAGGTCGTCTTTTTGGTACTTTAGTATTGTTGGATTCGTTGTGAGGCTATTCGACTAACCAGTGAGTTTAACAACGTTTAGCTGACACCTCCAGAAGGGTCAAGGATCCTTTAGAATTTCCTATTAGTTTAGGATCATAGATCTTATTTCCATTTTAGTTACCATTATCGATAGAAAATCATGATTCACAAATAGGATTCCAAACCTAGGTAGTGTTCCTTCCTTCTAAGTATTTCCAAATATTCCAGATTCCTTAGTGTTAAGTTTTGATTAGATTTCCTATTATTTTAGTAACCCCCCCCCCCCCCCCAAAAAAAATACCATATAAGTCTTAGTCAAATCATAGTTAATTAGTGTCCTTTAGGTTCAATACTCAGACTTCTTAGGTTGTACTGCATTGACCGGTACACTTGCCCGTTGTGTGGTCTAGGTTTAGAGAATCTAAGTTTATAAATTTAAACTTAGAGTGTCTAGGTTAGGTCTAAAAAGTTAGTTTTTTATAGACCGTATTTAGCACATCAAGTTTTTAGCACTGTTGTCAGGGACACTTGGCAATTGCGTTAGTTAACTGTGACTGATTTATCTGATTTATTTAGTCTTTTTGTGTATTGAGTTGTACAAGTCTAATTGTCTGTTTCTTTTATTTGTTTTTCGTGGTAAGTCTTGTGAGTCTACTTGTGTGTTTGGTTTGAGTTGTAGTTTTTTTCATTATATGTGACATTTCTGGAGGACCCCATTTCACTATTCATTGTCAAAATTCACTAGGGTACTCCACAGGTTATAATGCTAACCCCTTTGTACAGTCGTAGCCATATCATTCACATGGGTATCCTACATATCATTATTTTGACCCGTATCAGCAGCCACATCTATATCATAATTCGTATTGGGCTCTATCTCAAATTGATTACGTTGTTAGGGAAAGGCAATACGAAATGATAGAGGCAGTGGATCGACTTAAGAAAAATGTGGAGCGGATATATCGAGCAGAGTTTAACCGATCTTTCGAGGAGATGTTTCGACAGCAAAAGGAGATGGCAATTGAATTAGCAGGATTTATGGAAAATCTGAAAGAACCGGTAGTAGAGGAAGAGCCGGCATATGATCAGAATTGGGATGAAGAGAAGATTACAATTCCAATGCCAAGGTATGTTAACTTGTTTCCAAAACTAATGATTCTTGTTTTTTTTATTTGTGCATGGTTAAGTTATTCCATATGATGTTTCACACTTGTCATATGAGAAAGGGATTCTGAAAAAATCACATGTAGAGTCAGAGACCATAATAGCCGTCTCATTACCCCCTCTGGTTCAGCAGGAAGAACGATAAGAGAAGAAGGGTTGGTGTATCATTGAATTTAACTGGAGTGATGAAAGATAAATGTGAAGTTGGCTGAATATAGGAGTTTGACAGAAGAAGAAGAAGAAGAAGAGGTAGAAGTTCAGCCAGAGCAGCCGCAGGTGACTTGTCACACCCCGACCCGCAGCAGAAAAGGTGATCGGGGCATGATTGGGTTATCATCAAAGCTCATGACATTTATTTTAACGTTTCATATTCATTAATACAATTTAATGGAAATTTACAATCATAGTTACATCATGACCTAATCATCAATCTAAGCTTCTTTGTTTTCTTCTAAGGCATTTCCTATGTTTTTCTTGCTTCATCCTGTTCACCTGTATCATGTGTAAAAAGGGTTTTTGGATCAACAAAAAGTTGGCGAGTGAATCCTATAGAAAACATTTGAACAAGTTTATTTAATTGATTATAAAATAAGTGCACAACCACACATGAGTAAAAATAGATGTAAACTTAATCACCAATCAATTTAATATTAAACAATACACACATGAACAATAATGGATCGTTTAGAGGCACGCGTTGCTCAACTCGTCTCTCACGAGGAACTGGTGGGCCTAATGAATGAATTGCATAAACTTGACAATATGAAATACATAACTACAAACAATATAAACTCAATAATACACACATGAACAATAATGGATTTGTTTTGAGGCAAGCGTTGCTCAACTCGTCTCCCACGAGGAACTGATGGGCTTAATGAATGACTTTCATATAAGTTGACAAAATGAAATACATAACCACAACAATATAAACAATCTAAGTTTAGATCACAATATGGTATGGCACAAGTTTAAATAAACGAGTTAATTATTTTGAGACACATGACACACCCCAAAACGTGTAATTAAAAAGGGGGAGTTGTAAGATTCACTCACCTTGGGTGCGTTCGGTTGATAATGTTGAATGCACGCGAAGTTGGTTTTAACCACGAGTGAAACTAACCTAGATAAATAGCATTATGGTTCGGTAAGTAAACGGATTTTATTAATCCATTTTAGTAGGATTGTTGGGTGTATTTTTGTGAGTTTTAGGCTATTTTCTAACCTTAAAAATGTTATTTTTAAGTATTTTTAATTGATTTTTAAATAAAATAAATAAATAAAAATAATAAAAAATGTTGACTTTTTTGACCGTTGACCGTTGACCGTTGACTTTGACTGTTGACAGGTTCGTATGCGTATATGTGTGCGCTGGGTGAGGCTCGAACCCGAGACCTCCCGTTCGCGTGCACGCGGCTCTACCAACTGAGCTACGTGTCTAACCCGAAATATTTCTGTTTTTAATTATATTTATATATTAATTAGATTAATCCGAAAATCAACTTATTTCTAAAAAGATTTTAATCAGTGACTCGGTGCGCTCCACAGGTCTCGAAACCGGGACCTGTGGTTTAGGTTAACACACAGTCCACCGCTGGACTGTGTGTCCAACTTGTTAAATAAACTGATTTTTATTATACTTAAATACAAACTAAGTATTTTCATTTCTGACTGAAATAAAAAGTTTGTTAATTGTCCAGACCGGTGCGGTAGTCCGGACTCGAACTCGTGACCTGTGTTTTAAATGCGCACACAGTCCACCACTGGACTGTGTGTCTATCTTGGTTATTATTCCGGTTTTTATTAAACTTAACATCTTGCGCCTTGACTCCGATTCGTTTAAAAAAAAGAACATTTTTATTAGGGCGAAGGTGCGCGGAACAAGAATCGAACTCGAGACGTTTACGTGTTTAATGTGCACACAGTCCACCGCTGGACTGTGTGTCTAACCCGAGTTATAACTTGATTTTAATTATACATATACACAACTGGAACTTCGTCTTCTTTGTTGAATTTAACCAGAATCGGAAGTCCGACTAGTTCGATGTTTTAATCATGTTCTTTAGTGTTTTGAGGTTAATTACAGGTGGGATATATAAAAGAATGAAAGATTTAAGCGTAAGGTATACCGACTGAACTCCTCTGTTTCTCCGGCGAAACTCCGGTGACAGCAAAAGATTCTGGCCACGTGTGTCTTGCGGCAGAGGGTCTTCAACGAGCTTGAGATGAATGTGGGTAGCTTCGGTATGAGTTCGGAGTGTTCAGTGTTTAGAGTAAGGCACAGAAGTGAAAAACCCGGTTTTCCGGCGATTTGCAGGTATTTTCCGGCGAGTAAATTTTCGCCGAGAAAGGGTGCGGTTTTGAGCGAAAAAGCTTGCAGAGGTTAGAGGAGGTATTTATAGGGTAGGTCATCGATGAATTTGGTCCGATTTCCGACTTGATTCGTCGGTTAGAAACTCTCCGGCGGTTATAACTTGTGTCGCGGACTCAGGCGTCGGTTATAACCGATGTAGTGATTAAGGTTTATGTTATAACTGAAGAAATCGTAAATTCTTGTCGAGTTAGTCGGGATTTCCGACGACTGAAATTTGGGCGCGCCGATTTTGAATTCGACATTTATTTTATGTATTAATTGTTTCCAATATTTAACAAGATACACTAGTGGCGCAGTGATTTAAGGGTTGAGTGTTAAGTCTATTGTTGACCCGGCTGACTGACCCGGGTTCGAAACCCGGCAGCAGCTTTTCATTTTTATTTCACTATTTTTAAGACTTTTTCAAATAAAACTTTTATAACCCAAAATACTTATTAATTATGTATCATTTAAAATTATTTTGGGCATTAAATACGCCACGAAATTTTTAACTGATTGTTCGGTTATTAAACGGAGCGGGTTTGGTAAATCCGGTTTTTGACGGATGTTACAGTATCCCCTGCTTTTTAGAAATTTCGTCCCGAAATTTAAGTAGTGATATATTTGACTAAAAGAATGATAGTGTTTAGTTTGACAGTTACATATTTTAGAAAAAGTGTAAGAGTTTAAATTTTGTTTGAGGCGGTAACGTCCCTTGTAAGGGTTAAGTACCCTATTACAGGAATCGCTTTTTGTTGCCTACTGTAAAAATATTGATAAGCAGAGTTGATTCGCTAAATATGATATCATACATAAGAGTTTGGATATGTTTGGAAGGATATGGTTATATCCTAAAGCAAAACTTCTAATACTACAACCTACATGGAACTTCTCATAACCATCTAACAATACCTCTGATCCTTTGACAAGAATACTTATATATAGGAAGTACCAGCGGCGTATCCACCATATTCTCGTCAAATTTTCATTGGTTTTATCAGTAAGTTATGATTGGTCCTATGATGTAACTCTAGAACATAAATAACACAACAACCAATATTTGAATCCACATTCTGATAGTATATAGGTTTGAATGGTGACAGTTCCTCTCTCGTTTGTTATGAGGAGAGGTTAGTTTATGTAGAAATAGAACACAGTCCAATTTCTTTAAATGGCGAGATGATATGAATGTAACACAAATTTCAACCAAGGCAATACTAAATCCTACATGGAACTTCTCATAACCGCCTGATAATGCCTCTGATCCTTTGGCAAGAATACTTATATATAGGAAGTACCAGCGGCGTATCCACCATATTCTTGTCAAATTTTCGTTGGTTTTATCCGCAAGTTATGATTAGTTACCAAGAAACTACTAAATCCTACATAGAACTTCTCATAACCGCCTGACAATGCCTCTGATCCTTTGACAAGAATACTTATATATAGGAAGTACCAGCAGCGTATCCACCATATTCTCGTCAAATTTTCATTGGTTTTATCAGTGAATTATGATTAGTCCTATGTGACTCTACAACCAATACAACAAACACAAGATACTGAAAATGAAAATGTCTGTGCGATCAAGGCTCAATCAAACGGAGCCGATCGTATTGCATGTACTGAAAATGAAAATGTCTGTTCGATCAAGGCTCAATCAAACGGAGCCGATCGTATTGCATGTACTAAAAATAATAAATTTAATCTAAACAATAATCACACAAACAGCATATACATGGAACCTCTCATAACCGTCTGATAATGCCTCCGATCCTTTGACAAGAATACTTATATATAGGAAGTACCAGCGGCGTATCCACCATATTCTTGTCAAATTTTCATTGACTTTATCCACAAGTTATGATTAGTTCTATGTGACTCTACAACAAACACAACAACCACAAGATACTGATAATGAAAATGTCTGTGCGATCAAGGCTCAATCAAACGGAGCCGATCGTATTGCATGTACTGAAAAAGAAAATGTCTGTGCGATCAAGGCTCAATCAAACGGAGCCGATCGTATTGCATGTACTGAAAATAATAAATTTAATCTAAACAATAATCACACAAACAGCCTATACATGGAACCTCTCATAACCGTCTGATAATGCCTCCGATCCTTTGACAAGAATACTTATATATAGGAAGTACCAGCGGCGTATCCACCATATTCTTGTCAAATTTTCATTGACTTTATCCACAAGTTATGATTAGTTCTATGTGACTCTACAACAAACACAACAACCACAAGATACTGATAATGAAAATGTCTATGCGATCAAGGCTCAATCAAACGGAGCCGATCGTATTGCATGTACTGAAAATGAAAATGTCTGTGCGATCAAGGCTCAATCAAACGGAGCCGATCGTATTGCATGTACTGAAAATAATAAATTTAATCAAAACAATAACCACACAAACAGCCTATACATGGAACCTCTCATAACCGCCTGATAATGCCTCCGATCCTTTGACAAGAATACTTATATATAGGAAGTACCAGCGGCGTATCCACCATATTCTCGTCAAATTCTCATTGACTTTATCCGCAAGTTATGATTAGTTCTATGTGACTCTACAACAAACACAACAACCACAAGATACTGATAATGAAAATGTCTGTGCGATCAAGGCTCAATCAAACGGAGCCAATCGTATTGCATGTACTGAAAATGAAAAATGTCTGTGCGATCAAGGCTCAATCAAAAGGAGCCGATCGTATGTGGGCACGCCGGGTTCACGCTCATAATGAATGGGGAACATGCTCAACGCTCATAATGTAATGGGGAGCGGCGGCCTATGAAATTGCATGTACTGAAAATAATAAACAATAATTACTCAAACAGTTTACACATGAAACCTCTCATAACTGCCAGATAATGCCTCCGATACTTTGACAAGAATACTTATATATAGGAAGTACCAGCGGCGTATCCACCATATTCTTGTCAAATTCCCATTGGCTTTATCCTTAAGTTATGATTGGTTCTATGTGATAAAGAAAAACATAAAACTAAATGATTGGAGTTGAATCTGGATTTCCGGTGAAGAGGACTAGTTGGGTATCTTCGTTTGGTCCGTCATTATCTTCGACAGGATTGGCGTTGATGTTGAAAACTCTTCCTCTTGCTGGTGGCCTAGTGATTGGGTTTTCTTGATTTACTTGGTTAACTGGGTTTGACTGAGCTTGAGTGTTGATGATGTTAACAAATCGAGGGCACGTGTTTCTAAAGTGGGTAGGGTCGCCACAATTGAAACAAGCTCGAACATATGGGAACATGGGGTATTGGGGTTGTTGATAGGTTTGGATCATGTGTTGAGTAGGGGGAGAGATTTGGTTTTGAAAGGTGCGGCAAACCTTGCTCAAATGACCATAGCGTCCACAAGTTGCACATAGTCGACAAGGTAAGGTAAGGGGATGGTGATAAAAACAGTTGTTGCATCGAGGGTGAGGTCCAAGATATGGTTTCTTATGTGGGTAAGTTGAGTTGGGTGCCACTTGAGTGATTGGGATAGCTTGGATGGGTATGGCGTGTGAAATTGGTTGATTTCGTTGGATAGCAACGAAAAGTTGCCCGTCTCTTTTTCTCTTAGAATTGAGTTGAGAAGGGGATTCGGTTTGGGTGTAGTCGGAGGTTTCAGTCGATACTTTATCCTTCTTCTTCTCCTCCTTGAAGTCTTTGTTCCGGATTCGGTTCTCAGTGAGCTCTGTAGCTAACTCCATTGCTGCTTCCAAAGTTGCAGGCGTGGTACTTATTACAGAGTCTTGAATCTTTGACGGAAGACCTCGAATGTAGTGCTCGATCAACCGGTAGAGGGGAGTGAACATGTTGGGAACCATTTGATGTAACTCGAGGAATCTTTTGTTGTACGTGGTGTGGTCGCCTTCCTTTTGCTTCAACAAATAGAACTCATCTTCTAATTTCTTGATTTCGCTCCTTGGGCAAAATCGTCTGGTCATGATTTCCTTTAATTCGTTCCAAGTTAAAGTCATAGCATCTTCCACACCTCGTTTGGCCTTCTCTGTATTCCACCAAGTAAGTGCTATTCCATATAATCGACCGGTAGCATATCGCACTTTACGGTCATCGGGGCAATCGCAATTTAGAAAAGTGTTCTCCATTTCTTCAAACCAATGGAGGAGAGCAGTGACACCTTCAGTCCCTTTGTATTTTGGAGGGTCGCATGATTTGAAATGCTTGTAGGTGCATTTAGTGGTATTTGGGGGAGGGTTGATAACGTGTTGATCTTCTTGATTGACAGGATTAGCGGTAAGTGCTTGTTGGACTTGGATTACAATGTTGGGTATTACGGCAGCCATTTGTTGATCGATTAGGGCAGCCATGCGTTCGCGGGCTTTTCCTGCTCTCATCTTCCTACGGGCATGGTTAGAAGACATCTACAAGGAATACATGTCAAGAGTATGAGTTGGATGCTTTTGGGATCATGGGTCGCACTTAGGAATGAACATTCATAAAATAATTATAGAAAAATAAATCTACTACATCCATAGGATGTCTTGGGATTTGCTCGTCATTAGGCCCTACATGCCGCCATACTTCACCTTCGTAATCATGTGGGCCCCCATGAATACCGGGTTTTTCATATGGTTCGCATGTGTTAGCCTGGTTACGTACACTAAAACCCGGAGAAAATCTAGAAATATGTATATAACGTATGAGATTCGGAATGTGTCCAGGTGTAGACACGGTGACACCTCAAAGTGGGGTTAGTTCGAACGACGTTTGGTGTGACATGTTTTGGCCTAATAGGTCCTTCATACTCTCATCGTTAGTCCCCAGGTAGGCAAACTGGTCCGTTATATTGGATTTATACGAATGCCAACCTAGACAGGACGTTCCGACTCCGGTACTTGTACCCTTCCAGTTACTACATGCCCGTCGCAGAACTTACTTTGATGAGATTTGAAAATTGCAACAAAATCTTTGAATAACAAAAGTTTGAAGATGAATTGAATATGAACATTGAAATATGTATGATGAATATGTATATAAGTATGTATGTTTGACTGTAAATATAAACAAACATGAAACAAATAAATATCATAAGTTTGTATGTAACCACCTAATCAATTAAAATTTAGGCAGACTATAGTATAGGCTCTAAGGGTCTAATAACCTATCCTATATCCCTATAGTCATGGCTCTGATACCAATCTGTCACACCCCGACCCGCAACGGAAAAGGTGATCGGGGCATGATTGGGTTATCATCAAAGCTCATGACATTTATTTTAACGTTTCATATTCATTAATACAATTTAATGGAAATTTACAATCATAGTTACATCATGACCTAATCATCAATCTAAGCTTCTTTGTTTTCTTCTAAGGCATTTCCTATGTTTTCCTTGCTTCATCCTGTTCACCTGTATCATGTGTAAAAAGGGTTTTTGGATCAACAAAAATTGGCGAGTGAATCCTATGGAAAACATTTGAACAAGTTTATTTAATTGATTATAAAATAAGTGCACAACCACACATGAGTAAAAATAGATGTAAACTTAATCACCAATCAATTTAATATTAAACAATACACACATGAACAATAATGGATCGTTTAGAGGCACGCGTTGCTCAACTCGTCTCTCACGAGGAACTGATGGGCCTAATGAATGAATTGCATAAACTTGACAATATGAAATACATAACTACAAACAATATAAACTCAATAATACACACATGAACAATAATGGATTTGTTTTGAGGCACGCGTTGCTCAACTCGTCTCCCACGAGGAACTGATGGGCTTAATGAATGACTTTCATATAAGTTCACAAAATGAAATACATAACCACAACAATATAAACAATCTAAGTTTAGATCACAATATGGTATGGCACAAGTTTAAATAAACGAGTTAATTATTTTGAGACACATGACACACCCCAAAACGTGTAATTAAAAAGGGGGGTTGTAAGATTCACTCACCTTGGGTGCGTTCGGTTGATAATGTTGAATGCACGCGAAGTTGGTTTTAACCACGAGTGAAACTAACCTAGATAAATAGCATTATGGTTCGGTAAGTAAACGGATTTTATTAATCCATTTTAGTAGGATTGTTGGGTGTATTTTTGTGAGTTTAAGGCTATTTTCTAACCTTAAAAATGTTATTTTTAAGTATTTTTAATTGATTTTTAAATAAAATAAATAAATAAAAATAATAAAAAATGTTGACTTTTTTGACCGTTGACTTTGACTGTTGACTGGTTCGTATGCGTATATGTGTGCGCTGGGTGAGGCTCGAACCCGAGACCTCCCGTTCGCGTGCACGCAGCTCTACCAACTAAGCTACTTGTCTAACCCGAAATATTTCTGTTTTTAATTATATTTATATATTAATTAGATTAATCCGAAAATCAACTTATTTCTAAAAAGATTTTAATCAGTGACTCGGTGCGCTCCACAGGTCTCGAACCCGGGACCTGTGGTTTAGGTTAACACACAGTACACCCTGTGTTTTAAATGCGCACACAGTCCACCACTGGACTGTGTGTCTATCTTGGTTATTATTCCGGTTTTTATTAAACTTAACATCTTGCGCCTTGACTCCGGTTCGTTTAAAAAAAAGAACATTTTTATTAGGGCGAAGGTGCGCGGAACAAGATTCGAACTCGAGACGTTTACGTGTTTAATGTGCACACAGTCCACCGCTGGACTGTGTGTCTAACCCGAGTTATAACTTGATTTTAATTATACATATACACAACTGGAACTTCGTCTTCTTCGTTGAATTTAACCAGAATCGGAAGTCCGACTGGTTCGATGTTTTAATCATGTTCTTTAGTGTTTTGAGGTTAATTACAGGTGGGATATATAAAAGAATGAAAGATTTAAGCGTAAGGTATACTGACTGAACTCCTATGTTTCTCCGGCGAAACTCCGGTGACAGCAAAAGATTCCGGCGACTGTGACTTGCGGCAGAGGGTCTTCAACGAGCTTGAGATGAATGTGGGTAGCTTCGGTATGAGTTCTGAGTAGTGTTTAGAGTAAGGCACAGAAGTGAAAAACCCGGTTTTCCGGCGATTTGCAGGTATTTTCCGGCGAGTAAATTTTCGCCGAGAAAGGGTGCGGTTTTGAGCGAAAAAGCTTGCAGAGGTTCGAGGAGGTATTTATAGGGTAGATCATCGATGAATTTGGTCCGCTTTCCGACTTGATTCGTCGATTAGAAACTCTCCGGCGGTTATAACTTGTGTCGCGGACTCAGGCGTCGGTTATAACCGATGTAGTGATTAAGGTTTACGTTATAACTGAAGAAATCGTAAATTCTTGGCGAGTTAGTCGGGATTTCCGACGACTGAAATTTGGGCGCGCCGATTTTGAATTCGACATTTATTTTATGTATTAATTGTTTCCAATATTTAACAAGATACACTAGTGGCGCAGTGGTTTAAGGGTTGAGTGTTAAGTCTGTTGTTGACCCGGCTGACTGACCCGGGTTCGAAACCCAGCAGCAGCTTTTCATTTTTATTTCACTATTTTTAAGACTTTTTCAAATAAAACTTTTATAACCCAAAATACTTATTAATTATGTATCGTTTAAAATTATTTTGGGCATTAAATACGCCACGAAATTTTTAACTGATTGTTCGGTTATTAAACGGAGCGGGTTTGGTAAATCCGGTTTTTGACGGATGTTACATGACTAGTTACACATATGATACTGAGAGCAAATACCTAGGTTATATGAATCTTTGGGGTGAGTTATTCCCAACATTTCCAGAAGCATGGAAAGAGTTACATTGGATGTGATTGGTCACAGTACGAGGAGTTGATAGTCGAGTTTCTCTCGACCTTTAGGCATAAGGAGGGTAGGTTTGCTAAGTGTGATGCGGTGCCATTTTTTCTAGCTAGCATGTTACATGAGATGACCATAGGTGATTTTGTTGTAGCTAGTTGTTTTGTACTAAGGAGGAGGTAGAGACACCGGGATTTGTGACTAGTTTGAGAGGGTCGTTTAAGGTTGAGAGGGAGTATAGTTTGATGGACGCTGACTGAGCTATTTTTGTGGTTTACCATTGCTGATACACCATTTTCCAACAACATGCTTAGTTCAGACATCAGGATCCAGTGTTTAGGTATATCCATAAGATTTTGACATGCACGTTGATTGGTAGGAAGTCGGGTGAGAATAAGGTGAACTAGTTGGATTTGTTTTGCGTAGCTTGTTGTGAATGGTTCAGGGCCGAGAGACCAATCTCGCGTGTGTTGTTGGCATGGTCTTTTGCTAGAGGTACGATAGGAGGATACAGTGCTGCTTTGGATATGATCTCGTATATCACCAGGCTAGCGGGAAGTTTGCAGGTGTTTGATAGGTATACGGTTGACTATCTGACGTTAGGTCCGGAGACGGTGTATTTTGGGGTTAGAGAGTTACAGAAGGTACGGATCATGACTGAGACAGGTCCTCCTTAGTGAGACGCAGTCAAGGTAGGACCACAGGTTCAGCCTTCTAAGGGGTCAGCAACAGCGACGGTGTACAAGCTGGTATCCTACACACAGACAGAGATCGTTGCATATGAGTAAGTTACCCGGCCGTCAGTATCCTCGTAGAGAACCACCTCTAGTACCACTTACATTAGATAACTTATGTGAGAGGATGGATAGGCAGTATAGTGAATTGCGAGAATTGGTTACCACTGGTCAGTGTACGCATGAGGATGCACTCCGACATATGATTAGCACCTTGGGTATTAGTGTCCCCGAGTATTTGAGAGCTGAGGGGCCTACTGAGCCAGTTGGGTTAGATGATCAGGATTAGTGTGGGGATGGTCGTGCAGCAGGATTTTCAAGACAATATCTTTTTATTTTCATTTTTCTTTTTTATGTTGTTTTTTTATGATACCGATCTGTGCTAACTTGATATATTGTTGACATGTTTTGGATACCAGTGTCACACCCTGACCCACAGCTGAAAATAGAAGTCGGGGCATAATTGGGTTATCATCAAAGCTCATGACATTTACTAAAATTAAGTTTCATATTCATTAATTAGAAATTTAAGAACAAGTATCCAAACACAAAGAAACATACAAGCACAAGAAAACATAGTTCTTAACAAGATATATTTTATTCATCTTCTAAGGCCAATCCTATGTGTTCCTTTCCTCAGCCTGTCCACCTGTATCATGTGTAAAACAAGAATTTGGGTCAACAAAAGTTGGCGAGTGAATTTAATTTAACAATTAAACAGTTTAATATATTGGTTGTTTCAATAAAAAATGTGCATGGACCATATATGAACTTATGCATATGTAATTAAATCACAAACCACATAATATCAACAATGAGCATACGAACATGAAGCATGATGAACTTGAGATCAAGGCTCAATCAAACGGAGCCGGTCTAATGAGGCACCTGATGCTCAACTCGTATCACACGAGGAACTTATGGGTCTTAAATGAATGATTGCACAGAAATGATAAAATGTAATCACATATAACCACAACAAACAAATATACACATTAGATCACATAATGGTAGTAGCACATGTATTTGTATAAAAAAAAAATAAATAACGACACATGATACACCCCAAAACGTAGATAAAGAGGGGGATTTGTAAGGATTCACTCACAATGGGTGTGTTTCCTTGGTTTTATGATGAATGCGCACGAGTTTAGGATTTAACCGACGAAGAAAACTAACCTAAATAATAACACAATAATTCGATAAATAAACAAAAGTTAATATTTTAATTTAATACTTTTTATTAGATTTTTAGGTTATTTTTGTGGTGTTAGGGAGAGGGTTGACGATATTTTGATCTTCTGGATTGGTGGGGTTGATGGGATTGGCGGTAAGTGCTTGCTGAACTTGTACGACGATGTCAGGAAGTACGGCAGCCATCTGTTGAGCGATTTGAGTGGTCATGCGTTCGCTAGATCTTCCTGACCTTCTACCACCTCGAAGTGTCTAGCAGACATCTACAGGAAATACGTAGCAAGATTATGAATTGAACGTTTTTAGGTGTCATGTGTCGTAAAAAGTGAAAACAATATTCAAAATAAATGAAAACAAGAAATTAACTACATCCATAGGATGTCTTGGGCTTGCTCATGTTTGGGCCTCCAAATGTCTCCCATACTTAGGCCTAGGTAGTCATGTGGGCCCCATGAATACTGGGCTTTGTAGGGTTCACATTGGTGCTAGCCTGTTAATGCTTGTGTCACTGAATGAAAATCGTAAAACATGATTGCAAGGTATAAGGTCAGAGGGTGTCCAAGTGTAGACACAATGACAACTCAAAGTGGGGTTAGTTCACACGACGTTTGGTGTGGCATGCTTTGGCCTAATAGGTCCTTCGTACTCTCATCGTTAGTCCCCAGGTAGGCAAACTGGTCCATTATATTGGATTTATACGAATGCCAATCCTAGACAGGATGTCCCGACTACCGGTACTCGTACCCTTCCAGTTACTACATATCCATCGTAGAACTCAATTTGATGAGATTGAAAACATGAAAACATTACAAAATCTTTGAGAAAGAAATCATGAAAATTGTGTAATGGTGATGTGTGTGTTTGCGTAGGCATGATATGTTAATAATATATAGGTCATAATGAACATCACACATTAACATGTAATAATGAAAGTGCTTGTATGCATTTGTGTGTGAGATAAACTTGAAACAAATAAACATCATGAGTTTTGCATGTAACACATAAAGAATGAAAATCTAAACAACTATAGTATAGGCTCTAAGGGTCTAATAACCTATCCTATATCCCTATAGTCAAAAGCTCTGATACCAATCTGTCACACCCTAACCCGCAGCGAAAAATAGATCTCGGAACATAATTGGGTTATCATCAAAGCTCTTGACATTTACTAAAATTAAGTTTCATATTCATTAATTAGAAATTTAAGAACAAGTATCCAAACACAAAGAAACATACAAGCACAAGAAAACATAGTTCTTAACAAGATATATTTTATTCATCTTCTAAGGCCAATCCTATGTGTTCCTTTCCTCAGCCTGTCCACCTGTATCATGTGTAAAACAAGAAATTAGGTCAACAAAAGTTGGCGAGTGAATCTAACAATTAAATAGTTTAATATTTTGGTTGTTTCAATAAAAATGTGCATGGACCATTAATGAACTTATGCATATGTAATTAAATCACAAACCACATAATATCAACAATGAGCATATGAACATGAAGCATGATGAACTTGAGATCAAGGCTCAATCAAACGGAGCCGATCTAATGAGGCACCTGATACTCAACTCGTATCCCACGAGGAACTGATGGGCCTTAAATGAATGATTGCACTGAAATGATAAAATGTAATCACATATAACCACAACAAACAAATATACACATTAGATTACATAATGGTAGTAGCACATGTATTTGTATAAATAAAAGAATAAATAACGACACATGATACACCCCAAAATGTAGATAAAAAGGGGGATTAGTAAGGATTCACTCACAATGGGTGCGTTTCCTTGGTTTTATGATGAATGCGCACGAGTTTAGGATTCAACCTACGAAGAAAACTAACCTAAATAATAACGCAATAACTCGATAAATAAACAAAAGTTAATATTTTAATTTAATACTTTTTATTAGATTTTTAGGTTATTTTTGTGGTATTTATTGAGATTAAACCTACGAAACCTTGTTTTTTAAGCGTTTTTACTTGATTTTTAATTAAAAATAAATATAAAAATAATATAAAATATTAAAAAAATCATGTCAGACCTGACAGGGGTCTGACCGGTTCGATGGAAATATTGGCAGCGTGTGTGAGGTTCGAACTTGTGACCTCCCGTATACGTGCACGCAACTCTACCAACTGAGTTACGTTTCTAACCTATAAGTTATCTGATTTTAATTATTCTTATATACTTATTAGAATATTTCAGAAATTATTTAATTTAAAAAAATTTTAAAATCAACGAACCGGCGTCCATCACTGGAATCGAACCCACAACCTTGGATTCAGTTTGCACCCAACCCAACCAACTGGGCTGGGTGTCTAACCCATTTAATATAGAAGTTATAATATTCTTATCATCTTACTGAACAGCAAAATTATTAAATTTTAAGAAAAAGTGTTTTATTCCTGAAAACCAGTTATGTACAAGATTCGAACCGAGACATGTGTCTTATGTTTGCACACAGTCCACCACTGGACTGTGTATCTAACCCGATTTAAAACCCAATTTTTATTACATTTATACACATATTGCCGATCATCTTCTTCATATAAAAAAACAGAACTGTTATTCAATTTAAAACATGTTAATTCACTACTTTTGTTTATGTGATTAAAGGTTGTCATGGTAATAATGAATTATAGAAATAATGTGAAGGAGTTACCGACAGAATGAATATCCAGGTTTTCCGACAACAGGTTCCGACGAACAACTTGACTCCGGAAACTTGAGGAACAAAGAGTGTGATCGGAGAAAAAAACTAGAGTGTTGTTTGAAAGAATGAACGAGTTGGAACGATTTCTTTGTGGTATTTATAGGCGATTCATCAAATCGGTTTCACGACAAATTTTTGCCAATAATTTGCAGAAAAGTTTTGAATTAAATTGGACCTTGATTGGGTTTGTAATTGATGTCGATTATCAGTTAAACTCAATGATTTGCAACGAGAACCGTTTTTTGATAACGTATTTCTTGAATCAGTCGTCTGTTATAGTTCTGATGTTGCAGGTTTTACGCGGGTTTTATTATATGTATTATTTGTTTCTACTTTTAAACAAAAGGTGTGTGCAGATTAGTGGTGTTTTGTGTGTGTGGACCTGTGAGGGATCCGGGTTCGATTCCGGTTACTCCCTTATGTTCATTTTTATTTTATTCTTTATTATTTTGGTTTTATTTATTATATTAATACCTTTTATTCTTTTATTACTTAATATATTAATTATTAAATTTACTTATTACCCATAAATAAAAAAATAATAAATAACACTACTAATAAATTTCGTAACGCACTATAATATAAATACTAGAATTTCAAACGGAGCGGGTTTTGAAACCCGTTTTTACATGAATGTTACAACCAGGTTGGATGGTTGGTGATTTTCTGATGATATTTATATATATATATATATATATATATATATATATATAATATGTGTGTGTATGTTATGCTTGTGATGTTGATTACAATGATTGGCCGCTTTCGTCTGTGTGTTACAGTTTGGGAATTGTTTATTGAGCGCGTCGGAATTACAGGACATTTTTGGAATGGACTGACATATAACAGTCTTGCAATATTACCAGCTAAGTCTTTTCCATTGTATCTTGTATTTTTGTTTCTTTTTTTTCTTTTTGAGTTCTGTTTCCGTTCCTGCATTGGGGACAATGCAAATTATAAGTATGGGGATGGGACACTTGAGTCTTAGTGTTTATTTATTCTAAAAAATAAAATCCAAAAAAATAAAAAACAATGAAAATGTTTTTGAAATTGAAGTTTGCATTATTAAAATATGAAAAATGATAGGTAAAATTAGGTGTTTGTGTTTTCAAATATTGTATATAGAAGATTAAATGATTCAAGAGATGTCTGAGTTGGGATTTGTGGGTAGGCCCAACTGGTAGAAATATTTCCTTTGATTTAATGCACTTAATTATAGTTAGGATAACTTGTGAATTCTCATCTAGGAGAAATGGGGAAACCGAAACCGTCAATAAAGGTATAAGGAATACCATTATAAGTTAAAACCGTTTGAATTTCCAATCATAAAAGGAAAAAATTGTGATCCATGAATAATGAGCTAGATATGTATGACGAGGCCTATGGAATTTCCCTTAGGGATGGTGACTCTGATCGAAACTCCCTCTAGGTTAAGTTAGAAAAATATGAAAAATTGTCGAAGCTCATGTAGTTTCCCTTAGGGATAGTGACTCTCATCGAAACAACCTATGAGTTAGGTATGTAAAATATGTCTAGTTGCTCATTGTAATTTCATCAAAGAAAAAAATATATTTGATTTTAAATTCTTTTGAATTTTGCATAAGACAGTTAGGAAGAGTCCAATGATTTTTCCTTTTGTTTCATAAGTTTGAGGTGGGATTAGGATGAACTGTGACTTCCTTAGTGTGAGACCCTAGGTTGATTGAACTATTTGAACGAAATTCACATGAGAAGGGGCTTGGAAACCGGTGTTTGGGTTTAAGTGGACAAATATACCTACAATCGCAGTCAACACATTATTAGATCTTAAAATGAAGTTTAGATTAAAACCTGATCATGATTTCAGAGCATATTTCTTTTACAGGGACAAAAAAAGATAAATGTGGGGATATTTGATGTATTGTGAAATACATCTATTTCTAATGTAAAGTTTGTATAATTTTCGAAGAGTTTTGTTTTGTTTTGATTGTAATTCTGCATGGTACTTCGTCTTTTGTGTTTTGCATGTGTCCAGATGGAAAAGGAAGTGAAAATGCACAAAAACGAAGAAAATCGAGCTTACAGGCGCGTCGCGAGTGATCGGGTGATCGAAGAATTAAAAAATGCAGGGGATATACCCTGTCACGTCACACGACAGGGTTTGGCATTTATCCTCGCACGACGCGAGGGCCATAAATTACCGGTAAAATACTTATTTTGCCCCTGGAAGTCTTGGTGTATTACAAAAGATACCACAACGTCAATATAACATATCGCGTCACGCAAAAGAGCAGTCTAATCCCCCTTGCGCGACGTGAGGGGGTCTAAATTCATGAAAACATGGATTTCTATTAAAGTTAACTACATATAACCCTATAATGAATTATAATGAGGAGAATCAGACTTTGGGACGAACCGAGAGTTGTGGAAGGCGGTTTTGAAGAGACACAAGGCTTGATTCAAGGTTTCAAGCATACGATCAAGATTCTTCGGATGTTCACATTCGGTTTCATGTTTCTTTGTTTTCTTTGATTCTAAACAATGTTTATTGAACTTGAGTTGATTCTTGGTTGTTGGTTCATGATGATCATTGGCTATACTTTTAGAACTACCTAGGTTTTGATGATTACACATATTTAACTTGTAATCTTTCGGTTTTTAGAACTAGTTTTGTGGATCATTGTTGAAGTGAAGACTTTGTTTATTTTTATTTGATGTATAGGCATATTTAGACTGATTAAATGCATGATTATCATTCCGCATGTACTTTGTTGAATATCTTTCACTTCTAGTTGCATGCTAGATCGTTTACTGTGTTTTGAATTGTTAAATGGTTTACTAAATGTAGTAACCCATAGGAATGATATTTTAGAACTGAGTTGGTCTGAGTGTTCAACCAATCTCAATATTCGTGAGGCGAGAGGTTGTCGGTTTGTCTTGTGTGTTAGGTTGCTAGGAGTAAAGCCTTTGTGAGAAAATTTCCCTAGCGTGCTTGTCATTTTTTGCTTATCGAGTCTGATTGGTTTATCATTAGTTACCCCTTGCACTTCTTAGTATTGAGAGTTCGCGTTGTAAGGTAGATTGTCTATAGGGTACTTCATCATTGAAATTGGAAATACCGTGAGGGAATTCATTTAATCGGTAGTCTTAACAACTTTAAGGAATCTTTTAGGTGACACCTCGAAAAGGGTCTAGGATCCTATAGATCACCATTTAAGTTTAGCATAATCAAATCCTGAATCCATAATAGTTCCACTACCGATAGAAGACTTGTCATTCATGTGTAGGATTCTGACCTAGGTAGTGCTTTTATCTCATCTGATCTTGTCTGCAGTTAGAGTTTGTATATGAGTTTGCTTTGGTTAATCATTTAATTATTTTCATTAGGATTGTTAGAACCCCCCCCCCCAAACAATAAAAACAAATCAAATTAGTAGTGTAGATTAGTAACCGAGTCTAATTCATGTTTTCAATAGGAGTCTTGTGGGTTCGATATTCTGACTTACTTTAGCATTACTAGGTCGATAGGTACACTTGCCTGTTAGTATAGTTTAGTTTTTAAAGAGTATAGAGTATTACTTACATCAAATTTAGGGTTAAGTTTAGTTAGTTTAATTAGACTACTTTTAGCACATCATGTTTTATATATATATATATATATGTGTGTGTGTGTGTGTGTCTGTGTGTGTGTGTGATTTTACTCTTGAGTTATATATATATATGATTTCGTTTTTTGTAAAGTTTAAATAAAAATACAAAATATTTATAAAAACAAAAGTTCATTCTCGTTTTTTATAACCGGAAAGTCAAGGGGTATAATGTGCAAAATTAAAGTTTAAACCTAAAATCCACCCCGCCCAAATCATTTCTCCGGCACACCCATTTCCGGTCGGTTCCTAAAATTCTGACGGACCCATTCGGTTTCTTTGGACCAAATTAACTTAATTAAATGTACACGAAAGCAGTTGATCATGTTTCGTGTAACACATCGTAAAAATCGTGTCCAATAGTGTAATGACATGTGCCATTACTTCTACATTAAGTCTATTAAGGACTAATAAGGACTAAAGGTGTCAACATGCTTAACCTCTAAGTGACCATCAGAGTCAACATGCTTATACTGAGCCTCTGAGTGATCCTTTATGAAGTCCTAACTCTCATATGAGCCACTTGTTGGACGAGAGGGATTAATTCTATAAATACGTTAAAGTTGGACAATGGAGGGATTAAAAGTGTCAACATGTTAATTTATACCTCTGAGTGACCTTTTAACGAACCGAGAGCTTGACAATGTCCGGGCATACTCCCGGGTACGCCAAATGCTGGCTACAGAGGGCTAAACATGCTATAAAGGTGTTTTTAGTGGTTTCATAAGTTGAGGGGCTAAATGTGACAAACTTTGAAAGTCTCCATGGGGCGCTCGCGGGCCGCGAGAGACATAGGTCTGGTCTCTCGCGGGGTGCGAGAGGCCTGTGTCTGCAGAAAATTTGCTTCGCCTCCACACATGTTGCCAAAAACCATTTGATTCGAAACCATGGACTTCCAAACTGCTATGCCATGTTTAGGACACTTGTAAGCTCCCTCTAACACTCCTGAACACCTAACATCACCTCCTTCAAGCTCACCAACTATAAATAGGTGCACTAGTTCACCACTTGAACTTGCACCGTTCTCATTTATCACTCTATCTCCCTCCTCTGGAAGTTCCTTACTGAAAGGAGCATCCAACTTAGTTCTATTTCATATTAGGAATCAGTTGTAAGTGTTCCTTTCTCTTGCATTTTCGTTTATAGGCTTTTATAGCCAAAAGTCATGCGTTTTACGAAAAACGTCTTGACTTTCAGTCAAGACTATTATGGTCCAGCCATTGTTCTTAACGAACATGGCTAAGTGATCATAATAAGGTAGGTGTAATCCATATAAAGGGCACCTCCTAAAGATATCGTTTGCTAGACTAATTGACGGGTCAAAGTTTTATTATTAAAAAGTCAAACAGGCCAGTTTTCAGAAATATTATAATCTGGGCTTATATATGTTATGAAACTTGTTTTGGCACTTAAACAAGTTGGTAATAATTGTTAGAACATGTGAGAACATGTTCGGCTCGTCCATTTCAGTTCTAGGGTCGGTTCGCAGCCGAAAGTCGCAAAGTTTGACCTTTGCTTTGACTTTCAATTTTGACCCAATTTAAACGAGTTAGCTACTGATATAAGGTTGCATTATGATCAAAATATAATGTAGCATAACCCCCTGAGGTTATATTATATGATCATAATCAGAATCCGAGTTTATGCACAAGTTCCGTTATTTTGCCATGTTGACTAAAATGTCTTTTTACATAAAATAAGGTTTAATCGATAACGAACTTGAAAATGAATTTCCTACTGATGTAATATCATGAGTAAGATTATTTGGGATGTTAAGTCAGATTGTATACTGAGTTTACGTACAAGTTCTTGTGCTATGTCGATAAATGACGATAAAGCCCTTATGGCTCATAAAATGGTTTTAATCATACACTTTCATATTAAATATTTTACCTACTGATATGTTATATTAAATAACATATCTAAAACAATTAAACCTGATCTTAACATCAGTTTTTACTAAACTTCGCACAAATCATCATTTTACGACATAAACGTCGTTTCGGCGCATAGTATGGTTTTAAACCATATTTAATTACCAAGACTTGTTACCAACTGATTTTAAAACTTGTTTAAAATATTTTTACAGTAGGTACATGATATAAACTCAGAATCCCAAATAAAGCTATCATACTATGTGTAAAATGACCAAAATACCCCTTCGGGGCATAGTTTGGTCATAAATGATAAATTACACATATAAACAATATCTTACTGATATTATATCATAAATTAAATATTTTTCCAGAATACTTATGATCATAACATCAAAATATATTCAAGTTCCTTTTATACGGTATATAATTACCAAAATGCCATATGAGGCATAATTTCATTCTAAAACCTTATCGAGCATGTAAGTTGATATCCTACTGATATTAAAACTTATTTAAAGTATAATGGCATACAGAACTTGTTCATGACTTATCTGGTTACCTGATATCGCTTATATGCGCACGGTTAAGTATGTGTAACTAGTTTACGGAAATTAACCGAAACGGGTTTAACCTTATCATTTTAGTCTCAAAATCCAGAATGCTTATGGTTTACCCATATTATAAAAGTCATAGTACTTGTTGGGTTTAAACTACATTCTATCCGATTATCGCTTAATCTAGCGTATTATACCGTTTTGATCTCGTATGCTAGTCGGTCTAAGTCTATGACTTAAATTAAGACCGTTAGCATTTTAATTGGTTAGCTTATGCCATAATCCAGACTAGAGCCTTCCGATAAATGCTATCTGCAGTTATTTCATTTTGGATACAGCTGAGATATTAAATCTTGCATTTTTTTAAAATCAAGACTAGCTCAGGTAAATACTCTTGACTTATTTTCCCTATACGGGCTTGGGTTACGGTAAATTATTACCGCTTGGTTGGTAATGGGATCAATCGAATGCCGGACTGTGGCTAGTAAATCCGCATATTCCGTTTTAATCATTCTTATTTGATAACTTAAACATTGGGGGTTAACGACCGTGTCCTGGATATCCTCGGCTCATTACATTAGATAATGGCCACGACCAAAGTGCGGGGTGTAGGCATACAGCTGATATATGCTCATGCTAAATTATTTTAACCCACTAGTTGAGGATAACTCCTTCGTGGGTTCATAAGTGGAGTGTACGTTAATCATGCCTCGGTCTCTGTATTGGGCCTCATATGTATGGACAAACATGTGAATCTGTTAACAAGGTTACAAGGCTGACTTTCCCAAGTTATAAAAAAAATTTGTGCCCTGTGCACTTAAATCCATTTTCAAAAATGTTTTCAAAATGAGTCAGTCGGGTGTATTTACCAGCGAAAGCTGACGTATTTTCAAAAGACTAAGATGCAGGTACAATACGAAATAGGCTGGAAGCTGCTCGGTAGTGATATAAAAGGATCTTGCAAATCCTTAGATCTGCCCAAAGTCTATTATACATTTTTTTGTACATTTACGATCCGCCTGTGGATCTTCATTACAAGTCGTCTGTATATTATTTTTCGTACTTTGAACATTTGGTTTGTAATAGTAATTTAACTCCAAGACTTCCACTGTGTTGTTTTTAATTGACTATTATGATATCAACTTATGTCACGATATTCTCCACCCGGGCCCATCGGTGTTTGGTTGTAAATCCAGGGGTGTGACATTTTGTCCATAACCGAAAGTTTTAAACAACAAATTATTGACCAGTTATTTCGATTTAATGTATCGACGTAACCGAATCCATTTCCATCTCGTATAATAGGCCAATCATCAATGTAGTATTAATTGAACGTTCTGAATACATCCTGGAACCTTTTCAATAATTCTTCCACTCTCAATTTCGCATTTTCTTTTGTGCTCACGCAGGACACTCGTCAGACTTCAAGTTTTCGACCACACTCGTTCTCATTGTTCTAGCATTCGTTTCAGGCATTGTTTTGTGTGTTTTACTTGGATTTGGGTTGTGATCAAAAGCCCTCTATCAATTTAATCTAACAATGGGTTAACGTTCCAATTTGAACGGTCTTTAGATTAGGGTTCATATGTTATGTTTGGGAATTAGGATAAATTATGTTATATGTTAAGTATAATAAAAATTCCAATTATTCCTTCAATTCAATGTAGCTCAGTTGGTTTGTTGTTTGCGTGATATAGTTGAATCGGCAATGGACTTGGGTTCGAGTCCCTTGCCACCCTCCTCCGCCTTTTAATTTTTTGTTAACATTGAAATAGGATATGGTTTGTTTCGAAATTCAGTATAAAAGAATTAAAACCAACTGGACTACCAGTGAGCCTGATAGCCTAGATGGTGTGTGTGTGTTATAGCAGGGACCCAAGTTCGAGTTTAGTCACCTACATTTTTGAGTTTTTTTTTATTTTTTTAAGTTTCATTTTATTCTAGAAAATTTTATAAAATTATTTTTGATAATTCTGATATTATTTAAAATATAATCTGATCAGATTAAAATCCAGAATTTCATAAAAAAATTGAATCATTTATTAAGTGAATATTTATAAAAGATTAAATAGATAGCTTATAAAATACATATTTAATTTAAAAGGTTATAAATTAACTTATAAGATATATCAAAAAAATTATAAAAAATCTTTATCTTGATTAATTAAATTTTTATAAAACTATAATTTATTTATAAATTTCATTTTATTTAATTTTCATAATTAATAAAACCTAAAATTTTATATTTGTTTTCATTCCATTTTATTATTTACATAACATATTTTGTAGAACTTGTACATAATTAATTAATGATTAATTAATATTTTTTATGTAATCAAACATGTTTAGTTTTTTCCACAATTAAAATGTACTATCATTTATGTCTTGTTTTGTCATGGAATTATTTATACCTTAAATTATAGCAATTGATCACCAACTTTAGACATTCTCAAACTAGAACAAAAATCCTTAATCTTCCATTCAAGTTAATATATTCTTTATAACTCAACAATTATTAAACAAGCATTATTTAACAATTTAGAGTGAATACTTTGGCATGGAAGGAATTATCATTTTTCTCATAACTCCATTATTATGGAATTCACAATAACATATTTCTCATAATCTCATTGATATGAATTTAACATTATCATGTCAACACGGTTTCAATGTACTTTCATAAATAGTCATGTCTCATCACATATTGCTTAGATATTCTTAACTTTTACCATATGAATTGAACAAAAATCAACTTTTCTTATGTTTAAAACTTATGTTTGTTATTAATTTTTTTAAAGTTGACACTTGATTTTACACATGTTACAGGTGCCCAAATTTGATATCTCAAGTTCATTACATGTAGGATGCATGGACTTTAGACTTATAATTTAGTTTGGACATCGTTGTTTTTGTTGACATGTTTATGTTTGTTTATTTGTTTGTATACTTTAATCAAAATTAATGCATATTTTAATTTCAATAGTTTAATCATGTGCTTTTGAACAATCATTCTTATCGCCTCAATGTTTTTATCATTGGTTGGGATGTTACAATATGGTTGTAGATTTGGAGAGTAACGGTTGAAGATGGTGATGTTGCAGGTGTGTGGGAATGATGGTTGTTGGGGTTTTGTTATGGCGGTGACGGTTTGGATATGGTGGTTAGTGGTGTAAAGGTGGTTTGCAGGATTAGTCGGAGGTGATGGGTGGTAGATGGTGGTTCATGTGGTGGTTGTTTAATGTTGATGGTGATTAATAGCCTTGGTAACAACCTTGAATAACTCCTAAACGAACTCCTAAACTCAAACTTGAACTCCTAAACTCAGGTGATATATTGTGAACAAAGATCAACTCGTAAATAATGAATCTTGTAAATGATGAATCTTTGTAAACCGTCTTGAGATCAAAGCTTATAAACCCGAACCTTGTAGACTCCAATCCTGTAAACAAACCTTGAGAACCAAACTTGTAAACCTGCAAAACAGAATTCGTTTGGTGATAAGATTGAAATCCCAAAATTCTTGGTTTTTAAATATTTTAATAATTTTTAAGATATCTTCAAAATCTTCTATTTGAACAATTATTCTTAAAAACTAGGAGATCTTCAGTTCTTGATTCAAACACATTTTTTTTCGTAATCTAACACCAAACCAAAAAGAGGATCAGGTAGTTGAAATTTTTCAAAAACTTAAAAGAACAATAACCTAAATATTAAAAAGATTTACGTATATTATATATTTTAAAAGAGGTGTTGCTAAATATACTTTTTTTTTTTTTTACGAGTTGAACTTACCTGTTGAACATTTTAAATAAATACAATCATACCTTACGTTTTCTACCTTTATTTAAATTGCATTACCAAACATCTCTAGATATTCTAGGGGTTCACCCACTTCCTAGAACTTAAATATTGAGTATATAATCATTATACAAAATTGTAGTTTTAAACTTCTACCAGTGATATTCACCTGCGCTTTGCGGCGTCGGTCGTTATTAGTTCGGTTCGTTACAGTTCCGGCACTTTCTATAATAATCGAAATAGAAAACCTTACATCGATCGAAAACAATAAGAACAATTTTCAATAATGGTACTGATGTTGCTTAGTTGATAACGATCCAGTTTATTTGCTTTATGGGTACGATGTTGTTTAGTTGATATCGGTTCATCGTGTTCTATGTTTATTTTGTCAACGTTGCGATATTAATTTTGTTGAAAACGAATATTATGCCGCTATCGTACCAAACCGAATTGAAGCCGATTGAACACCATATGTGTCTATGTCGGCATTTATTTTTATTGTTATTGCTTTTGATAAACTAACACCTATCTCACTACCATACCATATCGAACTAAATCGAACAACATCGGTATCGGTATATATTTATTTTTATGGTTTTTAATTTGATAGCAGATACCATGCCACTTTCGTAATGAACTCAACCGAAACCGAACAACCAACATCGATTTTAGTACCATTATTCATTTTTATTGTGTTTTTCGATAAATGGACATCATGTCACTACCATATCACACCAAACAATATCGATACGATACTCGTATTCATTTTTATGGTTTTCGTTTTCAAAAAATTTTCATTTATACAACTATGTTTGTGACGTTAATTGAATACAGGTACTAGTACCATGACAAACTGAATCGATCAATACCGTTCGACCAACATTGGATAAACGAAATATTATTATACTAATAAAAATAAATACCACTAAAAATTAAAAAAATAAAAAGCCAAATAAAATACCATTAAAAGAACAGATACTTAAATAATTTGAGTTATTGTAAAAAAAACAAATAAATAAAATACCATAAAAAGAAAATACTTAAATAGTTACTTATTCATCAAGAGGCCTTAAACTAATATATATATATATATATATATATATATAACTAGTTTTTTCTAACATTATGTATTACAGCGAAAACGAGCAAATGAAAATGTAAAACAAACGTGATTTAAAAATAAATCATGTTGTTTAGAAAGTCAAACAATTAGATAGTTTAGTTTATCATTGTACCGTTTTGTGTTACCAAATAAATACTTTATTTTGAATACAACTTCGTTTTAACAAAACTAATAACGGAATGTCGATGGAAAGATCAAGTACAACTAAGTACTTAAGTTTTTAGAAAAAAAGTTCTAAACGTAAATTATTAAAGAAGTATCAAATTATTTGATAAATTAATATATGTTCTAAAAAAGAAAAAAAGAATTATTAAAAAATGGCAAAAAATGTATGGTTTTAAAATTAGAAAAAAAATAAAAATTTATTATAAAAGTAAATATAATAATAAACTATTAAAATATATTAGATAAAATAATAATAATAAGCTATATATTATTTTAAAAATAAAGTTACCATTCATCGTCCTTCGTTAAACTATAGTCCTAAAAGAGAAAAAAAAAGAATTATAAAAAATGGCAAACGAAATATATGGTTTTAAAAAAAGAAAAAAAAATTAAAAATATGTTAAATATAATAATAAACTATTATAATATATTAAATAAAATAATTAAAAAAAGCTATATATTATTTTAAAATAAAGTTACTATTCATCGTCTTCATTAACTATATATACTAGTTATTTTTTATGTTGCTCGTTGCAGGAAACTGAGCAATGATAATGTAAAACATGTAATTTGAAATGAAGTATATTGTTTAGAAGCAAAACCGTCAGAATCGGTTCAATTTATCACCGTACCATTTTATGATACCAAATAAATACTCTATTTTAAGTACAACTTCGTTTTTTTAACAAAACTTATACTGTAATATCTAGGGTGAAAAACTAAACACAATTACGTATTTAATTTTTAAAAAAATTATAAACGTAAATTGTTAAAGATGTATCAAATTAATTGATAAATGAAATATATTCTAAAATAGATCCATTAAAAACAAAACAAAAAATAATAAAGGAAATATGATTTAAAAAAAGCTAAAAAGTTATGTTAAAATCAGAAAGCAATTATGATAATAAACTATTATAATGTTAAATAATAAAATATTAAAAAGTTGTATATGATAATAAAATTAAAATCACTATTCATGGCCATTAAATTGTTAAAGATGTATCAAATTAGTTGAAAAATGAAATATGTTCTAAAAAAGAAAAATTCATTAAAAAAAAGAAATATGGTTTAAAAAAGGAAAAAAATAAAAAAAATATATGTTAAAACTTAAAAAAGCAAATATGATAATAAACTATTATAATATTAAATAGTAACATATTAAAAAACTATATATTATTATAAAATTAAAATCACTATTCATAGCCATTCGTTTAAATTAGATATCTCTAAAAAAGAAAAAGGTTCATTTAAAAAGGAAAATTTGGTTTAAAAAAGGAAAAAATTTAAAAAAATATGTTAAAACTTAAAAAGAAAATATGATAATAAACTATTATAATGTTAAATAATAAAATATTTAAAAAACTATGTATTATTATAAAATTAAAATCCTTCATTTAAAAAGGAAAAAATTTAAAAAAATATGTTAAAACTTAAAAAGAAAATATGATAATAAACTATTATAATGTTAAATAATAAAATATTTAAAAAACTATGTATTATTATAAAATTAAAATCACTATTCATAGCCATTCGTTAACAATATATATAATATATATATATATATATATGTATATATAATACTAGTGTTAAACCCCCGCGTTGCGGGGCAGGGGCGCAAAACCATGCCACCAGTTTATGGGGGGGGGGGGGGATAAGACGGTGCTAACCGAATGATGACTGAAACTGGGAAAAGGTGTAAAAGAAAAACACGAATTTCTAATACTAATTGACTCATGTGAACTAATACTAGACGATGTTGAATTTATACCAACAACTTTAGTAAAGTTTATGAATTGTATGATACCTTTATTAAAGTGTAGGATAGAAAAGTAAAATACTTACAGAAATTAGTAAAAATGAAATGAATAAATTATAGAGGGTGAAAATAAAACTTTACAATAAAAGATAAAACGAACTAAAAGACAAAAATTTTACTATTCATTGGAGTGTTATAAATTAATATATATATATATATATATATATATAGGTAGAGGTTTATGTGAGAAAATTTAAAAGTGTGAGAAGGAAAAGAAAGATTATGGAGGTGACATGTGTCCCTTTTTATTTTGGTAGTTTAAGGGTATCAATATAATTTAACTAATAAAATCTAATTATAGAATGAATATATGCAACCGATTTTTGACAGTTATTGTAGGGATTTTCGAATTTAAAATAACACCCTAACTCATAAAAATACTACAGCATGTATATTGAAGGCATACATCTTATAAAGAATAGAAATATAACTCATAAAAACACAATAACTAATAAAAACACCTTAACTTATAAAAACACCACAGCATGTATACCGAATGCATACATCTTATGAAGAACAAAAATATAACAAGAATAACACCATAACTCATAAAAACACCACAGCAGTTATTTTGAAGGCACACATCTTATAAAGAGCACCCTAACATTGAATATAACAGAAATCACCCCCTAATATAACACCAGTCAACACTTTAATCAGAATCAAAACAGAAATAACACCCTAAATATATAAAAACAAAAATAACTCTACATAAATGTATCAATATGGTACTCATATTAAAGATAAAAAAACACTCGTTATTATGGTGTAATTTTTAAAAAAAAACGAGTTACGTATAAAAAGTTATTGATGTTTAAAAAAGAAGGGGGAAACTTTGCATGTGTATTAATGTTAGTTTCTTAATTTAAAAATATTAAATTTACCTTTATACCCTTAATTTAGAAAATTAGTTAGTTTAATAGTCTACATTATTTACAGAATTGCCACTATGATCTCAACCATTAGATTAAATATCTAATGGTTTAGATTCTTTCTTATCCTTCTCACACTTTTAAATGTTCTCACAATAACCTCACCTTATATATATATATATATATATATATATATGAGTTAACTACTATTTTAGCCCTTGTGGTTTAGCCTGTTTAACACTTTCCCAAAAATGAATCTTTTGACATATCAGATCTCGAAGTTGCATTTTATAACGGTTTTGGCATCTGACACTACCTTTGTTACTTTTTAGCAGTTAAGTGTAATGTTACTCGGATCATTATATACCTTAGGGTTTGTTTTTGATAATTACAAAGTCTTTTAATATTTAAGAGATTACTAATGCATTTATTCAATTTTTATGATTTCGTTATTTTCACGATTATTATTTAACAAAATACGTTTAAAATATATAAATAAATATGTATTTTCATTACCGTTTGTTTTTATAAACCTCGTTTTAGAAATAATAATTTAACCTTTTTTTAAACCGTCTATCATTTTTAAAAGTGTCCCTTTTTAAACCTTTTTTTAATCGTTCTTTTTAAATTTGGTTGTCTTTAAAGTTTTTTTAAACACTTCATTTTATACCATTATTTTTATAACATTTGTTTTCTAAAACAATTCACTTTTTTAAGTCGTTTATTTTTTAAAACTTTTACAAAATGACATGTATAAAAAACAAAAGAAATGGGAGATTTGAAAATAGATGAACCATGAGAATAAAAAGTTTGCAAAAGATCGTTCATTTTTCAAACTCTTTTATAATGGTTTGTCTTTTTTCAAATCTTTCATTTCTTTAGACTGTTTGTTTGTTCAAAATTCATTATTTTTTAACCTTTTGTTTATTAAATTCGTGTGTTTTTTAAAACCTTACACTTGTTAACTTATTTTTTAAGGTGTTTTTTTATAAACGTCGTTTTTTAAAATCTTCGTTTCTAAACCACTCGTTCATTTAAAATTAATCGTTTTTAAATTCCTTCTATTTTTTGAAATCGTTCATTTTTTTAAATTCTTTTCTCCATAACGCTATAAGTAAATTAAATACAAAGTCTAAAACATGAGCGATTTCAAAAACGGTTCTAAATGTAATGATTTAAAAATAAAAGCTTTTAAAAATCAAAGACTTAAAAACGATTTGTTTAAAAAAGTTTAAGAAATAATTTGAAAAAGAACTGTATAAAATGAATTGTTTAAAAACTTTAAAAGAAAAAAGACTTTAAAAACAACGATCCTCTCACCAAAATAATAATAAATAATAATAATAATATAATAATAATATAATATAATAATAATAGTAATAATAATAGTAATAAATATAATATATAATAATAATAATAATAATAATAATATTAATATTAATATATAATAATAATAATAATAATCACCATCATCATCATCATCATCTTGTATGTATACCATCATACGCCCACCTTTCAAGAACATTCTTGCCTCAGATCGCACTCAGTTTCCTCTTTCAACAAATCAGTCCTCAAATCGAAGCTTCAACTGCTCTAAAGTATAAACTGTATAGCACAATGTACAATATAAACAAATCACTTTATTTTATGTATTTGTTATTAATATTTTTACAACTAAAAAGGTTCTTACAAATACATGTAATACGACATTAAGTATTCATATAGATAACATTTGTGTGCAGAAAATCAAAATTACTTCAAATAAGGAATATAATATAACTATTACGATAAATACATATATAAATAATGGCTAAGTAAAAAATATGATTATCTTCCAACCATCAAAACAGATTCAAGATCAATAATAAAAAAATATATTTTTTAAAGGGATGAAATTTGAAAAGTTTTAAACTCATTTTTAGAGAAAGAGGGTATAAAAAAGTAAAAGGGGTATGCATTAAACATACCTCTTTTAAAATTGTATATTTAAACCTATTTACTACAATCAAGACAAATAATAATAGGCTCAACTAGTTTAAACAGTTAAACCCAAATAAAAACAAACCCAACCATTCAACTAGTTAACCAATTAACCCGATAGAACTTTAAACCCAATTTTTTTTAATACAATAGAGATCAGGGACCCAATTTTTACTTGCCCCGGGCCCAAAGTCTTACGAGGATTTTTGAAGCTGGCTACGATTTCCCTTGCTTCAGTCAATAGCTATATACTCCCCTTCAGTAGTTTATAAAGCTACAATATGTTATAGTGATGCTTCAAAACTAAATCTGCTTCCGCAAACATGAAATGCATAACCATTGATAGATCTCTCGGTGTCAAGATCTTGAGAAAAATTAACATATACGTACCCAAGGCTCAAATCATAACCTTGAACATTCCCAAATATTAAACGAATCTTCATAGTACCATTCAAGTACCCAAAGATCCATTTAGACCCCCTTACGGACCGTTTTGGGGGCTAAAACTGATTTCATGTTTATACAAGTTTTCTGGTTAATCAATCCAACTCTAGATTGTTATTAATAGCTAGATGATTTTTAATTCCTGAAATTGTTATAAACATCATAATCATCTCCACGAAAGTAACCAATGTATAGAGTCAAAACACCCTATAGCACGCTACAATAATCTTTTACAACAATTTTGATCTGACCCGTGTTTATCAAATCTGTTGTAACCAACTTTCTAATTCACTTTAGATTTACTAAAAAAAACTAGTATTTATGCTAGGTTGAGCACGTCGTTTTAGGCTTGCGAGTGCATCCCTAAGGGTCAAAGTGAAACACTCAACCAAGTATGCATAAAAAGCACATCATGGCATTATTCACAGCATATCCAACAACCAAAGACAAGGAGATGGAAACTAATTATGGGAAATGTGCTACATGCTTTTCATTCTTTCTTAAACATACACAAAGCAGCAGCAACCATACGCGCAATAGTGCTCGAAATTGGGACTGGAAAACAAAACAGGACGAGTAAACAGTTTCATGGGGTTAAATCCCAGCATAAAATGCCTTTCCCCACACAAATTATCAACTTCTACTAGTCTCATACTATGTTTAAAAAAAGAGGGCCGTTTCACGCATCATCTCTCACACTGTGTAATGCTGTTGGATTGTGTCGATATCCAGCCCCTTCAGCTTCACCACCGACTCAACATGCCCCTTCAGTGTAAGCACCTCCCGAAGTCTGTACATTGTCAAATGTCATAAACACGGTGTTAAGTAAATTTAACCACAACCAACTTTTACCAGTTCAAAACTATGATCATCTTAACATACCTTGCAACTTCAGCACGTCTCTTGGCCTGTTCTGCTATTTCAGACAGTTCTCTGTAGCTGCTCTTCTCGTTAAAGATATTAGAGGTTTCGGGTGCTTGAAGACCATGCAATGTCCTCTGAGCAAGAGCCCATTGGGCTTCTCTCTCTTCTCTACCATAATCCTTCTTCGTCGTGAAAGCCGTCTGTTTTAAAATCAAACGGCTAAGCTCATAATTCCGTCCATACGAAAACATTACTATATAACAATTAGCAAGTTTTGTTAATAGTAGATAGTTTTTATTGGCCCACATGTACAAAATTTATAGGTCTATGTTTGCTTTGATTTTTTTTATCAATTTAAATTCTTTATTTTGTTTTCATTTGAATTATGTGCTGCTCCGATTATGTTTTATTAATATAATTTTCTTTATTTTGTTTTCATTTGGATGTATTAGCTGCTTTTATTCTTTATTAATTAACTATTTTATTAATATAATGTTTATAAAATTAATTTTAGAGAAATTTTAGTTTCGTTTTAACTTTAAAAATATAATGTTTTTATAAAAAAGTTGAATGTTTCATTACGACTTGTTTTTTTACATCTGATGCAAATTTCGATCAAAGCATGGGCTTACAAGTCGTCAATTCTGTTCAAGGTTTCATTTCTTTATTAGTTTTCTTTTTAGTTTTCCTCTTACAACCTTTAAAATATGATAATTTATTAATTTTGAACCTGTCGTTTGACGTGATCTTTTTTGTTGAGTAAATACCAGTGTACATGTCGCTGAAACTGAGCCTTACAATTTTTAACACCCTGCCGCAGCGCGTGGATAATATATCGCTAGTTTATTTAAAAAAGAAACATGAAGAAAAATGTACCTTGTTTTCAAGCAGGTTGCGCCAGGCTTTCCCGCTAAGGATGTACCGAATAGCAAATTTCATAATATCGAGAGGGAAGTAGAACAGGATGCTGTAGAGCCAGATGACACCCGCCCATCCCCACCCGACTCCCTTGATTCTTGCGAATTCCCACTCTGCGTAGACTGCTATTAGAGTCGCAACCTGAAGGTTTTCATAATAGCAACAGTGGTTAGTTTGTTAGAAAACAAAAGTCAGTTAGCATACAAAACGTAAAAACGGGTCGTTTCTTTACCAGTTGTGCTGCTAGGAAAGCACTCAATAATAAGAGACCAGGGCGTTCAATAAACGACCAACTGCGAGAACGCGTTACGAAAATCAAAGCCTGGCTGACTATACTGACTTGGAGATATAAAGCCGCCATCATCTCAACTTCACTGTTTCTCAAAGATCTAACACCGAATTTTTCCTGCATCACACAAACATAAAAAAGAGTTAGTTTGATGTAAGCTTGTGAAATTTCGGTTTCCGGTAGATCGATTCTTTACGTACTGTGAAGAAGTCGGTGTCTTTCATGATCCAGAAGAATATGACGGTCATCAGTGCAAGGTATCCTCCGAGCACGATTCCAGTGGCAAAGATCTCTTTTAGCTTCCAGCTGTCGGGTAAGGAGATGGTTTCACCCTATCCTTTGAGATGGTCATGATGGTACCTTTTGAGTACATACAATGGGAATTAGTGAAGTCACGGTTATGAAAATCAGACGTATTATGGAAGTGAAAACTCACCATCATTAAGAATTGCAATAATCAAAACCATGAAGGGAGAGAAGTCAAACTTCCATATCAAAGCGATGAACATAAATCCAAACTACAAATGATTCAAATAATCACATGCCACATACAAAGCAATGAACATGATGTCATAATCCTAATGGGTGATGATTCAAATGTCACATATAACTTACCACAATACGAATGGTGATAGAGACGGCATAGATCTGCAAAAAGAAAAGATGTTAACAGTTAACACCTACAAACTGTTTGCATAGAATAATTATGATGAAATAAGGGAAAGAGAGGAACTAACAGTATAATTCTTCATTCTTTGGAAAATAGCGCGACTTGTAAGCACCGCACTGATAATAACACTAAGCCCTGGCTCGGTAAGCACGATGTCCGAAGCACTCCTTGCAGCATCTGTAGCATCAGCAACAGCAATTCCAATGTCGGCTTTCTTCAAAGCAGGGGCGTCGTTCACACCATCTCCAGTCATCCCACATATGTGCTTTCTTTCTTGTAACTTCTTCACTATCTCATACTTATGTTCTGTATATTAAAATCAAAAGAGTCAAGTCTATCAAGATATAAATCACATATAATATATTAATACCAATCAAAGGAGCACTAACCTGGAAAAACTCCTGCAAATCCATCAGCTTTCTCTATCAACTCTTCAATAGGGAGTGCTGCAATGGATGCATCCTTGTGGCCACCGAGCAAAGAAGAAGAAGGGTACATGTTTGTTCCCATACCGAGCCGTCTACCAGTCTCCTTAGCAATGGCAAGTTGATCGCCTATAAATGATATAGTCATAATTAGATAAAACAGAAAGAGTAAAATGCCATTTTCGTCCTTGTGGTTTGGCCAGTTTTTTGACTTTCGTCCAAAGGTTTGTTTTTCCGCATCTGGATCCAAAAGGTTTGAAATCTTGTCATTTTCATCCGGCTCGTTAACTCTATCCATTTTTCTCCGTTGAGTCAGGGGTATTTTCATCTTTTTTGTTAACTTAAAGGGCAATTCGGTCTTTTTACTTTATGTACAAGCATTTAGCATAATGCACAAGTATGCAAAACCCTTTAAGTTAACAAAAAAGACGGAAATACCCCTGACTTAACGGAGAAAAATGGATGGAGTTAAAGAGATGGATGAAAAATGGCAAGATTTCAAACCTTTTGGATCCAGATGCAGAATAACAAACCTTTTGACGAAAGTGGCAAAACTGGCCGAACCTCAAACACGAAAAATGGTTTAAAATTAAAAGTAGTTATTCAATATAATCAGCAGATGTAGTTGATTACCGGTAATCATTTTGACATTTACACCAAGATGGAGAGCTCGGCGAATGGTCTCAGCACTGTCATGCCTCGGTGGGTCGAATAGGGACAACAATCCGACAAATTGCCATGGTCCACCTGGGCCTTCTTTTGTTTTTTCAGGCACTTCCTACAAAATTATCACAATGAAAAGAGTAAGTAATCATGATCATAAAATCAAAAATAGATATATGTGCATACAAATGATGTATAATCCTGACCTGTTTTGCAACAGCCAAAGAACGCAACCCACGTTCAGCAAATTTATCAATCATTGCGTGAACTTTCTTTTTCATATCTTCTTTGCATCCACAGAGGGTTAAAATCTGAAGAAGAAAAAAAAAGGTTTGGATATAAAACCAACTGATGCTGTGATTCATGAGGATCATAATAAGATAAGAAAAGAAGTTAGAAATTACCTGTTCTGGAGCACCTTTGCTTGTTCTATGCCAATTTCCACGCTCATCGATGTACGTCAAAGCTGTCCGCTTGTCAACAGGGTTAAATGGAAAGAAGTGAACCTCTCTAATTCCAGCTCGTGCCTACAAAGTCACGTATGTCATCTATGAGCATGAAATTAGATTGAAAACGAAAGCACTTTAGTTATCAGATACCTCTTTAGGATCGGCAAGGGTTCCAACAATGGCAGCATCAATAGCATCCTGGTTCTCAGTCCTAGAAGCCCTAGCAGCATAAAGCAGCACCTGCTCCTTATCGACACCTTTTGCAAACACCTCAATTAAATTTGTATCAACTGTAAGCTTGTTAAGTGTCAGTGTTCCAGTCTTATCACTGCAAAGCACATCCATTCCAGCCATTTCTTCAATTGCAGTCATTCTTTTAGTAATAGCACCCTGTTGTGAAAGCCTATGCGATCCAATAGCCATGGTGACCGAAAGCACAGTAGGCATAGCAATTGGAATTCCACCAATAAGCAACACCAAAAGATTGTCGATCCCACTTCTGTACTGCCTGTGCTGAATCGGGTACATGACGATTATCTCAACCAACATTCCAACAGCAATGGAGCAGATACAGAAGTTTCCGATGGCCGTAAGAACTTGTTGGAAATGACCAACTTGGTTAGTGCTATCTACAAGATGTGCAGCCTTTCCGAAGAAAGTGTGCACACCAGTGGCGATAACAACCGCTTCGATTTCACCTTGCTTGCAAGTTGATCCGGAGAACACCTCGTCATACGGATTCTTGTTCACAGGAAGTGATTCACCAGTAAGGGCAGATTGGTCAATCTTTAACGGATCACCTTCTAGAAGACGAGCATCAGCAGGAACAATATCACCAAGTTTGATACTGATAATATCTCCCGGGACCAAGATGGAAGCTTCCTGTTCACTCCAACGACCATCCCGAAGAACCTGCAGTAACGACAGATTTGTCAAGCTTTGAACTTATAGCAGCATTTATATATCGGTCAATTAAGTTTCAGAATACCTTGGTTTTAGGGGCGAGACCAGCCATAAGTGCAGCAGCCGCGTTTCCAGCATTGTTTTCTTCAATAAAACTGATGGTTGAGTTGATAACAAGAAGGCAAACAATACCGACAAAGTCTTGCCAATCTGGTGGCTTTCCACCTCCATTAGCCATTGCGATTGCCATAACGGCTGCAGCTTCCATGACCCACGATAGAGGATTCCACATGAACCCGAGAAACTTGAGTATTTTGCTTTCCTGTGCTCAGTATAAGATATAAAAATCATTAAGCATTTGGAAAGAAACAGAATCCAACATAAGCTTGATCATGATCGTGATTGAAGTATTGAACATACTTTTTTCTCCTCCAATTTGTTGGGTCCGAAAATTTGCAGTCTCGCGGCCCCTTCATCTGAGGTTAGACCTTCTCGGTTACATTTCAATTGTTGAAACACCTCCTCAATCGGTACTTTCTCCTGTAATTATAGGTCGAGAACGGTACCATTCTGTTAGATCCACAGTAATACTAGATAAACTTGTATGATAAACAACAATGGACAACATTGCCATATGTCAGTTGCTTGTGTCATCATGCATGCTTGGATAACACTTATTGTATTTGTTAACTTGTTTAGTTATAATGACTTGTACTCTTTGAAAAAGGTATCATGCAGTGGGTTTGGTCATTGTAGTAATAAAAGAAAAGTTTCAGCTTAATTTACATGCCTTTGATAGTTAGTTAAGACCCGAAAGTATCAAGTAAAGTCACATATGAGCATGCATTTACACATTAAAAATACAAATAATTCAATTAAAGACAAGCAAGTATTAGTTACAAAGTAACAAAATAAGATATTATTAAACCTGCTTTAGATTATCTTAACGTTTATCTTTACTTTATTTGTATATTTATATTCCAAAATTCCATGCGTCTGTTATAGGGTTCAATGATTATGACCCACCACAAAAAAAGATCAGGAAGAGAAATCAAGAATTAAGGTCCACTGAAAATGGGAACAATTCTTTTTTATTTAGAAAATAATTAAAAATAAAGTGTAGGGAAAAACCAAACTATTTACCAAAGGGTTGTCCCCTTTACCACTTTTTGCTAAGGTGGTTTGGACACACACATGGATATGGAACCAGACAGACATGTAACGTGACTGGCCCATCACTTGTTGGTGAGGTTTGGCATATATCCCCATTCCCTTCTCAAATTCATAACTTTAAGATACTTTAGGCTAATTGGGTGCGGTGTGTGTTTGTGTGTCTCGAGGGATGTTACCAAAAATAGTCACATATAAGTGTGCGCACACAATAGTAACACTAATGGTTATAAAAGTGATATCATAAATTCCAAACCAGTAGAGGTGTTCATGGTCCAGTTCGTCTTATATTAACAAAAAAAAAACTTTGGGCTGAACCGTTAACTACGGTTTAGAAAAAAAAATTCAAACGGGCAGGGTTGGTTGGTTGACCGGCTCAGTCTAAATGGTTCGATTGTAGCGGTTAGAACTAGTTTTTTTTTTACTTTTTTATACTGAATGCTGTTTGAATTAATTCAAAAAAACCATATGTAAAATAACCATATGTTTCAGAAAAGAACCAATTTACCTCATCTTTTTTAATTAATTTGTTTTCTTAACGGCTTTTTATTAATACCGTCACCTTTTTTCACTGTACCTACGGTTGGTTACAAAATACAGACCTTATTTAAAGTATCTTTTACAGTTGGAACTTTTTTCTTAAAAGGAAGTTACTATATTTAATAAAGGGAATAGAAATAAGATATAGGAGGTGAGGGAATAGCGTTGGCTAATTAAAAACACTTTACTTTTTCATTCGGTGAAAACAAGAGATGTGAGTAACGTGTAATTATGCTAAAATTCACTAACTTTCTCTCTATTATTCAATTAATTAATATTTTTTATATCATTATCTTGTTCTCTCGTTTATTCATAAAAATTTATAAAATTAAACAGTGTTTTTTTCGTATCTTCGAATAAAAAAAGTAAATTTTTCTTTCTCCTTCAAACCACAACTCCTTGTAATATAAAATGTTGAAATATAATATTGTTTTTTCTAGGAAAGGGAGTAAAACAGAAAAATAAACTATACACATGGGGATGGCTGATTAAAAACAACCCAAACAGAGACATGGAGGGTTGAGTAACGCAAGTTGACTTTCCACTTAACTCAAAATGGCGGGACCCACACAGCCCCCATCCACTCAAAAGACGGCACCTTGGCTCAGAGCAACAAACGGGTGGGTATCACTGACGTACCGAATACCAAAAAAACCCTAAAAGCCAACCAAACCCCACGAGAAAGCAAGGGTACATCGGGTATTCCGTGCCAAAAAAAGTAAAAAATTTGTATTCTTACCAAAAATATACACAAAAGTTAAATTTATTTATTACAACTTTTAACGCTACTAGCTTTGACAAAACATAGGGCTGTTAGGTATTTAAATTTACAACATTTAACGCTACTAGTTTTGAAAAAAATATAGAAGTGTTACATATCTAAATTTAGATGTGAAACTCTTAAATTAAGTTTTGTTGATGTATCAAAATGATGATATTTTAACAAGACATCGAGAAACTACTTTTCCAAGTTTTGCTATTTATGTTAAATATCTGTCAAAGAAAGAACCTTTGATTTGAATGGTAAAATTAGAAAATTCAAAAAAAGTTTCTACCTATTTTATCCAAGTGACATAGCTTTGATGCATATTAACTACAATAATATGATTTTGGGTATCTTTGGGTGTATGATAGCAATCCTAATTACTCTATAATACAAATTAGTGATTTGGCATTTAAATTCTCGTAACATTTGTTTATAAAATGATATAGAAACTATATTTTTTACCTGAGAAACAAAAATCCTAGAAACAAGGTTAGAATAAATTGACCAAAGAAAAACATAAAATAAGATTTAAATTACTTTTCTCTCTCCACACCAATAATTAATTTATCAATTAAACTTAAGATGCTTAGGAAACTAAAACAGTTACGGCATAGAGAATATAATTTATTTGAATATTATTTCTTTAAATAGGTTATAGCGTATAAAATAATATTTTCTATACACAGTAATCTTTTATTCAGATAGAGTGTATGACAATTGTGATGCGTGCAAAAAATAAAGATCATTATATTGTGCAAATTAATGCATACTATTTGTATAATTATAGATCATTTACTTTTTTTACTTTTTTTACTTTTTTATTTAAAAACTAAACAAAAATATAGTACTATCACAACAGAATATATTCAGATTTAATGCCTAACAATATCCGATTTTCCAATGATCTTCTAACAACTTAGCGTAACAATAAATCAAAATTAAAAATATCTAGGATTCTCCTATGTTTCCTCTCTAATTTATTTAAATCATTTTAAAATTTAAATCCTCTACCAATCAGTCAAAGCTAAAGTAACTTAACTTCAAATTGAGTAAACATATTTCCATTGCATGTAAAATTTAAATAAACAAAAAATTTGACCGATTTACCGTTAAGCTCCGTGATAACTGTATAATACATTTGATATACAGTACATAACTGATCGACTTATGTATTTAGTTAAAAGATATAAGAAAAATTTTAATTTGAATATAATAAATATAAACAAAAGGAAACAAATAATTAATTTGTCGATTAGCAAGTAAACCGTACAAAAAAAAATGAAATCATTACTTTAATAATTAAAACGTAACTGATCTCAAAGGAATAACAAAAGGTAGTCAGTGAAGTAAAGTGTGAAGAGAAGAATTCGCATGCTAAAAAAGCAAATCACAAAACAAAATTATCATCAATCTCATGATGCAATTTACTAACAATGACGTTAATCGTGTTCATCACAATCTCAAATCGAATTCAAATCAACATCAAATCAAACCGAAATTCAAGTTAAAAATGACAACAACAACGATCGATCAAAATTCAAAACAGTAGAGAAGAGAAAAGTAAATGAAGAGTCATACCAGATCAACAGTTTCGTTTTTGATCTCTTCGAGACTGAGAGCCTTATCGGTCCCCATGCTTGCAACGGTTGAGAGCAGAAATCACCGTCGATATCGCCGAGAAATGAACGAACGGAGTGATATTAATATGTGACGAAGTGCATCCAATCAGAAGGTTTATGATGTGAGAGAATCAATGGCGTCTGAATTTGTATACAAACTCCAACGAGAGAGAGTGTTAGAGAGAGAGGGAGGGTTTTAGAGGTGAGGGGTATCGAGTGTGCCTTTATACATCACCAGACCTTCTTCCTCCACCTGTTGAAGCCTCCACTTTCATGTTTATTGTATATTATTATTAATTATTATTATTATTATTATTAATTATTATTATTATTATTTTTTTATTTTATTTTTCATTATTATTATTATTATTTTTGCTTTAGTTGGTTCTTTGTTACTTTTATGAAAGACTAAAGTAAATGACTACAAATAAATCGTGTTCCAAGTGAGAAATGAGAAACTTTTTTATTTAATTTTATTTCTAGTTACTCAAGCATGTTTTCTTTGTAGAGTAATAATCATATTGTTTTTTTAGGTTTTGGAAAAAACACATTGTTGAGTAGATGAAAGAAAAATCAAAAAATAAAAATAAAAAAATCATTCATTTTTTTATGTTTAGCTAGTAATTAGATTTGGACGCGTTGCGGCGTGAGTACATTTTAAACCTCGAATTGATTAGTCTAAACGTTATGTGATGTGTTTATATGAAAGCGTACGTTTTCACGTATCCAATTTAACTCAATTGCATTCTAATATTGGATCAAGGTTACCTAAAGCAATCAAATTTTTAATGTACAATCATAACAATCTATATGTGACCAATCATACATAGGAAATGTATCGAAAAAAGCATAAAACATATATAAAGTGAAAACTGACACGTGTAATCAAAAGACATAATCACATCAAGGATTGAAATTTTACTTGTAGCACGTTACGGCGTGGTTGAAACGTACAGTAACTCTAATTTATACAATCAAATGAATACGTGTTATATTTCATCCCACTCGATTTGGAACTAAATTTACTACGAAACGTAGAGCAACCAGAAACATACACAAAATAGGCACGAAAACATACTATATTTTATCTGACTTGTTTCCATTAAAAAGTACTTCGAAACGTATAGCAAACTTGAATTTATACTAACACGTGCATAAAACACGCATATTAAAATAGTTTTTTTAAGTAAAAGAACGTAAGAGCCAAATGCACAAAATGGAGTAATAATGCATAGGTTAAAAATGCAAATTTTAAATTTTGTTGTAAAACTTATAAAATGAAGTAGTAGTTAAGAGGTTACATAAAGTAGCATTCTAAGGGTTAAAATTATGATTTTCAAAAGTTAAGGAAGTGTAAAAATAAAAAACGGTTAAAAGTGCAAATGTCCAAAGTGGAGGGGGTCGATGGGTAATCCCACCGACTTTCGTCTTGAAGATTATAGATAATAGGTTATGATCTATTTGTATTTGATCCGTACACTATATGTTTGTTTTTAAAAAAGATAAACTATTAGTGAACCTAATTTAAGTTCGTATTTAAATCTTGGGTTGAGTTATAATACAAATGGATTTAAAAATAAGAAGTGTAAGAAGCCACTATAAGTGATAAGTGTTTAAGAAGGAATCAAGTGGAAATGATAATTTTGTCAAAGAGAATAAAAAGATTATGCGCACGCAAGTCACATGTTATTTCCCCACATTCTTTAAACATCCGTAACTTTTTTATACATTATTTGTTTTCTTAAGATATTATATCATAAAATAAGCGTCTTTTTATCTTTAATATGAGTACACAACGGACATAACGTATAACACAATGAGAAAACCCAAATTCCGTATTAAACAACGTACATAACGTAAAAGACAATGAGTATCAAACTAAAAAACAATTGAAAGTAGACCAAAAGCACAATCGATGACAACAGATAAAAGACACAATGGACATAACGTAAAAGACGTTGAGTATCCAACTAAACACACAATGGAAAGTAGACTAAAAACACAATTAATGACATCAAATAAAAGACACAATTGATGACAACAGGTAAAAGACACAATGGACAACAAACTAAAATACAATGAACAACAGATCAAAACATAATGAACAACGAAACAAAAGAACAATGGACAACATATTAAAACACAATGGATAGCAAAATAAACACAATGACCAGAACCTATAACACAATGTATAGAAAACCCAAATATAACAACATCTTCATTATATCATACATTGTGTTATAAGTTCCTATATATATACAATAGACATAACCCATATTAACATTGTGTTATAAGTGTTGACGATAACACAATGTATAGAAGCCTGAGTAAAAAACTAAGAACCAAAACCTAGTTGAAAGACACAATAACACAATACAAAGAAAAACAGTAAAATGAATTTTTTATTTTATTTTTATTTAGTAATATGATACTCATATTAAAGATATAACAATGCCCCTTATTACAATGATTTAAAAAAACAAATGTCCGTATAAAAAATTTATGAACGTTTTAAATTGATTGAGGGGTGGGGGGGTGGCATATGTCTTATATGTGTAGAAAGAAAGTCAATAAATGTAGGATTCTCTTTATGTCCTTTCATTATTTTATTTTCTCTAAAACTAATTTCAACCCTCCAAATCTAAGATCAATGGACAAAAATCTTTCTTACCATTCTTATTTATGTTGTCCTTTATATTTGATCCTAATCTTTAATGTTTATAGTTTTAATAATTTGTAATAATTATGTTTGATGATATACCGAAGTGAGTTTAAATAAGAATTAGGATACCGAAGTGAGTTTATATAAGAATTACGAAATAAAAAGGAACTATTTTATACAGTTCAATATATGTATTTGTGAGCAAATATGAATGTATGATAGGGGTGTGCAAAATTATTTGTAAACGAAAAAAAATCAAAAATCTATCCATACTCGTAATCGAAAAAAATGAATGTATGTCTTTTTTGTTATCCGGTTTGATTCCTAACCATATTCGAATTTCTTATTTAGCTATTAGTTCCACAATTTTTGCTTGTTAGCAGTTCGTGTAATTGATTGGAAAGGAAATACGTAACAAAACTAATGTGATTTTTTTAAAAGAAAGAAATATCCAAGTTATAGAAAAATGAGAATATGTTGACGTATAAAAAATGAAATGTGTCAAATAATCATGTTCTCATGGTCGTGGGACATCTTTGATACTATTTGTTACGGACTCATTTCTAGATATAGTTAGACGTCCTTAAATCTACAAGTACTTACCATTTTGTCTCACATATGATCGGGAAATCAAGATTCATTATTTTCATCTTGACTTGGTCTAATTAGGAGAGTGGTCAAAATTTCATTTTTATGTCCTTTCTTTATTTTATTTTCTCTAAAACTAATCTCAACCCCCCAAATCTAAAATCAATGGACAAAAATCTTTCTTACCATTCTTATTTATGTTGTCCTTTATATTTGATCCTAATCTTTAATGTTTATAATTTTAATAATTTGTAATAATAATGTTTGATGGTATACCGAAGTGAATTAAATAAGAATTATGATACCGAAGTGAATTAAATAAGAATTATGATACCGAAGTGAATTTAAATAATAATTATGAAATAAAAAGGAACTAGTTTATACGGTTTAGTATATGTATTTGTGAGCAAATATGAATGTATGATAGGGGTGTGCAAAATTATTTGTAAACAAAAAAAAATCAAAAATCTATCCATACTCGTAATCGAAAAAATGGACGTAGGTCTTTTTTGTGATCCGGTTTGATTCCTAACCATATCCGAATTTCTTATTTAGCTATTGGTTCCACAATTTTTGCTTGTTAGCACTTTGTGTAATTGGTTGGAAAGCAAAATATGTAACAAAACTAATATGATTTTTTAAAAGAAAGAAATATCCAAGTTATAGAAAAACTGAGAATGTGTTGACGTATAAAAAATGAAATGTGTCACATAATCATGTTCTCATGGTCGTGGGACATCTTTGATACTATTTGTTATGGACTCATTTCTAAATATAGTTAGACGTCCTTGAATTTACAAGTTAACCATTTTGTCTCACATATGATCGGGAATTCAAGATTCATTATTTTCATCTTGACTTGGTCTAATTAGGTGAGTGGTCAAAATTTCATTTTTATGTCCTTTCATTATTTTATTTTCTCTAAAACTAATTACAAACCTCCAAATCTAAGATCAATGGACAAAAATCTTTCTTACCATTCCTATTTATGTTTTTTCCTTTATATTTGATCCTAATCTTTAATGTTTATAATTTTAATAATTTGTAATAATAATGTTTGATAGTATACCGAAGTGAGTTTAAATAAGAATTATGATCCGAAGTGAGTTTATATAAGAATTATGAAATAAAAAGGAACTATTTTATACAGTATATGTATTTGTGAGCAAATATGAATGTATGATAGGGGTGTGCAAAATTATTTGTAAACGAAAAAAAATCAAAAATCTATCCATACTCGTAATCGAAAAAAAATGAATGTAGGTCTTTTTTGTTATCCGGTTTGATTCCTAACCATATTCGAATTTCTTATTTAGCTACTGGTTCCACAATTTTTGCTTGTTAGCAGTTTGTGTAATTGGATGGAAAGGAAAATACGTAACAAAACTAATGTGATTTTTTTTAAATGAAAGAAATATCCAAGTTATAGAAAAATGAGAATATGTTGACGTATAAAAAATGAAATGTGTCACATAATCATGTTCTCATGTTCGTGGGACATCTTTGATACTATTTGTTATGGAATCACTTCTAGATATAGTTAGACGTCCTTAAATCTATAAGTACTTACCATTTTGTCTCACATATGATCGGGAAGTCAAGATTCATTATTTTCATCTTGACTTGGTTTAATTAGGAGAGTGGTGAATAAATGTAGGATTCTCTTTATGTCCTTTCATTATTTTATTTTCTCTAAAACTAATTTCAACCCTCCAAATCTAAGATCAATGGACAAAAATCTTTCTTACCATTCTTATTTATGTTGTCCTTTATATTTGATCCTAATCTTTAATGTTTATAATTTTAATAATTTGTAATAATAATGTTTGATGGTATACCGAAGTGAGTTAAAATAAGAATTATAGTTTATATAAGAATTATAAAATAAGAAGAAACTATTATATACGGTTCAGTATATGTATTTGTGAGCAAATATAAATGTATGATAGGGTGTGCTAAATTATTTGTAAACGAAAAAAAATCAAAAATCTATCCATACTCATAATCGAAAAAAATGTACGTAGGTCTTTTTGGTTATCCGGTTTGATTCCTAACCATATCCTAATTTCTTAGTTAGCTATTAGTTCCACAATTTTTTGCTTGTTAGCAGTTTGTGTAATTGGTTGGAAAGGAAAATACATAACAAAACTAATGTGATTTTTTAAAAGAAGAAATATCCAAGTTATAGAAAAATGAGAAAATGTTGACGTATAAAAAATGAAATGATTCACATAATCATGTTTTCATGGTCGTGGGACATCTTTGATACTATTTGTTACGGACTCATTTCTAAATATAGTTAGACGTCTTTGAATCTACAAGTACTTACCATTTTGTCTCACATATGATCGGGAATTCAAGATTCATTATTTTCATCTTGACTTGGTCTAATTAGGAGAGTGGTCAAATTTCATTTTTATGTCCTTTCATTATTTTATTTTCTCTAAAACTAATCTCAACCCTCCAAATCTAAGATCAATGGACAAAAATCTTTCTTACCATTCTTATTTATGTTGTCCTTTATATTTGATCCTAATCTTTAATGTTTATAATTTTAATAATTTGTAATAATAATGTTTGATGGTATACCGAAGTGAGTTTAAATAAGAATTATGATACCGAAGTGAGTTTATATAAGAATTATAAAATAAGAAGAAACTATTATATACGGTTCAGTATATGTATTTGTGAGCAAATATAAATGTATGATAGGGTGTGCTAAATTATTTGTAAACGAAAAAAATCAAAAATCTATCCATACTCATAATCGAAAAAAATGTACGTAGGTCTTTTTGGTTATCCGGTTTGATTCCTAACCATATCCTAATTTCTTAGTTAGCTATTAGTTCCACAATTTTTTGCTTGTTAGCAGTTTGTGTAATTGGTTGGAAAGGAAAATAACATAAAAACTAATGTGATTTTTTAAAAGAAGAAATATCCAAGTTATAGAAAAATGAGAAAATGTTGACGTATAAAAAATGAAATGATTCACATAATCATGTTTTCATGGTCGTGGGACATCTTTGATACTATTTGTTACGGACTCATTTCTAAATATAGTTAGACGTCTTTGAATCTACAAGTACTTACCATTTTGTCTCACATATGATCGGGAATTCAAGATTCATTATTTTCATCTTGACTTGGTCTAATTAGGAGAGTGGTCAAATTTCATTTTTATATCCTTTTATTATTTTATTTTCTCTAAAACTAATCTCAACCCTCCAAATCTAAGATCAATGGATAAAAATCTTTCTTACCATTCCTATTTATGTTGTCCTTTATATTTGATCCTAATCTTTAATGTTTATAATTTTAATAGTTTGTAATAATAATGTTTGATGGTATACCGAAGTGAGTTTAAATAAGAATATGATACCAAGTGGTTTATATAAGAATTATGAAATAAAAAGGAACTATTTTATACGTTCAGTAGTGTATTTGTGAGCAAATATGAATGTATGATAGGGGTGTGCAAAATTACTTGTAACGAAAAACAAATCAAAAATCTATCCATACTCGTAATCGAAAAAAATGGACGTAAGGTCTTTTTTGTTATCCGGTTTTGATTCCTAACCATATCCGGATTCTTATTTAGCTATTGGTTCCACAATTTTTGCTTGTTAGCAGTTTGTGTAATCGGTTGAAAGGAAAATACGTAACAAAACTAATGTGATTTTTAAAAGAAAGAAATATCCAAGTTTTAGAAAAATGAGAATACGTTGACGTATAAAAAATGAAATGTGTCACATAATCATGTTCCCATGGTCGTGGGACATCTTTGATACTATTTGATTACGGACTCATTTCTAAATAAGTTAGACGTCCTTAATCTACAAGTACTTACCATTTTGTCTCATATATGAATCGGGAAGTCAAGATTCATTATTTTCATCTTGACTTGGTCTAATTAGGAGAGTGGTCAATAAATGTAGGATTCTTTTTATGTCCTTTCATTATTATATTTTCTCTAGAAACTAATCTCAACCCTTCAAATCTAAGATCAATGGACAAAAATTTTCTTACCATTCTTATTTATGTTGTCCTTTATATTTGATCTAATCTTTATGTTTATAATTTTAATAATTGTAATAATAATGATTGACGGTATACCGAAGTGAGTTTAAATAAGAATTATGATACCGAAGTGAATTTATATAAGAATTATGAAATAAGAAGGAACTATTTTATACGGTTCAGTATATGTATTTGTGAGCAAATATGAATGTATGATGGGTGTCAAAATTATTTGTAAACAAAAAAAAAATCAAAAATCTATCCATACTCGTAATCGAAAAAAATGAACGTAGTCTTTTTTGTTATCCGGTTTAATTCCTAACCATATCCGAATTTTTATTTAGCTATTGGTTCCACAATTTTTGCTTGTTAGCAGTTTGTGTAATTGGTTGGAAATCAAAATACATAACAAAACTAATGTGATTTTTTAAAAGAATGAAATATCATGTTATAGAAAAATAGAATATGTTGACGTATAAAAAATAAATTCACAATAATCATGTTCTCATGGTCGTGGGACATCTTTGATACTATTGATACGGACTCTTTCTAATTATAGTTAGACGTCCTTAAATCTACAAGTACTTACCATTTGTCTCATATATGATCGGGAAGTCAAGATTCTTATTTTCATCTTGACTTGGTCTAATTAGGAGAGTGGTCAATAAATGTAGGATTCTTTTTATGTTCTTTCATTATTTTATTTTCTTAAAACTAATCTCAACCCTACAAATAAGATCAATGGACAAAAATCTTTCTTACCATTCTTATTTATGTTGTCCTTTATATTTGATCCTAATCTTTAATGTTTTTAAGTTTAATAATTTGTAATAATAATGTTTGATGGTATACCGAAGTGAGTTTAAATATATGTATTTGTGTGCAAATATGAATGTATGATAGGGGTGTGCAAAATTATTTGTGAACGAAAAAAATCAAATATCTATCCATACTCGTAATCGAAAAAAATGAACGTAGGTCTTTTTTGTTATCCGGTTTAATTCCTAACCATATTAGAATTTCTTATTTAGCTATTGGTTCCACAATTTTTGCTTGTTAGCAGTTTGTGTAATTGGTTGGAAAGGAAAATACGTAACAAAACTAATGTGATTTTTTAAAAGAAAGAAATATCCAAGTTATAGAAAAATGAGAATATGTTGACGTATAAAAAATGAAATGTGTCACATAATCATGTTCTCATGGTCGTGGGACATCTTTGATACTATTTGTTCCGGACTCATTTCTAAATATAGTTAGACGTCCTTGAATCTACAAGTACTTACCTTTTTGTCTCACATAAGATCGGGAATTCAAGATTATTATTTTCATCTTTTCTTGGTCTAATTAGGAGAGTGGTCAAAATTTCATTTTTATGTCCTTTCATTATTTTATTCTCTAAAACTAATCTCAACCCTACAAATCTAAGATCAATGGACAAAAATCTTTCTTACCATTCTTATTTATGTTGTCCTTTATATTTGATCCTAATCTTTAATGTTTATAATTTTAATAATTTGTAATAATAATGTTTGATGGTATACCGAAGTGAATTTAAAAAGAATTATGATACCGAAGTGAGTTTATATAAGAATTATGAAATAAAAAGGAACTATTTTATACGGTTTAGTATATGTATTTGTGAGCAAATATGAATGTATGATAGGGGTGTTTAAAATTATTTGTAAACAAAAAAAAAATCAAAAATCTATCCATACTCGTAATCGAAAAAAATGGACGAAGGTGTTTTTTGTTATCCGGTTTGATTCCTAACCATATCCGAATTTCTTATTTAGCTATTGGTTCCACAATTTTTGCTTGTTAGCAGTTTGTGTAATTGGTTGGAAAGGAAAATACGTAACAAAACTAATGTGATTTTTTAAAAGAACGAAATATCCAAGTTATAGAAAAATGAGAATATGTTGACGTATAAAAAATGAAATGTGTCACCTAATCATGTTCTCATGGTCGTGGGACATCTTTGATACTATTTGTTCCGGACTCATCTAAATATAGTTAGACGTCCTTGAATCTACAAGTACTTACCATTTTGTCTCACATATGATCGGCAATTCAAGATTCATTATTTTCATCTTGACTTGGTCTAATTAGGAGAGTGGTCAATAAATGTAGGATTCTTTTTATGTCCTTTCATTATTTTATTTTCTCTAAAACTAATCTCAACCCTTCAAATCTAAGATCAATGGATAAAAATCTTTCTTACCATTCTTATTTATGTTACTCTTTATATTTGATCATAATTTTTAATGTTTATAATTTTAATAATTTTTAATAATAATGTTTGATGGTATACCGAAGTGAGTTTAAATAAGAATTATGACACCGAAGTGAGTTTATATAAGAATTATAAAATAAGAAGGTACTATTTTATACGGTTCAGTATATGTATTTGTGAGCAAATATGAATGTATGATGAGGGTGTGCAAAATTATTTGTAAACGAAAAAAATCAAAAGCTATCCATACTCGTAATGAAAAAAATGAACGTAGGTCTTTTTTGTTATCCGGTTTGATTCCTAACCATATCCGAATTTCTTATTTAGCTATTGGTTCCATAATTTTTTCTTGTTAGCAGTTTGTGTAATTGGTTGGAAAGGAAAATACGTAACAAAACTAATGTGATTTTTTTAAAAAGAAATATCCAAGTTATAGAAAAATGAGAATATGTTGACGTATAAAAAATGAAATGTGTCACATAATCATGTTCTCATGGTCGTGGGATATCTTTGATACTATTTGTTACGGACTCATTTCTAAATATAGTTAGACGTCCTTGAATCTAGAAGTACTTACCATTTTGTCTCACATATGATCGGGAATTCAAGATTCATTATTTTCATCTTGACTTGGTCTAATTAGGAGAGTGGTCAATAAATGTAGGATTCTTTTTATGAATCTCAACCCTCCAAATCTAAGATCAATAGACAAAAATCTTTCTTACCATTCTTATTTATGTTGTCCTTTATTTTTGATCCTAATCTTTAATGTTTATAATTTTAATAATTTGTAATAATAATGTTTGATGGTATACCGAAGTGAGTTTAAATAAGAATTATGATACCGAACTGAGTTTTATATAAGAATTATAAAATAAGAAGAAACTATTTTATACGGTTAAGTATATGTATTTGTGAGCAAATATAAATGTATGATAGGGGTGTGCAAAATTATTTGTAAACGAAAAAAAATCAAAAATCTATCCATACTCGTAATCGAAAAAAATGAACGTAGGTCTTTTTTGTTATCCGGTTTGATTCCTAACCATATCCGAATTTCTTATTTAGCTATTAGTTTCACAATTTTTTGCTTGTTAGCAGTTTGTGTAATTGGTTGGAAAGGAAAATACGTAACAAAACTAATGTGATTTTTTAAAAGAAGAAATATCCAAGTTATAGAAAAATGAGAAAATGTTGACGTATAAAAAATGAAATGTGTCACATAATCATGTTCTCAGGGTCGTGGACATCTTTGATACTATTTGTTACGGACTCATTTCTAAATATCGTTAGACGTCTTTGAATCTACAAGTAATTACCATTTTGTCTCACATATGATCGGGAATTCAGGATTCATTATTTTCATCTTGACTTGGTCTAATTAGGAGTGGTCAAAATTTCATTTTTATGTCCTTTTATTATTTTATTTTCTCTAAAACTAATCTCAACCCTCAAAATCTAAGATCAATGGACAAAAATCTTGCTTACCATTCTTATTTATGTTGTCCTTTATATTTGATCCTAATCTTTAATGTTTATATTTTTAATAATTTGTAATAATAATGTTTGACGGTATACCGAAGTGAGTTTATAAGAATATGATACCGAAGTGAGTTTATATAAGAATTATGAAATAAAAAGGAACTTTTTTATACAGTTCAGTATATGTATTTGTGAGCAAATATGGTGTATGATAGGGGTGTGCAAAATTACTTGTAGGCGAAAAAATTAAAAAATCTATCCATACTCGTAATCGAAAAAATGGACGTAAGTCTTTTTTGTTATCCGGTTTGATTCCTAACCATATCTGAATTTTTTATTTAGCTATTGGTTCCACAATTTTTGCTTGTAAGCAGTTTGTGTAATTGGTTGAAAAGGAAAATACGTAACAAAACTAATGTGATTTTTTAAAAGAAAGAAATATCCATGTTATAGAAAAATGAGAATACGTTGACGTATAAAAATGAAATGTGTCACATAATCATGTTCTCATGGTCGTGGGACATCTTTGATACTATTTGTTATGGACTCATTTCTAAATATAGTTAGACGTCCATAAATCTACAAGTACTTACCATTTTGTCTCACATATGATCGGGAAGTCAAGATTCATTAGTTTCATCTTGACTTGGTCTAATTAGGAGAGTGGTCAATAAATGTAGGATTCTTTTTATGTCCTTTCATTATTTTATTTTCTCTAAAACTGATCTCAACTCTCCAAATCTAAGATCAATGGACAAAAATCTTTCTTACCATTCTTATTTATGTTGTCCTTGATATTTGATCCTAATCTTTAATTTTTAAAATTTTAATAATTTGTAATAATAATGTTTAATGGTATACTGAAGTGAGTTTAAATAAGAATTATGATACCGAAATGAGTTTATATAAGAATTATAAAATAAGAAGGAACTGTTTTATACGATTTAGTATATGTATTTGTGAGCAAATACGAATGTATGATAGGGGTGTGCAAAATTATTTGTAAACAAAAAAAAAATCAAAAATATTCCATACTCGTAATAAAAAAAATGGACGTAGCTCTTTTTTGTTATTCGGTTTGATTCCTAACCATATCCGAATTTCTTATTTAGCTATTGGTTCCACAATTTTTGCTTGTTAGCGGTTTGTGTAATTGGTTGGAAAGCAAAATACGTAACAAAACTAATATGATTTTTTAATAGAAAGAAATATCCAAGTTATAGAAAAATGAGAATATGTTGACGTATAAAAAATGATATGTGTCACATAATCATGTTCTCATGGTCGTGGGACCTCTTTGATAATATTTGTTACGGACTCATTTCTAAATATAGTTAGACGTCCTTGAATCTACAAGTACTTACCATTTTGTCTCACATATGATTGGGAATTCAAGATTCATTATTTTCATCTTGACTTGGTCTAATAAGGAGAGTGGTCAAAATTTCATTTTTATGTCCTTTCATTATTTTATTTTCTGTTAAACTAATCTCAACCCTTCAAATCTAAGATCAATGGACAAAAATCTTTCTTACCATTCTTATTTATGTTGTCCTTTATATTTGATCCTAATCTTTAATGTTTATAATTTTAATAATTTGTAATAATAATGTTTGATGGTATACCGAAGTGAGTTTAAATAAGAATTATGATACCGAAGTGAGTTTATATAAGAATTATAAAATAAGAAGGAACTATTTTATACGGTTCAGTATATGTATTTGTGAGCAAATATAAATGTATGATAGGGGTGTGCAAAATTATTTGTAAACGAAAAAAAATCAAAAATCTATCCATACTCGTAATCGAAAAAATGAACGTAGGTCTTTTTTGTTATCCGGTTTGATTCGTAACCATATCCGAATTTCTTATTTAGCTATTGGTTCCACAATTTTTGCTTGTTAGCAGTTTGTGTAATTTGTTGGAAAGCAAAATACGTAACAAAAGTAATATGATTTTTTAAAAGAAAGAAATATCCTAGTTATAGAAAAATGAGAATATGTTGACGTATAAAAATTGAAATGTTTCGCATAATCATGTTCTCATGGTCGTGGGACATCTTGGATACTATTTGTTATTGACTCATTTCTAAATATAGTTAGACATCCTTGAATCTAGAAGTACTTACCATTTTGTCTCACATATGATCGGGAATTCAAGATTCATTATTTTCATCTTGACTTGGTCTAATTAGGAGAGTGGTCAAAATTTCATTTTTATGTCCTTTCATAATTTTATTTTCTCTAAAACTAATCTCAACCCTCCAAATCTAAGATCAATAGACAAAAATCTTTCTTACCATTCTTATTTTTGTTGTCCTTTATATTTGATCTCAATCTTTAATGTTTATAATTTTGATAATTTGTAATAATAATGTTTGTTGGTATACCGAAGTGAATTTAAATAAGAATTGTGATACCGAAGTGAGTTTATATAAGAATTATGAAATAAAAAGGAACTATTTTATACGGTTTAGTATATGTTTTTGTGAGCAAATATGAATGTATGATAGCGGTGTGCAAAATTATTTGTAAACAAAAAAAAAATCAAAAATATATCTATACTCGTAATTGAAAAAAATGGACGTAGGTCTTTTTTGTTATCCGGTTTGATTCCTAACCATATCCGACTTTCTTATTTAGCTATTGGTTCCACAATTTTTGGTTGTTAGCAGTTTGTGTAATTGGTTGGAAAGCAAAATACGTAACAAAATTAATATGATTTTTTAAAAGAAAGAAATATCCAAGTTATAGAAAAATGAGAATATGTTGACGTATAAAAAATGAAATGTTTCGCATAATCATGTTCTTATGGTCGTGGGACATCTTGGATACTATTTGTTACGGACTCATTTCTAAATATAGTTAGACATCCTTGAATCTAGAAGTACTTACCATTTTGTCTCACATATGATCGGGAATTCAAGATTCATTATTTTCATCTTGACTTGGTCTTATTAGGAGAGTTGTCAATAAATGTAGGATTCTTTTTATGTCCTTTCATTATTTTATTTTCTCTAAAACTAATCTCAATCCTCCAAATCTAAGATCAATGGACAAAAATCTTTCTTACCATTCTTATTTATGTTGTCCTTCAATATTTGATCCTAATCTTTAATGTTTATAATTTTAATAATTTGTAATAATAATGTTTGATGTATACCGAAGTGAGTTTAAATAAGAATTTGATACCGAAGTGAGTTTATATAAGAATTATAAAATAAGAAGGAACCTATTTTATACGGTTCAGTATATGTATTTGTGAGCAAATATGAAATGTATGATAGGGGTGTGCAAAATTATTTGTAAACGAAAAAAAAAATCAAAATCTATCCATACTCGTAATCGAAAAAAATGGACGTAGGTCTTTTTTGTTATCCGGTTTTATTCCTAACCATATCCGAATTTCTTATTTAGCTATTGGTTCCACAATTTTTGGTTGTTAGCATTTGTGTAATTGCTTGGAAAGGAAAATACGTAACAAAACTAATGTGATTTTTTAAAAGTAAGAAATATCCAAGTTATAGAAAAATGAGAATATGTTGACGTATAAAAAATGAAATGTGTCACATAATCATGTTCTCATGGTCGTGGGACATCTTTGATACTATTTGTTACGGACTCATTTCTAAATATAGTTAGACGTCCTTAAATCTACAAGTACTTACCATTTTGTCTCACATATGATTGGAAAGTCAAGATTCATTATTTTCATCTTGACTTGGTCTAATTAGGAGAATGGTCAATAAATGTAGGATTCTTTTTATGTACTTTCATTATTTTATTTTCTCTAAAACTAATCTCAACCATCCAAATCTAAGATCAATGGACAAAAATCTTTCTTACCATTCTTATTTATGTTGTCCTTTATATTTGATCCTAATCTTTAATGTTTATAATTTTAATAATTTGTAATAATAATGTTTGATGGTATACCGTAGTGAGTTTAAATAAGAATTATGATACCAAAGTGAGTTTATATAAGAATTATGAAATAAAAAGGAACTATTTTATAAGGTTCAGTCTATGTATTTGTGAGCAAATATGAATGTATGATAGGGGTGTGCAAAATTATTTGTAAACAAAAAAACATCAAAAATATATCCATACTCCTAATCGAAAAAATGGACGTAGGTCTTTTTTTTTATCCGGTTTGATTCCTAACCATATCCGACTTTCTTATTTAGCTATTGGTTCCACAATTTTAACTTGTTAGCAGTTTGTGTAATTGGTTGGAAAGCAAAATACGTAACAAAACTAATATGATTTTTTAAAAGAAATAAATATCCAAGTTATAGAAAAATGAGAATATGTTGACTTATGAAAATGAAATGTGTCACATAATCATGTTCTCATGGTTGTGGGACATCTTTGATACTATTTGTTACGGACTCATTTCTTAATATAGTTAGACGTCCTTGAATTTACAAGTACTTACCATTTTGTCTCACATAAGATCGGGAATTCAAGATTCATTATTTTCATCTTAACTTGGTCTAATTAGGAGAGTGGTCAAAATTTCATTTTTATGTCCTTTCATTATTTTATTTTCTCTAAAACTAATCTCAACCCTCCAAATTTAAGATCGATGGACAAAAATCTTTCTTACCATTCCTATTTATGTTGTCCTTTATATTTGATCCTAATCTTTAATGTTTATAATTTTAATAATTTGTAATAGTAATGTTTGATAGTATACCGAAGTGAGTTTGAATAAGAATTTTGATACCAAAGTGAGTTTATATAAGAATTACGAAATAAAAAGGAACTATTTTATACGGTTCAGTATATGTATTTGTGAGCAAATATGAATGTATGATAGGGATGTGCAAAATTATTTGTAAACGAAAAAAATCAAAATATATCCATACTCGTAATCGAAAAAAATGGACGTAGGTCTTTTTTGTTATCCGGTTTGATTCCTAACCATTTCCGGATTTCTTATTTAGCTATTGGTTCCACAATTTTTGCTTGTTAGCAGTTTGTGTAATTGGTTGGAAAGGAAAATACGTAACAAAACTAATGTGATTTTTTAAAAGAAAGAAATATCCGAGTTATAGAAAAATGAGAATAAGTTGACGTATAAAAAATGAAATGTGTCACACAATCATGTTCTCATGGTCGTGGGACATCTTTGATACTATTTTTTACGGACTCATTTCTAAATATAGTTAAACGTCCTTAAATCTACAAGTACTTACCATTTTGTCTCACATATGTTCGGGAATTCAAGATTCATTATTTTCATCTTGACTTGGTCTAATTAGGAGAGTGGTCAAAATTTCATTTTTATGTCCTTTCATTATTTTATTTTCTCTAAAACTAATCTCAACCCTCCAAATTTAAGATCGATGGACAAAAATCTTTCTTACCATTCCTATTTATGTTGTCCTTTATATTTGATCATAATCTTTAATGTTTATAATTTTAATAATTTGTAATAATAATGTTTGATGGTATACCGAAGTGAGTTTGAATAAGAATTATGATACCAAAGTGAGTTTATATAAGAATTATGAAATAAAAAGGAACTATTTTATACGGTTCAGTATATGTATTTGTGAGCAAATATGAATGTATGATAGGGGTGTGCAAAATTATTTGTAAACGAAAAAAATCAAAAATATATCCATTCTCGTAATCGAAAAAAATGGACGTAGGTCTTTTTTGTTATCTGGTTTGATTCCCAACCATATCCGAATTTCTTATTTAGCTATTGGTTCCACAATTTTTGCTTGTTAGCAGTTTGTGTAATTGGTTGGAAAGGAAAATACGTAACAAAACTAATGTGATTTTTTTAAAAGAAAGAAATATCCAAGTTATAGAAAAATGAGAATATGTTGACGTATAAAAAATGAAATGTGTCACATAATCATGTTCTCATGGTTGTGGGACATCTTTGATACTATTTGTTATGGACTCATTTCTAAATATAGTTAGACGTCCTTGAATCTACAAGTACTTACCATTTTGTCTACATATGATCGGAAATTCAAATTTCATTATTTTCATCTTGAGTTGGTCTAATTAGGAGAGTGGTCAATAAATGTAGGATTCATTTTATATCCTTTCATTATTTTATTTTCTCTAAAACTAATCTCAACCCTGTAAATCTAAGGTCAATGGACAAAAATCTTTCTTACCATTCTTATTTATGTTGTCCTTTATATTTGATCCTAATCTTTAATGTTTATAATTTTAATAATTTTTAATAATAATGCTTGAATGTATACCGAAGTAAGTTTATATAAGAATTATGATACCGAAGTGAGTTTATATAAGAATTATGAAATAGAAAGGAACTATTTTATACGTTTCTATTTGTGAGAAAATATGAATGTATGATAGGGGTGTGCAAAATTATTTGTAAACGAAAAAAATCAAAAATCTATCCATATCATAATCGAAAAAAATGGAAACATAGGTCTTTTTTGTTATCCGGTTTGATTCCTAACCATATCCGAATTTCTTATTTAGCTATTGGTTCCACAATTTTTGCTTGTTAGCAGTTTGTGTAATTGGTTGTAAAGGACAATACGTAACAAAACTAATGTGATTTTTTAAAAGAAAGAAATATCCAAAGTTATAGAAAAATGAGAATATGTTGACGTATAAAAATGAAATGTGTCACATAATCATGTTCTCATGGTCGTGGGACATCTTTGATACTATTTGTTACGGACTCATTCTAAATATATTTAGACGTCCTTGAATCTACAAGTACTTACCATTTTGTCTCACATATGATCGGAATTCAAGATTCATTATCTTCATCTTGACTTGGTCTAATTAGAGAGTAGTCAAAATTTCATTTTTTTTTTGTTAGGAAAGGTGAATCCATGATACATTCATGTAGAATGAAACTAACACCTACAAAGTCATCACCAATGATGGCTTTAAATGATGTGGTATTTGCTTCTTATTGCAGTTAGCAGTTCCTCGAGCTACAAAGTCATCACCAACGATGGATTTAAATGATGTGGTATTTGCTCCTTATTGCACTTAGCAATTCCTCCATAATCCACACCTCATAATCTACTTTAATTATATGCTCGTATTTTGTTTCAATACCCCCACCCCCAACATACCTTTGTCCTTTTCAACAATATTTACGTTTTTAAGGGTAAGTATTATTCACAACGTGTCACACTCCGGATTGCCAACCCGAAATCCATACACGGTGGGCCGGTTGGGGAATATCGTGACGTAAGTTGATAACATCATAGTCAATTAAACACGGCACAACGGAAGTCTTGGAGTAAAATTACTATTAAAAACCGAATGTTCGAAAATACAAAATAATATACAGGCTCGTAATATAAGATCCACAGGCGGAATACAAAACAGAATTTAAGGCAGATCTAAGGATTTACAAGATCCTCTTATCACTATCGAGCAGCTTCCGGCCTATTTCGTATTGTACCTGCAACTTAGCCTTTGGACGATACGTCAGCTTACGCTGTAATACACGCAATGACTCATTTTGAAAACTTTAAAATGATTTTTAGGTGCAAACGGCACAAAATCTTTTATTAATTTGGGAAAGTTGATCTTGCAACCTTGTATCAGATTCACATGTTTGTCAATACATACAGGACACAGTATAGAAACCGAGACATGATTAAATACGCACCAATTACGAACTCACGAAAGAGTTATCCCCAACGTCTTGGGTAATTTGCATATGAGCATCTGACAGGTGTATGCCTACACCCCGTGCTAAGGTCGTGACCAATAACTAATGTATTGAGCCGAGGATATTCAGGACACGGTAATTTAACCCCGATGTTTAAGTTATCAAACAATACTGATTAAAACGAAATACGGGGTTTTTCTAGCCACAAAAAGGCATTCGATTGACCCCATTTTGGACCAAACGATAATAATTTACCGTATCCCAAGCCCGTATAGGGAAAATAAGTCGAGAGTATTTACCTGAGCTAGTCTTCTTCTTTTATTTTTAAATAACTCAGCCGTATACAAAAGTACAAGTGCATATAACATTTACCGACAAGGCTCTAGTCTGGATTATGGCATTAGCTAGCCAATTAAATACTAAGGGTCTTATAAACCGAAAGTGTACATGATCATTACATATAACGCTTGATTAAACGATGATCGGATAGAATGTAGTTTAATCCCGACAAGTACTTGACTTGTATAATATGGGTAAACAATTAACATTCTGGATTTTGAGATTAAAATGATAAGGTTAAACCCGTTTTGGTTGAATTGTTACGTATAATCAACCGTATGCTTATAAGTGATAATGGGTAACCGGATAAGTCATGGACAAGTTCTATATGCCATTATATTTTAAATAAGTTAAAATATCAGTAGCATATTAACTTATATGCCCGTTAAGGTTTTAAAACGAAACTATGACTCATAAGGGCATTTCGGTAATTATATACCGTATAAAGGAACTTGAATATATTTTAAGTTTATAATCATAAGTATTCTGGAAAAATATTTTATTTATGATATAATATCAGTAGGATATCAATTATATGTGTATTTATCTTTTATGACCAAACTATGCACCGAAGGGGCATTATGGTCATTTTACACATAGTTTATGAATTATTTGGGATTCTGAGTTTATAACATATACCTACTTTAAATATGTTTAAAAATAAGTTTTAAAATCAGTAGGTATCAAGTCTTGGTCAATAATATGGTTTAAAACCATACTATGCACCGAAACAGTGCTTATGTCGTAATATGACGTTTTATGCGATGTTTAATGAAAACTGACATTATGTAGATTAAAATATCTTAGATATGTTATTTAATATAACATATTAGTAGGTAAAAGATCTACCTTGAAAAGGTTTGATTAAAACCATTTATGAGCCACAAGGGCTAAAATCGTCATTTATCGACATAGTTTAAGGACCTGCTTGAAAACTCAGTTTATAACTTGGTTTAACATCCCAATATCCACTTATATTACTCATCAGTAGAAACTCATTTCAAGTTCATTATCATTTAAAACCTTGTTTTATGCAAAAATGGCATTTTGGTCAACGATGGCATAATTATGAACTTGCGCATAAATTTGGATTATGATTATGATCATGTAATATAACCTCAGAGGGTTATGCTACATTATATTATGATCATAATGCAACTTTAGATCAGTAGGTAACTAATCTAAATCGTCAGAATCGAAATCAAAGCAGAAGTCAACTTTGCGACTTTCGGTTGCGAACCGACCCTAGAACAGAATTTGACGAGCCGAACATGTTCTTACATGTTCTAATAATTATTACCAACTTGTTTAAGTGTCAAAACAGGTTTCATAACATATATAAGATTAATTTATGATTTTTCCGAAAAATGGTCTGTTTGACTTTTTAATATTATAACTTTGACCCGTCAATTGATCTAGCAAACGTGATCTTCAGGAGGTGCCCTTTATAGGGACTAACACCTACCTTATTACGATCACTTAGCCATGTTCACTTTGAACAATGGCTAGACCATAATGGTCCTAATCGAAAGTCAAAGTGTTTTCTGCAAAACGCTTGACTTTTGGCTATAAAAGCCTATAAACGAAAATGCAAGAGCAAGGAACACTTACAAGAGGTTCCTAGAATGCAAGAGAACTAAGTTGGATGCTCCTTTTAGCTAGGAACTTCCAGAGGAGGGGAAGAGTGTATTAATGAGAAAGGTGCAAGTTGGAATGTGAACTTAAGCACCTATTTATAGTTGGAGAACTCAAAGGAGGTGATGCCAAAGTGTTTAGGGGTGTAAGAAGAAGCTTACAAGTGTCCCAAAACGTGGCATAGCAGTTTGGGAAGCCATGGTTTCGGTTTTAATGGTTTTGGAGCTTTGTGTAGCAGCCAAGAAAAACTTTCTACTGCAGACCCTTTCTCACGCCCCGCGACCGCCCCATGGCCAGTTTCAAAGTTTGACACTTTTAACCCCCTTAACTTATAGAAGCTTATAAAAGCCTTCTAAAACACCTTTTTGGCATAATTAGCCCTCCGTAGCCAATACTTGGCATACTCGGGATTATGCCCGACATTGTCGAGCTCTCGGTTCGTTAAAAGGTCACTCAGAGGTATAAATTAACATGTTGACACTTTTAGTCCCTCCATTATCCAACTTTCATATAATAATGGATTTAATCACTCTCATCCAACAAACGTAACATATGAGAGTTAGGACTACGTAAAGGATCACTCAGAGGCTCAGTTTAAGCATGTTGACTCCGATGTCACTAGAGGCTAGGCATGTTGACACAACGGTCACTCAGAGGCCGAGTTTAAGCATAACGACACTAATGGTCGTTCCAGGCTACGTTTTATGCATAACGACACTAATGGTCGTTCAGAGGCAACGTTTTTATGCATGACGACACTAATGGTCGTTCAGAGGCTAGGTTTATGCATGTTGACATCAGAAAGTCATTCAGAGGCTCAGTTTGAGCATGTTGTCACTTTTAGTCCATATTAGTATTTAATCGACTATTAAAAAAATACAACACGTGTAATATACTATTGGACACGATTTTACAGGGTGTTACATCCTCACCCCTTAAAAGAAATCTCGACCTCGAGATTTTATTCAAAAAGATGGGGGTACTTTTGTCGCATAGTGGACTCAACCTTCCCTTGTATACTCAGGACCTCTAAAGGCATCCCATTTAACCTTTACTATAGGTATTAATTTTCTTCGCAGCTTCTTAACCTGTCGATCCTCGATCGAAATTGGTTTCTCAATGAACCTTAGGTTTTCATCAATTTGCACATCCTTGTGCGACATTGCTAGCGACTCATCGACTAGACATTTCTTAAGATTTGATATGTGGAATACCTCATGAATTCCACTAAGCTCCTCTGGCAACCTGAGCTTATAAGCTGCAGTGCCGACACATTCGATTATCTCGAATGTCCAATATACCTTGGGCTCAACTTGCCCTTCTTTCCAAAACGCATCACACCTTTCCAGGTGATACCTTTAGCATGACTTTGTCCCCTACTTGGAACTTAAGAGGTTTACGCCTCTTGTCAGCATAGCTCTTCTACCTATCCCTGGCAGCTTTGAGACGATCACAGATTTGCACAATCTTTTCCGTGGTCTCCAGGAGAATCTCTGGTCCTGATAGTTGAGCTTCCCCAACTTCTGCCCAGCATACGAGCGTTCTACATTTTCTCCCATACAAGGCCTCAAAAGGAGCAGCCTTAATGCTAGCATGATAACTGTTATTGTAGGAGAATTCTATTAGGGGTAAGTGGTCATCCCAACTTCCACATAAATCAATCACGCATGCCCGAAGCATGTCTTCCAAAGTCTGAATAGTACGCTCACTTTGACCATCAGCTGCGAATGGTAAGCCGTACTAAAATTTAATCGTGTGCCTAAACGATTGTTGGAAACTTTTCCAAAAGTGAGATGTGTATCTAGTATCTCTATCGGATACAATAGATATTGGCACACCATGTAGGGACACTATCTTGTCCACATATAATTTAGCCAATTTGTCAGAACTATAAGTCTCTTTAATTGGCAAGAAATGCGCTGAGTTAGTCAGCCTATCAACGATGACCCAGATCATGTCATTACCACATTTGGTCTTAGGTAACTTGGTAATCAAATCCATAGTTACCATTCCCATTTCCAAGTGGGAATCTCAAGCTGTTGTAGAAGTCCTGACGGTTTCTGATGTTCGGCCTTAACTTGCGAACACGTCAGACACTTAGCTACATAATAGCTATGGATTTCTTTAAATCCATCCACCAATTTATTCTTCTTCAAGTATTGATACATTTTGTCACCACCTGGGTGAACTGAGTATCTTGAACTATGCACTTCTTAGAGGATTAGATCTCTAAGTCCTCCAAAGATCGGAACCCAAATTCTATCATTAAATCATAGAATTCCGTCTTTTCCAGGCATCTATTGATCAACAATTCCGCCTAATCCCTCATTAGGGATATTAGCCTCTAATACGGCTTGCTTTTGCGCATCTAATAGCTTCTCACTTAAGCTATTTCTGAGCTCAATGCTCTTGGCGTTAATCCTTATAGGTTTAACCCTTTCTTTGCGACTTAAGGTGTCGGAACTACATTTGCCTTGCCGGGATGGTAGCGAATCTGCAATCATAATCATTAAGTTTTTCCATCCACCGACGTTGTCGCATGTTCAATTCCTTTTGATTGAACAAGTGTTGAAGACTTTTATGGTCAGTGTATATAATATACTTCATGCCATACAAGTAATGTCTCCATAGTTTTAGTGCAAATACAACGACACCCAATTCCAAATCATGGGTGGTGTAATTCCTTTCATGCACCTTTAATTGTCGTGATGCATAGGCAATTACCTTGCCATTTTGCATTAGCACACAACCCATACCGGTGTGTGATGCATCACAATAAACAACAAAATTCTCAATACCCTCAGGTAGAGATAACACAGGAGCGTTGCTCAACTTATGTTTTAGAATCTCAAAAGATTCTTGTTGTTTTGGACCCCAATTATACTTAACATTCTTACGGGTCAAGGTAGTCAAAGGAGTGGCTATTCTTGAGAAGTTCTCAATAAACCTTCTATAATAACCAGCTAATCCTAAGAAGCTACGGACCTCCGTTGGGGTTTTGGGTACTTCCCAATTCATGATGGCCTCAATTTTGGCGGGATCCACTTGGATACCAGCTCACTTACCATGTGTCCAAGAAATTAGACTTCTCTAAGCTAAAACTCACACTTAGAGAATTTAGCATAAAGCTTCTCTTGCCGTAGCAGTTCTAAGATGCACCGAAGATGTTTCTCATGATCTACTTGATTACGAGAGTAGATAAGTATGTCGTCTATAAAGACAATGACAAATTTATCCAAATATGGTTGCAGACCCTATTCATGAGATCCATGAATGTTGCTGGTGCATTTGTGAGCCCAAAAGGCATCGCCAAAAATTCAAAATGACCATAGCGGGTCCTGAAGGCTATCTTGGGAACATCTTCACTTCTAACCTTCAGTTGATGATATCCTGATCTCAAATCTATCTTAGAAAAGTAACTAGCCCCTTGAAGTTGGTAGAATAAATCGTCGATCCTGGGCAGATGATATCTATTCTTGATTGTTAACTTGTTCAGCTCACGATAGTCGATGCACATTAGCATCAAACCGTCTTTCTTCTTTAAAACAGGATAGGAGCTTCCCAAGGTCAGGAACTAGGCTGAATAAAGCTTTTCTCCAAGAGTTCGTCCAATTGAACTCTTAACTCATTCATTTCGTTGGAGCTAGTCTATATGGAGCTCTAGCTACGGGTGCTGATCCTGGTATGATATCAATTCTAAACTCCACTTGCCTATCCGGAGGTAGGCCTGGTAATTCTTCAAGGAAAACATCGGGATACTCCGAGATAATTGGTTGATCTTCAAGGTTTGGTTTTGGTTCATTTATGGTAACTTGTGCCATGTAGATAACAAGCCTCTTCTCAAACACTTGGATGCCTTAAATAACGACACCTTGTCTGGCAGTCCATAGTGTGAGTCTCCGGGATGGTGATAATTTACCCAGATGGGGTTTTAATTTCAATGAGTTTTTTAACGCAGGCAATACGGGCTTGGTTATAAGATAACCAATCCATACCTAAGACAACATCGAATCCCACCAATTTCATTGGCAGAAGAGAGATAGGATGGAATGATTCTTATGGATATAGAGCATCCATCAAGAATGGAAGTTGTGGTTTCTATGGTTCCATCAGCAAGTTCTATCTCATAAATTTTATCTAGAGTTCTTATGGGTAGATTTAACAGTTTACTAAACTTATGATCAACAAAAGGTCTATCTGCACCCGAATAAAAAGAACTCTAGCATAAATATCATTAATGGGGAAAGTACCTGTTATGACGTTGCTGTCATTAACAGCTTCCTTAGCAGTTAGTCGAAAAGCGCGTGCATTCCCCTTCTTAGCCTCTCCAGGCTTCGGATTATTATTCTTTGAATTCTTAGGGCAGTTAGTCGTAGTGTGCCCTTTTTCATTGTAGATATAACATACAACATCCTTAAGATCTTTACAATCTAGGGTCTTATCCCTCTCCTTTTACAAATACCCACAAGGTCTAGCTTGTGAATCAGAAATACACTGTCCCTAGTGTCTGCGGTTGCAAGTCTTGCAAAATGGCATAACAACCGACTTGCCTTGGTTCCCTTTGAACCCGAATCTCCCTTTATTTTTCTTATTAAATCTTTGGGAGTTGTCTTCCTCTCTCTTTATTTTCCCGTCAGTTTCTAGCTTAACTGACTTTTGCCTTACAAGATCAAGGGTGAGAGAGAGAGATAAGTCTACAGCAGACCTATAGGTATTAGGTTGAGCAGCCTTTACCATGCCCTTAATCTCGGGCGCTAATCCATTGATAAAACGCGCAATGCGTTTGGATTCAGGAGTGATTAGGTAGGATACTAACCTAGATAGAGAATTGAAGTCGGAAACACGCTTCCAACAGTCTAGGTTTTTCATTGAAAGAGACAAGAAGTCTGTCTCTATTTTCTCCACCTCATGGGGTGGGCAGTATGTTTCCTTAATAAGGTCCATAAACTTAGACCATCCCGATTATACAGGTGTACTTTACCTGTAAACTGGATCATGGCTTTCCACCAAGTTAGGGCATCGCCCTTGAAGGATTGTGATATATACTTGACCACATCATTTTCAGCACAGCCGCTGATGTCTACGATGGTCTCCATCTCGTCCAGCCACTTTAGGGCTTCTACGGCTCCTTTTTCCCCATTAAAGTCTCGGGGTTTACAGGAGACAAAGTACTTGTAAGTGCATCCGTCCTTATAAGAATGGGACCTATCAGCATAGTCTATCCTCTTAGGTTCACTCTTCGCATTTGATGAGTGAACAGAGCTCTCTTTATGAGCTGAGGATGGGGTAACCAATAATGGTTTAGAGCGAGTAGCACTAAACTCTCTTAGCTTTTCCATGGCCTTACCCATGGCCCTTTCCACAGCCGCATCAATGCGTGCTTGGAATTCATTATTATCTATGGCTACATTTCGACGTCCTTTAAGTTGACATTCCGATGACTACTTTGAGCCTCATTAGATTTAGTCATTCTTCAAAGTTTTGGTTCTATATATCACATAAAATTTGCCTTAGCCATGGTATACCAACTATATTGGCTTTTAAAAACATTGGATATAAGAATCCATTGCCCATTCTAGTGTGAATAACATCACAACTCTTAGGCTTAACATATCTATATTTGGCCTAGGTCACAAAAGGACCATTAAAGGCAATTTACAATTTGGACTAAGTCCATATATTACTAGACAGTGGATCGTAATGTCACAACTGTCATTCTATATTTGACAATCGCATAGCACATAGGCTTGTCACAAAGGACATTTAAAACATGGCACATAGGCCTGTCACTAATGGACATAAAATAGGGCACATCGGCACTACATCACTAACGGATGTTTTATTTATCATCGCACTGGTGATATTAGCCGGGATCAAATAGATCACATAGGATAAAAATAAATCATAGCCATAAGGAAATACATTACTAATGGATATTTTACTTATCACCGTACTGGTGATATTTAGCCGGGATCAAATAGATCACATGGGCTATATAAAACCTGAAAGGGTAATACATCACTAATGGATGTTTTTATTTATCATCGCATTGATTATATTAGCCGGGATTAATTAGATCACATAAGCTATTTAAAAATTATCATAGCCCGAAAGGGCAATACATCAATAATGGATGCTTTAGCCGGGATCCAAATAGATCACATGGGCTATATAAAAATTATCATAGCCCGAAAGGGCAATACATCACTAATGGATGTTTAATTCATCACCACACTGGTGATATTAGCCGGGATCAAAATAGATCACATTGGCTATATAAAATAAATTATAACCCGAAAGGGTAATACATCACTAATGGATGTTTTATTCATCACCGCACTGGTGATAGTAGCCGGGATCAAACTGATCACAGGGCTATATATAAGGTTAGGACATAGTCCATTACCTTGAAGGTTAGTGTGATTCCTCAAGTCACACAACCATGAGTATGCACATTACTTGAATATTAACATAAGAGGACCTTAATGGTTGATTATTAGTCCCGGTCGCATTGACCTTAATGACTTGGAGGCTTGAACTTAGTCCACCACCTCTAGATAGAAGGATAACTTCCCTTAACTATCATGATAGAAGACCCTTCCGTTCTTAACTATCATTTATATAAATTTTTGCCAAATGTGTGGTCTGTGCCACTCGACTAAATCAAAACCATTAAGATCTTTTTGGAATTATATAGCTGATAAAAAATTCGAGTAAAATCGAGACGATCGCTTGAAGAGGATGAATACATACATATATATATATATAATTTCAAAATACTTCATTAAATTTTAAATTAGAAATTACAATACTAGAAAATGAAATAAATTGTCCATGCAAGGACTTTAAAGAAATAAACATGTCCACGCAGGGACTAAAAGAAATAACAATGTCCTCGCAGGGACTATATGTAATCAGAAGAGACTTCACTCGTCCTTCTTTCCTTTGACCAACTTGGAGAGTTTCTTGAAGAATTTGTTCGTTTTCTTCTCCGTTTTCTCCACCTATTGTTGCATTTCCTTCATTCTTTCTAAGGCCTCGTTAATGGCCTCAAGTGGTGGCGGAGGTTGTGGTTGAGGTTGTGGCATAACCGGATACTGGTACCCATAAGTTGGATATCCAGTAGGTGGGAAAGGAGACGTGTAAAGTGCGTTGTGCATAACCGCCTGCATGTAGGGGTCTTGCGACCATGCTTGATAATCTACCAGTGTAGACGGGTTAAATGGATCATATCCAGACGGATCTGGATATGTGGGGATTGGGTAAGTATAACCCGATGGTGGTGGTTGAACAGTAGGTGTTGGTGTTGGTTCCATTATATTTGAAACATTATAGGGTCCCCCCATTTGTGGGTCCTCTTGAATTGTGGGGTAGGAGCTGGGCAAAGGTGGCAGCGATCCCGACCTTTGTCCGGCACGTACCGACATACGCGCTCCACGCTTTCTCCTTGGTGGTTCAGGTGATGGTTGAGGTTGGTCCACCGGTTCCATGTGGATATCTTCTTGAACTGGGGGTGGTTGAGAGTGATGAGAAGGAGTGTGGGCGAAGGTGAATTGGTTCCAGTATTGATCCCACTCATTAGGACCTCGGTAGGGCGATCCGGCATATGAGTTTAAATCGCTTGAAATTTCAATGGGATGCATATTTGATCCCGACGGCGGCATCTCCGTGTCGGAGTCCTCGTCCATAGGGTTTGGATGGTCCAAGTAATTTTGGTCGGCTGGAGGTGTGTTAAAGAAATGGTTAGGGTTAAATTCTTCATGGTAAGAGTGATGAGAATGGGAATGGTGAGAATGGTGTGAATGATAGGAGTGGTAAGACTTTTGGGAATGTGAGGGCGAGTGTCTATTAGAGACAGAACGTCTCGCTGGTTGCCAAGGAGATGAATCTCCTGATTCTTGGTATGCATTTAAATTATGAGGTTGAGGGGGAATGCGCCCTGATGGTCCTCCCCTCATTGGACCTCTCCCTCTCCCACTTTGTCCTCGTACACGTAGAGGCATTTTCCTGTTAAAAATCAATTCAAAAACATACTAATAACTTAATAATGAAATGAGTAATCCCAGGTCAATTCCTAGACTCAGAAGTCTAAGGAATGTGCTTGTGTAAGTTTGAGATTAAACACAAAAGGCTAGTGTTTATTCTCTTAAACGTTGGCTCTGATACCAACCATGTCACACCCCGAATTGCCAACCCGAAATCCATACACCGGTGGGCCCAGGTGGGGAGTATCGTGACGTAAGTTGATAACATCATAGTCAATTACACACGGCACAACGGAAGTCTTGGAGTAAAATTACTATTACAAACCAAATGTTCGAAAATACAAAATAATATACATGCTCGTAATAGAAAATCCACAGGCGGATCATAAAATATACAAGAAGGAATACAAAACAGACTTTAGGGCAAAGGATTTGCAAGATCCTCTTATCACTACCGAGCAGCTTCCGGCCTATTTCGTATTGTACCTGCAACTTAGCCTTTGGACGATACGTCAGCTTACGCTGGTAAATACACCCAACTGACTCATTTTGAAAACTTTAAAATGATTTTTAGGTACAAACGGCACAAAATCTTTTATTAACTTGGGAAAGTTGACCTTGCAACCTTGTATCAGATTCACATGTTTGTCAATACATACAGGGCCCGGTATAGAAACCGAGACATGATTAAATACGCACCAATTACGAACTCATGAAGGAGTTATCCCCAACGTCTAGGGTAATTTGCATATGAGCATCTGACAGGTGTATGCCTACACCCCATGCTAAGGTCGTGGCCAATAACTAATGTATTGAGCCGAGGATATCCAGGACACGGTAATTTAACCTCTGATGTTTAATTTATCAAACAAAACTGATTAAAACGAAATACAGGGTTTACTAGCCACAAACAGGCATTCGATTGACCCCATTTTGGACCAAGCGGTAATAATTTACCGTATCCCAAGCCCGTATAGGGAAAATAAGTCGAGAGTATTTACCTGAGCTAGTCTTCTTCTTTCATTTTTAAATAACTCAGCCGTATACAAAAGTACCAAGTGCATATAACATTTACCGACAAGGCTCTAGTCTGGATTATGGCATTAGCTAGCCAATTAAATACTAAGGGTCTTATAAACCGAAAAGTGTACATGATCATTACATATAACGCTTGATTAAACGATGATCGGATAGAATGTAGTTTAATCCCGACAAGTACTTGACTTGTATAATATGGGTAAACTATTAACATTCTGGATTTTGAGATTAAAATGATAAGGTTAAACCCGTTTTGGTTGAATTGTTACGTATAATCAACCGTATGCTTATAAGTGATAATGGGTAACCGGATAAGTCATGGACAAGTTCTATATGCCATTATATTTTAAATAAGTTAAAATATCAGTAGCATATTAACTTATATGCCCGTTAAGGTTTTAAAACGAAACTATGACTCATAAGGGCATTTCGGTAATTATATACCGTATAAAGGAACTTGAATATATTTTAAGTTTATAATCATAAGTATTCTGGAAAAATATTTTATTTATGATATAATATCAGTAGGATATCAATTATATGTGTATTTTATCTTTTATGACCAAACTATGCACCGAAGGGGCATTATGGTCATTTTACACATAGTTTATGAATTATTTGGGATTCTGAGTTTATAACATGTACCTACTATAAATTGTTTAAAAATAAGTTTTAAAATTAGTAGGTATCAAGTCTTGGTCAATAATATGGTTTAAAACTATAATATGCACCGAAACGGTGCTTATGTCGTAATATGACGTTTTATGCGATATTTAATGAAAACTGACATTATGGTCAGATTAAAATATCTTAGATATGTTATTTAATATAACATATCAGTAGATAAAAGATCTACCTTGAAAAGGTTTGATTAAAACCATTTATGAGTCACAAAGGCTAAAATCGACATTTATCGACATAGTTTAAGGACCTGCTTGAAAACTCAGTTTATAACTTGGTTTAACATCCCAAATAATCCTACTTATAATACTACATCAGTAGAAAACTCATTTTCAAGTTTATTATCATTTAAAACCTTATTTTATGAAAAAATGGCATTTTGGTCAAAGATGGCATAATTATGGAACTTGCGCATAAACTTGGATTCTGATTATGATCATGTAATATAACCTCAGAGGGTTATGCTATATTATATTATGATCATAATGTCACACCCCGACCCGCAGCGGAAAAGGTGATCGGGGCATGATTGGGTTATCATCAAAGCTCATGACATTTATTATGCGTTTCATATTCATTAATACAATTTAATGGAAATTTACAATAAGAATTACAATATGTTCTAACTATCAATCTAAGCTTCTTTGTTCTCTTCTAAGGCATTTCCTATGTTTTCCTTGCTTCAACCTGTTCACCTGTATCATGTGTAAAAGGGTTTTTGGATCAACATAATGTTGGCGAGTGAATCCTATGGAAAACATTTGAACAAGTTTATTTAAATTGATTATGAAATATGTGCACAACCAAACATGAGTAAAAATAGATGTAAACTTATTCAACAATCATAAGATATTAAATAAAACACACATGAACAATAATGGAACATTTAGAGGCACGCGATGCTCAACTCGTCTCTCACGAGGAACTGAGGGGCCTAATGAATGAATTGCATAAACATGATAATATGAATGACACAACTACAAACAATATAACTCAATGATACACACATGAACAATAATGAATTTGATTTGAGGAACGCGTTGTTCAACTCGTCTCCCACGAGGAACTGATGGGCTTAATGAATGAGTTTCATATAATTTGACAAAAGGAAATAAGTAATCACAACAATATAAACAATCTAAGTTTAGATCATGATGTGGTATGGCACAAGTTTAAATAAACAAGTTAATTATTTTTATGACACATGACACACCCCAAAACGTGTAATTTAAAAGGGGGAGTTGTAAGATTCACTCACAGTGGGTGCGTTCGGTTGATGATGTTGAATGCACGCGAAGTGGTTTTAACCACGAGTGAGATTAACCTAGATAAATATCATTATGGTTCGGTAAGTAAACGGATTTTATTAATCTATTTTAGTAGGATTGTTGGGTGTATTTTTGTGAGTTTAAGGCTAATTTCTAACCTTAAAAATGTTATTTTTAAATATTTTTAATTGATTTTTAATTAAAATAATTAAATAAAAATAATAAAAAAATTTGACTTTTTCTGACCGTTGACTGACCGTTGACCGGTTCGAGTGCGAATATAAGTGCGCTGGGTGAGGCTCGAACCCGAGGCCTCCCGTACGCGTGCACGCAGCTCTACCAACTGAGCTACGTGTCTAACCCGTCATATATCCGTTTTTAATTATATTTATATATTAATTAATTTAAAAAGAAAATCATTTTATTTAAAAACGATTTAATTTGAATCGGACGGTGCGCTCCACAGGTCTCGAACCCGGGACCTGTGGGTTATGATAACACACAGTCCACCGCTGGACTGTGTGTACAACTTGTTAACTTAACTGATTTTTATTATACTTAAACACAAATTAATTATTTTCATTTCTGACTTATTTAAAAAGCTTAATAATTGTCCGGGTCGATGCAGAAGACCGGACTCGAACTCGTGCACTTTGATTAAACATACACACAGTCCACCACTGGACTGTGTGTCTAACTTGGTTATTTTTCCGATTATTAATATACTTAACATATATATATAAAATGAATCCGGTTCAGTTAACAAAAAAGAACATTTTTATTTACGCAGCGTGTGTGGAACAGGATTCGAACTCGAGACCTTTGTGTGTTTAATGTGCACACAGTCCACCGCTGGACTGTGTGTCTAACCCGAGTTATTTCTTGATTTAAACTATACTTATATACTACCGTAACATCGTCTTCTTCGTTGAGTTTTAACCAGAGATGATGTCTGACTGGTTCGAGTTTTTATTCAGGTTTCTTTAGCGTTTTAGGTTAATTACCGATGAGATAAAAGTAAAAAGAAAGGAAAATTAGGCGTGAGGTATACCGACTAGCTTTCCTCTGTTTTCCGGCAGAACTCCGGCGACAGCAATAGGCTCCGGCGTCGGGTGTCTTGCAGCAGCGAGTCTCCGGAAAGCTTACAAAGGGTGTGGGTATCTCCGGTATAAGCTCAGGGGGTTCAGTAAGGTTCAGAAATGAAGAACCCGGTTTTCCGGTGATGAGCAGAGATATTCCGGCGAGTGAGTTTTCACCGAGAAAGGGTGCGGTTTTGAGCGAAAAGGTTTGCAGAAGTTCGAGGTGGTTTTTTAAGGGCAAAGCGTCGATGTATTTGGCCCGATTTCCAACTGGATTCATTGGTTTGAATTTCTCCGGCGGTTATAACTTTGGTCGCGCACTCAGACATCGGTTATAACCGATGTAGCGTTTATGTTTTACGTTATAACTGAAAGAAACGTTAAGTTTCGCGAGATTACCGGGATTTCCGACGACTAAACTTTTGGGCCCCGGTTTTGAATTCGGAAAGTCATGATATCAATTAAATGATCCTAACATTTAACAAATAGCATCCGTGGCGCAGTGGTTTGTGTGTTGTGTGTTAAGTTGTTGCCGGACCGGTTACTGACCCGGGTTCGAAACCCGGCGGAACCAAAATATTTTTATTTTGCGATTTTTAACAGTTTTTCAAAAACAACTTATATAATCCCGCATAATAATTGATTATGTATCGTTTAAAATTATTTTGGGCATTTAATTCGCAACGAAATTTTTAACTGACTGTTCGGTTAATAAACGGAGCGGGTTTGGTAAAATCCGTTTTTGACGGATGTTACAGTTTCCCCTGCTTTTTAGAAATTTCGTCTCGAAATTTAAATAGTGATATATTTGACTAAAAGAATGATGGTGTTTAGTTTGTCAGTTACTTGCTTTAGAAAAAGTAAGGGTTTAAGTTTTTGTTTGAGGCGGTAACGTTCCTTGTAAAGGTTAAGTACCCTATTACAGGAATCGCTTTTTGTTGCCTACTGTAAAAGTGTTGATAAGCAGAATTGATTCGCTAACTGTGATATTATGCATAAGAGTTTGGATATGTTTGGAAGGGTATGGTTATATCCTAAGGCAAAACTTCCAATACTACAACCTACATGGAACATAAATAAACACAACAGCTAATATTTGAACATAAATAAACACAACAGCTAATATTTGAATCCACATTCTGATAGCATATATGTTTGAATGGTGGAAGTTCCTCTCTCGTTTGTTATGATGGAGAGGTTAGTTTATGTATAAATGGAACACAATCCAATCTCTTTAAATAGCAAGATGATATAAATGTAACACAATTTCAACCAAGGCAATACTAAATCCTACATGGAACTTCTCATAACCGCCTGATAATACCTCTGATCCTTTGGCAAGAATACTTATATATAGGATGTACCAGCGGCGTATCCACCATATTCTTGCCAAATTTTCATTGGTTTTATCCACAAGTTATGATTAGTTACCAAGAAACTAGTAAATCCTACATAGAACTTCTCATAACCATCTGACAATGCCTCTGATCCTTTGACAAGAATACTTATATATAGGAAGTACCAGCGGCGTATCCACCATATTCTTGTCAAATTTTCATTGGTTTTATCAGTGAATTTGATTAGTCCTATATAACTCTACAACCAATACAACAAACATAAAATACTGAAATGAAAAATATCTGTGCGATCAAGGCTCAATCAAACGGAGCCGATCGTATTGTATGTACTGAAAATGAAATTGTCTGTGTGCTCAAGGCTCAATCAAACGGAGCCGAGCGTATTGCATGTACTGAAAATGAATAACTTAATCTAAACAACTATCACACAAACATCCTATGCATGGAACCTCTCATAACCGCCTGATAATGCCTCCGATCATTTGACAAGAATACTTATATATAGGAAGTACCAGCGGCGTATCCACCATATTCTTGTCAAATTTTCATTGACTTTATCCGCAAGTTATGGTTAGTTCTATGCGACTCTACTACAAACACCACAACCACAAGATACTGATAATGAAAATGTCTGTGCGCTCAAGGCTCAATCAAACGTAGCCGAATGTATTGCATGTACTGAAAATGAACAACTTAATCTAAACAACAATCACACAAACAGCCTATGCATGGAACCTCTCATAACCGCCTGATAATGCCTTCGATCATTTGACAAGAATACTTATATATAGGAAGTACCAGCGGCGTATCCACCATATCCTTGTCAAATTCTCATTGACTTTATCCGTAAGTTATGATTAGTTCTATGCGACTCTACAACAAACACCACAACCACAAGATACTGATAATGAAAATGTCTGTGCGATCAAGGCTCAATCAAACAGAGCCGATCGTATTGCATGTACTGAAAATGAAAATTGAACTGTGCGCTCAAGGCTCAATCAAACGGAGCCGAACGATTTGCATGTAATGGAAATGTAAAATGAACTAATCGATCAAGGCTCAATCAAACGGAGCCGATCGTTGCGGGCACGCCAGGTTCAACCGCATAATAAAATGGGGAACAGGCTCAAACCTCATAATAAAATGGGGAGCAGGCGGCCTCGGCAAATGCATATACTGAAAACAATAAACAATAATTACTCTAACAGACTACACATGGAACCTCTCATAACCGCCAGATAATGCTTCTGATCCTTTGACAAGAATACTTATATATAGGAAGTACCAGCGGCGTATCCACCGTATTCTCGTCAAAGTTTCATTGGCTTTATCCTTAATTATGATTGGTTCGATGTGATAAAAAAAAAACATAAAATTAAATGATAGGAGTTGAATCTGGATCTTCGGCTAAGAGGACTAGTTGGGTATCTTCGTTTGGGTCGTCATTATCTTCGACAAGATTGGCGTTGATGTTGAAGACTCTTCCTCTTGCTGGCGGCCTAGTGGTTGGGTTTCCTTGGTTTACTTGGTTAACTGGGTTTGATTGGGCTTGAGTGTTGATAACGTTAACCAATTGAGGGCATGTGTTTCTAAAGTGGGTAGGGTCGCCACAATTGAAACAAGCTCGAGCATATGGGAACATGGGGTATTGGGGTTGTTGATAGGTTTGGTTTATGGTTTGAGTAGGGGAAGAGGTTTGGTTTTGAAAGGTGCGGCAAACCTTGCTCAAATGACCATAGCGTCCACAAGTTGCACATAGACGACAAGGTAAGGTATGGGGATGGTGATAAAAACAGTTGTTGCATCGAGGGTGAGGTCCAAGATAGGGTTTCTTATTTGGGTAGGTTGAGTTGGGTGCCACTTGAGTGATTGGGATAGCTTGGATGGGTATGGCGTGTGAAATAGGTTGGTTTCGTTGGGTAGCAGCGAAAAGTTGCCCGTCTCTTCTTCTCTTAGGATTGGGTTGAGAAAAGGATTCGGTTTGGGTGGAGTCGGAGGTTTCAGTCGGTTCTTTATCCTTCTTCTTCTCCTCCTTGAAGTCTTTTTTTCGGATTCGGTTCTCGGTGAGCTCTGTTGCTAGCTCCATTGCTGCTTCCAAGGTTGCAGGCGAGGTACTTATTACAGGGTCTTGAATCTTTGACGGAAGACCACGAATGTAGTGCTCAATCAAACGGTAGAGGGGAGTGAACATGTTGGGAACCATTTGATGTAACTCGAGGAATCTTTTGTTGTAGGTGGTGTGGTCTCCTTCCTTTTGCTTCAACGAATAAAATTCATCTTCTAATTTCTTGATTTCACTCCTTGGGCAAAATCGTCTGGTCATGATTTCCTTCAATTCGTTCCATGTTAAAGTCATAGCATCGTCGACGCCTCGTTTGGCCTTCTCTGTATTCCACCAAGTAAGTGCTATCCCATATAATCGACCGGTAGCATATCGCACTTTGCGATCGTCAGGGCAATCGCAATTTAGAAAAGTGTTCTCCATTTATTCAAACCAATGGAGGAGAGCGGTGACGCCTTCAGTCCCTTTGTACTTTGGAGGGTCGCATGATTTGAAATGCTTGTAGGTGCATTTAGTGATATTTGAGGGAGAGTTGACAATGTTTTGGTTTTCTTGATTGACAGAATTAGCGGTAAGTGCTTGTTGAACTTGGATTACAATGTTGGGTATTACGGCAGCCATTTGTTGAGCGATTAAGGCAGCCATGCGTTCCCGAGCTTTTCTTGCTCTCGTCTTCCTACGGGCGAGGTTAGAAGACATCTACAAGGGATACATGACAAGAGTATGAGTTGGATGTTTTTGGGTTCATGGGTCGCATTAGGAATGAACATTCATAAAATAATTATAGAAAAATAAATCTACTACATCCATAGGATGTCTTGGGTTTTGCTCGCCATTAGGCCCTACATGCCGCCATACTTTACCTGTGTAATCATGTGGGCCCCCATGAATACCGGTTTTTCATATGGTTCGCACGGGTTTGCCAGGTTGCGTACACAAAAACCCGGAGAAAATCGAGAAATATGTATACAACGTGTGATATTCGGAATGTGTCCAGGTGTAGACACGGTGACACCTCAAAGTAGGTTAGTTCGAACGACGTTTGGTGTGGCATGCTTTGGCCTAATAGGTCCTTCGTACTCTCATCGTTGGTCCCCAGGTAGGCAAACTGGTCCGTTATATTGGATTTATACGAATGCCAACCTAGACAGGACGTTCCGACTACCGGTACTTGTACCCTTCCAGTTACTACATGCCCGTCGCAGAACTTACTTTGATGAGATTTGAAAATTGCACAAAATCTTTGAATAATGAGAGTATGAAAATAAATTGAATACATGAACATCGATATATGTATAATGGATATGTATATAAGCATTCATGTTTGACTGTAAATGTAAACAAATATGAAACAAATAAATATCACAAGTTTGTGTGTAACCACCTAATCAATTAAAATATAGACAGACTATAGCATAGGCTCTAAGGGTCTAATAACCTATCCTATATCCCTATAGTCATGGCTCTGATACCAATCTGTCACACCTCGACCCGCAGCGGAAAAGGTGATCGGGGCATGATTGGGTTATCATCAAAGCTCATGACATTTATTATGCGTTTCAAATTCATTAATACAATTTAATGGAAATTTACAATAAGAATTACAATATGTTCTAACTATCAATCTAAGCTTCTTTGTTCTCTTCTAAGGCATTTCCTATGTTTTCCTTGCTTCAACCTGTTCACCTGTATCATGTGTAAAAGGGTTTTTGGATCAACATAATGTTGGCGAGTGAATCCTATGGAAAACATTTGAGCAAGTTTATTTAAATTGATTATGAAATATGTTCACAACCAAACATGAGTAAAAATAGATGTAAACTTATTAAACAATCATAAGATATTAAATAAAACACTATTGAACAATAATGGAACATTTAGAGGCACGCGATGCTCAACTCGTCTCTCACGAGGAACTGAGGGGCCTAATGAATGAATTGCATAAACATGATAATATGAATGACACAACTACAAACAATATAAACTCAATGATACACACATGAACAATAATGAATTTGATTTGAGGCACGCGTTGTTCAACTCGTCTCCCACGAGGAACTGATGGGCTTAATGAATGAGTTTCATATAATTTGACAAAAGGAAATAAGTAATCACAACAATATAAACAATCTAAGTTTAGATCATGATGTGGTATGGCACAAGTTTAAATAAACAAGTTAATTATTTTTATGACACATGACACACCCCAAAACGTGTAATTTAAAAGGGGGAGTTGTAAGATTCACTCACAGTGGGTGCGTTCGGTTGATGATGTTGAATGCACGCGAAGTGGTTTTAACCACGAGTGAGATTAACCTAGATAAATATCATTATGGTTCGGTAAGTAAACGGATTTTATTAATCTATTTTAGTAGGATTGTTGGGTGTATTTTTGTGAGTTTAAGGCTAATTTCTAACCTTAAAAATGTTATTTTTAAATATTTTTAATTGATTTTTAATTAAAATAATTAAATAAAAATAATAAAAAAATTTGACTTTTTCTGACCGTTGACTGACCGTTGACCGGTTCGAGTGCGAATATAAGTGCGCTGGGTGAGGCTCGAACCCGAGGCCTCCCGTACGCGTGCACGCAGCTCTACCAACTGAGCTACGTGTCTAACCCGTCATATATCCGTTTTTAATTATATTTATATATTAATTAATTTAAAAAGAAAATCATTTTATTTAAAAACGATTTAATTTGAATCGGACGGTGCGCTCCACAGGTCTCGAACCCGGGACCTGTGGGTTATGATAACACACAGTCCACCGCTGGACTGTGTGTACAACTTGTTAACTTAACTGATTTTTATTATACTTAAACACAAATTAATTATTTTCATTTCTGACTTATTTAAAAAGCTTAATAATTGTCCGGGTCGATGCAGAAGACCGGACTCGAACTCGTGCACTTTGATTAAACATACACACAGTCCACCACTGGACTGTGTGTCTAACTTGGTTATTTTTCCGATTATTAATATACTTAACATATATATATAAAATGAATCCGGTTCAGTTAACAAAAAAGAACATTTTTATTTACGCAGCGTGTGTGGAACAGGATTCGAACTCGAGACCTTTGTGTGTTTAATGTGCACACAGTCCACCGCTGGACTGTGTGTCTAACCCGAGTTATTTCTTGATTTAAACTATACTTATATACTACCGTAACATCGTCTTCTTCGTTGAGTTTTAACCAGAGATGATGTCTGACTGGTTCGAGTTTTTATTCAGGTTTCTTTAGCGTTTTAGGTTAATTACCGATGAGATAAAAGTAAAAAGAAAGGAAAATTAGGCGTGAGGTATACCGACTAGCTTTCCTCTGTTTTCCGGCAGAACTCCGGCGACAGCAATAGGCTCCGGCGTCGGGTGTCTTGCAGCAGCGAGTCTCCGGAAAGCTTACAAAGGGTGTGGGTATCTCCGGTATAAGCTCAGGGGGTTCAGTAAGGTTCAGAAATGAAGAACCCGGTTTTCCGGTGATGAGCAGAGATATTCCGGCGAGTGAGTTTTCGCCGAGAAAGGGTGCGGTTTTGAGCGAAAAGGTTTGCAGAAGTTCGAGGTGGTTTTTTAAGGGCAAAGCGTCGATGTATTTGGCCCGATTTCCAACTGGATTCATTGGTTTGAATTTCTCCGGCGGTTATAACTTTGGTCGCGCACTCAGACATCGGTTATAACCGATGTAGCGTTTATGTTTTACGTTATAACTGAAAGAAACGTTAAGTTTCGCGAGATTACCGGGATTTCTGACGACTGAACTTTTGGGCGTCGGTTTTGAATTCGGAAAGTCATGATATCAATTAAATGATCCTAACATTTAACAAATAGCATCCGTGGCGCAGTGGTTTGTGTGTTGTGTGTTAAGTTGTTGCCGGATCGGTTACTGACCCGGGTTCGAAACCCGGCAGAACCAAAATATTTTTATTTTGCGATTTTTAACAGATTTTCAAAAACAACTTATATAATCCCGCATAATAATTGATTATGTATCGTTTAAAATTATTTTGGGCATTTAATTCGCAACGAAATTTTTAACTGACTGTTCGGTTAATAAACGGAGCGGGTTTGGTAAAATCCGTTTTTGACGGATGTTACACATAATGCAACTTTAGATCAGCAGGTAACTAATCTAAATCGGGTCAGAATCGAAAGTCAAAGCAGAAGTCAAACTTTGCGACTTTCGGTTGTGAACCGACCCTAGAATAGAATTGACGAGCCGAACATGTTCTTACATGTTCTAATAATTATTACCAACTTTTTTAAGTGTCAAAACAGGTTTCACAACATATATAAGATCAATTTATGATTTTTCCTAAAAATGGCCTGTTTGACTTTTTAATATCATAACTTTGACCCGTCAATTGGTCTAGCAAACGTGATCTTCAGGAGGTGCCCTTTATAGGGACTAACACCTACCTTATTACGATCACTTAGCCACGTTCACTTTGAACAATGGCTGGACCATAATGGTCCTAACCGAAAGTCAAAGCGTTTTTTGCAAAACGCTTGACTTTTGGCTATAAAAGCCTATAAACGAAAATGCAAGAGCAAGGAACACTTACAAGAGGTTCCTAGAATGCAAGAGAACTAAGTTGGATGCTTCTTTTAGCTAGGAACTTCTAGAGGAGGGAGAAGAGTGAATTAATGAGAAAGGTTCAAGTTGGAATGTGAACTTAAGCACCTATTTATAGTTGGAGAACTCAAAGGAGGTGATGCCAGGTGTTTAGGGGTGTAAAAATAAGCTTACAAGTGTCTAAAAACGTGGCATAGCAGTTTGGGAGGCCATGGTTTCGGTTTTAATGGTTTTGGAACCAAGAAAAACTTTCTGCTGCAGATCCTTTCTCGCGCCCCGCGAGAGACCCAGTCCAGATCTCTCGCCGCCCGCGACCGCCCTATGGCCAGTTTCAAAGTTTGACACTTTTAACCCCCTTAACTTATAAAAGCTTACAAAAGCCTTCTAAAACACCTTTTTCGCATAATTAGCCCTCCGTAGCCAATACTTGGCATACCCAGGATTATGCCCGGACATTATCGAGCTCTCGGTTCGTTAAAAGCTCACTCAGAGGTATAAATTAACATGTTGACACTTTTAAATCCCTCCATTATCCAACTTTCATATAATAATGGATTTGATCACTCTCGTCCAACAAACGGAACATATGAGAGTTAGGACTACGTAAAGGATCACTCAGAGGCTTAGTATAAGCATGTTGACTCCGATGTCACTCAGAGGCTAGGCATGTTAACACAACGGTCACTCAGAGGCCGAGTTTAAGCATAACGACACTAATGGTTATTCAGAGGCTACGTTTTATGCATAACGACACTAATGGTCGTTCAGAGGCTAGGTTTATGCATGTTGACATCAGAAAGTCATTTAGAGGCTCAGTTTGAGTATATTGTCACTTTTAGTCCATATTAGTCTTTAATCGACTACATAAAAAAATATAACACGTGTCACTGTACTATTGGACTCGATTTTACAGGGTGTTACACAACGTCAACCCACTAAATCAAAGTGATTGCCCGAGATTTTCTTCATAGCCGGTCCTTCTTGAATGATTGATTTTCTCACTGTGAATTATGGGATGGGCAAGCTCTGGCTTTCGATCGGATTTCATGGTCACAATTCATGGAGTCCCGCTACACTTATTGTCCAAAGTTGTATTCAAGTCTTTTAGTGATCGGTATGGTAAAGTGGTCCAACCTCCACAATTTTCGAAAGAAGATAGTGATATTTCTGTGGAATGCTTGGGTGTATTAGTCGTCAACAGGAAGAGGATCGCAGAGGAGGTATTACTTAAATAGCAAAACAGATCATATCGTGTTTGTGTCTTTAAAGAGACGGGGGATTGGATCCCCGACTGTTTACAAAAGGATAAAGAAGTTGAGAATTCTAACAATGAAGATCCGGATATGGGTTTTAAAAATTCCAAAGATTGGAAGTCTTCAGAGTTCACTGCCGGTAATGACACTGAGCTGGAAGATGGGGAAGTGGTAGAGCTACCCGGGCGCGAGTACCCTTCGCCTAGGCCGAGTACTCCTGACTCCGACTAGGGAGCGTCTAGCGAGTTTTGCAACCATGCTTGGAAGTAATAACGATGATTCCAATAAAGGATTTGCATTTATTACTGACAATAATAAAAGTTCTAACGGTATTGTTCAAAATGAGGGACCCACTTTTTAAGAGTTGTTGTCCAAGAATGTGACTGGGCATCTCTGGGTGGGTCTTCTAGGCTAAGAAATGGCCTAGACAGGATGATATGTTTCCTTAGGATAACCCATTGGCCTTAGGAGTCAACATCCTTTTGGGATTATTGAGCCCATTGTAGAGATGGGAGTTAACGAAGATAATACAATGCAATTTGGGGAGAGAAGTTTTAATCTAAAAAATAGTCCGACCTCTAAAGGGGTTTCTTCTGGTAACATCGAAACCATGGGGGAGAGGGTTGATTCTTCGACAGTGACTAATGGGACCTGTATCCATGAGACACAGCCGGTTGAGGAAGAAGATGAAATACAGGAGACTATTGAAATTGGGAAGATTGTCAGTACGAAATTACAACAATTTCCGGGTCTTGTAGTGGCAGCTATGGCAGAAGAAGGTAACAATGTGGTTTTCCAATGAATATTCTTTTGATTAATATCAAAGGTATTGAGGGTGTTGGTAAAGCATGATGGATAAAGGATATTAAAATTAAAGAAAAAGTCACATTTATTGCCTTTCAAGAAACTCAAATGTCTCGTGTGTCAGAGGCGACTATTGGAACTATTGGGGTCGGTCTGTTTTTTTATTGGGATGTGGATGTGTAGGTCCCCTAATCCGTATGGTTCTTCACAGATTATGAAGAACATGAACAATCACTAGATCAGATTATCATAGAAAACAAGTAATATGAAGAACATGAACAATCACTTTCAATCTGTCTTCTATTGATTATCCAACACGAATGTTTACAATCAATTCAAGACTCACAAGAAATCTCTCAGCCACTCTCTGTAAATTTCCTCACGCCTCTCTCTACCCTGTTCTTCACGGCTTGCTCTCCAAAACCCTAATGCAAAACATGTATATATACTACATGTCTGCATACTGGGCTTTAGATTGGGCTAGGCCATTCTCCAAGCCCATAACCACTCTAAACAAGCTAAACACAAATGCTAAGCCCAATACAAAATATCCAAAGACTAAACTATTAAACTATTAAGCTGTTGTCACAGATATGCACCAACAGACTCCCCCTTGACAATAACTTCATAGTGTAATTTTGTCTTCAAACATCTTGTGATCTTTTGGTCTTTGTATAGCTTCAATTACACACAGATTCTGACATCAACAGACTCCCCCTTAGCTGATACTTCCAATCTCCAAAACTTTCATGCATTGTAGATTAGTGAACTAGCATTCTCTGGTTAAGCACACATCTCCAAATTCATCTATATCTCTCTTTGCAATGTAGTGGAAGGATCCTACCATGCATCTTCACACATTCTGCACTCCCCTCTTAATATGTACTTTACTTGAATTCTGCACTTCATTTTGATAACTTCATCAATTTGTTTAGAAACACAAGCAAGTAACTCGAAAAACCATTAGTCCTTTTCACATTAAAGATAAACCAATATTTTATCTTATCATGCAAAAATAAAAAAACTTATCAGTTCAAACTGGGAGACTTAAATAAATCTTTTTGTATTTTTATATTTTCTGAAAACAAATAATTAACAATAAAATAAACACTCTATTTTTGTGAGAATCACTGGGAAGAAGATCATATCAGCAATATCAAACTGTTTTCACACTATTAGATAATTCCATATGTAATATTCATGAAAAACAGTTCAAGACCATTACCAGTATTGTTTATCCAGTTAAACAAAATACATGCACATTTCAAGTACCATTACCTAGTGATATGTTAAGGTAATTTTATACTGATATACTAGTGTATCCCACTTCAGGACATACCCCCACGATCAAGGTATGCACAAAGATTCCTTGTAGTAGGTGAGTATACCGAAATTCATCCTTTTTTATTTACAACGTTAGATAATTGGTGAACAGGTCAGTACTTCCGTACATCACAGAGACCAATATTCAACGATGGTTAAGACAAATTTTGGTATGATTAGAGCAGTTTGCACATTTGAATGACTCTCTACGATAGCTTCTTCAATTTCTGGGATTTGGCATTTTAGCTCTTTTAAGATATCCTGGTTGTGCATAGGTCAGCATATATCTGGATGCAACAAAAGGACAACCCTGATACCATGGATGAAATAACGATATGAAGACCTAAAACCTCAGATTTTAGCAATTATCAACACAAGATTTAAGGTTATAAAACCATACGCCACAGATATGTTACCCAGTCATACACAGTTCGTTATGTTTATATCACCAAGGTAAGTTGATTATTTCATGCTTTTTGCCTACTGGTACATCATATGATGAAGTTGCTATCACACTTAAGCAATTTTAATTTCAGTTTGACAGTCTTACTTGCTGATGTACTATTATTTATTCTTTCTCATCTAGGGAAAACTCATTTTTTATTTTTATTTTCATGTTTTTGGATTTTTCAACTTTTAAACTTACTCCCCCTAAACTCACGCACTAACTTAACTCTTTTTGGCTTAGGGAGATTTCTCCCCCTAATTTTTTGTTTTTATGGAGTAAGATTTTAAAAACAGAAATTTAAACACAAACAAACTCCCATGTTAACCTGACAAAAAGTTTTTCACTTTTAGTAAACATTATCTATCACAGAAGTAAATAATTCGTTACCATGTGTAACCTACTATTCACCTCAGATGCTTTACACAAATAACCATTGTTGAACACATCAACAGTCCTTCTTGATCATCCTGCACACACTCAACAACTTAGTTAGACTTGAGAACCCAAACCCTACCGGTTTTGGTTGACCATGAATGTCAATATAACTTAATTGTGTCCAATATCCATCACACCCTACTGGTGTCTTGGATGCCTTCCAAGTTGTTGAACAAGATTTATAATTTCCACGAGATCTTTGATTGCGAGAGTTCCAATAAACTCTCGAATTTTCCGACCTTTGAAAATTGTTATCCTGAAACCTTCTTCTCCTATTATCATAATCTAAACCTTGAAAAATTCTTGGATTGTTATGAACATTTGAGTTACTAAAACCCCTATATTCGTTTCTTCTTTGAAAATTTCGATTACCAGAAATCTGACATCGATTTCGATAACGAAAATTTGTACTTTGAAAACAATTTGGTTGACCATTATAACAACTTGATTTAGGAGAAAAGTTTCTTGGACTATCAAATCTTCCCGATGTTGAAGGTTTAGATTGAAATCTCAGTTTTTTTGTCTGACAACTTGGTTTAACAATCTTATTTGAATCAACCTGATTCTCATCCTTAACCTCAACCTCAGCCTCCACTTTCTTACCCTTTTTAAAAGGACAACAACTAGCCACATGTCCTTTGTTGTGACATTTAAAACAAGATCTTTTCTTAAAAAATTTCTTTATGTTAGATCCCTTTTTAAATGTTTTGATTAGTTTGCCTTTAGTATCCTCATCCACTTTATGAGATGTACTGTTTGACCTAACAGATTCTTTCAAAGAAACTTGACTATTAGGTATGTCAACTGTTATCGGATCCACTACAGCTGGTGTAGTAGGCATAAAATCTGTTAGCTCATTTTCATTAGGTACAAAGGAGTAATCCTGATCCTCAGAAGATGAAGCTTTACTAAACCCCACTCCTGTTTTATCACTACTCCTGTTCAAACCTTTCTGAATTTGAGTCCTGGCTAATGTGGATTTTCCAAATTTGTCTAACTTTCCATGAAGTTCAACAATTTTGGCTTGTGCACCAGCCAATTCTGTGCACTTTTCTGAAAGCTCGTTAGTCTTATCCATCATAGTTTCACGAGCTAAATCAATGATCTGTAACAATTCATTGACTTTGCTAGTCAAACTATTGATTTCTTGTTCATTTGATTTGAGTTTATATAAACAATTTGACTCACTTTTACTCAAAAGAACATTTAACTCTTTCTGTTTTTCTAATTCATCTAACAGAATTTTGTTTTGCTCCAATAGTTTGTCATCTTTACCTTGTAGTTCAGTGCAATTATGACAAGTATGACTTATAGATTGTAATTGTACCTATACCTTTGCTGTAAGCTCATTTGTATCATCCATGCACACTGTAGCTTTTGCATCCTTGACCTCCATTTTCTCCTTCTCAACTTCCTTCCTCTCTTCTTTCTTAGCAGCTACTTCTTCAATTTTCACAGCTGTAGTCCCAGCTAAACATGCTTGTTCACATGTACTTTGTCTTGAACAACTCTCATAACATTTTCCTAAAGCTTCCCACAGCTCTCTAGACGATCCATACCTATTATGTGTTTCATATCAATTGGCAATGACATCTTTATCACTGCTAAAGCTTTCCTCTCAGCATCATACATACGTTTCTCAGAGTCTTCCATCTTCTCATATGAAAGTACCAGAATTCTCCCGTAAATTCGACGTGTGGGAGTAATGTACCCATCAATCATACATTTCCACATCTTAGAATCTTCACTTTGAACAAATGCCTCAAACTTCTTCTTTCAGTCTACATATTGTTCAGCATTTATCAACGTTGGGCAGTTATTAACATACTCACTGATATTGTTCATTTTGACCATCTTTAACACGCAGGGTATCAGTTTAAATGGATTTTGGTAAACATGTGTCAAAATCCAAATCTAACCTCTCTTCTGGTCCTTCTTCGTGTTTTACCGTAACCGTACCGTTAAAAACATTCAAAAATTTCTCCGAATATTGTGTTTACCAAATTGTACCGTTAGACTCGTCTCGATGATACGAATCCAATGATGTATAATGTCCGAGAGCAATTTTAGGAATTTTCATGCCTTTTTTGTCCTAAAAATCACACGAGTCTAACCGTGCAGTTGGTTTGTTAAAATTGTTTACGGATCAAATTCTGTATACGAAAACGCTTATCTCCGGTTACGTCAGCTGGTTAACTTTCCACTTTTTCGAGTTCAACTCAGAACAGTACCCAATTCGGAACAGTAACTCAGATTAACAATCCGAGATGGAAATTTGGAACAGTGATCCGAGATACCAATCCGAGATGGTGATTCGAGATGGTATCCGAGATGTTGATCCGAGATGCTATCTGAGATGATGATTCGAGATAGTCTCTGAGATGCTATCTGAGATGATGATTCGAGATAGTCTCTGAGATGCTATCTGAGATGACGACTGGAGATAGTATCCGAGATGCTATCCGAGATGCAAATCCAAGATTATCCGATATCAATCACCAATGATCCAAGATGCATTGTTCTGATCCGAGGTGCAAGTTTTTTGATCCAAGATGCTTCACTTATGAACTGAGATACAACTCTGATGATTCGAAATGCAACCTTCAGATCTGAAATGCAAGATTTCTATCCGAGATACCTTGCTAATGATCTAAAATACCAAGTTTTTATTCGAGATGCCTTGCTGTTTATTCGAGATCAACAACAAAACCCTAGAACAGCTTTCAAACTTCATACCAACTGTCAAAAACATCCAAAACGTCAACTTTTCCTGCTGTTATGATTCTGAACCGAGCAAAACAAGAGCCGAATGCTCTGATACCAATTATAGGTCCCCTAATCCGTATGGATCTTCACAGAATCGTCTATCCAACCTAGAGTGCGGAATCCTCTAGATCAGATTATCACAGAAAACAAGTAATATGAAGAAATATGAACAATCACTTTCAATTTGTCTTCTATTGATTATCCAACATGAATGTTTACAATCAATTCAAGACTCACAAGAAATCTCTCAGCCACTCTCTGTAAATTTCCTCACACCTCTCTCTACCCTGTTCTTCACGGCTTGCTCTCCAAAACCCTAATGCAAAACATGTATATATACTACATGTCTGTATACTAGGCTTTAGACTGGGCTAGGCCATTCTCCAAGCCCATAACCACTCTAAGCAAGCTAAACACAAATGCTAAGCCCAATACAAAATATGCAAAGACTAAACTATTAAACTGTTAAGCTGTTGTCACAGATATGCACCAACAGACTCCCCCTTGACAATAACTTCATAGTGTAATTTTGTCTTCAAACATCTTGTGATCTTTTGGTCTTTGGATAGCTTCAGCTATACACAGATTCTGACATCAACATTAGAGCCGAGTGGTAGCTCGAGGGGAGGGCTTATCTGCGCCTGGTGAAGAATCACCAGTTAACCACAAGGAATATCCAAGGATATCCAGGTTAAGCTCAATATTTCTACATGAAAGGTTGTCTCTCGTTCGCTCTTCTGGGTGATCTCACTTCAAGCTAATCTGCGAAACTAGCAACGCCGTTAGCCTCGTCACGAGAGAAAGGGGGGGGGGGGGTTTCTCCGTGACCACACTCCGGCATGAGAATAAGTATTTGGTATTGCAAGGTAATTAGCAAGTAAGTAGTATATAATAGTATTGTGATCGTGGATTAGATGAAGATGATTGTAAGTCCATTTACCTTGTGGTCTGATCCTTACTTTATAGCCGAAGATAGGTGTGTTAGGAGATAGGCTGATGGGCCTTGGGCCTTGCCCAAACGACCAGGGATATCCGTTATGTCTCCTCTGCATTGATCATTATTGATCTCTGGCAGGAGGTGCGCTTTGTGCATGTTGACTGGAGCCACGTGCCGTGGCAGTTGTCCCTGGTGTCAGACCTATCATCAGCCGAAAATGGAGAATGTGTAACAGTCGCTAGCATGAGTTTGGTTGGTGTACAATCTGTCGTCTGCATTACTGTTCATGCGACATAGTCTGACACAACCTACCGAGTGGCTATTGGGTCACAGCTCTGCCACTTTGTACCCTTATATGTAGTCAACGCCTCTTTACGTTTTTCCCTTCTGCGTGGCTTTCAGTGATTTCTGGCCACCACAGAGTTGTAGGGATTAAGTCCTTTGTTCTCAAGACTATGAGTTGCTCGCATGTTGGTCTTGGCCTTGTGCAAGGTTTTAGGACTTCGCGGCTAGAGGGTTGTTTGATTCGCGCAGGGTCAAGGGTCCCGCGCTTCTAGGTTCATTATGTGACCTGCATTTCCAGGTCTAACTTGCCGTTGTGTAGTGTGTGCAAGGTTCTTTGTTCACCTGTTAGTATCAAGGTTGCTATACCATTGCACGTTGCGCGCAAGGTTGTTAGGCAACCTGCTGGCTTCAAGAATGGCGCACCGTTGCACATTGCGCGCATGGTCATTCTTGTAGTATGTTGTCATTGAGGGTATGGTTCCTTGCGCAGGCGCAGGGTTTTAGGGACCATACCCCTCCACCTGGGACCCGCCCGTGTTTGCCAAAGTGTCTTGTGTCAAGGATCCGAATTTTCATCTCATCCGGGGTAATTTGAAGGGATGTGATGCGTTGGTTAATATCATGAACATATATGCTCCCCAAAAGGTGGTGGATAAAAGGAGTCTATGGGGAGGGATCGATGGGGTGTTAAAGGGATCTCCGGGTTATTGGTTTCTTATTCGCGATTTTAATCCGGTCAAACATCCGAAGGAACGAAAAAGATCCAAATTTAAACCTAGTTGTGCTAGGGATTTTCATAGCTTCATACACACGGCAAACCTCCCTGAATTCGAGATGAAAGGCAGTAAGTACACTTATTTGGTGGAAGATGAGAAAGGTAAGAAGCTGAGTAAAATTGATAGATTGTTGGTCGGTAGAGAAATGGTTGATAAGTGGTCGTCGGCTTGTCTTAGCGCACTTCCGAGATATCTCTTGGACCATAATCCTCTTTTGTTAACTCTGAAAGATTTTAATTTTGTGGCCCGGCCGTTTCAGTTTTTTATCTCTTGGTTCGACCGACCAGACTTTGTTTCGATTGTCAAAAATGTCATGGAGTCGTTTGTCTTTGAGGGACCTCCAGATGTTAAGATTGTGATGATGTTTAAATGGATCCGTCAACACATCTCGAAATGGAGAGAAGATATCCGTAGTAAAGAAGGAGAGTCCGAGGAAAAATTTCAAAGAGAGCTCGAAGACCTTGATCGGTTAGTAAAGAATAGGGACCTATCAGAAAATGAATCATGGATTGATTGGCGTGTAAAAAAGAATTATCCGAAGTAGAGTCATTTAAAATGAAGGATCTAAAACAAAAGTCTAGATCGAAATGGGGAATGGAAGGAGATGATTTCACGAAGTTCTTCCACAGTCTAATTAATAACTGGAAGTCGAGTAATTCTATTCAAGGGTCTAATTAATAAATGTGCATTGGTCAGTTTGGTTCAATTTTTACCAAACCATAACCTTAAACGCAAGCTTCAATTATGAAATTTTCTTAACCATAACCGAACTTCGGTTATGGTTAATCGATTATGGTTCAGTTTTGTTAATCTTAGTTTATTAACCAATCAAGGTTTGAAATAAATAGGGATGTGTTTGGACTTAGCTTGGGTTTTTTATAGGATAACCAAGACTATCTTTTTTGGTTAAACTATCGAGGTGTGATTCCTTTTAATACGGTGATTCTTAACAAAAAAATATTACGATCATAAACCTCATTTCTTCATCAAAATAAAAGGGTATCTACATCAAGATAATTTTGTTACTAACATACTTTTACCTTAGCAAAAAACTTCTATATGGTAAATGTAAAACAAAAAATCCATTATATAGACTTAACATTACAGGTTTGGTACGATTTTGGTTATATCGGTTAGCCAAAGCTTCATAACCATAACCAATTGGTTGGTTAAACAAAGTTTCATGTCCATAACCATCGGTTATGGTTCGGTTATCGGTGACGGTGGTTAATTTGCTCACTCCTAACAGAAGGAGTTTCGTTGATGGTATCTAGTATCCAGAGGTCGCTTGAAAGATATGTATTGATTTTTGAATTCTTTCTCATTTTTGCCTTCAGCAGGTGCCAATAGGTGGTTAAGAAAATCGCTCCCACAATCTTTTTCCAATATTTTGATCCTTTCATCTTGTCCACATACTCTAGCATATCCATCGTATTCAGTTTCGCCTTAGGCACCGAGAGTTTGAGCCAAACAAACACTAGCCACCAGATGGATCTAGCATCCATACATCTGACTAGAATATGCTTCGCTGAGTCTTCAACTCTCTCGCATCTGCTACATAACAAGTTAGGCATTGTAACCCCTCGCTTTGCCGGTTCCTATTTACTTGGGATCTGATTTTGGATAGCTCTCTAAACAAAATAGTTAAGCTTGAGAGGGACCAGTTATTCTAGAATTTTTTAGTGTGATCCACATCCATAGACTTACATTCAAGGAGACTCATTCCAACTTCACAAGTGTTGAATCTATCGTGAGCTAAACCAAATTTAGTTACGTCACCAGTATATTAAACTGCTCCGTTTCCTCCAACGAATTTCGATTTCTTTTCCAAGCCTAAGCTCAAACAGTCCCAACTTCCTTACTATTGATGTGGTCCGTAACCATATCCCATTTATTTCCTGCAATTGCAAATAAAGTCGGAAACCTTTCACGAATCAAGCCACCATTTAACCACGTATCAAACCAAAACAACACTTTTTGTGTCCCCAAGACCCCATGAAGCTAATCTTTGATGGATAAATCACCATATTCAAATTCTTTTTGGACTGACCCTATATCATTCCAAACTCCCGCATATTTATTGTTGAAAGGAACCAGTTGATAGGACCTTGGTATTGCATGAATGGCTTTAATCGTTCTCGGCCATAGCGCCCTCGACTTGTGTTTAAATTTCCACCACCATTTAGCAAGTAATGACAAGTTTGTACTTCGGATATCACCATCCCTAATCCTCTGCAATCTTTTAGCATAACCATTATATCCCAAGCCACCTATTTGATTTTCTCCCTTCCGCCTTTTCTACCCCAAACAAACTCCCTTCTTATGCTTTCTAACTTATTTAAGATTTTCGTCAGTGCCTTAAATAACGATAGGTAAAACTTTGGGAGGGCACCCAGAACGGCTTTCGCTAAAGTAATTCTACCCACAAAGGAGAGGCATCTAACTTTCCAAGAAGAAAGCTTGGAGTTGAATTTCTCAACTATGGGTTTCTAAAACTTGACTTATATAGGTATTAGTTTTAAATAACTATAAAAATGGAAGGAGAAACTGTAGACATCATGCTAAGTTGAAGACGGAAGGAAACGATCAAATACTCATATTGTTATCTTTAAGCTTATGCGGTCATGTTACAACTAGTTAGTGTCTTTGTGGACTTGTGGCACGTAAGTGTCATGCTATTGGGATTGTAAGTTTGTAACCCAATCTAAAAAAATATTTACCAACAAATCAGCAGCTTACTTGTGCTTAGGGGTGTTGTATTTAATGATTAGGGAGTTTTTAAAAAATGATAAATTACTTTAAACTCAAATTTTTTACTTTTAATCAAAACATTTTCATCTTTTGCAATTTAACATCACAACTATTTTACTTTCAATTTGGTCCCTTATTCATTTTAACTTTCGCAATCTTTTGGTTTTACGCTTCGTTCTAAATTTTGTGAGTTAACACAGCGCAATGTGTGTGGGGCTTAAGGTTTTACGTTTCTTTTTACGCTTCATTCTAAGTTTTGAGAGTTAACACGACGCAACGTGACTGTGTGATTTGACGTTTTAACGTCGTCTATGTTTTACCCTTTTGACAGCTTCGTCGTAAAGTGTGGATCCTAGATCGACTTAGTTCTTATTTTCTATATTTTACTTTTCGGTATAATTTCATCGCATTAATACGCCGCAAATTTAGTGTTGGTTGTCGCTCACAGTGGTGTGACATTGATGCTATTTGGCACGGTTTTATGTCGCCGCCGTAATGCCGGAGTGCTTAGTACTAGTTTACGTTGTAAGTCCGATGATCTGGATCTATCAACGATATCACACAATCACCTTAGGATGGGCGGAATCCAAACTTGGTGATCTTCAAAAAACCGAAATAACGAAGAACAATCAGAATCAACTTTAACACCTTGCACACGATTCTATTACTTGAACAAGCAAAACCGTCTGGTACAAGATGGAGGCTCTCTCTAGAGAAATCCCAAAAGTCTTTCTAAGTTGCAACCCTAGGAATGACATAATATTCTATTTATACCAAGGGTTTGCCTATGCCACTCATGGGCTTCCCTTGGGCTTGCCTGGCCCACATGGCCTATGGCATGCCCAAGTGACCTATTCAAAGTCCAAACCTGATACAAACTAACCCAGTTAATCCCAGTTAACTACCATAGACCGTTGCGTATATTTGATGATTCAGTCTCACACTTCTAGGACCTAACAATCTCCCCCTAGACTGATGCATCAAATTGTCGTGATAGCATAAATTCAGCAACGTCTTCAACAGAGACTATGGTTGTCGCTATGTTGTAGTGTTGAAAGTCAGTCTCATACTTCTTGGACCTCACACTTCAACGAACTCTCAGTACTGGGTCTCTTTCTTCAGCTCTTGTGGTTAGCTTCATATCAGGATCTTGATCAGCTTTGCTTGAAACATCTTTGTCAAAAGAATGTGAGAGGAGGAACCTCAACAACTCTTTTCTTCTTCAATTGTTCTCTTTCAAGCAAGCAGGTTCTCAGGTACTTATTCAAATGTACTATCACTGTCAGATGATGACTGACATCTCAATTTTCAGCAACCCCTGTTTCTTGATCTAAATCAAGATCTGCACAATTCTCAGAAATTTATAAGCAAACATTCTTATGTAACAGGGAGAGTACCGCATGAACACCTGGTACATCCCAGTACTTGTACTCGGATCAAAATTTAATTTTCTTTCATATTTTGATGATTAGTTCAATCTTCAAGAACGGTTAATAATTTTTTTAGTAAAACAAATAAAACACTCTATTTTTTGATTTTTGAATTTTCTATTTTTTAATTTTTAAAATATAAGAATATAAACAGAAACACAAATAAACAAAGAAACTAACTCAATAGTTACAACTATACAATTGCAATGGGATCAAAATCGTTTTCAGGCGGACCAAGGAACACTTTTCAGTGTGAACTTGTTCAGACTGGTCTAAGTGATTGCTAATATGTTTGTCCACTTAAACTTTGATGCTCAACTTTCATTTTTCAACTTCGTGATATGCTTAAGGTAGTATTATACTATAATACCCGTGCATCCCACACCATGACATACCATCGCAATCAAGGTAAGCACACCGATTCATCGTAGCAGGTAAGTATACTGAGATCATCCTTTATCTTTTACAACATCAGACTATTGGTGAACAGATCAGTACTTTCGTACAGCAGAGTGACCAATAGTATCGGAAGAGGGTTAGGCAAATACCTTATCTGGTATGTTTGAATTCATGGAATTTTCTCAGGATGAGATTTCCTTTCTTTTAACGTTCTGGCCCTTTTGATTTGGCTCTTTTAAGGATATTCTGACTGTGCCTAGGTATGCATATAATCTGGATGCAACAGAAGGGCAGCCAAGATATCCCTGGATGACTCAACAGCATAAAGACCCGAAACTTCAGATGCTGGCTATCTATCAACGCTTGATTTAAGACCATGAAATCATACCGATGCATGTTACCCACAAGATACATAGTTCGTTATGTTTATATCACTTAGTATATTTTAATCACTTTAAGCGTTAAGCCTATCGACATATCACATTAGATCCTAGTCTTTTCAGCTACGACACATTACATGTGTCAGTCATGCCCTTTATCACGAATATTCATTTCATTTCCCATTTTATGCAAAAAGACCTTTTGTAAATATATTTTTAAATGTTTTTCGTATTTTTCTGATTTTCTCCCCCTCAAATAATACATATATACATATATCGCTCTCTTCCCCCTTAAATTTGTGCATCATACTTTATGCATAAATTTACCTAATAGAGAAAACGTATGCACAAAGTTTTAAACGAAAGAAAAGGAAAATATTTTTATTGTTTTTGCTTAACCGTTCCGTCATTATATTAAAAAAAACTAATCAATCTCAAAATTAAAGCACGAAATTTGAATTTGTACCTTTTCGCTGATCTTTTCTTACCTCATCTCCTCCAAAGGAAACATTGCACTCGTAAAAAAATTTAACCTTTTGCAAGAGTGCGATGTTTTCCGATATGTCCCTAGAACAACCACTATCAACATTCCAGAGATTGTCAACAGCTCCTCCTTGGTTATTCCTGAAAAATAAAGAGATTAGTAGACAGTGGGACCCATGCCATCGTGCTCCTGGGTTTCCCTGAAGCATCAAAATAAGACACTTCTTTTAAACAAAAATCCCCTTTTGTTTCAAGGATTGGTGATGTTGCTATCGCCTTGGATTTGGTTTTTCAAATCTGCCTCGTTTTAACAAACGTGGTTGTTGCCTTTGATTGAGCAACTTTGGCTGTTTCAGGTTTAGTCGTTTTAGAAAAAGATTTTTGTTTCTGAACAGCCTTGCGTTTGTTTTTGGCAACATTCCAATCCCCATCAGATGGTTTAACCTTGGGATTCACATTCTTCATTGCCTTAGGTGATGATACCTTCATCGGCTTTGAATAATTGTTATCCTTAGGTAACCTTCTGATTATGAACATTATACGGAACATGGGGACTGCGTGTGTAATTTCGAGCAATGTGACCAGGAATGCTGCAATTGAAGCACGTTTGTCTCTTCACATATAGAGCATTCTGATCAGCTTGATTTGCTCTTGCAGGCCCTGAAGGATGAACTGATCCCTTCTGTGCTTGATTTGCTCTTGCAGACGAAGATGAATTTGGATGTTTGTACTTACCGTTTGCAAGGGCCGTTCTTCTATTGTGGAGATTTCTTTTGATTTTTCTTATTTTGTTTAGACTGCAAATCCTTTTCAGAAATCTCCCCAACCTTTCCAAAAGCTTTGCTAGCACGGTCAAAAGCATATTTTTCACATTTTCCATTAAAGACCGGCTTAACAAAAGCATTTTTTACTATAGTAGCCTTTGAGGGCTATTGCTGCCCACTAATGATTTTGGAGAGCTTGATTGTCTTGACGTTTGGACTTCTGCTTTCTTCGTCTCCCATTTGCTCGTTTCTGCTCTTTTAACTTGCTCTGAACCTTTTCCTCAGAAGCAGAAGGTTCAGAGTGTTCAGTTTGCGCACTTGGAGCCTTGTTCATGTCAGCTCTCTCTTCATCAGCTTTGATATAGTGAAGAGTCCTGGTTTATCAGATGAAGGACCAGACACTCCAGTTTGAATCATTAGAAGAATCAACAGCACCAGATGGTTCCCGTGTGTCTGACGTATAATCACTTGGTTTTCCGTACACCATATGTTGTGCTTTCTCAATATCTTCGTCGGTTTCAGGCATTGTTGTATAGTTGTGATTATACGGTGGAGTAACCTGATTGAATCCCAAACCCTTCCCTTTGTTCCCCTTATATGCCAGCTGCACATTGCACACGTCTTGAACGAGCTTGCTGGATGTATCAAACTTCTTTCTATTAACTTCGTTTTATTGATATTTTCCAGTAAGTAGGCCCAGCTCAACTCGTTTGTAATCATGGACCCAACATTTCTGTTGATTTACGTCCAGGTGGAGCTAAGCTATGTCTTTCTTTAGAGCTTCAACCTTTTCTTTGAGTAACTTGTTACTTTCTCGAAGGCTGATGCACTGAGCCATTGCATTGTTGTATTCCTCGGTCATTTTAGAATTAAGAGTCATGAGTTGAGCAACCCTATTCCTACAAGGTTCAGTGCACCAAAGATAGTGGACTGTGTCAATGGGAGATCTTGATTTGTCAGCGTTAGTTTGGGCTTGAGGTCAAGTTTGGGGTGCTGGGCTGCTGATTGCTGCTTGCTGGGCTGTTGATTTAGCGTATAGATCTTGGAGATCTTGGTTTGATTGTAAACGATCCCATAACCAAGATACAAAGGAGTCTTTGTCATCTCCTAAAACACTATCCAACTCATCTCTTACTTCCTCTTTTCACCTCCCACGTTCAAGCAAACGCATCAAATAGTTAGCAACCGGATCAACATTGTAGTATCCGATAAACTCATTCAACTTTTCCTTCACTTCATCCCGCAGGCTCGGGTTTTAATTTTGTGTTGAACTAAAACTGCATTCGAGTGCTGAGCTTGAGCTGTAAACATCTTCGGATAATCGAAACCATACCGGTAAACACGATAAAAACTGTACGAAACCTGTCTTTACCAAAATGTACCATTAGACTCGTCTCGATGATACGATTCCAATGATATATAATGTCCGGTAGTGATTTTAGGAATTTTCGTGCCTTTTTTTTGTCCTAAAAATCACACGAGTCTAACCGTGCAACCGGTTTGTTAAGATTGTCTGTGGATCAAATTCTGTGTACGAAAATGTTTAACTCCGGTTACGTTAGCTGGTAAAATTTCCACCTTTAAGGGTACAACTCGGAACAGTACCGAATTCGGAACAGTGACTCGGATTAACAATCCGAGATGGAATCCGGAAACAGTGATCCGAGATGGTAATTCGGAACAGTGATCCGAGATGCAATCCGAGATGAGGGAATCTAGTCCAAATGAAACCCTGATCCGGAATGAAAGACCAAATCCGGAATGAAGATCAAATCCGGAATGAAGATCACATCCGGAATGAAGAATCCTTATCTGAAATCAACCGTATTCCGATCCGGATTGCAAGAAATCCGGATAAAGTTGTTGAGAAAGTTATGAACAATAGTCCGGAATGAATCCGAGATGTTCTTCAGGATCTTCAACGACTTTGAATCCGAAATTCAACAGATTAATCCGAAATCAATGCGAAATTCAAGATTTTAATCCGAAATACAAAAGATTAATCCAAAATCAATCCGAAATGCAGCAGAATGATCCGAAATTAGTCCGAAATGTAACCAGAAAATCCAAAATCCTTGAATGTTGATCCGAAATGCTTGAATCTTCTTCGTGTTCTTCGTGTTTTTCAGCAGAAACCGAACAGAATCAGTGTGATATCAGATCTGAGCCTGGAAAATAGGTTCAACAGGCTCTGATACCACTTGTAAGTCTCGATAATCCGGATCTATCAACGATATCACACAATCACCTTAGGATGGGCGGAATCCAAACTTGGTGATCTTCAAGAAAACCGAAACAACGAAGAACAATCAGAATCAACTTTAACACCTTGCACACGATTCTATTACTTGAACAAGCAAAACCGTCTGGTACAAGATGGAGACTCTCTCAGAAAATCCCAAAAGTCTTTCTAAGTTGCAACCCTAGGAATGACATAATATTCTATTTATACCTAGGGTTTGCCCATGCCACTCATGGGCTTCCCTTGGGCTTGCCTGGCCCACATGGCCTATGGCATGCCCAAGTGACCTATTCAATGTCCAAACCTGATACAACTAACCCAGTTAACTACCATAGACCGTTGCGTATATTTGATGCTTCAATCTCACACTTCTAGGACCAAACATACCTTAAAATCCATCATAGATTTTAGAGTGTTATATAAATTCAAGATGCCATTCATCTCATATATATCAAATACAAACTAACATGAAAAAAAATGTCCCAAAATTAATAGCATCGTGATTGTCTTTGTGATAGGAATAAGTTTTTGTTGTTTCTACCAATGTTGCAAAGACTGCTAGGCGTTTCTTAGTCAGTTAAGTGAAGAGTTTGGAGTACTCGGAAAGTATTCGAAAAGCACTCAGACATGTTAAATATAAAGAAAAATAATTAATGGATATCATATATGTGTCAAACAAGAGTAATTCATGTCAAAATTAGCATAATTCCAAGTAGTCGCCTAGTAGACCGAGGTTGACCGAGTAGTCCCCGAGTATTCTAAGGTTTCCACCAATTATTCCGAGGGTTGACCGAGTATTCCGAGTAGTCGTTGAGTTGGCCGAGTTTGACCGTCTCCGAGTTATAAAGGCCGACTTGTAGTAACTCTCCAAGATAAGGTGCCGAGTATTCTGAGTAGTCGCTGAGTACTCGGCCTTCAAATCCGACTTTTACAACACTGGTTTCTACGAAATCACGTAAGTTTATAAAGGGATGATGACTATTGTTTTATAATGTATTAAATTTATTAAGTAAACCGTCCTAGTGTATTTTATGGACTATGATCCATTATCCAATTCATTCTTTGTCATGACATACAAATTTAGAATTGTAACGTATGCGTATAACCATCCATGACCCATCAAATTATATCTTTTCAATATAGAATATATATTTTGGATAAAAATTGATCGATAGAGATTTTCAGTTAGAAATATGATGTTGGGGTTTGACTAGCCCGGATACAATGTGATAGCTAGTAATGACAAAAAAGAAAGTTGGATTGGTATATGTTTTGACTGACTGAATAATGGCAAAAGAGAAAAATAAAATATAGTCTTTCTAGTACCGGTTTAGTTACGGGAAAACTTATGTTGATTTTCCGTCTATCATATGGCATTAATATTTTTACATGTTTTTGTCAAATTACATATACAAGTCTTTAGGATCGTAAATAAATAACTATATAACTTTTCTACAGTTTTCGGTAATTCGTAAATACAGTTGTCGATAGACAACCAAGGACATATCCGTCGCAAAAATCAATTACAAAAATCAAGTGATTCTTTAAAATATTTTTTTATTGGGGATGGGGGGAGGGTGGGATTGATGCCTCTGATCTATCTCAAATCATAGATGGGTTAGAATCATATTTAAAGTCTTCTACAAATAAAAAATTTGTAAGAAGGGTATCAATTCAATCGGAATCTGATTGATCTCATTCAAGCAACAATGAGACCGTCTAATTGAACTCTACGTTGTGAGATTTTAGGTTTTCGAATTTAGATGTTTAATTTGTAGATTTTTTAAACTTTTGTTTAAATTATTGTCTTTTTTTACGATTCATTGTGTCTTTTTTTCCTCGATATGTGTTATATTTTTCGGCATTATGTTATATTTTGCTCGATATTGTGTTATAGTTTGCGTATCATTGTATCTTTATACACTTCTAATTTTTAGGAGACTTTATAGGATAACTTTAATGTTATTATGTAATCTATTTTTCAGGCAGGTGAAACTATTTGTGGATGATCTTTTGTGGCTTATGAATTTCTACAAATGTAACTCTTACTATTCCTAGGCGTTGGCCATAACATTTTTGCTTCCAAGCACAACAAATGGTGGTTTTGTTAACAGTTGCATTGTCTTTCCCTTGTGACAATTTCGTATGCTAAAAGGCCAAGAAAGGTGTTTAAATTCATATGAAACAAACATGTATAATATATATATATATATATATATATATATATATATATATATATAGGAATGTTTATTTGAGAAGAAATTTAATGGGAGAAGAAAAATAAGAAAAAACATAATTGTAAAACATTAAATAGTTTATAACTACTCTCATTAATTATGTTATCTCTTATTAATAAAACAAAAATATTTTATTTTACACATTTCAAAATTTATACTACATATATCTTATACTTATCGGAATTTACCCTACACACATGTAAATTTACCCTACACATTTCAAAATTTATTCTACACATACTAAAATTTATCCTACACATGTCGAAAATTGTCCTTCACCATAAATTATTTTATCTTGAAAAAATATATTAAAAAATGAGTTACAAGTTTAATTAATTAACTAATTAATGACAATTATAGATTTACCTATACGCCTTTTTTCATAATATTAAATACACACATTAATGAAGTAAATGAAGAATTTCTATTAGTTTAAAAGTTATTCTTTTTATTCTTATAAAATTTTTCTTCTCATTTGAACTCTCCGATATATATATATACATATATACATATATATATATATATAATGTATATTAAACAAGTTTTTTTTATAATTTCCATATTATATATATCACGTTGTTCCAATTTCGAAGTACCCAAAAATGTTAAAAACTTAAGTTAAACATACTATGATATCAAATTATATTTGACGAACTTTCAATTAATATGTAGTTGTGTTTCATCAACTTTATACTAATGTTTCTTTATGTATAAGCAGCGATGGGTATTACAAGTATTCAGAGGGAAGAGTATTATGGTCTTTTCTCCCTTAAACCTATTTCATTCCTAATTTTCAAATAGATATAACTTCTTCATACGATAATATGTTTAAAATAATTATACCATATTAACAAGTATCTCATTTTCTTTAATTTGAGCAGACTATATTATAGTTTTCTTAGTTTTTAAAAATTTAATTTACAAGCTTTAAAATTACGTGATTTGTATAACATTACGTGATTATGTTCCAGTACGTAATTACGTACCGTATGTGCAAGCAGTAACAAATGTTCAATTTGACCCTACTGTATAATCACGTACCACATGTAACAAGTGTAATGTCACTTGATTTGTATCGTAGTTAATATACTTTTTAGTATGCTTGTTACATGATTGATTCGAGAACTGATTGTTTTTATGCAAATTACAGATTAGATCTGTAATATAAGTCGCTACAATGATTATAGATTATGTTATATTAATATTTGTTACTACTGCAACATGGTACTGATTATTACATGAGCATTTGTTACTATTTGCACCACCTGGTACGCGATTATTACATTAGTATAGTGACTGCTTTTGCAAATTGTAACAGATTATGTATGGACTATTAACATTATATATGTTCTTGTTTTTGCATACATGGTACTGATTTTAATTTTGTATACATTTGAGTATTGATACGTGATTTAGGTATTCATTGACCATTTTGTACGTGATATAATACAGCGTTACATTGATAATTTTTAGTGCTGCACATATGATACATGTTAGGATCATGAATTATATTCCAGTACATAATTATATACCGGAACATAATCACGTAACGTTACACAATCGCATAACTTTATAGCTTTTAGATATATTTTTTTTGAATAAGGAAACTATAGCAACAACATACTCAAAATTTTCTTTAAAGTAACAGAGTTAGCGTTAGGAGAAAAAACCATTATAAGATGCAATCTTAAAAATTTAATATATTAAAAGTTTTTTTAACTGAAGAGGTTAAACTAGTTAAAATATAGAAGATAAATAAAATTAACTCTTTTAAAATTTTAGGATTTGAAAAGCAAATTGAGAACTCTCCTAATCTCTTTTACTCTTTTTAGTGTTTATTTATACAAATTGATGTAAAGCATAAAACGATAAAGATATAATTTTTTTTCAAACTGTAAACTTTATCAACACAAGAACAGAACCAAGAGTCCAAGACCACCCCTACAAAGCAGGATCAGGAGCAGCTTCAAAACCCAACCAAAAACACAAAATACACTTTAATCAGATCAAAATCGTATCACTTTGACCATAGAATAGATTTGTTTTTTTTATATCTATTTTTGTACATTCCCCAGTAACTCACATCACATCTTCTATGACTTTATGCAATTTGTTATTTCTCGCTTTCTATATATGTCAAACACGCTATGACCATTATCCCTTGAAACACCTCGTTCTCAACGATAAAGAAAAAGATATACATGTCTAATTTTAATTCTGAAATATGATTTGATAAACAAAATATATATGATGACATTAGTTTCTAATAAGTTAATAATCTGTGCGTCTTATTTATTATAACATATACATGCACACACTTTATTCACGGACCTTGCTTTTAAGCAACAACAATGACCAAATTATAGAAGAATTAAGTCATCCAAAATCATAATGACAAAGGTAGGCCTTACTAGAAAATTTTAATCTCTCTTTTCAAATGATTTTTCTCATGAAAATATAATGGACAAAATAAAAGCAAGGATACCATTCCTAACCAATTTAAAATTTTCAACTCTTAGGTTATGCTGACACGTAATTTTTAGAATATTTAATTGCTTAATCATTTAGCATTTAGAAATAAGCTTTCTTTAACCAAAAGATATTTGTTTGAGTTATAAAATCAATAATTATATTCACAAGAATAAAATATGAAGTAGCGTTAAATAAAAACTTTGGAGAACAGTGAACACCAAGGACATGCTGAGCAATGTGTAGACTTTTGTTACGTAGGTTGCAACTCCTTGGAGCATCCAAAATCATAATGCTAATTTTTAATAAATTCATATCCAAAATCAAAGGCTTCCAACTATTATAATCAATTGTTTCGCTCGTTATTGACGCAACTCGCTAACAAGGCAACAAGACCCCCACCAGGGGCTCAACACCTTCTATCCTCGCCAACAGGAGTTGCCTCCTTGCAACCCCGAGGTTCATATATTCCAGAAGTCAAAATAGTCTTGGATAAGTGTGCACTCTGCATCTTCTAACTCGTACATTTATTCAGGTTTCATTCTGAACTTAACCAAATCCCAAATAAGTATTAGAATGACTTGTTGACATCAAAATCCAACACTAATGTGTGTGTATATATATAAAAGCATGGATTAGTTTTATGATTTCCCATAAGAACGGATTAGTTTTATGATTTCCCATTAGAAAAAAAGGAAAAAATAAGAGAAGAAAAAAAAAAGCAAAACAAATAAATTTATATATACCTACATACACTTCCCAAGAAACCCTAGGAAATTAAACCAGACCGAGTCCGTGACCCCAGTCCCTTCTACCCCACCCCCACTTGTATTACTATTGTTACACGTAGAATAACAGTGAATAAGGAGTTAATGATTCATCATATTGTTGATAATTGTCCACACAGTGGAAGCTTGATACAATTGGGGTGGGTGGGGGACAAACACATGATCATAATATTCCAATGTGCATATCCTAAGGCCAATTCTAATTCAAATTATAGTTTATATGATAAAATATAAAGTTGTATTATTCATGATTCGACAACTACGTTATTGGTCCCCGACAAAATATTGCGCCTAAGTCAGCTCTTTCAATGAAGGCGATCCATGTAAAAAGTTTTTCTGGCGTATTAATGTATGTATACAGCATTTCATGTGACACCGTATATTTTCAACAATAGCACACTCAATACAAAGACAATTTGATGGGATTTTAAAGTGAAACCAAAATGTTGTCTATGTGATTATCATTGTACGTATTTCTTGATATGGTTACTGGTGGTCGGTCATTCTCATGATGTACAACATAACATGACAAGCTCAGTATTTGTTTTCAAAATAGATGAAGGAATTCGATGGAAGATCGACAAAGGAAAAAGACACCTGAGCTATGAAATGATAATCTGTTGTGATGGTGGTTAAGTTGCTATCGGCACAATCAATCATACGAGATGACATGGAAGAATATATATATATATATAATATATATTTATCGTGGAATTTGAAAAAGTAACCTAACAAAAGTATGGTATATTTACATAAATTGATAAGGAAAGGTAGGAAAAGTGGGATGAAAATGGAAAGAGTGGTATGGAATTATTATACACCATAGCTTTGAAGAATTGTATATTATTATTAAAATTAAGTAAATCGTTTGTTTATCCAAATGCTTTAAGATTAAATCTAATATAATCTAAGAATTCAAATAATATCGTATGGCATTTTCTTCTTCATCTTATAAATTTTATTTATATTTATTTAATATATTTCTTTTAATATTAATAACTAATATATAAATATCATTATTTTTATCTAACATTAATAAATAACTTCAATTAGTGTCATATCTTATTTTCTTCTTCAATCTTTTAATAATATTATTATCTTCAATCTTTTAATATTATTATTAATATCTAATAAATTATTATATCTCTTGAAGTAATGTAAAAATAATTAATTCACAAATATTAAACTAACTAAAGGATAATAAATAAAGTTAAAACCATATTGTATATATTATGCTGATAAAACAAAATTTAGAACTTTTTTGTAATTTATGGAGTTGTACTTCATGTGTAGGTTTTTTTTTTTATTTAACTTGAAATTTTTCTTTTTTGCCATTTAGACCGTTTGTTTTTTTTACTTTTAATACAAAGCTTTTCATCTTTTGCAATTTAATCTCAACTCTTTTTTTTTATTTTCAATTTTGGTCTACTATACTTTTCATATTTTCCAAGTTTTTCGTTTCATTCTAAATTTTATGAGTTAACACACCGCAACGTGCGTGTGGGGTTCAACATTCTTTCGTATATTTTTTCCCGTTTCACTAGCCGTCGCAACACATATATTTTTCTCCGTTTGACAAGTTTGTCGTAACGCGCCGTCTTGGATTTACTTAGTTATTTGTTTTCTATGTTTTACGTTTCGATTTAATTTCTCTGCAATGAGCGTGGGTGATTCAAAGATTTTACGTTTGCTTTTCATTCGACATTTTTTTCCCGCTTTTATATTATTTGTTTTTACGAACTTTTCCAATATTGGTGGTCAATGACAGTATTATAACATTGGTACTACGTGATACAGTTTTACGACAAACACTGCAACGCAAATGCTTAATACTCATTAATTAATATAATAATAGAATAATGTGAGGAATTGAAGAGTAATCCTTGTCTATTAGCATTTTGAAGAAAAAAGAACATAAGAGTTCTGTTTTTGAAGATAGTTGAAATTCATTACATACTTTTCCGTAGAATTCCGTTGTCGTTGGTATAAAAACTCATAAAGTTATATGTAAAATTCCATTGTCGTTGGTATAAGAAAACATAAAGTTATGTTTTTGAAGGGAAATTATAGTTTTACTAGATGCTACTATTCTCATGTTAATTTTCATGGAAAATTTGTGGGTAATTGCAATTACTTACGGATTTCTCGTGAAAATAGTTTGTAAGAATTTTACTCGTTGATAATTCTTTTCTAACGTATTTTCTACAAATTCTCTACTCATTTCCACACATAAACGTTTCGTTAGAATTCTCCTACTCATTTCTCACGGAAATACTTTTCTTAACTTTCCAACCCATTTCTCACCAAACATTAACTTTTTTAAATTTTGTGTTACTTATTTTTTATTATATATAAATTTTATTTTTTTACACAATTCCTACAAAATATTTTTTCCTTCCTACACAACTCCAACATGATGTTTTCATTTTTTCTACATAATTCTTACGAAATTTTTTTTTCTACATAGTTACAACAGAATGTATTCTTTTTTCTACGCAATTTCTACGAAATTAAATTTTTTTCCTACACAATTCTAACATAATATATTCTTTTTTTTCCTACAAAAAGACATTTGTATATGACGTTTTATTACACGCATTCATGACACATATTATAACGTTATTTATATGTGTCATGCTTTCAATTGTTTAATAAATCTATAAACTTACTAATTTACCTTCGATACATAAATAATAAATAAATCAACAGATTTATTTTTTCATAAAACACATACACACCTATATATATATATATATAATATATATATAAACCCATTGCATAATCATTTACAATTATACTACAAATATTTTATTGTTAACAAAAATATTTTGTGTCAATACATTCGTTAACACCTAAAATACTAATTGTTACTTAAAAACAAAGGTTGTTGCCTAACTCGACTATTCTTCGAGTATTCCTCTACTCTTCACACAACCTGAGACAACAATTAAAAAAAAAATCTTAAAAATCAGAATTTAGATCTGAATCTAAGAATTTAAGCATTGTTTGGACATTTAATTTCAAAAGACTAATGAGAAAAAACTCCCGTACCTCAGGACTTACAAATGATTCTTCAAGTGGTTGTCTTCAAAATCTTCATTTCCCCACATTTGGCAACTTCCGGCTTCAGACGCATTAGCCATACCTCTTTTCATGCATCAAAGAGCCATAAAGTAAAATTGTACGCTAAAAAAGAATAAAAATAGTTAAGAATAAATCAAGTAGATGATTATACCTAAGGAATTCCTTTGCATGCATTGCAAGACGACTGAAATTGTGGCTTCATCTTCGTTAACTGTTGCAAATTTGATGCGTCACTATGTAGTTAAAAATAAACTCAGATTTAGGGAAGAATAAAGTTTACTCCTACTATAAGTAAATCAAACATGTTTTCATAGTAGGGATAAATTTGGTATCGGCAACTTACTGTTCTTTGAAAGTAAAAGTCGATAAAATACCACTGCCACCGAATCAAAAGTACCGCTACAGAAAACATTTAAAAGTGGGTATCAAAATATTACACAAAAGTACGGGAAATTTGGTATCAGTACCCGATTACAAATGCTTATCCCTAGTTCATACTACGTACCTGTTTTTGCCTTTTAAAACAAAAAGATACATATAACCAATAAAATTCAACTTAAACCTATAGAAAAATCTTCAACAATCAAAGAAGTGAAAAATAGAACCTTGAAAAAAAAGCTAATATTAATTAGACTTCAACTACGTATATCCTGAAAAAAGCCAATTCTATCAATGTTTTTGCAACATCATATAATTGTTGATTCAAAGGAGTATTTCCTTCATTATCCATCCACAGCACCACCATCAACATTTTCCACATGGTTAAATCTTTAAAACATATATAATGACACTACTAAAGGTGTTTCATTTGCTTATTTCTTTTTGCAATAAGTTTGTTTCACTAAATTAAAACTTAAAACAGGTACTACGCACAACCATAATAACATCAATCTCAATTTTCTTAATTATGTTTTTGTTTGAGAACAACGATATGTAAATTTTTATGATTAAAAATACATGGTCCTACAGTTCCACCATCTCTATGAAACTTGATTATTAACAAGTTTATATTATAAACTCTACTATGGATAGTGATCAAATAAAAATACAGGTAAATCTTATTTGTTAAGGAGAATAAGATAACTAAGAATACGATGACCACTTTTCGAATTATTTAGAGTGAACGGACAATGAGCTTGTACCCACCCTTTGTTGTCCATTACTGTTTTCTAAGACTAATAATATTTTTAACATGATATGAATCTTGAATAAATTCAAGTGAATATATGTGTATATATACACACTCACACACATGTATATATATGGAAGGGTTTTAAACAAAACGCTGTTTTTATGAGATAATGTATAACAAAATAGATCATTCGTTTTTCAATCCTAAAACTATTAAAATATAAGAAAATAGTTGAAACCCAATTTTATTCATCTCTTCGGAAATTCAGATATAAATATGAACAAATTTCGTTTTTTTATTTAATCTATCCACGTGTAGGTAAACGTTAAAAATCAAATAAATCATATGCGCAAATTAGTTTAATGGTTTTTTAGTGTACTGAATGTACATATGTGAATGCAAGAAGTTAAAAAAAATCCGAAAAATCCACATTGATAAAATAAATATATGAACGATTTAAGTTTTTTTTTTGTTCTTGCAATATTTCCATGAGGTTGTACAAAAATCGTCAGTTTTTATATAAAAAAAGTTTCCTTGTCAACTTGCATAACATTTAGAAGTGACTCAATGAATAATCAATGATATATGTGATAAGCGTCTGCACTTCTTGATACCACTACTGGTATGTATTTGCGTTTAGTCCTCTACTGGTTTCATGATTGAGCAAAACTAGTGATCCATGATCATAAGCAATACGCCAATACATAGTGATTGGTCCTTGGGGATTCGTGGCAAGTTGTACTAAAGACAGTTTCGATCCATTAGGCAGTTCTGTGTGACAAAGTCATTAACCCAAAAAGTTCTTAAAGGGTGATTGAAGAATGATAGTTGAAGAATATCAACTGTAGGAGCCTTAACATCAAGTCAAACTAGTTGGAAGAGATCTTTGTTTTGTGTAATGTTACATGACATGAAACATAACATGAAGTTGTGTAGAGTGGCATGCCTCACACAAGTTCCAGAAGGGTTGGACAGGATCTGTAAGAAAGGGTAATGGACCAAACAAAGAGAGGAATCATGTTCAGATGTGATGGTTGAAGGGAGTTTCGAGGTCAAAGTGTTTTTGATGGAAACGATCAGGGATTGCATGCGGGAATCAAGTGTTCGTTGAGCGTTCTAGATGCAATTTTATAAGGGTTGTATCAGGGCAGTGATGCCCGAGGACGTACATGTGTTGGTAGTTGGAGAATGTGATGGGCCAAATGTTTGAACATCATATATTCTTGAAAAAGTCTTAAATGCATGGGTTCCTAATCATTCTTATGTGTTATTAGGAATGTCTTAACGATCAATTAAAGGTGTGTGCTACAAGTAAACGCTTGTACGTGCCCCATGATTCCAAAGTTGGGGTCATTACCGTGATGAATCCATGTCCGGATGAAATCAGTGAACCACGATCATAAGTGAAACAAAATGGTTGGTCCTCTACGGCAATGGCGCAACATAGTGGGGCGGGACGGGGCGGCCGACCCCCCCCCCTCTCCCGAACTTTTCGTTTAGTAGTGGAGAGTATGTAGTTTTCGTATAGAAAATTTTAGGTATATACGTTTTTGACCCCCCCCCCCTCGATTTTATAGAATTTTTTAGGTATAAACGTTTGGTATGCAACATGTATTAACCATAGGATGAGTTTTCATTTTAAGTTACCGAGTATTAGCACAACACGGTTGGGATGCAACAGTTATTAACAATTTGTGTAACTTTTCTTCGTTGTTTTATTTTCCCATTTTATCTTTTGGACATTTAGGGGATGATTCACAAATGTAGGATAATAGTTACACTAAACGATTTATCACATGTTCATGTTTTGTTATCACCAAGATAAGGAGTGCATTCCACTATGTCTCACATGTCCACTTAGAATCTCCCCATTTTGATGATAAAAAAATATGCAATAGATTTGTTAAATACATCACATATTAACAATGTTGCATACCTACTTCTCTTTTTTCTCAAAGCAAAACAAAAACGATGACCTTTTAAAGATGTATTTCTACATTCTTCTCTTTTCTCGCTCACCTTTTACCTTTGTTTAAGCTGATTTATACGTTTGTAGTTTGTTTAAGCTAACTAAAGGTTGTTTCAATTGGAATGCATCCATCATAAACTTTGGACTAATTTCCTTAATTGTTTTAGTTTGCTTGTTTGATATGCAATCTCATGTTAATATTTAAAGAGTGGCTATTATATTAGTTTCACTCTATAAAGAACTTCAACAAATCATAACCCAATATAAATCTTTGTAGTATCCGACAGGATCATTGTGACATAAGAAAAATCCAATCATTTATTGTTTTTAATAATTATTATATGAAATTTAGATGCCTACTACATCCCATAGATTGTATAGGTGTGTTTTCTTTTAAAGTGTGATTTTGTAAAGAAGATATCTCCTAGTGACAATCTTGGTTGGATTAGATTCGCTTAGGAATAGCATCATCATCTATGGCTTATAATCTATAGAATTTATAGTAATGAAATTCATAAACATCTACTTTGTATGTATGTCTAAAAAAGTATTTATAAGAAAAACGATAGTCCTTTAGTGAACGTATAATCAGAGGCGGATGAGCGGATTCAATATGTAAAGACTGGGTTCTCAGAAACTCATTTAGTTTAAAATTATTAGTGAGAACCTGTATATTTGATCATATGAAATTGGAGCACCTATCAAAAGGAACCCCTAAAATAATCCTGACTTCGACACTGTATAATAACGTATTTTTAAATAGTAAAATTCCAATTTTACTCCTTTGAAGTACATGTAGTTTTAAAAGATGTAGGGTTAAATGTAATTTTAATAATAATAATTCTTAACAGATTAAAATAGAGAATTAAACATTGTTTTTTATATATTTTTTTGAAGGGTTATAGAAACAGCATGGCCTTTGGGAAAGGGGTTACTCATTTTATGGGTTTGTGGAAAGTACACAAGGCCACTTACCATCTATTTATTCACTTGCACTTTTAACACTTTTTCTCTGAATTGGTAGCACTATGTCATCAAGTGGGTTTGGTCATTTGTTGTCAATCTTCCTTCTTGACAAGAAAATATGGAGAAAAATAAAAAACAAATACGTAACTTTCAACTTAACAAATAGTTGCATAAGATTTTTAGTTAATAGTTAAAGTTTTAAATACAAATAAGACAAAACTTGACCTAAATTTGCTTTTTTTTTAGACCGGAGGAAATTTTGTCTCTTAAAAGTGAAGTTTTCGTATATGATATTTTACTAGAAATAGTCTCTTTTAGAATTATTTTATTTTAAAGTTACTTCATGAATTGATCATGGATGGTGGAACTGATGAAAATAACAAATGTTTGTGATGATTGAAAATAGGGTGGCAATTTCTGATAGGAGATAAATATGACTTTATAAATAATTAAGTTTAGGGTATGATATCTAACAGACTTTAATAAACAGTTCATGTTTAAGTTGATTAAGGAGGTGTTTGGTGACTTTTGAATAGTTAAGTGCTGAACCAGTAAGAGGTCTGAACCATTAAGTGCTGAACCAGTAAGAGGTAAGAACCACTAAGAGGCGGTATAATATTTAACCATTCAGAGGCAAATATCAAACCAGTTCAGATAAGAGGTCTTAACCATTCAGACTTTGTATAATGCTTAACCATTCAGAGGCAAATGTCTGAACCATTCAGATATTTACTCGCGAAACAAACAGTCTAAACCATTAAGTATTGAACCAGTAAAAGTTCTGAACCATTAAGAGTCTCGTTAAGAGATAAACAAACAGCCCCTAAGTCATGTTTAGGTTGATATTGATAGTTTAACTTGTTTAATCAAGGAGGACCATCCACCAATCATAATACAGCCCATTTAAAACATAGTATGTAAGTGAAGAAAACCTAAATTTATAAATTTAAATCAAGGTAAAAGGCAAAATATTAAATGAAACAAAGACTAAATGAAACAAAGCCCAAATAAGAAAAAGATGAAGAGAACTAAACCATCACCTAGATGAACCACACTAGTAATTTGACATTTTTACCCAACCCATATGAATGAATAATATAACTTACTCTAATAATAACTAATTAAACTAACTGCAACTAGTTCACCTCATATTTTAAATGTTGCATTTAAGTAAGGATGACCACTTAGTATTGGGTACTGGTATTAAACTTTCCATACCGAAACTTTTTGGTATTGATATTCACTTTTGGCATTTTCAGTACCAGTACTTTCTATATCAGTTTGATACGGTACCGATAAACTATCAATTTTTTACCTTTAAATACCGATCCCGTACCGAACATTTACAATACAGGTACCGATACCCAGTTTTAATGATTTTTAGTACCGGTACCAGTTCGATAGGTCGCTCATCCCTACATTCAACTGGTTGGGTAGGTATGATTTGCATTATATTCAAAAAATCATTTAAGTGGGGAAAAGAAGAACATTTAAGTATATACATATGTGTGTTGAAAAAAGAATTAAAAAGAAAATATATAAAAAGCAATGGTAGATTGACCTCACCGTAGCCGAATAAAAAATCGCATGGTACATATACGATTACGTTCTAATCGGCTCAACCTAAGTTCTTGTTTTTCTACAGTAATACATCATTTAGAAAAAACGTATACTTACTTGGAAAAAAAACTAAAATGAAATATAAGCAACTCTCAAGTGAAGTTCCAAAAATCGAATTAATAATCAAACACCATAATAATATTTATAAATAGAAAAGTTGTTATTAAAAAACCAAACCAAATAATATATTTCTAAAAGTAAAACAAACTTATGTCACTTGAGAGTCTCTTAATCCAACTTATGCCATCTTGATTGTGTTTAGGCGCTAAAACAATTTCACCATATCCACCGCTCTTCATTGACTCAAACCCTAGACTCACATCTTCACCTTCATAATGCTTTCTTCTTTCTTCTTATTGAAGCCTATGCAACCTGAAGGAAGAAAGCAACAATAGGTATGTTTGAATCTGGATCTTTATTATTATTATACGAATTGATTCATAATGACCTGTATCTTCTAAATCTATTTTCTATTCGTTTTTCCTAATCATTTCAGATTAGGTTTTTGTTTCTTTTTGTTCAGATTAGGTTTTTGTGTTCATATTTGTTCAGATTAGGGATTTTTTGTTCAGATTTGTTACATTGATTTGTTCGGATTCGTTACATTGATTTGTTCGATTAGGGTTTATTTTTTATTTTCGTTTAGATTTGCTCATCGATTTGATGTTGATCTTACAATTATCTTCATCTTCATCATTTTTCTTGTTCAGATTAGGGTTTTTTATCCATACATTTTAGATTTGGGTATTGATTGGCAAACAGTTTTTTATCCATACTACCCTTGCCCTGAATGATGAGACAGGTTAAGAAACTTTTTCTAAAACTGATCTCCAAAATGAATTCGTAGAAAGGGGTAGATGCACAGATGGCAGGAGCAATAAGTTTTAAACCTAAGTTCCCACCTACAATGAAATTTTTCTACCATACCCTACTTGTATGTCTATTACCAAAAACCACATCTTACAATGAAATTCCTTTAAAAACACAATATTTAGGATATGTTATTTTAACAAATGCAAATAATAAGCTAGTCAAAACTCTATTTCTTGACATGGTTGCAAATGTAAAATGTCACACCCGCAAAATCAGAGTGGGGCGTAATGGTTGGTATCTTCATTGCACATCGGATGTATAATGCTAAGACTTCTAGAAAGTTAAACGCCCGCTAAGTTACTCGATCCCTAAAGGGTTCTCCTATTTCAACTGTGCCATAGTTTGATATGAAACCTGAGAAAAACATGTAAAAGTCAACATAAAGTTGGCGAGAAAAGACTTGAAATAAATCCTTTGATAACCGGTTTAAATAATGTTGAGAAACCATAATAAATCATTTTCCTCGACATGTCAGTTGAAAACTTTGTACTTGTAAAACTTGTATAACCGTCATTGTCCATGTAAGACAAGACAACATACCCGCATGAGCATATAACCAACCTCGAGTTAGTGAGTACCTCGCCATATTACATAGGACGATAGACTAGTAGTCAGTTATAGTTCCGGAATGTAGCGAGAACTCACTGTACAGTTGTGTCGTTTTATAAGGACCCTACGGCCCTTATCGTTGAGTAGAGGACAATCTAGTCCTTGTGTTTGTATATAGGACAATCTAGTCCAATTTTTGTATGTAGGACAACCCAGTCCCATCGTTTGTATGTAGGAAAACCCTGTCCCATTGTTTGTATGTAGGACAAGCCAATCGCATCGTTTGTGTATAGGACAATCCAGTCCCTAATTGTAACTAGGAAAATCCCATTACTAGTCTGTAACTCATGCAGTTTCGTAAAACGCTTATGTTTGTAAAAACGGTGTATTTTGGCATAAAGCTTTCGTAAACCATTTGTGTTTGTTGGAACTCATTTGTAACATGGTTTTGTAATATATATTTTCGTTTATCGAAATCTTGTATGCTTTTGAAAACTTGCATGTCTTTCCCCTCGAAAACATTTATAAAAATGTAAAAGTGTAAAAAGTGTGGGTTATGAACTCACCTCGATACTTGTGCACGAAAACTATATCCGAATCATCATCTCGCTACAACGTGATGCTAATACTAAACACCCCTGTTAAATAGTAAAATGTTAAGTTTTCTACTAATTAGGGTAATGTTTACTTTGTGACCGTCCGCAAAATAAATAGTTTCATATCCAACCTACATATATAGTCTACAAATGTTTGTGAAGTTTGAAAAAAATACAGTTCTCGTATGTCCAAGTATATATATAATTCGCCTATATATACATGAAATTACACTATATTCAGTCTAGTCGAGTTGTTACTGAAGTCGGTCCACATATCGTTTACAATGTTTTCATATTGAAAAAAAGCGTCAAGTGACAATACATTAATTAGTATGAGTTAAATTAATTAAGTCGACCTGAATAAATGTAATTATGAATCTTGTATGTCTCCAAAGTGACACCCTTACATACACGAATGAACATATACATAGCAATCCAAAATATGAGTAATATATATATATATATATATATAAACTAAATTAATATTAAGTGATTCGACTGAATTCATGTGTTTATATGTACGCTTCTATTCAAAATAGGTATTGACAATCCAAAATATATACTCTTTTTTTCCAATAAGTTGGTGTGTCCCCGTGGGTAGTGTGTGCATACACACAAATATATATATATATATTATATTGAAGTTTCATTTGAGAAGAAATTTAATGTAGAAGAAAAAGAAGAAAGGACATAATGTTGATACAATAAATAGTTTATAACTCTCTCATTAATTATGTTATCCCTCATTAATAAAGCAAAAACATTTTATCCTACACATTTTAAAATTTATCCTAACATGTCTTACATTTACCGGAATTTATCCTACACACATGTAAATTTCCCCTACATATTTCAAAATTATCCTACACAGACTAAAATTTATCCTACATATGTCGAAAATTGTCCTACACCATAAGTTATTTTATCTTGAAAGAGTATATATGAAAAAAAAATGAGTTACAAGTTTAATTAATTAGCTAATTAATGACAATTATAGATTTACCTATATGCCTTTTTCATAATATTAAATACACACATTGAATGAAGTAAATGGAGAATTTCTATTGCTTTAAAAGTTATTCTTTTTATTCTTACAAAAATTTTCTTCTCATTTGAACTCTCCAATATATATATATATATATATATATATATATATATATATATATATATAGTGAACACTAGGTTGAGAGTGAATTGTGTGAACTAATCTGAGCTATTAGATTATATCATCTAGAGATTTTTAAACAATTGCAAGATTGTAATTATAATGTTGTAACTTCCCTTTAAATTAATTGACAGAAGGGTATTTACGTCTTTTGTAAATTGCATTTATTAAACAAAATAGTCAAAATTCCTAATATCTTGCTAGTTTCCGTATATACAAGATGCACAGTTGTTAGTGTACACACATGTGTACAGTCTCGATAGTATTAGTTTATACAAGAGACATAGATGTTAGTTTATACATATGTGTACAGTCTCGCTAACTATCAATTTATACAAGATACACACCTGTTAGTTTGTACACATATGTACTTGAATAATACACATGTGTATAAATCTGGTTTATACCGACATGTGGGAACAAGATGTAATTATACACAAGTGTATAAGTCTAGTATATACTGACATGTACACACATATGTAAAAAAAACATAATTTAGTTAGGTTTAATATTTAATTTTAAAAAGAATAAAACAGTTTATTTAAAAATAAACATTAGCCCTTTAGTCTCTTATAATTAAAATAATAGAGAAACAATTAAAAGTGAGAGAGAGAGTTAAGAGATGAGAAAATTAAAGATTTTAATTAAAAGTACTTGACTAATATCAATCTTACCATTTTAATCTAAAAATGATCAAATGCCAAGATTAGTTCACTCAGTTCACTTTCAGGCATTTGTTCACAAATGATCCTAATCATATATATATATATATATTTAATAAAATCTGTATTCTCTCTCTCTGTCTCTCTCACTTAACCTACGCCCTCTCTCTTTCTAACCTACAAAACACCACCATCACCACCACTCTCTAACCTACACCATCTCTCCCCTCTAAGTTACACTATCTCTATAGAGCACCACCACCACATAAATTCAAACACCCATCTCAAAATAAATCAAATAAAACACAATCACAGTCCACGCATGATCAAGCAACAAAAGCAATGTAACACCACAAAAATGGGTTTGGTAATAAAACCACGTTAACATTTTCGAAAAATAAAAGGTTGATATAAACTTAAAAGTGACGGATGTAATCTCGAACAAGAAAGTAATGTCGTATAAGATTACTTTGTAACACAAACTATAGGATTGGGGTCATGAATAAATCGTAAAAGCCTTACGAATGCAATATGAGTATCCTAAACTATGAGGTATTAAATAGCCGAGACTGATAAATCTAACCGACAAGATCGGTCAAGATCAAAATTAAACTTAAAACTTGTTGAATGTGCTTATCAGTATAAGATTTGCGTGTAGTAAGCATGTTGACAAATACATATGACCAAGTGGGCAAATGGCGAGTTGATCGAGTAAAGAAAAGGGACACATGATGAAAGTAACAACACATGAGGCCTTACACATGAAAGACACATGCACCTTGGAGCCTAAAAGGCATGCCATACCTCCCAGTTAAGATTGTTGAATAATTAAAATATGAGCAACGCTCAGGTGAAAACGAAACCAAGTTCATTGGGTTGAACCCAAGGAACCACGTAAGAAATGTTTCGGGGACGAAACCTCTTTAAGGGGGTATTGTAACACCCTAAAAACGGGTTTGGTAATCAAACCACGTTAATATTAAAGAGCGGGTAGAAGACCGTTAGTGGTAAAAGTGAACCCATAAAAAATAACTAGGAACAAAGTTAACCTAGTTAATAACATGTATATACATGATAAAACAAATGAGTTGTAGATTTATATATAATCGAAACTAAACTTGAGGGACCAAAGCTGCGTAAAAAGGATACTTGTGATTTAATAAACAAAAAGTTTAAACATAACACACACTTAGAGTGTGTTGTGTGTGTGTGTGTATGTCGATCTTCAGGAGAAGAAATAAGGGGAAACCCTAGTTTCTCCAAGATTATCAAAATTGAAGGGAGAATATAACCTCAAATCCGTGCATGAACATGAATCATTGATCACCTTGATTAGGGGATCATAAGGTATGTCTAAAAACTTAGATTGGTGAAAGTTATAATTTGAGACAATAGTTACTTGCAATTAGGTCGTTGGATTATGATCCAAAGATGAAATTGAATGTATATGTATGCATAATTTTGTTTGCTGTAGTGAAATTATGAATATTTGAGGTATGATTACTTGTAGGTGATTAACAAGTAGATATTGAAGTGAGTTTTGATAATATGATGAAGTTGACGATATATCTATGTTTAGAATCATCATGCATGATAATAGTAGGAAGGTAGTTGAACAATTTATGAGTTTGAGTATATATTCATACTTGCTACGGAATGGTTTTGTACGAAATGATGAAATAGATGTTAAGTTAATGTTAATAAGTGTTTGAGATCATGTTGTATACTAGTTGTATATAGAACTTGATTGTATTAAGTATTCAGATGAATATCTAAGTAATATGGTGAAATGGGTTTTTACATAAAGATGAAAACTCAATGAATGGATAAATTAGCATTGATAATCGAAAGCTAAGTTAACTTTATGTTAACAATTGCTTAAACCTGTTTAAGTGAAAGAAATGATATGAACTTGGTTGAGAAAAGTAGTTAAAATGGTAGTTTAAGAATAATGACTACCGGGAATTTGATAAAGTGCCTAAATGAGTTGTTAAACTTAATTATGCATTTGCGTATGTTAATAGGCAGTTGACTTTTAAAAGTCAAACCGACCAATAATAAGATCAAATGGTTATTTTGATATAAAGTCCGTAAGGTGGAATGGTCTTGATAAATAATGACAATCTAACCATCTTGCGAAATGATAAAATGTAGTTTGACTCTCGACAAGCTAGGAGGAAGCTTGGAGAGAAGCGGGTCAAACGGATCGAATACGCGTGGAAAACATAATCGGATTTCAAGGTAAGGAAAGCTTACATCCTTAAAATAGTAAATTTACTTATGTATTTGAATCTGAACAGGTGTTTGGGTATTCGGAATGAGATTTCAAAATACAAAGTTCCGACATGGATAAATACGGGTTGGAACAAGTGAAAACGGTATTAAATCATATTTGATGCTAGAAAGGGGTAAAACAGTAATATAGTCATGTAATGACAAATAAATAAGAAATTTTGAAAGTTACCTTATAGTGTAAACCATAAGGAATAAAAAAGGTAAAATGGTAATTCAATCACGAGCTGACAAAGAAACACTAAACTTTGAAAAAGGGCAGTTTATGGCGTAAACCGTAATGGGTCGAAAAGATTAAGAAACGACCTTAAGTAATATGATCATAAGGCGTAAACCGAAATGGATTAAATGGTGAGATGGTAAATAAATATCATCTCATAATGATAAATGGTCATTTAGACCAAACGAGTCAAATGGTGATATTATCACCATTTGACAATAATACACCATTTGACAATAATGACTAATGGTCGCTTGTTGAGTTTTTGCGTTCATAGGAAGAATAAGTATGACTCGCATCACTAGCAAGCTATTAAAACGAATCAATGCTATGAGCCAAGCCAGGTACGTGTAATGGGTCAAACTCTCAAAGAAGACTTAAGATCCATTGAGGGTTAAATGAGTCATGAATGAACAATTGATTTCCTAAGGTAAGGTAAATCTAATAATCTAAATCGTAGACATTATTGAAACGCCTCGCTTTTTCGTACTTTCCTTAATTAGAACGTGTAATCGTATTTCTATTTATAGAAACTTGTATTCGTATCGCATTCGTATTCCTTTTCCCCAATCTTGTAATCCGAGACTTTGATCGTAATAACAATTCATACTTGATATGTACTTGTCTTACATGCATTCAATCGTTTAATACATATTTACATACAAATTGATACTTGTTATACGTGCAAAGACACATACATTCACACTCGATACTCAAATCATACTTATATGCGTTATACATGCAAAACATGAAAAGCTATAGCCTAAATGAAAGATAAACTAAGTCCAAGGACTAAAAATGGTATAATCCGGAGAAAGTGGTTTCTAGCTCATGGATTGGTCCAATTTGTGTTTTTTGCATTAAATGCACTCAACTAACAACCCCCAACCACCACCAACTTCATTAATTACCTAAACCCTAATTCCCCATTATAAATAAAAGCCTCCTCCCACTTTCATTTCACACCTCAATCCTCTCTTCTCTTCTCTTCTCTTCTCTAAAAGCTCTAAAAGCTCTCTTCTCCTCTCAAAGATCAAGGCTCCCAAAAGTGAGTTCTAACTCACCTCTCTCTCTTGATCTTTACTTTTTCTTACTACTTGGAAATACCTTTTGGAATATCTCCATAAGTCTTCCATGGAAGACTAACTTGGAACATCACCATGTCTAAGGTCCCAAGAGGAAAGGCTTTCTTTTGGTTTTTATTAGGGTTTTACCCACAAGTGTTGTATCCTTCCAAGCTTGTTCTCGAAACAAGGCTTGAGTTGGTAGAGTGTGATCACTTGGAAGCCTTGGCTATCCTAACTTCGATCCACCACCTCACTTGATGATTTCGTTTACTTTTTGTCTTGTACTTTTATGTTCAAACTTACTCATGACCATCCTTGTCGTCCTTGTGACGACTTGCGCATTGGTAAACTATACGAGAGGTTTTAAAAGGAAGGTTATCCTCCTACCTCCATGCATGACTTCTATGAATCTACATGATGTTCTTGATTTACTTATACTATAATATATATATATATATAACGCACTGACCGAACTCTTGATGGTGATCAAATGATTATCTGTCATGGTACTAGGTTACATCACCTAAGTACTTAATCTCTCGTTACGAGTCTAATGGGTATCCTAACCCATGAAAACACATCAACCCGAATGGGCATTATAGTGTCAAGAACGAGTATTAAGTCTAGATGATTATTTTCTCATAAACATACTTTATCGTATTTAAAATTCCTAATCCTCCGTTATCGTTCGTTTACTTACCAACCTATGTCCCCTCTTGTAGGATAAACTCGGCGCTCATCCCATCCATCAACCCACTACGTGAACTTGTCAAGTTAGAAGACTTCGCAAAACTGTTAGTACACTCGACCCACTTTTCGTTTATAACACTTTTGGGTGTAACATGTTTACTTATACCAAAACCACAACACTTAAACTTTATGAAACACACAAACAATCCTACACACATGAATACTTGATACACTTACGTGATGCTTATAACTTAGATATTCTTTATGTGATACTTGAGTCATTAACTTGTTTAAAGCCTTCGTTTGACATGTATAGCGCTATAGGAAGTCACGTATCCCCCTCCATCGCATAAACTTGAGGCCATGTTAAAACATCGTGTTTGCATTAAGGGTTTGGCTAGTAATATTGCATGCCTTGTATATGCTCTCGTAAAATCCTAGTTGCCATGAGGATTCGTGTAAACTTTAATCGTATACGTATGCTATGCTTAAACTTGTGTACTCGCCTTTGCTTTTGCATTGAATTGTATTTTAAAACATGTTACAGGTTGATGAAGAGGATGCTATGAAAACAAATAGCAAGGACTTAGATACACACAAATAGACGTTTAGGTTAAATTTGTTGTATCAATTTTGTTGTATTGTATTTGCTTCGATGTTATACTTGACAATTATTATATGAAATGAAATTCGACTTTAATTAAATATTGTCAATATTAGCGTTGTGAGCAATGAGCAATCTCGTTTTCGTCTCACTCCGATGTTTCCGCCATCGGTTGGAGTGTGACAGATTTGTATCAGAGCCATAACTATAGGGAATTAGGTAGAATTGCGATGTTCGACCTAGTCAATAGTTCTAAGTACTTGTTTGATCATTCTTGTTTATGCTTAAAACTTTATGCTTCCTACTTTGCTTCTCCTCGTTTCTTTTGGTCTTAATACTTATACATGATGTCTTCCCTAAGACATTTTTACACAATACACACTTTGAAGACTTGAAGACACTCGTAACACAAACGAGACGAGTTCACTAAAATAGGCGTGAAACCCACAATTTGGTGAACACCCCTCATTCCACTATTCTTATTCTTTTTGCACGAAATTTCTTCATCAAGTTAGGAGTGAAATCCACATCTTGATGGAAAATTTTCCAATTCAAAACTCTAGTGGACCCTTACCAACGAATCAGAATTTGCTCTTCGTTGGTAAGTGCCAACCACGCTTAGGGTACAATGTTGTCAAGTTAGGGGTGAAACCCGCACCTTGTCAACTAGTCCCACTCCTCGACTTTTATCTCACCAAAGTTTCGAGTTTTTGATCGATTAGATACGTGTAGTAACTTGAAGGGTAAAATGTTGTTAATCGCTTCTCAACGAGAGCATTTTACCTATAGGCCAAAGCACGTTCCTCTATTTTGAAAGGATCTTCAGTTCACTTTGGAATAGTCGATGTTTCTCAACCCAAAGCACTCCAATATTTTATTAAGCCTATCTTTTATGCTATCTCAATTTCTATGTGTTTTAATACTTATTACCTCGTTCATTTCGAACCCGATGCACAATTCGCACATCTTTCGCAATAAAAAACAATAATAATCCTCGCAAACCAACTAAATTCATACTCGATACGCAAACATACGTGTTTATACTATTGAATACTTGTTATACTTATGTCACCTATGTGAACTCATACGTGTTATACAATACTTACACGCTCAAACGTAACTTTCATGATCACGTCACGACAAAGCCTCACCCTTTCCCTATTGTCAACCACTGACATGACAACTAATCGATTTAGATTTATACCTAAACATTTTTACCATTAAGTGAATTTTTCCTCATTTATGCATAAACCTCGAACCTTATTATTTATCCAAACAATTTCTCACCCTACAATTTATATACATAAATTACATACATGAAACCTCTAATGATTCTTTAGACGTTTCTTTCACAATTTTTCAAAAACTTTATAAAATACTACTTATCAACTTAGTCGGTCAAACAAACTTCTTGCCCTCGATTTTCACAACTCGTCCAAAACACACTCATTTTATACTATCATCCTAAAGACATTTTATTTCCAACAAAAAACCAACGAAAACTTTCTCTCACATACGTATAAGTACCTTGCTAAAATACTTTTCAAAAATTTAAGTTTTACATAAAAAATTTTTGAAACACGACTTTTCTTGCATCAATAAAATAAAATAAAACAAGCTTACTATTTTACAACCTTTTCAAAATACGCAAATCTAAATCTAAACACATGGGCAAGAAAATTTCATATGCGAATACAAATTTTAAAACAAAAGGTAGTAATTCTTTTTACAAACCATATTTTACATCAAAAATTAATACTTTTCTCAAATATTTACCCGACATTCACGATTTTAGCCCTCATTCCCGACAAACCGGACTTATTTTAATCAACTCAATGTTTTGACTCAAACAACCACACACATGCTTACCGCCTTATCCGTTTTCATTTAGTCAATGTCATATATTACACATATCATCATTACATTTCGTATTTTACACACTCGCAACTTCATAGTAACTAATATATGCTAAATCCCATTTTATTCCACCTATACGCTCGATACTGCATGCAAATGTTATATGTATTTGCCTTCAATCATACTCAAAATTTATGCATTCGCACTACTTGGTAGTCATACTTGAAATCTATAAGTAGGCATAACCCGAGTGATTTCGCCTACGTTCGACACACTCATACATGCATACAATCATGCTTGAATACTTAATTTTTATACGCTATCTTACACACATGTTGCTTGTAATACTAAATATAACCTGACCTGTACACTACTGGTACAAACTCTGCGGATCATGCATAAACCAAAATAATCGCGGGTGCACACGGGATTATATTGGTAGGCGCATGAAAACCATAGTGGGTTCTACTGTGTATCGCAACACGGAACGTAACATGACACCCAATAGCGAAACGACGTAACATGGTGTGAACATGGTGGATACGCCGCTGGTACTTCCTATATATAAGTATCCCTACCATGTTACCAAACTTTCGTAAAATGTGCCATCAGAAATTCGGTGTTTTCCCGGACCTTATTAAACACATTTGATTCATAACAAACTTTGGTGACCCCACTTCGAAATGACTAGTACTCGATTACTCATGACAAAGCTTCATTCTCAAAATTGTTAGCTTTAACCGCCACAACTATCACTAGCATCTCTCAACATTCCATGTCGCATTTTATCCGATATTCATACCATTTTTACCCCTCGCATACACCTTCCGAATCATTCACTACCATACCATGATTTTCCCAGTTCTTCCCTTAACCTTTCATCCAAACTTTAATTACAGCAAATCAGCCTAAAACGTTCAATTCATTTTTATAAACGTCCCCATCGGCTCAATTTGGTCAAAATGTTCCTTTTCTTTGAAAACTATCTTTCACTCTTATCTACGCGCAAACTTCAACTAGTCGGTCTATTACCGCCAAAACCTTTTAGAAATCATAAATATTTACCATCCTAGCTCTCTCCAATAACATTTTTTTCTACAACAAGTGGTTTTACTAATACGCCTTAGAACTGACAAAACTTTTCTTACAACTTTCGGTGCGGACCACTCATTTTAATCAAAATGCATCCTTAGTCATACTAAAACCTTCCTCTTAAGTCGCACTCTTTTAAAATATTCCTTCCAATGAGTTGTCCAGACCCAGTCAAACTCACTTGCTTACACACACACATACACGTTTTTACTTATCCTTGTACACCTTTACGATTGGTGTCTCAAAAACACCTAATTTCAAACAAATTACTTTCACGAACCTATCGTTTTTATCCTTCAAAATTCTGACACATATTTACACACTTACACATGAACTCCGCAAAAACTTTAAAATTCAAAATCCTGATTTTGGCCAAACGTTTTCACCAAAATGACATTTTTTCCGAAGTCTTTCTCTTGAATAAATTTTGGGACGAAATTTCCTAAAGGAGGGGAGACTATAACGCCTCGCTTTTTTGTACTTTCCTTAATTAGAAAGTGTAATCGTATTTCTATTTATAGAAACTCGTATTCGTATCGCATTCGTAATCCTTTTCCCCCAATCTTGTAATCTGAGACTTTGATCGTAATAAAAATTCATACTTGATATATACTTGTCTTACATGCATTCAATCCTTTAATACGTGTTTACATACAAACTGATCCTTGTTATAAGTGCAAAGACTCATACATTCACACTCGATACTCAAATCATACTTATATGCGTTATACATGCAAAAATGACAAGTTATAGCCTGAAATGAAAGATAAACTAAGTTCAAGGATTAAAAATGGCATAATCCGGAGAAAGTGGTTTCTAGCTCATGGATTTGTCCAATTTGTGTTTTCTGCATTAAATGCACTCAACTAACAACCCCCCAACCACCACCAACTTCATTAATTACCTAAACCCTAATTCCCTATTATAAATAGCAACCTCCTCCCACTCTCATTTCACACCTCAATCTTCTCTTCTCTTCTATTCTCTAAAAGCTCTTAGAGCTCTCTTCTCCTCTCAAAGATCAAGGCTCCCAAAAGTGAGTTCTAACTCACCTCTCTCTTTTGATCTTTCCTTTTTCTTACTACTTGGAAATACCTTTTGGAATGTCCCCATAAGTCTTCCATGGAAGACTAACTTGGAACATCACCGTGTCTAAGGTCCCAAGAATAAAGGCTTTCTTTTGGTTTTTATTAGAGTTTTACCCACAAGTGTTGTATCCTTAGCTTGTTCTCGAAACAAGACTTGAGTTGGTAGAGTGTGATCACTTGGAAGCCTTGGCTATCCTAACTTCGATCCACCACCTCACTTGATATTTCGTTTACTTTTGTCTTGTACTTTTATGTTCAAACTTACTCATGGCCATCCTTGTCGTCCTTGTGACGACTTGCGCATTGGTAAACTATACGAGAGGTTTTAAAAGGAAGGTTATCCTCCTACCTCCATGCATGACTTCTATGAATCTACATGATGTTCTTGATTTACTTATACTATATATATATATATATATATATATACGCACTGACCGAACTCTTGATGGTGATCAAATGATTATCTGTCATGGTACTAGGTTACATCACCTAAGTACTTAATCTCTCGTTACGAGTCTAATGGGTATCCTAACCCATGAAAACACATCAACCCGAATGGGCATTATAGTGTCAAGAACGAGTATTAAGTCTAGATGATTATTTTCTCATAAACATACTTTATCGTATTTAAAATTCCTAATCCTCCGTTATCGTTCGTGTACTTACCAACCTACGTCCCCTCTTGTAGGGTAAACTCAGCGCTCATCCCATCCATCAACCCACTACGTGAACTTGTCAAGTTAGAAGACTTCGCAAAACCGTGAGTACACTCGACCCACTTTTCGTTTAAACACTTTTGGGTGTAACATGTTTACTTATACCAAAACCACAACACTTAAACTTTATGAAACACACAAACAATACTATACACATGAATACTTGATACACTTACGTGATGCTTATATCTTGGATATTCTTTATGTGAACTTGAGTCATTAACTTGTTTAAAGCCTTCGTTTGACATGTATAGCGCTATAGGAAGTCACGCATCCCCCTCCATCGCATAAACTTGTGGCCATGTTAAAACAGCGTGTTTGGGTTAAAGGTTTGGCTATAGTATTGCATGCCTTGTATATGCTCTCGTAAAATCTTAGTTGCCATGAGGATTCATTTAAACTTTAATCGTATACGTATATTGAATTGTATTTTAAAACATGTTATAAGGTTGATGAAAAGGATGCTATGAAAACAAATAGCAAGGACTTAGATACACACAAGTAGACATTTAGGTTAAATTTGTTGTATTTGTACTTGCTTCGATATTGTACTTGACAATTATTATATGAAATGAAATTCGACTTTAATAAATATTGTCATTATTAGCGTTGTGAGCAATGAGCAATCTCGTTTTCGTCTCACTCTGATGTTTCCGCTATCGGTTGGGGTGTGACAATTATGTTCTTAAGAAGATAATGATTTTAAATAGATTATTGTTAAATGTTCATATTTGGTCAAAACAACATATTGCAAGTCCTTTGTTGTAAAAGAAGGGTCTAAGTTGATCAAAATGCCCTCGAGTAATGAAATACATAAACGACTTTAATGTTAGTTTAAAAATGAGTTTTACAATGTAATGGACCCTTTCGGTAGCGTAAAAGTGAAAAGCATAAACCTTTTTGGTTTAATGCCCTTTTAAATGGTCATTTCCGTAAATTTTCAAACCGAAGGGAAGAAACTGGTTAAAATGAATTTACGATAATAAATCCACCACACATAATGTTGTGGTGGAAAATAGATAGATATCTTGTGTGGAAATGATAAGATAAATAAGGTTTGGTTGAAATAAGCGTTGGATTTCGCTAAAACAACCAAACGGGTCTAAATGATAAAATAAATAAAGGTTTAGTGGAATAAAGCAATTTATTTCGCTAAAGCAACTATATGGATAAAAAAGGAGTCTTAATGCATACCGAAATGGATGCATAAACGCGTAGTTTGGTTTAAATGGGGTCAAAGGGCAAATTCGAAAAATATGAGCATAAACCGGGAATAGATGTGTAATTCATAAGAAATAAGAATCCGCTCAAGGATTTCGGGTTAAATATGTAAGAAAACAATTTACGGACATTTAGAAACAAGTTTCAATTAAAACGGAAGAAAATTGAATAAAATACGGAAGTTTTCGCAACTTAAACAACAAGACGGAAAAATCTTGCGGCAGCCCATCTTAAGTTACGGTGGCCAGCCATAGCCTACGGTGGGCAACTGTTGAATGAAAACAAGAAATAACGTTTTACGGACAGGTCACGATTCGTGATTAAATGTTCGGGACTTGAAACTGGTCGAACGGACGATTAATCAAATTTGCAGCAAAACTGCTACAAAAGGCATCGTTGCTGACGGTACAACCGGCCGTCGCCGACGCCACACCATTCTTCCGACGCATTAAACCACTGTCTACGGCAGTCTTGACCAGACGCTACTATTTGCATGGCGTCGCCGACGTGGCTATAGGCCGTCGCTGACGCCACCTCAGAAATCATGTTTTCTGATTTGATTTTTATTCAAGTCGATTATGTTATGCTTTCAGAACTTTGCCATAATACTAATATTTTGCAAATTTCTAGTTTAGGTTAATCGCAAGCATTTCTAGATGATGATCAAGCTCGTTGAAGAACCGAACACGATCAAAGATCAAGTTTCACTTTTGGTTTCAATGTTACGAAACTAATTAGTAAGGACATGTCAAAATGTTTAACGTTGATAAAGTTTTAATAAACTCGAAAATTTGTAATTACGTATATTTGAATTTACTCGTTTAAATGCGAAAATTTTATTGAAATTTCAATATATTAAGATAGGGTCGTACAAGTTGGTAATCAGAGCTCAAGGTTAATGATCAAATGTGTTCGGTTCGAGACTTGATCGCATGATCCAGTAAGTTACTATGACTATTAAGGGTCTAGCATGTTAAAGTGTTGTAGACAACACATAAGTTTATCGTGCAAGGCACATTAACCCAATTAAATTGGTTAAAAGATTGGTATAGTTAATAAATTACGTGTGTTAACGCGTATCGTAGAAAGCCTTGTATTATAGTACGAGTGCTTATTAATGTCAACGCTAGTAATATTTTATAATAGAATTTCAAGTTGAAGGACCCTCACATCTGAAGAGGACGGGAGTCTAAGGATCTACCGATATGATGAAGAAATGGTTCGAGGTATGACAAGTAGGGCATGCTTACCAAGGACCTAAATCAAATAAGGATATGGAATAAAGACGAAAGACAATGAAAGCCCATGAGGGCAAATATTGTCACACCCCGACCCGCAGCGGAAAAAAGTGATTGGGGCATGATTGGGTTTTCATCAAAGCTCATGACATTTATTATAATGTTTCATATTTATTATTACAATTTAAAGGAGATCATACAATCAAATCATACAAGTACAACATGTTCTATACATCTTTCTAGACTTCATTATTCTTCTTCTAAGGCAATTTCCTATGTGTTCCTTGCTTCATCCTGTCCACCTGTATCATGTGTAAAAATGGTTTTTGGGTCAACAAAAAGTTGGCGAGTGAATCCTATGAAAACATTTAAACGTGTTTATTGTATTGATTATAAAATAAAGTGCATAACCTAATGTAGATGTAAATTTATTCACAAAACACATAATATTAAATATTGCACACACATACAACAAATGATTTTTTTGAGGCACGCGTTGTTCAACTCGTCTCCCACGAGAAACTGATGGGCCTAATGAATGAGTTTTGAGGCACGCGTTGTTCAACGAACTGATGGGCCTAATGAATGAGTTTTGAGGCACGCGTTGTTCAACTCGTCTCCCACGAGGAACTGATGGGCCTAATAAATAATTTGCATACAACTTGACAATATGTAATACATCACAACAAACAATATTTACATTCTAAGTTTAGATCATATAATGGTATAGCACGAGTTTGAATAAGCGAATTAATTTAAGCGACACATAATACACCCCAAAACATGAATAAAAAGGGGAATTTGTAAGAATTCACTCACAGTGGTTGCGTTTCTTGGATTGATGATGAATGCGCACGAATTTGGATTTAACTACGAGAGAAACTAACCTAAATAATAACATAATGGTTTGGTAAATAAGTGGATTTTATTAACAATTTTAATAGGATTTTTAGATTTATTTTTGTGAGTTTAAGGTCATTTTCTAACTTTAAAAATATTATTTTTAAGTATTTTTAATTGATTTTTAAATAAAATAAATAAATAAAAGAAAATAAAAATTTTGACTTTTGACCGTTGACCGAGCGTTGACCGGTCGGACCGTGTTTAATTATATGCGCTGAGTGAGGTTCGAACTCGTGACCTCCCGTATACGTGCACGCAGCTCTACCAACTGAGCTACGTGTCTAACCCGAAATATTTCTGTTTTTAATTATATTTATATACTACTAAGATTATTCAGAATTTTATTTAATTAAAAAGGTTTTAAACTAGTCGAACCCGTGCGCATGATGTGTTTCGAACCCGTGACCTGTGGTTTATCTTTGCACACAGTCCACCGCTGGACTGTGTGTCTAACCTGGTTAAAATACTTGTTTTTATTAATCTTATATACTAACTGGAAGGTGTTCTGGGGCCTTTCAAAAAAATTGGGATTTATCGCAGGAACCGTTTAAGTGTACGAATCGAACTCGGTATCAATAGCATGAAATGCACACAGTCCACCGCTGGACTGTGTGTCTAACTCGTTTAAAACACCGATTTTAATTATATTCATAGACTGATCAGACTTCATCTTCTTCATTTGAATAAACAGACTGTTAACCTGATTGTTTCGATTCATTAATCAATTCCTTTATTAAATTTTAAATAACTACACATGAGATTAATAAAAATGAAAGGGATTAGGTGAAAGATATACCGAACAGGGATCCCCTGTTTCTCCGGCGAGATTCCAACGATAGCAGATTATTCCGGCGATGTGTAACTTGCGACAGAGGATCTACAGTAAGTTTGAGGTGAGTGTGGGTGACTTCTGTCCGAACTCTAGATGTCCTATTTATAAGGTAAGGCAACAGTGGGATAGATTCTTCGGTTTTCCGGCAAGTATCTGAGAATTCCGGCGAACACAGATAAATTCCGGCGACTTGCGGCGACTGCTTCAGAGTGTTTTAGCGAGAGTTTAAGAGAGAGTTTGAGAGATTGAACAGGTTGGCTTGAGGAATTTAGCCCTGTATTTATAGGCTGCGATGTGAGATTCGATTTTTTTTGTTAACTCGGCTGTTAAGATTGAAATTGGGGCTAGAAATTGGTTATAACCGATGTCGTCGACGGTTATAGCGTTATAGTCAAAAGGAATAATGGCTGAACTCGCGGATTGCCGGATTTTCCGGTGATTGCGAGTTCTGCCGCGCTGAAATCCGGATTTTGATTTCGATTCTTAGTTTAAATATCATTCGTTTCAGTATTCTAACAAAGAAGTCAAGTGGTGGAGCGGTAAAGTGTTTGTTTGGTTACATGCGAGGCCCGGGTTCGAATCCTGGCGTCTCCTGTTTATTTTTTTTATTCAGTTTTATTATAATTATAAATTATGGTTTTTAAATTCCAATTTATTTATTGATTATGTATCGTTTAAAATTAAAATAAACAATATATACGCGACGAAAATTTTGACTGATTATTCGGTTAATAAACGAAGCGGGTTTTGGAAAACCCGTTTTTTGACGGATGTTACAAATATCACCCAGGTGCACATTTTAAATTATTGGACGAATAGTAGTATGCGATAGATGAGCAACGAATAATGGTTGCATACAAAATTTAAGGATTGGGAAATCCAATGGGATACCCTTCCAGAACAATGTTTCCAAGGGAAATTGGATGGCAATTATGCGTTATTCATAATTGTAAATAACAAAACAATAAAAGAATTCAGAATTTGAAACTTGAATGGGATCAACCATCCAAGTGGAAATTTTCAATAAAATCCTATTGAGGAAAACTAACGATAACATGGATAAATGTAGTTACATAAAAGTTTTATAAAAAGGAAACATTCTATGTGTTTTGACATGAAAAAGGTAAAAACTAATAATTGTTAAATAACAATTAAACAAGGTTTTACCAAATAAAATCTGAAATATGGACACGAACCGAGGATTTCTTTCATGGGGAGTAATGTGGTAGTTACAATAATGTCACACGTATCATGTGTTGATCACTTACTCTGGCCAAGTAAGTAGTAAACACATGATACCATGAACTTGTTATAATAAACACATATACATCCAATGTGCGAAAAACGAGGTGAATGAGAAGAGTTAAAAGATTCTTGGGGTCAAGAAATCTTACAGGCGTACTCGTATAGATGGTTTCGTGGGAACCATAAAAACGATATACGGCGCACATAGAAATAAATGACCCAAGTAAATTCGTGGAATAAGTCATTATGGACGAAAGAGCCATGGTTGACATAAAGGGCACGTAAAACCAAATTATAAATAACCCGCGAAGTCATAGAAACGGAGGTAGTGTCCACACGGAAAATGATCAAAGTCGTTGACTATGGTTGTAGTAAAGATAAAAGGGGAAAGAAAGAAATGATTATGATAATCATCATTCATGGTCTGTGAGGCCATCAAGGATGGTCAAATAAAGAATAAAGTTTGATAGTTCATAAGTGATGGATTTCACACGACAAGTCAAACAGGTCAAATAAGGAATAAAGTTTGACTGTTCATAAGTGATGGATTTCACACGAACAAGTCAAACGGGTTAAATAAGGAATAAGGTTTGATTGTTCATAAGTGATGAATTTCATGCGAACAAGTTAAACGAGTCAAATAAAGTATAATGATTGAATATAAAAGTAAACGCAGACCGAGTAACGGGAGCGTTCAAAAAAACAAAAGAATAATGAGCCCGGTAATGGGGCATGAGTAAATATACTTGAAGATGCAAACCGAATAATGGGAGCGCGAAATAGTATTGAACCCATGAAATGGGTTGTGAATGAATATAAATGAAAACATAAAGTGAATAACGGGAGCGTTAAAACATTAAGATAAAGAACCCGGGTAACGGGTTTTAAAGAAATAAAGGCATAAACCGGATAAAGGTAAATGTGAGACAAACCGATGCATAAATGACATATGAAGTCATAGAGTCGGAAGAATTGTCCGAACGAAAAACGATCTAGTCATAAACAATGATCGCACTACATTTCACAAGGATAACCCTACATGCAACATGCAATGGTTCGCCTTCCTTGCAACCAATAAGTCATACAATGAACCTTGCGCACTTAGCTCAACGGTGAATATGACCAACACCAATAGGTCATACAATGAACCTTGCGCACTCAGCACAACGGTGAATTAGACCAACACAATCAAGTCACACAACGAACCTTGCGCACTCAGCACAACGGCAAGTTAGACTAAACTATACAAGTCACACAACGAGCCTTGTGTACTTGGCGCAACGGCAAGTTAGACTTACGCGTGCAGGCTACTAGACCCTGCGCAAAACAACATCTCTCTGAGTTGCGAATCTTAAAACCTTACAAGGACAAGACACACATGAGAAACACCTCATAGTCTTGGGACAAAAGGTAATACCCCTGTCACCATGCGCTGGCGGGAAAAACCTTGACAGCCTCGCAGTTGGGGTAAGCACTAAGAGGTGTCGGCCATACCCAAGTGTACAAAGTGGCAGAACTGTGACTAAAGGTTACTCAGCAGGTTGCATGTGACAGTGTCCTCGACCAGTAAAGCAGACGTCAGACCATACACCAACCACGTCTCTGCCAGTGACTATTTCACCTTCTCCACTTTCGGATGGCGACAGGCCTGACACCAGAAATGGCTGCCTTTACACGTGGCACCATTCAACATCCAACAAAGCACACCTCCTGATTGTCAGAAATTAATTCTCCTGTAGGGAGTATTTAATGTCTGACGTAGAGGGACAAAAAGGATGTCTCTGGCTGTATGCGCCGGGCCCAAGGCCCACCAGCACTTCTCCTGAACATACCTTTTTTGGCTATATATAACTATTGGATCTCCAAGTAAAACCACATGCTTTACAACACAGATACGCTTTAACACACACAAGCTTATCACTACTTGCAATTACTTTCTACCCACAAATACTTATTGTCACGCCGGAGTGTGGTCATGGAGAAAACCACCCTTTTCCTCGTGGCGAGACTAACGATGCTGCTAGTTTGGAAATCAGCTGAAGTGAGTTTAAACCCAAAGAGTAAAGTGAAAGGATAACCGTTTATGCAGATACACCCTGGTTATGACTTATATATCTTCGGATATCTCTAGGTTCAACTGGTGCTTCTTCATTGGCGCCATCCGTGGGACTTCACATTTTTTCCAGCTTTTTCCTCTCAGTTTCACCTTTCTAAACCTCATTTCCACATGGCTGACTTTCTATCGAACACCCCACGAGGTCCTCGAGCCGAAGTCAAGAACCCATTTCATGCCTCTCGTATCGACAGACAAGTGAGGGAAGACTCTTCCGAGGATACTGGAGCTCAACATGGCTCTGGTCGTATAAACATCCCAGTTACTCCCGGAGCTCAACTGGAGACTCCCTTTGTACCGATCACATCGGTCTTACCCCCGGGCGAGGCCCCGATGTCATGGTTCATAAAGTCTCAGACGGCCCTGAATGTCGTCTATGCGCAACTCTGTGCATAGACAAACACCCCTATTGTCCTAGTGCAGCTCGCCGTTCAGGTGCACGCTTCGCCTGCACCAAGGATTTTGAGTTACGACTCGCCAGCTGGGGCGAGCGTACCGTATAGTCTCCATCCACAGGAGACGGAGTGCACACAACCTTCGCCTAAACTGGAGTCTCGGTCCCTTAGACGAGCATCTGTCTATTCACGGTTGGGCCTGCGTCCCCAAGGGGAGCGGTACACCCAGCGCGAGGAAGATAAAACCTACGGTGAAGGTGATAGCGCTAGCGTTTTTCACCGGATACCCAAGAATCATGCGGCGTACAAATCCGCTCCACGCGGCGGTTACAACCCGGAGGCCGAGCATGATTACAACTTGATTTTCCGGATGGCAGATGCCGCCGAGCTTTCCAAATTTATCAAGGAGATAGCGCTCGCACCATTGGAGCGTGCAAAACTTCCCTACAATGTCGGGAAGTACAACGGGTTGCAACCAGAGACCATTGCGCCTTTCACCAGCGCAGGTCTGTGAGATGAACTCTTGTGGTCTGTCGTTCAACCACGGTTTTGACGCTGGGTTTGCAACTGCCATGGGACCAATGGATACGGCATTTCTTGGATGAATTGAAAAAGCGAAGAGTGGGAACCACCCATTTATTCAACGTGCGCAAAGAGGTGTGCAATACCGAGGCGTGAGGGCGATAAAAAATGAGTTGTTCAAAGATTCAAGGTGGTCTTGCACAAGCGGGTCACCAAAGAGCTGCACGTCTGATGGCGTGAGCAGCAAGGTCATTTCCCGTGTCCGGGGTCATGGGAAGACAGACGTGGTGATAATGGTATTTTGGCACTCCACGCACGACTACATGTCATAGAAACGGGGGGCCATATGACAAGGAAAATAGTGTAAGGCCAAGCAATCATCACAGAGCAGAGTGGGCTCACATAAGTACCAGAACAAACATGTCTTGGACCACTGACTCCCAGTCAAGGTGGTTTGCAAACAGCGATTGTTCCCGAAATTAGATTTTGCTGTCACGCGATATGATGGGGGTGCAGACAGGTCATTCTCCCCGTCGTCCCCGGGGGTCCATAGGAAGACAGACCGGTGGTGATAACTGGTATTTTTGGTCACTACCGCACCGACTACATGTTCATAGAAACCGGAGGGCCATCATGTATTCAAGGAAGGAAATTATGTCTGTAGACGAGGAACCGCCAATAAAGAAACCCAAGCCATCATCCAACAGTGAGCCAGAAAAGTGGGTGCTCAACAATAAGTACCCAGAACAAACCATGCTCTTGGGACCCACCATGACTCCCGCAGTCAAGGCGCGTTTGAAACAGCTGTTGTTCCGAAATTATGATATTTTTGCATGGTCACCGGCGAATATGATGGGGGTGCCAAGGGAAATAGCTGAGCATGCACTGCACACACTCCCTTAGCTCAGCCTATCGTTCAGAAGAAGCGCAGCTTTGGGCCTGAAAAGACCCGCGCTCTGAACGAGCAAGTCACAGAACTTCTCCAAGCATGAATCATCCGAGAGGTGCGTTATCAGACCTGGGTAGCCAACCCAGTAATGGTCCAAAAGCCAACGACAGTTGGCGCATGTGCGTCGATTTTAAAGATCTCAACAAGGCATGTCCCAAGGACTGCTATGCCTTACCGGAAATCAACAAAAAGATGGACTCTCTTGCTTCATTCAGGTGGAAATGCTTCCTTGATTGCTACAAGGGCTACCACCAGATCCTAATGAAGAAAGAAGACGAAGACAAGACCGCTTTCCGAACAGATAAGGGCATTTACTGTTACACAAAGATTCCCTTCGGACTGCGCAATGCAGGAGCCACCTATCAACGCTTAATGGACCATGTCTTCGGGGATGACATTGGTGAAACCGTGGAAGTATACATTGATGACCTAGTCATCATGAGCTCGGTGAGGAGAAGATGCTGGCAAACATCTAAAAACGTTTGCCTCCTTGCGCAAGGAAAATCTGAAGCTGAACCCTAGTAAGTGCTCTTTTGGAATGGAGGAAGGCAAATTCTTGGGATTCATCATTATGCGCGATGGCTTCAAAGTCAATCCCGACAAAGTGGAAGCGATTCGGCGTATGCCATCACCCTCAACTATCAAAGAAATGCAACAGTTGGCAGGGCGGCTGGCTGCGCAAGGAGGCAAACGTTTTTAGATGTTTGCCATGTCCCAAGGACTGCTATGCCTTACCGGATATCAACAAAAAGATGGACTCTCTTGCTTCATTCAGGTGGAAATGCTTCCTTGATTGCTACAAGGGCTACCACCAGATCCTAATGAAGAAAGAAGACGAAGACAAGACCGCTTTCCGAACAGATAAGGGCATTTACTGTTACACAAAGATTCCCTTCGGACTGCGCAATGCAGGAGCCACCTATCAACGCTTAATGGACCATGTCTTCGGGGATGACATTGGTGAAACCGTGGAAGTATACATTGATGACCTAGTCATCATGAGCTCGGTGAGGAGAAGATGCTGGCAAACATCTAAAAACGTTTGCCTCCTTGCGCAAGGAAAATCTGAAGCTGAACCCTAGTAAGTGCTCTTTTGGAATGGAGGAAGGCAAATTCTTGGGATTCATCATTATGCGCGATGGCTTCAAAGTCAATCCCGACAAAGTGGAAGAGATTCGGCGTATGCCATCACCCTCAACTATCAAAGAAATGCAACAGTTGGCAGGGCGGCTGGCTGCGCAAGGAGGCAAACGTTTTTAGATGTTTGCCATGTCCCAAGGACTGCTATGCCTTACCGGATATCAACAAAAAGATGGACTCTCTTGCTTCATTCAGGTGGAAATGCTTCCTTGATTGCTACAAGGGCTACCACCAGATCCTAATGAAGAAAGAAGACGAAGACAAGACCGCTTTCCGAACAGATAAGGGCATTTACTGTTACACAAAGATTCCCTTCGGACTGCGCAATGCAGGAGCCACCTATCAACGCTTAATGGACCATGTCTTCGGGGATGACATTGGTGAAACCGTGGAAGTATACATTGATGACCTAGTCATCATGAGCTCGGTGAGGAGAAGATGCTGGCAAACATCTAAAAACGTTTGCCTCCTTGCGCAAGGAAAATCTGAAGCTGAACCCTAGTAAGTGCTCTTTTGGAATGGAGGAAGGCAAATTCTTGGGATTCATCATTATGCGCGATGGCTTCAAAGTCAATCCCGACAAAGTGGAAGCGATTCGGCGTATGCCATCACCCTCAACTATCAAAGAAATGCAACAGTTGGCAGGGCGGCTGGCTGCGCAAGGAGGCAAACGTTTTTAGATGTTTGCCATGTCCCAAGGACTGCTATGCCTTACCGGATATCAACAAAAAGATGGACTCTCTTGCTTCATTCAGGTGGAAATGCTTCCTTGATTGCTACAAGGGCTACCACCAGATCCTAATGAAGAAAGAAGACGAAGACAAGACCGCTTTCCGAACAGATAAGGGCATTTACTGTTACACAAAGATTCCCTTCGGACTGCGCAATGCAGGAGCCACCTATCAACGCTTAATGGAATATGTCTTCGGGGATGACATTGGTGAAACCGTGGAAGTATACATTGATGACCTAGTCATCATGAGCTCGGTGAGGAGAAGATGCTGGCAAACATCTAAAAACGTTTGCCTCCTTGCGCAAGGAAAATCTGAAGCTGAACCCTAGTAAGTGCTCTTTTGGAATGGAGGAAGGCAAATTCTTGGGATTCATCATTTTGCGCGATGGCTTCAAAGTCAATCCCGACAAAGTGGAAGCGATTCGGCATATGCCATGACCCTCAACTATCAAAGAAATGCAACAGTTGGCAGGGCGGCTGGCTGCGCTGAACAGGTTCTTGGCTAACCACCCAATGAAGTCCTTCCCATTCATCAGCACTTTACGGAATTGTGTGAAGAAGAACAAGTTTCAGTGGACTCCGGAGGCAGAGAAAGCCTTCACCCAAATGAAGGAATGCTTAATTCAGCTACCAACGCTCACCACGCTGCAAAAGATCGAGCCACTGATACTCTACCTTTCTGCATCAGATATCGCTCTAGGAGCAGTCCTGCTAGTAGAACGCGCACGAGTTCAGACTTCGATCTACTACGTCAGCAAGATGCTCACTAACCCAGAGACTCGATATCCCATGATGGAAAAGCTAGCTCTAGCTTTAGTCCATGCATCCCGGCGGTTGCGCCGATATTTTCAGGCCACGAAATAACAGTTCTCTCGAACTATCATCTAGGCCATATTTTGCTGAAACCAGATATATCTGGTCGCCTAGCAAAGTGGGCGATCAAGCTTGGTGGATACAATGTCGTGTATAAACCACGATCAGCAATAAAGGGCTAGATATTGGCCGATTTCATCGCGGAAGTCCCGCAGAATAAAGCGCAGGAATGTGAAGAAGTACATAATCCAATGCCGGTTACGGATAACCGCGCATGGATACTTCACACCGATGGCGCATCCAACGATGATGGCGCAGGGGCAGGCCTCCGTTTAATAAGCCCCGATAATCAGGAATTCACATATGCCATCCGATTGGAATTTAAAAGCACAAATAATGAAACTGAATACGAAGTGTTCATGGTAGGTCTTCGGTTAGCAATCAAAATGTGTGCCCAGAATTTGGAGGCCCATGTCGACTCACTCCTAGTCGTCGGACAGGTTAACGGCATGTATGACGCAAAGGGCGAGATAATGGCCTTGTATCTAGAACAGGCACCAGCCTTAATAACCAAATTTCAAAATTTCAAGATAACCCAAGTTAACTGAAGCGAGAACAAGCATGCCGACGCTCTCAGCAAGTTAGCTGCTACAAGCTTCAAGCACCTTGCACGCGAGGTGCGCATTGAGGTACTAAAAAAACCCTTCGGTTCCTTTGCGACAAGTAAACATTATCGAGGTGGGAATCCGTCTTGGATGTCTCCCACCATCATGTTCTTGCAACACGGGAGCCTCCCAGAAAACAAAGCAGAAGCAAGGAAGGTCCAGAACAAGGCACTCAACTATGAAATGAAAGACGGTAGCTTATACCGAAAGTCATACCTTGGGCCGCTCCTCCGCTGTTGACGCGCAAGACGTCAAGTACTTTGTCACACCCTGACTTTCCACAGCCAATCAAACACCGGTGGGCCCGGGTGGGAAATATTGTGACGTAAGTTGATAACATCATAGACAATTAAACACATCACAATGGAAGTCTTGGATTTAAATTACTATTACAAACCAAATGTTCGAAGTACAAAATAATATACAGGCTCGTAATAGAAGATCCGTAGGCGGATCATAAATTGTACAAAGAAAGAATATAAAACAGACTTTGGGCAGATCTAGGATTTGCAAGATCCTCTATCAATACCGAGCACTTCCAGCCTATTTTTGTATTGTACCTGCAAACTTAGTCTTTTGAAAATACAGCTTTCTCTAGTAAATACACCCAACTGACTCATTTTGAAAACATTTAAAATATGTTTTAAGTGCATATTAGCACAAAATCATTTATAACTTGCGAAAGTTGACCGTCCAACCTTGCTAACAGATTTACATGTTTGTCCATACATACAGAGCCCGGTACGGAGACCGAGACATGATTAATGTACACACCACTTTGGACTCACGAAGTAGTCAATTCTTCCCAACCTTGTGGGTGATGCATTTTGAGCGTCTATCGAGTGTATGCCTACACCCGCGCTAAGGTCGTGGCCATTATCTATTGTAATGAGTCGAGGATATCCAGGACACGGTAGTTAACCCCCGATGTTTAAGTTATCAAACAAAACTGATTAAAACACAATATGCGGATTTACTAGCCACAATCCGGCATTCGATTGATCCCATTTTCGACCAAGCGGTAATAATTTACCGTAACCCAAGCCTGTATAGGGGAAATAAGTCGAGAGTATTTACCTGAGCTATTCTTCTTTTAATTTAATAACTCAGCCGTACACAAAAGTACGAAGTGCAGATAGCATTTACTGGCAAGTCTCTAGTCTGGATTATGGCATAAACTAACTTATTAAATACTAAGGGTCTTATTTAAGTCATAGACTTAGACCGACTAGCGTACTTGATCAAAACGTATAACGCTAGATTAAATGATGATTGGATAGAATGTATTTTAATCCCAATAAGTACCTTCACTTGTGTAATATGGATAAACTATAAACATTCTGGATTTTAAGACTTAAATGACAAGGTTAGACCCGTTTCGGTTAATTTTCGTAAACTAGTTACATATGCTTAACCGTACGCATATCAGCGATATCGGGTAACCGGATAAGTCATGGACAAGTTCTATATTCCATTACACTTTAAATAAATTGTAATATCAGTGGGATATCAACTTTTATGCCCGTTATGGTTTTAAAGTGAAACTTTGCCGCATTAGGGCGTTTCGGTAATTTCACACCGTATAAAAGAAACTTGAATATAATTTGATGTTATATCTATAAGAAATCTAGAAAAATAACTTATTTGTGATTGTTTAAGGGTCTAAACAGGTTTCATAACATATATAAGATTAATTTATAAAATTTCCAAAAAAATGGCCTTTTTGACTTTTTAATCCATTTACTTTGACCCGTCAATTAGTCTAGCAAACATGATCTTCAGGAGGTGCCCTTTATAGGGAGTAACACCTACGTTATTACGATCACTTAGCCATGTTCATAACGAACAATGGCTGGACCATAATGGTCTTAACCGATAGTCAAGGCGTATTCCGTAAAACGCTTGATTTTTTGCTATAAAAGCCTATAAACAAAAATGCAAAATCAAGGAACACTTACAAGAGGTTCCTAGAATGAAATAGAGCTAAGTTGGATGCTCCTTTCAGTTAGGAACTTCCAGAGGAGGGAGATAGAGTTGTGAATGAGAAAGGTGCAAGTTCAAATGGTGAACCTTGGCACCTATTTATAGTTGGAGAGCTTGAAGGAGGTGATGCCAGGTGTTAAAGGGTGTAAGAGGAAGCTTACAAGTGTCCTAAAATGTGGCATAGCTGTTTAAAAATCCCTGGTTTCGAATACATGGTTTTTGGCAACTTTGTGTGGTGGCCAAGTTAATTTTCTGCAGACACAGGCCTCTCGCGCCCCGCGAGAGGCCAGGCCTTAGCCTCTCACGCCCCGCGAGCGCCCCTTATTAGTTTTCAAAATTTGCCACATTTAGCCACTCAACTTATTAAACCCCTTTAAACCTTCCTAAAACACCTTTTTAGCATTTTTAGCCCTCCGTAGCCAATACTTGGCGTACCCGGGATTACGCCCGGACATTGTCAAGCTCTCGGTTCGTTAAAAGGTCACTCGAAGGTATAAATTAACATGTTGACACTTTTAATCCCTCCATTATCCAACTTTCATATATTTACCGAATTAACCTCTCTCGTCCAACAGCGGGCATGCATGAGAGTTAGGACTTCGTAAAGGATCACTCATAGGCCCACTATAAGCATGTTGACTCCGATGTCACTCAGAGGCTGGGCATGTTGACATATCAGTCACTCAGAGGCCAAGATTTAGCATGTTGACATATCAGTCATTCAGAGGCTATTGTTTTTAAGCATGTTGACGTATCAGTCACTCAGAGGCTTACATTTATGCATGTTGACATCAGACAGTCACTCAGAGGCTCAGTTTGAGCATGTTGACACCTTTAGTCCTTATTAGTCTTTAATAGACTTAAATAAAAATACAACACGTGTCACTATATTATTGGACACGATTTTACGAGGTGTTACATACTTGATCCCCGAAATACACAAAGGGTTATGCGGAATTCATGCCGGCCCACGCATGGTTGTGGCAAAAATCATGAATGCCGGATACTATTGGCCTAGCATGCACCTTGATGCAGTTGAAATATTACACAAGTGCGCATCATGCCAGCGCCATGCTCCAAAAACACTGCGTCCCAAGAATCCTTTGATCCCAGTGACAACAGCGTGGCCCTTTCAGCAATGGGCAATCGATATGGTGGGACATTTCCAAATGCTCCAGGAGCGGTGAAATTCATAATCGTTGCAGTCGATTATTTCACCAAATGGGTAAAAGCCAAACCCCTCGCATCCACCACAACAACTGTAGTACGGAAGTTTATATGGGAACACATCATATGTCGCTTAGGGCTACCCTTGTGCATAGTCACCGACAACGGTCCCAAATTCGCAGCCGAAGAGCTACAGTAGTGGATGAAATAGATGCATATCGAACACGTTTTCACTTCGGTGGCGCATCCCCAAGGGAACGACCAAGTGGAAAGAATTAACCAAAGTATAGTCGAAGGGATCAAGAAAAGGTTGGGAATAGCGCGCAGAGGCTGGGTAGATGAGTTGCCAAGTATCCAATGGGCTCATCGAACCATGCCCAGCACAGGCGAAACTCCTTTTAGCCTTGTATATGGAACGGAGGCAGTGATTCCTACAGAGATAGGCCTCCCATCACCGCACATGTTAGTTGCGCAAAGACAAAACAATGAAGACGAGCATAGACTCGACTTGGACTTACTAGAAGAAAGGCGTGAGAACGCTGCCATCAATGAGGCAAAATACAAGTCCAAGCTCGAAAAATACTACAACGCACGAGTCCGCGTATGCACCTTTCTACCTGGTGACTTTGTTCTACGCGACAATGAGGCATCTAATGCCGAACGTCCTGGAAAACTAGCACCTAAATGGGAAGGTCCTTATGTTATTCATAAAGTCCTGAGAAAAGGCGCATACACCCTTAAACGCCTAGACGGAACAAATATCCCCAGGACGTGGAATGCGCAACAGCTAAGGCGGTGCTACATGTAAACTTGCAACTTCATTATCTCTTGTCTGCTTTAAAGTACGGCTCTTATGCCCAATTATGTAATAAAGACAAGAGTTACTTGATTTATTTTTATCTTAATGTTTCGTTACAATTGCGCGGAACCACTTTGGGTATACGCAAAAACACCTTGGTGCACAATGACTCGTAAAACATAAGTCACTACCTATGAAGCACGCATAGGACCTGATATCCACGCGCGAGTTCATTACCAGTTTCATTCACTATACCTACACAAAGTTGGTCCATTTCATGCAAATATTGTAACAAAGAAGAAACATAAAAATATGTACAACCGCGCAACGCACGGCACAGTCAATGATCCTACAAGATTTTACATTTAGGATCCTACACTAGCCCTCTTCTTCAGCAGCGGCCTCAGCTTCTTCCCGGAAGATATCCTTCAAGCGATCGACGAAATCATCGAGGGTGAGCGCCTCGCTCACCAATTCCTACGCAGGGATATCAAGATGGTTATACCCTTGCTGCGCTTTCTCGAAGACAGCTCCGATATTAACTCCATGAGTGGATGCATGGCTAGAATCCCATGGAATGTCCAAGGCATGAGTAACCTGTTGTGCGCACTCAGCAGAACCTTGCGCATGCCCATCATGGCGTGCAGCAACCACTAGTTTGGCTACTGCACCATCCAACTCCGCAGAGTTCATAATGGAATCGGCAATTTGCAAGTTCAAAGGAAAGTTAGAGCCATTACATAAAGGTCAGAACAAACAAGCGAAACACTTCCATGGCCAATCCCATGCTGCTGAAGCCACAACATGTTGTTGGTGAGCGACTCCACCAACGACTCGGAGATGGCATGGGAGCTTTCAGAATCCTCCTATCTTTTCTCTCCCGTCTCCAACTTCGCCTCCGTCAACCGCAGCTTACGTAGAAGCTCAGCATTCTCCACCGAGGCTACTTGGAGATCTTTCTTAGCGCTCGCTAAAGCAGTGCAAGCTTTGACCTGTTTGTTAATAACAAGGTTAGCATCATAACTTAGTAATATTAAAGGTAAAGAAAACAAAGACAAGGGGGTACCTCTCTCTGCTCGCTGTGCTCGCGTTGCACAATGGCTTGTGCAGCCGAGGCAGCCGCCACCTCCGTCTCTTTCCTCTCACGCATCACATCAGCGCGCAACGGGGCCAGTTCATCCCTCAGGGATTTCTTTTCCCTATTATCCTTTTCACAAGTCTCCTTCCACAACTTGCGCTCCTCAGCAAGTTTGGCATCCGAGGCTTCGGCCTGATTCTTCCACCCCTCCACAAACCACACTTCAATTCGCTGACTATCGGCGAAGGCAGTCTCCCTTGCCAACACCGTAGCTTCACGCGCATCCACTTGGGCTCACTCCTTGCCGAGGGTCTCTTGAGCAGCCTCAAGATTTTTCTTTTGTTTCACTAGGCCCTGCCATTCACGAACATTCTTGTAAGTAACAGAGGCGGACATGGTAGCTGCCTGGAGATACGTATGATACGTCTCTTCTTCTTCACGATCTGAAAGCAAGCGTACCTCCGCTAGGGACCTTAAAAAAATCACGGCACGCCGGCCAGTGAGAAAAGTCATATCCTTTCTCTAACTTCCACACCGGAGTGTGGATCTCTTCAGCTTGAGCGGAGGAGAAAGACCTATAATATTAATCCCCGGGAGTTTCATCCGGGCGGATGGGAGACAATCAAGGGCGGTAGACCCCGCGCCACCCCCGGGTAACGGTTCCTCCACATGCTCGTGTGGAGCACTGGTCTGAGCATCTTCGGCAGACGCAGCTCCCAACGGCTCCGCCTCACCAACATTAATCGCGCTACCCAGATGCGCGCGTTCTGCCCCCACCACAACGGGTTCTTGCACAACGAACCCTGATTCTTCCACTTCCACGGAAGGTTCCCCAAGATCCACTCGCGATTCCTCAACAACAACCACAGCTTCTTCAATATCTAGTTGTGATTGTGTCAATGGAACACCCGGAGTTTCCAAAACCGGGGAACCCACATTAGTACCCATACCAGCACCTTCCACGTCCACATGAGGCCCCTCCCTCACGCCGACCGGTTCTTCTGCCCCAGCAGAGCTACCACCTTGACCACCGGCTTGGGTCATGGGGGAATCAGTGTCCCCGCCGCATGTGCCGGAATCCATAAAAACCGGCTCATCCCCCACTGTATAACAACAGAAGTTAGTTATGCACAACATAAAAACCGGAAGGAAATATCAAAGGGTACAAAGACTTACCAAGGGATATTCTAGAAGTTAATGAGCCCAGATCCGCCCGTTTCCCAAAATGTTTCCGCGCAACCTTTTTAGGAGGTTGCGTGGAGAGGTCCTCCTTTGGATGCCTTTTCGCTTCAGAGGCACTTCTGGGACCTCCTCAGCATCCTCCGGGCTAGCAGGTATGGCGGAAGGGATAACCGCCTGCTTTGATGCAACCCTCTTTGCACCTATAGATTCAAGACCCTCCCATGAGTCAGAGATGACCACATAAGCTTTCCACTTGTCAGTAAAAACGCGCTTACCTTTAGGAGGGCCTGCCCCAGGTTGAGTTGCCTCTCCCTCTACCACCGTGCTCGACCCTACGCATCGCTTCTTTTTGGGATCTGGGCCAACGCCCAAATCTCCAGTTGGTGGCACGGGGGCCTCCAAGTCCGCATCCTTGACCAAGGCAAAATTGCCCAGGACCTGCGCGTACCAAGTGGGCTCATCCTGCCCCAAGCGGAGTTTTTCCATCCGCCCTTCCTTCCTCTGAAAGGTGGCCAAGAACAATGGGGCTTCTGCAAACAAAACACATACATGATTAAACAATCGACAAGTCAAAAACAAGGAACACAAAGGAATAAGAGTGCTTACTCCGATCGCCCTCCACATACACTAGTCAAGACCGGCGGTCGGGTCCCCACAGCAGGCTCATCCCCGCTGCCACCAGTATCTTCTCCGACAACTGAATTGTCGAGATCTCCTTCAAATCACAATACCAGGGGTCCAACACTAGCATTGGTAAGGTCTCCGCCAGAATCTCATCCGGCCCCCCGAACGCCAAAGGCACAGGTACAACACCAGCCTTCACAAAAAAGAATTTTGCCTTCCAATCATGTAAGGACTTAGGGGGGAGAGCAAAATTTTCCATGCCTGCGCACGGTGCTGAAAAGAATATAAACCCCATTGAACAATGGAGTTGATAAAATATACGAAAGCGGTCGACGGTGGGAACAGAACCTGTCGACCGGCAAAGAAATGCGAAGTGCTTGATTCTCACCATCCCCAACGGATTCAACTAGGACTGGTGAAACCCATAATGTTGCAGCACTTCCAGAAAAAACTTGGTGGCGGGCAACCGGAAGTTACCCTCACCGAAAAAAATCATAAAATAGGGTGATGTAGCCCGCCAGAGCATCGGCGGCTGTCTCACCCTCCGCCGGCAACCGAGCATCCTAAGCGGGAGGAAACCGGAAGCCAGTGACAAGTTCATCAAAAGCCTGTCGGCTCAGCTTACAAGCCGGCAAAGGAGGCGGAACACAGCACCAGAGGCAGCCTGAGGCCCTTTGGACGTCATTAAAGACCAAGAAAAGGAAGAAAATTTTTGAAGAAAACTTTGAAGGACTTAAGAACTGAACGAATTCAGAGAAAAAGTTAGAAGAAAACTTGAATGAATGAGGAAAACCCTAACCAGGGCACTCCTATTTTTAGTGCTCGCATTTAATGCGCTCGGAGAACGTGTCTCACACGTGGTAATAGAAACTAATAGCAAACGGATGTGTGGCACGCAAGTGGGTAAAGACGGTTAACGTGCACGCGTGGCCACCACACTCTCTGCCAATCCATTAATGAATGGCAGACGATGCGGCTGAGTGCACGCTACAGCTGTCAGACGTCTTTTCAACTCCTATTTTTTCTCACCAACTCACCTGCAGCGTCAGAAGATCAGATTTTCGAATTCCAAGAGCTTTATGACAACACGTTTCCTTTACACAAACGTTTCCTCTCAACACTTAACAAAATTTTCGCCACCACATTAACGGCGCAAGCAACCACTCTTCTAGTCCAGCACTCCTCCCACCTTACAACATGCGCGTATGAGCAGCACTGGACTGGGGATTTGAGGAGGTATGGTCCCATAAGACCATACCCTTGACTACATTTCACAAGGATAACCCTGCATGCAACATGCAATGGTGCGCCTTCCTTGGAACCAATAGGTCATACAATGAACCTTGCGCACTCAGCTCAACGGTGAATTAGACCAACACCAATAGGTCATACAATGAACCTTGCGCACTCAGCTCAATGGTGAATTAGACCAACACCAATAGGTCATACAATGAACCTTGCGCCTCAGCGCAACGGTGAATTAGACCAACACAATCAAGTCACACAACGAACCTTGCGCACTTAGTATAACGGCAAGTTAGACTAAACTATACAAGTCACACAACGAGCCTTGTGTACTTGGCGCAACAACAAGTTAGACTTACGCGTGCAGGCTACTAGACCCTGTGCAAAACAACATCTCTCTAAGCTGCGAATTCTAAAACCTTACAAGGACAAGACACACGTGAGAAACACCTCATAGTCTTGGGACAAAAGGTAATACCCCTGTCACCATGCGCTGGCGGGAAAAACCTTGACAGCCTCGCAGTTGGGGTAAGCACTAAGAGGTGTCGACCATACCCAAAGGTACAAAGTGGCAGAACTGTGACTAAAGGTTACTCGGCAGGTTGCGTGTGATAGTGTCCTCGACCATTAAGGCAGACGTCAGACCATACACCAACCAAGTCTCTGCCAGTGACTGTTCCACCTTCTCCACTTCCGGTTGTTGACAGGCCTGACACCAGAAATGGCTACCTTTACACGTGGCACCATTCAACATCCGACAAAGCACACCTCCTGACAGAAGACATTAATTCTCCTACAGGGAGCATTTAATGTCTGACGCAGAGGGACAAAAAGGATGTCTCTGGCTGTATGGGCTGGGCCCAAGGCCCACCAGCACTTCTCCTGAACATACCTTTTTCGGCTATAAATAAGTATCGGATCTCCAGGTAAAACCACATGCTTTACAACACAGATACGCTTTAACACACACAAGCTTATCACTACTTGCAATTACTTGCTACCCACAAATACTTATTCTCAAGCCGGAGTGTAGTCACGTAGAAAACCACCATTTTCCCGTGGCGAGACTAACGGCGCTGCTGGTTTTGTAGATTAGCTGAAGTGAGTTTAAACCCAAAGAGTAAAGTGAAAGGATAACCGTTTATGCAGATACACCCTGGTCGTGACTTATATATCTCTGGATATCTCTGGGTTCAATTGGTGCTTCTTCAGGTTTAGTGGAATAAAGCGATGTATTTCTCTAAGCAACTATATGGGTAAAAAAAGGAGTCTTAATGCATACCGAAATGGATGCGTAAATGCGTAGTTTGGTTTAAATAGGGTCAAAGGGCAAATCGGAAACTATGAGCATAAACCGGGAATAGATGTGTAATTCATAAGAAATAAGAATCTGGGTCAAGGATTTCGGGTTAAATATGTAAAAAAACAATTTACGGACATTTAGAAACAAGTTTCAAGTAAAACGGATGAAACTTGAATAAATTACGGAGTTTTCGTAACTAAAACGGCAAGACGTAAAAATCTTGCGGTAGCCCATCTTAAGTTACGTTGGCCAGCCGTAGCCTACGGTATGCAACTGTTGAATGAAAACATGAAATAATGTTTTACTTACAGGTCACCATAAGTCACTAGTCGTGATTTAAATGTTTGGGACCTGAAACAGGTCGAACAGACGATTAATCAAATCTATAGCAAAACTGTTGCAGAAGGCATCGTCGCCGACGGTACAACCGGCCATCACCGACACCACACCATTCTTCTGACGCATTAAACTACTGTCTACGACAGTCTTGACCAGACGCTACTATCTGCATGGCGTCGCCAACGTGGCTATAGGCCGTCGCCGACGCCACCTCAGAAATCAAGTTTTCTGATTTGATTTTTATTCAAGTCGATTATGTTATGCTTTCGGAACTTTGCCATAATACTAATATTTTGCAAATTTCTAGTTCAGGTTAATCGCAAGCATTTCTAGATGATGATCAAGCTTGATGAAGAACCGAACATTATCAAAGATCAAGTTTCCGTTTTTTGTTTCAATGTTACGAAACTAATTAATAAGGACATGTCAAAATGTTTAACATTGATAAAGTTTTAATAAACTCAAAAATTTGTAGTGATGTATATTTGAATTTACTCATTTAAATGCGAAAATTTTATTGAATATGTGAGCGTTACACAATGAATATGTGCATGGGAATCTTTCTACGGATTTAATCGACCATATATGAAATAACTTCCATGTCGATTTCCCGATCCCGTTGATAACGATTAGTGGTGTTCGTAAGTTTAGGAAAAATTTATTTTTATTATTTAGTATGTATTTTTAGATTAAAATTTGTGTTTTTTAAGAGTGAATTGCAAATCATGTTATTTATCTTTATAAACTTTCTTTAGCGGTGTCTTTTCTCTTTAAAACTAACGAGTTTTATACTTTATGTTTTCAAATCTTGTACGTTATGTTCTTTGGGCCTAACCTAGTTAATTTTTTCTATTAAATATGACTACTCAATCACACTTTAGTCTTTTTAACAATTACTTTAAAAGTATGTTAATAAATAATAAAAAATTTAAAGTGTGTTTAACTAAATCACAAATCCTTGAATTTTTTTCAAACCCTCATCGTGGACCTTCTCTAATCAGATTGCCATGGTGAAGACCCTTAAGATCCTCTTAAATTTCAACAGGAAAGCTTCCACATTATGCAGCAACCATTAATTCTTCTCCCCCTCAACCACCACCCCACCTGCCACCACCACCACCCACCCCTTACAACCAGCCACCACAACCCCTCCCTCTCTCTACATCTTCTCTCAACCCCTCTCCACCACCACCATCAACCATCCAAAACCACCATTGCTCCACCAACTACCACCGCCCACCACTGCTCCACCTACCGCCATTAAAGTAGACGCACCAACCACCATCATCATCGGCGAACAAAAACACAACACGAAACCCTATATCACAAATACGTCAATATAGACACAAAAACAAAACAGGAAACCCAAAACCATTATCTCCAACCACCATTATCTTTTGTTTTGGGTTCTTCGAAATAGAAACGAGCAGTCTTTTTTTTTTTTTTGCAATTTGCAAATCGGTTTGAAGGCTTGAATCGGAGGTTAATTTGGGTTTTATTTGTGAGCCTGTAAATTGATGATGAGTTGTTTTTTTCAATTTGTAGATATGTGTGAATGCAAGTGATGTTTATGTCTTGGATTTTATGATGAGCGCCAAATTAAGTGTGAAATTTAGGGATTCAATGGATATGTTAATCTGGGTTTAGTTACTGATCGAAGTAATCTTTATGTTAGTCAGATTTGTGGTGGTGATAGAAGTGGGTGGTGGTGTTGGAATGACGTAGAGAGAGATAAAGAGTGGGTGTTTGTTTAGAGAAAGAGAGATGATGTGTAATATTCTTAATTTTTACATGTATTTTTAAATAATGAGTTAAAAAGACAACTCTACCCTTATATCCGTTGTACGTGACCAGTTTTAATAGAAAAATCTAACTGGGTTATGAATAAAGGACATAACGTGCATGATTTTAAAACATTAAGTACCAAACATATCAATTTTAACGATAAAGAATACCGCTTGAAAGTAAGTGTAAAGATAAATGACAAAACGCATAATTCACTCTTTGTTTAATTTGTAACCTTCTTAAATTTTATGAAAGTTATAAATTTCTTAGTTATTTTTATTAATAAAAATATTATTTATAAATAAAATTGATTAAATTAAAAATATAAAAATGAAAGGGGAAAGGCCAGGAAGGGGAACCGCTTCAAAGGGAGAGTGATAAGGTGGAAGGAAGAATGACGTTATAAGTAGATGATGGAGTAGATAGAGGAAGGGAGAGCACATCCCATAGCCTAGCAATTCAATTTAAAACTTATTTTTTTAACAGCTAGTTTCTTGTAATCTTTGTTTTCTGATGGACTTAAAACCAAGAATTCATGCTTCTAAATCCAGGTGTTTAAAAGTTTTGAATTTGGCAATTGATCATCACTTCATTGGCAATTTAAAACCTGTTGTATGTTTTTTTTCTTTTACAAAATTAACTTTATTTATTATGCATCCAAAAACTAACTAGTTGAGTAAAAGCAGATTAATTAGTTACAAAACATTTTTTATACATTCAAAACGTAGCTTAATTTAGGGATTGATGCAGTAGATGACATTGTTGGCCTTGATTTTTAGAAACGGGGTTTCATTGTAAGTAATGTTACATATTCAATAACTGTGATTTCCATAATTACTTTATGAAAAAAAATTAAAAAAATCATATAATTTTTTTTAAATACACAAATTGTAATACCTAATACTTTTTAAACAGCTAGGTGTGAGTAGTTACGAGGAACAATAACCATTAAAAAAATATTTGATATCAATATAGGATATCTTCATCACCACTCACAAAATTTCTTGATCCTTTGTCATTCGTCTCTTGCCACTTTCGTAAGAGTGTAAGACAACATGCCACATTCGACGTAGACATCCTCAAAGTACACGAATCTCGTGAACCGTGTTACATACTACTATTAGGCCATGAAAGGGATTGGGTTAGCAAACCCATGATATTTTGTTTTTTTAACGTTAAATTTAAATCACAGATGGGCAACTGAAGTATTATTGTGTCATCAGTAAAATCAGGAGGAAACCAAATAATTTGGGAAAAAACACATTTGTGGGAATCGAATACATAACCTAATGGTCTCTAGGCTATAATGCCATGGGCATGATATTTTGCTTTTATTTCTATAAGAGTAAAGTACACGGATGGTCTCTGTGGTTTACCAAGATTTTGAATTTGGTCTCTAGCTTTTCAAAAGTACATGAATGGTACCCGTGGTTTACACTTTGTAACGCATCTAGGGACAATCCATTTTTTTTTCAAAAAAAATCCAAAAAATAAAATCAAAAGGAAAAGACGATTACACACTAATAACAGATAACAGGCAACAATCCATATAGTTTTAAAAAGCTATAAAACAAATTCAAAATTCTAATAAACCATAATTACCACTTTACTCTTTCTATAATGTTGCAATTTTATTCCTTGGAATAAATAGAAAAAGGCGATGAAATTTTAATTCATGAAAAAAAGGTTATTCGTACAGGTATGTTTAATACGATACTTTTCTACTGCGTGCAATCAATCACAATATTCTAGCTTACTAATAATTAGATAAATAATTTAATAACTATCTATGAGGACATAATTACTTGCATGAATTAAAATTATTAATAATATCGAACTTACATTTTTTTTTCAATTATCAACTAAAAAAATAATATGAATACATGCCGGTTTTTAGTATCATTTTTATCATGTCAAAGCCAACCGCGTGCAATTTTAGTATCATCCAAATGATCTTCGTTAAGATGAATCCGTACTTAACTAGTCGTGTAAAATGAACAATGACTTATAACATCGCTTGTCCATAAAAGTTAACAAAAACATACTTAATTATTACGACCCTCTGAAGTATTTTATCAAAAATAAAAATAGGTCAATTGTATAAAACAAGTTTATGCGATGTCCGCGTTGCGGGGCGGTAAGTGACATGTTTAATAACATGCAAGTGTGTGTTTCGATTACTTGTACATACTACTCATAAAACGATCTCAATCAAAATTAGACATAAATAAAAATACGAGTGTCAAATTTTTTTTAATAAAGTTTTGGAATTATAAAGTAACTTTATTAAAGCCCAAGAGTAATAGCAGTTGTCCACCAATAGCTAACGATCACTATTTCCCGGGTTGATTCGTTATAGAAGCAATGAGAAAAGGTTAAAAGATAAATACTAAAAGGAATAGAAGTAGAAGGACTAAACATGTACACTGCCAAAAGTTAAAGCTGAGGGACTAAACACGCGTATAAACAAATTTAACCAATAAAAAAAAGTTTTCTTTTCTAAAAACAACTGGTCTAAACACGTATATTAACAAAGTTGAAGTTTTAAAAGTAAAATAAAATAAAAGGACAATCATTACTTATAAGAATAATAGTAGAGGGACTAAACATGTAAAATACCAAAGTCGAAATAGAGGGACTAAACATGCATATAAACAAAGTCATGGTTGTAAAAGTCCCGCCTAGGCTCCGAGTACATCCCTGAGTACTCGCTACAAGGTAGGCTGCCAGGCCCGAGTACTTTCACTCAGGCTAATTACTCCTCGAGTAATCTCCGTCTAGGGTGAGTACTTCTCGAGTACTCTCAAATCCGATTAGGGAGCGTTTAGCGACTTTTACAACCATGAACAAAGTTAACCAATATGAAGAGAACTTTTTAAAAAACAGAGGGACAAAACCTATGTACAGCAAAGTTGAAAATTTTTAAAATTAAATAAAAAAAATTTAACTAATGAGGGGATGCCAGACACTGCCTTGTACTATTCATGTTATTCCCCTCGTTGAAAATGTATGTATTGAAAATAAAATTGTAAATGAAAATCTTTTCTACCGTCAAACGAGCACTATTTAATATAGAAAAAAAACTAAAGTGAAAGCAGCTCAGCCCAGCGTTTATTAGAACCCTGGCCCAATTAGGCCCAAGATGAGTCTTTTTAAGGCTTGTTCCATTGTTAGCATTGTTTAGGTCCACTCTTATAAGTAACTAGCTAATAAAATAAGCCATGTATTATACCGGTTTAATATTAAAAAAATATATAAATTACATGTTTGTTTATAATAATTATCAGTGAAATGACTTATCATATAGATTAGTGAAATAAAAGAGAAGTTACATTTTTAGCTATTTAAATATAATTTTTTAAATTTTCACTTTTTTTCTTGAGTCAAGTGTTTTAAGAATAAATTATAAGTTATAAGGTTGATCTATAATTAAGTTAATGATCAAACTATAAGTGTTTTGATAATATATTGTATGTTATGAGAACAACTGAATTGTAATTTACTCTGATATAAATAATATATTAATAAATATTTTGATATAAATTATATTTTTAAGAAATAATGATAATGAAAGGGGATACAAATATCATCCTTTTATAGAAAATATTAGATATTTAAAAAATAACAATATTTTAAGAAATAATAATGACGAAAAGGGATACAAACATTAAAAAAATTATCCTAATATTTAAGAAATATTGATAATGAAAAAAAAATACAAATATCATCCTAGTATAGAAAATATTACATATTAAAAAATTATCACATTATAAATAAAGTATGCATTTAAAAAAGGACTAAAATTATTAAAACTGTTGTTGGACCCAAATAAGAATACTTTCTCTAAAGTCAAGTGATTTCAACAAGTATGAAAATAATGTTCGTAAAATAGAAATCAAACTTTCAAAAAACACAACTATAAAATTTTCAAGTTTATGTCACTTGTAATAAAGGACAATGGAGTTTTGTAGTATGTATTGAATGATTAACTTGACTCATTTTCCCTTCGGAGTTATATTCTCTATTTATAGAGAATGTTTGACAATTTGTTTATTCATTCACTTGTCTGTGTAAAGTAGTTTTTTGGCATACTTATTGAATTCGTTCAAGTCTACTTGCTACTTAGAAGTTCGTGTAGAACCTTATCTTTTTAAAAAGTTGTTTCATAAGTATTCTGATGAGTAACTTACTAGAAATCTGATGTTTTGGTCTTAGATTTCTAATGAACAGAATTCACCAGATTCTTATGATAATTACTAAATTTATCATCAGACTGGCCTTTTCTGATCGTCATCTTTCTTTAATTGTGATCTCTTTCTAATACTTATTGAAGATGATGCTTTTTCTTCCTTCTTGTCCTATTTGTGTTGTTTCTTCTTTCTTTATGCCCCGGTGACTTTATCATCTTTAGAATTGATCAGAATAATCATATTTTTTTAACACTTACAAAAAGTTTGTAACTATAACTTTGAGTGTCAAGAAAATCTTTTTATTATATAATTATTAAAGGAATTTTAATTTGGTATCACTTTTAAAAAGATGTTATAATTAACTTTTATAAATATAATAATTTTTTTTAGTTCCAGTAATATTGAAAAGGGAGTAAAAATATGTTCATGACGTAGCTACACAGTTCAAGTACTTTTTAAAAATCATGTATTTTTAATTTATGGATGTTTTACGACGTAAATTGTAAGATGAAACATTTGATTTTTTTATGTGTTTAGTAAGAGGTAATGGAATAGACAAGTTATTGGAATGAACAAAGTATTGAAATGGATCATTACTATTCTATGGTCTTTTTTTGTTACTATATGAAAAGGGAAAATGAATCATTGTCTGGTGTTGTTTGCTAGGCTGGAATAAACGAAGGAATAAAATCGGTGATGGGTGGTGGTGGATGGTGGTGGCTACGGTTAGTAGGGGCGGCAGTGGTCAGTGGTGGTGGATGGCGGTGGCGTCGGTGGTTGATGGCGGAAGGTGGCAACAACGATCTATGGCGGAAGGTGGAATCGGCGGTGGATGGTGGTGGCGGTGGACGACGGTGTGCACGGTGGGTGGCAGTGACTATGGTGGGTGGCGGTGGTTGCTGGTGGTCTATGGTGGCGGCGATAGTTGGCGGTGATCGGTGGCGGTGGCGGCAAGTGGTGGCGGTGGTGACGAGTGGTGGTGGGCGGTGTTGGTGATGAAGGGTGAGTGAGGGAATGTAATGAAAAAAACAAGGGTGGTGGATGGAATGAATTTGAGGGAATGAGATGTTTAATGAATGATTCCATTACCTTAACTAAAGAAAACACATTATTTTTACTTCCTCATAAAATTTTATTCCATACCACTTTTCATTGCTACATATCAAACACTACCTAAGTATATGTGTTTGGATAAATTTAAAATTTGTAATGCTATTGTGATATCTACTTAATTTAATCACTTGTATATCATTTTTATTATAACATAAAAGGATTATATATATATATATATAATATATATATATATATGGAAACGAGATTAGGAGAAAATGATTGAAAGTGTGAAAACGGTGAGAACGGATCCTAGTCGAACACGTGGCAGGGGGCGCTGAATGATATGCGAGTACGATTGTCATTGTCCAGGGCCCGCTTAATAGATAACGTTATAATTCATTTTCAAACAGAAGTCCATCAGATATCGCGTGCTGTTCTTTATTCTTGTTTCAATGGCGTTTTATTTTCAAATTTATTTTTGAAAAATGTCGTTATATCCTTTAACTTATAATCAATATTCGGCGTTTTCATTATTTAGAACTTATCAATGGCGTTTTACACCTTGTTACGCATATCTGAATTATGGTGGTTTCATTAAAATGTTTTAGGGTTACAGTAAATCTGTTATTCTTATTGTTTATCATTCAACCAATGGTTTATTCATTATGGTGTTTTCATCTTCTTCTCTCTCAGCAGCCACTTTATTGTAGATTTGTCCAGTTGAATTAATCTCTTATATCTTATAAAGGTATATAACTTGGCATTCATGGCGTTCCTAAATTCATTATATTTCATTAATAATTCAAAACATTAGAATTAATACGAAATCAAACTAAACTAATAGTCTTCTGTGGATGGTATTACATCAGAGATATACCCATCGCTTTGGTCATCACTTTCTTCAGACTCATCATCATTATCTATTTCATTGGCATATAACGCCATAATCTCGTTTAGCCTTTCTCGCATCCTATATTTAAATATCATCACAACCTTGGATGTTGCATCGTTCGAAGGTGATAAATCACAGAGTTGTTCAAGAAGGTGTAGTCTATCTGTGTTTAGCACTTCATCCATCGTCAATTAATAATCCACCTCGTCTTGATAAGTCACTTTCACAGTTCTTGATTGTTCATCTAAACTCCAACTGGTAATTGTTGGTAGATCAGTAATGTCATCATCATCATCATCATCATCATCATCTGCTGAAAATTTTCTTTTCAATCTTCTTTTTATCGTTTTAGTTCTTTTACAATCGTTGGCCTTTGAAACCCTAAGGGCCGGAATATCCCTCTGAATGGCTTCATCCTTACTAAGTATGGCATTGATGGTCTTGACCTTCACGCTTCTCCTGTTAGAGAACTTAAGGACGAAACGTCTCTCCGACCTCTCAAACCTCCATGCAATAACTTGAGCCATTTTTTGAATTGTATGGCGTTTTAAACATTTTGTGGCGTGTTTAGACAATTTGTGGTGTGATAAGTTTATTTACCTGTTCTACTTATACAATGACCTTTTTTTGGCGCGAGGTAGATATATGTTTTTGGCGCTAAAAAATAGTAATTATATTTTTTGATGTGTATTTTTTGTATCTTTTGCCGTGTGATGTTGGATGCAGACCTATAATGTGACAGTCAATTGCCATGGTGTGGTTTTTAATATAATAAATGTTAGTAATAAAGTTTTCCTCGTTTTAGTTATTGTTTGTAGTTACTGTTTGTTCAACTTTATCCGTTAAGACAGTAATATGTCCCATTATTACGTTTGGCGTTTTATATTAATGGCATTTTAGATAAAAAAAATGTCCCATTATTACGAACAAAGATCTCCCGTATACGACTCAGAAATTCAAGATGTGAATGTTAGGGGAATTCTAGTTGTATCACGGGGTTGCAAGACATGGCGATCGACTAAGAGTATTATCATGTCCAAGTTTAGGAGATGATAAGCATTAAACAATATATTAATTAGTTTGTTATTAATTATCTAAGTGATCCTAATTGAGTTATAATAGGATGTGTGTCAGATAACTAAAGTGGAATTGATTAATAGGAATTCTAGTTATAGTCTAATTAGATAGAATAACTATAAATACCGTGTTCAATGGGTAGGGATATTTAATCAAGTTTTGAGTTATAGTTTCTTGATTAATAAACGAATTTGTGGGTGTTAGCCATAAACGTGAACTACAACTGTGTTCCTGTATTCTGATTCATACAACAATCTGGTACCAATATCTTTAGAGACGCTTAAATTCTCAGAGACGGCTTTGGCAACAAGATTGTCATTATAAAATGTGAATGCTTATACAAAAACTTAAAACCCAACACTTAGCACTTGGAAAATTCTTATTTGATTTTTGACTTGGTTGTAAATAATCCGATCAATTTATAAACGAGCCAAAACATGAGCAAAGATCCGATTCAGGTGAATGCAAAGTCCCAATTTCTGATCACGAAAACATTGGAGATATTTGGATATGCTGTCACCACCTCTCGTGAGTAGTCATCGACTGACTCATACCTACTCTCTCATCATCTGTCTGTTAACCTCACCAGTCATTTAACCAACCACAAATTAAACCCTAATTTGACGTGTATCGTATGGGGTGAATCGGCAGTTATTATGGAGTGGGACAGTAGCAGTTCTGATCTAAGCGGAGACGATGAAGAAGGCTTCTTATTGAACGATGGCGGACCGCTGCCGTTCCCCGTGGACGGGCTGCTGCAACCGGCGCCGTGTGGTTTCGTGGTTACGGATGCGTTGGAGCCTGATCAACCGATTATTTATGTTAATTCGATTTTTGAGATGGTTACTGGATATCGAGCTGAAGAAGTCCTTGGTCGTAATTGGTGAGTAGCATGTTGAACTGATTGAAATATGTAATTGTGTAGTTGCTTAGGGGTAATGTGTTTTGGGGGCTTTGATACAAATTAAGTTTTGTTTTTGCTAAGAAGCTATTAAACCTTCATGAATTCATATTTATAGGATAAAGCAACAGTAGGAAGGAATACATACAACACTAGGAAGTGCATTGCACGTAGGTTGTTTAAAGCTTTATACTTTTGCATACTATAACTGCATGCAAACACTTGCTAATCTATCCCCTCACTGCTTCTGTCAAGTTTCAGTTGTTACCTTTGCTCTTTGGAGTAGCTTACATATTGTGACCGAGATTCTGTTATCGTATTCGTGTAAACAGACTCTTGTGTTGGTTAAACAGGCATTAAGCTAACCTTTTCTTTTCAAACCTTGGCTTCTTTTATAAACGTCGTCACTGAACTTTGTTCAATGTTTTTGTTGACTTCCATCAATTTACCAAAACTCTGATAGGAATAGGATCTTTGACTCGTGTTACCGATAATGAGTATTTGCCCCAAATGTTCATCTTTGTTTCGCGATAGAAGTTCATTTGCCACAATAGAAATAATCCACATTTGACTTTCTAGTATTTTCTGTCAAACTTATGATTTCAGATTTCCACATTTCTGACATGCATTTTTATGGGTTCTTTGTCCACTAAATCAAATTTTTTGTTCGACATTTTGTCATTCATATTCTTCCCAAAGTGGCATATATTTTCTTACTTTTTTTTTAATCATCAAAGTGCTTGTGAAGATGCGTGTCATTATTTGCATTGAACTGATGAAATCATAAGTCTTTGAAGTTGAGTTTGGTCTTGTGAAGTAAACTGTAAGCTCTTCCCATTTGAACGAGTCTGGGAAAATAACATTTTGAGCTGGCATGTAAAGTGACCTAATAGACCGAGATATATTGATTTACATGGCGTATAGATTCCTAAGTGAGGTTTGGTGATATACACTTTATATAAAAGGTGCCTTATATATGTTGAGTTTGTTCTTATCTTTGTTGGATTTTCTATATTTGTTCCCATATTACCTTTTGGGCTTGTTCATACGTAGCATGGCTATTTTCTCTTGTAAAGGATACTTGTAATGTCAAACTCAAGCGTCACTCGTAACTCAAGATATTTGGTATTTATGTCTTGTGGTGATAAATTGTAAAGTTCATAAGATAATAATTAGTTTGTAAACCAGTAATTATATAAACCTATTCTGATGTATGTTCATTTCTTTAGTTATCACACAAGCTCTAAGCATTTGGACTGATGAAACTTTATGATTTTACATCTGTATCTATATTATTTACTATACCACTTGTATCTATATTATGAACAATCCCTCTGAATAGTGTGTTTTTTGGCAGTCGGTTTTTGCAGTGCAGGGGTCCATACGCAAAGCGAAGGCACCCACTGGTGGACTCTACCGTAGTTTCAGAAATCAGAAGATGCCTTAATAACGGTATTGAATTCCAAGGAGAGCTACTAAATTTCAAAAAAGACGGTACCCCATTAATGAACAGACTGCGTATGACCTCTATATACGGTGACGATGATGAAGTAACCCATATCATTGGTATCCAGTTCTTTACAGAAGTAGATATCGACCTGGGCCCACTTCCGGGATCAACAATAAAGGGAACTGTAAAAACATCCAACGTCTTTTGTTCTGGTCTTCTGTCCTCATGTATAACTTCAAGCAAGAACAATGATTGTGCTACTCATGAGCTCTGTGGGATTCTACAATTGAGCGATGAAGTGCTTTCGCTAAAGATTCTTTCACGGTTAACACCGAGAGATATAGCATCCGTTGGATCTGTTTGCACGCGGTTTTACGAACCAAGAACGAGGATTTATGGAGAATGGTTTGTCAGAACGCATGGGGGAGTGAAACGACCAGAGTTCTCGAGACGGTTCCCGGGGCTAAACGGTTGGGGTGGGGTCGTTTGGCGCGGGAGCTCACGACTCTTGAAGCGGCTGCATGGAGGAAGCTAACCGTTGGCGGTGCGGTTGAGCCGTCCCGCTGCAATTTCAGCGCGTGTGCAGTTGGGAACCGTGTGGTTTTATTCGGCGGGGAGGGGGTCAACATGCAACCGATGAACGATACCTTTGTGCTCGATTTAAACTCAAGCAAACCCGAGTGGCAGCATATTAAAGTCGGCTCACCACCCCCCGGTCGTTGGGTCATACGCTTTCGTGCGTGAACGGTTCCAATTTGGTTGTTTGGTGGCTGCGGGCTCGAAGGGTTATTAAACGACGTCTTTTTGTTGGATTTGGATGCTAAACATCTAATATGGCGTGAGATTTCCGGTTTGGCCCCACCGCTTCCGCGATCATGGCACAGTTCATGCACTCTCGACGGCACAAAGTTAATCGTTTCCGGTGGTTGTGCGGATTCAGGAGTACTTCTTAGCGACACTTTTTTACTCGATCTTTCAATGGAGAAACCCATCTGGAGAGAGATATCTGTATCGTGGACCCCACCTTTTTCTCTTGGCACACATTATCAGTCTACGGTGGAAGAAAAATCTTGATGTTTGGTGGTCTTGCAAAGAGTGGGCCCCTGAGGTTTCGGTCAAGCGACGTATTCACAATGGATTTAAGTGAGGATGAGCCGAGTTGGAGATCAGTAACCGGGAGTGGAATGCCGGGTGCTGGTAATCCAGGTGGCATAGCTCCACCTCCTCGGCTTGACCACGTGGCGGTCAGCCTTCCTGGTGGGAGAATACTTGTGTTTGGCGGGTCGGTTGCGGGTCTCCACACGGCTTCACAGCTGTATATTCTTGACCCGACTGAGGATAAGCCCACATGGAGAATATTGAATGTGCCGGGTCGACCACCGAGGTTTGCTTGGGGGCATAGTACGTGTGTTTTTGGAGGTACACGCGCTATTGTTCTTGGTGGTCAAACCGGTGAGGAGTGGATGCTAAGTGAGCTTAAAGAGTTATCTTTAGCAAGCTCCATCATCGAAAAAAAAACATGAACGTGTCATGAGTGGAATGTAAGGTGGTTTTTGGCTTCTCTTGTTAGTGGTATCTCTACAGATTGGCCCTAAAAAGGTACGATTTTGTTAGATTTAGAAGTCTTGTTTAGTACCCACTTTGGATTCTTTATATTTTTAGGTTAGCTGTAATTCACACATTTAGTAGTTTAGCCGTACGATACAGCATAGATATCAGTTTTATCATGTACTTTGGACCCTGAATAAGAATAAAAAACTAAAACACTGATTCACTGAAAGAAGATGGTGCTTCTAGTTGTATATAAGAAGTCAGAAATTTGTGCTGTTGGAACATAATAGCCCATTTCACATGGATCACTTCAATGTTTTGATACACTTTTGACAGGACATATAACGGTTGTAATAATCGTGTTGTGAGGGCTTTGTTTGTTATACTTTTTTTGTTACTTGTAGAGATGTAGGATTTGGATGCCTGCTTGTAGCACGTGAGCCTTCTTGTTCACATTATTTCTATACTCTTGCTTTCGTGTTTCAAGCTTTGATCAGTCTGAACCCGTAACTGATTAGTTGCACACTTTTACGGTATGGATTATCATGGTCTAGTCAATATCTATGAATCCGACTTGATCTGGTCAGTTTAGCAGGCTAACTCTTTGCTGCGTAGAAAGCCAGGTTGATTCTAGAACCCGAGAGTGGTGAGCAGGATCTAGGCTGTTTGACCATCTAAATTGGTGAGCAGATCAATGGTTTTGTTGACTGCTGAACTGTAGAGTTGTAATATTTTTTTATATTTCTATGGTTGGATACTACTGTTTAATCAAAAGCCTAGTTTTGTTTGTGTTCATGGTATTGCAATCAAAAAGCATCTACTTATTTAATCATCAAAAGGTTCATATAAAAGAATTTAAGATGGCTTTTGGTTTACATAATCTGAAGGAATTAGAATCTATTAAAAATTGGAATTTGTAGTAAAATGGATTTAGAATTGAACGTGCTACTTTGAAGCGCTTTTATTCTGAATGCTGAACGTGCTATCTGGAATGGCTATGGATGGATCCGCCCCTGGGCTTTCTTAACTCAGGAAGATGTTGTAGAGGGTTTCCCGTCTGCTCACGATTGCTGCTGACGCCTTGGGGCTTAGTTACCGCTGATACAATCACTATGGTTGGTTATGTTTCTGATGGTTCCTACTGGTCGAGTTTTGCAGATGGTTCCTACTCTTAGTCCAGTTGCTGCTGATGGTTATTGCCAATTAGTTGCGGCCCATTTGTCATGCAATGAGATGACAGTTTGGTTTTTCTTTGAACGGTGAACTTCATGTATAAGGTTACCACACTCTCCAAATCGGAGAGCCCGTATTGCCCCACTCTGGCCAGACTATGTTGTCTTAACCGGGCCCACGCTGGCTTCAATGCAATTAATTTTGTTTATTGCAAGATTAAATAAATATGCATGTCGCCACATCGGATTCTTTTTAAGACGAAATAGATTAAAAACAATGCAAACATGAAATTATAAAAGATTAGAGAATCCTGAACGGATTCCAATTCACAACTTGTTTTCCACAAACGATAACACCAAAAGCCTGGTGCTAAATCGAAATTGTGAGCTCATCTTCGGTGGTACAGCCAATTGCTCTGGTTGTTGTACCATGGGAGGTATACGTGTTTGTATTAGATTGCTTGGTTGTATAACAGGAGTATACGTTTATGTATTAGATTAGGGGGCATATATGTTTCAAGGGCTTTTTTATAAAGGAATCTAAGATGGATTTCGATTTTTACATAAATGGAAGGAATTAGAATCCGTTAAAAAAGTTAAATTAAAGACATATTAAATGGGAATAGCAAGTGGTTAGAATTTGTTAAAAGGAATGGGAACTTTATAATGGATTTGGTTGATAACGAACTTGTTATAAAGTGGGAATATGGTGGTGCCCAGTGCTGTTGTGGCAAACGTAGTGATGCCGAATGTTGTTGTGGTTGTGGGGCGTTGTGGCTATCGTGGTGGTGGTGCATCAGTGGCAATGGTGGAGGTGTTGGCAGCGTTGGGTGTCATAAAAATTGATCATGATAAAATTAAGTTTATATAACATTGTTATTCTTCTTCTATAATTATAAACCACGTCACTGCTCTGGCAAAACCACCACCCAAAGATCCTAGCTTCGAAATTCTGCCTGTGGTTGAGTTTGGATACTTCATGGGCTTGTAATTCAGAAAATGAGATGAATCATATAGGTTGTAGTTTGGATTGTCCTCTATATCTCTTTTAATCATGTGTGTTCACTTTTAGATTGAAGTATTTTGATGGGACTATCAAAATCACAATCGGATAATACATAGAGAAACAAGAGTATAAGGTCCTCTTGTAAAAGAACTGTATTAGCAAATGACCAAAGACTTGGTGTTATAGTTGGGGAGCCATCAAAACATTTTTGCTAAAACGACACAGCTCTTTGTGAAAAGCATTTAAGTTTGCGGCAAAGATTGGTAGTTATTCGATTAACTCAGAAACAAGAAAATTCCCCCTGCAGCAACTTAGTTACTAATGATGATTACCATCGGCATCAAATTTATTGATGATCAAACTTGCCACTGATCAAGGTTGCTCTGATTGCAGTGGTTTCTTATCAAAGCTGCTACTAGTCGCAGTAGTTGCTGATCCTAGTGGCATGTTACCACTGATAACTAGTTCTATCTGATTATCAATTCCATACAACTATCGATCAACAGTGCATATGCGAAACAACTTCTGGTAGCATCTTACTAGCTAAGATAATTAAAATTTTCCACCTTGGGTGCCACTCGTTGACGGGACAACGAGCCCCAACCATGGGCTCAACCCCTTGGACACCGCCAAGGTTCCTAGGTGCCAGAAGTTGAAATAGTTCACACGTGCTAATTTGTATAAAGGTTTATTCATATTTCACTATGATTTTAAGTAATATCAGTTAGCTAAAATAATATGATAACACTTTCATTACCAACATACCATGAATACCATTAAAATGATACTTTTAACTATTTGATACATATATATAGAATATAATTATAATTGCTACAAATAATTATAATGCCAATTTCGATCATATGGGTACCGCCACTAAACAAATTAGGCTGTAGCTGTCTGCTTTAACTTTGTTTTATATGAACTGAAATAACAATACTATAACCATATTCCCTTATAATATATTACCAAATCAAATACATAGACCATTCAGACATCATAGGAATAAAATGGGAAATTGCTTTCCTTGTTTAACCTTGTCATTGTCTACGCTTGTCGAGAACTCCACCAAGGATGATGTCTAAAACCTCCATATAAGCATTGATTCCTTATTCTAAAGTTTAGTTGTAATCTTTGATCCTAACTAACAATATGTCAAGTGAAGGCGATGTCACCACCAGTGTATACCTTGCGGTTATCTTTGTCAGTAAGGTTTTCCACTCTCTTCATTGGAGGAATTGTTTTAATGGTTTCTATTTGCAGTTGTTGTGATAAAGATAGCCATCCTCGTGTATGTATGCCATAAAAGATCCAACATACAACCCGCCACTTTTGTTAAGGATTCGCGTTTTATTCCCCTCACCATGGTCAAATTCCTGGACGACATGGAATGAGAAAAGCCCATTCGATTCACCTCTCAACAGCTAAGAATAGCAACAGAAAACTTTAGCATCAGTGTTGGGTTCAGGCGGCTTCGGGACAGTTTACAAGGGAATATTTAGCAACGGAGTGGTTGTAGCTGTTAAAGTACTAAATGGGACATCGGACAAAAGAATTGAGGAACAATTCATGGCCGAAGTGAGCACTATGGGACGAACCCATCACTTTAGTCTCGTTAGACTTTATGGTTTTGCTTTGAATCAAGTTTAAGAGCTCTTGTATACGAGTTTATGGTTAATGGCTCATTGGACAACCACTTGTTTAAAGCAAAAAAAGGGGCTATGATAACGTTTGAGAAGCTTCACGAGATCGCATTGGGAACCGCAAGAGGCATTGCATACTTGCATGAAGAATGTGCTCAAAGAATAGTTCACTATGATATTAAACCAGGAAACATATTGTTGGATTCGAAATTTTGTGCAAAAGTAGGTGATTTCAGTGTAGCATAACTTTGTAATAGGGATAACACTCATATAACCATGACAAGAGGACGGGGCACCCCTGGCTATGCTGCTCCCGAGCTCTGGATGCCTCTCCCAGTTACACATAAATGTGATGTTTATAGTTTTGGGATGCTACTTTTTGAGATCATCGGGAGAGGAGGAACATGGACGTGACTCTTGGTGATGGTCAACAGTGGTTCCCGATATGGGTGTGGGACAAATATGAAAAAAAAAAAACAACTGAACGATTTGATGGTTGTTTGTGCGATTGAAGAGAAAGATGAGACTTGAAGTGCTAAGGTGGCTCTTTTTTGTGTTCAGTATAGACCAGACACTAGACCGGTGATGAGCATCGTTATGAAAATGTTGGAAGGTGCATTAGAGGTGCCTGAGCCTTTAAATCCTTTTTCATATATGTTTGCAGGGATTGAACACAATGATTCTTTGGCTCGAATGGCATGGAATGTTGGTGGTTCTGATCGGTCATCGTTTGAAGTGGTCACCAAATCTAATGTGGTCATTGGGACACCTGTCATGAGATCTGATCACAATGGCCTCGGGTTAATCATATGGGGGTGCCTCTCATGGCTAAGTTTAACTGTATTTAGGCCTCTTAAGGTGAGTATTTACTTTTAAATTGAGTATTCACTAGTTTGAATTTGTATAATGTGATACATGTTATTTCAAATAGTCATCTCATGCATAGTTAATATGTCGTAGTCGTACGCCAGTTGATAAATTGCGGTTGTACACTTTTGCAAACCAGAGAATCCCAGTTAGATCTGGCATCTTCTCTTTGTGTAAAATATGCATACCCGCGCTCTAAATCGCAAGAAATTCTCAACAAAAGGTTGGCGACTCATACGAAAGCGACGCCGAAACTGTGCATCATCATACATTGGGGTTTAAAAAAATAATCATTCACCAAATGCTGATGAGCACCCAATCGATCTCATGCAAGCGTTAGTTGTCTAGTACGTATTTGTGATGATTCGGTTCCGTCTCTGAAAAGTTGAACCACTGTCTGAGCCGTGGTAATAATCAAGTCGTCAGTCATTCCCATGTCAGAGTGGGATGAGCCGGAAGACATTTTTTTTAAAACTAGATTTTGTAGTCATGTATTACTTTTACCCGCATATTATGTTTTTTGAGCGACGATAATGCAAAATCACTGACATACATACATGAGTATATAAATTAGATGTCAAATAGACGATTTTAATGGACACTAGAGAATAAAAATAGAGTGGTTGAATCTTACTCACATATCATCACACATGTGTATATATATATTATATATAGGGTTCGTTTTAAATTAGAGCCAGCACGAGTTGTGAAAACGGTTCTTTCCACGCGAGTTGGCCAAATGAAAATATTATAAAAACATTTGTAAAAATATTATAAAAACATCTGTCTAAAAAGTAAAAAAAAAATTGTAGAGTCGGTAGTTTTGACTGATGCAAGTTTTTTACGCGTTGATGTAAATTTTGTACGAAAATAAATATTTTTTATGCCTCATGTAAATGTGAGTATGCGGCATTAATTTTTTTTTTTTGCTGAAAAAAGTTATTTATTATGACTTTTGAGAAAAAAAATTTCGGAAAAACCTTTTAGATGCCTAGTTCTCACAACTCAAGTTGGTTCTCATTTTAACCCATCCATATATATATATATATATAGGGTAGGGTTCGGCTACAAAGTCCATTTTTCCTACAAAGTGTACAAAGTCATAAAACACCACAATTTCAACCATAAAACATACTTAAACCCACAAATAACATAGTGAAGAACACTAAAACACAATATCTAAACTCTAATAGTTCGTAAAAACTTCAAACACATCATCGTCGAACTATGAATATAAAACACAACATGATAATCAACATAAAACACACTAATGTTAGTCATTCGATAATCAAAGCCTTATCATCCAAAACACAAAACAAAACCCACAAATATGGTGTTTTAGTAATCTTCACTAGGTTATTTATGGGTTTTGAGTGTATTTTATGGTTAACATTATGGTGTTTTACGAATTTTTACGCTTTTTAGGAAAAATGAACTTTGTAGCCAACTCTCACCCTATATTTATATATAGGGGAGAGTTATCTTAAGAACGCTAAATATTGTGAGAACGTGAGAACGAATGAAAAAACCAATCAAATTTAATTTTTTTAATACAAACCTCATTGTAATTAAAATTAAACATCAAAAAAAGAACTTACAAAATCAAATAATTCATTTATTCTCTCAAAATCACTCTTATTAGATTTTTTACACATGTATAAATATAATAAATTTACACATGTGTAAATGGTAAACTTACGCATGTGTAAATTTTCGAATTCATGTAAATTTAAACATGTAAATTAAAATTCTAACATTGTATTCGAATAATTATGATAAGTATAAAAAAAATTAAATTTGAATTGTTTTTGATCAAGTTCTCACGTTTTTTCAGTCGTTCTCACGCTTCTCGCAATATTTAGCGTTCTCATTTAAAACTTCCAATATATATATATGAACAAGCGAAAAGACATTTTTGAAAATTATACTATCGTAAAAGACATATGTGAAAGGTTCAAATACATAGTCATCTATAAATAAGAAGTTGTAGAAAGGGTATTAAACGGACTTTGAATGAACTCAAGTATCACCAAATTCTATGATGTTAGATTTTCGGTTTTTGCTTTTGGATTTTTAGCTTGTAGATTTTAGAACTTTTGTTAGATCGTTATGTCTTTTTATTTAGCATTATGTCTTGTTTTTCTTCATTGTATCTTTTTGTTGCAATTCATTGTGTTTTTTTTCCTTGATATTGTGTTATACTTTCCAATCTATTATATTATTTTTTGCAATACATTATGTCTTTATACTAATCCTAGGTTAAGGAGATTTTATAAGATAACTTTACCAAAATACATGTATCATACTTGAATATGATGCTCATATCATTTATTTTTATAGGATAACTTTATCTAGAGTCGTATAATACTTGAGTATGATGCTCATATCATTTATTTAATGCATGTTTAAATGTATACTAATCGAACAAAAACTATTGTGCGCCGGTTAAACACATGTATATGAAAAGGTACAACGTAAATTTACTTATAAATTGTTCTAATACGACTATGTAACACCTTTGGAAAATAGCTATATTTCCGATTCTCTCAACAAATGAATAATAGCCAAATCAATTCATTTATTTTATAAGGAAATGTTATAAAACATAGCCTCTTAACGTCCGAAGGTATGAAGTGAATTACACATGTCTACTTTTTAAATATGCATGTTACAAAATTCAAATCTTGCATGCCATCAAATATAAAAATTACATATTGGTTAAACTGAAATTACGTATAGATTGCATATTATAATACATAATTACGCACGATATTTGCTTACTTCGCACCTTCGCACGTTAAAACCTATTTGTATGTAAAACATTCACTTATTTTATATCACCTTTAACTTTAACATATCTTTTCTTAATCAATCAAACATTTTTATATCCAACATAATTTAACAAAAAAGCAACTTTCACAGTACACTTAATTATGGCACAAATATATATATAAATAAATGTTTGATTGCTTCTAAAAACACAATTAGGGGTTGATTTTTTCCGACTAATAAACAAACGGCAAGTCGTTTTTCCTTCATTTAAAAAGAAGTCGTTTTCCATGACTAAGTCTAGCCTTGAAATTGCCAACTAGACTGCATATATAATGTAGCAAAATATATGCATAGGGACTATATGTATACAAATATACAATCTGACTGAAACCTCTAGAAAAACAAGACTGGTGTACTTTATGTTGTATAGAAGTTGAATCTTTAAAGCTTTCAGTTACATAATATAACATAATGATAGGCAAAGGTGGTGCCAACGTTCTCGCCGTTGTGGCTTTTGTAATCGCTAAGTTAGAAAATCTTGAGTTATAATTTAGTTCCACCAAACTGTTCATCATTATAAAGGTTTATGGTTTTACAGTTGTGGTGCTAGCGGTAGGTATCATTTGTCATTTATGGGATAACATGCTACAAAAGAATGCATCCTTTATTCCATTGAACGTGGCAAGGACCATAGAAGACATGGAAAGGGAAAAGCCTATTCGGTTCACCGCTAAACAACTGAGAATAGCCACAAACAACTTCAGCTTCGAATTGGGTTCAGGTGGCTTTGGGACGGTTTACAAGGGTGTGTCTACAAACGGAGTGACTCTAGCCGTGAAAGTATTGAATGGGAGTTCGGACCAAACAATTGAGGAACAGTTTATAGCGGAAGTGAGCACTATGGGAAGAACCCATCACTTTAACCTTGTTAGACTTTATGGTTTTTGCTTTGAAAAGAGTTTAATAGCTATTGTATACGAGTTTATGGTTAATGGCTCGTTGGATAACCACTTGTATAAAGCAAACACAAGCGATGCTATAGGGCTTGAGACGCTTCTAGAGATAGCGCTTGGGACTGCAAGAGGCCTCACATACTTGCACGAAGAATGTCCTCATAAGATAATTCATTATGATATTAAACCAGGTAACATTTTGTTGGATTCAAAGTTTTGTGCAAAAGTAGCTGATTTTGGCTTGGCCAAACTTTACAATAGTGATAAGAGTCATATAACCATGACAAGAGGACGGGGTACCCCAGGCTATGCTGCACCCAAGCTCTGGATGCCTCTTCCAGTTACACACAAATGTGATGTCTATAGTTTTGGGATGCTACTTTTGAGATCATCGGGAGAAGGAGGAACATGGACGTAACGACTCTTGGTGACATTCAACAATGGTTCCCAGTTTGCGCGTGGGACAAATACGAAAAGAAACAGTTGAAAGATTTGATGAGAGTTTGCGGGATTGAAGAGGGTGATCAAAAGGTTGTAGAAAGGATGGTTAAGGTAGCATGTTGTTGTGTTCGGTATAGGCCAGAGAGTAGGCCTCTTATGAGCATTGTTGTGAAAATGTTAGAAGGTGCTTTAGAGGTCCCCGAACCTTTAAATCCTTTTTCGTATTTATTTTCGGGGGTTAGTGAGGTTGGTGACTCTTTGGCACGAATCGCATGGAATATCAATGGTTCAGATTGGTCCTCAGTTGAAGTGGTACAACAAAAACACTAATCATGAAGAGATACGAGATCACAATTTCATTGGTGTAATCGTGTAGTCATGGCTAACTTGTATTTTTAAATTGATTAGGTTTTGTTTAATGTTTACTCTTTAAGGAGGGGATCTGGAAAACTCTTTTTGACGAGAAAACTAAAAAAAATTCATCCAAAGTTGTATTACATGTATGTAATACATGTATCTGAAGTTGAGAAAACATGCTTCGGACCACAATGGGAAGGTTATTGCGATCGGCATGTTAAAAATAAAAGATATCAAAGGAATAAGTTTGGAAGAAATTTGCGGGATCAGTCAAGCATCATCTCCCATTTAAGAGGGTCAAAGACAGCTATTAACAACCGTAAATCCAGCCCATAAACAGCTCATCTACTATATTTAGATTATCGTTTTAGCTATAAATTGTATACTTTTCCCTGTAATATACACACAGAACAATACAACGATTTTGTTTTTCAATCAACCTTTCGTAACATGGTATCAGAGCAGTGTTCACGGTTCTAATACCGACCTGCTCATCACTTACCCCTGCTCATCACTTACCCAAATCAATCATCCTCTCAACCAAGCTACCATGGTGAAGCCGGCAACTTGGGAGAAGATCTATCAATCCAAATCGCTAATCTTCTCAAGAATGGCCTCAACCCACAAAATCGGAACCCAAAATTGTCCGATAACCTTCAAATAAACCTCAAGCTCAACAGGCAGAATTATGCTCTATGGACCCGGATGATGAGGGTAGCCATAGGCGGTAAATCAAAAGCTTTTTTAAACCATTTATCAACCAATCCACCAAACCAAACCAGCGAAGAGTATGAACAATGGGAACAAGACGACCTAGTCGTCTTCTCATGGCTCATACAAAACATTGAACCAACCCTCGCCAGCAATCTAACCGAATTTCCGACTGCAAAATCGCTGTGGGATGCCCTGGCTATAACATATAGCAGTGGACGTGACAAGCTCCAAACCTTCAACCTACATGTCAAGGCGAATGAAATCAAACAGAACAATCTCTCCCTTGAAGAATTGTGGATTATACTCCAAGGAGTATGTGGAGAAATTGATCGGATTGACCCAAACCCTATGACCTGCCCAACCGATATCCAAGCATACTACAAAATCAGGACTGAACAGAAATTGTTTCAGTTTCTAAACGCTCTTAACCGGAAATATGACCCTATAAAAAGGGAAATACTCCGGCTAGAACCCCTTCCAACTGTAGAAACTGCATACGCCACTGTTCGCAAGGAGGCCGCTCACCAGAATATTCTAGGAACACCTCTCAATGACACACAGGGCATCACAGTGGGTCTAATGGCCTCTGAAATTGAAGGGTTAGGGCTTGCATCAAAAGGCTACCGACGGATCGATGGAAAAAGAACCGGATCAGGTAACAAAGATGACAAAACTCACCTCAAATGTGATCATTGCGGCATGACAAAGCATACCCAGGAACAATGTTTCAAACTCGTCGGGTATCCCGAATGGTGGTCTGATGGTCATAAGAAGGGCACAAAGGCTACAGTTAAAGAAAAAGGGAAATCATCCAGCACCGGCAACCGAGACGTCACCGGAGATGGAAGCCGGAGTAGAACTGGTTTCGGCGGAATGGCCGATGCAAAAGAAGAAGAAGACGCTGCAACAGGTAACGGGTTTGGGGCGCAGTCCTCAAACCCTTTGAGTTATAACCATAACAAAGAAATAAATATGTCATATTTAGTCCCTGGAAATAGGGGAAATGCTAATATGGCCCAAGTACACCATAAAAAACAAAAACTATGGATCTTCGATTGTGGCGCGACCGACACGATGACTTATGAGCTGTCGGATATTATTTCAACAACCAAACCAGAAAAAACACATATTCAAATGGCGAACGGAGGGATAATGGATGTAAAATCGGGAGGGACTATTGAGATTTCACCCACAATAAAAATCTCTAATTGTCTTTATGTTCCCTTGTTGTCACATAAGTTGCTTTCCATTAGCCACGTCACAAAAGAACTCAACTGTATTGTCCTAATGTACCCTACGTTTTGTATTTTACAGGATATCAGGACGGGAGTGATCATTGGGCGTGGCACTGAAAATCAAGGGTTGTATTATGTGGATGAGGTGACTCAAAGTGGTGCTGTGATGTTGACTCATGGGACATCGGAACGAGAAGCTTGGCTATGGCACCGAAGATTAGGTCATCCTTTTACAAGTTATTTGCATATTTTATTTCCAAAACTATTTCCTGTTAATTCTATGTCACATTGTGAAACATGCGTTTTAGCAAAGAGCCACAGGAAAACTTTTAAACCCAATATACTAAGGTTGCTTTGCCATTTTCATTAATCCATTCTGACGTATGGGGTCCTGCCCCAGTTCTTGGGGGACAAAACCTTCGTTACTTTGTGATGTTCGTTGATGATTGTACCCGAATGACCTGGGTTTATTTTTTGAAAAACAAATCCGAAGTCTTTGAAAAATTCACTACGTTTTACGCCATGATCCAAACCCAATTTCAAACAAACATCCAAATATTCCGATCCGATAATGGCGGTGAGTTTGTTAATACCTCGTTTAAATTGTTTTTCCAAGACAAGGGAATAATCCACCAAACTACATGCCCAAACACCCCAGAACAAAACGGTGTCGCCGAAAGGAAAAATCGCATTTTGCTGGAAATGACACGAGCTCTCCTAATTGAATCCCAGGTCCCGAAATATTTTTGGCCTGAAGCCCTTGCTACCGCTACCTATCTTCTCAACCGACTCCCAACAAATATCCTCAAACTTAATACTCCATTACACACCCTTTCAAAATTCTTCAAACTACCCTCAGTCCTTACTCTTCAACCACGAATCTTTGGATGTACCGCCTTTGTTCACATACCTAAATCAGATCGAACCAAACTTGACCCTTGTGCTGAAAAATGTGTCTTTGTTGGGTATGGAATAAATAAAAAAGGATACAGATGTTATAACCCAAAGACACGTCATATGTTCACCACAATAAACTGTGACTTTCTTGAAACCGAGTATTACTACAATTCCCAACTCAGTGGTTAGGGGGAGAAGGAATGTTTAGACACACTAAGTTGGTTGAAATATGTTCCCTATGTACCAACTACAGAGTCACCAGAGTCCAATTTCAATGCCACTGAAGGCCCTAATGTTCCTCCTAACCTGGTGTCCGAGGTAAGTAATACTCACCCTATTCAATCTGGTGATACTTTTGAAGTTTCTAATGACTCCGAAGATACCAATACTTCTAACCATGAAACTGCCACAGAACAAGCTGAAAATTTGCAGGCAGATGAATCCAGACAAGAAGAACCACCATCAAGATATGTGTTACCCCCTAGAACAAACAGAGGGGTTCCTCCGAAACGGTATTCTCCTGAAAAAGAACCAAGAAGATCTAGTTATCCTATAGCTAGTGTGGCTGATGGAAATTTCACTAAGGAAGCCAAAGCATTTATCTCATCTGTTTATTCCGAAGAAACTCCTACAAACGTGGATCAAGCCTTAAAGTATAAACATTGGAAGGAAGCGATGAAAACAGAAATGGAAGCCCTAATCAAGAACAATACTTGGGAAAAGTGTACTCTCCCGTTAGGAAAGAAATCCGTGGGGTGTCGTTGGGTCTATACGGTTAAGTATAAACCAGATGGTACAATTGAAAGATATAAAGCCTGACTGGTAGCAAAAGGGTATACCCAGACACATGGGATTGATTATGCTGAAACATTCTCCCCGGTTGCAAAAATGAACACAATTAGGGTTCTTTTTTCGATAGCTGCAAATGAAGGGTGGCCACTTCAATAGTTTGATGTAAAAAATGCTTTTTTACACGGGGACCTAGATGAAGAGGTATTCATGGATGCTCCTCCAGGATTCACAAAAGATTTCAAAACTGGAGAAGTTTGCCGTCTGAAGAAGTCTCTTTATGGTTTGAAGCAATCTCCCCGGGCTTGGTTTGGCAGATTTACTGTAGCTATGAAAAAGTTTGGATATAAACAGAGTAATGCTGATCATACTTTGTTTCTCAAAAAAAGAGGAAAATTCGTAACCTGCCTAATTATCTATGTAGACGATATGATCATTACAGGGAACGATAAAGAAGAAATGGTAAAACTAAAAGAAAACTTGTTTGCTGAATTTGAAATGAAAGATTTGGGCAGGCTTAAGTATTTCCTCGGAATTGAAGTACTAAGGTCAAAACAAGGAATTTTCATTAGTCAGAAGAAGTATGTCTTAGACTTGTTGGCAGAGATTGGAATGATCGATTGCAAACCAGCAGACACTCATATGAGTGTAAACCAAAAGCTCTATATGGAGGAAGGAGCAAAGTTAGCAAATAAAGAAAGATACCAACGGCTGGTGGGAAAACTAATATATCTCTCACATACTCGTCCAGACATTGCCTATGCTGTAGGGGTGGTAAGTCAGTTCATGCACCAACCTCAACAGTCCCATATGGAAGCAGTTTGGAGAATTATTAGATATCTCAAAGGAACAGTGGGTCATGGAGTCCTGTTTCAATCACATGGACACCTAAATGTTCAAATCTATACTGATACAGACTGGGCAGGAGATAAGGGAAGTCGGAGGTCAACAATAGGCTACTTCACTTTAGTTAGGGGGAATCTTGTTACTTGGAGAAGTAAAAAACAAAAGGTGGTTGCTCTTTCAAGTGCAGAGGCTGAATTTAGAGGTATAGCTCGAGGTTTAACGAAGCCATGTGGATGCGAAGACTCTTAGCTGAGATTGGCTTTCCGTCAAAAGAAACAAGTAAGATTATGTGTGATAATAAAGCTGCAATTCAGATTTCAGAAAACCCAGTACAACATGATCGAACTAAACACGTGGAAGTTGATAGGAACTTCATCAAAGAAAAATTGGAAGATGGTACGATTGAACTACCGTTTGTTCGATCAAAGGATCAGCTCGCTGACATTCTAACAAAGGCGGTTAACGGGAAAATTTTCAGCGATTGTTTGGGCAAGTTGAATTTTGGAAATCCGACTATTCAACTTGAGGGGGAGTGTTAAAAATAAAAGATATCAAAGGAATAAGTTTGGAAGAAATTTGCGGGATCAGTCAAGCATCATCTCCCATTTAAGAGGGTCAAAGACAGCTATTAACAACCGTAAATCCAGCCCATAAACAGCTCATCTACTATATTTAGATTATCGTTTTAGCTATAAATTGTATACTTTTCCCTGTAATATACACACAGAACAATACAACGATTTTGTTTTTCAATCAACCTTTCGTAACACGGCAATGTAAAAAAAGTTGTATTACATATATGCAATACATGAACTTTTATTTCATTTTTTTGGCATAATGTATATATGCAGTGTATCTAAAAAATAATTCTTTTGGGAAAAAATATTATTGCATATATGCAATATGTCATTTACTGCATATGTGTAATACTGCATATGCTCGTCGCGGACCACAAGCACTTTCCCATTACGCTATGCTACTTGCAGTACGCATCACGTTTTTCAACTTCAGATATATGTAATACAACTTCAAATAAAGTTTTTTAGAATTTCATTGTTAATGAGTTTTCTAATAATCCTCTCTTTATTCTTTAAATGGCTAAATATATTTCTATTTGTTTGAAAAAATAAAGATATAGAATATATTACTATATAACACAATTGACGTAGAACCTTAGGAACACTGGAATAATTGACCAAACTTTTGACTTATTTACAGAACTGTTCCTTTTTAATCTAAGAGGTCAACTATACATGTACTATAGTGGAATAATTGACCAAACGTTTTAGCTTATTTACAGAATTGCCTGTTCCTTTTAATCTAAGAGGAAGGCATTGTACATATCCCATAAGCAAAATAGGCGTTTCGCTTTAAGGCATTAAGGACTACATGTTATTTTTGAGAAAGTAGAAGTCTTATTTTTAACTTGGAAATATTGTTTTTATTTAATATATATCATCTTTAGTATTTTAATTGCTTTATACATGTATATTTACATATGAACTTTTTACTTTAACGTTTCTTTTTTAACGATATAACCTTTTGTTATTTCGTGATATACCATTATAATATTTTTATTTACGAATCGATACGTTTCCGAACCTACTTAATAACGTTAATATCTTCGTCATAACGCGCGGGAGTCACCAACTAGTTAATAAATGTTATTATACTTATCTTTTCATATATTTGATTAGCTATTTTTGTGATATTCTTATTATATCCTTGTATAATTTATTAAATAGATAATAGTTGAGTGAGTTTTTTTTATTATTATGTATGATACAAATGTCTTGTTATTCTTTTTTTCTTTTTTTTTCTCTTCTTGTCTTTGTCGCATTCCTTCTTGAATGAAGACTTTTTTTCTCTTTTTCTCCCTCGGGTGTTATCCCCGCGACACATTGTGTATTTATACAATATTAGGGTTAGTTTATTTTCTTCTATTGTCATTGTTGTACCACCACAGTCACAACGTTTGTCAACATATATAGTGGTGTTGTCATGTTTCTTGTTAACGCTATTTTGACCTTAGATTCTTTGCTGTCATTTTCATCTATAAAGTTTTTTTTTATATGTTTTTGTGGCTTTTTTTTTCTTATTCGAGATTAATATATCCTTGTACAAACTATTCATTTTTTCATCCGCCAAAGCATTTGAGTTCCTCCCTATCACTAGGAAGTATATTATATAAAATATATTAGTTATTGTTTACTGTAGTTCATTCATATACATAGTTGTTGTAATACATAATAGGGTAAACTGTAATTTTATCCCTGTGATTTGAGGGTGCTGACACACTTATCCTTTATTTTTAAAGTATTTTTCTATTGCCCCGTGTTTGCCTGATTGCATCAATTCTCACCCATCAGTCTGTGAAAAGACGTTTTTGCCCTGATAATAAAAAAGAATTAGAGTAAACGACACATTCACACATTGTGTTTTACCATCGCTGAGACGTTTACACCATGTTTTAAAAAAAGTCTTCTTCTCCGGCGATGTTCCGACCACTCTGGCGATATTCCGACCACTGAAGCAAAACCTGCAACTCATCTCTAAACTAACCGGGTTCATGCTCACCTAGTCGAACCCATAACGCCTGTACATTGCTCTGTTGAGCCGTCTTATCCCCCCGTTTACAACCAAGTTGCACCAGCCCTACTCGTAATCCAATGAACGCACAAGAGAAATACCGATGATGGAGATCGGATGGTCGGGTTCAGTTTTGGCCGACGTTCAAACACGCTGGCGAGTCTCTGAAGGTCATAGAAAACGAAGTAGGAACAAATTGAAAGTGTAGATAGAGTAGTTTAGACACCGGATGATCTACAATCGGAATTACAGAACTCCGACGTGCTTCCGACTCGGTCCCAGTGGCACCAAGTTTTGCTCCGGTGGTCGGAATATCGGTGGACTGGATGGAACCTCGCCGGAGAAAACGATTTTAATAACACATGGTGTAAACAAGTCAGCGTAGGCAAAGCACAAGGTGTACAACTGTACTATGTAAATATAGGTAGGATTACGAAAATGCCATTTCGGTAAGGTTACAGTTTTACCTCTCATGGGGGTACATTGATGCAAATAGCCAGACGCAAAGGTAAGACAACAATGTTTTTGAAAATAGGAGATAAGGGTGTCAATGCTCCCAAAACACATGGGATAAATTTGCAGTTTACTCTATATAATACTTGTAACGGTTTCATTATTCTATAACGTATATTCTTAATTTCTTTTCATACAGTTTCATTTTAGATATGTAATTTCAAAGACTATTGTTGAATGATATGTCGAATTCCACATTGTGTTTATCTTGTGACATGACCCAGTAAATCACCTTTTCTTGTATATAGTTTAATTTTTAGATGACTTAACAGTTCCGGCATGTTCTACGTTTCTTATTTAAATTCCACGGTTGATTGAGTAATATATTTACCCCGTTGATTAGCTATTGTCACTATTAGACGATACGACATATACATATATAAATAAACTGATCTTAATTTAAAACGGAATCTAATATTGATTTGTTGGCCGTCCTACAAATCCCATTTTCTTGATAAAGAACATGTTCTTTCTGTCTTTTTTGAAAATGCATATTATATGACAACTAATTAATACAAACAAATAGAAAATAATTCTTGGGTAAACAATCATGCTCTTTTATTTAAACGAACAAAGTAAATAATCAAAAATAGCCATAAGAGAAAAACATAATAGGTTACAAAGGGTATTTCCTTTTTAAATATGTGTAATTATGGGTGATATTTCTTGGCGTGCGTGACGGTGATGGGTTGTGGTGTTGTTAATGAAGGGTGAAAAAGGAAATGGAATGAAAAACAGAGAGGGAGGATGGAATGATTATGTGGGAATGGAATGTCTTGTGTAATAGTCGATTTCATTCCATTAACCAAACAAACACTATTTTCTTCGTTCCCTCACAATAGCTCATTCCATTTCGTCTTTCATTTGTACGTACCAAACACTCCTAAGATAAAATAATATTTCATAGGCCTACCAAACTTACAAAGGGTATTTCCTATATGGCTACTTCATAATGGTTCGACTAAGGTGTTCAATACTCACCGACCTCTTTTTCCTACTTGAAACATCATCTCAAACATTGGCGATTTTTGTATCAAGTATTGGAGGATGGTTAGGATGTTGGAAAATTAGAATAATGTGAATGGAAATCAATTTAGTAATAATTAATGCGACTTTTCTTGGTGACAAACTCTTGAGTAGAGTTTTTTATGTCACTTTATTAGTTTTTATTAGAGATTTTATATCGCTAATTAAATCACTAATTAAGTGAAACTTTTCACTTCCCATAACTCTTGTAAAATGTAGGCTATGTGCTTCATTAGTTTTGATGAGAAATTACAAGAGAAAGATAAAAATCTATGAAGAATTCTTGGAGAAGTTGTGAAGACTTGAACCTCCATATGTTAAGAATTATAGAGAGATAAGTTTTCTCTACTCGATTCCATCACTTTCGTATCATTATTTTTCCACAAGTTCAAATAATATAATTTTATCCGGTGTAACCTCGGGCGCGTGAGCCATCTCCGGCAGTACATACTGCTTTCGACTGTTGTACCCTGGGTAACAGACGCGTCTTCTTTAGTAAAGGCGCGAAATCTGTTTTAAGGGAAGCATGTTGAACACGTGCCTCAGCCACAACCGTCAACACTTGTTTGTTCATTTTGTAGGAAATTATTGTATAAGAATATGTGGTTCAAGACCTCGTTGAAACCCACACAAAGGATCATACAGGGAGACGCGATTCAAGAGTTCGTTGAAGACTACACAACGAACCATACAAGAAGACGCGGTTAAAACTCTTGTTGAAGACCATTGATTGAATCATTTTAATTACATATGTTGTTTATATGTCATATTCGTAAGAATTTGTACACGATACATGTACTATAATTTCCCAAATATGTAAAGAGAGTATCTTTACTATTTTATTTATATATATTTTTATTAAAATGGTGACCCATGTCCTACAAGCTTAAAACAGATTTCGCGAAATTTTTGATACAATTTTAAAACCTTATTTATAAGGATTTTGGGTTCACGAAAGGGTTTATAATAAAAAATATTTTTTAGAGATTATGATCTTTAAAATTTTTTTTTGGGAAATATGTACGTAGTACAACTTGTTGTGTTTGGATTTATTGAGATTGAGTTACAATCTTAAATCCTATACCGTGGTACAAAACGAATAGTTTTGGTTCAATCGTTTGGTTTTGAAACGATTTTGGAATCGTTAACTTTTTCTAACCTTTATGTTAGAATGGGTTTATAAGTGTAAACCATACGTTTTTTGTAAACGTTAAATTTCTCTAACTTTGTGTTAGACCGGAATTATGGGTGTAAACCATACGTTTTTTGTAAACGTTAAATTTTCTTGAGTAGAATTTTCATGTCTTTAAATAAGAGTTTTATGTTACTTGATTAGAGTTTTATGTCTTTAATTAAGTTCTATTTAAAGTGGACTCTTCATCCACCCATAGATTTATATGAACAAATAAGCCTTATAATGATTTTTTTAATCATTTATTTCTACACGATCGTGTTAGAATTGAGTTTTTTTATATAACTGATATGTTTTATAACGATTTCTGTAATCTTTTATTTCTAACTAGCTTGTTAGAACCTGTTAGTATGATAATGGTTATTATAATCATTTATTTCTAACAAATATGTTAGAACATATTTATTGATAAGATTTATAACAATTTTTGTAATTGTTTATATCTAACAAAAGTGTTAGAAACAGTTTATAAAAAAACAAATAATTTTTGTAATCATTTGTCTTCTAACATGCGTGTTAGAAACGGTTCATGAAAAGTGTTTGTTTGGAAGCAATTTTTAGTTGTTTATTTTTAAACATGTGTATTAGAAGTGACTTATTTATATGAACCATAGATGTGTTTATAACAAGTCGAATTAACATTTAGTGGAAATATCAATATTTCTAACGTGCGCGTTAGATTTTTTTTCCCATTTTAACATGATTGTTAAAAATGGTTAGAAAAAAATGCTTTGAAACGTTTTATGTAAACATTTTATATAAGTAATTTGTTGTAGAATTGATTTTAGTGAATATAATCACATTAATGCTTTGCATGGTTTAGAAATAAAAAGTCATACATTGAAGTTGATGTTTCATTGGCTTCAAGAATTAAATCACCATAAAGTGATGTTGTTTTTGTATGGGATTTATCACTAACTTTAATTTGTGATTTCTAAATCCAAATGGTCATGTTTTATATATAAAATGACTTAAATTTTCTAACACGTGTGTTAGAAAATGTGTATCACAAATACAAGGTTAGAGATTGTTGATTATAAAAGCCATAATGAATGGAAATGTTTTATAAACATTTAATTGCCTATGTGTGCATTAAAAATGATGAGAAATGGTTTATTTTATAAACTTTATCATTGGAAAACGTTATGTAAATGTTCGATTCTATATGTGCCGTTATAACATTTTTTTTCTAACATTCGTGTTAGAAAATGTTTAGTACATATGTAGTAAGACCAAATAATATAAAACCATTTGATATTTTGGGTTTGACTTATGTTTTCATAAACCCTAATTGATAATATTAATATAGTATATTGCAAAACTAAGGAAATGTTTTAGAGTGATCTTTAAAATTTTTTTTGCATAGTATTGATAATTCAAATGGTTCGCTACTCTTGTTGAAAGTAGCATATGGTGAACAAAGTAAGAATCTCATGAATATTATTTGGTGGAAAACAACTTGGTGTTGTTGTGAACAAATTTAATTGTTCAAGTTCACTACTTAAATGTAGTCTTTGTAACAACTTGGTGTTGTTTTATGTAGAATTGTCCAAGTTTAAAGTTTCAAGATGAAATGAGAAACTTATACTTACAAGTGCATGGAGTCTTGTGAGGGAGTATCTCAAGACATGTCATGTGACAATATCGTTGAGAAGATTTTGGTCAGATTATAAAGTGTTGAAGATAAAAGCACTTTGATATTTGATGCCTATAAATCGTCTATGCTATCGTTTAAATTTCAAAAGTGTTTGGCACTTATGATTTAGTTTCCAAAGTATTTTATTGTGATGTGTTCAATATCTTCGGATAACACATTCAATTTTTTACAAAGAAATAAATCACTAATGTTTGTGACGTATAAATTATTTTGTGGAAAGTAATTATAACATCAACTATATATTGTTTAAAAGAATATAGCTCTAAACGGATAGTACATGTACATATTTGGACATAAACAACTTGAGAGGTGTTGCATTGACTAAAGGTCAAAGACGAGACATCAAATGTGTAACCACATCACGAGTGAGTAATGAGTGTATTGAGATGAGATACACAAACGAGATTCATGTCGAAATACTTCGTTCAAAATCATTGGAAAATTCACAAGTTTGAATTGTAACATATGAAAGTAAAAGTACTATATGTTGTTGTATACCTTTAATAAATCTTGCGAGATTTATACATAGATGCGTCTACCACTTGAATATGGAAAATTTACCTTCGTTTGGGAGAGCATCCTAAATATACATATCTCCTAATGAATAACAATACATGTGTGCAAATCACTTATGGCAAAATTATGAATGCCATGTTGTTGAGTGTGGATCTAGTTGACTCTATCTTCCACATAATAGTGATTGTAAACGAGGAACATTCATCTTGTTGGTGATGAGTGTGTTCACCAAGTGACTTGGATTAAGACTTATGTTTAAGTACTTATGAGTCAATGGTAAAGCCTTGGAGATCAAAGGTAAACAAGTTATGTTCCTTAATTGAATGATAAAATTTAGCTATGTGCTATATTCAATAATTTATGAGACCTTTCTAAATATTGATGTTTTAGGATTATGAGTGAGTCTCATTATTTTGTCTTAACAAGGGATGAATGTTGCATAGTGATATTATAGTATCATTGGAGCTGTGAAAAATCAGAATGATGCATCTTCTGTTCACATGCTAAAGTATGTAGTCTAAAGCATGCTAGACTAATACTTGGTTAATTATGGTCTCGACGGAGACTATTAACTCTAAATATTCAAATGTGTATGAACACAAAAAGAAATTGTGTATAGACAAAGTTGAGGGAGAATTTCATTCATTATAAGGAAAAGACATATAATTTTTGAAGATTTTGTTCAAAAAACTAATGAGGAGAACTCATTGTCTAGGCTTATTCTTAATGTTAAATTAGAATTATTCTAAGTTGGTGACAAACTTATGACAATGGTATGTGTTGCTTTGGTCAGCTCAGAAGCTTATGTAAGCTAATGCAATATGAGTTGAATTCATTGATATAGTAAGGTTGATCTTGTTCAATCATATGTGTATAAATGTCGTTCATAAGTGAAGTTACGGAAATGTTGATCAAATGGCAAGAAATGTGGGGGAGGATCCATTTAAGAAAAACAACCCTATAAGGGTATGAGAAATGGTTTTCATTACCTCATCTGGATATTATCCAATAACACTTAAATGTGGGGGTGTCTTGCATTTGTATAATAAATTTTGGAAATAAGGATTTTGTAATTAAATCTGACATTGCAAACAAATGACTAAGTGGAGGACACAAAGGTCATAGTGCATAATGGAGATGTGTTTGCCTTAAATGATACGCGTATCATATAAAGACACATATTATAACTAGATTCAGATTGCCACTGAGGTTATAGTCTTAGAACTTAACTATGGGCAAAATTAACTTACGAGTTAACAACACACCATGACAATTGATCTCAAATACGCAAAGTTATTTGTAATGACTAGACAAGTCAAAGATAGTGTTATGGATCCAACAACCTAAGGGTTTATTAGAGATCAAGTTGTGGAATGAGACTAAAGCCCATGGAAAAAGGGTATGTGAAGGAAACCTAACTTAGTTGACTGGAGATCCCAAGATCTAAGTTCAATAGGACAACGAATTCATATGCCTAAGGGTGGTCACTGTGGGGGCATAGCTGATATACATAAGCTAGTATATATGGTTAAATATACTCCCTAAACGATAAAAGGGTTGTTTTAATACATCATAGCTCATTCCTATGGAATTCAGTGACAAATTGTGAGGCTAAGCATCTTATGTGGTCAATGATTTTGCGTAATCATGGTAACCATGATGCTTTTAATGATTTAAGGAGAATCACCTATGTTAGAGAGAAGTGAGGTCGCTTCGAATGGAATTGGGGCACAATTCCTAGAGCTCGCTAGGAGACTAAGTATGCTTCACAACGGAAAGTTTAAAGGAAAAACCTACTTATCCGACAATACTCAACTATCGAGGTTCCATTGGAAATTTTATGTGTTTTGAACGATCTCCATTCATGTGGGGGATTGTTGGAAAATTAGAATAATGTGAATGGAAATCAATTTAGTAATAATTAATGGGACTTTTCTTGGTGACAAACTCTTGAGTAGAGTTTTTTATGTCACTTTATTAGTTTTTATTAGAGTTTTTATATCTCTAATTAAATCACTAATTAAGTGAAACTTTTCACTTCCCGTAACACTTAGGCTATGTGCTTTATTAGTTTTGATGAGAAATTACAAGAGAAAGATAAAAATGTATGAAGAATTTTCGGAGAAGTTGTGAAGACTTGAACATCCATATGTTGAGAATTATAGAGAGATAAGTTTTCTCTACTCGATTCCATCACTTTCTTATCATTATTTTTCCACAAGTTCAAATAATATAATTTTATCCGGTGTAACCTCGGGCGCGTGAGCCATCTCCGGCAGTACATACTGTTTCGGCTGTTGTACCCTGGGAAACAGACGCGTCGTCTTTAGTAGAGGCGCAAAATCTGTTTTAAGGGAAGCGTGTTGAACACGTGCCTCAGCCACAACTGTCAGCACTTGTTTGTTCATTTTGTAGGAAATTATTGTATAAGAATATGTGGTTTAAGACCTCGTTGAAACCCACACAAAGGATCATACAAGGAGACGCGAATCCAGAGTTCATTGAAGACTACACAACGAACCATACAAGAAGATGCGGTTAAATCTCTTGTTGAAGACCATTGATTGAATCATTTTAATTACATATGTTGTTTATATGTCATATTCGTAAGAATTTGTACACGATACATGTACTATAATTTCCCAAATATGTAAAGAGAGTATCTTTACTATTTTATTTATTATATTTTTATTAAAATGGTGACCCATGTCCTACATAGGATACACCATGATTATTTTGTTCATTTGTTCTTCAGGAGGTGTGTATCAAGTGGTTGCACAACTACATGCATACTCTTTACGACCCACAACCTCCTCTTCTATGGCTTCATCAATCCTTGTTATTATCGATGGAACACTTAGTTCTTCAACAACAAAAGGAACTGTGATATGTTTTCAAACGGGTTTAAACATCCAACTTCGTGCTTCGGAAAATCTATTACTTTTCTACCACTTCATCATCAACTATATTTGGTTCAGTCAAAAACTCTAGAGTAACCGAAGGATCTATTGTGGTATTATTCTTTATAGCCTTAACTCTGCAACTTCCTTTACTAGTTTGCCCACTTATTCGATCAAAGAACTAAGTGCTTTATCTCTTACTTCATCATCATTCATCTGTTTCGGTCCCGCTCCGATTTTTCTGCCATCGGCTGGGGTGTCATAGTGTATCTTATTTGAGAGAGAGATAAGGAAGAGATAGAGACGAGGAAGAGAGAGAATGATGAGGAAGAGAGAGAGAGAGAGAGAGAGTAATTAGATTATGCATTAAAGCCTTGTTCTTTATACTCTTGTGTATATAAGACTTGTACTTTGTGTGTAAATGACTAAATCGCCCTCGTAGTTAACAGACGTGGTGGATGGCGTTAAAAACTTGGACTCAAAGGGTTACAAAAAGAGCGGTTAGGAACCCAGGATATTAAACATCTTGATTTTGGACTCAACTGGTTAACATCCCTAAAACACAAAGACTCAAAAAGTAATTTTGTCAATGATAAATAAGTAAAGTTAAAGAATTAGAAATAGTCTTATAAAAAAACATCTAGAGGGGGACAAGCAGGTTGATGAGAGAGAGAGCACGCGCTCATAGATAGAGAATAGGTGTTTAGAAGGAGATGAGAGAGAAAGAGGGAATGAGTTTGGTTTAGGAAGGAGATGAAGGGTAGATGATTAAGATGGGTTTATTTTATTTTATTAAATAAGGGTATTTCGGTCATTTGACAAGAGTAAAGAGAATAAATTTAACGCAGTTAAAAAATTGGACTCAATGGGTTAAAACCAATAAAATATAGGGACTCAAAAAGTAAGCTCTATATATTTTAGCATGCTTATCGGGAGCAATGAACTTGTATGTAAAATATATGTTATATATATATATATATATATGTTATATATATTATATATATTATATATTACGTGTTTGGCATGGATATATACATGTGGAATATGTATTGAACGTGTTTATGTGGTAAGTGGTATGTTGGTAGTATATATACACACACGTGAACGAATATTGATTGCTACGTGCCCATTGTATGTAAACGTGAATATATATGTAAGTATATGCATATACGAATGATGAGCAAAACTCGTTTGTCGGTAAATATACATAAATAATATTAAAGATATTATTTTTTTTTCATGTTTATCATACATAAATATATATATATATATATATATATATATATATATATTATATTTTGAGGATAAGTATATATTTTGGTCATGTTCGGCCAACATACTTTGTGTTCCACAAAAAAATATGATATCTTATATAAGAATATATATATATATATATATATATATATATATATATATTTAAGCAGGTTCATTCGTGTGCCGATACGGGTTCATAAAGGGCGTGGTCTCGTGAATTGTTCAAGTATGAGTATTCGTATGTGTGTGTATATTATATACATATATATGGGTGATCATTCTCAATAATCACCCACCAACGTGTTGTAACATACAAATGTTTTTTTTCTAAAAAGGTAACATCTCATGTCTAAGTAAGTTTGGTGAAAGACTTGTGGGTTAGACACAGATTTACACCTTAGTATCTTATTGGTTTAGGACACTTGTAGGTTGAGATTATTTATTACTCGGACTTTTGGGTTGCTTGACACACCCCAACCAATTGCGGAATCATCGGGGCTAATGTAAATAGATTGCTTGAAACTTCATCACACTAAATGTGACAAATATTTAATAAATAGTATTTCATTTCATTGTTAATGGTTCTAATACATGAATTGGAAGACAAAGTACAACAAGTAATGTATAACTAATCTATAAACAAGAATATAAAGTTTGGCGTGTTTCTAGGTCGTCCCTACTAGATTTCGTCGATATTAACATCCTGTCACACCCCGAATTTCCAACCTAATCTCGGTGGGCCCGAGTGGGGATATCGTGACGTAAGTTGATATCATCCATAGTCAATTAACACAGCACAACTGAAGTCTTCGAGTTTAAAACACTATTTAGAAACCAAAATGTCCAAAGTTCAAAAATAATATACAGACGGTTTGTAACGAAGGATCCATAGGCGGATCGTAAAATATACAAAAGATGAACTACAGACTTTATGCAGATCTAAGGATTTGCAAGTTCCTCTTATATCACTACCAAGCAGCTTCTAGCCTATTTCGTATTGTACCTGCAACTTAGTCTTTTGAAAATACGTCAGCTTTCACTAGTAAATACAATTAACTGACTCGTTTTGAAACATTTCAAAAACTGATTTAAGTGCACAAGGCACATAAAAATCTTTTTATAACTTGGGAAAGTTAAGCTTTTAACCTTGTATACATATTCACATATTTGTCAATACATATGGGGCCCAATATAGAAACCGAGACATGATTAACTTATAAACCCACGAAGGAGTTATCCCAACTTGTGGGTAAAATATAATTTAGCATTCGCATCTGTCAGGTGTATGCCTACACCCCATACTTTGGTCATGGCCATTAGTAACTTAAATGAGCCGAGGATATCCAGGACAGGACACGGTCGTTAACACCCAATTTTTAAGTTATCAAACAAAACTGATCAAAACGGAATATGCGGATTTACTAGCCACAATCCGGCATTCGATTGATCCCATTTCCGACCAAGCGGTAAAAATTTACCGTATCCCAAGCCCGTTTATGGAAAATAAGTTAAAAGTATTTACCTGAGCTAGTACTTGACTTTAAATTCAAAGTTTATATTAGCTTAGCCGTTTAATCAATAAATAAGCGCAGATAGCATTTACTGGAAGGTTTCTAGTCTGGAATGATAGCATAAACTATCCAATTAAAATGCTAACGGTCCTATTTAAGTCATAGACTCAGACCATTTAGTTTAAAGGATCAACAGTACAATACGCTAGTGTTGGTGCATATTTGTGACAACAGCTTAAATTTGGTCTTTGGATATCTTGTAATTAGTAAAATGATAAATGGTTAGCGGGTTTAGTTTACTAATAGTTAATTAGAAGCATTTGGGCTGAACTAGATACAATATAACGCATGGTAGGCGAATTGGGCCTTAAACCCGTTAGCAGTCCATGTAGGAAACCCTAGCCCATGTGCATAATCTGTCTCTATATATAGGGAGGTTTGCATTAGGGTTTAGGTTGCTGGTTCTATTGTTCAGTTGCAGAGAGAATTGCTTTAGAGAGTTTAGAGAGAGAGAGTCTTGAATTGGTTGTAAACACTTTGTGTTAGATAATCAATAGAAGACAGTTTGAAGGAATTCTTGGTGTTCGTGTTCTTGTGTTTTCTTTGAAATCTGATCTAGGGGATCCCACACTCTAGGTTGGATAGACGATTCTGTCAAGATCTATAAGGACTAGGGGACCTACAATTGGTATCAGAGCATTCGGCTCTTGATTATTGCTCGGTTCAGAATCGTAACAGCAGAAAAACTGGTTTTTTGGGCGTTTTGGAGGCTGTTCTTGAAGTTTGTGACGGCTGAATTAGGGTTTTGACGGCTATTTTAGGGTTTTTGCAGGTATTTCGGATTAACAGCAAGCAATTTGGATTGAAGAAAGGCATTCCAGATTAAAAAGCATAGTATTTCGGATTGAAGACTTGAATTTCGGATCAGAATCTGCAATTCGGGTCTGGAAAACCGTGCAATTCGGATCAGAAAAGCCATTTCGGATTCAAATTCGGATCAGAAGTGTATTCCGGATTTTTGAAAAGCCATTTTGGATTCCTTACCAGATTTCCATTTCAGATCAGAGCAGTGCATTCCGGATTTCATCTCGGATCACTATTCCGGATTCCCATTTCGGATCAGAACAGTGCATTCCGGATTTCATCTCGGATCACTATTCCGGATCACCATTTCAGATTAGTAATTCGGATTACTGATCCGGCTTTTCATTTTGGATTGTCAATCAGAGTTACCATTCCGGATTTGACACTGGTCCGAGTTACTCACAAGAAAGTGGGATATCTACACGTTGATGATAAAAGGTGAAGCTGATTACGAAAAGAAAGACTTGGAAGAGGTTGTTGGGAAGTTGAGAGCTTATGAGCTCAATATGAAGAAGAAGGAAACATGTTATGATCAGGTTCAAGATCCGGGGATTTATAAAGGTCTTACACCTTCATCTTCCAACAATGCTTCTAGTGACACTGCAACTGCGTTTCTCTCATGTGAGAATGAGCAGATCGTGACAAATGCTAAGGGTGAAGTATGTTTTGTTGTTGCTTCAGGAGGCTCGTCAGGGGCTAAGAGACAAAAATCTAGTAACAATAGTTCCAAGTCTATGCTTCTGAGTGTCAAAAGTGCTGAAGATCACCTGGCATTGCTTGCTTCTTTCGTTGCTTCATACGAGAACTATATTCAGGGAAAAATATCTGATCTTGCTACGTTTGATGAAAATTATGATCAGATCGACCCTGATGACTTAGAGGAGATGGATTTGCAATGGCAGATGGCCATGATCTCTAGAAGGGTGAATAGGTTCATGAACAGAACGGGCAGGAAGTTCGTTGGCAAGAGTGTGGGCTTTGACAAGTCGAAAGTGAAGTGTTATAATTGTCACAACTACGGACATTTCGCTAGAGAGTGTCAAAGAGCAAAGTCTGAATCGCATTCAAGTTCATCCTTTCAAGATTCTCCTGGTCATGGTTCAAGCAACAGGAATGCGTCAAACAATACTGGATCAAAGGCGCTGATTTCTACTGCTAGAGAGGGTTCTTATGATTGGAGTGTTCATCTGGAGAGTGATAACAACGCCTCACAGGCATTCATGGCTGCTGATTTTGATGCTTTCATGGCTGATCTAAGCAAATCAACAGGCGAGGTATGTTCTAACTCTGGTAGTTCTGTTTGTTTGAAGTGTCGTGAACTGCAAAGTGAGGTTGACACATTAACAAAGCAAAACCAAAGTCTAGCTAATGAGCTCTCAAACCTAAAAGAATCAAACTTTTTCATAAAACGAAATGAGTCATTATACTTGAAGAAAATTAAAGGTTATGAAGAAGAAACTAATATTCTAACCTGTAAGCTAAACGAAAAACTTCAAGTTATTGACTTAGCTCATGATACGATGAGTGAGAAAATAAAAGAGGTTTTTGAAAAGTGTAAAGAGTTGTCTGAAGCACAACTTAAAATTTGTGAGCTTGAAAAGAAATTAAATCAATTCAGAGATTCATCTTTTGTCATGAAATACATGATGAATGGCTTGAAGAAGAGTAATGACAAGACGTGTGTGGGATTCAAAGGTTTGAATGAAGTTCCACCACCACTTGGTCATGACTATTCTTTCTTGCCAGATAAAGAAGAGCTTACAGACTTTGTGTCAACTACACCTTGTAGTTCCACATCAGAGGATGTTGATGTGACTGAAAATGCCAAGAAGGAGAATAACAGAGACACAGTTTTGAAAACAAAAATGCACACCCTAAGAATCAAAAATAAATTTTTGTTAAAAAGGTTGATTTTGTTAAAGGGAGTGACATGAATGAAGAGGTCCCTGTTATTACTAAAGAGTCTAATGTGTAGTTTGCTAAAAATAAAAACAAAGAAAAATCAGAAGTTAAGCAAACTAAACAAGATCCTTCAAAGGCATCATCATCATTATCATCGCCTGATGAATCTAAGCAAGAGGCTTCAGTTAAGAAGTCTTCGGCTAGAAAATCGTGTCTCAAATGTCATGAAAAAGGACATGTAGCCAGCTGCTGTCCTAACAAAAAGATTGAAGCACAAGTAAGTGAGAGAAAAAGAGAAAAATCACCAGCAAAAATTGGTGATGGTGAGAAGAAGGTTAACTCACCAAAGATATCTGTTACCAAGCAACAGAGTGTTGCTGTTGGTGTAGATAAGGCTGAAAAAGGAACTCACCAAGTTCCTCGTTTTCAAAGAAGTCAACAAAGATTTCAGCCTGCATCTACATCAGGCGGATATGATAGACCTAGAAGTAGTTCACCAAGAATGAATAACTTTAATGGTCCATCAAATAATTTCTGAAGTCAAGGTCAATATCAAAATCGATACCAGAATGTTGGTAGTCGAAATTTTTATAACGATGGCTTTAGAAATTATCATTATCAAAATTAATGGAACCAAATCATAATTTCCAAAGGTCGCAAAGTCCAAACATGGTTAGGAAACATCAGGACTACAGACCTAGTGGAAATCAAAAAACTATTTCCATCAACAGGTCTAAGATCCAAGACTCCTGTTAGGAGTGATGGATACTGGATGGATGTTCCCATGATTGATGAATCTGGAAGACCCAAGACCATTAAGGCTTGGGTCCCCCAATCTAACTAATTTTGTTGGATGGTGCAGGAGCTGCTAAGGAGGATTATCAACTTGTGGTATGTTGATAGTGGCTGCTCCAGGCACATGACGGGGGATGCGAGGCTGTTGACTGAGTTTGAGAATATAGATGGTGGATATGTGAATTTTGTAGGTGCTAAAGGAGGGCACATTACCGGTCGAGGAAAAGTTACCAACGGGAAGATCACACTGGACAAAGTGAACTATGTTGAGCAGCTAAAGTACAATCTGATGAGCGTGTCTCATGTCTGCGACAAGGGTCACTCGGTCCACTTTACTAAGTCTGAAGCCTTGGTGTTGAAACCTGGTTTGGTGATACCGGATGACTGGATAGTGATGAGAGCGCCAAGAAGAAATGTCACTTATGTCATGGACATGGGTGCTAAGGATTCTTTCACTGTGGTCGCGTGTTTGCTATCAAAAGCATCTGAGGCTGAGTCATTGTTGTAGCACAGACGCATGGCCCACATCCACTAAAAAAATGAACTATATTAGTAAAAATGGTTTAGTGGAAGGGTGCCAGTGCAGAGGTTTCACGTGGAAGATAAATTTCTTCCATGTCAAAAGGGAAAACAACATAAGAAACCTCACAAGTCTAAAACAATAAATTCCATAGATGCCCCTTATGAATTACTTCATATGGATCTATTCGGTCCGGTGAACGTAAGGAGCATAGGTGGAAAGTACTATTGTTTAGTTATCATAGATGATTACTCACGATATTCATGGGTTTTCTTTTTAGGTACAAAAGATGAGACAGCGGAGATGCTGATAGATCTTTTTACAAAATTGGAAAACGTCCATGATGTACGGATCAAGAGCATAAGGAGTGATAATGGCACGGAGTTCAACAATCAAGTTCTGGATCTCTATTGTCTTCTCAAGGGAATTGAACATCAATATTCCACTCCTTATACACCTCAACAGAATGGAGTTGCTGAGAGGAAGAACAGGACGTTGATTGAAGCCGCAAGGACTATGCTTTCTAATTCAAACTTCCAGTTCTTTTCTAGGGAGAAGTTGTGAACACAGCTTGCTATGTCCTGAACAAAGTTTTGACGGTTAAACGATTTAACAAAACATGCCATGAACTATTGTTTAACCGAAAACCAAACTTAAAAGGCTTTGAACCATTAGGATTACCTTGCACCATTGTGCGAAACAAAGATAAGAAAAAATTCGGTGAAGTAGCTGATGAGGGTTACTTTCTAGGCTATAGCCTGGAACACCGAGTAAAAGGGTTTTTAATCTAAAAACTGGTAAAATTGAGGTTGTGTTTAACATGGAAATCACTTGTTATACACCTCAACAATCAACGAGTAGTCCTCCTATATTATATGATTATGACAATGTTTTTAAATCATTTAATATTCCTAATGTTTCCAATGCAGATGAGTCTCAAGTGATTCATACTGTGATCAGTGAAGATGGAGAGTGTGACTTCATGCCTAGATCGAGTATATCGATGACAGACGCTCCAGAAACTTCTTCCAGTGCAGCTCCAGAGGACTCCAGTGATAGTGAGTCTGAGCCTATTCAGGGGGAGGACTTCACTAACCCATTTGCTAATATTCAACGGGAGGTTGGTTCTAATCTGGGAGATAATTTGGTTGTTGACACCATTGCTACCACACGTGTACACAGAGATCATCCAGTTGAAAACATCATAGGTGATGCTACTGCAGGTGTTCAGACAAGAAGAGGTGTGCTCGAAGGTTCCTGTTTGTTTACTTCGATTTAGAAGACTGGGTTGATTCATGAGTGTTTGTATAGTTGCTTCATTGCCCAAGAGGAGCCAAAGAATGTTCATATGGCTCTAAAAGACAATTGTTGGGTTGAAGCTATGCAAGAGGAACTAGCTCAGTTCAAAAAGTTGAAAGTTTGGGAGCTAGTTGACTTGCCTGGAGGAGAGAAGGAAATAGGCACTAAGTGGGTGTTTAAGTGCAAGAAAGATAACCGAGGGATCGTGATAAGGAATAAGGCTCGATTGGTAGTGAAAGGTTTTAATCAGCAAGAGGGGATTGATTACAATGAAGTGTTTGCACCAGTAGCAAGGTTGGAGGCAATTTGTTTGTTCCTAGCTTTTGCTTCATTCAAGGGCTTCAAAGTTTACCAACTTGACGTGAAGAGTGCATTTCTTTACGGGAATGTCCAAGAAGTGGTGTATGTCTCACAACCAGACGGGTTTACTGATCCAGACTATCCAGATCGAGTCTATCGACTTGATAAGGCATTGTATGGATTGCATCAGGCACCTAGGGCGTGGTATGAGACACTGTCAGCACATTTGTTAAAACATGGTTTCGAAAGAGGTCAGATTGACAGTATACTGTTTGTTAAGAGGAAGAAGGAAGACTTTCTGCTGGTATAGGTATACGTTGATGACATCATTTTTGGGTCATCTGATGAGAACATGTGTCATGATTTCGAAGTGGTAATGATGAGCAAGTTTGAGATGAGTGCGAAGAGTGAATTATCCTACTTTTTGGGTTTACAAGTTGAACAGAAGAAGGATGGGATGTTTATACATCAGACGAAGTATGTGTATGGCATTTTGTCTCGGTTCAAGATGGAGGATTGCGCTACTTTCAATACACCTATCTGTGAGAATCACAATCTTGGTCCCGATCATGAGAGTGTGGAGGATATTGATCCAACTCAATACAGGGCAATGATTGGTTCTCTGATGTACTTGACTGCTTCAAGACCAGACATCATGTTCGCAGTATGTCTTTATGCCAGATATCAAGCGAATCCAAAAGAGTCCCACATGAAAGCGGTGAAGCGGATTCCTCGTTACTTGAAGGGGAAACCTAAACTTGGGTTATGGTATCCAGCTGCTAGTGATTTGAAGTTTGTTGCTTTTACTGATTCGAACTTTGGAGGATGCAAATCCACAAGGAAGTCTACCACAGGTGGTTGTCAGTTCTTTGGAGGGAGGCTTGTTTCATGATAATGCAAGAAGCAGTCTTGCGTGTCTGCCTCGACGTGTGAAGCTGAATATATTGTTGCGGGTAGCTGTTGCTCTCAGGTACTCTGGATCCAACAACAGATGCGCGATTACGGTTTGAATTTCACTCGTACTCTATTATCATAGACAATAATGCCACTATATCAATCACCAACAATCCCGTAAAACACAGTCGCACAAAACATATTGACATTCGTCATCATTTTATATGGGATTGTGCTGAAAAGAAATTAATTGAACTGCATCGAGTCGACACACTAGATAACCTGGCAGATCTTTACACAAAAGCATTTTACAGGGCTCGTTTTGAACATTTAGTCGAACTCAACGGGATGAAGAATCCTGAATACCATTTTTCCATAAAATTGTTTGTAAATAATTTTACTGTCTTGCAAAAATCAAAAACATAAAAAAAAAATAGAAAATAAAAAATGAGTTCACTATGTGAAAAAGAAGAAATGATAGTACATCAGCAAGTTAGACTGTCACACTTAAATTAAAAGAAAATTACTTAAGTGTGATAGCAGCTTCATCATATGATGTACCAGTAGGCAAAAGGCATGAAATAATCAACTTTCCTTGGTGATATAAAAAATAACAAACTGTGTATGAGTGGGTAACATATCAGTGGCGTATGGTTTTATTACCTTAAATCCTGCGTTGATAGATTGCCAAAATCTGAGGTTTTAGTCTTTATATCGTTATTTCATCCGGGGTATCAAGGTTGTCCTTCTGCTGCATCTAGATATATGCTGACCTAGGCACAACCAGGATATCTTAAAAGAGCTAAAAATGCCAAGTCCCAAAAATTGAAGAAGCTCTCCTAGAGAGTCATTCAAAAGTGCAAATTGCATTAATCGTACCAAAATTTGGTATTTGTCCTAGCCCTCGTTGGATATTTTGGTCTCTTTGTTGTACGGACGTACTGACCTGATCACGAATTATCTAACGTTGTAATACAAAAGGATGAATTTCGGTATACTCACCTACTACGATGAATTTTTGTGCATACCTTGATCGCGGGGGTATGTCCTGAAGTGGGACACACTAGTATATCAGTATAACTTATCTAAACAGATCACGGGGTAATGGAACTTGAAATGTTCATGTATTTTATTTAAGTGGATAAACAATACTGGTAATCGTCTTGAATTGCTTTTCATGAATATTGCATATAGAATAATAGGATAGTGTGAAAACAGTTTGGAGTTGCTGGTATGATCTTAATTTTTCGTACTTTATTTGCTTTCAGAAAATATAAAAATCCAAAAATATTTCATTTTCTTGTAAATTTCTTATTGTACGGATATTGGTTGTTCATGGAGGAGTTGTTACCGATAGGGGAAGACGATCTTAGAAGATGAGTTCAAATTTTTAAAATCTTGCAGGTTATGTGTGCTTAAAATTTTGAGTATATGGTTTGAATTGAGAAGTGATTAATCTGTGATACAGTTTTACTATCTCTTGAATGATACTGATTTGTTTAACTTGTGTTGAAAATTTTTACGGTTTCTCGAGATGTTTGTTTTATAGTATACAGATTGTAGCAGTGTGTTGCTGAGAAGGTTGGTGAAAAAGAGTTTGCTTGGATGCATGGTAGAACCTCCTTTCTATATTGCAGACAAAGTTGAAGAGTTTTGAAGATTGCTATGCAAGGACTAAACTGAAGTTTACTCAAATGCTAACGATTTAGAAGATTTGGTGATTGGATACATCAGCTTAGGGGAAGTCTGTTGCTGACAGAAGCTGTTAAAGCTGAAGCTATCTAAAGACCAACGTTTTTCAAAGATGTTGACGATTGCAAGAAGTCTGAAGACAAAGTTATTTTATGAATCTACTGTCAAGGGGAGTTGTTGGTGCATATTTGTGACAACATCTTAGATTTGGTCTTTGGATATCTTGTAATTAGTAAAATGATAAACGGTTAGCGGGTTTAGTTTACTAATAGTTAATTAGAAGCATTTGGGCTGAACTAGATACAATATAACGCATGGTAGGCGAATTGGGCCTTATACCCATTAGCAGTCCATGTAGGAAACCCTAGCCCATGTGCATAATCTATCTCTATATATAGGGAGGTTTGCATTAGGGTTTAGGTTGCTGGTTCTATTGTTCAGTTGCAGAGAGAATTGCTTCAGAGAGTTTAGAGAGAGAGAGTCTTGAATTGGTTGTAAACACTTTGTGTTAGATAATCAATAGAAGACAGTTTGAAGGAATTTTTGGTGTTCGTGTTCTTGTGTTTTCTGTGAAATCTGATCTAGGGGATTCCGCACTCTAGGTTGGATAGACGATTCTGTCAAGATCCATAAGGATTAGGGGACCTACAGCTAGATTAAGCGATGACCGGATAGAATGTAGTTTAAACCCCAACAAATACTAAGACTTGTATAACATGGGTAAACAATTAACATTCTGGAATTTGAGATTCTAATGATAAGATTAAACCTGTTTTGGTTAATTCTCGTAAACTAGTTACATAAACTTAACTGTACACATACAAGCGATATCGGGTAACCGGATGAGTCATGAATAAGTTCTATATGCCATTATACTTAAATAAGTTGTAATATCAATAGGATATCAACTTATATGCCCATTAAAGTTTTAGAACGAAATTATACCTCATAAGGCGTTTTGATCACTATAAGACGTATAAAAGGAACTTGCATATATTCTGATGTTAGGATCATAAACATTCTGGAAAAAAACTTAATTATGATATATTTTTAGTAAGAAATCATACATATGTGTGGTTTATGGTTTAGGACCAAACTATGCACCGAAAGGGTATTTTGGTTTTCTTAAAAGTATAGTCTATGATTTTATAATAAAACTCAGTTTATGATCAGAACAATAACATCATAATATGTTAATTCTATTAACATATCAGTAGGTATTTCATTTGCAAGTTCGTTGTTGATTAAAACTTTATTTTATGCAAAAAGGACATTTTAGTCAAAGTTTAGCATTTTAGCGGAACTTGTGCATAAACTCAGATTATGATTATGATCATGTAATATAACCTCAGAGGGTTATTCTATACTATATTATGATCATAATGTAGCCATAAATCAGCAGTAAACTAATCTAAGTCGGGTTAGAATTGGATGTCAAAGCAGAAGTCAAACTTTGTGATTTTCGGTTGCGAACCGACCCTAGGACTGGAATTGACGGGTCGAACATGTTCCCACATGTTCTAATAATTATTACCAACTTGTTTAAGTGTCACAAACATATTTATAACATATATAAACTCAAATTATAATATTTATATAATCTGACCCGTTTGACTTTCTAAAACATTAACTTTGACCCGTCAATTGTCCTAGTAAACGTGATTCTTAGGATGTGCCCTTTTAAGGGATTAATACCTACCTAGTTACGATCACTTAGCCATCTTCATCTTGAACAATGGCCATACCATAATGGTTACAACCGAAAGTCAAAGCATTTATCGAAAATGCTTGACTTTTGACTATTAAAAGCCTATAAAAGAAAAGAGCAGAGATGGAACACGTAGAGGAAGTTTAGAACTCAAAGGGATGTTCCTAGATGACCAGGAACTTCCAAGAGTGTAATAGAGAGAAGAAAAGGAAATGAGCAAGGAATAGAGTGAGCTTGGTGGGCTATTTATAGTGCAAGAGGGTGAATGAGGATGATGCTAGGTGTTAGAGGTGTTGTAGGATCAATACAAGTGGCTAGTTAGGTGTCAAGAGCTGCAAGAGGGTGGCTAATTGCAGGGTATGTGGCATCTTGGCAGAAATTTTGTATGTTGACACTTTTAGTCCCTTAATATATAGTTTTGTTAAATGTCATGAAATGTCCTTTGACTTCATATTCAATGACATAATGACATAACTTAGTTCTTTTCATTCAACTTGTTGTATTGAAGAAGAGTGCGAATAACCTGACGTTAGCATGTGTCATACTATGTGCTTTAGTGACTTTTAAGTGGTTACTAGCTTAGAACGTGATAAATACGAATTCTTCGGTTTTATGGGTTAAATTACCTAAATTAGTAAAGTTAAAGGTTCGGTGATAAAGCGGAACACTCAAGGATGGTAAATCACGAGATATCACATTAATCGGGAGTCGTTGGGGTCGAGAGATGACTTGATTATGCAAGAGATATAAAAATAATGAAGTCCAGGGGCCTACGGGTCATTTGTTGAAAGTTGAAACAATGAAAAAAGAGTTTTAGACCTCACCGTAGGCTACGGTCGCCAGATCGTAGCTTACGGTTGGTATAAACAGGATTCAGCAAGTCCTGACCTTAACTTACGTTCCTTGACCGTAGGTTACGGTTATGTTTAGATTTTGGTCAGCAAAGTCGAAACGTAGCTTACGGTTTGGAACCGTAGCTTACGGTCCTGCACATGAAAAGAATTGCGAATTGGACACGTTTGAGAGAGATGAGCGACTAATTCATTTGTGGCTTCATCCGAGGATATGTACACGTGTCGGTATATTACTGGACGTGAATTTTACGAGGTGTTACATCCTCACCCCCTTAAAAGAAATCTTGACCTCGAGATTTTATTCATAAAGATGGGGGTATTTTTGTCGCATAGTGGACTCAACCTCCCATGTATACTCGGGCCTCGATAAGCATCCACTTAACCTTTACAATAGGTATAAACTTTCTTCGGAGCTTTTTATCCTGTCGATCCTCGATCGAAATTGGTTTCTCAATGAACCTCAGGCTTTTTGTCAATTTGCACATCTTGATGTGACATTGCTAGCGACTCATCGACTAGACATTTCTTTAGATTAGATATGTGGAACACATAATGGATTCCACTGAGCTTCTCAGGCAGCTTAAGCTTATAAGCTACAGAACCGACACATTCGATTACCTCGAATGGTCCAATATATCTCGGGATCAACTTGCCCTTCTTTCCGAAGCGCATCACACCTTTCCAGGGTGATACCTTCAAGAAGACTTTATCCCCTACTTGGAACTTAAGTGGTTTTCGCCTGTTGTTTGCATAACTTTTCTGCCTATCACAGACAGCTTTGAGACGATCACGGATTTGTATTATCTTATCCGTGGTCTGTAGGACAATCTCGGGTCCAGACAGTTAGGCTTCCCCAACTTCAGTCCAACAAACAGGCATTTTACATTTCCTCCCATATAAGGCTTCAAAAGGAGCAGCCTTGATGCTTGTATGATAGCTATTATTATAGGAGAATTCTATTAGGGGTAAGTGGTCATCCCAACTTTCGCCTAAATCAATCACACATGCTAAGCATGTCTTCCAAAGTCTGGATAGTACGCTCACTCTGCCCATTAGTCTGTGGATGGTAAGCCGTACTAAAGTTTCATCTTGTGCCTAATGATTGTTGAAAACTTTTCCAAAAGTGAGATGTGTATCTAGTATCTCTATCTGATACGATAGATACCGGCATGCCATGTAGGGACACAATGTCGTCCACATATAACTTAGCCAATTTGTCAAAATTATAAGTCTCTTTAATTGGCAAGAAATATGTTGACTTAGTCAGCCTATCCACAATAACCCAAATCATGCCATTACCACGTTTGGTCTTAGGTAACTTGGTAATCAAATCCATAGTTACCATTTCCTATTTGCAAGTGAGAATTTCAAGCTGTTGTAGAAGTCCTGACGGTTTCTGATGTTTGGCTTTAACCTGCAAACACATTAGACACTTAGCTACGTAAGTGGATATGGATTTCTTTAAACCCATCCACCAATAATTCTTCTTCAAATCTTAATACATCTTGTCACCACCCAGGTGAACTGAGTATCTCGAATTATGCGCTTCCTGGAGGATTAGTTCCTAAGTCCTCCAAAGATTGGAACCCAGATTCTGCCATTAAATCTAAGGATCCCATATATTCCAGGCACTAACTGATCAACAGTTCTGTCTAAACCTTCATTAGAAATATTAGCCTCTAACAGGGCTTGTCGTTGTGTATCTAATAGCTTCTCATTCAAGCTATTTCTAAGCTCAATGCTCTTAGCATTAATCCTAATAGGCTTAATCCTTTCCTTAGGACTCAAGGCGTCAGCAACGACATTTGCCTTGCCGGGATGATAGCGAATTTCGCAATCATAAGTGCAAATACAACAACACCCAATTCCAAGTCATGGGTGGTGTAATTCCTTTCGTGCACCTTTAATTATCGTGATGCATAAGCAATCACTTTGTCTCTTTGCATAAGCAACTTAAGTGCAAATACAACAGCACCCAATTCCAAGTCACGGGTGGTTAAAATTTCAAAAGATTCTTGTTGTTTTGGACCCCAATCAAACTTCACATTCTTACGGGTCAAGGTAGTTAAAGGAGTGGCTATCCTCGAAAAGTTCTCAATGAACCTCCTATAATAACCGACCTGTCACACCCCGTATTTTCAACCAAACACCGATGGGCCCGGGTGGGGAATATTGTGATGTAAGTTGATATCATCATAGTCAATTAAACACAGCACAACGGAAGTCTTGGAGTTAAATTACTATTACGAACCAAATGTTCAAAGTACGAAAAATAATATACATACGTCTTGTAATGAAAGATCCACAGGCGGATCGTAAAATGTACAAAAATGTATAACAGACTTTGGTCAGATCTAAGGATTTGCAAGATCCTCTTATATCACTACCGAGCAGCTTCCAGCCTATTTCGTATTGTACCTGCATCTTAGTCTTTTGGAAATACGTCAGCTTTCGTTGGTAAATACACCCGACTGACTCATTTTGAAAACATTTTAAAATTTAGATTTAAGTGCACAAGGCACAAATCTTTTATAACTTGGGAAAGTCAGCGTTGTAACCTTGTTAACAACTTTACATGTTTGTCAATACATATGGGGCCCAGTACAGAGACCGAGACATGATTAACGTACACACCACTAATGAACCCACGAAGGAGTTATCCCCAACTTGTGGGTAAAAATAATTTAGCATTCGCATCTGTCGGGTGTATGCTTACTCCCCGTACTTTAGTCGTGGCCATTAACTAATGTAATGAGCCAAGGATATCCAGGACATGGTCGTTAACCCCCAATGTTTAAGTTATCAAACAAAACTGATTAAAACGGAATATGCGGATTTGCTAGCCACAATCCGGAATTTGATTGATCCCATTTCCGACCAAGCGGTAATAATTTACCGTAACCCAAGCCCGTATAGGGAAAATAAGTCAAGAGTATTTACCTGAGCTAGTCATGATTAATAATGCAAGATTTAATATTCTCAACCGTATTCAAAATGAAATAAGTGCAGATAGCATTTACTGGAAGGCTCTAGTCTGGATTATGGCATAAGCTAACCAATTAAACTGCTAACGGTCATAATTTATGTCACACCCCGACCCGTAGCGGAAATAAGAGTCGGGGCATAATTGGGTTATCACCAAAGCACATGACATTTACTATTATGTTCCATAATTAAATGTAGTCAAAGTTACATTTTTCAAACCTCCAAACATGTTCATTCAATACAAGGGAAAAATAACCAAACATAACAATCCAAAAACTAAATCGTTTTATTCTTCTAATCCAGGTCCTATGTGTTCCTAGTTGCTGCTGGTTCACCTGTATCATGTGTAAAATGGGAGGTTTTGGGTCAACATAAGTTGGCGAGTGAACCTTATTAGATAAACATTTGAATATGATTTTATGGTTAGTTTATCAATAAAATATTGTGCATAATCATAAAAGAGCAAATGTAAGTAATCAAGCATTGGCAAATGGCAGTTACAATTATAACATACAATAACACTTGATAGCATACATGAGCATACCAATATCATAAGATAACTAACATAAATGAACTGTGCGATCAAGGCTCAATCAAACGGAGCCGATCGTATTGCATGAACTGGAAATGTAAATTGAATTGTGCGCTCAAGGCTCAATCAAACGGAGCCGAACGTATTGCATGAACTAGAAATGTAAATTGAACTGTGCGCTCAAGGCTCAATCAAACGGAGCCGAGCGTATTGCATGTATTGAAATGTAAAATGAAATGACCGATCAAGGCTCAATCAAACGGAGCCGATCGTGCGGGCACGCCACAGATCAACCGCATAATAAAATGGGGATCAAGCTCAACCTCATGGATGGGGAGCTGCGGCCTCGGCAAATGCATGTACTGAAATAATAATTTGCATCCAATAATAACTACTTAACAGCAACAAACTAATACACATGTCATGATATGATGTATGCACAATAGTTTCGTTATAATATGTAAATAAACAAAGACACATGATACACCCCAAAAACGTGATTAAAACGGGGAATTTGAAAGGTTCACTCACATTGGGTGCGTTGAATTTGAGATGGTGAGATGCGCACGATTTAGATGAGCGAGTCGACGAGGAAAACTAACCTAAATAATAATGGAAAAATATATTAAGTGGATGAATGTTATTAAGGATTTTAATGAAATTTTAGATATATTTTTATGAGTTTATGGCTATTTTCTATCGTTAAAAATGTTATTTTTAAGTATTTTTAATTGATTTTTAAATTAAAATAAACAAATAAATATATAAAAAAAAATATTATTATTTTTTACTGTTGACCGTTGACCGGTTCGGTCAGCGGTAAAATCCTGCGCCGGGCGGGACTCGAACCGGCGACCTTCTGTTCACGTGCACGTAGCTCTACCAATTGAGCTACGTGACTAACCCGTTATAAACTCGGTTTTAATTATATTTATATACTTATTTGAATTAACCGAAAATTCCTTTATTTTGCAAAAACGTTTTAATTCCATGGACCGGTGCTCGGGACAGGATTCGAACGCGCGACGTGAAGTTCATTTTGCACACAGTCCACCGCTGGACTGTGTGTCTAACCGGTTATATTCTTGATTATATTATACTTAACAACTACCCGATTCAACCCGGGTTAGTTCATGATAAAAAAAAGGAATGTTATTACACAAGCGTGCGCGTAGCAAGGATCGAACCCGGGACGTGAATATGAAATTTGCACACAGTCCACGCTGGACTGTGTGTCTAACCCGTTTATAATCCGGATTTTAATTACTCTTATCTCATTATTAAGTTCGTCTTCTTCATTACGATTACAGACCTTACTCAAACATCTGGTTCGTGATTAATCTGATTAATAAAACATGACGACTAGCTTGATTGTACTAAACCGAACAGTTTGGGGAAAGAAGATACCGGACAGGTTGTCTTCCTCAGAGAGTCCGGCGAGAATTTGACGGCTCTGTTTTTGAACCTTCGGCTGAGAGGGTCTATCAACAGAATTAAGGAATTAGATATGAAATTGAACTAGTGTGTATTGATTATTAGTACGTTTGAATGTGCATACCGATAACTAGCGAGTTTCCGGCAATTCCAGAAATTCTCCGGCGAACACAGAAAATCCAGCAAAGTCGTCTGTGCCTGATTTTGAGTGATGGGTTTATGTTAGTAAAGTTCTAACAATAGATTGAAATCGTAAAGAGGGAGTATCTTACCGGTTTGTGTTGAATACGGTTTTCCGGCGACTTCTGCAGAGAATTCCGGGGAACTGTTTTAGGTGCTCAAATGATTTGAAAACGCGACGAAAAGGAAATGGAGTGTTGTTGTGATAGTTCTGAATCGTGCAAATGATCGGAACTTGAATTAAATCAGAGTTTGATAAATTTTCGGTTTCAAATACCGAAAATGATGAAACTTTAAGTTCATTCATTACTGACTTAATTAGAAACCGAAATACATCGGTTATAAGTTGGCCAAATGAATTCGAAATGATTTGGCGATCGGTTTGCCTATTTCCGTTATTCAGATGGCATCAACGGTTGATTTGAGTTTGTGTATAAGTTCCTTTTGCTTTCCTAATGTTAACAGAAAACATGTTGTGGCGGAGTGGTTTAGGGAATGGGTGATAAGTCGTTGGAGTGCCTCAGCTGACCCGGGTTCGAGTCCCGGCAGCTTCAATTGTTTTTTATTTATTTTATTTTAACTTTTTATCAAATATAATTTTTATAGTTTAGTTTATTTATTAATTATGTAACGTTTAAACTCAAAATAATCATAAATAATTAACGAAACTTTTATAACTTGGTACCAAATTACAAAACGGAGCGGGTTTTGGAGACCCGATTTTTACAAATGTTACAGTATCCCCTACTTTTAGGAATTTCGTCCCGAAATTTAAACTGTTGAAGTCGTAGGAAAAAGATGCGGGTATTTTTCACGCATTGAGTCTTCACGTTCCCAAGTAAACTCAGGTCCCCGTTTCGACTCCCAGCGTACCCTAACAATAGGAATGCGACTTCGTCGTAGACGCTTTTCTCCATAGTCCATAATCTCCACTGGTCTTTCAATAAAATGCATGGATTCATCAATCTGAATATCTTCCAGTGGAATATGGAGATTCTCATCAGCGAGACACTTCTTCAAGTTCGACACGTAGAATGTGGGATGAATCCTGTCGAGTTCTTCCGGTAGGTCAAGCTTGTATGCTACAGGACCTACTCTTTCGAGTATCTTGAAAGGTCCTACGTAACGTGGTGCTAGCTTTCCCTTTTGACCAAAACGAACTACTCCCTTCCACGGTGATACTTTTAAAAGCACATGATCACCAATGCTAAACTCCAAGGGCTTCCGTCGTTTATCTGCGTAACTCTTTTGACGACTTTGAGCCGCTAGAAGATTGTTTCGGATTTGATGAATCTTATCTGAGGTTTCTTGGATCAATTCTGGACCAGTAATTTGTGCTTCCCCAATTTCGTGCCAACAAACAGGAGATCGGCACTTTCGACCATATAAAGCTTCAAAAGGTGCCATGCCGATGCTCGAATGATAACTGTTGTTGTACGAAAATCAACTAACGGTAGGTGGGCGTCCCAATTTCCCTTGAAGTCTATGACACATGCCCTAAGCATGTCCTCAAGAGTTTGAATGGTGCGCTCAGACTGTCCATCAGTTTGAGGATGATAGGCGGTACTGAGATCTAATCGAGTGCCCATAGCGGATTGTACTGCTTGCCATGTTCGTGAGGTGAAACGACCATCACGATCAGAAATAATACTTAATGGTACCCCGTGTCGGCTTACGATTTCGTTGATATAAATACGAGCAAGCTTTTCGTTCTTGAAATCTTCTCGAATAGGGATAAAGTGAGCTGATTTTGTAAGTCGGTCTATAATCACCCATATAGTGTCATACCCACTAGAAGTGCGAGGCAACCCGGTAATGAAATCCATGGTTATATTTTCCCACTTCCATACAGGTATTTCCGGTTGGACTAGAAGTCCTGAGGGTCTTTGGTGTTCAGCCTTCACCTTAGAACATGTGAGACACTTGGAAACAAAAACGGCAATATCTTTCTTCATTCCATGCTACCAATAGGTGTACCGTAGGTCTTGATACATCTTATCGGCTCCTGGGTGTATAGAATATCGCGTTTTATGAGCTTCATGCATGAGTGTTTCACGAAGATTGATGTGGTTAGGAATCCAGATACGATCTAGGTAATACAAAATACCATCAGATTTAGTTTCAAGTTTTAGCTCGGCTCCACAGGACATCTCTTTTTGTACATCTTCCTCTGTTATTGAAACGTGTTGAGCTTCTCGAATTTGATCCTTAATATTGGTTATAATTTGCGAACATAGAAGATGAATGGAGTTCGCATAACCCTTTCGACTAAGTGCATCAGCCACCACATTTGCTTTGCCAGGGTGGTATCTAATTTCACAGTCGTAATCATTTAGGAGTTCGACCCATCTTCGTTGCCTCATATTTAACTCTTTTTGATTGAAGATATGCTGAAGACTCTTGTGGTCAGTGTATATTTCACACTTAGTACCGTAGAGATAATGTCTCCATATCTTAAGAGCGAATACAACGGCTCCAAGTTCGAGGTCATGAGTGGTGTAGTTCTTTTCATGTGTCTTGAGTTGCCTTGAGGCATAAGCTATGACTTTTCCTCTTTGCATGAGAACGCAACCTAATCCTTGCCCTGACGCGTCGCAATAGACTACAAAATCATCACAACCTTCAGGAAGAGTGAGGATTGGTGCATCACAAAGTTTTTGTTTAAGTGTTTGAAAAGCTTCTTCTTGCTTGGGTCCCCATACGAATGGTTTTCCCTTATGGGTTAAAGCCGTGAGTGGCACCGCAATGCGAGAGAAGTTTGAAATGAACCGACGATAATAGCCAGCTAGTCCAAGAAAAGACCTTACTTCAGTTGGTGTACGTGGAGCTTGCCATTCTTGAACTGCTTTGATCTTTGATGGGTCAACATGTATTCCTTTGTCATTGACTACATGCCCGAGAAATTGCACCTCTTTTAACCAAAATTCACATTTAGAGAACTTGGCATAAAGTTTTCCTTTTCTAGAAGTGCAAGAACAAGTCGTAGATGACGCTCATGATCAGCTTTAGATTTTGAATAGATAAGAATATCGTCGATGAATACAATAACAAATCGATCGAGGTAAGGTTTGCAGACTCTATTCATTAGGTCCATGAAAACAGCTGGTGCGTTGGTTAATCCAAACGGCATAACCATGAATTCATAGTGACCATAACGAGTTCGAAAAGCAGTTTTAGGGACGTCTTCTTCATGCACTCTAAGCTGATGATAACCAGATCGAAGGTCGATTTTCGAAAAGCAACTGGCACCTTGCAGTTGGTCAAGAAGATCATCTATGCGAGGTAAAGGATATCGATTTTTGATGGTTAACTTGTTGAGCTCTCTGTAGTCGATGCACATCCGAAAAGATCCATCTTTCTTCTTTACAAAAAGGACAGGTGCACCCCAAGGCGATGAGCTGGGGCGTATAAATCCCTTGTCAGTCAACTATTGCAATTGACTGGCTAGCTCTTGCATTTCAGAGGGGCTAACCTATATGGAGATTTTGCCACTGGTGTAGCACCAGGTATAAGATCGATACGGAATTCGACATCTCTGATTGGAGGAAGTCCTGAAATGTCGTCAGGAAAAACTTGTGGAAAATCTTTTACAACAGGAATATCTTCAAGTTTCTTCTCTGTGGTCCCCTTCTTGATGATATGGGCTAAAAACGCAACATAATTCTTGCGAAGGTATTTTTGAGCTTGAAGACAAGACATTAAGTTGAGCCCTTTCGACGAGGTTTCTCCAATGATTCAAAGAGTCTGACCGTTTGAAAGAGGAATACGAATAAATTTTTCTCGACATACAACTTCCGCATGCTGTGACTGAGCCAATCCATACCGATTATGATGTCGAAACTTCCCAGCTTCATAGGAATAAGGTCGACTGAGAAATCGTGGTCGTTTAAGGTGAGTGTACAGTTGCGTAAAATAGAGTCTAATGAAACTGGTTTTCCGTCCGCAACTTCCACCGTTATGGATTCCGCGAGCTTATCCCGATTTTTACTTAAGATAGGTTCAAATTCTAATGACACGAAACTTCTATCCGCACCAGTATCAAATAACATAGTGGCATATCTACCATTTATAAGAAACGTACCGTTGACCACATTGCCGTCAGCTCTGGCCTGGTTTGCGTTAATATTGAAAGCTCTTCCTCTAGCAGGTGGAGGAGCTTGGTTCGCTTGATTCACAGGGTTGGCTTGGGCCTGAGCATGAATAATATTGACCAGCCTTGGACATGTGTTTCTGAAATGACTTGGGTCGCCGCAATTGAAACAAGCCCGCATAGGTTGGCCCATAGGGTAATTGGGTTGATAGTATGTTTGGGCTAAATGTTGGGTGGGTGGAAATGGTAGTTGTTGTTGTGCTTGACCCATTAGCTGTTGGTGGGTTTGGGTTATAGGTTGGTGGCGGTTTGTTCGTTGAGACGTGCGGCAGTTTTGAATAGTGTGTCCGGCGCGACCGCAGCCAGTACAGTATTGGCAAGGATAGTCAGGGGAGTGGTGATACTGACAACGGTTACATTTTGGTAGTGGCCCTATGTATGGTTTTCTGTATGGCGCGGGTGGAGGAGTGGCTTGAATGATGGGTGCAGCAGGAATAGGGGTGTTGGTTTGGCTGACTGCAAAGTTCCTGGTGTTACGCTTCCTCTTATTAGCAAACTTAGAGGAAGGAGTGTGGTGGTTTGAGGTTTGTCCCTCAGCAGGGGCTTTCTTCTTTTCTTCTTTGAACTTCCCATTGCGAATTCGATTTTCAGTCAGTTCCGTTGCCAACTCCATGGCAGCTTCGAGTGTTACTGGTGAGACGCTGAGAACCGAATCTTGGATCTTCGAGGGAAGTCCTCGAATGTAATGTTCGATCAGACGATAGGTTGGAGTGAATAAGTTTGGAACCATTTGGTTCAACTCCAAGAACCTCTTGTTGTAAGTAGAGTGATCACCCTCTTTTTGCTTCAAGGCATGAAATTCATCCTCCAATTTCTTAATTTCACTTCTAGGACAGAATCGCCTAGTCATGATTTCCCTTAACTCCTCCCAAGTTAAGGCCATCGCATCTTCAGTTCCCCTCTTTCCCTTCTCAGTATTCCACCAAGTGAGAGCTACACCAAGTAGTCTCCCAGTGGCGTAACGAACTTTGCGATTCTCAGGACAATCGCAGTTTAAGAAAACGTTTTCCATCTCCTCGAACCAATGTAGGAGAGCAGTGACTCCCTCAGTCCCTTCGAATTTTGGAGGATCACAGGACTTAAAATGTTTGTAGGAGCATTTGATGGTAGGAGGGTTGTTGATGTTCTGGTCCTGTTGTTGAGGAGGGTTAGTAGGATTTGCAGCAAGGGCTTGTTGTACTTGTACCACGTTGTCAGGCAATATCGTGGCCATTTGATTCGCGATATGAGTGGCCAAACGTTCCCGAGACTTTTCCGACTTCTTACCCCTTCGATGCTGTCTAGACGACATCTACAGGATCATAAAATGAGAAGATTGTTAGTTTATGGTGTCTTTTTAGATGTCATGTGTCTTTAAGAAAATGAAAATAACATAAATATCGATAATGCAACTACATCCAAAGGATGTCTTGGGTTCGCTCATGTTGGGCCTCAAATGTCCCCCATACCTTCACCTACATAGTCATGTGGGCCCCCATGGCTATTGGCTTGGTAGGATTCACATTAGTATTGGCAATTTAACACTCGCATCCCCCGAATGCAAACCACAAAATATGTTCATGAGATGTTTGGTCGGAACGTGTCCAGGTGTAGACACAATGACAACTCAAAGTGGGATTAGCTCTCACGACGTTTGGTATAGCATGCTTTGGCCTAATAGGTATTTCGTACTCTCATCGTTAGTCCCCAGGTAGGCAAACTGGTCCTTTATTTTGGATTTATACGAATGCCAGCCTAGACAGGACGTTCCGACTACCGGTACTAGTACCCTTCCAGTTACTACATGCCCGTCGTGAGAACTCACTTTGATGAGATTTGAAAACACAAAAATCATTGTAAAATCAATCATGATGTGGTGTGTGCTTGCATGGATGTGATATGTTATGATCATACGATTTCATGATAGGCATTATTTGATAATACATACTTATGAACATGCTTGTACAATATCAAATGTAACATTTAACATAAACATATAAACATCATGAAATTTGGCATATAACACACAAAATTCTTATAAGTTTCTAATCGACTATAGTATAGGCTCTAAGGGTCTAATAACCTATCCTATATCCCTATAGTCATGGCTCTGATACCAATCTGTCACACCCCGACCCGCAGCGGAAATAAGAGTCGGGGCATAATTGGGTTATCACCAAAGCACATGACATTTACTATTATGTTCCATAATTAAATGTAGTCAAAGTTACATTTTTCAAACCTCCAAACATGTTCATTCAATACAAGGGAAAAATAACCAAACATAACAATCCAAAAACTAAATCGTTTTATTCTTCTAATCCAGGTCCTATGTGTTCCTAGTTGCTGCTGGTTCACCTGTATCATGTGTAAAATGGGAGGTTTTGGGTCAACATAAGTTGGCGAGTGAACCTTATTAGATAAACATTTGAATATGATTTTATGGTTAGTTTATCAATAAAATATTGTGCATAATCATAAAAGAGCAAATGTAAGTAATCAAGCATTGGCAAATGGCAGTTACAATTATAACATACAATAACACTTGATAGCATACATGAGCATACCAATATCATAAGATAACTAACATAAATGAACTGTGCGATCAAGGCTCAATCAAACGGAGCCGATCGTATTGCATGAACTGGAAATGTAAATTGAACTGTGCGCTTAAGGCTCAATCAAACGGAGCCGAACGTATTGCATGAACTGGAAATGTAAATTGAACTGTGCGCTCAAGGCTCAATCAAACGGAGCCGAGCGTATTGCATGTATTGAAATGTAAAATGAAATGACCGATCAAGGCTCAATCAAACGGAGCCGATCGTGCGGGCACGCCACAGATCAACCGCATAATAAAATGGGGATCAAGCTCAACCTCATGGATGGGGAGCTGCGGCCTCGGCAAATGCATGTACTGAAATAATAATTTGCATCCAATAATAACTACTTAACAGCAACAAACTAATACACATGTCATGATATGATGTATGCACAATAGTTTCGTTATAATATGTAAATAAACAAAGACACATGATACACCCCAAAAACGTGATTAAAACGGGGAATTTGAAAGGTTCACTCACATTGGGTGCGTTGAATTTGAGATGGTGAGATGCGCACGATTTAGATGAGCGAGTCGACGAGGAAAACTAACCTAAATAATAATGGAAAAATATATTAAGTGGATGAATGTTATTAAGGATTTTAATGAAATTTTAGATATATTTTTATGAGTTTATGGCTATTTTCTATCGTTAAAAATGTTATTTTTAAGTATTTTTAATTGATTTTTAAATTAAAATAAACAAATAAATATATAAAAAAAAATATTATTATTTTTTTTACTGTTGACCGTTGACCGGTTCGGTCAGCGGTAAAATCCTGCGCCGGGCGGGACTCGAACCGGCGACCTTCTGTTCACGTGCACGTAGCTCTACCAACTGAGCTACGTGACTAACCCGTTATAAACTCGGTTTTAATTATATTTATATACTTATTTGAATTAACCGAAAATTCCTTTATTTTGCAAAAACGTTTTAATTCCATGGACCGGTGCTCGGGACAGGATTCGAACGCGCGACGTGAAGTTCATTTTGCACACAGTCCACCGCTGGACTGTGTGTCTAACCCGGTTATATTCTTGATTATATTATACTTAACAACTACCCGATTCAACCCGGGTTAGTTCATGATAAAAAAAAGGAATGTTATTACACAAGCGTGTGCGTAGCAAGGATCGAACCCGGGACGTGAATATCAAATTTGCACACAGTCCACCGCTGGACTGTGTGTCTAACCCGTTTATAATCCGGATTTTAATTACTCTTATCTCATTATTAAGTTCGTCTTCTTCATTACGATTACAGACCTTACTCAGACATCTGGTTCGTGATTAATCTGATTAATAAAACATGACGACTAGCTTGATTGTACTAAACCGAACAGTTTGGGGAAAGAAGATACCGGACAGGTTGTCTTCCTCAGAGAGTCCGGCGAGAATTTGACGGCTCTGTTTTTGAACCTTCGGCTGAGAGGGTCTATCAACAGAATTAAGGAATTAGATATGAAATTGAACTAGTGTGTATTGATTATTAGTACGTTTGAATGTGCATACCGATAACTAGCGAGTTTCCGGCAATTCTAGAAATTCTCCGGCGAACACAGAAAATCCAGCAAAGTCGTCTGTGGCTGATTTTGAGTGATGGGTTTATGTTAGTAAAGTTCTAACAATAGATTGAAATCGTAAAGAGGGAGTATCTTACCGGTTTGTGTTGAATACGGTTTTCCGGCGACTTCTGCAGAGAATTCCGGCGAACTGTTTTAGGTGTTCAAATGATTTGAAAACGCGACGAAAAGGAAATGGAGTGTTGTTGTGATAGTTCTGAATCGTGCAAATGATCGGAACTTGAATTAAATCAGAGTTTGATAAATTTTCGGTTTCAAATGCCGAAAATGATGAAACTTTAAGTTCATTCATTACTGACTTAATTAGAAACCGAAATACATCGGTTATAAGTTGGCCAGATGAATTCGAAATGATTTGGCGATCGGTTTGCCGATTTCCGTTATTCAGATGGCATCAACGGTTGATTTGAGTTTGTGTATAAGTTCCTTTTGCTTTCCTAATGTTAACAGAAAACATGTTGTGGCGGAGTGGTTTAGGGAATGGTGATAAGTCGTTGGAGTGCCTCAGCTGACCCGGGTTCGAGTCCCGGCAGCTTCAATTGTTTTTTATTTATTTTATTTTAACTTTTTATCAAATATAATTTTTATAGTTTAGTTTATTTATTAATTATGTAACGTTTAAACTCAAAATAATCATAAATAATTAACGAAACTTTTATAACTTGGTACCAGATTACAAAACGGAGCGGGTTTTGGAGACCCGATTTTTACAAATGTTACAATTTAAGTCATAGAATTAGACCGACTAGCTTAATGGATCAAAAACGGTATGAAACGCTAGATTAAGCGATGATCGGGTAAAATGTAATTTAAACCCAACAAGTACTTAAGACTTGTATAATATGGGTAAACAATTAACATTCTGGAATTTGAGATTAAAATGATAAGGTTAAACCCGTTTCGGTTAATTTTCGTAAACTAGTTACATATGCTTAACTCTATGCATATAAGCGATATGGGGTAACCGGATGAGTCATGAGCAAGTTCTATATGTCATTATACTTTAAATCAGTTGCAATATCAGTAGGATATCTACTTATATGCCCGAAAAGGTTTTGAAACGAAATTATGCCTCATAAGGGCGTTTTGGTAATTATATGTCGTATAAAAAGAACTTGCATGTATTCTGATGTTATGATCATAAACATTTTGGAAAAATACTTAATTTTTGATATATTATCAGTAAGATAGCACACATAAGTGTGGTTTGTTGTTTAAGACCAAACTATGCACCGAAAGGGCATTTTGGTCATTTTAAAGTATAGTTTACGATATTATACTAAAATCAGTTTATGATCAGAATATTAACATCATAATATGTTAATCACATTAACATATCAGTAGGTAATTCATTTGCAAGTCCATTGTTGATTAAAACCTTGTTTTATGTAAAAAGGTCATTTTAGTCAAATTTGACATTTTACAGAACTTGTGCATAAACTCAAATTATGATTATGATCATGTAATATAACCTCAGAGGGTTATGCTACATTTCATTACGATCATAATGCGACCTTAATTTAGAAGTTAACTAATCTAAGTCAGGCCATAATCGAAAGTCAAAGCAGAAGTCCAACTTCGCGACTTTCGGTTGCGAACCGACTCTAGTACTGAAATTGACGGATTGAACATGTTCCCACATGTTCTAATAAATATTAACAACTTGTTTAAGTGTCAAAAACATGTTTATAACATATATAAACTCATATTATAATATTTATGAAATCTGACCCGTTTGACTTTTTAAAACATAAACTTTGACCCGTCAATTGGTCTAGTAAACATGATCTTTAGGAGATGTCCCTTTAAGAGGTTAATACCTTCCTAATTACGATCACTTAGCCATGTTCATTTCGAACAATGGCTAGACCATAATGGTCTTAACCGAAAGTCAACTCATTTGTTGACTTTTGGCTATTAAAAGCCTATAAAAAGAAAAGAGCAGAGATGGAACACTTACAAGTGATCCAAGGGAAACTTAGAACTCGAAGGGAAGCTCCCAAATGGTTAGGAATTTCCAAGAGTGTAATAAGAGAGGAGAAGAGTGAATGAGCAAGGAAATGAGGTGAACTATGGGCTATTTATAGTGCAGGAGGTGTGTGAAGATGAAGCTAGGTGTTAGAGGTGTTCTAGGATCATCACAAGTGTCTATCAAGATGTCCAGAGCTGCAAGAGTGTGGCATTTTGCAGGAGAGGTGGCATCTTGACAGAATTTTGGGGTTTTGACAGTTTTAGTCCCTCAAGAATAGTTTTGTGGATTGTCATGAATTGTCCCTTGACTTATATCCAATGACATAATGATACAACTTGGTCTTTCCGTTCAATACGAGATGTATTGAAGAAGAGTACGAGTAACCGAACATTAACGGGTGTCACACTAGGTGTTCTTACGATTTATAAGCGTTTACTAGCTTAAATGTGAAAGATAAGAATACTTATGGTTTAATGGGTTAAATCACCCAAGCTAGTAAGGTTTAAGGTTCGGTGAAGATGTGTGATACTCAAGAATGGTGAATCACAAGATATCACCTTAACCGGGAGTCGTTCGGGTCGAAAAATGACTTAGATATGCAAGGAAAATGTAATAATAAAGTCTAGGGCCTTTAGGTTAATATTTGAAAGTTAATATGGTGTAAAAATGAAGTTCTTGTGGCCCGCCGTAAGCTGCGGTTGCCAGACCGTAGCTTACGGTTAGTTAAAATTTCTAACCAGAAAGTCTGGACCGTAGGCTATTATTAGGTTTAAAATATATATATATATATATATACGTATACGTATATATACGTATACGTATATATATATATATACGTATACGTATATATACGTATACGTATATATATATAGATATACGTATATATATATATATAAAATATATATATATATGATTTTTGGATTCGTTTAAGGATATATATGATTTTTGGATTCGTTTAAGGAGTTGAGTGGCTAACTCATTTGAGGTATTTTCTAAGGGCATTTACATGTGTCGGTTTATTACTGAATACGAATTTTACGAGGTGTTACATCCTCACCCCCCTTAAAAGAAATCTTGACCTCGAGATTTATTAAAAAAGATGGCGGTACTTTTGTCGCATAGTAGACTCAACCTCCCATGTATACTCGAGGCCTCGAAGGGCATCCCACTTAACCTTTACAGTAGGTATAAACTTTCTTCGGAGCTTTTTAACCTGTCGATCCTCGATCGAAATTGGTTTCTCGGTGAACCTCAGGTTTTTATCAATTTGCACATCTTGATGTGACATTGCTAGCGACTCATCGGCTAGACATTTCTTTAAATTAGATACGTGGAACACATCATGGATTCCACTTAGCTCCTCAGGCAGCTTGAGCTTATAAGCTACAGACCCAACACATTCGATTACCTCGAATGGTCCAATATATCTTGGGCTTAACTTGCCCATCTTTCCGAAGCGCATCACACCTTTCCAGGGTGATACCTTTAATAATACTTTGTCCTCTATTTGGAACTTAAGAGGTTTTCGCCTCTTGTCTGCATAACTTTTCTACCTATCACGGGCAGCTTTGAGCCGATCACGGATTTGCATTATCTTATCCGTGGTCTCTAGGACAATCTCAGGTTCAGACAGTTGGACAACCTCATTAGGAATATTAGCCTCTAGTAGGGCTTGCTTTTGCGCATCTAATAACTTCTCATTCAAGCTATATTTGAGCTCAATGCTCTTGGCGTTAATACTAATGGGCTTAACTCTTTCCTTGCGACTCAAGGCATCAGCAACGACATTTGCCTTGCCGGGATGATAGCGAATTTCGTAATCATAATCATTAATTGTTTCCATCCAACGGCGTTGTTGCATGTTCAATTCCTTCTGATTGAACAAATGTTGGAGGCTCTTATGGTCAGTGTATATAATACACTTTGTGCTGTATAAGTAATGTCTCCATAACTTAAGTGCATATATAACAGCACCCAATTTCAAATCATGGGTGGTGTAATTCCTTTCGTGCACCTTTAATTGCCGTGATGCATAAGCAATCACTTTGCCTTTTTGCATTAGCACACAACCCATGCCAGTGTGCTAGGCATCACAATAAACGACAAAATCCTCAATACCCTCAGGTATAGATAACACAGGAGCATTGCTCAACTTGTGTTTTATAATTTCAAAAGATTCCTGTTGTTTTGGACCCCAGTCAAACTTGACATTCTTACGGGTCAAGGTAGTTAAAGGGGTGGCTATCCTCGAAAAGTTCTCAATGAACCTCCTATAATAACCGGCCAATCCTAAGAAACTACGAATCTTCGATGGAGTTTTGGTTACTTCCCAATTTATTATGGCTTCAATCTTAGCGGGATCCACTTGGATACCATGCTCACTTACAACATGTCCAAGAAAGTGGACTTATCTAAGCCAAAACTCGCACTTAGAGAACTTAGCATAAAGCTTCTCTTGTCTTAGCAATTCTAAGATGCACAGAATATTTTTCTCGTGATCAACTTGATTATGAGAGTAGATAAGTATGTCGTCTATGAAGACAATGACAAACTTATCTAGGTACGGCTTGCAGACTCTATTCATGAGATCCATGAATGCTGCAGGTGCATTTGTGAGCCCAAAAGGCATCACCAGAAATTCGTAATGACCATAACGGGTCCTGAAGGCAGTCTTAGGAACATCCTCATTCCTAACCTTCAATTGATGATATCCTGATCTTATGTCGATCTTAGAGAAGTTACTAGCCCCTTGAAGTTGATCGAACAAGTCATCGATCCTGGGCAGAGGATAACGATTCTTGATTATTATCTTGTTTAGTTCACGACAATCAATGCACATCCGCATTGAACCGTCCTTTTTTCTTAACAAAAAGGATGGGAGCTCCCCAAGGTGAGGAACTAGGCTGAATAAATCCTTTTTTCTAAAACTTCATCTAATTGCATTCTTAATTTCTTCATCTATGTCGGTGCTAGCCGATACAGAGCTCTTGCAACAGGTGCTGCTCCTGGTAGGATGTCAATCCTAAACTCCACTTGCCTATCTGGAGGTAGACCTGGTAATTCCTCAAGGAAAACATCGGGATATTGTGAGATGACTGAAAGGTCTTCAATATTTGGATTCAGCTTGTTAATAGTTACTTGTGCCATGTAAATGACACAACCTTTCCCTAGACACTTGGATGCTTTAAATAATGACACTTTGTCTGGCAATCCATAGTGTGAATCTCCAGAGATGGTGAGAATTTCACCAGATGGGTTTTAATTTCGATGAGTTTTTTATCACAGGCAATGCGGGCTTGGTTATGGGATAACCAATCCATGCCTAAGACTACATCAAACCCCGCCAATTTCATTGGCAGAAGAGAGATAGGAATTGAATGATTCTTAATGGATATAAAACATCCATCAAGAATGGAAGATGCTGTTTCTAATGTTCCGTCAGCAAGTTCTACTTCATAAGTTATGTCTAGAGTTCTTATGGGTAAGTTTAATAGTTTGCTAAACTTATAGTCCACAAATGACTTATCCGCACCCAAATAAAAAAGAACTCTAGCATATATGTCATTAACGAGGAATGTACCTGTTATGACATTGTTGTCATTAACAGCCTCTCTAGCATTCATCTGAAAGGCACGAGCATTTCTTTCTTGACCTCTCCAGGCTTCGCATTATTACTCTTGAGATTCTTAGGGCAGTTAGTCTTAATACGCCCTTTTTCATTGCAGCCGTAGCAGACGGCATCCTTAAGATCCTTGCATTCTAGGGTCTTATGCCCATTTTTCTTACAAATACCATAGGGTTTAGCCTGTGGATCAAAATTACACTATCCCCCGTGCTTGCTGTTGCAGGTCTTACATGTCAGCGTCACGCCCGACTTATCTTGGTTCCTTCTGAACCCAAATCTCCCCTTATTCATCTTATTAAATTTTTGAGAGTTACCATCCTCTCTCTTCCTTTTCCCGTCAGTCTCTGTTTTGACTGACTTTTGTCTCACTAAATCTAAAGTGAGAGAGAGAGAGATAGGTCAACAACAAATCTTTAAGTAGTAGACTGAGCAACCTTCACCATGCCTTTAATCTCAGCCGCTAACCCATTTATAAAATGTGCGATGCGTTTGGGTTCAGGTGAAATCAGATAAGATACTAATCAAGATAAGGAATTAAAGTCGGTAACATACTTCCGACAGTCCAGATTTTTCATTGTAAGAGTCAGAAAATCTGACTCTATCTTCTCCACCTCATGAGGTGGGCAGTATGTTTCCTTAACAAGGTCCGCAAACTTGGTCCATCCCAAGTTATACAGGTGTGCTTTTCCTGTTGACTGGACCATGGCCTTCCCTTGTAACACCTTGTAAAATCGTGTCCAATAGTATAGTGACACGTGTTGTATTTTAAATATAGTCTGTTAAAGACCAATAAGGACTAAAGGCATCAACATGCTCAATCTGAGCCTCTGAGTGACGATCCGATGTCAACATGCATAAATAACAGCATCTGAGTGATTGATATGTCAACATGCTTAAATCATTAGCCTCTGAGTGACTGATACGTCAACATGCTTAAAATTTGGCCTCTGAGTGACTGATATGTCAACATGCCCAGCCTCTGAGTGACACCGGAATCAACATGCTTATAATAAGCCTCTGAGTGATCCTTTGTGAAGTCCTAACTCTCATATGTGCCATTTGTTAGACGAGAGGGTTCAATTTTGTAAATATGTGAAAGTTGGATGATGGAGGGATTAAAAGTGTCAACATTTTAAATTCTTACCTCTGAGTGACCTTTTAACGAACTGAGAGCTCAACAATGTCCGGACATAATCCCGGGTATGCCAAGTATTGGCTACGGAGGCCAAACAGTGCCAAAAAGGTGTTTAAAAAGGTTTTTAGAAGCTTTATAAAGTTAAGGGCTTAAAAGTGTCAAACTTTGAAACTGGCCAAGGGGCGGTCGCGGGCCGCGAGAGACCTGGCCTGGGTCTCTTGCAAGGCGCGAGTACAGGTCTGCTGCAGAAAGTTTTGGCTTGTCCTCCAAACAAAGCTCCAAAACCATTAATTCGAAACCATGGACTTGTAATCAGCTATGCCACGTTTTGGGACACTTGTAAGCTTCCTCTTACACCCCTAAACACATGGCTTCACCTCCTTTGAGCTCTCCAACTATAAATAGGTGCTTAAGTTCACCATTCCAACTTGCACCTTTCTAAATCATAACTCTTCTCCCTCCTATAGAAGTTCCTAGCTAAAAGGAGCATTCAACTTAGTTCTTGCATTGTAGGAACCTCTTGTAAGTGTTTCTTGCTCTTGTATTTTCGTTTATAGGCTTTTATGGCCAAAAGTCAAGCGTTTTTCGGTAAACGCTTTGACTTTCGGTTAAGACCGTTATGGTCTAACCATTGTTCAAAATGAACATGGCTAAGTGATCGTAATAAGGTAGGTGTTAATCCCTATAAAGGGCACCTCGTGAAGATCACGTTTGCTAGACCAATTGACGGGTCAAAGTTATGATATTAAAAAGTCAAACAGACTATTTTTTGGAAAAATCATAAATTGATCTTATATATGTCATGAAACCTGTTTTGACACTTAAACAAGTTGGTAATAATTATTAGAACATATAAGAACATGTTCGGCTCGTCAATTTCCGTTCTAGGGTCGGTTCGCAACCGAAAGTCGTGAAGTTTGACTTCTGCTTTGACTTTCGATTCTGACCCGATTTAGATTAGTTACCTACTGATCTAAAGTTGCATTATGATAATAATATAATATAGCATAACCCTCTGAGGTTATATTACATGATCATAATCAGAATCCAAGTTTATGCGCAAGTTACATAATTATGCCATTCTTGACTAAAATGTCATTTTATATAAAACAAGATTTTAAATAGTAATGAACTTGAAAATGAGTTTCCTACTGATTTAATATTATAAGTAGGATTCTTTGGGATGTTAAACCAAGTTATAAACTGAGTTTTCAAACAGGTCCTTAAACTATGTTGATAAATGACGATTTTAGCCCCTGCGACTTATAAAATGGTTTTAATCAAATCTTTTCAAGATAAATCATTGCCTACTAATATGTTATATTAAATAACATATTTTAAACATTTTAATCTAACCTAGTGTCAGTTTTCGTAAACATCGCTTAAATACGTCATTTTACGACATAAGCGCCGTTTCGGCGCATAGTATGGTTTTAAACCATATTAATTGACCAAGACTTGTTACCTACTGATTTTAAAACTTATTTTAAACATATTTTTAGTAGGTACGTGTTATAAACTCAGAATCCCAAATAATTTATAAACTATGTGTAAAATGTCCAAAACGCCCATTCGGTGCATAGTTTGGTCGTAAAAGATAAAGTACACATATAATTGGTATCCTACTGATATTATGTCATGAATAAACTATTTTTCCAGAATACTCATGATCATAAACTTAAAATATATTTAATTTCCTTTTATACGGTATATAATTACCGAAATGCCCTTATAAGGCATAGTTTCGTTTTAAAACCATAACGGGCATAAAAGTTGATATCCCACTGATATCTTAACATATTTAAAATGTAATGACATATAGAACTTGTCCATGACTTATCCGGTTACCCGATATCGCTGATATGCGTACGGTTAAGCTTATGTAACTAGTTTACGGAAATTAACCGAAACGGGTTTAACCTTATCATTTAATCTCAAAATCCAGAATGTTAATAGTTTACCCATATTAAACAAGTCAAGGTACTTTTTGGGATTAAACTACATTGTATCCAATCATCGTTTAATCTAGCGTCATACGTTTTGATCAAGTACGCTAGTCGGTCTAAGTCCATGATTTAAATAAGACCGTTAGTATTTAATTGGTTAGTTTATGCCATAATCCAGACTAGAGACTTGCTAGTAAATGCTATCTGCACTTAGTCCTTTTGTGTACGGCTGAGTTATTAAAAATTTAAAAGAAGACTAGCTCAGGTAAATACTCTCGACTTATTTCCCCTATACGGGCTTGGGTTACGGTAAATTTTTACCGCTTGGTCGGAAATGAGATCAATCGAACGCCGGTTCGGGGATAGTAAATCCGCATATTCTGTTTTAATCAGTTTTGTTTGATAATTTAAACATCGGGGGTTAACTACCGTGTCCTGGATATTCTCGCTCATTACAATAGAAATGGCCACGACCTTAGCACGGGTGTAGGCATACACCCGATATACGCTCAATTATGCATTCCCACAAGGTTGGGAAGAATTGACTTCTTCGTGAGTCCAAAGTGGTGTGTACGTTAATTGTGTCTCGGTCTCCGTACTAGGCCCCGTATGTATGGACAAACATGTAAATCTGTTAACAAGGTTGGACGGTTAATTAACCCAAGTTATTAAAGATTTTGTGCTGATACGCACTCAAAATATTTTTGAAATATTTTCAAAATAAGTCAGTTGGGTGTATTTACTAGCGAAAGCTGACGTATTTCAAAGACTAATCTGTAGGTACAATACGAAAATAGGTTGGAAGTGCTCGGCAGTGATAGAGGATCTTGCAAATCCTAAATATGCCCAAAGTCTGTTTTATATTCTTTCCATGTACAATTTATGATCCGCTGTGGATCTTCTATTACAAGCTTGTATATTATTTTGTATTTTCGAACATTCGGTTTGTAATAGTAATATTACTCCAAGACTTTCGTTGTGCCGTGTTTAATTGACTATGATGATTATCAACTAACGTCACAATACTCCCCACCCGGGCCCACCGGTGTATGGATTTGGGATTGGAGATCCAGGGTGTGACATCCACCATATTAGGGCATCGCCCTTGAAGGATTGGGACACAAACTTCACCACATCCTTATCAGCACATCCGCTGATATCTACAATAGTTTCCATCTTATCAAGCCATCTTAAGGCTTCTACTGCTCCCCTTTCTCCATTAAAATCCCGGGGCTTGCAGGAGGCAAAGTATTTATAGGTACATCCGTCTTTAGAAGAATGGGACTTATCATTGGATTCTAGTTTTTTGGTTCACTCTTCGCATTTGAAGAGTGGACAGAGCTCTCCTTTCGAGCTGATGATGGTGGAATAGATAAAGGTTTGGAGCGAGTAGCGCTCATTTCCTTAAATTTCTCCATGGCTTTTCCGACAGCTGCATCAATGCAAGCTTGGAAATCATCATTATTGACGGCTATTTTTTCAGCTTTGTCAGTACTCTTATCACGGCGATTACTTTGCTCCTCATCTGAGTTACCCATCTCTTGATGTTTGGGTACTATATACCAAATTAAATTTATATTAGCCATGGTATTAATAACCATATAGGCTATAAAGTTTGGATATATAAATCCATTGCCTATTTGAACCAGTGTGCATGGAATCACAACTGTCAGGCTTAACATTTTAAATGAATGTTATCTATATTTGGCCTAGGTCTCAAAAGGACCATCAAAGGCAAATTACAATTTGGACATAGTCCATATATTATTAGACAGTGGATCGTAATGTCACAACTGTCATTGTCATTAGACAATTATAAGTAGCTCATAGGCTTATCACGGAGGACATTAAAATATGGCATATTAGCTTGTCACTAAGGACATATAAGAATGCGGCACATTGCCTGTCACTTATTGACATAAAAATATGGCACATTGGTCTGTCACTAATGGACATAAAAATACGGCACATTGGCCTGAAACAAATCAATTAACATCAATTAGATGTTTAAGATAGATAATCATCATACTTGATGATATTAGTCACGATCTCATTGATCATATAGACTATGAGGCCTGAGTATAACTCACCACCTAGGACAGGGAACCATAAGGTTACAACTGTCTTTGTCTTAATTGACAATATAATATTGCACAAAAGCAAATCATCACTAATGGATGTTTAATTTTGGTACGTAGACACTACATCACTAATGGATGTTTAATTATGGCCCGTAGGCACTACATCACTAACGGATGTTTAGTTATGGCCCGTAGGCACTACATCACTAATGGATGTTTAGTCATGGCCCGTAGGCACTACATCACTAATGGATGTTTAGTTATTATCACTGCATTGATGATATTAGTTGGGATCAAATTTGATCACATAGGCTATATAATAGGTTAGGACATAGTCCATTTACCTAGACGGTTAGTGTGGTTCCTCAAGTCACACTACCAGGAGTATGAACATTCTTGGATGTTAACATAGGAGTATCTTAATGGTCGATTAATAGTCACGGCCGCATTGACCTTAACGACTTGGAGGCTTGAACATAGTCCACCACCTCTGGATAGAAGGATGATTCTTCCTTAACTATCATGATAGAAGGCTATTCATCCTTAACTATCATTTATAATTTGGCCAATTAATATGGACTTTTCCATTTGGCTAATCAAAACCATTAAGATCTTTTGGAATTATATAGCTGATCATAAATTTCGAGTAAAATCAAGACGATCGCTTGAAGAGGATGAGTACATATATATAATTCAAAAATATTTCATTAAATGATAATAGAAAGTACAATACTTGAAATAAATAAATAAAACTAATTGTCCATACAAGGACTAAAAGAAATAACTTGTCCACGCAGGGACTAAAGAAATAACAATGTCCACGTATGGACTAAACATAATAAAAGAAAAGACTTCACTCGTCCTTCTTTCCCTTAACCAACTTGGAGAGCTCCTTGAAGAACTTATTCGTCTTCTTCTCCGTCTTCTCCACTTGTTGCTGCATTTCTTTCATTCGTTCTAAGGCCTCGTTAATGGCCTCGAGTTGCGGCGGAGGTTGTGGTTGTGGCATCATAGGATACTGGTACCCATAAGTTGGATATCTAGTAGGTGGATAAGAAGATGGGAAAGGAGACGGGTAAAGTGCGTTATGCATGACCGCTTGCATATAAGGGTCATGCGAAAGTGCTTGATAGTCTACTTGCGTAGATGGGTTAAAAGGATCATATCAAGATATATTCGGATATGTAGGAATAGGGTTATTAAAACCCGATGCTGGTGGTTGAACCACTGGTGGTGGTGTCGGTTCCACCACAGGTGAAGCATTGGAGGGTCCACCCATTTGTGGATTCTCTTGAATGGTTGAGTAAGGTTTGGGCAAAGGTGGCAGCGATCCCGATCGTTGGCCCGCATGTACCGACATACGTGCTCCACGTTTCCTCCTTGGTGGTTCAGGTGGTGGTTGAGGTTGGTCCACCGGTTCCATGTGGACGTCTTCTTGTATAGGAGGTGGTTGAGAGTGATGGGAAGGAGTGTTGGCGAAGGTAAATTGGTTCCAATATTGGTCCCATTCATTAGGACCTTGATACGACGATCCGGCATAAGAGTTCGAATTGCTTGAGATTTCTATGGGATGCGTATGCGATCCCGACAGCGGCATCTCCGGGTCGAGTCCTGGTCATGGGGTTTGGTTGGTCCAACTGATTTTGATCGGCTGGAGGTGTATTTAAATATTGGTTTGGATTAAGCTCATCATGGTAAGAATGATGAGAGTGATGGGAATGGTGAGAGTGGTGCGAATGGTACGAGTGGTAAGAACTTTGAGTGTGGGTAGGCGAATGTTGGGCAAATGGCCATGAATCCCCCGAATCCTCATATAGGTTCGGGTGATGGGGATGAGAAGGGATATGTCCTGAGGGTCCTCCCCTCATTGGTCCTTTTACCTCTTCCTCTTACTCTTGGCTGCATTTTCCTGTTAAAAATCAAATTTAAAACAATAATAATACCTTAATAATGAGATAGTAATCCTAGGTCAAAGCCTAGACTCGAAAGTCTAAGGAATGTGCTTGTGTAAGTTTGAGATTAAACACAAAAGGCTAGTGTTTAATTCTATCAAACCTTGGCTCTGATACCAACCAGTCACATCCCGTATTTTCAACCAAACACAGGTGGGCTCGGGTGGGGAATATCGTGACGTAAGTTGATATCATCAAAGTCAATTAAACACAGCACAACGGAAGTCTTGGAGTTAAATTACTATTACAAACCAAATGTTCAAAGTACGAAAAATAATATACAGACGGCTTGTAATGAAAGATCCACAGGCGGATCGTAAAATGTACAAAAATGTATAACAGACTTTGGGCAGATCTAAGGATTTGCAAGATCTTCTTATATCACTATCGAGCAGCTTCCAGCCTATTTCGTATCGTACCTGCATCTTAGTCTTTTGGAAATACGTCAACTTTCGCTGGTAAATACACCCAACTGACTCATTTTGAAAACATTTTAAAATTTAGATTTAAGTGCACAAGGCACAAATCTTTTATAACTTGGGAAAGTCAGCGTTGTAACCTTGTTAACAGCTTTACATGTTTGTCAATACATATGGGGCCCAGTACAGAGATCGAGACATGATTAACGTACACACCACTTATGAACCCATGAAGGAGTTATCCCCAAGTTGTGGTAAAAATAATTTAGCATTCGCATCTGTCGGGTGTATGCCTACACCCCGTGCTTTGGTCGTGGCCATTAACTAATGTAATGAGCCAAGGATAACCCCCAATGTTTAAGTTATCAAACAAAACTGATTACAACGGAATATGAGGATTTGCTAGCCACAATCCGGCATTCGATTGATCCCATTTCCGACGAAGCGGTAATAATTTACCGTAACCCAAGCCCGTATAGGGAAAATAAGTCAAGAGTATTTCCTGAGTTAGTCTTGATTAATAATGCAAGATTTAATATTCTCAGTCGTATTCAAAATGAAATAAGTGCAGATAGCATTTACTGGAAGGGTCTAGTCTGGATTATGGCATAAGCTAACCAATTAAATTGCTAACGGTCTTAATTTAAGTCATAGACTTAGACCGACTAGCTTAATGGATCAAAAACGGTACGATACGCTAGCTTAAGCGATGATCGGGTAAAATGTAGTTTAAACCCAACAAGTACTTAAGACTTGTATAATATGGGTAAACAATTAATATTCTGGAATATGAGATTAAAATGATTAGGTTAAACCCGTTTCGGTTAATTTTTGTAAACTAGTTACATATGCTTAACCGTATGCATATAAGCGATATGGGGTAACCGGATGAGTCATGAACAAGTTATAATGTCATTATACTTTAAATAAGTTACAATATCAGTAGGATATCAACTTATATGCCCGAAAAGGTTTTGAAACGAAATTATGCCTCATAAGGGCGTTTTGGTAATTATATGTCGTATAAAAGGAACTTGCATGTATTCTGATGTTATGATCACAAACATTCTGGAAAAAATACTTAATTTGCGATATATTATCAGTAAGATAGCACACATAAGTGTGGTTTGTTGTTTAAGACCAAACTATGCACCGAAAGGGCATTTTGGTCATTTTAAAGTATAGTTTACGATATTATACTAAAATCAGTTTATGATCAGAATATTAACATCATAATATGTTAATCATATTAACATATCAGTAGGTAATTCATTTGCAAGTTCATTGTTGATTAAAACCTTGTTTTATGTAAAAAGGGCATTTTAGTCAAATTTGACATTTTACGGAACTTGTGCATCAACTCAGATTATGATTATGATCATGTAATATAACCTCAGAGGGTTATGCTACATTGCATTAAGATCATAATGTGACCTTAATTCAGAAGTTAACCAATCTAAGTCGGGTCAGAATCGAAAGTCAAAGCAGAAGTCCAACTTCGCGACTTTCGGTTGCGAACCGACTCTAGGACTGAAAATGACGGATCGAACATGTTCCCACATGATCTAATAATTATTACCAACTTATTTAAGTGTCAAAAACAAGTTTATAACACATATAAACTCATATTATAATATTTATGAAATCTGACTCGTTTGACTTTTTAAAACATAAACTTTGACCCGTCAATTGGCCTAGTAAATGTGATCTTTAGGAGGTGCCCCTTTAAGGGGTTAATACCTTCCTAATTACGATCACTTAGCCATGTTCATTTCGGACATGGCTGGACCATAATGGTCTTAACCGAAAGTCAATGCATTTGTCGAAAATGCTTGACTTTTGGCTACTAAAAGCCTATAAAAAGAAAAGACCAGAGATGGAGCACTTACAAGTGATCTAAGGGAAACTTAGAACTCAAAGGGAAGCTCCCAAATGGTCAAGAATGTAACATCCGTCAAAAAACGGATTTACTAAACCCGCTCCGTTTAATAACCGAACAATCAGTTAAAAATTTCGTGGCATATTTAAGGCCCAAAATAATTTTAAACGATACATAATTAATAATTATATTGGAATATATAATTTATTTTTGAAAAACTTTTAAAAATAATGAAATAAAAATGAAAGGTTGTAGCCGGGTTTCGAACCCGGGTCAGTCAGCCAGACTTTCAACAAACGACTTAACACTTAACCATCCAACCACTGCGCCACTTGTATTTCTTGTTAATTATTGGAGACAATTAATTCATATCATGAATCTCAAATTCAAAAACCGGAGCGCCTAATTGCAGTCGTCGGAAATCCCGACTATCTCGCCAAGTTTGGACGGTTACTTCCGTTTTAACGTAAACTTTAATCTCATCATCAGTTATAACCGACGCCTGAGTCCGCGACACAAGTTATAACCGCCGGAAAACATAATGACCGACGAATCAAGACGGAAATCAGACCAAATTCATCGATGTCCTGCCTTATAAATACCCCCTCTAACCTCTGTTAGCTTTTTCGCTCACAATCACACATTTTCCCGACGTAATTCCACTCGCCGGAAATTTCTATAACTCGCCGGAAAAACCGACCCTTTCACTTCTGAGCCTTACTGAACACCCAGAACTCGTACCGAAGCCACTCACATCCATCTCAAGCTTGCTGAAGACTCTCTGCCGCAAGACACACGTCGCCGGAATAGTCTGCTGACATCGGAGTTCCGCCGGAGAAACAGAGGAGTCCAGTTTCGGTATATCTAACACTTAATCTTTCATTCTTTTTATTTATCTCACCTGTAATTAACTGAAACACACTAAAGAACATGATTAAAATCGTTGAACCAGTCAGTCACCATTTCTGGTTAAGATTAATGAAGAAGACGAAGTTTTGGTAGTAAATTAGTTTAATTTAAATCAAGATATAACTCGGGTTAGACACACAGTCCATCGGTGGACTGTGTGCACATTAAACACGCTTACGTCTCAAGTTCGATACATGTCCCACGCATACTCGCTTTAATAAAAATGTTCCTTTTTATTACTGAACCGGATTCATTTTCGCATAGATGTTAAATTTAATAAAAACCGGAATAATAACCAAGATAGACACACAGTCCAGTGGTGGACTGTGTGAATGTTTAATCACAGGTCACGAGTTCGAGTCCGGACTACCGCACCGGTCCGGACAATTATCCAACTTTTTATATAAGGCAGAAACGAAATAAGGTAGTTTGTATATAAGTATAATAAAAATCAGTTTATTTAACAAGTTAGACACACAGTCCAGTGGTGGACTGTTTGTTAACCCAACCCACAGGTCCCGGGTTCGAGACCTGTGGAGAGCACCGGTTCGACGTATTAAATCGTTTTTAAAAATAAATGATTTTCAGTTTAATTCAGTTAGTATATAAATATAATCAAAAACAGAAATATTTCGGGTTAGACACGTAGCTCAGTTGGTAGAGCTGCGTGCACCCGAACGGGAGGCCTCGGGTTCAAGCCTCACCCGGCGCAAACAATTTCACAGCCTGACCGGTCAACAAGTCAACAAGTCAATGGTCAACTGTCCCAAAAAGTCAACTTTTTTTATTATTTTTATTTATTTATTTTATTTAAAAATCAATTAAAAATACTTAAAAAATAACATTTTTAAGGTTAGAAAATAGCCTTAAACTCACAAAAATACACCCAACAATTCTACTAAAATGGATTAATAAAATCCGTTTACTTACCGAACCATTATGCCAATATCTAGGTTAATTTCACTCGTGGTTAAAACCATTTCGTGCGCATTCAACATCAACCGAACGCACCCAATGTGAGTGAATCTTACAACTCCCCTTTTTTTAATTACACGTTTTGGGGTGTGTCATGTGTCACGAAATTAACTCGTTTATTTAAACTGGTGCCATACCATATTGTGATCTAAACTTAGATTGTATACATGGTTTGTAGTTATGTATTTCATATTGTCAATTTATATGCAATTCATTCATTAGGCCCATCAGTTCCTCGTGTGAGACGAGTTGAGCAACGCGTGCCTCAAAACAAATCCATTATTGTTCGTGTGTGTATTATTTAGTTTATATTGTTTGTAGATACGTATTTCATATTGTCAAGTTTATGCAATTCATTCATTAGGCCCATCAGTTCCTCGTGAGAGACGAGTTGAGCAATGCGTGCCTCAAAACGATCCATTATTGTTCATGTGTGTATTATTTAATATTAAATTGATTGGTGAATAAGTTTACATCTATTTTTACTCAATTGTGGTTGTGCACTTTATTTTATAATCAATTAAATAAACTTGTTCAAATGTTTTCCATAGGATTCACTCGCCAACTTTTTGTTGATCCAAAAACCCTTTTTACACATGATACAGGTGAACAGGATGAAGCAAGGAAAACATAGGAAATGCCTTAGAAGAAAACAATGAAGCCTGGATTGATGTTAGGACATGATGTAATAATGATTGTATAATTCCCTTTAAAATTGTATTCATGAATATGAAACGTTATAATAAATGTCATGAGCTTTGATGATAACCCAATCATGCCCCGATCACCTTTTCCGCTGCGGGTCGGGGTGTGACAGATTGGTATCAGAGCCATGACTATAGGGATATAGGATAGGTTATTAGACCCTTAGAGCCTATACTATAGTTTGCCTAAATTTTAATTGTTTAGGTGGTTACATACAAACTTATGATATTTATTTGTTTCATATTTGTTTATACTTATAGTCAAACATACATACTTACATACACATTCATCATACATATTTCAATGTTCATACTTTTGTTATTCAAAGATTTTGTTGCAATTTTCAAATCTCATCAAAGTAAGTTCTGCGACGGGCATGTAGTAACTGGAAGGGTACAAGTACCGGTAGTCGGAACGTCCTGTCTAGGTTGGCATTCGTATAAATCCAATATAACGGACCAGTTTGCCTACCTGGGGACTAACGATGAGAGTACGAAGGACCTATTAGGCCAAAGCATGCCACACCAACGTCGTTCGAACTAACCCACTTTGAGGTGTCACCGTGTCTACACCTGGACACATTCCGAATACCATACGTTATATACATATTTCTCGATTTTCTCCTGGTTTTAGTGTACGTAACCAGGCTAACACATGCGAACCATATGAAAAACCCGGTATTCATAGGGGCCCACATGATTACGAAGGTGAAGTATGGCGGCATGCAGGGCCTAATGACGAGCAAAGCCCAAGACATCCTATGGATGTAGTAGATTTATTTTTCTATTTATTTTATGAATGTTCATGTCACACCCCGACCCGCAGCGGAAAAGGTGATCGGGGCATGATTGGGTTATCATCAAAGCTCATGACATTTATTAAGCGTTTCATATTCATTAATACAAATTAAATGGAAATTTACAATGATTGCTACAACATAATCTAACTAACAATCTAACTTCTTTGTTCTCTTCTAAGGCATATCCTATGTTATCCTTGCTTCAACCTGTTCACCTGTATCATGTGTAAAAAAGGTTTTTGGATCAACATAATGTTGGCGAGTGAATCCTATGGAAAACATTTTAACAATTTATTTAAATTGATTATGAAATATGTGCACAACCAAACATGAGTAAAATTAGATGTAACTTGATCAATAATCATAAGATGTTAACTGAAACACTCATGAACAATAATGGAACAATTAAAGGCACGCGATGCTCAACTCGTCTCTCACGAGGAACTGAGGGGCCTGATGAATGAATTGCATAAACATGATAATATGAATAACACATCTACAAACAATATAAACTCAATGATACACACATGAACAATAATGAAATTGATATGAAGCACGCGATGTTCTACTCGTCTCCCACGAGGAACTGATGGGCTTAATGTATGAGTTTCATATGACTTGACAAATGGCAATAAGTAAATCACAACAATAAAAAAACAATCTAAGTTTAAGTCATGATGTGGTATGGCACAAGTTTAAATAAATAAATTAATTAATTTCATAACACATGACACACCCCAAAACGTGTAATTTAAAAGGGGGAATTGTAAGATTCACTCACAGTGGGTGCGTTCGGTTGATGACGTTGAATGCACGCGAAGTGGTTTTAACCACGAGTGAGATTTAACCTAGATAAATCGCATTATGGTTTGGTAAGTAAACGGATTTTATTAAACTATTTTAGTAGAATTGTTGGGTGTATTTTTGTGAGTTTGAGGCTATTTTCTAATCTTAAAAATGTTATTTTTAAGTATTTATAATTGATTTTTAATTAAAATAATTAAATAAAAATAATAAAAAAATTTATTTTATTTTTGCTACAGTGACTTTGACCGGTTGACTTTGACTGGCGTTGACCGGTTCGGAAAGCATATTATTGTGCGCTGGGTGAGGCTCGAACCCAAGACCTCCCGTACGCGTGCACGCAGCTCTACCAACTGAGCTACGTGTCTAACCCGTTATATATCCGATTTTAATTTCATATATACATTAATTAGAATTAACAGAAAATCATTTTTATTTTAAAAACAGTTTAAGCGGACCGGTCTTGCACTCCACAGGTCTCGAACTCGGGACCTGTGGTTTAATCTAACACACAGTCCACCGCTGGACTGTGTGTTCTACATGTTATATAACTCTATTTTTATTATACTTAAATACTAATTAGTTATTTCCTTTTCTACCTTAATTAAAAAGAGGAGATAATTGTCCGAGTCGGTGCTGAGGACCGGACTCGAACTCGTGACCTGTGATATAAACAAACACACAGTCCACCGCTGGACTGTGTGTCTAACTTGGTTATTATTCCGGTTATTAATATACTTAACATATATCTAAGGCGACTCCGGTTCAGTAAACAAAAAAAATGGATTTTATTAAGGCAGCGTGTGTGAGACGGGATTCGAACTTGAGACGTTTTGCGTTTTATATGTGCACACAGTCCACCGCTGGACTGTGTGTCTAACCCGATTAATTTCATGATTTTAATTATACTTATAATATAACGAGTACATCGTCTTCTTCATCAAAGTTGAACCAGAATTCGGAAATCGACTGGTTCAAAGTTTTTATCGGTTTAATAGTGTGTTACAGTCGATTAAGGTAAGATAAAAGTGAAACGGAAAAGAAACTGGGCGGAGAGGTATACCGACTGGATCCTCTGTTTTCCGGCAGAACTCCGGCGACAGGATTCAACTCCGGCGTCAGATGTCTTGCAGCAGCAAGTCTCCGAAAAGCTTGGAAAGAGTATGGGTATCTCCGGGATAAGCTTCAGGGGCTCAGTGAGGTTCAGAAATAAGAAAGTCGGTTTTCCGGTGATGAGCAGGGAAATTTCCGGCGAGTGGAATTACGCCGAGAAAAGGTGTGATTTTTGAGCGAAAGTGTTTGTCGTCGGTTGTGGGTCAATTTATAGGAGAAAAACGAGATGTATTTGGTCTGATTTCGGACTGTGTTCGTTATTTAAATTTTCCGGCGGTTTTGAAAAGTGTCGCGGACTTCAAACATCGGTTATAACCGATGTCTGGTTAATGGTTTACGTTATAACGTAAATTTGTAGTTAAGACTCGCGAGAATTCCGGGATTCCGACGAATGAACCGTTTGGGCGCCGGTTTTGAATTTGTAACGACACTTTATCAATTAAATGATTTTATTATACAAAAAACAAAGTCCGCGGCGCAGTGGTTTATGTGTGTGAGTTAAGTTTGCTGAACTGACTCGGTACAGACCCGGGTTCGAAACCCGGCAGAGGTAATATATTTTTATTTTGCGATTTTTGACTGTTTTTCAAAAACTAAATATATATTCCTGTATAATAATTGATTACGGATCGTTTAAAAATATTTTGGGCATTTAGTTCGCAACGAAAATTTTGACTGACTGTTCGGTTGATAAACGGAGCGGGTTTGGTAAATCCGTTTTTGACGGATGTTACAGTATCCCCTGCTTTTTAGAAATTTCGTCCCGAAATTTAAATAATGATATATTTTGACTAAAAGGATGATGATGTTTTGTTTGACAATTGTATGCTTAGCAAAATAAAGGCTTAAGTTTTTTTTTTTTTTTGTTCGAGGCGGTAACGTTCCTTGTAAGGGTTAAGTACCCTATTCAGGAATCGCTTTTTGTTGCCTACTGTATGAATATTGATAAACAGGAATGATTCGCTAAAAATGATATCATGCATAAGAGTTTAGGTACGTTTGGGAAAATATGGTTATATCCTAAAGCAAAACTTCTAACACTACAATCTACATGGAACATTAATAAAAACGCAACATCTGATATTTGAACATAAGTAAGCACAACAGCTAATATTCAAACATGAATGAACACATCAGCAAATATATGAACATGAATAAACACATCAGCAAATATTTGATCATGAATAAACACAACAGCAGATATTTGAACATAAGTAAACACAACAGCTAATATCCGAACATGAATAAACACATCAGCAAATATTTGAACATGAATAAACACATCAGCAAATATTTGAACATGAATAAACACATCAGCAAATATTTGAATCCACATTCTGATAGCATATATGTTTGAATGATGGAAGTTCCTCTCTCGTTTGTTATGACGGAGAGGTTAGTTTATGTAGAAATGGAACACAATCCAATCTCTTTAAATAACATGATGATATCAATGTAACACAAATTCCAACCAAGGCAATACTAAATCCTACATGGAACTTCTCATAACCGCCTGATAATGCCTCTGATCCTTTGGCAAGAATACTTATATATAGGAAGTACCAGCGGCGTATCCACCATATTCTTGCCAAATTTTCATTAGTTTAATCCACAAGTTATGATTGGTTACCAAGAACTAATAAATCCTACATAGAACTTCTCATAACCGTCCGATAATGCCTCTGATCCTTTGACAAGAATACTTATATATAGGAAGTACCAGCGGCGTATCCACCATATTCTTGTCAAATTTTCATTGGTTTTATCAGTGAATTATGATTAGTCCTATAACTCTACAATCAATACAACAAACATAAAATACTGAAATGAAATATATCTGTGTGATCAAGGCTCAATCGAACGGAGCCGATCGTATTGCATGTACTGAAAATGAAATGGATGTGCGCTCAAGGCTCAATCAAACGGAGCCGAACGTATTGAATGTACTGAAATTGAAATTGTGTGCTCAAGGCTCAATCAAACGGAGCCGAGCGTATTGCATGTACTGAATATGAATAACTTAACCACACAAACAGCCTATGCATGGAACCTCTCATAACCACCTGATAATGCCTCCGATCATTTGACAAGAATACTTATATATAGGAAGTACCATCGGCGTATCCACCATATCCTTGTCAAATTTTCATTGACTTTATCCGTAAGTTATGGTTAGTTCGATGCGACTCTACTACAAACACCACAACCACAAGATACTGATAATGAAATTGTCTGTGCGCTCAAGGCTCAATCAAACGGAGCCGAACGTATTGAATGAAATTGTATGTGCGCTCAAGGCTCAATCAAACGGAGCCGAACGTATTGAATGTACTGAAATTGAACAACTTAATCTAAACAACCATCACACAATCAGCCTATGCATGGAACCTCTCATAACCGCCTGATAATGCCTCCGATCATTTGACAAGAATACTTATATATAGGAAGTACCATCGGCGTATCCACCATATCCTTGTCAAATTTTCGTTGACTTTATCCGCAAGTTATGGTTAGTTCGATGCGACTCTACTACAAACACCACAACCACAAGATATTGATAATGAAATTGTCTGTGCGCTCAAGGCTCAATCAAACGGAGCCGAACGTATTGCATGAACTGGAAATGTAAATTGAAATGTGCGCTCAAGGCTCAATCAAACGGAGCCGAACGTATTGCATGAACTGGAAATGTAAATTGAAATGTGCGCTCAAGGCTCAATCAAACGGAGCCGAACGTATTGCATGTATTGAAATGTAAAATGAAATAACCGATCAAGGCTCAAACAAACGGAGCCGATCGTGCGGGCACGCCCTGATCTACCCATAATAAAATGGGGATCAAACTCAACCTCGATGGATGGGGAGCTACGGCCTCGGCAAAAGCATATACTGAAAACAATATATAATATATAATATCCAATAATTTCTCTAACAGTCTACACATGTGATAAAGAAAAACATAAGACTAAACAATAGGAGTTGAATCTGGATCTTCGGCGAAGAGGACTAGCTGAGTATCTTCGTTTGGGCCGTCATTATCTTCGACAGGATTGGCGTTGATATTGAAGACTCTTCCTCTTGCTGGTGGCATAGTGGTTGGGTTTTCTTGGTTTACTTGGTTAACTGGGTTTGATTGGGCTTGAGTGTTGATAACGTTAACAATTGAGGGCATGTGTTTCTAAGGTGGGTAGGGTCGCCACAATTGAAACAGGCTCGCGCATATGGGAACATGGGGTATTGGGGTTGTGATAAGTTTGGGCCATGTTTTGAGTAGGGGAAAAGGTTTGGTCTTGAAAGGTGCGACAAACATTGCTCAAATGACCATAGCGTCCACAAGTTGTACATAGCCGGCAAGGTAAAGTAAGGGGATGGTGATAAAAACAGTTGTTGCATCGAGGGTGAGGTCCAAGATATGGTTTCTTATTTGGTAAGCTGAGTTGGGTGCCACTTGGGTGATTGGGATAGCTCGGATGGGTATTGGCATGAAAAACTGGTTGATTACTTTGGGTAGCAGCGAAAAGTCGCCCGACTCTTCTTCTCTTAGGATTGGGTTGAGAAGGTGATTCGGGTTGAGTGGAGTCGGAGGTTTCAGTCGATTCTTTATCCTTCTTCTTCTCCTCCTTGAAGTCTTTGTTTCGGATTCGGTTCTCGGTGAGCTCTGTTGCTAGCTCCATTGCTGCTTCCAAAGTTGCAGGCTTGGTACTTATTACAGGGTCTTGAATCTTTGACGAAGACCACGAATGTAGTGCTCTATCAAACGGTAGAGGGGAGTAAACATGTTGGGAACCATTTGATGTAATTCGAGGAATCTTTTGTTGTAGGTGATGTGGTCTCCTTCCATTTGCTTCAATGAATAAAATTCATCTTCTAGCTTCTTGATTTCACTCCTTGGGCAAAATCGTTTGGTCATGATTTCCTTCAATTCGTTCCAAGTTAAGGACATAGCATCTTCAACACCTCGTTTGGCCTTCTCTGTGTTCCACCAAGTAAGTGCTATCCCATATAGTCGACCGGTAGCATAACGCACTTTGCGATCATCAGGGCAATCGCAATTTAGAAAAGTATTCTCCATTTCTTCAAACCAATGGAGGAGAGCGGTGACGCCTTCAGTCCCTTTGTATTTCGGAGGGTCGCATGATTTGAAATGCTTGTAGGTGCATTTAGTGGTATTTGGGGGAGAGTTGAAAATGTTTTGGTTTGCTTGATTGACGGGATTATCGGTGAGTGCCTGTTGAACTTGGATTACAATGTTGGGTATTACGGCAGCCATTTGTTGAGCGATTAAGGCAGCCATGCGTTCGCGGGCTTTTCTTGCTCTCGTCTTCCTACGGCGAGGTTAGAAGACATCTACAATGAATACCTGACAAGAGTATGAGTTGGATGCTTTTGGGATCATGGGTCGCATTCAGGAATGTACATTCATAAAATAATTATAGAAAAATACTACATCCATAGGATGTCTTGGGCTTTGCTCGCTGTTAGGCCCGTCATGCCGCCATACTTTACCTGTGTAATCATGTGGGCCCCCATGAATACCGGTTTTTCATATGGTTCGCACGGTTTCTGCCTGGTTGTGTACACAAAAACCCGGAGAAAATCGAGAAATATGTATACAACGTGTGATGTTCGGAATGTGTCCAGGTGTAGACACGATGACACCTCAAAGTAGGGTTAGTTCGAACGACGTTTGGTGTGGCATGCTTTGGCCTAATAGGTCCTTCGTACTCTCATCGTTGGTCCCCAGGTAGGCAAACTGGTCCGTTATATTGGATTTATACGAATGCCAGCCTAGACAGGACGTTCCGACTACCGGTACTTGTACCCTTCCAGTTACTACATGCCCGTCGCAGAACTTACTTTGATGAGATTTGAAAATTGCACAAAATCTTTGGATAATGAGAATATGAAAATAAATTGAATTCATGAACATCGATATGTGTATAATGAATATGTATATATGTATAATGAATATGTATACAAGCATTTATGTTTGACTGAAATGTAAACAAATATGAAACAAATAAATATCACAAGTTTGTATGTAACCACCTAATCAATTTAAAATTTAGGCAGACTATAGTATAGGCTCTAAGGGTCTAATAACCTATCCTATATCCCTATAGTCATGGCTCTGATACCAATCTGTCACACCCCGACCCGCAGCGGAAAAGGTGATCGGGGCATGATTGGGTTATCATCAAAGCTCATGACATTTATTAAGCGTTTCATATTCATTAATACAAATTAAATGGAAATTTACAATGATTGCTACAACATAATCTAACTAACAATCTAACTTCTTTGTTCTCTTCTAAGGCATATCCTATGTTATCCTTGCTTCAACCTGTTCACCTGTATCATGTGTAAAAAAGGTTTTTGGATCAACATAATGTTGGCGAGTGAATCCTATGGAAAACATTTTAACAATTTATTTAAATTGATTATGAAATATGTGCACAACCAAACATGAGTAAAATTAGATGTAACTTGATCAATAATCATAAGATGTTAACTGAAACACTCATGAACAATAATGGAACAATTAAAGGCACGCGATGCTCAACTCGTCTCTCACGAGGAACTGAGGGGCCTGATGAATGAATTGCATAAACATGATAATATGAATAACACATCTACAAACAATATAAACTCAATGATACACACATGAACAATAATGAAATTGATATGAAGCACGCGATGTTCTACTCGTCTCCCACGAGGAACTGATGGGCTTAATGTATGAGTTTCATATGACTTGACAAATGGCAATAAGTAAATCACAACAATAAAAAAACAATCTAAGTTTAAGTCATGATGTGGTATGGCACAAGTTTAAATAAATAAATTAATTAATTTCATAACACATGACACACCCCAAAACGTGTAATTTAAAAGGGGGAATTGTAAGATTCACTCACAGTGGGTGCGTTCGGTTGATGACGTTGAATGCACGCGAAGTGGTTTTAACCACGAGTGAGATTTAACCTAGATAAATCGCATTATGGTTTGGTAAGTAAACGGATTTTATTAAACTATTTTAGTAGAATTGTTGGGTGTATTTTTGTGAGTTTGAGGCTATTTTCTAATCTTAAAAATGTTATTTTTAAGTATTTATAATTGATTTTTAATTAAAATAATTAAATAAAAATAATAAAAAAATTTATTTTATTTTTGCTACAGTGACTTTGACCGGTTGACTTTGACTGGCGTTGACCGGTTCGGAAAGCATATTATTGTGCGCTGTGTGAGGCTCGAACCCGAGACCTCCCGTACGCGTGCACGCAGCTCTACCAACTGAGCTACGTGTCTAACCCGTTATATATCCGATTTTAATTTCATATATACATTAATTAGAATTAACAGAAAATCATTTTTATTTTAAAAACAGTTTAAGCGGACCGGTCTTGCACTCCACAGGTCTCGAACTCGGGACCTGTGGTTTAATCTAACACACAGTCCACCGCTGGACTGTGTGTTCTACATGTTATATAACTCTATTTTTATTATGCTTAAATACTAATTAGTTATTTCCTTTTCTGCCTTAATTAAAAAGAGGAGATAATTGTCCGAGTCGGTGCTGAGGACCGGACTCGAACTCGTGACCTGTGATATAAACAAACACACAGTCCACCGCTGGACTGTGTGTCTAACTTGGTTATTATTCCGGTTATTAATATACTTAACATATATCTAAGGCGACTCCGGTTCAGTAAACAAAAAAAATGGATTTTATTAAGGCAGCGTGTGTGAGACGGGATTTGAACTTGAGACGTTTTGCGTTTTATATGTGCACACAGTCCACCGCTGGACTGTGTGTCTAACCCGATTAATTTCATGATTTTAATTATACTTATAATATAACGAGTACATCGTCTTCTTCATCAAAGTTGAACCAGAATTCGGAAATCGACTGGTTCAAAGTTTTTATCGGTTTAATAGTGTGTTACAGTCGATTAAGGTAAGATAAAAGTGAAACGGAAAAGAAACTGGGCGGAGAGGTATACCGACTGGATCCTCTGTTTTCCGGCAGAACTCCGGCGACAGGATTCAACTCCGGCGTCAGATGTCTTGCAGCAGCAAGTCTCCGAAAAGCTTGGAAAGAGTATGGGTATCTCCGGGATAAGCTTCAGGGGCTCAGTGAGGTTCAGAAATAAGAAAGTCGGTTTTTCGGCGATGAGCAGGGAAATTTCCGGCGAGTGGAATTACGCCGAGAAAATGTGTGATTTTTGAGCGAAAGTGTTTGTCGTCGGTTGTGGGTCAATTTATAGGAGAAAAACGAGATGTATTTGGTCTGATTTCGGACTGTGTTGTTATTTAATTTTCTGGCGGTTTTGAAAAGTGTCGCGGACTTCAAACATCGGTTATAACCGATGTCTGGTTAATGGTTTACGTTATAACGTAAATTTGTAGTTAAGACTCGCGAGAATTCCGGGATTCCGACGACTGAACCGTTTGGGCGCCGGTTTTGAATTTGTAACGACACTTTATCAATTAAATGATTTTATTATACAACAAACAAAGTCCGCGGCGCAGTGGTTTATGTGTGTGAGTTAAGTTTGCTGAACTGACTCGGTACAGACCCGGGTTCGAAACCCGGCAGAGGTAATATATTTTTATTTTGCGATTTTTGACTGTTTTTCAAAAACTAAATATATATTCCCGTATAATAATTGATTACGGATCGTTTAAAAATATTTTGGGCATTTAATTCGCAACGAAAATTTTGACTGACTGTTCGGTTGATAAACGGAGCGGGTTTGGTAAATCCGTTTTTGACGGATGTTACAGTTCATTCCTAAATACGACCCATGATCCCAAAAACATCCAACTCATTACTCATGATGCGTATTCCTTGTAGATGTCTTCTAGCCTCGCCCGTAGGAAGATGAGAGCAGGAAAAGCCCGCGAGCGTATGGCTGCCCTAATCGCTCAACAAATGGCTGCCGTAATACCCAACATTGTAATCCAAGTCCAACAAGCACTTACCGCTAATCCTGTCAATCAAGAAGATCAACACGTTATCAACCCTCCCCCAAATACCACTAAATGCACCTACAAGCATTTCAAATCATGCGACCCTCCAAAATACAAAGGGACTGAAGGGTCACTGCTCTCCTCCATTGGTTTGAAGAAATGGAGAACACTTTTCTAAATTGCGATTTCCCCGATGATCGCAAAGTGCGATATGCTACCGGTCGATTATATGGGATAGCACTTACTTGGTGGAATACAGAGAAGGCCAAACGAGGCGTTGACGATGCTATGACTTTAACTTGGGATGAATTGAAGGAAATCATGACCATACGATTTTGCCCAAGGAGCGCAATCAAGAAATTAGAAGATGAGTTTTATTCGTTGAAGCAAAAGGAAGAAGATCACACCACATACAACAAAAGATTCCTCGAGTTACATCAAATGGTTCCCAATTTGTTCACTCCCCTCTACCGTTTGATCGAGCACTACATTCGAGGTCTTCCGTCAAAGATTCAAGACTCTGTAATAAGTACCACGCCTGCAACTTTGGAAGCAGCAATGGAGCTAGCAACAGAACTCACCGAGAACCGAATCCGGAACAAAGACTTCAAGGAGGAGAAGAAGAAGGATAAGGCTTCGACTGAAACTTCAAACTCCACCCAAACCGAATCCCCTTCTCAACCCACTTTTAAGAGAAAAAGAGACGGGCAACTTTTCGCTACTATCCAACGTAATCAACCAGTTTTACAAGCCATACCCATCCAAGCTATCCCAATCACTCAAGTAGCACCCAACTCAACTTACCCAAATAAGAAACCATACCTTGGACCTCACCCTCGATGTAACACCTGTTTTTATCACCATCCCCTTACCTTACCTTGTCGACTATGTGCAAATTGTGGACGCTATGGTCATATGAGCAAGGTTTGCCGCACCCCTCAAAACCAAATCTCTCCCCCTACTCAAAACATGATCCAAACCTATCATCAACCTCAATACCCCATGTTCCCATATGTTCGAGCTTGTTTCAATTGTGGCGACCCTACCCACTTTAGAAGCACGTGCCCTCGATTGGTTAACATCATAAACGCTCAAGCTCAATCAAATCCAGTTAACCAAGTAAATCAAGAAAACCAAATCACTAGGCCGCCAGCAAGAGGAAGAGTTTTCAACATCAACGCCAACCCTGTTGAAGATAATGACGGCCCAAACGAAACCACCCAACTAGTCCTCTTCACCGGAAATCAAGATTCAACTCCTATCGTTTAGTTTTATGTTTTTCTTTATCACATAGAACCAATCATAACTTAAGGATAAAGCCAATGGGAATTTGACAAGAATATGGTGGATACGCCGCTGGTACTTCCTATATATAAGTATTCTTGCCAAAGGATCGGAGGCATTATCTGGCGGTTATGAGAGGTTCCATGTGTAAACTGTTTGAGTAATTATTGTTTATTATTTTCAGTACATGCAATACGATCGGCTCCGTTTGATTGAGCCTTGATCGCACAGACAGTTTTCATTTTCAGTACATGCAATACGATCGGCTCCGTTTGATTGAGCCTTGATCGCACAGACATTTTCATTTTCAGTACATGCAATACGATCTTGTGGTTGTTGTGTTTGTTGTAGAGTCACATAGAACTAATCATAACTTGCGGATAAAGTCAATGAAAATTTGACGAGAATATGGTGGATACGCCGCTGGTACTTCCTATATATAAGTATTCTTGTCAAAGGATCGGAGGCATTATCAGGCAGTTATGAGAGGTTCCATGTATAAACTGTTTGAGTGATTATTGTTTATTATTTTCAGTATATGCAATACGATCGGCTCCGTTTGATTGAGCCTTGATCGCACAGACATTTTTCATTTTCAGTATCTTGTGGTTGTTGTGTTTGTTGTAGAGTCACATAGAACTAATCATAACTTGTGGATAAAGTCAATGAAAATTTGACAAGAATATGGTGGATACGCCGCTAGTACTTCCTATATATAAGTATTCTTGTCAAAGGATCAGAGGCATTGTCAGGCGGCTATGAGAAGTTCTATGTAGGATTTAGTAGTTTCTTGGTAACTAATCATAACTTGCGGACAAAACCAACGAAAATTTGACAAGAATATGGTGGATACGCCGCCGGTACTTCCTATATATAAGTATTCTTGCCAAAGGATCAGAGGCATTATCAGGCGGTTATGAGAAGTTCCATGTAGGATTTAGTATTGTCTTGGTTGAAATTTGTGTTACATTTATATCATCTCGCCATTTAAAGAAATTGGATTGTGTTCCATTTCTACATAAACTAACCTCTCCATCATAACAAACGAGAGAGGAACTGTCACCATTCAAACATATATGCTATCAGAATGTGGATTCAAATATTGGTTGTTGTGTTATTTATGTTCTAGAGTTACATCATAGGACCAATCATAACTTACTGATAAAACCAATGAAAATTTGACAAGAATATGGTGGATACGCCGCTGGTACTTCCTATATATAAGTATTCTTGTCAAAGGATCAGAGGTATTGTTAGACGGTTATGAGAAGTTCCATGTAGGTTATAGTATTAGAAGTTTTGCTTTAGGATATAACCATATCCTTCCAAACATATCAAAACTTTTACGCATGATATCATATTTAGCGAATCAACTCTGCTTATCAATATTTTACCGTAGGCAACAAAAAGCGATTCCTGTAACAGGGTACTTAACCCTTACAAGGGACGTTGCCGCCTCAAACAAAAACTTAAAACTCTTACTCTTTTTCTAAGTATGTAACTATCAAACTAAACACCATCATTCTTTTTAGTCAAATATATCACTACTTAAATTTCGGGACGAAATTTCTAAAAAGCAGGGGATACTGTAACATCCGTCAAAAAACGGATTTACCAAACCCGCTCCGTTTAATAACCGAACAATCAGTTAAAAATTTCGTGGCATATTTAAGGCCCAAAATAATTTTAAACGATACATAATTAATAATTATATTGGAATATATAATTTATTTTTGAAAAACTGTTAAAAATAATGAAATAAAAATGAAAGGTTGTAGCCGGGTTTCGAACCCGGGTCAGTCAGCCAGACTTTCAACAAACGACTTAACACTTAACCATCTAACCACTGCGCCACTTGTATTTCTTGTTAATTATTGGAGACAATTAATTCATATCATGAATCTCAAATTCAAAAACCGCGCGCCTAATTGCAGTCGTCGGAAATCCCGACTATCTCGCCAAGTTTGGACGGTTACTTCCGTTTTAACGTAAATTTTAATCTCATCATCAGTTATAACCGACGCCTGAGTCCGCAACACAAGTTATAACCACCGGAAAACATAATGACCGACGAATCAAGACGGAAATCGGACCAAATTCATCGATGTCCTGCCTTATAAATACCCCCTCTAACCTCTGTTAGCTTTTTCGCTCACAATCACACATTTTCCCGACGTAATTCCACTCGCCGGAAATTTCTATAACTCGCCGGAAAAACCGACCCTTTCACTTCTGAGCCTTACTGAACACCCAGAACTCGTACCGAAGCCACTCACATCCATCTCAAGCTTGCTGAAGACTCTCTGCCGCAAGACACACGTCGCCGGAATAGTCTGCTGACATCGGAGTTCCGCCGGAGAAACAGAGGAGTCCAGTTTCGGTATAGCTAACACTTAATCTTTCATTCTTTTTATTTATCTCACCTGTAATTAACTGAAACACACTAAAGAACATGATTAAAATCGTTGAACCAGTCAGTCACCGTTTCTGGTTAAGATTAACGAAGAAGACGAAGTTTCGGTAGTATATAAGTTTAATTTAAATCAAGATATAACTCGGGTTAGACACACAGTCCAGCGGTGGACTGTGTGCACATTAAACACGCTTACGTCTCAAGTTCGATACATGTCCCACGCATACTCGCTTTAATAAAAATGTTCCTTTTTATTACTGAACCGGATTCATTTTCACATAGATGTTAAATTTAATAAAAACCGGAATAATAACCAAGATAGACACACAGTCCAGTGGTGGACTGTGTGAATGTTTAATCACAGGTCACGAGTTCTAGTCCGGACTACCGCACCGGTCCGGACAATTATCCAACTTTTTATATAAGGCAGAAACGAAATAAGGTAGTATGTATATAAGTATAATAAAAATCAGTTTATTTAACAAGTTAGACACACAGTCCAGCGGTGGACTGTGTGTTAACCAAACCCACAGGTCCCGGGTTCGAGACCTGTGGAGAGCACCGGTTCGACGCATTAAATCGTTTTTAAAAATAAATGATTTTCAGTTTAATTTAGTTAGTATATAAATATAATTAAAAACAGAAATATTTCGGGTTAGACACATAGCTCAGTTGGTAGAGCTGCGTGCACGCGAACGGGAGGTCTCGGGTTCGAGCCTCACCCGGCGCAAACAATTTCACAGCCTGACCGGTCAACATGTCAACAAGTCTCCGGTCAACGGTCAACTGTCCCAAAAAGTCAACTTTTTTTATTATTTTTATTTATTTATTTATTTAAAAATCAATTAAAAATACTTAAAAAATAACATTTTTAAGGTTAGAAAATAGCCTTAAACTCACAAAAATACACCCAACAATCCTACTAAAATGGATTAATAAAATCCGTTTACTTACCGAACCATTATGCCAATATCTAGGTTAATTTCACTCGTGGTTAAAACCATTTCGTGCGCATTCAACATCATCAACCGAACGCACCCAATGTGAGTGAATCTTACAACTCCCCTTTTTTTAATTACACGTTTTGGGGTGTGTCATGTGTCACGAAATTAACTCGTTTATTTAAACTGGTGCCATACCATATTGTGATCTAAATTTAGATTGTATACATGGTTTGTAGTTATGTATTTCATATTGTCAATTTATATGCAATTCATTCATTAGGCCCATCAGTTCCTCGTGTGAGACGAGTTGAGCAACGCGTGCCTCAAAACAAATCCATTATTGTTCGTGTGTGTATTATTTAGTTTATATTGTTTGTAGATGCGTATTTCATATTGTCAAGTTTATGCAATTCATTCATTAGGCCCATCAGTTCCTCGTGAGAGACGAGTTGAGCAACGCGTGCCTCAAAACGATCCATTATTGTTCATGTGTGTATTATTTAATATTAAATTGATTGGTGAATAAGTTTACATCTATTTTTACTCATGTGTGGTTGTGCACTTTATTTTATAATCAATTAAATAAACTTGTTCAAATGTTTTCCATAGGATTCACTCGCCAACTTTTTGTTGATCCAAAAACTCTTTATACACATGATACAGGTGAACAGGATGAAGCAAGGAAAACATAGGAAATGCCTTAGAAGAAAACAATGAAGCCTAGATTGATGTTAGGACATGATGTAATAATGATTGTATAATTCCCTTTAAAATTGTATTAATGAATATGAAACGTTATAATAAATGTCATGAGCTTTGATGATAACCCAATCATGCCCCGATCACCTTTTCCGCTGCGGGTCGGGGTGTGACAAAGAACTTCCAAGAGTGTAATAAGAGAAGAGAAGAGTGAATGAGCAAGGAAATGAGGTGAACTAGTGGGCTATTTATAGTGCAAGAGGGTGTGTGAAGATGAAGCCAGGTGTTAAGAGGTGTTCTAGGATCATCACAAGTGTCTAGCAAGGTGTCAAGAGCTGCAAGAGTGTGGCATTTTGTAGGAGAGGTGGCATCTTGACAGAATTTTGGGGTTTTGACAGTTTTAGTCCCTCAAGAATAGTTTTGTGGATTGTCATGAATTGTCCCTTGACTTATATCCAATGACATAATGATACAACTTGGTCTTTCCGTTCAATACAAGATGTATTGAAGAAGAGTACGAGTAACCGAACATTAACGGGTGTCACACTAGGTGTTCTTACGATTTATAAGCGTTTACTAGCTTAAATGTGAAAGATACGAATACTTATGGTTTAATGAGTTAAATCACCCAAGCTAGTAGGGTTTAAGGTTCGGTGAAGATGTGTGATACTCAAGAATGGTGAATCACAAGATATCACCTTAACCGGGAGTCGTTCGGGTTGAAAAATGACTTAGATATGCAAGGAAAATGTAATAATAAAGTCTAGGGGCCTTTGGGTTAATATTTGAAAGTTAATATGGTGTAAAAATGAAGTTCTAGTGGCCCACCGTAAGCTACGGTTGCCAGACCGTAGCTTACGGTTAGTTAAAATTTCTAACCAGAAAGTCTGGACCGTAGGCTACGGTCACGGACCGCAAGCTACTGTCAGGTTTAAAAAAATATTTTTTTTAGATTTTTGGATTCGTTTAAGGAGTTGAGTGGCTAACTCATTTGAGGTATTTTCTAAGGGCATTTACACGTGTCGGTTTATTACCGAATACGAATTTTGCGAGGTGTTACACGACCAATCCTAAGAAACTAGGAATCTCCGATGGAGCTTCGGGTACTTCCCAATTCATTATGGTTTCAATCTTGGTGGAATCTACTTGGATACCATGCTCACTTATAACATGTCCTAGAAACTGGACTTCTCTAAGCCAAAACTCCCACTTAGAGAACTTATCATAAAGCTTTTCTTGTTTTTGCAATTCTAGGATGCACCAAATGTGTTTCTCGTGATCAACTTGATTACGAGAGTAGATAAGTATGTCATCTATGAAGACAATAACAAACTTATCCAGATACGGTTTGCAGACTCTACTCATGAGATCCATGAATGTTGCAGGTGCATTTGTGAGCCCAAAAGGCATCACCAAAAGGCAGTCTTGGGAACATCCTCACTTCTAACCTTCAATTGATGATATCCTGATCTTAAGTCGATTTTAGAAAAAATAACTAGCCCCTTGGAGTTGATCGACTAAGTCATCGATCCTTGGCAGAGGATAACGATTCTTGATCATCATTTTGTTTAGTTCGCGGTAATTAATGCACATCCGAATTGAACCGTCCTTCTTAACGAAAAGGATAGGAGCTCCCTAAGGTGAGGAACTAGGCTGAATGAAGCCTTTCTCCAGAAGTTCATCTAATTGTGTTCTCAATTCCTTCATTTGTGTCGGTGCTAGCCGATACGGAGCTCTTGCAACAGGTACCGCTCCTGGTAGGATGTCAATCCTAAACTCCACTTGCCTATCTAGAGGTAGACCCGGTAATTCTTCAGGGAAAACATCGGGATATTCTGAGATGACTGGAAGGTCTTCAATCTTTGACTTTGGCCTGTTACTAGTTACTTGTGCCATGTAAATGACACAAACTTTCCCCAAACACTTGGATGCCTTAAGCAATGACACTTTGTCTGGGAACCTATAGTGTGAATCCCAAGAATGGTGAGCATTTCACAAGATGGGGGTTTTAACTTTGATGAGTTTCTTATCACAATCAATGCGGGCTTGGTTATGGGATAACCAATCCATGCCTAAGACTTCATCGAACCCCGCCAATTTCATTGGCAGAAGAGAGATAGGAATTTAATGATTCTTAATGGATATATAACATCCATCAAGAATGGAAGATGCTGTTTCTAAGGTTCCGTCAGCAAGTTCTACCTCATATGTTATGTCTAAAGTTCTTATGGGTAAGTTTAATAGTTTGCTAAACTTATGGTCTACAAATGACTTATCCGCTCCCGAATAAAAAAGAACTCTAGCATATACGTCATTGATGAGGAATCTACCTGTTATGATGTTGTTACCATTAACAGCCTCCCCGGCATTCATCTGAAAGGCACGTGCATTTCCTTTCTTAGCATCTCCAGGTTTTGCATTGTTACTCTTGGGATTCTTAGGGCAGTTTATCTTCATATGTCCTTTTTCATTACAACCGTAGCAGACGGCATCCTTAAGATCCTTGCATTCTAGGGTCTTATGCCCCTTTTTCTTGCAGATTCCACAGGGTGTAGCCTGTAGGTCAGAATTGCACTGTCCCAAGTGCCTGCGGTTTCAAGTTTTGCATGTCGGTTTCTCGCCCGACCAATCTTGGTTCTTTCTAAACCCAAATCTCCCCTTATTCTTCTTGTTTGATCTTTGGGAGTTATCATCTCTCTTCCTCTTCCTGTCAGTCTCAGTCTTGACTGACTTTTGTCTCACCAAATCTAAGATGAGAGAGAGATAGGTCAACAGCAGTCCTATAAGTAGTAGGCTGAGCAGCCTTCACCATGCCTTTAATCTCAGGCGCTAACCCATTTATGAAACGCGCAATGCGTTTGGGTTCACTAGACATTAGATAAGATACCAATCTGCCTAGGGAATTAAAGTCAGTAACATACTTCCGGCAATCCAGATTCTTCATTGTGGAGTCAGAAAATCTGACTCTATCTTCTCCACCTCATGAGGTGGGCAGTATGTTTCCTTAACAAGGTCCGCAAACTTGGACCATCCCAAGTTATACAGGTGTACCTTTCCTGTTGACTGGACCATAGCCTTCCACCATATTAGGGCATCGCCCTTAAAGGATTGGGATACAAACTTCACCACATCCTTATCAGCACAACCACTGATATCAACAATACTTTCCATTTCATCGAGCGATCTTAAGGCTTCTATAGCCCATTTTTCTCCGTTAAAGTCTCGGGGCTTGCAGGAGACAAAGTATTTATAGGTACATCCGTCTTTGGAAGAAAGGGACCTATCATGAAACTCTAGTTTCTTTGGTTCAATGCATACATTTGATGAGTGAACAGAGCTCTCCTTTCGAGCTGAAGATGGTGGAATAGATAAAGGTCTAGAGCGAGTAGCGCTCGATTCCTTAAATTTTTCCATGGCCTTTCCAACAGCTGCATCAATGCGAGCTTGGAAATCATTAGGATTGATGGCTATGTTTTCAGCATTGTCAGCATTATTATCACGGCGACTACTTTGTGCCTCATCTGAATTAGCCATCTCTGATGTTTTGGTACGAAATACTAAATTAAACATATATTAGCCATGGCATTAGTAACCATATAGGCTGTAAAGTTTGGATATATAAATCCATTGCCTATTTGAACCAGTGTGCATGGAATCACAACTGTCAAGCTTAACATTTTAAATGTGTTATCTATATTTGGCCTAGGTCTCAAAAGGACCATCAAAGGCAAATTACAATTTGGACATAGTCCATATATTATTAGACAGTGGATCATAATGTCACAACTGTCAGGCTTAATATTTTAAATAAATATTCTTCAGATACTTAGTTATAATTGGCCCAGGTCTCAAAGGGACCATCAAAAGGCTCTCTAAATTTGGATGTAGTCCATATATTATTGAACAGTGGATTATAAAGTCACAGCTATCATTGTCATATTTGACATTATAATATGGCTTGTCGGCAACTCAATTAACAATACTTAAGATGTCAAGATAGATAATCGTCGCACTGATGATATTATTCATGATCTTATTGATCATATAGACTATGAGGCTTGAGCATAGCTCACCACCTTGGATAGGGAACCATAAGGTTACAACTGTCATTGTCTTAATTGATAATATAGTATTGCTCGTAGGCAAATCAGCATTAATGGATGTTAAATCATAGCATGTAGACATTACATCACTAATGGTTGTTAATTCTTAGCCCGTAGGCACTTCATCATTAATGGATGTTATATCATAGCCTGTAGGCACTTTATCACTAAGGGATGTTAAATCATAGCCCATAGGCACTTCATCACTAATGGATGTTAATTCATAGCCCGTAGGTACTTCATCACTAATGGATGTTAATTCATAGCCCGTAAGCACTTCATCACTGATGTTGTCAAATCATAGCCCGTAGGCACTTCATCACTAATGGATGTTAATTATTATCATCGCATTGATGATATTAGCCGGGATCAAATTTGATCACATAGGCTATAAGGTTAGGATGTAGTCCATCACCTAGACGGTTAGTGTGGTTCTCAAGTCACACTGCCAGGAGTATTAACATTGCTTGAATGATAACACATAATTATCTTAATGGTTGATTATTAATAGTCAGGGTCCCAATTGACCTTAATGACTTGGAGGCTTGGACATAGTTCACCATCTCTGGATAGAAGGGATAATCTTCCTTAACTATCATGATAGAAGGGCAATTCATCCTTAACTATCTTTTATAATTTGCCAATTAATATGGACTTTGCCATTTGACTAATCAAAACCATTAAGAAGATCTTTTGGAATTATATAGCGGATCATAAATTTCGAGTTAAAATCAAGACGGTCGCTTGAAGAGGATGTAACGATTACATATATATATATATATATATATATATATATATATATATATATAATTCAAATATTTCATTAAATATCAATAGAAAATTACAATACTTGCCTTAAACAAAACACGAAGTAAATTAAACTAATTGTCCTTGTAGGGACTAAAAGAAATAACATGTCCACGTAGGCACTAAGAAAAAAATTACAGAACATAAAACAGAAGAAACTTCACTCGTCCTTCTTTCCTTTGACTAACTTAGAAAGTTTCTTGAAGAACTTATTTGTCTTCTTTTCTGTCTTCTCAGCTTGTTGTTACATTTCTTTCATCTGCTCCAAGGCCTCATTAATGGCCTCAATGGGTGGCGGTGGTTGTGGTTTAGGCATAACAGGGTACTGGTACCCAAAACTTGGGTATCCAGTAGGTGGATAAGCAGGTGGGAAAGGAGATGGGTAAAGTGCATTATGCATGACCGCTTGCATATATGGGTCATGTGATAGTGTCTGATAGTCTAAGTTCGTTGGCGTAGTCAGGTTAAAAGGATTATATTCAGACGTATCTGGATATGTATGGATAGGATTATTAAAACCCAACGGTGGTGGTTGCACCACAGGTGGTGGTGTTGGTTCCACCACATGTGAAGTATTTGAGGGTCCACCCATTTATGGGTCCTCAAGAATGGTGGGGTAGGTTTTGGGCAATGGTGGTAGCAAACTTGACCGTTGTCCCGCACGCACAGACATACGTGCTCCACATTTCTTCCTTGGTGGCTCAGGTGGTGGTTGAGGTTGCTCCACCAGTTCCATTTGGATGTCATCCTGTGTAGGAGGCGGTGTTGGAGAGTGGTACGAAGGAGTGTTAATAAAAGTAAATTGACTCCAATACTGGTCCCATTCATTAGGACCTTGGTAAGGTGACCCTACATAAGAGTTAGAGCCGCTAGAAATTTCAATGGGGTGTCAATGTGATCCTAATGGTGACATTTCTGGATCGGAGTCCTCATCCATAGTATTTGGTTGATCCAACTGATTCTGATAAGCTAGAGGTGGGTTAAAATAATGTTCTGGGTTAAATTCTTCATGGTACGAATGTGAGTGGGAATTATGGGAGTGGTGAGAGTGATGTGAATGATGGGAGTGATGAGAGTGATGTGAATGGTAAGAATTTTGAGAGTGTGGGGGCGAATATTTATGAGAGATAAAGTGTCTCGCTGGTTGCCAAGGAGATGAATCTCCTGTACTTTGACAAGAGCTTGAGTTGTGAAGTTGTGAAGGGATGCGCCCTGATGGTCCTCCCTCATTGGACCTTTTCCACTTTGTCCTATGAATCTTGGCCGCATTAATCTGTTAAAATCAAGTAAAAACAATAATAATAACTTAATAATGGAATGAGTAATCCTAGGTCAGTGCCTAGACTCGGAAGTCTAAGGAATGTGCTATTGTGTAAGTTTGAGATTAAACACAAAAGACTGGTGTTTAATTCTCTCAAATGTTGGCTCTGATACCAACATGTCACACCCCGAATTTCCAACCTAATCTTGGTGGGCCCGAGTGGGGGATATCGTGACATAAGTTTATATCATCCATAGTCAATTAACACAGCACAGCGGAAGTCTTGGAGTTTAAATACTATTACAAACCAAAATGTCCAAAGTTCAAAAATAATATACAGACGGTTTGTAACGAAGGATCCACAGGCGGATCGTAAAATATACAAAAGATGAACAACAGACTTTAGGCAGATCTAAGGATTTGCAAGATCCTCTTATATCACTACCAAGCAGCTTCCAACCTATTTCGTGTTGTACCTGCAACTTAGTCTTTTGAAAATACGTCAGCTTTCACTAGTAAATACAATTAATTGACTCGTTTTAAAAACATTTCAAAAACTGATTTAAGTGCAAAAGGCACATAAAAATCTTTTTATAACTTGGGAAAGTTAAGCTTTTAACTTTGTATACATATTCACATGTTTGTCAATACATCTGGGGCCCAGTATAGAAACCGAGACATGATTAACTGACACGCCACTTATAAACCCACGAAGGAGTTATCCCCAACTTATGGGTTAAATATATTTTAGCATTTGCATTTGTCAGGTGTATGCCTACACCCCGTGCTTTGGTCGTGGCCATTGGTAACTTAAATGAGCCGAGGATATCCAGGACAGGGTCGTTAACCCCCAATGTTTAAGTTATCAAACAAAACTGATCAAAACGGGATATGTGGATTTACTCCACAATCCGGCATTCGATTGATCCCATTCCCAACCAAGCGGTAATAATTTACCGTATCCCAAGCCCGTATAGGGAAAATAAGTTAAAAGTATTTACCTGAGCTAGTACTTGACTTTAAATGCAAAGTTTATATTAACTCAACCATTTATTCAATAGATAAGCGCATATAGCATTTACTGGAAGGCTTCTAGTTCGGAATGATGGCATAAACTATCCAATTAGAATGCTAACGGTCCTATTTAAGTCATAGACTTAGACCGGTTAGCTTAAAGGATTAAAAGACAATACGCTACATTAAGCGATAACGGATAGAATGTATTTTAAACCCAACAAATACTAAGACTTGTATAACATGGGTAAACAATTAACATTCTGGAATTTTAGATTATAATGATAAGATTAAACCCGTTTTGGTTAATTCTCGTAAACTAGTTACATAAACTTAACCGTACACATACAAGCGATATCGGGTAACCGGATGAGTCATGAATAAGTTCTATATGCCATTATACTTTAAATAAGTTGTAATATCAATAGGATATCAACTTATATGCCCATTAAAGTTTTAGAACGAAATTATACCTCATAAGGCGTTTTGATCACTATAAGACGTATAAAAGGAACTTGCATATATTCTGATGTTATGATCATAAACATTCTGGAAAAATACTTAATTATGATATATTTTTACTAAGAAATCATACATATGTGTGGTTTATGGTTTAGGACCAAACTATGCACCGAAAGGGTATTTTGGTTTTCTTATAAGTATAGTCTATGATTTAATAATAAAACTCAGTTTATGATCAGAACAATAACATCATAATATGTTAATTCTATTAACATATCAGTAGGTATTTCATTTGCAAGTTCGTTGTTGATTAAAACTTTATTTTATGTAAAAAGGACATTTTAGTCAAAGTTTAGCATTTTAGCGGAACTTGTGCATAAACTCAGATTATGATTAAGACCATGTAATATAACCTCAGAGTGTTATGCTATACTATATTATGATCATAATGTAGCCATAAATCAGCAGTAAACTAATCTAAATCGGGTTAGAATCGGATGTCAAAGCAGAAGTCAAACTTTGTGACTTCGGTTGCGAACCGACCCTAGGACTGGAATTGAAGAGTCGAACATGTTTCCACATGTTCTAATAATTATTACCAACTTGTTTAAGTGTCAAAAACATATTTATAACATATATAACCTCAGATTATAATATTTATATAATCTGACCCGTTTGACTTTCTAAAACATTAACTTTGACCTGTCCATTGACCTAGTAAACGTGATTCTTAGGAGGTGCCCTTTTAAGGGATTAATACCTACCTAGTTACGATCACTTAGCCATGTTCATCTTGAACAATGGCCAGACCATAATTGTTTTAACCGAAAGTCAAAGCATTTATCGAAAATGCTTGACTTTTGACTATTAAAAGCCTATAAACGAAAAGAGCAGAGATGGAACACTTAGAGGAAGTTTAGAACTCAAAGGGATGCTCCTAGATGACCAGGAACTTCCAAGAGTATAATAGAGAGAAGAAAAGGAAATGAGCAAGGAATAGAGTGAGCTTGGTGGGCTTATAGTGCAAGAGGGTGAATGAGGATGATGCCAGGTGTTAGAGGTATTGTAGGATCAATACAAGTGGCTAGTTAGGTGTCAAGAGCTACAAGAGGGTGGCAAATTGCAGGGTATGTGGCATCTTGGAAGAAATTTGGTATGTTGACACTTTTAGTCCCTCAATATATCATTTTGTTAAATGTCATGAATTGTCCCTTGACTTATATTCAATGACATAATGACATAACTTAGTTCTTTTCATTCAACACGTGGTGTATTGAAGAAGAGTGCGAATAACCTAACGTTAGCGTGTGTCATACTGTGGGCTTTAGTGACTTTTAAGTGGTTACTAGCTTAGAACGTGATAAATACGAATTCTTATGGTTTTATGGGTTAAAATACCTAAATTAGTAAAGTTAAAGGTTCGGTGATAAAGCGAAACACTCAAGGATGGTAAATCACGAGATATCACATTAATCGGGAGTCGTTCGGGTCGAGAGATGACTTGATTATGCAAGAGATATGAAAATAATGAAGTCCAGGGGCCTACGGGTCATTTGTTGAAAGTTGAAACAATGAAAAAAAAGAGTTTTAGACCTCGCCGTAGGCTATGGTCGCCAGACCGTAGCTTACGGTTGGTATAAACAAGAGTCAACAAGTCCTGACTGTAACTTACGGTCCTTGACTGTAGGTTACGGTTAGGTTTAGATTTTGGTCAGCAAAGCCGAACCGTAGCTTACGGTTTGGAACAGTAGCTTACGGTCCGGTGCATGAAAAAAATTGCGAATTGGACACGTTTTTAGAGAGATGAGCGACTAATTCATTTGTGGCTTCATCCGAGGATATGTACACGTGTCGGCATATTACCGGACGTGAATTTTACGAGGTGTTACACATCATCAACCTTCGATGTGTTTAAAAAGTATAGTTCAATACACAAGGTATTGGCGAATACACAAGTCTAATATAACATAAGTATGTAAAAAGGTTTGAACGGATCCGCATGGAAAAAATAGTTAACTAGATTAATGTATCATGGCATGCAATTTTACAAGTCAATCCTCTTAACATGACCACAAGACTACGGGCAGTGCATTACTCCTATAGCGCTATACATGTTAAGGGGAGGCTCATACGACGCTAATAACAAGTGAATCACATAAGAATGTTCCAAGAACATAAATCAAGTATCATGTATTTAAGCATGCATGAATGGATTGTTTGTGTTTGCATAAAGTATAAGTGTGAATGTGTAATTTTATAGGTTAAATATATTGCACTCAAAAGTGTAAAGTGAAAAAAGGGTGTTCGAGTGTACTCACAATTTTGCGAAGCTTTCCCATGATCCGTGTATTGACGAGTTGGTGAGAATAGGAGAATGAAGGTGTTAGGGTGTTTGGAGTTTATGGAATGTATGGGTTCAGAATTAAGTACAAAAGTATATGTATGCAAAAGTATATCTCGTCTAGACACTCGTTTGGACACTAAGTTTTAAAGTGTTTTCATGGTTCCTAACGTGCCCATTAGAATCACAAACGAGGAATAAAGAATACAAAGATAATATAACTTATATTCACGACGCATAATCATAATTCGATTAACATCAAGAATTCGGTTATGTTTATATTTATATTTTATATAGTATATCTAATAATAAGTCTGTCATATATTATCATAGAGTTCATGGAAGTCAAGCGTGGAGGTATGAACACGTCATTGTATGATTCACCAATGCACAAATCATGAAGGATGATTTGTATGGTCATGAATGAAAAGGAAATGTACAACTAATTACTATATCAAGTAGCCAAGTAAGCTTTAGCCCGGGTGAGCCATTCCCGACATGGAAATAGTTAACTAAGTGTTGGAGGCTAGACGAGGTTAAGTTACTTTAAGTCTAGCAAACTACTTGGGATAGCAAGGTAAAACATCAAGTGAGGTGGTGGAATGAGGTTAGGACAGCCAAGGCTTCCAATTATTCACGCCTTGCACCATAACACAAGCCTTGCCATACGAACTATGGTAGCCTTGGTTGGTTTCAACACTTGTGGGTTGTCTAAACCCTATCAAAATAGAAAGTTTAGAGGTGCCTACACCTTTTAAACTCATAATAATCCACTCCTAACAAGTCTCATAACGTAGATAGGTTCAAGAACAAGTAGGCACAAGATTCAATCAAGAAAACATAGTTTTATAAAAGTTTAACAAAGTTATCTTCCAAAAAAGAAAGTTTTGGCCTCAAATGGTGATACTCCACCCTGGTTTACCATGGTAAACCTCTGGAAAAAACTCTAGAGGTGTTCCAAGCTTTGTAGAGAAAGAATTGGTGAAGAAAGGATGAAGAAAAGTGAGATGAAGCTCACTTTAGGACTTAGAATGATTCTGTCCAAACTTGCAAATGTAACTGATTTAAGAGTGTTTTGAGAGTAGAAGAGTTGGAAAAGTGAAAGTGAGGTGATGGACGCTTGGTTTTATAATGGGGGATTAGGGTTTGGTGTTTAAGGAGCTTGAATGGTGATTGGGGAAGAGAAAGGTGGAGAGAAATGGTCAATCTGCTGAAAGGAAACAACTTTATGAGGATCGTGGACCTAGACATTACGCGTAGGTGTAAGGGGGAAGGCATCGCACGACGCGGCACCTCCTTTGTCTGACACAAGTTTGGTTTATTACAAACTAGCCCCTAAACTTCTTATTTGATAACAATTTGAGCATAAACTTTGTAAATTGACATGTTTTCAAGTATGGTAAGTATACGTAAGCATGATTCGAGTACCGAGAATGCATGGGTGAGTATTTGTACGTATAATAAGTACCGGTTTGTGAGAAAATACGTTTTTAATGATTGATCGTACGTAAAACGCGTATGTATAGAATAGGAGGTTTGCTAAGATCAAAGTCATGGATTATGAGGTTCGGAAAGAATACGGATATAAGTTTCTAAAAGTAGAATTTGACAACACTTTCCAAACAAGGAAAGTTCAGAAATGCGAAGCGCTACATTGCTAGCTTGCACAAAGCGCTTTAGATGAGTTTCATGGCCTCCTTTTGCTTGTAAATGTTTATTTAAACTTAGGGGAGATACGTTGGTTACGGGGTATGGTAGGTATGGTAGTTGGGGATGGATTCAAATCTATTATGTGTGCATAAGTTTAATTTATTGAGCTTGGGAACCCCTCGTGATGGTATTCATTTAGTAACCATTAGTATCTATTGACCACAGAACAGTTGAATAGATCATTTGAGTTTAACAGGCCTCGCTCCTAGTCAATTGTGATCCTGTGGGACTACAATTGTGTCCTACTAGTTATTCCTTACCTTGATTGGTGTCCTGGTTGGAAACTTTGTGATGGTTTGGTTACGGGCTTATGTCAACACATACATCGTTGTTCTTGTAAGGCAACGGTTTGATCATCGCGATTTTCATTTGACTATGCATGCCGATTTTTATCAAATGATTTAAAGTTTCATTCGTGCTATTCAAACTTATGAACTCACTAACGGTATGTTGACATTTTAAGAATATGTTTCAGGTTCTCACAACTTCCAGAAAAAGAATAGCATGCATCAGGATAATACCTTTTGTGGATTTGCCTTGTATTTCCTGTCTTATAAGGCCTTTAATTTGATAAACAATGACTTAGGTTTAGTATTTTAAACATGTTTTTTATTTAGGCGATGTATGCCTAAACTTAAATTATTGGGTTTGTAACTGTTAAAAGACAATTGGTATCGTTGATCATTTTAATCGCTTAGATGTATGCTAATCGGGTGAAAACCTTTTGTGGTCGCGCCTCCCATTTCCGCCTTAGGCGGGGTGTGACATAACAACAAGTTGAACACAATTACTAACACAAACCCTAGGCTTATAGATGATCACGGGTGATTTAGTCTTGCATCCTTGGTGATTGATATTGATTCTTCAAGTTTTCGGGTTTGATCTCTAGTTTCAGATGATGAATAGAAGCTTTTCAATCACCCACAATCCTCTAAGTTGCCACCTAGCCTCTAGGTCTAGTCCCTCCTAGGTTTCAAGTCATCACTGGCTTAAATAAGGAAAAAAAATAGGGTTTTACGTCGACAGTACGACTCGTGACGTTTTAAGTGAGTGTAACACGTAATTAGATCATTATTAAGTTAATGCATTGTGGGAAAAGTGGATGTTTTTATGAGGGTTTGTGAATCTAATGTTGCGCTGAGGTGAGAGTTTGTGGAGTTTGCACATTGTGGGTGCTCTTAGTGTTACATATATGTAACACTATGGATGAGATGGCTTGAGCAAAAACAATTAAGGGAAGTGGCGGGACTACAAATATGTAACTCTATATGAAACTGAAACCAGTTCTTCGTCGCTCAGATCTTCTTGCTTAAGATTATGAGTTCTTCATTATTACTATAAATCAAGATCCATAATTATAGTTATATGTGCAATGAAATTAAAACAAGATCCATACTGCATGAGGCTACACCACTAGGACACTAACAATATAACGTGCAAAAAACATGAAGCCATCATCTTCTTCACGCATACAATAAGTAGTCGGGAGATTTGGTTCTTTGAAATCGTTACATTTTAATATCGCATAGAAATGTAAAGCATTTATGGAACATGATTATTGCCTTGTTTGCGCTGGCAACAACTCAATATTCTAGTGTTGGCCAATGGTGGGTTTCAGGAGTTCGTCGGAAAGTCGTATGTGAACATAAACGAAGAGGAAGAAGAGGCATAATCTTTTGTATCAGGAGTGGATGTTGTGAACAGAAAGGCAGTGGGTGGATGATGTTATTTCTTTCAAATAAAAATAATAATGAATCAATACATTTTGATTGGCTTTAACGAAGAATCAAAAACCGAAGCAAACAAATGTTGGCCAAATTCTTGTTGCCGGACTCCAAAACCCTCCAAAAATCTTACAGGTAGTTTTTCAACACCACTAGGATTGATTAAGGTGTTCCAATGTTGAGATCAAATAAAGAAGATGGAAAAGAAGAATGATGGGTGATCAATTAAGGTGTTCAGTGTTGAGATTGATTAAGGCATTCCATACTCCTCAAAAAAAATCTTCTTGACTTAGTATTTGATGGTTGAGGAAGATAAATATCATGAATTTTGATATCCAATTATTATTTAATATCAAGAACAAGAAATTGCAATTTTCTATATAGAAATTTGAAAATTTTAGAGTGAGTTTCTGCAGAGAATATAAAACATGGTTTAAGAGAGAAGATAATAATTATAAAATTCAATAAAAAGATGCAAAAACGAGTATAACTTTACTAAACTAACTTGATAATTAAATAAAATGGACAAAAAGACAAATAAAATAAGTGATTAGGATTGGTTCTCAACTGATCCTAAATAACTTATATCGAAAATAAAGTTGTTTTTAAATTAAAGTATTATTTTGGTATAATAAAATATAGTGAATATCGATATTGTAACAAATCAAACCAATACTCGCTAGAAAACTTTTGGTACCAATATTAGGCCCTCCATAGTGGGTTACATATCACGCCGGAGTCATTTATGGCGCCTCTAGCGCCTGGCTATATATTGTTACGACCGACGCTATGGGTTAAGTTTTTTGCCTCCCCGCTATGTATATCATGGCATTACCATTCCTTCCCCACTCACACACATATATATATACATACATATATATAAAGCCCCATACATATATAACTCCACTACACACTCAAGTTATATAAAGCCCTATAACCCCCACAATGGGGTTCCATGAAGCTCTATCACTACACATGGCCTTATCCTCATCGGTCTAAAACACATGCTCACCTTTTTATTTTTCTTTTAGGGATACTGGATTTAAATAACCCCAACTTTCACCAATTGGCTGATAACACTCTCAACTTTCGATTTGTAAACTATAGCACTCCCAACTTTCAACTTATTGGCCGATAACACTCCCTAACTAACTTCACCCTAACCCAGTTAGCAGATGTCGGTTACCACATCATAAAAAATGCCATGTCACCTACCACATCAGATGCCACGTTATAAAAAATGTCATATCAACTGCCACGTCAGCAAAAGGCCACAACAGATGCCACATCAGCAAAAGCTAACTGGGTTAGGGTTCCGTTAGTTGGGGAGTGTTATCGGCCAATAAGTTGAAAGTTGGGAGTGTTAGTGGACAAATCAAAAGTTCAGAGTGTTATCGGCCAATTGGTGAAAGTTATGGTTATTTAAATTCAATATCCTTTTCTTTTACGAATCATAACTTTATTTTTTTAGGTTTTATGACACGTTGTTCACGGGGGCAACACCTAAATAACTTTTTTTTAAACTGTTACGATAAAATGAAGAAGAAGACAGTTAGAAGGGAAGCTTATTTGTTTCATCGATGCCTCAACAACTAACAACTAACAGTATTTAACCAACTTATGTTACAAGTTCTCACTAAGCTACTAACCCCTACAACTATTCCATTTCAACGTTACTAGTACCTGTACTAACAAACAAGTATTACAAGTATGTAAAATGACTAACAAGCCCCTGAACTATTAATTCATAACAATACTCCCTCCGTATAGCATTCTTGACCTCAAGAATTAGATGGAAAAAGTAGGAAACTTGACCACAAACTCGTCATCATTCATCCACGTAGCATCATGCAAAGGAAGATCTTTCCATTGAATCAAGAATTTTACCACTTGTCTATTTCCTTGTCTAGCCAATTTCCTATCCAGGATTTGTAAGGGCTGCACCCATGATTAGATCCCGTAGGAAATTGTTGCACTATATCAGGAGGTCCATTAGCTTGTTTCAACAAAGATACATGAAAAGTATGGCGTATCTATGAATTAGGTGGAAATCCAATTTATAAGCAGCTGGACCAATCTTATCCAAAATAAGAAATGGACTAAAGTATTTTGGGGATAGCTTTGAATCCTTATGAATTTTCAATGAAGTCTGAACATAGGGATGTAACTTCGGAAACACCCAAGACCCGATCTCAAAAGATCTTTCACTTCCTGCGATTATCAGCAAAGTGTTTCATTCTATTCCTGGCCCTATCCAATGACTGCTTCAGTTTAGTTATCATAACTTCCCTTGTTTGAAATAACTCCTCTACTGCTGCCACATTAGTGTCTAAAGGAATATGAGGAAGGTGAATAGGAGGATCAACTCTAAACAAAGCTTTATAGGGAGACATTTGAATGGAAGAGTTCCAAGTAGAATTATACCACCACTGAGCTAATGACAACCATTTAACCCAAGAATTAGGTTCACTCGTCACTATACATCTGAGATAAGTCTCTAAACACCAGTTCAAAACTTCTGTCTGTCCATCCGTTTATGGATGATACATAGTGGACAATGCTTGAGTGATTCCTTGCATTCTAAGAAATTCCTTCCAAAAATTACTCAGGAATAAAGCATCTCTATGAGACACAATGGTTAATGGACAACCATGTATCTTAAAGACATTATCAAACATTGTTTGAGCCACTGTTGTTGCAGTATAAGGATGCTTCAATGGTAATAAATGACCATATTTAGTGAATCTGTCCACAATCACTAAAATAGTATCATACCCTTTTGAAATAGGCAACCCTCCAATGAAATCCATAGAGATATCTGTAAAATAGATGTAAGTATGGGAAGAGGATTCAATAACCCCGGAGCTGCTACAGTCTCATATTTTGCTTTTAAACAAGTATCATACCTTTTGACAAACTGTTTGATGTCTTTTGAAGCACACTTCCAATAAAACAAACACTTAAATATCTGTGAAGTGGAGTGTATTCCAGAATGACCCCTTGAGTAGATGCATGACAAAGTGTTAGAATCTCTTGTCTTACTCACACATCTTTAGGAACCCACAACTTTTGTTTCCCTACACTTCCATCCTAAGTCATGTATCTCATTGTCTCTCCTTGTATTAACTTCTGAATAATTTCTTGTGCTAGCACATCACTAGCCGTACTAGATTTTATTTTTTCCAATAATAGTGGCTCATAAGATGACAAGGCCATTTGAAATAAGGCTGTACCATGAATCCTTGATAAAGCATCAGCTGCACTATTCCCAGTTCCTTTCCTATACACAATCTCGTAATCATATCCCATCAATTTGCTCAACCATGTATGCTACAATGGTGTGGTGATTTTTTGCTCCAACAGATGTTTTAAACTCTTCTGATCAGTTCTTATTACAAAATATTTAAGTATCAAGTACTGATGCCAATGTTTAACAACCATCAACATAGCCATTAACTCTTTCTCATAAACTGAGAGACTGCACTGCCTAATTGACAAAGCCTTACTAACAAAGGCCAAAGAATGTTGATCTTGCATTAGAATTACCCCTAACCCTTTTGAAGACGCATCAGTCTCTATAACAAACTCCTTAGACCAATCTGGTAATGCTAACACTGGGGCCTGCATTAAAGCTTGTTTAAGTTGTTCAAAAGCATTCTTGGCTTGATCAGACCACTTGAAGGAATCTTTCTGTAACAATTAAGTCAATGGCTTAGCAATTGACCCATAAGAAGAAATGAACCTTCTGTAATAGCCTGTTAGACCTAAGAACCCTCTCAACTGTTTAAGTGTGGCAGGTACAGGCCACTCTTTAACCACCTCGATCTTTGATTGATCAGCAGCAACACCATTTTTAGATATAACATGCCCCAAATATTCCACTTTATTTCCTGCAAAGCTGCATTTAGACTTCTTGGCTAACAACTGATTGTTCCTCAATAATTGTAGCACTTCCCTTAAATCTTCCAAGTGTTGTTGTATATTTTTACTGTACACCAGAATGTCATCAAAGAATATAAGGACTTTCTTCTCAAAAGCTTCTGAAATACATAATTCATTAGACCTTGAAAGGTGACAGGTGCATTAGTCAATCCAAAAGGAAGTACTAAAAACTCAAACAACCCTTGGTGTGTTCTAAAAGCTGTCTTATGAATATGATCTTTATGCATTCTGATTTGATGGTAACCTGATCTCACATCCAACTTTGAAAACACCTCAGCCCCTCTTGATTATTCTATTAATTCCTTGATCAAAGGAATGGGAAATCTGTTTTTTGTTGTATTCTCATTGAGCTTCCTGTAATCCACACAGAACCTCCAAGATCCCTCCTTTTAACTAAAACCACAGGAGAAGCAAATGAACTCACATTGTCCCTTATGATACCTATATCCTTCATCTCCTGTACCATTTTCTCTATTATATCCTTTTGCCCCATATGATATCTATACGCCCTTTGATTGACTGTGACAGTCTCATCTATCAACTCTATCTTATAATCACAAGGTCTAGGAGGTGGAAGAGTAGTCGGAATATCAAACACATCCTCAAATTCTTGTGAAAGTGCTTCTACTAAGTAATCAGACTACACTTCACTAACTTTAGCTTGATGCTGAAATGAGCCATCCACACTATATTAAACACAAAACACTGAGCATTGAACAAATCATGACCTCCAACCAATATAGAACTCAGTTTCTCTATAGAACATAAGGACATAGGTTAATTAGAGGTTCCTTTCAGTTTAAACTTTTGATTCCCTACTTTAAACTACATAGTTAGATTTTTGAAATTCCCCAAAATGTCATCCAGTGTTTGTAACCACTGGACACCCAACACCATATCATAACTATCTAAAGGAATCAACAACACATCAGATTTAAACCATACCCCTTGTGTAACCCATTGAAAATTCTGACAAAGAGTCTCACAAGGTAGTTTATAACCATTTGCTACTGTAACAGTCATCGAAGATACCTCTTTAGTTGGACATTGAAGTTTATTTCCAAGTCTGGAATTGAGGAAATTATGAGTTGACCCAGAATCAATTAATATGTGCAACTGTCTAGTTCCTATAGTGCCAATAACCCTCATTGTGTTGAAAGAAGGAACACCATTAATGGCATGAATTGATATTTGAGGATCCATAGTCATTTCTTGTACATTTATAACCTCCTCATGAGTAGATTCTTCCTCCTCATCATTGGCCTCAATTTCCAATACATATAACTGTTTATACTTACAGTTATGGGTTGATGTGTACTTTTCTAGGCACCAAAAACACTCCCCTCTTGCCCTCTTTTCCTCAGCCTCCTTTGTAGATACCTTCCTCACCGGTTTAATCATTCTATTGGGGGTGAGGAGTTGGTAACAAGGATAAGGTAGATGCTGAGTTCGAATTAGATTTATAAGGTGTCACTGTAGTAGAATTATTATTGAACTTTGCTTGGGTATCACTGTTCATAGGAATATGGTTCAACTTCTTAACATCTTTACTGCCAAACAATGTACTATAAACCACTTCTTGTTGTTTCGCCATAGAAATAGCATCTCTTACTATTTGAGGTTTAAAGATTTTAACTAGACATCTTATCTCAAGTTTTAACCCAGCAACGAATAATCCAGCAGCATAACTCTCACATAACTGAACCCTATTCAATAATGCATTAAAAGCCTCATAATAATCTTGTAAAGTACCTGTTTGTTGCAGGTTTTTAGGTCTTCAATAGGATTCTCAGATAATCTTGTAGAAAATCGGTTTAAAATAGATCTTGCATAATCCTCCCACACTATATATTCAATAACTATGTTTTGACTGGACATAAAACCTTGATGCCATTGTAGTCCTCGACCTTCAAGATTTACCACTGCAAAATGAGCTTTAAGATTTGCTGGTGTTTTATCCATTGAGAAGAAATGATCACATTTGTATATATCCATCCTTCCACATCTTCACCATTAAACTTTGGAAAATCTAATCGTCCCAATCGAACCAATCTCTGATCGTTACCCCTGTTATTGTGTATCATAAGCTCCTTCATCTCTCTCAACTGTGTACATACCTCTGCCATCTAAATTTGCAGGTTCTTGACACGATTCGAATTTTCCTCTAACAACAATTGTTGTGTCTGAATTGATTGTGTGTTATCCTTTGTTGATTTTTCTATGCGATCTAATTCTTGTTGACGAATTGCCATTTTAGGTTTAAATTGATCGAATCGAAGATCAATTGATGAGTTGAATTGAAATCAGACTGAAATTGAACGAAGAATTATCAATTTCTAGGGTTTGGAACGAAACAAATGGAAATTGATCGAATTCATGATCAATTTCAACGAATTGAATGGATCGGTAATCTAAAGTAACGAATCGAATGCGGAATGTGATGATTAGAGTCTGAATCAAGAGCGTTCAGAGAATCGAACAACTTTGATACCACTGTTACGATAAAATGAAGAAAAAGACGATTAGAAGGGAAGCTTATTCATTTCATCGATGCCTCAACAACTAACAACTAACAGCATTTAACCAACTTTTGTTACAAGTTCTCACTAAGCTACTAGCCCTCCAAACTATTCCATTTCAACGTTACTAGTCCTTTGTACTAACAAAACAAATATTACAAGTATGTAAAATGACTAACAAGCCCTGAACTATTTATTCATAACAAAAACCGAATGGGCGTAAACCCCACAAAATTGTCTTCACCGGTCTTTAGTCTTCATAGAAACCCTAATTCGCCTCTGTAACCTTTGCCGTAACTATGGCCGATCGGAGGGACAGAGACAGAGATCGAGACAGAAAACGAGACAGAGACGACCGTGACCGTCCCCGGCACCGCCACATCGACCATGACCACGACCGTGACCGCGACCGCGACGCGACAGAGACCGTAAAGACAGGAGTAAACGGTCACACACACCAGACCGGTCCCGTTCCCACCACACCAGATCACGAACCCGTTCCCCTGACCACCGCCGCTCACGCTCTCGCTCCACCGACAGACACCGTAGAAAAAGCCACCACCGTACCCCATCCCCGACCACTCACGTAAGCGTCGCAAGCACGACGACAACGACAACAAGCGTACTGCAACTGTGGTTTCAGATTTTGTGGATGAGATTGTGAAGGAGAAGCAGCAGAAGAGTAAGAAGGATAAGGAGGTGGAAGTGAGTGAAGGTGGTGAGATGGATGCTGATGAAATTGAGATGATGAAGATGATGGGGATTCCAGTTGGATTTGATTCAACTAAAGGGAAGCCAGTTGAAGGGAATGATGTCAGCGGGATTAGAGCGGTGACGAAACGACAGCCCAGGCAGTATATGAATCGTCGCGGTGGGTTTAATCGCCCGTTGCCGGCTGAAGTGAACCGTTGATTGAGGTTTTGTTTTGATTTGATTTGTTTTGTTTTGTGTTTTTGAGTTTAATTTGGAATTGTGTTTAGGTTTAGTTGGATTTGTTGCTTTCTATCTGCATTGTGAAAAAGGATATGATATGCATTAATTGGGTGATTGACATGCTTATGGAAATGGTTTGCTATGACATAAATGTTAGATATGACTTGAACTTACAAAAGTGTTGACTACTTGTTGGTTAGATGCTTCTAGGCATGGTTTAGGTTATGAGGCACGAGGCGAGAGCTTCCTGTATCTGTATGTTAGGCGTTGCTTTATGTGCAGCGAAATTTTGCTACCTTAATCCTATTGGGTCATTTTTACATATCGTCATCTTCCACAAACGAATTTTGGGTTTTTGACTCACATAAGCGCCGCCTCAAGGTCCTGATGCGTTTTTTTGATTGACTCATGGCTAATGCGTTTTAAAACAAGATTTGATTTTATGGTGGTTTGTTTCTTCTATTGTTTGGATGAATGTTGCTGTTTGGTCATTCTGTATGTAAATATTCGTTGGTTATACTTATAAGTTTGATGGAAAGTGAGTTTACTTGTCTCTTCAAAGCTGAACTGAGGTTGCTGGAATGAGTTAAGGGGTTGAACCATTGAATACACTAAGATGCCATCAAGACTTTTGCATATCTCGTACATATATATGTTATACCTTAGAAGATGCTCACATAGTCTAATCATAGATAAGTCTTATGCCTTAAAACCTAGCATAGAATGACTAATGTGTTGGGTTTTGTGGAGTCTGTTGGCAATCAGGCGCAGCCAGCCATAATGCCAGCCGACTCTAGCACTAGCCAAAGTTAGCCGGTCCTAGCCCTAATTTGTTTCTGCTACAACAGGAGAGAGGGCAGTCGGCTCTAACCCTAAATTTATTTTCTGCAGAATATTGTTTTTTGCCGCTTGCCAAATTACCAGCATATTTGCTTTAGATGTTCTTTTTGACCCCAGGTTTTCTGGTACGTTGGTTTAGACTTTAGAGTGAACCATGTAAGTTCGTGTGTCATTTCTATTTCAGTTTGGGTGTGCCTTTATTTATTTGTCTTGTCGCGTGAGGTCGGAGAGAGATTGGTTGAGTGTTCCGATTTTGATCATTAGCGGATTAAAGCAGTTTTGATCATATTTGTCTGAGCAGCCCATCATCCAAATCGGGTCAAAATCATTACAGTTGACCAAAAGTATCAGGTCAACAGCAGCAGCAAGCTCTGGCAACAGATCAGCAGGTTAACAGCAGTGATCAGTGATGCAGTTTACTGTTTTTGTTCGGTTCAACGGTGTTTTGGGTTTGACCAGAAACAGAAAAGTCAAGTGATTTGAATTGAACAACTGTGATACCCTATCCTAACATAATGCTACTAAATAACATTAATTCACACAAATAGATGATGTATAAAGCATTTTGTCAAACTTAAGACATTACGAATTTAATGAAGTGGAACAAGAAGCAAAAAAGTTTTAAAGGTAACAAAACGCCAACAGTTGAACAGAAGAATTTAAAGAGAGGGAAAAAAAATGAACCATTATTGATGATGGCATGTCATTGTTAGAGTTCAAGGTCAACATCTGCTCGCGTTGCTTTCCCCCTTCTTTTTTTCTCCGTCCTTTCACCATGTTTTCGTCGATTCACTAGTTCACGATTCCACACTAAGGTAGTTTGCTTGCTTAGTGATTCATCAATATAACGACCTGATGGAGCTTATGAAAGCCTCTTGTTTTGTAAGCATTGAGCTATGTAATTTCATTGTTTTTTTTTCTCTTTAACTCTATTGACTTTGTATGGTCTAGGCTCTAGAGTATGGAGCGTCTGTATTTCAGAATAGGATTTAAATCAAAGTTAATAGAAGCTGTATATGTGTAGTTTGGCTTAGTCAGATTCTGATCACTAGTTTAAATACGAATGTTAAGTTTTAGCATCCGTCAGTTCTGAATTCAATTTTTTGCTAATTAAATAAGAATCGGGATACGCCAAGATGTGTTTCGGTTAATATCCATTTACTGGCCTACCTCTGTGTTCCACATTAGTTGACAAGTAACTAAGGCGAAAATATATTGTCAAACTTTTAACAGAAAGTCAACACCTAAGGTCTTTGATGTAGCAATATATTCGCATAATAGTGCACGTGTGCCATTATGGACATAGTTAGGCTTATGAAAGGGCTTTCTGATTAGATATGATGCTTCAAAGTCTTTTATTATTTTTATAAACTATCTTATTCATCAATTAGCCTTTGAATGCAAATTCTAAAAGATCCGAGTAACCATTTCATGATTTGGTCTTTGCAGGCGTACTGATCTTCCATTGAGATTTCTTAGCTAAAAGTTTGATGCTTGAAAACGTGACAAACTCACATGATGCATGATCCATTGACAAGGCAAAGTCTTGAATCTTAATGTCAATAATTCTTGTAAGTTACTTGATAGGTTTTTTTGGGGATTTGTGTTGGTGTATCTTAGTTTGTGTAGGATAAAATGCTTTGCAACACACTGCCCTCTTCTGCCATATGCACATTCTACAACGTTGTCATGCAAGTCTTCCCCAAAATCAGCGCTTGTATTTTACATTTGTTGAACAAGTCGGACAATTATCGTTATCGGGATACCTCGTTTTATTCAACTTATTAATTTCCAGCTTTTGGGCTTTTTGCTTTGCAATGGTAATTGACCTTTGGTCATGCATACATATGGAATTAATTCGTTTTTTCCCATTTTTTAAGATGATGTTTCTTTCATCAGGAGGAATCTTTTTGTCCGTTACATTTGTCCGGTTGTCTATTCATCGTGTCTTTGTTGCCAGCTTCTTCAACCGAAGATGGGTTTGAACTTTGAAAGACGGTTGAAACTTGTTGGCATGTGTTAGGACTTCTTCTTTTGATACATTCGCTATCTGCAAAACCACCAAAATTTGTAACAAATACTGCATTTTGAATTAAAATGTTTGACCTTAAAAGCCAAACCAGGGGGTTAATGGCTACAAAATAAGACAACCTTTGACAACAGGATCATAAACTCTTTTGTTATGATGTGCATGGCCTCTACCTTTGGACCAGAAGTGAGTTGGTCAACGTCCTAGTGGTGCGGTTTTTATAACACACCGGCCATCTAGAGCTTCAGGCGTAAAAGAAACCCAATAGCATTATATGTTACAACTCTTGTGCCCTTTGCATTTGTCATTTCTTTTTGTTCTGTATATAAAGTTTTCAGTCACAATAGTCAGGTTGTGATTTGGCCAAAACAAGTCAATCATGTTGAGCTACAAATATTACTATCCAGTTATGATTACAATAATTATGCTTTTTAATAACAGTTCACTTTGTTAAATAAAATTTTTAATGGATTTTATGCTTTTTACACACTTTGAGGTGACTTGTTCAATCGACTAGAACTAATATGTAACTTGAGTTTTATCTATGGGACTTAAATTTTAACCACAAAATGATTGTTGCGTGTTTTAACAAGTGATTGGAAATCAAGTCTAGAATCGTTGATGAGGCCATCTCATCATCATCATACTTAGTAAATTCCACCAATAGAATCGTTGATTAGGCCACCTCAATCAAATATAATTTTGATAATATTATCACAATTAGTTACAAAACATGCTCAATTAACTAATATATAGCGAAAGTTAGTAGTGAAAGGAGGTTATCAAGAAGTAGAGAAGGTTGGGTGGTGTATATAGGCCGATCTCATTTTTTGAGATCTATTCTAGACCGAGATAACAACTAGCAACTTTGTTCCGTAAAAAGATACATCAATTAAAATACATACATATGTTCAATATGTTAGGGGTATCCAACAGTCATATACTCGCCTTCAAACTCAAGCTCCTTAACTATTTAAAAAGGATTTTGTGGAACCAAGACATTTTACATGTCAAAATATTTTTTAAAAAGTGTCATACACGATTCAAAATATTTTTTAAGTTATATTCTATATATTATAGAGAAGTCACTTGATTAGTTCTCTTTGTATTTTTTTTAAAGTGTCAAATACACAATTCAATTTAATTTAAGTTATATTCTATATATTATAGAGAAGTTACTTGAATAGTTCTCTTTCTATTGGTCCATGTTGGTTGGACATGCACTGCCTTATTTTTCTAATTACGTTAAATAAGTAAACACAAAAGCAAGGTAGCCCCGAGCCCACCTAGGAGGTCCCTAGGTCGCGTGTTTTACCTTTGCCCAGGCCGGCCCCCATCTGAATTTATGGAACACCCCCCCCCCGGTCGAATTCCTTTTTTAATTTTAACTTAAATATAACTAAACAATTAACCGAACACGTCATAGTTTTGGGTTTTCTCTTTCGTTTGTTGCTCCGAAACCGACCGAATTCCTGCCCACCTTTTTTTCTATATTACATATTTTGTACTCGTGTTAAGCAGTTTTACCATTCTACACCACAAGAGAGCACGGGGCCTCCTCCTAGTTATCGTTAAAGATTCAATTGGTTAGCTAACACACCAAAATTCACAGACAACATTTTCAGTAAATCTGCAAGTGTAGAAACCTCACTCCGCCCTCCCAATAACCACATTCTTTTCCTCTCAACAATTTCAATAATAGTTTTATACATTGTGTTATGTTTTTGAACCCTTATTCTCATCTCCTAGGTTTTGCATGATTCCTACCTAGGTCTCATAGTTTGGAATGTTTCTAGATAACTATTGTGAATTATGTATGATATAACATTCAGATTAATATATTTCAGTAGTTGTTTTGAAATCATAATTTGATACCTTATAGACATCAAGATCACGTATGTCTGATTCTATTAGGGATATGTGCTCGAAATAGACAAAAAAAAAAACTTTTTTTTATAGGTGGAAAAACATTATAATGTTTAGTTAAAGTAACATAATGTTTCGTAAAAGAGTGTGTCAATTGATAATTAATTTGGTTAGTAACAACTCTGTTAATAATAGCTTAGTTACCGTTGACGATTGACTCATATGAGCACTAGCTATATAGCTTGCTTATTATCGAGCGCTCATCATAGTTATTGTTGATCACACATATACTAATCATCAACCATTTCCTACATGTGGATGAGTTCCTGCTGTTGGTCAATTCAACCTACAAGATCAGAAGCTTTCAAGTATAAAATCGAATTTTCACTTATTGTGGGCGCCACTCATTAAGCAGACAGGGGTCACCATCCTTAGGCCTTAGACCATTCATAGGGGCATTCCCCTTGAACCCAGAGGTTCCTTGATGGTCGAAATCTAATGAGTCTCGTACAAACTTGTAATTTGCACATCGTAACTCGTATCAATGCTTAACCATTTTCCATTATCTTAGTCAACTAACATCACTCATCCTCTTAAGTAAATCTTATATTAACCAATAAAGCCAGCTAGCAATGCAAATGACCAACTAATTAATAGGATAAATACATCACAATGTTCGGTAAAAGAATTTAAAGTACATGGATAGCCCTGTGGTTAACCAAATTTTGGATTTAATCCATAGCTTTTCAAAAATACACGGATGGTCCCTGTGGTTTGCACTTTATAACGCAATTAGTACTTTAGTACCCAATTAACAAATCTAAAGGTTTTAGTAAGTCCAAGTTAGGGCTAAATGAATTACAAAATGCAAACCACAACATTCATCCATGTACTTTTGGCAAAGTTGGAGACTAAATGCATTACAATGTGCAAACCACAGAAGCTATCCATTTACTTTTAAAAAGTTTCGGACCAATTCTAAAATTTTAGTAAAGTTCAGACCAAATCTAAAATTTTGGTAAACCAGATGGACGATACGTGTTTACACAAGATTTTAACTCCAAAATTTGTAATGGGTGATTCTATTTACACCTAATGTTTTGCTATTTTCACTAAGTAATGTGATATTAATAAATTAAAATTTGTGTTTTCTTTTATAAATTCTGATATATAATGTTTTCTTAAAAAATATGGTTTTGTGATGTGCTTATTTTTATCTAAGTTGTTATAAAATTTTATATTCCGTCTTTTTTTTAAATTTATATCAAAACAAGATAAAAATAAACACATCGCAAAACGATATTCATTTTTTATAAGATATTATATATCGAAAGTTGTAAAAGAAAAACACAAATTTAAATTTATTAATAACAAAAAAAAGTTAAAGTGTAAATACTAAAAGTATCTTGTTGATAAACATCTTTGTTTGTTTATTAATTGCAGGATACACCATCTTGTTAACAAGACTCAAGAAAAGAGAGTTGTCCCTCTCAGCCGCGGTCCGATTCTTCAACCCAATCTCCGTTTACATACTCATATCACTTGCTCATATCTACATCTGTTCGAAATTAGGGTTTGTTCTTTCCCTTTTATTTCATTATATTCTATCCCCAATTTGCTTTATATCGTATTTACTTTATGAAACCTGATAATATATAGTAATTTGCCCTAATTTATTCATCACTATCGAATCCCCTAATTAACTTTATATCATGTTTTAACTTTAATGTAGTTGAAGTGATGATGAAGGGCTTGTAGAAGATATTCAAGTTTTGATTTTTAACTCTTGGTGGTAGCAACTTATACCCAATTTTGTCTGACTGAATATTATTATTATTATTATTATAAGGTTGATTTCTTGATCACAACTTTATTCAATTTTTTTTTTTTTGTGATATGTTGGAATAACAATGTGACTTTGTTATTGATTTATGTGTTCTAGTTATGGCTGATTTTTCAACTTCAACGCACCGGGCGAAGTGGATCTTTACTCCCCATGAATTGGTACACAATCTTTTCATCTTGGTGTCTCCTGTATTTAGTCGGTTGGTTATTAAAGATGATGCTTGATTGTTCATCATAGGCTTTGATATTCTTTTTTTTCGGTATACTCTTTTGTGATTGAATTTAGTATGGTGACTCGAATTGAAGTAACTAATGTTGATTGTGAATTGGTGTGTGTAGAAAGATAAATATAAGGCTGCTAATCATAGAGCAAAACAGATGCTTGAGAAGGTACGGAAGAAATTCATCTTCAATAGCATATATTATAACCATTAAAGGATATATATTTTTTGGTATTGTTTCTTAACTGGTGTGTGCAGTATGGAGCAACAAGGGTGGATGTTGATCTTGATGGCTCATTGGCATATCCCGAGCTTCAAAGTGACGTAAAGGAAAACGGTATTTAAAAATAATATTTGACTCACTGAGTTCACTTAGCTCTTCTATTCGCTGATTACTTTCTACTTTAAATTGCTATTAGCGGAGAAGCATTCTCGTACAAAACCTCTTAAGATAGACGAGGAACAACTTTTGCGTGCGTTTTACGAGTTCAAACTTCAAGACGTGTGTGATGCCTTCAAATTCCCTCGAAAAATACAGGTACTAAATTGTCACACCCCGACTCGCAGCGGAAAAGGTGATCGGGGCATGATTGGGTTATCATCAAAGCTCATTACATTTATTATAACGTTTCATATTCATTATTACAATTTCAAGGGAAACATACAATCATAATTACATCATGTCCTAAACATCATTCTAGACTTCATTGTTTTCTTCTAAGGCATTTCCTATGTTTTTCCTTGCTTCATCCTGTTCACCTGTATCATGTGTAAAAATGGTTTTTGGATCAACAAAAAGTTGGCGAGTGAATCCTATGAAAAACATTTGAACAAGTTTATTGAAATGATTATAAAATAAAGTGCACAACCACACATGAGTAAAAATAGATGTAAACTTATTCACCAATCATTTAATATTAAATAATGCACACACATACAATAATGGATTTGTTTTGAGGCACGCGTTGCTCAACTCGTCTCCCACGAGGAACTGATGGGCCTAATGAATGATTTGCATACAACTTGACATTATGAAATACATAACTATAAACAATATATACATTCTAAGTTTAGATCACAATATGGTATGGCACAAGTTTAAATAAACGAGTTAATTTTTGTGACACATGACACACCCCAAAACGTGTAATTAAAAAGGGGAGTTGTAAGATTCACTCACATTGGGTGCGTTCGGTTGATGATGTTGAATGCGCACGAAGTTGGTTTTAACCACGAGTGAAACTAACCTAGATAATGGCATAATGGTTCGGTAAGTAAACGGATTTTATTAATCAATTTTAGTAGGATTGTTGGATGTATTTTTGTGAGTTTAAGGCTATTTTCTAACCTTAAAAATGTTATTTTTAAGTATTTTTAATGTAAATAAATAAATAAAAGTAATAAAAAAATATTGATTTTTGACTGTCTGACCTGTTGACCGTTGACTTGTTGACCGATTTTATTGTATAATTGTGTGCGCCGGGTGAGGCTCGAACCCGAGACCTCCCGTTCGCGTGCACGCAGCTCTACCAACTGAGCTACGTGTCTAACCCGAAATATTTCTGTTTTTAATTATATTTATATACAAATTGAATTAATCCGAAAATCATTTATTTAAAAAACGATTTTAATGACTCGCTCGGTGCTCTCCACAGGTCTCGAACCCGGGACCTGTGGTTTAGGTTAACACACAGTCCACCGCTGGACTGTGTGTCTAACTTGGTAAATAAACTGATTTTTATTATACTTATATACAAACTAGATCATTTCATTTCTGCTTTATATAAAAAGTTTGATAATTGCCCGAACCGGTGCGGTAGTCCGGACTCGAACTCGTGACGTGTGATTTAAACGTTCACACAGTCCACCACTGGACTGTGTGTCTATCTTGGTTATTATTCCGGTTTTTATTAAACTTAACACTATTTGTAGTGAATCCGGTTTGGTTACAAAAAGGAACATTTTTATTAAGGCGAGTGTGCGTGGGACAAGAATCGAACTCGGGACGTATGCGTGTTTATGTGCACACAGTCCACCGCTAGACTGTGTGTCTAACCCGAGATATATCTTGATTTAAATTAAACATATAGACAACTGAAAACTTCATCTTCTTCGTTGGACTTAACCAGATCGGTGTCCGGCTGGTTCGACAATTTAGTCAAGTTTCTTTAGGGTGTTGTGATTAATTACATGTAAGATTAATAAAAAGAATGAGAGATTAAGTGTATGGTATACCGAACAGGGCTCCTCTGTTTCGCCGGTGAAACTCCGATGACAGCAGATTATTCCGGCGACGTGTGTCCTGTGGCAGAGGGTCTTCAGGGAGCTTGAGATGAGTGTGGGTGGCTTCGGTTGTTAGAGTAGTGCACAGAGGTGAAAGGCTCGGTTTTCCGGCGAGCTGCAGAAGTTCTCCGGCAAGTGAAATTACGTCGGGAAAGAGTGTGATTGTGAGCGAAAAAGCTAACGTATTTATAGGGCAGAACATCGACGAATTTGGTCCGTTTTCCGTCTTGATTCGTCGGTTAATGATTTTCCGGCGGTTATAACTTGTGTCGCGGACTGGACATCAGTTATAACCGATGTTGAGGTTAATGTTTACGTTAAGTCATAGATAACCGACGACGTTTGACGAAATCGTCGGATTTTCCGGCGTCAACGGATTTGGGCGCGTCAGTTGACTGGGTTTGATTTCTGTTTCATTATTTGAATTAATTGTCTGGATATATTACTAAAGAATACAAGTGGCGGAGTGGTTTGATGGATGAGTGTTAAGTCACAGTTTGACCCGGCTGACCTGGGTTCGAAACCCGGCAGCCTTGTTTGATTTTTAAACCACTATTTTTAATGCTTTTTCAAATATAAATTATATATTCCAATATATTTATTAATTATGTATCGTTTAAAAATAATTTGGGCATTAAATACGCAACGAAATTTTTAACTGATTGTTCGGTTAATAAACGGAGCGGGTTTGGTAAATCCGGTTTTTTTTTTTTTTTTGACGGATGTTACATAAATTTTTTTTCTTTTACGAAGAAAATAAATAGAAATGCAGAGGATAATCTATAATTCACAAGTTTACATTATGGATTTGTAGGCAACGGCTCTTATTATATTTCAAAAGGTTCTATCTGCAATGGTCAGTGATGGAACATCATCCAAAAGACATCATGTAAAGTCTGATTCAACCTAATTAATATTACATGTTTTGTTATTATTTCGTCTAATACTTATATATACATTTAAACAGGTTGACTTGCATATATACGGCCTGTAAAGCAGAAGAAAACCACGTATCAGCTGAAGAGCTTGGTAAGGGGATCGATCAGGATCATCAAGTGATTCTCAATAACGAGATGATTGTTCTACAGGCACGAAATAACTCACATAACTTTTCCTTTTTCATTTTCAATTTTGTTTTCCTTGGCTTTCATGTTGTTTAAACATTAGTTTGTTTCTGTTGCAGTCTCTCGGATTTGATCTTATTGTTTATTCACCCTACCGCTCCATTGACGGTTTTATCAACGATATGGAGGTCGGTTTACCTATTTCCCTGCACCGTGCTTCTAAATTTTTGGAATGTTTTATTCTTGTATTTGTTTATTTCATTTTGTTCTTGCACATGTTGTCCTACAGGATTTTATCTACTCAAACAACGGTCAACTTCAACATCTGAAGGTTCTATTTACCTCTATGCAACATTGTCCCTAAATATGTTTTATTTTTGTCTGATCAGAATTTAACTTTTTTCTCGATAGATTGTCTTTTTATTCTTATTCCTTTATTGTGCATAAATTTCTTTACTATAATTAATTGTAACTATAAGTACTCCTTGGATTAATATTATTGTCTTTGGTATAGAATTTACACGAGACCGCTAAGATGGTAGCTGATAAAACGATGCGAACAGAGGCGTCTCTTTTGTTTTCTCCTGGTCAGGTATATCCATATTCAATGTTTTTTAATCATAATTAACTTATAACTATTTACATTAAATAATCCTGGTGATATGGTGTAGCTGGCGTTGGCTGCTCTGCGTAGAGCGAACGAGGAGTACCCGGTTGTTAACTTCGAAAGGTTTAATCGTTTTCTAGAATTATATATTATGAGTTAACTTTATATATTTTGAAATGTAACTATTTTAGTTTCTTGAAATGGTGTTCCTATGCATAGATACCTGAACAGCATCCTTTCTAGTCAGCATCCGGCACGACCCGTTCCCGAGCTCACAAAATATCTAGATGTTATTGACCAGATGGTAAGTATAGTTGTTCATTGGTTATGTCACATGAGAAACATATACTTGAATATAATATTGTATTACATAGGTAAATAATCTTGTTACACCCACTGCGGCGGATATGAAGCACATTGACCGGAAGCTAAAATATTGCCGGGATCCAGGATCACATGAAAAGTACTCTTATTCTTTTATTCCTTCCAATACAGTGGAGTTTGACTTTTACAAATACTCATGTTTGACTTTTGGCAAATATCTAATTTATTTATAACTGTATATCGAAAATAGGAGTAAGAAACGAAAGCGTAGGTCAAAAGACTGACTATCTGGTTGGAGCTTCAAATTTTGGGTGCAGAGAAGGGTTATCGATTTATTTTTTCCGTTATACTATTGCTATAGAGTATGATATATTTATGTTGTTTCATCATTTCTCAAAGAGACTATGAACCTTTTGTTTTGGGTTGGTATGGGTTTTTTTTCTTCTTTCAAGTAACCAAACAGCCAGCTGCTGGTGGCAATTATGCTGTTGGTTTCACTTAGAAAAAAGTGTTATTATGTTAATTGTTAAGAATACCGCTGCTGTTTCGTAATAGCTGTCACCGGAGGTGTAAACTAGTTGAGCCCAGCCTGAGTTTAATTTGTTTAACTTTAAAGAGCTTGAGCTCAATTTTTTATGTGTTAAGCTCGAGCTTGGCCTATTTATTATTAATATTTATTATTAATTCTGGTTTAATTGTTTGATTTATATACATAATGATTTATATATGTTTAAAATTTACTTTTAATATTACATGATATATATTATTATGTTAATTTTTTTTTATATCGCTTATATAGCTAGCTAAATAGTCAAAAGCGCAAGGACGCAAAGGACTCACCTATCGCACTATATTCTTAATCTTATATAATTTGCAATCAAAAGCTGTAAAAAGGTGTCTGATCATCAAAGAGCTATTCAATAGCTGAATACATTTAACAGCATCCATAATAAATGTTTTTAAGGTGATTTTATGTATTTTTGCCACATTATCATGTTGTTTTTACTTTGTTTATTGTGTTGGTTTTTCTATTAAAAAAACACTAAAAAGAAGGTAGTGGTGGGCCTCTTATGTACTTTATATATATATAAATATATGTAAAGAGAGAGTGGTTAAAAATTATAATGGTGGTGACTGAAGATGATGTGTTATGTTTTGGGTTTTATTAACGTGATACTATGGCAGTAACTAGACATGTTTTTAGGTGCTTTTAATCCTCCTTGTGGTTGGTCTAAAAAGATGAGGCATAACAAATGCAAACATTACCCATTGGAAAGGAAAAGACTCGCTAAAAAGGAAAAGAAAGTAATCAGTGTATATATGTAATTATAGTGTGTAATAAAACTAAAAAAAGAGTTTGAAGAGAACCTTCTTTTAATCAATTATCCATACAAACAGACAATATATTGTGGGCAAACATATAAAAATGTCTTTTTATCATACCAGCATAACCTGTTTCGGTAATCTTTAATACTACAAAAAAGGCAAGTACAAGAAACGCACAGGAAAATTTCAAAACAGATATTATCAAACCATTCCCTACTTGAAACAATCCCAGAATCGCAAACACTAATACGACAGGACAAATCAGCCGTTGGCAGCAGATTTAAAGTGAAAATCATCAACTGAATTGTAAACTAGCCCTTCATCCACCAGACAATTAAGCGTAGCCCTGTTAAAAACGACACAAGCTTCAAGCCACATTACCATGTGAATGTGATCACGTTGTATGCTCGAAAAAGACCAAGAAAGACTTACTGTATCTTGTCCAATGGGATGCCCAATTGTGTAGCAAGTTCTTCTTGGTGTACTCCTGATTCCCTCGCTCTAAAAAATACAAAATTTGTCTCACATTAGAGTTTTAGTTTCACATTTGACCATTAAATTTAATCAACTAGATTTAACTACAAATTTCAAATCGGAATACAGAAAGATATATAAGCATTGATAACTGATAGAAGGTACTTGAAGAACTTACATACTACCCGGCAAATGCAAATAATCTAACACCATTTTCTCGTTTCCCCTTTAAGTCCATTAGCAACATATTGACCGGTAAACTAACAATCATTGAACAAATAAAATGTCGTTAGTCATTTTCAATCAGAAAACTAGAGCTGCAAACAAACCGAACGAACACAAACAAGACCTTGTTCATGTTTGTTTGTCAAGGAAATATATGTGTTCACGAGCTGTTCATAAACACTTATCGAACGGGATTTTATGTTCGTGTTCGTTTGTTAAAGAAATGAAGGTGTCCGTGTTTGTTTGTGTTCGTTTATTAATAATATTAGGCAAAGAACACAAACGGATGTTCATGAACAAAATAAACACAAACTAATTTCATGAACAAAATAAACACAAGCTAATGTTCATGAACACAAATGGAAACAAATGAACACAAACAAGCGTTCATGAACAGAATATATAATACACTGACACCTACTAAATATTTTATTTGTCGGAATTTTGAAGTATTTAAATAAAATATAAAAACTAAAAATACTAATGAACTATCAAACACAAACTAACATAAATGAACATGTTACCGAACATTCACGAACATAAATGAATGAACGCGGCCTCTAGTAATGTTCGTTCATTTAACTAACTAAACGAACGAACACAAACAAACTTTCCGCCGAACGGTTCACGAACGTGCGGTTCGTTTGCAGCCCTACTAGAAGACCCTTCTACTAGTGACCAAATGAGTGGGTTGGGTTACAGTAATAGTTCAAAAACGAGTTGGGGAGACCCGTGCACGCATTTTTTTCTTTGTTTTAGTTTTATAAATAAATAATGTGCTAGTTACCATTCCATTTTCAGTAAAATCTGTCAGCTTCTTTTTGCTTTAGACCTGTAACTGAAAACAGTCTATTGACTTACTTGATTTGATGGAGCGGTTTGATACGTTTGTGTTGTGGCAGCTGAACCTGGCATATGGGTTTGATTACTGCTGCTAGGTTGTTGTTTCTAACACGAACAAAACATCGTATTTGTTACGAACATATAATTAAAAGTTGGAAGAGTACATCTCTGGTATCACATGTGAAATAAGAAGTAATCAAGGTGTAGTTATGAAATCTTACCATTAACTTTGTGTTGTAAGAGTGGACATATATGCATTCAACGAAGTGATGTGTGATCTCATCAAAATCAGTCACGGGCCTGCAATTAAAGTAAAGTAAGCATGAATGCATGATAGTGATGCAGATAATTAATTGATCATATTGTATACAAACAAAAGTTCTCTGAAGCTACATAAATACTTTCATTATGAAACAAGCATACCAACACAAAGTTCATAATTTGCGTAATAAGCAGCATATTCCGTGTAATTTGCAGTTCATACAAAGAACCAAAGAAGTGCATATACCAATAACATTGGAAATCTTGAGTTACGATAATTAACTGATCAAGCACGAGGGTGTGCTTGCTATTTAATATATGATAATTTGGCAAACTAAAAACATACCTTAATATATAACATCATAATCTAGTAAATATAGTTTTTTGTAGAGATTTAGCGAAGTCAGGGCGAGCTCTGAATAAAAAAACTCGATTTTTCGGTGGCCTGTGCCAAATGCTTCAATAATTTTATCGGATTCAATAAATTCCACAAACAAGCAAGCAGCTATGTTCACAAAAGAAGAAATCAGGCGGTATGGAAATGTGTAGTGGTAGAGCCCCAGAGCCGGACCGATGGCTTCACTTTCAAATTCTTTAAAAATTCTGGGTGTTTTTAAAGAGATTTCAGGCTGTTCTGAACTGATTCTATGAGCACTCCTCTGTCTCTCGGGTTGTAACTCCTTCATTACCTTAGTACCCAAGGTGAAGAATCTTGCGTCCCTCTTGGAGTATGGACATATTAAACTGATAGGATGCATTATAAAGGTAATTTCCAAGGTGCTAGAAACAAAATAAAAGTTATGCCCTCCAGTTCTGAGACCCATTCAGCTTATGTTCAGTCTCGTAGTATTTTGGATGGACCTCTTATGGTGAGTAAACTTGAATCCTAACTAGTATGGCTAGACCCCTCTACTGCCAACTGGACCTCTTAAGTTCCTGGGTTTTCCTATTGGAGCCAATATGAACCTTATAAAAAATTGGGTGATGTGGTTGAAGTTTTCAAGTCCAGGTTCACCCTTTGGAAAGCTAAAATCTTATCATTTGGTGGTCGGTCAACCCTAATTAACTCTGTTTTGAATAGACTTCCCACCTATTATTTCTCACTCTTTAAAGCCTCATTACATGTTATTGAAACGTTGGAAAGAATCAGAAAAGTTTCCTTCGGGTGGGCTCCTAGTGGTGCACATAAAATGCCCTGGATTGCGCGGGAGAAAGTAATGGCCCCCAAGGTCATGAGGGTTTGGCATTGACTTGCTGAGACTGCCAACTTATCTCACTTATCTCTACTGAAAAAATAAAGATGGAGAGCTAAGATTGAAAAAGCTAATTTATGGCTTCGGATGATTTATGCAATTCAGTAATTCACTAAAACTCCAGGTCAATCTCTCCCTAATACAACTACTCAACTACGCAAATTATACTTTTCAGTTATCACTATTACAACTTTAAAAATTAAGATTAAAGAGGCAGCGATAATTAACACAAACAGAAAGTTAACTTAAATAAAAGATCATACTTGATACCAAAGACCACTAACTGCTTCTTCCCCTGAAAGCCTTTCAGTTGTCCATGAACTCGTACATACATTCCTTCCCTAATTTAAAAAAAATAGAAAAACAAACAATGTTATATGATTCCAATCAGACTACAGTAGTCCAGCTTAAACTTCCATTCACAAATCAACAAAGAAATGAGAGCGCACAATATTGCTTCCATCTCCTTCGTGTCAACAGCCTCATGAACCCTAAAACATCACAAACACACCATCATATCGTAAAACCACATAACCTCGAAAAAAACACCACAAAACTCCTTCCATACCATCTGTTACAGTCAATACGACCGGTACCATCATCAAGCACAAAAGAAACATCAGTAACCCTCTCAGCCTTATTCAGCACCATCCCAACCAACTTAACCTAATTCCAACAACAACAAAGTTTATCACTAACTTCACTTACTAATCAAACAAATTGACACTTCCTAATAAACAATTGAAACATGTGCATCAATTTTTCACTCATTCATTTCATTTGTGTTAGAATCAAATACAAACGAATTTAACGTACTAAACATACAAATAACCAGAGGAATTATGCCAACACTAGAGTAATTATTATTACTCTACAATTTTTGTTACGTAAATATTCTAGTTCAAAACTGTTGCGTAATAATAATTACTCTAGTTATTTGTTCGTTTATATCATTTTATCCACAAGATTTACATCCAAACAACAATAAAAGCGAAACAAAACCCTACGTTATTGACATCAACACCGTCAATGAGAAAATTCACTTTATCGTCATTTGACAACAACGCTTTGTTGATTTGCTTCACGGTTAACGGAACCAGCGTCTGCGTATCACGATGCTGCATATAACAAATTCACATAATAAAAAACCTAATTAGCAAACTCTTAAATTAAAACCCTAACTATGTAAAAATGATGAAGAATTGGAGATTTTAAATAGATACCTTGCTTAAGGCCGAGGGAAATGGATCTGTAGTCTGAGTGGCCTGAGAAGGCATGAAACCACCGCCGGAGAAGGCGGCGGCGCCGTCGAACTCGCCACCGTACATTTTTTCCGATCAGAGTCGGTGTATGGTGAAAAATATCTGACAGCGATTGTTGATTTGTTGTGAGAGAGTGAATTTGGGAGTTAGGGTTAAAAGTTTGAAACCCTACTGACAGATGAATGAAATGTGTTCCCGCCAATTTATTTCCCCGTTTTGGGTTGAAGCGGTTGCAGGGAATGCGACCCTACGAGTCTCAATTTTTTTTTGGTATAATTAACATTGATTATGGGAGAAAAAAAGTTAGCCGTTAAAAAAAACTACAAAGCATAATTGGTTCGTACTTAAACGTTCAGTTTAGTCGGTTAACATGGATTGAAGGAATGACCTACAAGTCTCAATTTGTAGTGTAATAACATTGGATTAGGAGAAAAAACTTAGCCGTTAAAAAAAACTACAAATGCATAAAGTGGTTCGTAACCTTAAACTGGTTCAGTTTTAAGTCGGTTTAGGTTGGTCAATAAAAAGTCAAAATCGGCTTTGGTTTGAAATTGGGTCCAGATCAGCTAGTGTTTTACCGGTTAAGTTTGGGTTCAAACGGGTTTTTGACCTTTTTTCTCGGTTTGGTTTGGTGTTAAACTAGTTTGAAACCGGTTTTAAAGAGAGGAACAGAAACCGACTCCAGATCTACAATTTCAATAAGGTAGGAACCAGTTTGTGTGTCTACTCGGTTACCAGTCGGGTCATTAGCTCATCTTCATCTATAGTGGTGATTGGTTTAAAACAAATGGCTCATCTCCAATTATATTGGTGGTTAGTTTTAAAAACTAACTCACCCCTGTTTATAGTAGGGATAGGTTTTAAAATATATGACTCCTCTCCAAAATTGCTCCATCTATCACCAGTTACAATGGCGATAACAAACTTCATATTTCTTTTAAGCAATCAAAAGTATTATATTCAATCCAAAAAGAGCAGCTAGCAACTACTAGCATACAACCGGTATGTACAATAGTGAGATCCAAACTCACTACACCAACAATGTGCTTTACCCAAAGAAACATACTACCCAAAACAACCTAGACCACTACTACGCTATCCTATACAACTTGAAACCTGCCCAAATATCCAACGCTAAGCATACCTGTTTCGACCGCGTCTTGACCCATAAATAGCTCAGCAACTTCATGTAAGACATAGTGAAGAACCACCAAACCGAGATCTATCGGAATAGATCTAGGTACGTGGACATGGTTTCTGCATGTGAAGGTTGATCTCCTGTTTGATCGTCGATGTGAAGAGCTTCGTCCGGAATCACTGCAAAAATGAAAACCGTCGTTAGTCTCGCCACGGGAAATGGGGTTCTCTCCGGGACCACACTCCGCAAGAGAATAAGTACAGTGACTTGTAGAAAAATGAAGTGTAAGTGGTGAGGAGTGGATCAATAGCTTGTACCTCAATACTTTATTTATCAAGATTGGTGTCAGGATGTAACGGAATTATAACGAATCTTTTTCACCGTTAGTGGTTACATCTCCATCCATGCACACGGATTAGAAAATGATCCACCATTAGGGAAGAGCCACGTGGACAGTGATATGCTTTAGATCTTCATGAAGGTTAGGCTGAATTTGAGTGCAAGATAACGTCCCAGATGTTGCCACGTCACATTCGGTTACAACCGAATAAGGGCTTGCACGATTGCCATTTAATGCTTCTAGAAGATCCAAGGCTATGGAGCCTTGATCTAATGCCACATGTCCAGTTAGTTGTAACAGAAAAGATTCCTTAATCTTAGTTCTTTGTTACCTGCGCGTGAAGATGTCTATGCACCAGACTTAAGAGTCTTGATAGCTCTTTTACTTCAAGTTTAACTGTACCCTTGTGCGATTCCGCGCAAGGATGTTAAATGTAGTTTAGATACCGTTGTGCAAGGTTTATCAAGCGACCTGCTGTTTTCAGTCTGGCTTACCATTGCGCAAGGTTTATCAAGCGATCTGCTGTCATTCTGATGGTATGGTCTCTTGCGCCGGCGCAGGGTTTCTGGGACCACACCCCTCCAAGTCCCCCACGTTAGTGTTGCTCCTATGCACAACTAGCAAGTAGGTGAACACTGGACTATAATAAAAATCACATATGCGCGTTGTTTACAAAGGGTGTAAGTCGTTATAGACCTCTATGATGAAGAAACAAAAGAAAACCTCTGGGCGAAGGAAAACCCACTGCTCAGGATAAGGTTTTTGAAATTTGAATTTTCATAAAGTTGACAGGTTGGTAAACAAGTTGTTGAGAGAAATCGGGATGAAAGTGACGTCTGACGGCTGTGTGGCAAGCTGTCAACAGTGTCAGATGCTTTTTCATTAAAGAATCGCAAAAAGTAACGGCTACGCACGCGTGGCATACGTCAGACTCCCACTTGCCCTCCACATGTCATTGTGGTTTCGTCTCCGGGTGCTTGGGGGCGTCATGTTTTCCCATCGCATAAATGCGATGAGTATAAATACTCGATTCGGCTATTGGAACTTCATCCACTTCCCCATCTCATTACATCTCCTCCAAAATTCTCTTCTCCAAAACCCCTCTTAATCATTGCTTTGCACATTAATCGAAAACTGATGACCGAAGATAGACATGAAGGTGCCGCCAGCGAAAAGACGACGAGCTTGCTGCCAGTACTAAAATGGTCGGAGAATAGCTTCAAGAAACTTGTCGTAGGTTTCTTGCTTTCTGGAGAAATGGGTGCCGGTACCCTGCCGAAGGTGATACTGCTACAAATGCCCCACCAGGCTATATAACCTTGTTTTTTGACCATTTTGCCGACAGGAACTTTAGGTTACCGGTAACAAAATTTTTCTTAGACATCCTCGATCATTACAAATTCCATATTTCCTAGTTGAATCCCATGGGGATGGTTAGGATAAAACACTTCGAGTTTGTATGTCGGAGGATGGATATTCATCAACTTTAAACCGGTTCTGAGTTTTTTACCAACTTCACTGTTCGTTAGGGTTTTACTTGTTCCAACACCGCATTCAAGACAAGAAAATACTGCATAGGTGCCCAATCTTATCATTATTGGAAACATAAATTTTTCTATATCAAAGCCGAAGGTATCCCCCCTGAAGATGCACTTCGCAGCGCAGAAGATATTCTAGTGGAGACCATCTCTATTCTTGACGTGAATACTGGTACCAGGACATCAAAGAGATCTCGGCCGTTCAACTACAAGAGAGGACTTTGATTGCCGCAGGAATGAGTTTGTTGTGGAATTTTGATCGCCACGAGAAACCAATATACATGAAAGGAGACAAAAGTAAGTCCGATTATTGTGTTATTACTTCTTGCAAATCATTGCTTAACCACGCACTTTTATACAGGGGTTGCGTGTATATTGCAGCGTATCAAAGAGAGAATGGGAGGATGAAAATGTTCCGCTAAATCCGGAAGAACCGACTTGGTATTCCTAGATACTTGGGAATTTTGAGTGCCCCGAGATGAAGATCTAACAGCTCCGTCGTCTGGTAGCGGTAAGTGCTATCCGTTTGTTATTTACACATCCTTCATTTTGCTTAGTGTATGTGTGCAATGATGTGGGTGTGCTGAACCCAGGCGTCGGCTTAGATTCTAAGAAGAAGAGGCGCGTAGGGCCTAGTGTTGGTGCACCAAAAAAGCCTGCTATAATCAAGGCAGAGCCTTCAAAAGGTACGTGCTCTGTGCCTGACACTTGGGTTGACTATGTAGTGGTTGTCTGATTCCTTAGAAGGCCTTGTGCCTATAGGCTTGAGGAAACCCAAACCCGAACCTCAGGATGCTGCGGAGATACCATCAGTGAACCCTGACGACCCAATTGACTTGGACTTAAGTCCGGAGCCTTTGAAGAGGAGGTTTAAGAAAAGGACTTTCCCGAAAGATGATACCGTTGCTCAATCGCCCAAGAAAATCGCCAGAAAGAAAACCATAGGGAAGCGCGGTAATCTTGATGCTATTGTAACAAAATTTTCTTTAGGTAAAACTTTAACCTTTCGCTTGATATTTTACAAGTCTTGTATAACCATTTCGGCGTATTTTTTACATAGGGAAAGATGAAATCCCAATCTTTACACCATCCATTCCTACTGTGCCCGCAGATACTTCACAAATGCCATCACCCACTTATGATACTGCGGCAGGCGCAGAGTGCAAGGGGTGGTGAGTCGAGTGCTAAGGGTGTGGAGGCAAGCGTAGGTATTGAGGAGACAGTTGTGCCGGAGGGAAATCTATGGTTGAAGAGGAAACCAAGGAACCACATGTTGGCGATTTACCTAAGGATACCGCTTCCCCAGAAACTCATTCAGCCAAACAAGTGCCAGAGGGCAGTGCCGAAAGACTTGGGGAACTCCCATCTGACGAAAGATCCCCAATTCGTCCAGATAAACCCCAGGTGACTATTATTATTGATCCTACCCGGAAAAATGTGCTGCTGACATTCATACGCCAGTCTAGAAGTTAAAACAAGGCGAGAAGTTTAGCCACTGGCAAGTGTGACGTGAGTGGTTTAAGGTGCTTTTCCTCCAGCGAAGGTGAAAGCGCGCGGTGAACAAAACTACGAACAAACTTATCACACTTATTTACAATTAGCAGCCAGTTCTGCCTCTAATACCAATAAGATAATCCGTGAGTGGCGCAGTATGCATAAAGATCATGAAAAATTTGAGGTTGCGAAGAAAGAGATGGCGATTAAGCGGGCGTAAATGTCCGTGCAAAGACAAGATTTTGAAGCCGAAAAGGCTAAATTTGCCAACACGCAGAAAACGGAGGAGTGGTCGGTGGTAGGATGAAAAAAAAGAAAACAGAAGCTGCCACTGCCACGCTTGCTAAGGAGCGTAAGTTGTGGGAAGAAGCTTGTGAGAGGGACAACAATGAGAAGATATCTCTGAGGAACGAGGTTGTGAGCCTGCGCGCTGAAATAGAGCGCTTGAAAAAGGAGAAAGAAGAAGCCATAGCTGTCGCAGAAGAGGCTAGATCTCATCAAGAGTGCAGCGAACAGAAGGATGTAGAAATTTTTGCCACTCTAATCTTACGAAATCAAGAGATAGCAAAACTTACATCGTTGTTGCATAAGCAGGAGGAGACTAAGGCGGCTCTTGAAAATACGAAGAAAGATCTCCAAGCCGCCAATGTTGAAAAGGCTAAGCTGCAGCACCGACACCTAGATGATCAAGAAAAGATGCAACTCTATGAGGTGAAGATAGGCGCGGACAAAAAATGTGCCAAGCTTGCGGAGCAAAAGCCTGAGGATTCAGAGGCGGCGCGCGTTATGGCTGAAAGTATGGTTGAGCCGTTAACGAGCAATACGCTCTGGATGCAACAACATGGGGTTGTGAATGTAAGTCTTAACTTTTATCATTTTGATCGACCGTTAAGCATGATTCTGAGTCCATTTACTTGTGCTGTACAGATAGCAATTCCATTATCAATTCGGTGGAGCTACATAGCGCGGTGGCCAAGCTGATGGTCACGGCGCGCCATGATGGCTATGCGCAGGGTTACGCAGAATGTGCTCATCATGTAACACGTGCTTTAGACGTAACTTGGGATACCAGCCGCTCCGCTACTCATGGGGTCAATACTAGCGTTGCCTTTCCTAAGGCGAAGCAGGAGTATGACAGTCTACAACTACCTGTGATGGATCTGGTGAGTGAAGCGCTGCAACATGATGATTTTATTGAGCGTTTTAAAGACATCTTCCATGACGAAGCCGCAGAAGTTGAAGAGGCAGAGGAATAGTATGTGAGTTCCTGCCACATGTGTTTAGGACATAGATGTAATGGGAGAAACTATCATTTGTTGTAATCCCACTTTTGTAAACCGTACAAACTTCACGCATTTTGTTTTGGTGATTATGTAGCTTCTTCATTGTACTTTTCAACCCGATATGGGCATGTACTAAATACTAACCCGTTGCATACGTTTTGATTTACAATATACGCGTGAAAATAATTACTTTGTGTAGGGAAAGCAAATAAAGTTGGTAATTGGCTCATGTATGAACTAGTCACAACCCCGTCTGCGCGCAATGGTTTGCGGCTGACCCTGAGGTAGGTTTTGTTCATGAGACTTGTATTATACCGTAATGTTTTTGCTTATACCTAAAGTGGTTTCCCGCATTTGTAACATGACATAAATAAGTAACATTGCAATGTAAGTAACGACTTTTTTGTATTAAAGATTAAGTGCAAGGGCCATGTACAAAGTCAATAAGATTACATAGACCACGAGATATCTGTAAGTAACGATCTTTTGCACCAAAACGGATAAGGCGGAAGGCCGGTGCGTGTAAATATGCTAAGATTACATATAGCATCGTTGTAATTGATGCGCGTTCCAACTTCTGGGAACACTTGTGCCATCCAACAGTTTGAGGGTGTATGCACCCTTACCTAAGACTTCATGAATTATATATGGGCCTTCCCATTTAGGCGCGAGCTTCCCTGGGTCAGTGTTTGATGTTTCATTATCTCTTAAAACAAAATCTCCAGGAAGAAAGTACATATGCGGACTCGCGCATTTTAATATTTTTCGAGCTTTGATTTGTATTTGGCCTCATTTATTGCGGCGTTTTCACGTCTTCCCTCAAGGAGGTCCAAATCAAGCCTGCACGCTTCGTCATTGTTCTGGGTTTGCATAGCGATCATGTGCGGTGATAGGAGACCAATCTCAGCTGGGATCACCGCCTCAGTTCCATAAACAAGGCTAAACGGTGTTTCGCCTGTGCTAGTTTTTGGCATAGTCCGATGAGCCCAAAGGATACTTGGTAACTTATCAACCCAACCTCTCCGCGCCGTTCCCAATCTTGCCTTGATTCCTTCAACAATATTTTTGTTGATACTCTCAACTTGGCCGTTGCCTTGAGGGTGCGCGGCCGAAGTAAACACATGCTCAATATGCATCTCGTTCATCTATCGTTGTAAATCTTCGGAAGCAAAATTGGGGCCATTATCACTGACTATGCGCAAAGGTAGACCAAAATGGCCGATAAAATGTGTTCCCAGATAAATTTACGAACTACCGTTGCAGTGGTTGACGCGAGTGGCTTGGCCTCTACCCATTTGGTGAAATAATCAACGGCTACAATTATAAACTTTACAACACCTGGGGCATCGAGAAAAGGTCCCACCATGTCAATTGCCCATTTGTGAAAAGGCCACGCTGTTGTCACTGGGATTAAAGGATTTTTGGGGCGTAGTGTTTTGAGAGCGTGTTGTTGACATGATGCGCACTTCCTCAATGTCTCGACTGCGTCTAAATGCATGCCCAACCAATAATACCCGACATTCATGATTTTTGCTACTACCATGCGGGGCTAGCAAGAATTCCACATAACCCTTCATGAATCTCGCGGATCAAGTACTGCGCATCTTGTTGGTCAACATAGCGAAGGAGTGGTCCAAGATATGACTTTCGAAAAAGTATCCCGTCTGCCATTTCGTAATTTAGTGCTTTGTTTTGGACTTTCCTCGCCTCCGCTTTGTTCTCTGGGAGCACGCCAGATTGTAAGAACATGATGATTGGAGACATCCATAAGGGATTCCCATTTCTATCACATTGACTTGAAGTAACGTCACGGAAGGGTTTTTCAGCACTTCGATGCGCACTTCTTTCACGAGGTGTTTGAAACTGGTTGCCGCCAATTTGCTAAGCGCATCCGCATGTTTGTTTCACTGCGATTGATATGAATTACTTTAAAAGTGTGAAATTTGCTAATCAAAGACAACGCCTATTCAAGATACAGGGCTAATGTCTCGCCTTTTGCATCATAAAGGCCATTGATTTACCCAGCTACTAAAAGAGAATCTACGGGTGCCTCCAGATTCTTAGCGCCCATTTTGATTGCTAAACGAAGGCCCGCGAGAAACGCTTCATATTCTGCTTCATTGTTGGTGCTCTTGAAATTCAACCTGATGGCGTAAGTAAATTCATGATTATCGGGGCTGATTAAACGAAGACCAGCCCCAACGCCATCATCATTGGACGCGCCATCAGTGTGTAAGGTCCATACATAATCGTCCATGCTAGGTATTGGATTTTGAATAGCCTCACACTCTTGCGCGTTGTTGCTTGGAACCTCAGTAATAAAGTCGGCTAATATCTGGCCCTTGATGATTGGTCGCGGTTTATAAACAATATTGTGTCCCCCCAATTTGACCGCCTACTTTGCTAACCGACCCGAGACGTCAGGTTTAGACAAGACTTGACCCAGATGGTAATTGTAACATTCGTCGAAAAACGGGTTTCCAAACCCACTTCGTTTAATAATCAATTATTCAGTTTTAAGATTTCGTTGCGTATTTATTGTTCAGATTATTTTAAATAATACATAATTAATAAACATTTTAGAATTTAAAAACCATAATTAATAAATAATAATAATAAGTGAATAAAAAAATAAAATGGAGCCGCCGGGTCTCGAACCCGGGTCTCCCACAAACACAAACACACACCACACCACTCCGCCACACACTTCACTTGTGATAAACACTGAATCAAATAACACTTAAAGTAAAACCCGAAAAATCAAAACCGGAAATCAGCGCAGTCGCCGGAAAAACCGAGATTTTCGCAATTTTGGCTATTTCCCTTTGACTGAAACGCGTTAACTGATTTCGACATCAGTTATAACCGATGCCTAACCATCAATTTCAGTCATAACTGTCGGAGACCTTTGACCGCGAATCATGACCCAAATTCGAACCCAATTCAGCCTGTTCTTCCTTATAAATACCCACTCAAACTTCATGTAAACCTTTCGCTCAGAACCGCACTCTCTTTCGAAGCTTTATTCCTTCCAAAGCTCGTCGCCGGAGATTTTCATTTTCGCCGGAATATTACCGGAATCACTGATCAGAAAACCGCATTCGTTCTTCAGACGGTATAATTGTCTAAACCTTCTTGCTATCTCTTGATTAATAATCTAATTGCTCAACACAATAATCGAAACTGTTAAAATAGTTCATTCAGCCGGAAATCGCAAATCAGAGCCGACGAACACTTGCCGGAAATCTGAAAAAAACTCTCCGTCTTGGTATATCATATTCCTTAATCTTTATTTGCCTATTCCATTTCAATCGATTATAAGGCCGTTGGTCGAATAAGCAAAAACAGACGGGTGCACTGTTCTGTGTTCTTCTTAATGAAGAAGACGAACTTTAAATTGTATATTAATGTAATTAAAATCGGGTATTTAACCGGGTTAGACACACAGTCCAGCGGTGGACTGTGTGCAAATACAAAACACACGTCCCGGGTTCGAATCGCACATGTTACCGACTTTCAGAAATAAAACCAACATTTTTAAAAACCTAATCAGATCAAGTCACAGTATATACATAAGAGGAATATAATCCATTAGTTAAACAGATTAGACACACAGCCCAACTGGTTGGGCTGTCCGCACTCGAACCGAAGGTCCCGAGTTCGACTCCGGGTCTCTGCAACTGGTTCGGCCAGATTATAACATATTTAATAAAGACTAAATATGGTTAGAGTCAGTTAGTATATAAATATAATTAAAACTAAGAATATTTTCAGGTTAGACACGTAGCTCAGTTAATAGAGCTGCGTGCACGTATACGAGAGGTCCCGAGTTCGAACCTCACTAGACTCATAGAATAAACACAGTCTGACCGGTCAAGACCCGGTCAAACCTGACAAAAGTCAACCCTTTTTGTTTTATTGTTATTTATTTATTTAATTGAAAAATTATTTAAAATACTTAAAAATAGGTTTTTTAAAGTTAGAAAATTTCATTAAAGCTCACAAAAATAAATATAAAAATCTCATTAAGAGCACTAATAAAAACATTAATCTCAAATAAAATTTATTTATTTATCGAATCATATCGTTATTATTTAGGTTAGTTTTTCCCTCGTCGGTTGAATCGTAAACTCGTGCGCATTCATCATCATCAAAGAACGCTCCCACGGTGAGTGAATCTCTACAAATTCCCCGTTTTAATCATATTTTGGGGTGTATCATGTGTCGTACCATACTTCTATTTTATTTAAACACTTGTGCATACATCATATCCGTGATCAAATGTGTATCAATTATTGTGTGAATTATATGTAGATTGAATTTCATCATTTCAGCGCACGCATTTCATTAGGCCCATCAGTTCCCCGTGGGATACAGGTTGAGCATCAGGAGCCTCATTAGATCGGCTCCGTTTGATTGAGCCTTGATCTCAAACACATCATCATTTCATGTCATGTACTCATTCAAAGTGGTTTGTGATTGTTTACATATATATTTGCTCACATGTGATTAATGCACGAATTTTCCTTATTAAATAAAACAAGAAATCAGTTAAAATGTTTTATCAAGGTTCACTCGCCAACTTTTGTTGACCAAAAATCTCCCCCATTTTACACATGATACAGGTGATCCAGCTGAGACAGGAAACATTTAGGAAGGCCTAGAAGAATAAACAAGTTTATGATTGGGAATAATTATGTAGTTTCATTTTCAATGTAATTGTATGAATTTTGTTTTGGAGATTTAAGTTTGTAATTTGAATTTAATAAATATGAAACATCTTAGTAAATATCATGAGCTTTGGTGATAACCCAATTATGCCCCGACTTTTATTCCGCTGCGGGTCGGGGTGTGACAGATTGGTATCAGAGCTTGTGACTATAGGGATATAGGATAGGTTATTAGACCCTTAGAGCCTATACTATAGTTGATTAAATTTTAATTGTTTATGCGTTACATGCAAAATTCATGATGTTTATATGTTTCATGATTATTTTCACACTCAATGTTATGCAAGCATGCTCATAAATACATGTTATTATGCAATGCTCATCATGAATCATATCCTCATAACATATCATATCCATGAGAGCACACACCTCACGATTCCCATGATTTTTGCAATGATTTTTGTATTTTTCAAATCACATCAAAGTGAGTTCTCATGACGGGCATGTAGTAACTGGAAGGGTACGAGTACCGGTAGTCGGAACGTCCTGTCTAGGCTTGGCATTCGTATAAATCCAAAATAAAGGACCAGTTTGCCTACCTGGGGACCAACGATGAGAGTACGAAGGACCTATTAGGCCAAAGCATGCTATACCAAACGTCGTGTGAGCTAACCCCACTTTGAGTTGTCATTGTGTCTACACCTGGACACCCTCCTACCATACATCACGCAATCATGTTTTACGATTTTCATTCGGGTGGTGCGAGTGTTAACCCGCCGACACCAATGTGAATCCTACCAAGCCCAATAGTCATAGGGGCCCACATGACTACACAGGCGATGGTATGGGGGACATTGGAGGCCCAAACATGAGCAAACCCAAGACATCCTATGGATGTAGTTAAATTATTTTCAGTTATGTTATTTTTCATTCTTTTTACGACACATGACACCTAGAAAATTCTTAAACTCACAATCTTCCTATATATGTCCCTGTAGATGTCGGCTAGGCAACTACGTGGAGGAAGAAAGTCAGGAAAGTCAAGTGAACGCTTGGCCACACAAATTGCTAAACAAATGGCCGCAGTACTTCCTGACATCGTACTTCAAGTTCAACAAGCTCTCACCGCTAATCCCATCAACTCTCCCAACCAAGAGGACCAGAGCGTCGCCAACCCTCCTTCCAAAACCCCCAAGTGCACCTACAAACACTTCAAATCTTGCGATCCCCCAAAGTATGAAGGGACCGAAGGTGTTACCGCCCTCCTTCACTGGTTTGAAGAAATGGAAAACACTTTCCTCAATTGCGATTATCCCGAGGACCGTAAGGTACGTTATGCAACTGGAAGACTGTTTGGGGTAGCCCTTACCTGGTGGAACACGGAAAAAGGTAAGCGAGGAGTTGAAGATGCCATGGCCTTAACATGGGAATAGTTAAGGGAACTCATGACAAGACGCTTCTGTCCAAGAAGCGAAATCAAACTGGAAGACGAATTCCACTCACTGAAACAAAAGGAAGGAGATCACACTTCCTATAATAAGAGATTTCTCGAGCTGAACCAGATGATCCCTAATTTGTTCACCCCCGTGTACCGCTTGGTTGAACATTACATTTGAGGTCTTCCCTCGAAAATTCAAGATTCGGTTTTAAGCACATCGCCTACAACACTTGAAGCCGCGATGGAGTTAGCTACAGAACTCACTGAAAATGGCATTCGAAACGGCAAGTTCAAAGATGAAAAGAAGAAAGCATCCATAGAGACCCCAACTACAAACCACCCAGTCTCATCCTCAAAGTTTGCTGGTAAGAGGAAACGTAATGGCAAGAATTTCGCTGTCACTCAAACCAACCCTCCTATCACTGTTGCACCAATCACCCAAATTGCTCCCCCAGCTGCACCATTCAAAAAGCCATATACTGGCCCTCACCCAAAATGCAACCGCTGTCAATACCATCACCCTCCCGAAAACCCCTGCCAACATTGCACAAGCTGTGGCCGTGCAGGTCACACCATCCAAACCTGCCGTACCCTTCAGCGAATGAACCGCAATCAACCTCAAACCCAAACTCAAAATCAGATAGTGGGTCAAACCCAACAACCCTTACTTCTACCACCTGCACAACACGCAGCCTAAACTTACTACCAACCCAACTACCCCATGATGCAACCCATGCGAGCTTGTTTCAACTGTGGGGACCCAAACCACTTCAGGAACACATGTCCGCGCCTAGTGAACATTATCCATGCCCAAGCTCACGCAAACCCGGTAAACCAAGCTAATCAAGCTCCCCCACCTGTCAGAGGGAGAGCTTTCAATATCAACGCCAACCAAGCCAGGGCTGACAACAACGTGGTCAACGGTACGTTTCTCATCAATGGTAGTTATGCATCCATATTATTCGATACTGGTGCGGATAAGAGCTTTGTGTCCTTAGAATTTGAACCTATCCTCGACCAACCTCGTGTTAATCTCATCGAGTCTCTAACGGTGGAAGTTGCTAACGGAAAACCCGTTTCATTAAATTCTATTATACGCAATTGTACTCTCACCCTAAACGATCACGATTTTCCAATTGACCTTATTCCTATGAAGTTGGGAAGTTTCGATGTTATAATCGGTATGGATTGGCTCAGCCAGCATCACGCTGAAGTGGTGTGCCACGAAAAGTTCATTCGCATTCCTCTCGCAGACGATCAGACACTACGTATTTATGGGGAAACCCCTTCGAAAGGACTCAAATTAATGTCCTGTCTCCAAGCCCGAAGATATCTCCGCAAGAATTATGTCGCATTCCTAACCCACGTCGTCAAAAAGGGAAATAAGGAAAGAAAACTTGAAGATATCCCAGTTGTGAAAGAATTCCCACAAGTCTTTCCCGACGACATTTCAGGACTTCCTCCGATGAGAGAAGTCGAATTTCGCATCGATCTTGTACCTGGCGCTACACCAGTCGTAAAATCTCCTTATAGGTTAGCCCATCCGAAATGCAAGAGCTGGCCAGTCAGCTGCAAGAGCTGACTGACAAAGGATTCATACGTCCTAGCTCATCGCCTTGGGGTGCACCTGTTCTCTTTGTGAAGAAGAAAGATGGAACGTTTCACATGTGCATTGATTATAGAGAACTCAACAAGTTAACGGTTAAAAATCGCTACCCACTACCTCGCATTGATGATCTCCTAGACCAACTTCAAGGCGCCACCTGCTTTTCAAAAATCGACCTTCGTTCTAGTTATCATCAGCTCAGAGTGCACGAAGAAGATATCCCAAAAACCGCCTTCCGGACTCGTTATGGTCATTACGAGTTCATGGTCATGCCAATAGGTTTAACCAACGCCCCCGCTGTCTTCATGGATTTAATGAATAGGGTATGCAAACCCTACCTCGACCGTTTTGTCATAGTCTTCATCGACGACATCCTTATTTACTCCAAGTCTAAATCCGATCATGAGCAACACCTTCGACTCATCCTTACACTCTTAAGGACTGAAAAGCTTTACGCTAAGTTCTCAAAATGCGAATTCTGGTTAGGAGAAGTACAATTCCTTGGACATGTCATCAATGAAAAGGGAATTCATGTCGATCCTTCAAAAATTAAGGCAGTGCAGGAATGGCAAGCACCACGTACCCCTACCGAAGTAAGGTCATTTCTTGGTTTGGCTGGTTACTATCGACGCTTCATTGCCAATTTTTCCCGTATTGCTGTACCACTCACGACTTTGACTCATAAAGGAAAACCCTTCATATGGGGACCTAAACAAGAGGAAGCCTTCCAAACACTAAAGCAAAAACTTTGTGACGTACCTATCCTCACACTCCCTGAGGGTTGCGATGACTTTGTGGTATATTGCGACGCATCGGGGCAAGGGCTAGGCTGTGTATTGATGCAAAGAGGAAAAGTGATAGCCTATGCCTCTAGGCAACTCAAGGTTCACGAGAAGAATTACACCACCCACGACCTGGAACTTGGAGCCGTTGTGTTCGCTCTCAAGATATGGAGACATTACCTCTACGGTATTAAGTGTGAAATATACACTGACCACAAGAGTCTCCAACATATCTTCAACCAAAAGGAGTTGAATATGAGGCAACGAAGATGGGTCGAACTTCTCAACGACTACGACTGGGAAATTCGGTATCATCCTGGCAAGGCAAACGTGGTGGCTGATGCGCTCAGTCGAAAAGGTTATGCGAACTCCATCCGTCTTCTATGTTTGCAAATTATAACCGACATCAAAGATCGAATCCGAGCAGCTCAACATGTTTCTGTAACAGAAAATGACGTATGCGATGAGCTGTCATGTGGAGCTGAACTCAAAATCGAAACCAAATCCGACGGTATTCTATACTATTTAAACCGCATATGGATTCCTGATCGCGATAACCTTCGTGATTTCCTCATGAATGAGGCGCACAAAACACGATACTCTGTACACCCAGGAGCCGACAATATGTATCAAGACCTACGATACACCTACTGGTGGCCTGGCATGAAAAAGGATATCGCTGTTTTTATTTCCAAGTGCCTTACCTGTTCCAAAGTAAAAGCTGAACATCAAAAACCTTCAGGACTTCTAGTCCAACCCGAAATACCTGTATGGAAGTGGGAAAACATAACCATGGATTTCATTACCGGGTTACCTCGCACCTCCAGTGGATATGACACCATATGGGTAATAATCGATCGTCTTACAAAGTCATCTCATTTCATTCCGATTCGCGAGGACTTCAAGAACGAGAAGTTAGCTCGTATCTACATCAACGAGATCGTAAGCCGTCATGGTGTACCATTAAGCATCATTTCAGACCGTGATGGTCGTTTCACTTCACGAACATGGCGAGCCGTACAAACCGCCTTGGGTACACGATTAGACCTCAGTACTGCTTTTCATCCTCAAACTGATGGTCAATCTGAACGCACCATCCAAACCCTTGAAGACATGCTGCGAGCATGTGTCATAGACTTCAAAGGGAACTGGGACGCTCACCTACCATTAGTGGAATTTTCGTACAACAATAGCTATCAATCAAGTATCGGCATGGCACCTTTCGAAGCTTTATATGGTTGTAAGTGCCGATCTCCAGTATGTTGGCACGAAATTGGGGAAGCGCAAATCACCGGTCCAGAATTAGTTCAAGAAACAACCGACAAGGTCCTTCAAATTCGAAACAATCTTCTAGCGGCTCAAAGTCGTCAAAAGAGTTATGCAGACAAATGACGAAAGCCCTTGGAGTTTGACATTGGTGATCAAGTACTTTTAAAAGTATCACCGTGGAAGGGAGTGGTTTGTTTTGGCCAGAAGGGCAAGCTAGCACCACGCTACGTAGGACCTTTCAAGATACTCGAAAGAGTAGGTCCTGTAGCATACAAGCTTGACCTACCAGAAGAACTCAACAGAATTCATCCCACATTTCACGTATCAAACTTGAAAAAGTGTCTTGCCGATGAAAATCTCCATATTCCTCTAGAAGACATTCAAGTCGATGAATCGATGCACTTCGTTGAAAGACCGGTAGAAATCATGGACTTCGGAGAGAAGCGTTTAAGGCAAAGTCGTATTCCAATTGTTAGGGTACGTTGGGAGTCGAAACGAGGACCCGAGTTTACTTGGGAACGTGAAGACTCAATGCGCGAAAAATGCCCGCAACTTTTTCCAGTTACCACTACTACTTAAATTTCGGGACGAAATTCCTAAAAGTAGGGGATACTGTAACATTCGTCGAAAAACGGGTTTCCAAACCCGCTTCGTTTAATAATCAATTATTCAGTTATAAGATTTCGTTGCGTATTTATTGTTCAGATTATTTTAAATAATACATAATTAATAAACATTTTAGAATTTAAAAACCATAATTAATAAATAATAATAATTAGTGAATAAAAAAATAAAATGGAGCCGCCGGGTCTCGAACCCGGGTCTCCCACAAACACAAACACACACCACACCACTCCGCCACACACTTCACTTGTGATAAACACTGAATCAAATAACACTTAAAGTAAAACCCGAAAAATCAAAACCGGAAATCAGCGCAGTCGCCGGAAAAACTGAGATTTTCGCAATTTTGGCTATTTCCCTTTGACTGAAACGCGTTAACTGATTTCGACATCAGTTATAACCGATGCCTAACCATCAATTTCAGTCATAACCGTCGGAGACCTTTGACCGCGAATCATGACCCAAATTCGAACCCAATTCAGCCTGTTCTTCCTTATAAATACCCACTCAAACTTCCTGTAAACCTTTCGCTCAGAACCGCACTCTCTTTCGAAGCTTTATTCCTTCCAAAGCTCGTCGCCGGAGATTTTTCCATTATCGAGTATCATGTTTCCAGATGGTTAACATTTTGCTGACATAATAAATCAGAGTTTGAACCCCTGCGCGCCTCCACTAGCAAGACTGCGCCAACTACGATGTCTGAACCAGAAAGATACAAAATCAATGGTTCGGTTTTTTGGTGGAGCGGTGAGAGTAGGTAATTGAATCAAACATTCTTTCATTTGCTGAAAAGCTCTCTCTGCATCTGGAGTTCATTGGAACTTGTTTTGTTTGACACAATTTCGTAATGTACTGATAAATGGAAAGGATTTTGTCGCGGGATTCGCCAAAAATAGGTTCAGCGCAGTCAGTCGGCCGGCCAACCGTTGCATTAACGGTTGACAGCGAAGGCATACGCTGGATTGCTTCAACTTTCTCTGGGTTGACCTTAAAGCCATCTCGTGCAACGATAAAACCCAGGAATTTCCCTTCTTCCATCCCGAATGAACATTTTTCGGGATTCAATTTTAGGTTAACCTTGTGCAGGGACGCGAAAGTTTTTCGAATATTTTTCAACATCATTTCTTCATCTGGACTCATAATGACCAAGTCATAAATGTATACTTCAACAATCACGCCTATGTCATTACCAAAGACGTGGTCCATTAAGCGTTGATAAGTAGCTCCCACATTGCGCAACCCAAAGGGCATTTTTGTATAACAAAAGATCCCTCTGTCCGTGCGGAATGCTGTTTTTATCCTTGTCTTCTTTTTTCATTTGGATCTGAAGATAGCCCTTGTAGCAATTTAGGAAAATATCCAATGAAAAGAAGTGAGAGAATCCACTTTCTTATCGATCTCTGGTAAAAAGTAACAGTCTTTTGGGCACACGTTGTTCCAATCTTTGAACCATAACTGGATTTGCTACCCATGTTTGATAGCACACCTCTCTCAGAATACCAGCTTGGAAAAGCTCAGAAACTTGTTCATTCATTGCGCGAGTTTTCTCGGTACCAAAACTGCGCTTCTTCTGCACAACTGGTTCCACAGATGGAAACGTCTGTAGTGCATGCTCCGAAACGTCCCTGGGTACCCCTGTCATGTCCGCTGGTGGCCAAGCAAAAATATCCATATTGCGAAAAAGAAGTTGTTTAAGTTGTGCCCTGACTGTGGGGTCATGGCGGGACCTAACAACACTGTTTGCTCTGGGTATTTGTTGTTAAGCGCCCATTTTTCTGGTTCACCAACCGGAGATGGCTTCGCAACTTTCACCGGTGGTTCCTCATCTATGGTCATAACTTCTTTCCTTAAATACATAATTGCCACACCGGTTTCTATTAGAAAACCACAGGCGGCATGAGGAGTCGAAGTAATCATATTGAAATTCCTTTGTGCGTGACGGCCGAGTAATATGTCATGGCGAGATGTTGCAGGCATAACCATAAAATTGACCGGAACCGTGCGCGAATGTTTCCCATCTGAAAGGGTGACCGTGAAAGAGATCTGCCCGAGAGGAAAAACGACTTCATTACCAAAACTAGTTAATGGGAAATCAACCGGTTCTAAGCGTGCCTTGTCCTCTGGGTCTAGCTGCTTAAAACACTGCTCATAAATGATATCCATAGAACTTCCCGGATCAATAAACATATAAGCAGTGTGATAATGGCCAAAATGCCAGTTATCACTACCGGTCTTTCTTCTTGAGGACCACCAGGAACTATGGGAAAAATTACTTGCTGCTTGCACCAATGTGTCGTATAACGTTTCTGATGACAACGCTTGCCCACTGGGCCACCTTGCACCATATTAACAAAAGCTTGCTTCATCTTCTTATTACTCGGGCCTTCGTCACTGCCAATAATCAGACGAACCTCTTTGCCACATTTTGAAGCAGGTGGGTGAGCTTCCCACTTTTCAATGCTTTATCTATCTCGGTGCATAAGCTTATGCAATTATTGGTAGTATGCCCAGTATCCTTGTGATAATCATAGAAAAGATTTGGATCCTGACTTTTTTTTCATTGGTTGTGGCTATTTAAACTGATGATTCTCGATGTTGAGTACTTCCGTTGGAATTTTTGTTATTGGTGTCCACTGCCTGTCTCGATTTTCTTGTTTTATCGCCCTTTGAATAGTAATTTTGTTTATTGTTGCACGCGCAGTGATTGGCGAATAAGGAAAAGAGTTCTGGTTTGACCCTTTCCAATTCTTCTTGTTTTTCTTACCAATACTTCTGCTCATATCCTGTGGATGATATTGAGGCATGGGAGGTCTATTGGAACTCAAATTGCGCTCAGTTTGAGCATAAAGTTTGGCTGCCGCCATAAGTTTGTCCCAACTTTTTGGGAGACCTACACTTCCCGATAAAACCTTTATCATCTCATCACAACGAACGACGTATTTGAATTGTGCGCGAATCAGGTCTTCATGCACATCACCGATCTCAAGGACCTCTTTGATATAACGAGTAATGAAATCTTCCAAACTTTCATCATCTCTTCTCCATATGTTCATAACATCTGAAGAGTCTCTAACATATCACCGCTGCTAGCTGAAGTGAGTTAAGAACTTATCCTTAAGATCATTCTAGGAAGTAAGTTTACTTGTTGGCAAATTGTCAAACCATAAGTGTGCAGCGCCTGTGAGGGTTTGAACAAACAGATGACACCACATAGGCAACGTCCATCCCCCGATAAGTCCCGCGCTGGTAAATAAGCGCATGTGATCATTGGATATGTCATACCATTAAATTTTCCACGTTGGAAGGTAACTTTGCGCGCTCAAGCGGAGCCAACGCAATTTCCTTCACAAACTTGGATTGTTCTGCTGCTTTAGCTGGTCTATAGATCAAATTATAATCATGTTTGGCCTTTGGATTGTATATGGTACGTGACTTAAGCTTGTACGCAACATGATCCTTTGGCAATCGATTAAACACGCTAGCACTGTCACCTTCGTCATATGTTTTGTCATATTCTTCGCGCTGGGTGTCCCGCCCTTGAGATGGACGCGGGCCCAGACGAGAATGGACTGATGCTCGCCTCTGAGTATTTGACTTGTATCCGGGCTTGAACTAAGAATACTCTTCTGTCCCTCTTGTAGAGACATGTGATGTACATGCTCTTTAGTCGGTGAATCATAACTCAACACTCGTGGTACAGGCGAAGCATGCACGTGAGTCGTCGGCAATTGTACTAGTGCAGCCGATGCATTGGTTTGGGCACAAAGTTGCGCATAAACAACGTTTAGAGCGGTTTGAGATTTGACGAACCAGGACATCAGAGTCTCTCCAAGTGGTAATATTGACGCGATTTGAACAAATGGAGTTTCAGCTTGAACCCTCGGAGTTACTGGAATGTTCACACAACCAGAATCGTGACGAACATCAGCATCCTCGGAGAATCCTTCCTCCACTTGTCCGTCGACCCGAGAAACATGAACTGTGTTCTTGACCTCGGCCGAGGACCTCGTGGCAAACTCGATGGACCATCAGCCATGAAAACTTAAGGTTGTAAGAAACAAATAAAAGACGAAGATTAAAAAGGAGAAATCGGATGGCGCCAATGAAGAAACACCAAACCGAGATCTATCGGAATAGATCTAGGTATGTGGACATGGTTTCTGCATGTGAAGGTTGATCTCCTGTTTGATCGTTGATGTGAAGAGCTTCGTCCGAAATCCCTACAAAACAGAAAACCGCCGTTAGTCTCGCCACGGGGAGAGGGGGTTCTCTCCGGGACCACACTCCGGCATGAGAATAAGTACAGTGACTTGTAGAAAAATGAAGTCTAAGTAGTGAGGAGTTGATCAATAGGTTGTACCTCAAGAATTATATTTAGAGCCAGAGATTTGGGTGTCGGGATGTAACGGAATTGTAACAGAATCTTTTTCACTGTTAGTGGTTACATCTCTATCCATGCACACGGATTAGAAAATGATCTACCATTGTGGAAGAGCCACATGGACAGTGATATGCTTTAGATCTTCATGAATATTAGGCTGACATTTGAGTGCAAGATAGACGTCCCAGATGTTGCCATGTCACATTCGGTTACAACTGAATAAGGGCCTGCATGATTACCATTTAATGCTTCTAGAAGATCCAAGGCTGTGGATCCTTGATCTAATGCCACCTGTCGAGTTAGTTGTAACAGAAAAGATTCCTTAAGTTTAGTTCTTTGTTTCCTGCGCATGAAGATATCTGTGCACCAGACTTAAGAGTTTTGATAGCTCTCTTACTTCAAGCTTAACTTTACCCTTGTGCGGTTCCGCGCAAGCATGTTAAAAGAAGTTTAGATGTTTTTGCTCTTTGTCCTTGCGTGAGGTTTAATAAGAACTGCGCTTTCAGGTCTGGCTTACTATTGCGCAAGGTTTATCAAGCAACCTGCTGTTTTCAGGTCTGACTTACAGTTGCGCAAGGTGCACAAGGTTTATTAAGCGACCTATTGTTTTCAGGTCTGGCTTACTGTTGCGCAAGCTGTGCAAGGTTTATCAAGCGACCTGCTGTCATTTTGATAGTATGGTCCCTTGCGCCGGCGCAGGGTTTCTGGGACCATACCCCTCCACATAGTCTTCAGCAAAGAAGATTGTATGCAATTAAATACCAAGTCGTTCCTCCCTTTCCAAATCACCAAAATGCCATAAGGCACACGACATGAAACACTTTCTTTCCTTTAACTGTACGCCCCCTATATATTAGCTCCTCCATAATATCCTTTAAATCAAACACAAATATAGGTGGGGTATTACACCATTGCGTCACCATTTGCCAAACCATCTACGCAAATTCACATGTAACAAACAAATGTTCTGGTGTTTTTGTAGCATCTCCACATATGCGACAAAGATCGGAATTCACATTTATATTTCTTCTCATTAAGGCACAAAAAGCTGGAAGGCGATTTAGTTGTGCTCCCCATGCCAAAATATCGACCTTTTTTTGGTACCCAGTTGGTACGCTTCATAACAAAAGGTGTCGTCGTGATGGTTATTTGTAGACCATGTTTCAGACTTCTCATAGAAAACTCCACCGACCCATCTAACTTCCAAACCCATTTATCAATTTCATTTGAAAGAGACGGTATCCCCACCAATTGCTTCAACCGTTGCAGTTCATATGTTCCAGCCCACTGTCAACATTCCATTTCCACTCCCAAACCCACTCAGAATCCTCATACCCGATCCGCAAGAGTGACAAGTTTGTCATGTTCAAGGGTAAATAGGATCGGAAACTCGGCCGCAACAGGTTGTTCTGCATCCCAATTATCCAACCAAAAGAGCATGCTTCACCTATAACCCACTTTACCCACAATACCCTTTGATACATCGATGTCAAACCTCCTCATCTCTTCCACCGCTTTTGCTATCTGTTTCCAAGGGCCCGATGCTGATGATTTCAAGGGAATGTAGTTCCATGCCCTAGAACTGTGATGTATCGCCCATATGACCCTTCTCCACATACCACTTTCATCTTGTTTAAATCGCCACCACCACTTACATAACATAGCCGAGTTCATATCCTGAAGAGAGCCTAGCCCAAGCCCACCAAACTCCAACGGGGACATGACCTTCTTCCACGCCACCCAATTAATCTTTGCCTTTTCATCGGACCCACCCTAAAAGAAAACTTGTGTTAGTCGATCAAGTGCATTAATTACATTATTAGGATCCGGATATAAATAGAAATAATACGTAGGGTGTGCGTTCAACATGGATTTAATTAACGTCGCCCGCCAATCGATAGTTGTTTTGCCTTCCAAATAGACAACCTACTCTTGAATGCGTCGATAACCGGCTTCCAGTTTTTACTGATGTTCATATTGGCCCCTATTTGAAGCCCAAGATATTTAAACGGAAACTCGCCCACCCTATAATTAAAAATTGCCGCCATGTTTGCAATTTCAAAATCATCCACCTATACCATAAAAATTGCATTTGGCCATGTTTACCCGTAGGCCCAACACCATATAAAAACATCTCAATAGTCTCCGAAGGTTTTTGGCATTAGTGATGGCATTCCCAAAGGAACACAACATCATCGGCATACATTAAATGAGATAACATTGTACCAGTACTACCACAACCCAAACCACGAAATAACCCCACCGAACATGCTTTCTTCATAATACCGGTCAAAGCCTCCATTATTAGAACAAATAAAAAAGGCGAAATTAGATCACCTTGCCTAATACCTCACGCACACATGAACTTTTAAGTCAGAGACCCATTAATAATAATCGAAGCCCTAGCAGAGGATAATAGTGCTCGAATCCACCTTCTCTACCAGCTGGGAAGTTCATTTGTTCTAAGATCGTCTCCAAAATTCCCAATTAACCGAGTTGTATGCCTTATCTATATCAATTTTAAATATCATGCCTTTCCTTTTCACTCTTTTCATCCATCCCACCATTTCATTCAGCATTAATGGCCCGTCAATAATGTTCCTTACAGATAGAAACGCCGACTGCTCAACCGACACCAAATTCCCTATTACCTTTTATAATCTGTTAACTAGGACTTTAGATATAACTTTATTAACACAACCGATTAAACTTATCGGTCTGCACTCCTAAAAAACCATGGGATCTTTAACTTTAGGTATGCACAACCTGGATTTAACGTAGCTTGATGATAAAACTCCTCGAACACTGCTATGAAGTCGTTTTGTATTCCTTCCCAACAACATTTAAGACATTTAAAGTTGGAACCATCAGGCCTAGAGCCCGATCCCCGTCGCGTGACCATACCACATCTTTAATTTATGTAAAAGTAAATGGTTGAACCAAATACTCAGCTTCCACATCCGACAGTTTCGCGAAGTTGGGAAGGCAATAGGTGGTTTGACATCCAACGGCACTAAAATTATCATAGAAGAACTCGACTGCTTTATCCTTGATCACAGTTTTGTTAGTAATCCATTCGTCATCCACCAAAATGCCATTAATCCAACTGCTCGATGTATTCGGGTTCAATATACCTTGAAAATATCCGGAGTTGTCGTCCCCTCTAGAGCCCACCTGACCTGCGCCTTTTGTCTAACGTCTATATGTTTGTTCTTGTCAAATTCAAACATAAATGCCATGAATTCATCTCTTTTTTGCTTCTCTGAGGTAGACAAATCTCTATATCCAGCCAGCCAATCAAGGTTTTCAACCTCAGACTTCTTTTGTTGGTATACCCCTTCCACCTTTACCTTTTCCTTTGTCACCCATCCTTTTATTTTGTTTTTCAAAAACCTCAGCTTAGTAAAAAAACAAAAGTCTCACATGCCCTTAATACAAAGTATACAAAACCCGGAAGCTCCAACCAAGTATTAAAGAATCGAAATGTGATATGACCAAAATCCGAGGCTAAAGTAGTAAGAACAAGCGGACAATGATCCGATATATATCCGGATAAGGCCGGGATCGACGCCCTGGGCCATGTGTCCGTAAAGTTTTTGCAAACCAAAAACCTGTCCATTTACTTAGTTTGACCCATTTATCACAAATATAAGTAAATTTATGGCCATCCATATTGTATTCATGAAGATCCGCCACCTCAATAAATCGTTAAAGAAAGCCGCGTTAGATTCCCGAACTCCGAATTTAACCTTTCTGAGGGTTCCCTTACATCATTAAAATCTCCAAGCATTACCCATAATCTTGTCAATAATTCTTTTACCTTAATAAGCTCTTGCCAAAGCTCACGTCCACATACGATGTCACTAGGAGCATATATGTTAACCACATTAAAGCTTTGTGGTAGCCCTTTACCTTTCAACATGCTTTAAGCGATGCCAAGGATGGTTTGATTTCTCCTTTCAACCACCCGTTTTGCTGGGCGTGCATGGTGCGGTAAATAGTCGTGCGATTGCCTTTTGCTTATAAAAATCACGCAATACATGTGAAGTAAACTTACCTCCTTTATCGGTTCTCAACGCCTTAACCTCTTGAAATGCTTGTTGTTGAACCCTGTTAACAACTCCATTATAACTCCCGACACTTGGTCCTTGGTTTTATTAATGCTACCCACATGTAGCGACTAAAGTTATCCACAACAAGAAGCATATATTGATTTCCTAAATTCTTCTTTGGCGTGATTGGACCACAAACATCCATATACAAAAGTTGTAGTGGCTAAGTGGCTCGATAAAGTGACTTCTTTTGAAACTATCCACGTGTTTGTTTTGCTAAAATACACGAGTCACGTATTTGCATGGGTTATTATATGGTAGGTAAACATATTGCATTCTTGGATAATCCTTGATCATGTGAAAATTCTGATGCCCAAGACGAGCATGCCATAGCTAGGCCTCGTCATGTAAACAAACCAGGGAAGCTATTTTAAGTCAATTTTATAGATTCAGTTAGGATAGGGGGGGGGTTACCTTCATTAACAAGGTACCATCCTCTTCAAACATCCACAAAATACCATGTTGAATCCCAGTTTTGTATCCTGCTTCATCAAGTTGTCCTACATTTATTATATTACTTTTAAGCAAAGGAATATAATAAAATTATGCAACATTTATTGATCACCCATTTTTCCTTCTAAGAGCACCATGACTCATCTCATGATATCAACATGCAAATCGTCATCGAACTTCACTTGACCACGTATCCGATTGTCAAGGTTAGTAAATCACTCTCGAGTTGAGTTCCTGACATATGGTTACTAGCTCTGTCATCAATAAATTGTTTGTTAATCTTGTGTGGACTCGAGTCAAACTTCCTTGGGTTCACTCAAGAAAACTACTTGATCTTGAACTGCCATAGGCTTCACATCTTGAACGAGATTACTTGTTTCTTCGATCTTCTTACGAGTTGGGTATTCCGAAGAGAAGTGGCCTAACCCATCACACACCGATAACATTTAAGCTTGGAATGATCCTTTTTTTCTTTGTTCCTTTTCATTACCATGGGCCATGGACTTACCTCGGCCTCTGCCTCCGCATCTTTGACTAGATTTCATTGCTCCTCTTCCTCGACTGTAACCCTTGTCATTCTTCTTTTTGGCTTCCCATTCCTCATACGTAACAATAGTTGTTCACTTTTATTTTAACGGCTTGTGACTTTTCTTTGAGGCTTATTCTTTCTGCATAAGCCTTCATTCGCCAACTATATCATGAAAGGGGATAGTTTTTATAACAACAGGCTGCTCAAGAGAAGTAACCTTATGAATATATTTATCTGGTAATCCATTTAGAAACCGTTTAACTAGTATTTGATCTTTTATCGCCGATATGAGTGAAGTTGACTTTGATGCAATCCGGATAATTTTGTTTGCGAATTCATCAACAATGTTTGCGAATTCATCAACAATGCTTGAGTTGTTCATCTTTAAGGCTTCAAACTTATATGATAAAGTCTATTATCTTGCTTAACAACCCAGTCTGCTCCTTGTTAGATTTTTAGTGTAATCGGGATTAACTTGGTGACCAAAGGGAATTATGATGTACATCGAACAAGTTAGGAGGTGTGGGAGTGCACGCTTGTTCGAGTTGTTATAATTCCAAGGGGGCAACACCCCCTTGGCGTGGGTCCGGGGGTAGTGCCCCTGGGAGCAGGGTCCAAGGGGCGGCAGCCCCTGAGGTCCAAGGGGCAAGCCCTGGCTGGGTCGAGCTGGTTCATACAAGTTCAACAAAACGCATACCGTTGTTCCAATTTCTCAAAAATTAGAGTTGTATCCGATTGAATTATTCGATAGAACCACCAAAATAATTTGATCTGAGAGTGAATACACGCCTCTCTGATCATCCGGTCTCTAAAAATTCCCCAACAAAGATCAAATTAATTTATGTGAAGATGGCAAGCAGATCGATGAAGGATATGATAAGCAAGTTCGACAAACTGGAGAAGTTTCGAAGGGCAGGACTTCCGAAGATGGCAGAAGAAGATGCCCTTTCTTCTCATAACCCTGAAAGTGGTGTACGTGTTGACAACTTCATTCCAGAGATACTGGAGGAAGGCAATCTCGAACAAATTAGGAAGCAGTCAAAGTGGGAAAACGACAATTACGTTTGTCTTGGCCACATCCTAAATGGTATGTCTGATTCCCTGTTTGATGTTTATCAAAATGTTGAAACTGCGAAGTTACTATGGACACTTTGGAAGCAAAATACATGGAAGAAGATTCTTCTAGTAAAAATTTCTTGTTAGTAATTTCAATAATTACAAGATGGTTGATTCAAGGCCTGTCATGGAACAGTATAATGAACTGTTGCGAATTCTAGGGCAGTATGCCCAACATGACATGAAGATGGACGATCCATCTCGGTTTCAAGCATCATTGACAAGTTATCCCCTTCCTAGAGAGATGTGAAACACACTCTGAAACACCAGAGTGGAGAGTTAACTTTGGTTGAACTTGGAAGCCACTTCAGAATTGAAGAAGGCTTGAGAGCACAAGAAAAGGTGTTGGTTAATAATGGAAAGAAACAGGCTGGAATGTCTGTGAACATGGTTGAGGCAGGTGAATCATCCAAAGGAAACAATAAGTTCAAAGGTAAACGGAAGTTTCAAGGGAACAACAATTCGGGTCCAAACAAGAAGCCAAATTTCCCTTGCTGGAAATGTGGTAAAGTTGGTCACTTTAAAAGGGTCTATAAATTAATGAAGAATTTGCCAACAAATCTGGTTCAAAAACAAGAATGAGACTAGTTCTAGTGGGTCCAAGGACCCGGGCAAGCAAGGTCAGGATTTAGTACAACTTAATAATTTGGTTTAGAATTATGTATCACTAATTTCTGAAGCATTTTATGTGCAGGATGATGATATTGCTTGTGGGTTGATTCGGGTGCAACAAGCCATGTATGCAAGGATCTTCGTTGGTTTAAAGACTTTCAACCAATCGAAGACGGATCTATCATCAAGATGAGGAATGTTAACAACTGAACCAATCAAAGGAACAGGAATCGTGCATCTTGTTTTTACTTCTGGAAAATCGTTACTTTTGAATAATGTTTTGTATGTGCCCGGAATTCGAAAGAATCTGTTAAGTGACATTGTGTTGAATAATTGTGGTTACAAACAAGTGCTAGAAAGTGACAAGTATATCTTGTCAAGACATGGTTGCTTTGTAGGTTTTGGTTATCTTTGTAATGCATGTTTATGTTGAATGTTGATGTTTCCTTTATGAATGAATATGTTTGTGTTGCTTCAACTAGTAATGTTAATGACATAGCTTCAACTAGTAATGTGAATTGCATAGCTTCAACTAGTAGGAGTAACAACTTGACTGGTTCGGAATTATGGCATGCTAGATTATGACATGTACATTATAAAAGAGTTAAAGAGATGTCTAAATGAGCTTAATTCCACCTATTAACATAAACAATGATAAATGCCATATTTGCAAGGTGAATAAGGTAACTAAAAAGCCTTTCATGCAACATGTTCATAGGGAAACTAAAATGTTAGATTTGATACATAGCGATCTATGTGACTTTCATGCTACACCATCTCTAGGTAATAAAAGTATGTAGTAACGTTTATAGATGATGCTACTAGATTCTGCTATGTTTATTTGTTGCATGCTAAGGATGAAGCTCTTGAAAAGTTTAAGATCTATAAACAAGAAGTAGAGCTTCATCGGAGTGGGTTGATCAAAACCCTACATACGTACAGAGGTGGTGTATTTTGATCCGGTGTATTTCCAATCGACTGGAATAATACACCATACCACAGCTACTTACACACAGGAACAAAATGGTGTGGCGGAAAGGAAGAATAGGACTCTAAAGGAAATGGTCAATACCATGTTGTCCTATTCGGACCTAAGTGAAGGTTTTTGGGGTGAGGCTATGTTGACAGCCTGCTATTTGCTAAATAGGGTTCCAACTAAAAGGAACAAGACCACCCCTTATGAGCTTTGGTATAAAAAACCACCTGAGCTGTATAAACTGAGAGTTTGGGCTGTAGGGCCATGGTAAGGCTCAATGACCCTAAGATATGGAACATAGGGGAAAGAGGTATAGACTGCATTTTCATTGGGTATGTGAGCATTCATTTGCTCACAGGTTCTATGTTATAGAACCAAATGACTACGTGTCGGTGCATATGGTAATTGATGCAAGAACTGCAGATAGTGATGAAAATAGATTCTCTTCAATAGCAAGGCCTAGGGACATGGTTTCAAGCTCTAGTAACCCTCAAATGGCTGATCAAGTGATTGATACTCCTCCGAACCTATGAGGAGTAGTAGAGCAAGAAAAGCTAAATCATTTGGTGATGAACTTCAACTATATTTGGTTGAAGGATCTAGAGACGAAGCTAAAATTCAATATCAATATTGTTTCAATATTGAGGAAGATCCTAAAACCTATAGTGAAGCCATTGCATCTCGGGATGTAGCCCTTCTGGAAAGAAGCTATAAATGATGAGATGGACTCTATTATGCAGAATAACACTTGGAAATTGACTGACCTACCCCTGGTTGTAAACCACTTGGTTGTAAGTGGATCTTCAAGAAGAAGATGAAAGTAGATGATTCAACTGATAAGTTTAAAGCCCGATTGGTTATTCAAGGCTTTAGACAAAAGGAAGGAATAGACTACTCTGATACATATGCTCCTATAGCAAGAATATCCACTATTAGATTGTTGGTTGCCTTAGCTGTAATACACAATCTTGTGATTCACCAAATGGATGTGAAAACCGCTTTCTTGAATGGTGATTTGGATGAGGAAATATATATGAAACAACCAAAGGGTTTTATTATGCCTGGCAATGAGCATAGGTGTGTAAGCTAGTTAAGTCATTGTATGGCTTAAAGCAAGCACCAAACTGTGGCATCAAAAGTTTGATGATGTGGTTTTGTCTAATGGTTTTGTATTAAACCAAGCGGACAAGTGTGTATATAGCAAATTTGATGATTCTAGGAAAGGAGTCATAATTTGTCTATATGTAGATGACATGTTGATCTTTGGTACTGACAAGATCAAGTTGATAAAGCAAAGAAATTTTTGTCATCTTGTTTTGACATGAAAGACATGGGGGAGGCGGAAGTGATACTTGGTATAAGGATCAAATGGGAGAACAATGGCATATCGATCTCTCAATCTCACTATATTGAGAAGATATTGAAAAGGTTTCAATTTTCATGATAGTTCTCCGGTTAGCACTCCAATGGATCCTGCTTTTAAGCTCTCACCTAAAGAAGGTGTAGCGATAAGCCACCTTGAATATTCAAGGGCCATTGGATCTCTCATGTATGCTATGATTAGCACAAGACCAGATATAGCTTATGCTATTGGAAAGCTTAGTAGGTATACTAGCAATCCAGGTACAAGTCATTGGCAAGCTATGAATCGAGTATTTAGGTACTTGAAAGGAACCATGAAATATGGTTTGACTTAACTGGATTTCCTTTAGTTTTAGAAGGTTATTCGGATGCAAGCTGGATTAACAACAAGGAAGATCATTCTTCCACGAGTGGATGGACCTTTCTGCTTGGAGGAGGTGCCATATCTTGGGCATCTAAGAAACCGACTTGCATAACTGATTCAACAATGGGGTCAGAGTTTGTGGCATTAGCCGCAACTGAAAGAAGCTGAGTGGCTAAGAAACTTGATTTCTGAGATTCCATTATGGCCCAAACCTATATCACCAATATCTATTAGATGTGATAGTGCTGCTACCTTGGCTAAGGCCATAGCCAAGTGTATAATGGGAAGTCTAGACACTTAGGTGTTAGACACAACATGATTCGTGAGTTCATCATGCATGGGGTGATATCGGTGGAGTTTGTGAGAACTTAACATAATTTAGCTGACCATTTAACCAAAGAGTTATGTAGAGATCTTATGCACAAGGCGGCTGTAGGGATGGGATTAAAGTCCACATGAGATTTCTCGTGTTAAGATACCTAATTCCCACCTAATATAACGTTAGGTGCTGAATTTAATGTGGAAAGCTTAACATCTAGAAATTGGAACACATTAGTAGCTTTATCCCAAGGTATGTGTTCAGACCTGCAAGTTAAAGGAGGTTGAAGGCTTTCTTCTTGATAGTTCTTTGAAAAATTGCATATGCAGGTGCAAGAATAAAGAGCTACCTATATGAGCATGAAGTTTAGCCGCTTTAAGAAGCTAGGACTTGGCTTTGATATGTTCATTGAAGGATGAGACACAGGCTAGTAAAAATAGTGTCAAGAAAGAACATAAAAGTATGTAAACTTGTGTGTATATTATCTTCATGTATTCACTGAATAGAAAGGGTTCAATCCTTAGAGACACCCCTATATTCGAATATTTGGAATGTGTAATATACTGATGTGAAATTCAATCGTCGCGACATTTCATTTATGCATAAGTTTGATTGTCGTGAATTGGTTTAAGTTAATAAAGGATTACGCCAAAATGGGGGAAGTATGTTAGATATTTTAGTGTAATCGGGAGTAACTTGATGACCAAAGGAATTATGATGTACATCGAACAAGTTAGGAGGTGCGGGAGTGCACGCTTGTTCGAGTTGTTATAATTCCAAGGGGGCAACACCCCCTTTGCGGGGGTCCGGGGGTAGCGCCCCTGGCGGGGTCCAAGGGGCAGAGTAGAAAAGTTATTTTTATAAAAATTCGTCACAATTTTGTAGATAAAAATTAAGGCGGAAATTTAATTAGTTTCAAATTGAATTACAACTACTGATAATTGCCAATAACTGCCAAGTGGCAATTATCTGGGAATTCTCTCCAAAAATCCGGAAAGGTGTTTTTTTGTCACACTAGTTCATACGTGTTCCACAAGACGCATACCGTTGTTCCAATTTCTCAAAAAATCAGAGTGGTATCGATTGAATTATTGGTAGAACCATCGAAATAATTTGATCTGAGAGTGAATACACGCCTCTCTGACATCCAGTCTCTAAAATTTCCCCAACATTCCTAGATGTCAAACTCTTACTGCCTCCTACATTGTCTTGGCCGTCCAAATTATTGATTTGCATAACATGTCTTTTCGGTAGTTCTTGATAAAGTAGAGCAATAGCTAGGTGATTCTCTTCGGATGAAGATCAACAATAGTTCCGGGTTCAATCATGTCCCTTATGCCAATCACGTTGAAGATGGCAGTCATCTTCATCGCCCAAACTGTGTAGTTTGTGGAGGTTAGCAACAAACAGTATAATGATGTCGAGTTTCCTTTCCTAACATGTCATGGCATTCCTTGATTCAATTGATCGATGAACTTGATTAACAAAACCTTGTTACCAAATGCTTCTTATCTCCACCGACGAATACCTGATCGATCTTGAAACCTATCAAAGATTCTTGGTGCTGATAGGTCTTCAACTTGACCGATTAAACCCTCCTGCTGGACTTCTCTTCTGGTCTTTGAATGGTGGCTTGAGAAATTTTCGAACTGACCCTAGGCTTTGATACCAATTAATGGTAACAATATTAAAGGGTTTGCATATTCACACACCCAAGTGCCTATTTCCACCACTTCAAGACGCGTCGTCTAGCTCTATACGAGGCGTCTAGGGTTTTTTTCTCCGACCACATTCCTGACCTCGTACAATGTCAAATCAGTTACATCAGACGGAGCGTCTTGGCCTAGACGTGGCCCGTATACGACATACCCAAGACGGGTCGTCCAAGCCTAGATGGGGCGTCTTGCAGGTTGATGTGACTGTGGTGGTCTGCATGCATGTGAGTAAAGTAAAGTGATACGAGGCGTCCAGGCCTAGATGAGGCATATATATTTTTTTGTTAAATAGAGACATACAAAGCATTCTCATTATTCAACATCGAACTTCTCTGCTTCTTCTTCTTTGCCTTCTATTTGATATCATTCAGAGGTGCTGAAATGTGATCATACTAGGACGGCAACTATTTCTTTGAGCCGTATTCTAGCGAGTCATGGGTGCCCGAAGCCATTCCGGTAATAGTTATTAGCTTAAACTACTTGTTTTTTTAATTATTTACTAATGATGATACCGTTTTTAGGCGGAGACTTGCGTTCCCAATTCTAACGAGCAAGAGGAGGTTGTGTCTAGTGTACGAGAAAATCAAAACAGACCGTTTCTAGATCTGAACACGCATCCTCCTTTTGATGAAACATCCCCTGTAGATGACTCATACCATGTTGATGAACCATGTTATCCGGCGTAACAAGGGTTTCTAGATTGTGGATACGGGTGTGAATATTCTTATGTGCAACAACACTATCCGGATGGATACGGAGGAGACGGTTACGAAAGTTACAATGCAACACAGTCTTTGTACGGTCAACAAAACTATCCTGACGGTGGAGGTTATGGTGGTGAGGCACCCCCAATGCAGGCAATCCGTACCTCACAAAGATGGTATCAAACTTATTTATTTATGTTATACAGTTGAATAAATATAAAATCTAACATAACGCTATCGATGTTACATGTTTTCAACTCTCTAGATGAATTAAAAAACTAGGCACAGGAAACGACAAAGGCGGATGGTTTCGTTATTGTGACCCGACGATCAAAGCAAATTGGGGGAAGGACTGAGAGGGTATGGCTTGAATGTGACCATGGTGGTGAGCACCATCTACAGCAACGGTTAGAAAAGTTGGAAGCAAAAAAACCGGTTGTCCGTTTTACCTGGTGGCTGTGCGAGACCATCCGTATGAAACCTGGGGGATAAGAGGGGGAAGACTGAACATAACCACGAACTTTGTGAGGACTTGTCTGCCCACGCGTTTGTGCGAAGGTTTACTCCCAATTAATATAGATTGATCGACCAGCTGACAACTCAAAACATGGAGCCACGTAGAATTCTTCAAACGATAAGGAAGCAGTTTCTGGACAGTTTCCATGTTCAGAAAGACGTACACAATGCAGTTCAGAAGATTAGGGCCGAACAAAGATACGGACTGACTCCCATGTAGTCACTAGAAAACATCCTGATTACAAACGAATTTATTTACGACACACGGGAGGAACCCGAAACAGAGGTCGTAACAAAGATCTTCTTTGTTCATCCATACTCGAGTCAGATGTGGCGTGCGTTCCCTCATGTTTTGCTGATCGATTCCATGTACAAAACAAACATATACAACATTCCATTTGTCCAGATAGTTGGTATGACGCCCACAACTATTCATTTTGTATCGCGCATGCCGTCATCTGCAAAGAACGTAGTGATAACTTTGTATGGGTGCTTGAGAGGATCAGGTCAATGTTGGATGAATGTATGGAGCCACGTGTGATTGTAATCGATAGAGATTTGTCTCTAATTAGCGCGTGTGCTAAAGTTTTTCCAAACGCCTCTCATATCTTTGCAGGTTTCAATTACAATAGAATATTTGTAAGCACTGCAAAAGCGCCTTCACAGAAGAAGACTGGCAAAACTTTCTGTCATTCTGAGGGATATTGTGTGAGTCTCCATCAATACCCATATACGAGTACAACTTGTGCAATCTGCAAAAGCAACTTGTGGAGTGCAAACGTTCAAGTAAGTTTTTTTAATAACATATGACTCACCTATGTACATTTAATAAATTATTTTTACTTTTTAGGGGTCTTTACGTACGTGTATGATAACTGGCTGAAAGATTACAAGGAATGTTCGTCTTTGCGTGGATTGATCAGAGTCGCAACTTCGGTGAGCGTACCTCAAACAGAGTTGAGAGTCAACACGCCAATTTAAAGAGATATGTCCAAGATAGGAGCTCGCTGGACCGTATAGTTGGTATTGTCAAGGATATAGTTGAAATACAATACGGTGAAATATGGAGGAGCTTTCGAGAAAGCATCGAAAAAAGAATGAACCACCACAAAAACCCGTTATTTGACCGCCTATGTGAAAAGTTTCCCATACAGCGCTTGACTTGTTGAGTGGAGAGCTACTTAGGAAACTAGACGTGTTGCCGCGCTTTCATTCATCATGTGGTTGTTAGATGTGGTACAGCTGTGGGTTGTCGTGTGCTTGTAGGCTGGAAAAGTACGTACGTGCAGGTAATACTTGTTAAACATAAAACGATGTGTGTTATGTTAACAGTGCATTGTTTTAACCGTGCAGAGCGTCCGATTCAACTCGAAGACGTAGACATCATCTGGCAGAATCTTAACTTTCAACCATGTAAATTGATACAGGATGACGTTGACGTGTTAGAAGAGCTCAATATTGTTAGGAAACAGTTAGAGTCACACCCCCCTGCTCAGAAAAAAAGCTTGTTGGCAAAGATTAAAGCGGTGTTGACTCCAACCAAATCTACCAAGAAACCACCGGTTGTCCAACAAAATACTCGTGGACGGCCACAACAAAGCAAGTACGAGAACGGTTTGACGAGACTACCTGTAGAGATGAAGAATTGAGGAGAAGGTCCTTTGGTGATGCAAACACGTGCTTTCAAGGTTCCCAACAAAGTACTACGATGCCCACTACCACAGCTCGCACGTTCCATCAGGCCTCTCAACAGTCGGTCATTAAGTCTCAAAAACCCAAAGTGGTTTGAAGCCGTTCAACGAGTTCTAAACAAAATGAGATTCGGGATGATAACTGTTTTCCTTTGATAGTGGGCAACGAAAATGTGTCAATCATCAAACAGTTAAGTCTCTCCTTCCGACATTGTTTCACCCGTACATCTCGTGCATACAAGATGTGAGGCCAGATGGTCATTGTGGGTTTTGGTCTGTGGCTGTGGGCTTGGGTATAGAAGAACGTTTACGGGGCACATTTGAAAAGACCTTGTACTGGAGATGGATCAGAATGCATCGATCTGGGTGCCAATATCTGAAGCATGGGACAAAGGATATTTTAACACGAATCGTGAGGGCCTAATTTGAGATTCAGTGGAACGTTGTCCCCCCACTCACTGGATGGACTTCCCCAACGCAGGGCTTCTTATTGCACAAAAGTACGGTATCGTGGTGCACCTGTTAAACATCGATGGTAGTTCCACCTTCTTCCTGATATTGAGTCCTCCGACTGATCGAGAACCACGAATGATAACGCTTGCACATTTTAACGATAACCTCTTCATACATATTAAGCTGGAAGGCCAATATCCAATGCCGATAATAAATGGGCTATGGTTAACGCACCAAAGACCCGTTGCAGAACAATGACAATATATGTACACGCTCTGTTTAGAATGGTATACATCGATAATGAATCCCCCACCAAATCCAAACCCGAGTATTAATTTCATCGACAATGAATCAGAAGAATGATTTTTTTGTATAATTAATAAATTTTTTGTATAATTAATATGACTTTTTGTTTAATTAATATGATTTTTAGTATAATTAAATTTATTTTTGTTTAATTAATATGATTTTCTGTATAAAAGAAAAGGATAAAAAACAATATGAATATACACCGCGTACAGACCTAGACTAGACGTCTGTTGTTGGCCAAAAGACAATTTTACCTCTGAATTGCACCCGTCTAGGCCTAACCCAGGGGTATAAAGGTAATATTGAAGAACTAGACGCCCGTCTAGCGCTAGACGCAGCGTACACTTTGAGCGGCAAAGGTAAAGTGTTTAAGTTTTTTGAATTTTAAAGGGAAATGGTTAATTACCGTTTTACCCCTGAGTTGCCACCCGTCTAGGCCTAATTCGGGGGTAAAATGGTAATTAACCATTTCCTTAGACTAGCAGTCTAGTGCTAGACGCTCCGTCTTGTATAATTACCTTTTTACCCCTAAGTGGCCCCAAGTCTAGGCCTAATTGGGGGGTAAAATGGTAATTAACCATTTCCACTAGACGGGTCGTCTAGGTCTAGACGCCCGTCCATGCATCATATCTGAGTGGATAATCTAGACGACCAGCTGCATACGACACAAACACACACACACACATACGTACAAACAACCTTGATCAGGCCTATTTCGAGCGTATTTTTTCAAATTCAAGCATCTCAGGTACGTATTCTAACCTATACTTCATTATTCTTGAATATATTATACATTTAGACCGTAAGTTGTTTGGTTATTTGATGATTTTTAGGGTTTTGAGTGTTATGTGTTGAAGATGGTAGGTTTTTGGTTAAACAGGACGAGGCGTCTACCCCTAGACGACCCGGTTATTTTTTTACTTGTTATTTCTTTTATTTAAGATTCTTAATTGTTTTTATTATTGTTAATTGTTATTATTATTATTGTTATTATTTGTGTTATATTGTTATTATTATTGTTAATTGTTAGTATTATTATACGTATACAGTATTTTCTTGCTGATTGATTATGGACGAGGTTGAAGATCAGATAGACGGGGCTCCACATCCGCATGGTCTGCGACGGGCTCCACCAACACCGGCGGATCCACAACATGGTCACCCGTATCTAGAGTTTCCACCCGACACTGAGGCTGCCTGTTTTTGTGGGAAGCTTAGGCGGATGCACGTTGGATCGCATGTCACGGTCGACTGGGATACGATCGAGGCGATTGGCGAGACGCTGAGACTGCGTTATTTCGTTGCCGTGGATTCACCGTGGCATCGTCTATTTGACTTGGCTGGCACGGCGAGCTATGGGGAGCTGCTGATCGAGTTTTTGTCGACGTTCACATTTCACCCTCCACGGGTCGACCAGCCGCCTCCAGAGCCACAGGCTCCTCCCCTTCCGCCTGAGGTTTCTTTTAGGCTTGCCAGTGTTTGGCGTTCAATGATGCTAGCTGAGTTTGTCGTTCATAGCGGTTTATACCTCCAGGAGGAGATCGCTACAGATGTTTATACACAGGGGCTAGTTGTGGTGGATAGCCCCACTCTTTTAGGATTTAGGGAGGTGGTTGCGGGGCATGACACTTGGGAGCACTTGAGGGTGAAGGGGAGGATTTCACATGTTGATGACCCCATTGTACAGGTACGTATGTTTATTACAATAATTGCGGTGATTATAATTAATTTTCTGTATTTCCTAACAATATCTGCAGGTATCTACATAAGATGCTCGCTACTTCTATTACCGCTCGCGGCCACAGCCGTGAGGGTGTGTACGAGTACCGACCTCCTTTTCTTCTATTGCTTATTGTACAGGAGGCCATGCGCATTTGCACACGGTCTGGCCCAGTACTTCGCCCTCTGCCCATCACTGGCAGGAGCGGGAATTTTTGTATGGCGGCGCGTACGTGACCGTCATTACTTGTTCGTTGGGTCATTTGCCGGAGACGGACCCACACTTACGGCCGGCCATACCGTCGATGCGGATGGGTTTTCAGACGTTGCGGGGGATGAAGCTTGTTAAGAGGTTCGACCTCCTCGGCGAGCGGTTTAAAACCCGCGCAGCTGAGCTGTGGATTCCGGAGGCCTCCGACAGACGAGGCAGCTGTCGTTCAGGACCATCAGGAGGATTTAGATGGACCAGCACGCCATAGCCACCACCACCTCCCGGGGCGCCCCAGTTTCCTCGGCACGTTATTCCAGGTCATGCCCTGGGAGGTGCAGCATATACGTAGTTACTAGCCGACGTTGACAGGCTTATAGATCTGATGGGTTGGATGGTTCGGGAGGCACAGGATAGACGAGAGAGAGAGAGAGGTTACCTGCTATACCGCTCCCACCACCTCGAGCACCGCATCATCAGCAGCAGCCGCAACAGCCAGATCAAGATTCTGACTCCGACTCGTATGCATAGACGTTTTGTATTTAGTATTCAGCTTTACAAATATATATTGTTAAGGATGTACAAAGTTATGTTATATATGTTATATTTAAGTTTGTTTTCAGTTATTCGATTACTTAATGATTGTTTCTTTTGAATCGACATTGAAATGTAATACGAAAACAACATAATTTTCAAAATGTTAAATAATATTTGTGACATCCCGGTTTTTCGGATAACTTAAACGCAATACTTGTCGAATAAATTGTATGCTACGTATTAAACGTGTACGAGTTAGTGAATACCTGATGTGCGATTATGTGATTGTTTTAGTTATAAAATAATTATGGTAAATATGTACACGAACCGAACCGAACCGCGACACGAACCAACTTTGATTTCTTGTGACTCTAGGAGTTAACCAAGATTTGGGGACCAAGTTTAGAACCCAAACCATTCTCGGCCGTGTGCAACCCAAACCCCAAACCCATTGCGTGCAACCCAAACCGAACCAACCCAAACCACTCTCGGCCACGAGATCAAACCCAAACCGTAACCCTTATCTCTTTGTGCTATATATACAAACCCACATGCATGCTCCTTAACACAAAAACCCTAGCAACCGACGGCAGCTTCTTCCTTCATCATATCGATCGTGATCAGCCTTGTTCACCTCCATTCGGTCGCGAGATCAGCCCACTTGTTCACTTCCTCGATCACAAACAGCCTACATCATCTCTCGGTCGCGACAGCAGATTCTTCATCTCATTCGGTCGTGATCTTGCTTGAACAGCCGAATCCATTCTCATCCAAGTTTCGACTCGTTATTCACCATTATTAAAGGTTAGGATTTATAATCGTTTGCAAGATCGTATTCGGATTATATGTGTTTGAATGTAATCGGCTGATTGATCGTAGTTTACATGTATGATTGTTTTCGGAACTTATAAGTTTGCTAGTATGTTTTGTTTATAAAAACTAGAGGTATGGATTAGTGTTTGCATGGATGTGATATTGGTATTGATCTATGATTAGGAAACCGGTTCTTGATCGCCTAGGTTAATTATATTGACGGTTTATGCGAATTAATGGTAACAATATGCTGAAACAGGTTGCTGAGTAGTAGTTACAGCCGACTTCATCTGGCTGTAACTCGGTCATTAGTTGTCGAAAAAACGGATTTTCTGATGTCTAGAACGTAGAGATTTGAATAACGAATCTAATGGCGCTGGATTCATATTTTTCTGAAGTCGTTTGATATTTTAAATGGCCAAATGAGTTCAGTAATTAAAGCTGTGAAAATCCTGAAATTTTGTTAGTTGTTTATCGAGTTGGATTTTATAATCAGTAGGGAGTCGAGTCATGAATTTTGTACAGCAACTAGGTATGGAAATTTCCGGGCAACTCCAACTGGAATTTTGTTAATTGGACGATCAGTGATTTTTAAATAAATTCTTCCGTGGACTGCAGTCAGAAAGCGACGAATCTGACTGCAGCCTAGTATATTAATATTTATGGTTAATTGGTAAAGATTTAGGACTTGGAAAATTTATATAAATTTCTACAGTATAAATGTCACCTGCTGTAAAATAATTGGAATTTTTGGAACGTTGGAACTATTTTATAAAAACCCTAGAAAACAGCTGAATTATGAGTATTAAGCTGAAATTTGATAACTTGTGATTGTGTGCACTAAAGTGTTGCATGGATTGGATTATGTTCATGATAAATTGTTTTGATTACTATGATCACATGAGGATACTTGCATGCATGTTTGAGTGTTAGGTATGTTGTTTGTGTGTATCACTTTGTGCGTAAACTAAGTGTATAATTTGTATTGGTGTGTTCACAAGCTGACTTGAAATCAATTGGTTTGTTAGGATGCAATTAGCGGTCCCATCCCTTACAACTTCTTTGCTACACTAACCGAGCAACTAAAGGTGAGTTCACGGCCCCTAACTTTATCCGGTTTTTAAACAACAGGGGGAGAAACATGTATACACTCTTCAAACTCAATCTCTTTACGTTATACGAAATTAACGTCACATAACTATTCGGTAACTAAGTTGATGTTAATGTAATGTTATGGTCACTAAGCAGCTATATCACTTAAGTCCTCGTCAATCTCTCGGATCGTTAGTATTGGGTTTTAATAGCGGGGGAATTATAAGTAGTACTACTGGGCCCGACAAGCCCCATCCGAGCTAGTCGCGCTAGCCGACCGGGTATGGTCAACGGGTGAATAATTTGGCCTAACTTCGCCATGGTCAGTGATAGGCCTGGCAACACGGAGGCACAACAGTCAGCTTCGATCGCGCACTCTTACATGACATAACTTTAGGCTAGCTACATATATATGTTAACATTGAACTTAATTACGAATCAACTATATTATCCCGGGTTGGGGATAATGGAAACAACAACTATATTATCCCGGGTTAGGGATAATGGAAACAACAACTTTATTATTCCGGATTTGGAATAATGGAATCAACATCATTATTATTCCGGTTAAGGAATAATTGAACTATCGGTATTATTCCGGGTTGGGAATAATGGAACTAAATCGTTATCCCGGGTTAGGGATAACGGGGGAAACAAACTCATAACCGAACAAACGAATTTATGAAAACCTGTGAACTCACTCATCTTTAATGTTGACACTTGTTTCTTTACATGTTTCTCAGGACGCTAGGAGCTCTAGGTGCACTCACATGCATTGAACAAGACATCTTTTATCGAGTCTCATTTACAAACATTGTTTTGGGTTTTTCATTTGTTTTGGCGTTTGTGTTGGCGCCCGTTTCACTACTTACTTTATGCTTCCGCTCAACCATAAAAACGAATGCTTCCGCTAAACTTTGGTAACTAACTAAGACAATCTAAAATCTACGATGATTGGTTAATCAAATGATTTTTGGAAAACGTATTATCAAATCATATAGAGTCGTTCGACGTACTAGTGTTTCAGATTCTGGTTTGTTCACACGCCTCGCGGTAAAACTCCGCCAGTGGAAATTGGGGGTGTGACAGATTGGTATCAGAGCCACTAGCTATAGAGAACCAGGTTTGCATTAGAAGTAGACCTAAACTATAGCTGAATACACGACACTAGACGTAGTCTGGCACCGAACTGTTATATCTTGTTATGCGATGTACCACAACTGTGTTATGTAGATTATGACTTCATAATAAGAAATGAAAACAACTCGTAACTAACTACACAACCTAACAGGCAATGTCATCATCATCATCGTCATCATCATCCGACAAACTTACGCCACCAAGAGCGCCAGGAAAGGCACCTATGGTGGAACCCTTACCATCTTATGGCGTGGAAACACGCTCAGCTGCGAGGAAAAGGCTCGCTCTGGGGAAGGAGTCGTCATCACGCCCAATCATCGTTGTGCCGGTCAAACCGGTTAACCCTGTAGAAGTAGGAGATGACCTACTTAGAAACATGATACAGAAACAACAAGAACAATTGGAAAGAATGCAGGAAACCATCCTAGCACAAGGATGGATGATCCGACAACTGACAGGTAAAAACCAACTCGCTCGAGGAAGAGCAACATACGAGTAAGATAGCTCGTAACACCTTAGCCAGAGATCTGCGTGCCGAGCAGATAAGAGCCGACTGGCTCGAGGACAGAGTCCTGGAAAATAGTTGGAACATTCAGGAGCTACAGCAAAATCAAGCACCTGCACCAGCACCGGCCCCTCCAGTGCCGGTAGAGGAGGATCCGGAAGAGGATCCAGAGGAGGACCCTGAAGAGGATCCGGAAGAGGATCCAGAAGAGGACCCAGAAGAGGACCCAGAGGAGGATCCAGAGGAGGATTCGGAGGAGGACCCAGATGTAGAAGCTGGAAATGCCGCACAGGATGACGGCAACGACAGTGATTTGGGGGATGGAGACGTAGACGACTGACACGTCTCGCTTATTTTATTTACTTTCCTCCGGTCTATTTATTTTCCCACTTGTGTTTAAACTTGAGACTTTATAGTGAATTCATATGTTTGGTTGGCACTTTGTAAGACGTTGAAATTTCATTTAATCAAGTATTTCTTTGACTATTTAATATATTTGAGTTGACATAACTTGATAATTATTAAAGTACGAAGTAGGTAACTATATTGGATATATAGACTTATCGGGGTGTGTTTGTGTTGTGTTTCGAAGATCTAAATGGCAACTGGACGACGTGGAAACCTTAACTTGACGCCTGAAGAACTAGCTGCCATGATTCAAGAGCACGTGAACGCAGCTTTAGCGGGTGTTCAGAACCAACCGGCAGGTAACCATTATTAAATTTTCGTGTGAAAATCTAATAGTTGGGCTAGTAGAATTCCTCGCTGACTACCGGTTCTCTATCAGCAGGAGGGGGTTTTAACCCCTACAAGATGTTCCTCGACGCGAAACCAAGCAAATACTCGGGGGCAGAAGGACCCATTGGACTGGTCCGCTGGATCGAAAAATCTGAATCAGTATTTGAAATGTGCAACTGTCTAGAGGCCAACAAGGTCAAGTACGCAGCCTCAACACTGGAAGATGGGGCACTAACTTGGTGGAATGCACAAGTCCAAACGCGTGGACTTATTGCTGCAAATGCTATGGCCTGGGCTGAGTTTAAGGCCCTAATCAAAGAAGAGTACTGTCCGCGAGACAGAGTGCAACAGTTGGAGCAAACTTTATGGAACCACAAGATGGTGGGATCTGAAATAGAGGCATACACAGCAAAACATCATGACTTGGTATTTCTATGTCCCGATCTGGCCAACACTGTGGAGAAAAGACTCGAGTTCTATCTTGGGGTCTGGTTCCGGAGATTCAGGGTATGGTAATGGCTAGTAACCCTGTAACTGAGCATCAAGCAATCCGATTGGCGCACAAACTCACCGATAAGGCGGTGGAACAAAAGAAGTTGCCAGCACGGGGTACAACTGAAGTTGCCCCTGATAACAAAAGAAAGTTTGAAGACTCGTCTGCTCGACAGTCTTCGTCATCCCAGCCGCAACAGGGGAACCAGAAACGGTTCAATCATTACAACAGCCACCGGGGTCACCAAAATCAGCCGCCGCCAACAACAACAACAACAACCAGAACGCAAGCGGCTATGCAGGTCGAAAGCCGCAGTGCAACGCTGTAATCTTCATCATAACGGCCCTTGTCCCGGAAATCGCTGCCAACGATGTGGCAAGATGGGACATGCGGCAAAGGATTGTCGTGGGGAGATCATGTCCCGACAGAACCAAAATCAACCCCAAGGCCCACAACAAGGTGTTAACTGGGGATGCTATCAGTGTGGTAGCACTGCCCACTTAAAAAGAGACTGCCCACAGCTGCGTAACACCAACAACAATGGTGGGAACAACCACAACCACAATAACCACAACAACAACAATGGAAACGGTGGCACAGGAGGTGCCAAAGGTCGCGCATTTACATTGGGCCGCGGAGAGGCCAGAAACGACTCGAACGTGGTCACCGGTAAGTTTCCCCTTAATGAACATTTTGCTACTGTGCTTTTTGATACGGGTGCGGATAGGAGCTTTATATCTGAGTCTTTTAGGAAGAACCTAAATCTCACGCCTAAACCCTTAGAGACCCCTTATATCATAGAATTAGCCGATGGTAAATCTGTAGACGTGACCCATATAGTATCCGGCTGTCAACTCAAACTCGCGGGTCACACTTTTACCATTGATCTGATGACAACTACCCTGGGTAGTTTTGACGTGGTAGTCGGAATGGACTGGCTATCCGACGTCCGGGCTGAAGTCCTCTGCTTCGAAAAATCTATCCGTATTCCGCTCTCTAACGACGAAATCTTGACGGTACAAGGCGAGAAGGCAAGCGCCGTCACCAACATCATCTCTTACATGCAAGCGCAGAAGTATCTTCGGAGGAAGAACTCCTTCGCTTTACTCGCACTGATTACCGAACAGCCTAAGGACGAGAAACGTATAGAAGACATCCCTGTCGTCCGTGATTTTTCCGATGTATTCCCAGAGGAATTACCTGGTCTTCCACCCCATCGACAATTGGAGTTTGAAATTGAATTGGCGAACCATGCAACTCCTATCGCCAAGGCTCCATACCGCCTAGCTCCAGCCGAGCTGCAGGAGCTGTCTACCCAACTTCAGGAGCTGTTAGAAAAAGGATTTATCCGACCAAGCGTTTCGCCATGGGGAGCTCCAGTCCTTTTTGTCAAGAAGAAGGACGGGACTTTCCGCATGTGCATCGACTACAGGGAACTCAACAAGGTTACTGTCAAGAACCGATACCCGTTACCTCGCATCGACGATCTTTTCGACCAACTTCAAGGGTCAAGCTACTACTCCAAGATTGACCTTCGGTCCGGTTACCACCAGCTACACGTCAGGGAGGAAGATATCGCCAAGACGGCATTTCGTACTAGGTATGGCCATTATGAGTTCTTGGTCATGCCCTTCGGTCTCACCAACGCACCTGCGGTGTTCATGGACCTCATGAACCGCGTGTGTAAACCATACCTTGACAAGTTTGTCATTGTGTTCATCGATGACATACTCATCTATTCCAAAAGTGAAGAAGAACATGCTGAACATCTACGATTACTGCTAGGATTACTTCAACAGGAGAAACTATATGCCAAGCTTTCAAAGTGTGACTTCTGGATTCGGGAAGTTCAGTTTCTTGGGCATATCGTAAATGAAAAAGGTATCCACGTAGACCCTGCCAAGATTGAAGCTATCAAAAACTGGGAAGCACCCAGGACACCGACGGAGATCCGCCAATTTTTGGGTTTGGCTGGTTACTACAGACGCTTCATCGATGGATTTTCAAAGATCGCACAACCGCTTACTACCCTCACCCAGAAAGGCATCAAGTATGCTTGGGGTGACAAGCAAGAAGCAGCATTTCAATTGCTGAAACAGAAACTTTGCAGTGCACCCATTCTGTCCTTGCCGGAAGGGACAGATGACTTTGTAGTATATTGTGATGCTTCCATTCAGGGGTTGGGATGCGTACTCATGCAACGCGATAAGGTCATCGCGTATGCGTCCCGCCAACTGAAGGTTCACGAGAAGAACTACACGACGCATGACCTGGAATTGGGAGCAGTAGTGTTTGCACTTAAGATTTGGAGACACTACCTCTATGGAACGAAGTGCACAATCTTTACAGACCACAAGAGCCTCCAACACATCTTTGATCAGAAGGAGTTGAACATGCGACAGCGTCGCTGGGTCGAACTCTTGAACGATTATGAGTGTGCCATTCGGTATACCCGGGTAAAGCTAACGTGGTAGCTGATGCCCTCAGTAGGAAAGAACACTTGAAACCTCGCCGTGTACGAGCATTACAACTCACTATTCATTCGGGGCTACCCGAACAAATACGCGACGCCCAGTTAGAAGCAGTTAAGGAGGAAAACATCAAGGCCGAATCGGCGGGAAAAATGGAACGCGATTGGGAAGTAAAACCCAACGGATCCCGGTATTTCATGAATCGCATATGGGTACCTCTCTACGGAAACCTCAGAGAGCTAGTCATGGATGAAGCTCACAAATCCCGATACTCTGTCCATCCTGGTTCGGATAAGATGTATCAAGACCTTAAAGCTGTGTATTGGTGGCCCAACATGAAAGCCGAAATAGCCACCTACGTGAGTAAATGTTTGACTTGTGCAAAAGTCAAGGTAGAGTATCAAAAGCCATCGGGGCTACTTCAACAACCTGAGATCCCAGTGTGGAAATGGGATCAGATCTCGATGGATTTCATCACTAAACTCCCGCGAACTTTGGGTGGTTGCGATACCATCTGGGTAATTTTGGATCGTTTAACTAAGTCCGCACACTTCCTAGCTATTAAAGAGACAGATAAGATGGAGAAGTTGACTCGCATCTACATTAAGAAAGTAGTTTCTCGGCACGGAGTGCCAACATCCATCATCTCAGACAGAGATGCTCGCTTCACGTCCAACTTCTGGCGGTCACTTCAGAAAGCGTTGGGAACACGCTTAGATATGAGCACAGCCTATCACCCTCAGACTGATGGTCAAAGCGAAAGGACCATACAGACCTTGGAAGACATGCTTAGGGCATGCGTAGTAGACTTCGGAAATAGTTGGGAAATTCACCTGCCTTTAGTGGAATTCTCATATAACAACAGTTATCATACGAGTATTTCGGCAGCACCGTTTGAGGCATTATACGGTCGTAAATGTAGATCACCGGTCTGTTGGGCAGAAGTCGGTGACAGCCAACTTACAGGCCCTGAGTTAATACTGAGGCTACTGAAAAGATTGTACAAATCAGAAACCGCATGGCGGCGGCACGGGATCGACAGAAAAGCTACGCTGATCAACGACGCAAACCGCTCGAATTTCAAGTAGGCGACCGCGTCCTACTAAAGGTGTCACCCTGGAAGGGTGTAATCCGCTTTGGAAAACGGGGCAAACTAAACCCACGGTACGTAGGCCCGTTTGTAATCTTGAAACGTATCGGACCCGTAGCTTATCAATTAGACCTTCCTGCCGAACTCAGTGGAGTTCACAACGTTTTTCACGTGTCAAATCTGAAGAAGTGTCTATCAGATGAAACTCTAGTCATTCCATTGGATGAGATCCAAGTGGATGAACAACTACACTTTGTGGAACAGCCTATCGAGATCATGGATCGTGAGATCAAGACTCGAAGGCACAGCAAGATTCCGATCGTTAAGGTTCGTTGGGACTCTAAGCGTGGACCGGAGTTCACGTGGGAAAGAGAGGACCAAATGAAAAGCAAATACCCACACCTCTTCGCAACTGAGCAGCAAACTAACGATACCAACAACTAAATTTTCGGGACGAAAATTCTTTCAACATGGGGATGATGTGACAACCTGGAAATTTCTCATACTTTCGCGTACCATTGTTAACTAAATTCTTGTGCATGGCACTTGGAAATCTTTGTGCATGGCACTTGGGAACTTCTTGTAACTTCGCGTACCATCATTAACGAACTAACTCTTTGTGCGTGGCACTCTAAACATGTACGCTGCATGCTAAACCGCGTTTACTCAATTTTCAGGACGAAAATTCTTTCAACATGGGGATAATGTGACATCCCGGTTTTTCGGATAACTTAAACGCAATACTTGTCGAATAAATTGTATGCTACGTATTAAACGTGTACGAGTTAGTGAATACGTGATGTGCGATTATGTGATTGTTTTAGTTATAAAATAATTATGGTAAATATGTACACGAACCGAACCGAACCGCGAACGAACCAACTTTGATTTCTTGTGACTCTAGGAGTTAACCAAGATTTGGGGACCAAGTTTAGAACCCAAACCATTCTCGGCCGTGTGCAACCCAAACCCCAAACCCATTGCGTGCAACCCAAACCAAACCAACCCAAACCACTCTCGGCCACGAGATCAAACCCAAACCGTAACCCTTATCTCTTTGCGCTATATATACAAACCCACATGCATGCTCCTTAACACAAAAACCCTAGCAACCGACGGCAGCTTCTTCCTTCATCATATCGATCGTGATCAGCCTTGTTCACCTCCATTCGGTCGCGAGATCAGCCCACTTGTTCACTTCCTCGATCACAAACAGCCTACATCATCTCTCGGTCGCGACAGCAGATTCTTCATCTCATTCGGTCGTGATCTTGCTTGAACAGCCGAATCCATTCTCATCCAAGTTTCGACTCGTTATTCACCATTATTAAAGGTTAGGATTTATAATCGTTTGCAAGATCGTATTCGGATTATATGTGTTTGAATGTAATCGGCTGATTGATCGTAGTTTACATGTATGATTGTTTTCGGAACTTATAAGTTTGCTAGTATGTTTTGTTTATAAAAACTAGAGGTATGGATTAGTGTTTGCATGGATGTGATATTGGTATTGATCTATGATTAGGAAACCGGTTCTTGATCGCCTAGGTTAATTATATTGACGGTTTATGCGAATTAATGGTAACAATATGCTGAAACAGGTTGCTGAGTAGTAGTTACAGCCGACTTCATCTGGCTGTAACTCGGTCATTAGTTGTCGAAAAACGGATTTTCTGATGTCTAGAACGTAGAGATTTGAATAACGAATCTAATGGCGCTGGATTCATATTTTTCTGAAGTCGTTTGATATTTTTAAATGGCCAAATGAGTTCAGTAATTAAAGCTGTGAAAATCCTGAAATTTTGTTAGTTGTTTATCGAGTTGGATTTTATAATCAGTAGGGAGTCGAGTCATGAATTTTGTACAGCAACTAGGTATGGAAATTTCCGGGCAACTCCAACTGGAATTTTGTTAATTGGACGATCAGTGATTTTTAAATAAATTCTTCCGTGGACTGCAGTCAGAAAGCGACGAATCTGACTGCAGCCTAGTATATTAATTTATGGTTAATTGGTAAAGATTTAGGACTTGGAAAATTTATATAAATTTCTACAGTATAAATGTCACCTGCTGTAAAATAATTGGAATTTTTGGAACGTTGGAACTATTTTATAAAAACCCTAGAAAACAGCTGAATTATGAGTATTAAGCTGAAATTTGATAACTTGTGATTGTGTGCACTAAAGTGTTGCATGGATTGGATTATGTTCATGATAAATTGTTTTGATTACTATGATCACATGAGGATACTTGCATGCATGTTTGAGTGTTAGGTATGTTGTTTGTGTGTATCACTTTGTGCGTAAACTAAGTGTATAATTTGTATTGGTGTGTTCACAAGCTGACTTGAAATCAATTGGTTTGTTAGGATGCAATTAGCGGTCCCATCCCTTACAACTTCTTTGCTACACTAACCGAGCAACTAAAGGTGAGTTCACGGCCCCTAACTTTATCCGGTTTTTAAACAACAGGGGGAGAAACATGTATACACTCTTCAAACTCAATCTCTTTACGTTATACGAAATTAACGTCACATAACTATTCGGTAACTAAGTTGATGTTAATGTAATGTTATGGTCACTAAGCAGCTATATCACTTAAGTCCTCGTCAATCTCTCGGATCGTTAGTATTGGGTTTAATAGCGGGGGAATTATAAGTAGTACTACTGGGACCGACAAGCCCCATCCGAGCTAGTCGCGCTAGCCGACGGGTATGGTCAACGGGTGAATAATTTGGCCTAACTTCGCCATGGTCAGTGATAGGCCTGGCAACACGGAGGCACAACAGTCAGCTTCGATCGCGCACTCTTACATGACATAACTTTAGGCTAGCTACATATATATGTTAACATTGAACTTAATTACGAATCAACTATATTATCCGGGTTGGGGATAATGGAAACAACAACTATATTATCCCGGGTTAGGGATAATGGAAACAACAACTTTATTATTCCGGATTTGGAATAATGGAATCAACATCATTATTATTCCGGTTAAGGAATAATTGAACTATCGGTATTATTCCGGGTTGGGAATAATGGAACTAAATCGTTATCCCGGGTTAGGGATAACGGGGGAAACAAACTCATAACCGAACAAACGAATTTATGAAAACCTGTGAACTCACTCATCTTTAATGTTGACACTTGTTTCTTTACATGTTTCTCAGGACGCTAGGAGCTCTAGGTGCACTCACATGCATTGTACAAGACATCTTTTATCGAGTCTCATTTACAAACATTGTTTTGGGTTTTTCATTTGTTTTGGCGTTTGTGTTGGCGCCCGTTTCACTACTTACTTTATGCTTCCGCTCAACCATAAAAACGAATGCTTCCGCTAAACTTTGGTAACTAACTAAGACAATCTAAAATCTACGATGATTGGTTAATCAAATGATTTTTGGAAAACGTATTATCAAATCATATAGAGTCGTTCGACGTACTAGTGTTTCAGATTCTGGTTTGTTCACACGCCTCGCGGTAAAACTCCGCCAGTGGAAATTGAGGGTGTGACAATATTTACACGATACAATATTTGAATTCTTTTTAAAATGTTGAAAACAATATTAAATTTAAATAATATAATATTTTAATGGAAATGTAATATTTAAAAAATAAAATGTAAAAACAATGAAATATTTAAACGATCGAAAACGGTAAGATTGTTGTATACAATAAATAAAACTTTTTAAAAATTAACATCTCAAATTACACCACCAAAACACATTTTTTCACTAAAAAACATTACCCTCCAACAACAATCAATTTACCCCACTAAAACATCTCTTCTTCAACTTAAAAAACACCAACGTCCTAGACGGGTCGTCTAGGTCTAGACGGGGCATCTAGACCCCTTAAATTCTATGCCAAACATTCACCTGCCGCCTCCTTAAAATCAGTGCTTAGACGACCCGTCTAGGACACCAAAGGTGTCCAGATAAGCAGTAGGGGTGTGTGAATATCTTGAGATTGTAAAAACATATAGAAATTGTAATTAAGATTTCAATTCCATTGAATTATTAAATTTCGCTAGCAAAACGCACTATAAAACCGCCTGGGGTGGAATTGGGCGTGGATTGCCCCAAAAACGTCCCACAATGCCCCCGAGGAGTTTTCGGCCTTTTTAATGGCGTTTCCTCGAACACGCCCGAAATGAATTTGAATGGCCAATCAACTTCCCCCACATCTTCACAAATCTCCACTACACCTCTTTTTAACTTAAAAGAAGTTAAAAGATCAAATTCTCCCCCATCTTCACAAATCTCCACTACCATACCCTTTAACTTCACTTCCCAAAATGCCCCATATAGCATATGTCACTTCATGTCCAAGAAAGGAGCATTATGATAATTTCCCACTACACATGTTCTAAGGCTTTACATATTCAAATTATAAAAATATTGAATGCATGTTTTTATAATGACGTTATCCATAGAAAATTAAGAAAGTAAATTTCAAAAACCCGATACAACCAAACTATAACAACGGAGTACATGGTCTAAGCGGGAGGGGGGTGGGTGTGTAGTCCTTGTGCGGGCACACTACTGTCACCCCTTGTTTGAGTGGGTTGCAGAGAGTAGTCATTATGCAAGGGATGGGGAGAGAGAGGGTTTAATGATGAGCTCTACTCTCTTCTAGTCAATCACTTATTTATCTTTTAAAAAAATGTTTGAGTAGACACCCACTGTGTTTGAGTGCAAAATAAATAGCAGAAAGGAGACTTGATATTACATAAAGTTATTGAATAAGTTTGAGAGTTTATCGCGAGTGAGAATCACCCCATACACCCTAAGTTGCTTTCCTTTACAAACTTGTTAATAATCTAGGGAACTTTTCCATAGTAGCAACCGCACTAATAATTTATCTTACAGATAAACAACACTTTTCCATAGTAGCAGCCGCACAGATAATATAACATCTAAATAAAAAAAAAAACAGTGGAACCCCTTTAAGTACACCTAAATGCTTAAATTGAGGGGAGCATATTTATTCTTTTGTTTGTCCTCATATAAAGTTGTTTTTGTGTAACAACTTTTTGAACAAATTAAAGCAATAACATAACTAATACATAATTATGCAAATAATACACGTTAGTTTGATATTGAACCTCTTCTAGAAGTAAAGATACGCAAGGACATTGATAGTTTGGTTAAAAGTGAAGAAACTATCCAAACATCTGGTTGCTTTTGTAATCAATTCAATCAAATCACTAAGAAAGATGATGTAAATGTTGAAAGATTGATCTTAAAATTTTGTTATGTATTACATCATCACTCTCCTCTTCGTTCTTTCTTCTTCATGACAGCATATAAGCGCACACACGATTTTATAAATATTCTCATTCTTTTCTTGTGAGATTTTTTTACGTCTAAAATCACCACACATGCGGATTTAAACTCACAACTAATTGGTTGAGTAATGCATCACTTTACTATCAGAGTATCCTCTTACATCACCAACCTTAACCGAGTTTTAACAAGTTTCTAAATGTCCATGATTAGTCCTTCTCCTAAGTTATTACTTATTAGCTGTAGGGTAACTAAAGTTGATATTAACTTATCCAAATTTCAACTTTTATGACGTTTTAGTCCACTATTCAACATTTTTCTAAACCTTGATAAACTATTCAGGTATATACAACACATCGAAAACTGGAATCTTACAACGTATCAGAAACTAACATTACGAATTTATTCTTATTCGTGTATTCTTCTTAATAATTATATGCTTGTTTAACTAAAATAATAATTAAGACTATTAGTTTGGCAGGCGTCGTCTCCATATTTTGCCACCATAAACCCCCTTCAAATCGCAAACGTTACACTCAACTAAAGTCTCTCTTTCTACATCACCGCTAAGGTTTGAAAGTTAAAAAGTGATAGATACAACAAAGGCATCTGGTAACGGAGAATCAACCATGCTGTTCGAAAACCCTGAACTGTTGCTGATCATACTAACAACGTCAGTCGCTGTTTTAGTCGGGTTTTTCATCGTTTTGTCGCGAAGGAGATCTTCTGAGAAGAAGAAGTCCGGTAAGGCTTTGGACCTACCAAGTATCGTTGTGCCGAAGAGACAGCTAGAGCAGGTTATTTACTTAATCGTTTTTGTTCACAACTATAAGTGTCTATTAATTGAGTTAGGAGCTCTTTGACAACTTCTAAATGGTTAAGTGCTGAACCAATAACAGGTATGGACCATTAAGTGCTAAACCAGTAAGAGGTTAAGAGGTTTGAACTATTAAGAGTTAGTGTAATGCTTAACCGTTCAGAGACAAATGTATGACCAATTCAGATTAGAGGTCGTAATCATTCAGACTAAGTATAATACTTAACTATTCAGAGACAAATGTCTGAACCATTCAGACATCTGCTCGCAAAACATAGTCTGAACCATTAAGTACTAAACCAGTAAAAGATGTGACCCATTAAGAGCTACACAAACAGTCCATTAATGTGTTAGAGGTACGAGTCAAGGTATAAATGTCTTCTAGTTGAGTTAATCGGTTAGCGGTATGAGTTAGAGGTATAAGTGTCTTTTAATTGAGTTAATGTGTTAGAGGTACGAGTCAAGGGTATAAATGTCTTTTAGTTGAGTTATTTGTTTAAGGACTTTTTAAGTTTTTGTTTATGTAGTCATATTTTTAAAGTTTTTGAGTCAGATCGAGTGTTTATTTAGTTGAGAGGTTTAACATTGGTGTGCTTTGGTTTGAACTAAATAGTAAATAGAGTCGAATTTTGGTGCTTCTGTTATAATTGATCTGGGCCTTTACAGGTGCTTGATGACAGTAAGAAGAAGAAGGTTACTATTTTCTATGGAACGCAAACTGGAACAGCCGAGGGTTTCGCTAAGGTGAATTGTCAATTATGACATTTTTGAACTGATTGATAAAAATTTTAGCACCTTTTTGAAGTTAAACTGTTGTTGTTATGAACGTTGAACTTTGAAGGCACTGTATGAAGAAGCGAAAGTGCGATATGAAAAGGTCGAGTTTAAAGTAATTGATTTGGTGAGTGTTGAGTTTTACATTACAGTTTCTAATGCATATGGTAAAATATGAATTTTCATGCTTGCTTGTCAAGCAACTGATTGTTAAAAACAATGAATTTAACTGCTGGTTAGGAAATACGAATAATAGTAATAATATATTTGTTTTGAATATATAGGATGATTATGCTGCTGATGACGATGAGTACGCAGAGAAACTAAAGAAAGAGACCATTTCTTTCTTCTTCTTGGCCACGTAAGTTATCATGTTTATTTTGATGTTTCATAATACATGCAAAAGATTTCAGGTGGTTGATAACATACTAACTGAATTTTGTATGATATTTTCTTGTGTAGATATGGAGATGGTGAGCCAACTGATAATGCTGCAAGATTTTATAGATGGTTCACCGAGGTAGATATTGTGTACATAATAAATTATAGTTGAAAACTGATGGTAGAGCAGAAAAACAATGAGAAAACTAACGCATTAAACCACTTTTATAGGAAATTTAGAAGAGGTATTAGATATATGGAGATAAAATGGAGTGAATACAATTGAATTTAATCAATTAGTAACGCTTGAGTTAATAAAATCAACGTATCAAGCACTTCACAACTAAAACCGCATCAACTAACAGCACGAATTTGGGTAGCTAGTATGCGGGTTTCAATTTAGAATTTGTTACTACTTGTACAGGGAGATGAGAAAGGAGTTTGGTTAAAGCAACTTCAATACGGAGTATTTGGTCTCGGCAACACACAGTATGAACATTTCAACAAGGTGAAGATAAATCTCATGTTGTCTTCTTTGATATTTGCATTTCAACTAGCATTTTCCATGTGGTGGTTACGCTAACTTGTGAATTCTTCTCTTATTCTATGTGATGTACGTAGATTGCAAAAGTGGTTGATGACGCTCTCACAGCGCAAGGTATGTTCGTTGCAATATTTATCAAACAGTTAACTGACATTAAATTTTTCTGATTAAATGTTTATGGTTTTCACCATTTTCAGGTGCAAATCGCATCCTTCCAATTGGCCTTGGAGATGATGATCATTTAATAGAAGATGATTTTGATACATGGTATTAAAATAACTCTCAGTAAGATAACAAAAGTTTATTCATGAATGAATCTTAACAAATAAAGAAATAATATTTGATTAAATCACGCTTCTTTAGGAAAGAGTTAGTGGGCCCGAATTGGATCTATTGCTTCGTGATGAGATGACAAAAATGCTACTACTCCTTACACTCCGTACACTCCTTACACAGCTGCCATTCCTGAATACCGAGTTATGTTCCATGACAACCTCGTGCACCTACTTTAGATCGTAGTTTGACAAATCGTCGTGATGTTCATGATGCTCAACATCCATGCAGGTGTGACAAATGTTCTATAAGACTATAACAATGTTATATTCTAATTCTAAGTTCTAATATACTCACATCTCTCTAACCTAACTTTTAATCCTAATTTATGCTTAAAGATCCAATGTGGCTGTTAAAAAGGAGCTTCATACCCCTGAATCTGACCGTTCTTGCACTCATCTTGAATTTGATATTTCTAACACTCGACTGTCGTAAGTTATTGCTGATGATATCATGTTGAATGTTTTATACTCAATTTTTTACATTATTCCCAGCTTTAGTTACTTATAAATTTGTCTAATCTTTTTAGATATGAAACTGGGGATCATGTTGGTGTCCACTGTGAAAACCAGATTGAAGTAGTGGAGAAGTCTGAGAGATTGATAGGATTACCGGCAGATACATATTTCTCATTACACACTGATAACGAAGATGGAACGCCACTTGGTGGACCTTCTTTACAAGCTCCTTTCCCACCATGCACTTTAAGAAAAGCATTAACTAAATATGCAGATTTGTTGTCTTCTCCCAAAAAGGTAACATTTAGTTGATCAAAATATGTTAAATTCCCATAAGAAGTTAATAAACACAACTAACGCATATGTATATCAGTCAACTTTGCTTGCTCTAGCTGCTCATGCTTCTGATCCCACTGATGTCGAACGGCTAAGATTTCTTGCATCTCGTGCTGGAAAGGTTTGGGATTTCTTTCTTAAACTCACACGTAAGATCTAATCCTGACAAAGCGGGCAGGGTGGGTCATGTTAGGTAACGGGACAAAATGGATATGGGTGGAAATGGGTCGTTTTCGAAAGTAATACTTTGGTTTCAGTCAAAAGTGCTTATAAGCAAAATGGCGTCAGTTGAAATTGGTCGTTTTAAAAATAAGAAGTATCAAAGTTATGTTTGTTTGTGTATTGATGTTCAGGATGAATATGCTAAGTGGGTTGTTGCAAACCAAAGAAGCCTTCTTGAGGTCGTGGAGGCTTTCCCATCAGCTAGACCTCCACTCGGGTTTTCTTTGCAGCTATTGCCCGCGTTTACAGCCTAGATACTACTCTATTTCATCCTCCGCAATGTTAGTAAATAAGTTCTACCCCAATTTCAATTCTATATGGTTACCTTCCCAAATATTTTTATATGTATTAACTCTTTGCATTGAATCATCATTATTGTTACAGGATGGCAGCCGATAGGATTCATGTTACATGCGCATTAGTTTATGAGAAAACGCCTGCAGGCCGCATCCACAAAGGAGTTTCTTCAACCTGGATGAAGGTACTTCAAACTATCACAAATTGAGCAAATTTGAAATTTTAATAAACATTTTTATAAATATTATTCGTCAACTCACTTTCACAGTTTATTTCAGAATACGGTACCTATGACTGAAAGTCAAGATTGCAGTTGGGCTCCCATTTTTGTTAGAACATCTAACTTCAGACTTCCGACTGATCCTAAAGTCCCGCTTATCATGATAGGCCCTGGAACTGGATTGGCTCCTTTTCGGGGCTTTCTTCAAGAAAGGTTAGCTCTCAAGGAAGCCGGAACTGAGCTTGGGTCATCCATTTTGTTCTTTGGTTGTAGAAACCGTAAAGTTGTGAGTTTAAACTATACCTTTGATTTCTTTCAACAATTTATATTATTCGGGTTTCCTTTATCTAAACTTGTAATATTTTTGGAATCTTAGGATTTCATATATGAGGATGAACTGAACAAGTTTATTGATAGTGGTGCTCTTTCTGAGCTCAATGTTGCTTTCTCTCGCGAAGGGGCCGTTAAGGAATATGTGCAACATAAAATGACCCAAAAGGTAAAAGACCGAGAAACAATCTTAAGAGTGTCATTAGTCATATGCTCGGTTTTTATTAACATAGATTCAACTTAACAGGCTTCGGATATCTGGAACCTGCTTTCTGAGGGTGCTTATTTATATGTTTGTGGTGATGCCAAAGGCATGGCTAAAGATGTACACCGCGCCCTTCACACCATCGTCCAAGAACAGGTATACATTTGTTTTAAGTATAAAGCACGTCGTGTTGCTATAATTCGCTACATTTTATTAAGAATGATCTGATTGACCAAAGTTGACTTTTTAGTTTGAACTCTAGGAGGCAATTCCTGACCTGGTAGGAAAATAATTAGGTTTTGGATTGTCTGAACGGGTCATGTTCATGTTGACCTATTAAACCTTTAGTTAAATAGGTGATGTTTCAGTTGACTTTTTTAGCCCGTTCAATCATACACGTCAGTATGTCCACTCGTTTAAGATTATAATAAAAGAAAATGCTTTAACACATTTATTAAACTTCTCAAAATTATCTGCAACTTGATTACAGCCCGTCAACCTGTTTTGATTCGTTTAGATAAATGGGTTACACGGATCGATTTCAAGTAACACAATTTTAAGTGTATCCGAGTTAATACACAAATAACTATACGGGTCAATGAAATTATGAAAATAAGAATGTTGTCATGTATTTGATTTATTTTTATTCTTATTTATTTATTTATTTATTTATTTTGGGATTACAGGGATCTTTAGACTCCTCTAAAGCGGAGGCGTATGTTAAGAATCTACAAATGTCAGGAAGATACCTCCGTGATGTTTGGTAATCATCCACCCACCAAAAGTTGTCACAAGATATCATCATCTCTTATTTCTACATAATATCATCATCTCTTATTTCTACATAAAATTTTGGTTCTTGCAATTTAAATACTTATGTAATTTATTGTTAAAACATTGGTACTTGTCATGCAATGTTATATAAATACAAGAACCTTTATTATTTATTGTTAAGAGTAAATTGTTAAAATCATCTTTGAGGTTTGTATACAATAATTAAATCCATTTAAAAAGTTTTTTTTCCTCAAACCACTGAGAGAGGGGTGAGCAAATTAACCGCCATAACTGATAACTGAACCATAACCAACATAACCAAACCGATTTTAACCAATAACTGACATAACCAATGCTTATGGTTATGAAATTTGTTTAAGCGACTGAGTGGTTATGGTTATGGCTATGAAGTTTTGGTTAACCAATATAACCAAAACTGAACCTAACTTATAATGTTAAGTCTATGTAATAGATTTCCGTTTAACACTAACCATGCAAAACCTTTTTACTAAGATAAACGTATGTTTGTAAGAAAATGATCTTGAGGTAGGTGCCAATTATTTTGATAAAGAATTATACTTCTAATTAAAGGCTTAAGTAGTTTAACAAAAAAATGTAGTTTTGGTTGTCTTATAAAAACACTAAGCTAGTCCAACATGATTGGCTCATTTTTTATTTTATACATCCATTGGCTTAAACGTTTTGAACTTTAGTCGAAAGTTAGTTTTGGTTGAAGTTTTTGGTTAATAATCGAAATAATCATAACCGAATTCATAACTGATTAACCGTAACCAAAGTTCGGTTATGATTATGGTCATGGAAATCCCATAACCGAAACTAGCGGTTATGGTTATAGTTAATGGTAAAAACCAAACCGACCCATGCACACTGCTACATTGAAGTTTCAAAATTGTTATTAGATCCATCCAATTTTTTGTAACCCTATTAAAAACTAATATCAAATAAAGGGTATTGTTAACTCTTATTTGTTTAAAAGCCCAGACGACCCAGCATCCAAAACATCTTAATCTCAATTCAATCCCCTAGGAAAGTGTAAGACGCTAAGAGGGTATAACTGTAATTTCGTTCGCTAAGTAAGGGTCTATCTGTCTATGAATGAAAGTTGGAACTCTAATGATGAGTATATGTTTGTAGTGTCCAGCAGAAAGTAATTTATTATTGTTCTAAGCAACACCAAGACGGGGCTAACTTTCACCAAGTTGTTTCGCCGGTTACTTGCCAAGAAAGAGATGCATTCAAAATGTATTTAATAAACATATGATAATGTCATCTACCATATCTTATATTGTTGTCTTTGTGTCAAGTTAGTTTGTTTATAGTCAATGTTGTTTACGAATTGATACATTAGTTGAATTAGCAAATTGGTTTAAAAATTACGTGAAACCCGCCGCGCAACATGTGGCAAAAATATAAGTACCCGCAGCAACGTGTGGGCATTCCCATTAAAACAAATCTGATGTACAAGATTGTAAATTTTATTAGGCGAACAAGTTACGAAGCAACATGTACAAAGGAGTACAGACTATTTGACATGGGTAGAATAGTAAACAACTTCAATTGTTAAGACGATATGAGGACATGATGGGAATTTCAGATCCCTGAGCTTTTGAAGGCTGAATTTCACTTCTAGTATTGCCCCCGTCCGTTTCACATGCCTCATTGATTCAATGCAAACTTCAATTCCTCTCCGTCAATCATCCAAAAGTGAGAAACTGAAGGGTCGAGCAACTAAAGCTGGCAATTGTAAATATGTATAACGATTCTCGATTGGAGCAATCACGGTTTGTATTTTGCATCAACATTCAATTCATTGTAGTTTGATCGGTGTTTGTATGGATGATTTGATGTTTGTTTGGTGGGATTTAATGTAATTGTGTTAATTCACCTGTTAGGGTTTGTTTATAAATATATTGGTCAAAACTGGCATATGGGCTCTTGTTTAAGATATTGTTTTTAGGGTAAATATTAGGGTGTTTTGGAAATTTTGTGGTGGATGAAATGACATTGTGCCGCGGGTTTTCGTTGGCGTTGATGGTTCCGATGCTCTTGTTGATCGGTGGCTGTTGAGGTTTGTGGTTAGGTTTATGTTTTGTATCCGTTGCAATGATCATTTGATGAATTGTTTGATTGATTGATTTTGGTGGTGCTTTAATCACGTAGGACATCTCACTCACGGAGAATTTGTTAGTGCATATTGTGTGTGTCCGCCTTTGTACGAATAAGCTAGATAGAGCGTGTGTTGAATATTGGATAGTTGAGAGTGAGATACGAACACATGACACTTTGGAGAGGACGACACCTTTTGAGATGACGGCACCTTTCAAGAGGACGACACAATTCGAGAGGATGAGTGTTCATCCGCACGAATGAGGACTCATCATCCACTCCAAAGCTGATGTCTATAAATAGAAAGTCATGTGATCAAAGTTCATAAGTTTTGGGAACGGCTGGAGAGACCTCAAATTTCTCTCCAGCTTTTAAAATGATGTATACTCTTTCGATATTAATGGAAGCTTCTACGATCATGTTAATCTAAACGTTATGATTCTGAAATTTCTATCAAACTAGCTTTATCTTATCAAAACTTCCGTCTAAACTTGTCATTCTTGATCCTGACAGAATTCATCTGATCAAATGCCTAAACTCTTTTTTCACTCTTTTTCTGCTTGATTTTATTATACAGTCTGGTACTGATGGGAAGACCGAGGTCGGAATCAATGGTATGTTTTCTGAGTATTGTTGGTTATAATCGTTCTTATTGACGTAGTTGTTTGGTGATCTTCAGGAAATCTATCTGCGAATTGTGCACATATAAGGTGTATGTGATTGAAATGGGGGCTTTAGATTTATATTACTTTTGGACATTTACTTTATCTGATAACCATATATCTTTATGTTCATTATGGCCTACTTGGCTAGAGATTGAAGAGTACGGTTAGTTCAATTTTATCCAAAGCCCAAAACCCGTCCCGAATTCAAAGCTATCCGAACCCGACCAACCCGAACTTTAAATGGTTCGGTAATCGGGTCACTTTTTCCCTACCAAAAACCCGGAAAACCCAAAACCCGAAAAAAGAACCCGAACATTTATTGTTTTTTTCTTATAGAAGTGTTTTGTATTGGAGTCTTTAATATATGAAACATTAAGTTTTAAGACTCTTAAATATTATAATAGCATATTATCAAATAACGTTTAAACTTTGGTGATATTTTTAAAGTAGCAATATGAATTGTGATAATATCTTATAAAAAACATTAATTTTTCAATTTACATCTAAACCCGAAAACCGAACAACCGACCCGAACCCGAACTAACCCAAAACCGACTAACCCGAACTTTAAATGGGTCAGTTATCGGGTCAATTTTTCCTAAACAAAAACCCGAACAATCCGACCGGAAAAAACCCGAAACCCGAAGAAAAAAACCCGATGAACACCGCTATTGAAGAGGATCGTCGCGTTGGTTTGGAAGAATCGGAAGGTGGTATTGAGAATAGCAACATATAGAGATGATATCGAGGTTTTTGAGGTTAACGATCCTTTCTGTTGATCCCAAGTACATGGTAAGAATGAACTTAATAATAACTCTTGTCTTTATTTTTTAATGACTTTTTTTTAATCAGTGTTTGGTCTCACTGTTTTGGTCTTTTTAAGTTAAGATGTTGCTCAATGCTGGACCAAATCCAGCCTTTTAAATGCCATGCAAGTATGCAACAAAATATACAATTAACTATACTGAAATCAGACATATTATTAGATATGGCGGTTATAAAATGAATTTGAAAGATAACCATTAAACGAATGTATTATCTAGACTTACATGTTTTAGTATGATTCTACACAAGGAATCATTAAGGTTGTTGATGAATCCACTTTGGAAAGCATATAAAAGTTACTTTCCAAATGTAAATACCATTTGTGCATTTGTTACTTGTGAAATGAGCATCTACTTGTTTTATCCTAAACATTACTTAACACGTGTTTAAAGATTTTGCAATATGTATTAGGCTCAATCTATACAGACACCCCCGTTGCCTATTTGGACACCTTTGAGTCCTAGATGGGTCGTCTAGGCCTAGATGACCACGTCTAGGCACTGATTTTTAAGGGTCAGCAGGTGCATGGCAGGGCGTAGAAATTTATTTGTGTGGACGGGGCCGTCTAGACCTAGACGAACCGTCTAAGACCATGGTTTTTTTTAGTTGGAAAAGTGGTGTTTTGGTGGGGTAGATTGGTTGTTGTTGGAGGTTGAAAAAGGGGTGTTTTGGTGGGGTAAATTGGATGTTGTTGGAGGTTGATGTTTTGTGGTGGTGTAATTTGAGAAATTTAAAAAGTTTTGTTTTTTGTATAAAAATAAGTTAGCGTTTTCGATCGTTTAAATATTTAATTGTTTTTACATTGTATTTAAAAATTATTTAAATTTAATATTGTTTTCAACATTTTAAGAAGAATGCAAGAAGTATATGTGTGTTTCTGTATTACATTTCAACGTTGATTTAACACAAACAATCATCAAGTAATCAAATAACTGAAAATTTAAAGTTAAATATAACAGATATAACATATATAACATAACTTTGTACATCCATAACAATATGTATCTGTATAGCTGAATACTAAATACAAAACGTCTATGCATACGAGTCGGAGTCGAAGTTGGGATCTGGCTGCTGCTGATGTGGTGCTCGAGGTGGTGGGAGTGGTATGGCAGGTAACGCCTCTCTCTCTCTCGTCTGTCCTGTGCTTCCCGAAGCACCCAACCCATGAGAGCCAGAAGCCTGTCGACGTCGGCTCATAAGCGCGTGTATGCTGCACCTCCTGGGGCATGTCCTCGAATAACGTGCTGGGGAAACTGGGCGCCCTGTGAGGTAGTGGTGGCGGTGCCGGTCCGTCTAAATCAACCGGAGGGTCCTGGACTACCGCTGCCTCATCTGCCGGCGGATAGATTGGATCGAACTGATCTGGCAGCGGCTCCGGAATCCATGGCTCACCTTCGCGGGTTTTAAACCACTCGCCTAGCATGCCGAACCTCTTCACCAGCTTCATCCCCCGCAAGGTCTGAAAACCCATCCGCGTGGACGGTATGGCCGGCTGCAAGTGTGGGTCCTTCTCCGGCTGAAGACCCAACGACCGGGCAATCACGGTGACGTACGCCCCGTTGTACAAAAAGTCGCGCTCCTGTCGTGATGGGCGGAGGCGAAGTACTAGGCGAGACCGTGCGCAAATGCACATGGCCTCCTGTACAATAAGCAATAGTAAAAAATAAATCGGTGCTCATACATCACTCACGGTTGTGTCCGCGAGCGTAATAGACGTAGCGAGTATCCGATGTAGATACCTCCACATAATATTAGCGAAATACGGAAATTAATTCATAGCAACAATAATAAAATAATTACCGTAATAAACGTACGTACCTGTACAATGGGTCGGCAACGTGTGAAATCCTCCCCTTCGCCCTGACATGCTCGCAAGTGTCATGGCCTGCGACCACCTCCCAAAATCCCAAAAGAGTGGGTCTATCCCCACCACTAGCCTCTCCGTATAAACATTCGTAGCAATCTCCTCCTCCAGGTATATGCCGCTATGAACGGCAAACACAGCAAGCGTCATCGAATGTAACACACCAGCAAGCCTAAATGAAACCTCAGGCGGAGGGGGAGGACCCTGTGTCTGGGGAGGCGGCTGGTCGACCCATGGAGGGTGGAACGTGAAGGTCGACAAGAACTCGATGAGCAGCTCCCTATAACTCGGCGTGCCAGCCAAGTCAAACAGACGGTCCCACGGGGAACCAACGGGAACGAAAAAACGCAGTCTCGGCGTCTCACCAATCGCCTCAATCGTATCCCAGTCGACCGCCGCGTGCGATCCGACGTGCATCCGGCGTAGCTTCCCGCAAAAACGGGCGGGCTCGGTGTCGGGCGGGAACTCAAGATAGGGGTGGCATCTAGCGGATCCGCCGGCGCTGGCGGCGCCCGTCGCGGACCATGCGGATGTGGGTCCCCGTGTATCGGATCTCCAATCTCCTCCATAACTAATATGCGATTATACTAACAATGTAACACAAATAATAAAAATAAACCGAATATTAACACATAATATTAAAACATTATATTATATAAGTTAAATAAAAGAAAAAAATAAACCGGTCGTGTACAGGGGGCGTCTAGGGATAGACGCCCTGTCTTGTTCATCCAAAAACCCACAAAATTCAACATCACAGCCCAAAAAACCCAAAATTCATCAAATTCAAACACAACCTACGGTCTAAATGCATAATACATTAAAGATTAATGAAGTGTGGGTGAAAATATGTACCAGAGATGCTTGAATTTCTAAAAAATACGGTCCAAATACGGTTGGAATGGTAGAATACGTAGGTGTGTGTGTTTGAGTGTGTGTGTGTTTGGTGTCGTATGTGGCTGGTCGTCTAGGCTGGCTAGTCATATACGACCAATAGACGGGTCGTCTAGATCCAGACGACACGTAAGGGATAAAAGGGAATTACCATTTTACCCCTGAGTGGCCATTCATCTAGGCCCAATTCAGGGGTAAAATAGTAATTAACCACACTGAGTTGTAGAGGGACTCAGGTGGTTAATTACCATTTACCCCTGAATTAGGCCTAACGGGTGGCCACTCAGGGGTAAAACGGTAATTTACCATTTCCTTTAAAGTTCCAAACTTGGCCGTTTAAAAGATGCCGCTCAACTTGTACATGGCGTCTAGCTCTACATGTGTCGTCTAATAGGATAATATTACCATTTTGCCCCTGAATTTAGCCTAGGCGGAGAGCAAAGCAGGGGTAAAATGGTCTTCTTGCTAGACCCAGGCGGGCGTCTAGGCCTAGACGAGTCGTATATGTACAATTAATTTTTTTTTTGTATAATTAACATGATTTTGTTAATACTTTGATATAAGCAGACATTCCACCAGTACACCCAAGGCACACAATTAAACCATACAAAGCCCATTTAAAAACCAATAAACTATGGGTATTGACAAACATCAGCAATCTCTCCGAACTCTCACAACCCATCGTAGCACCGGCAGTATTGACATTTGGTCATCTGCCGGTGCCGACGGTGGGATGTGAGAGTTCGGAGAGTATGATTGCTGATGTTTGTCAATACCCGGAGTTTGTTGGTTTTTAGATGGGCTTTGTAATGTCGGCTTATATCAAAGCTATGTAAAGTAAACAAAATCCTGTTAATTATACCAAAAAAATTTTAATTTTATAAAAAATTTTGTATTAATTATAAAAAATTGTATTAAATATACAAAAAAATCGTATTAGATGTACCAAAAAGCCTCATTCTTCCGATTCACTGTCGCGTAATTAATACTTCGGGTTTGGATTTGGTGGGGGATTCATTATCGACGTGTACCATTCTAGACGGAGCGTGTACATGTCCAACCATTGTTCTGCAGCGGCGCTTTGGTAGGTCAATCACAAACCGTTTACTGTAGGCATTGGAAATTGGCCTTCCAGCTTAATATGTATGAAGTGGTTGTTGTTAATATGTGCAATCGTTATCATTCGTGGTTCTCAACCCGTCAGAGGGTTGATTATCGGGAAGAAGGTGGAACAACCATCGATGCTTAACAGGTGAACCATAATACCGTACCTTTGGGCGATAATAAGCCCTGCGTGGGGAAGTCCATCCAGTGAGTGGGGGGGGGGGCAACGCTCCACTGAATCCCAGATTAGGCTCTAACGATGCGTGTAAAAGTATCCTTCCTCCCATGCTTCAAATACTGGCGCCCAGATCGATGCGTTCTGATCCATTACCTCTGAAGGTCTTTTCGAATGTGGCTCCACGCACGTTCTCCCATACCCAAGCCCACAGCCACAGACCGAAACCCACAATGACCGTCTGGCCGCACATCTTGTATGCACGAGATGTACGGGTGAAACAATGTGGGAAGGAGAGGCTTAAACCCTTTGATTATTGACACATACTCGTCGCCCACTATCAACCGTTATTGTCTCGAACCTCTCTTTGTTTAGAACTCGCTGGACGGCTTCACCCCGCTACGGGTTTTTTGCGATTTGATGACCGACTGTTGAGTGGCCTGTGATGGAACGTACAAGCTGTGGCGGGTGGCATCGTATGTACTTTGTTGGGAACCCTGGGACGGAACGTACGGGCTATGGCGGGGGCGTCATCAAACCGAAGTTGTGCTTGCTTAGTTGTTCAAACTGCAGCAAAGGGTTGTCCACTAATCGCTACTCTAACCGCGAGGAATACCTTTTCCCCTATATCTGATGCTCCTTCGCAGCCCAAAATTCGGAGGCATCGGTTGTGTCTCAATTGGGTCACCCCTCTTTCGAGGTGTAGGCCATCTCCTCTTCCTACCTGCTCTACTCGAACTGCCTTCCCCTGACATCTGCAAAAAATCGTTTAATTCACAAGCAAAACAAGTAGAGCATTAGAAGAGATAAACCGTGTGTGAGGAATGACCGTATAGCATTTCATTCACGGTCATAAATAGAAAAACACTTTACCAAACATTATTAGACATATTTTATTGGGTGTCAGCAACATTATTAATTAATTAATTAGACCGAATCTCGCCCGAATGGAGATTGAGTACGTGCAAGAGATCTTATATGCATGAATGCCCATATTTTGCTAACCCGTATCCAAAAATATATCTAAAACAATACGACTACCCCCTTCTGGCACTTTAATTGTCCTTAATTAAAACCCAGGTGCCGAAAAGTATCCAACATTGAGTTCAAAGCTAAAGATAAAAACTTTATGAACAAAGCAGAAAAAGACGGATTTAAAGTTCAATTAAAAATATGATTTTTATACAAAGACTTACAAACCCGCATCCCCACACCCAATGTTGAACATTACCAAACCACAATACCCGCAAAATGGACCCTGTTTACACCCAAATTTCCTGTACAGAGATAGTTCAGCCACAATAATCAAAACTCAACCCAAACCAAGTGCACCCCAAACCCTCCAAACCCTCAAAGTAACTAGCATGCAACCTAAAAGGGACCAAACACTAAAATACGTTCAGCAACTAAGTAAAATATGAAGATTAAAGCATAAGAGTTGCAAGAAAACATACTATAATGCCGATCCACAAGAAAAATTAAGCAAAAAGGAGATAAGTTGCAAAAACTCTTGGATAACTCGTTTGAAGGTGAAAGACACAAACTTGCACTTAAAAATGGGTTATGGTTGATGTGGGAAAGTAGTGGACGAAGATTTGGGTGAATGTGGGTAAAAATATGTGGATTTTGATGGAAAAGGTGAAAGAGCCGTATGTGAAAGTGGGAGCAAATGAGGTTGAAAATGATGAATTTGGCATTTAGGGTTTGTGAACTGCTGTTAGGGTCTCTCACGGGCCGCGAGAGAGGATATGAAACCTCTCGCGGGCCGCGCCGAATAGTAGTTTCTGGAATCAAAGGGTTCTCACGGGCCGCGACCGAGATGTATCAAGGCTCCGCGGTCCGTGAGAGGAGTGTTTTAACATAAAGTTTTGAGTTTTGGCCAGTGTTTTGCCTTAGAAAAATCTTTGGTTACCATTTGAACTTAGTGAAACACCCCTTTTGCATTCGGTTGATTATAAAAACTTACCTGCAAATGCCAATTCGTCATCGATGGTGGCTTCATGTTGGCAATATAACCTGCAAAACAGCTACACGACCCACAAACAAACAAAAAAAACAAACTGCGAAAAACAAGAATTAACACTATAAAAACATGAAATGCAAACAATTACCAAAATGTACAAACTCTGCACTCGAGCTCACACTCAAGATCCTATGCGGTATGAGGTACAACTTCGAGAGGGGTTTCCTTCATCTCGGTGGAATCGAGTGGTCATCCTAAATAATGTTTCAATCTATGACCATTGACATTCCAAGTACCTCCATCAGCTTCATCTTTCAACTCTACCATCCCATATGGAAATACCTCATTCACCACATACAGACCCGTCTACTAGGAGTTCAGCTTCCCGGCAAATAATTTCAATCTCGAATTGTATAAAAGCACTATATCGCCAATCTTAAACTCCTTCACTCCCCTTAACCTCCTATCATGCACAACCTTGGTTTCTATTTAATACTCCATGAACGCTCATAGGCTGCATCTCGAAGCGCCTCTAACTCATGAATTTGGAATTATCGTTTCTACCAGCTTCGGTGAGGTCTAAAATTCACAGTTTTTAGGGCCCATAATGCTCGATGCTCGAGTTCAACCAGAAGATGGCAAGCTTTACCATAAACAATCATGAAGGGTGTGGTACCTAAAGGTGTCTTATAGGCGGTTCTAAATGCCTATAAAACATCGTCTAGTTTATTGGACCAATCCTTCCTACTCTTGCCTACCGTCTTCTCTAAGATCCGCTTCACCCCTCGGTTTGCATTCTTGTAGGTCCACCTGCGGATGGTGTTAAACCTGTTCCTTGTTCAAACAACACACACACAAGTGCGGGATCCAAGTGTGCATGCAACCAAAGCAAAGTAAAGAACACGGGGTAACCAAAGATTCACTATCTTGATTAATGATTGAGAAGAAGTACAAACATATACACACAATGCTCATATGACTTAAACAAACTTGTTGTGTTCTTGTGTCTTCGTCTTCACCAGAAATGTTGAGAGGCTCACTGGACCAACCAACTAACCCCTGACTGAGAGGTGCATGTCTGCTTATATAGTGTCTGTCTAGACATTCGTACGAAACACTATTCTAGACATACGGAACACACTATTTCACACGAGACACATCTCCAGAATATTTGGTATGGAACAGATGTTTGGTATGAAATACTTCACTCGTACGAAACCATTCATTGATTCGTACAAAACATGTGATTCGTACGAATCATCTGATTCGCATAGAATCCTTATTCTTGGAGAACGTGTGCAGACATAACGTTTACAAGACTCAATGGTATGCACACATGCAACCGATTAACACATACAAGCTAAGATGTCGTATAGATCAAGATAGAAGGTTATCTCGATCTATTCGACACGACCAAACATATACAGGACTTGAGCAAAGACCGTACAATTACAACTGTAATTAAGAACAAGCGACAGACAAAAAAATGTATCAACAAACCCCCCCTTGGATGTTGCTTGGTCTTCGGTCTTCGTCTTCGTCTTTGGTCTTCATATGTTGGTCTTCACATTGAATGGTTTGGAGTATCAACAAACTCCCCTTGAAGATCTGCTATCCCTTGATAATCTGTTATCCCTTGATAGATCTGCTATCCAATGATTAGAACATCAGGTCTTCGAACTTCTAAGAAACTTCAAATCTTTCTTGTTTTCTCTTCTGACTTGTCAGACTTCTTCGTTGCTCGCTTTGTTCATGTTCTTTTTGTATCAATCTGTACTCATAAATCAAATACAATTAGAACACAACTTTCTCAGAGAATACACATGAAAGACTTATCATAATTTCTTCATATGATTGTATTCCCTGAACGAGATACACACATTCGTATGAATTCCAGCAACAGATTTGAGAAAAACAAGTGACCAAGTCAAATTAAATGACTAGGTTCATTCGTATGAGATACACACACTCAAACGACTTTCAGATTTTGGATTTCTTTTGATGAGTTACTTGTTGCAAGATATTACTTTATGAAGTTGCGATATCAAACAAAAGGTTCTTTGGCGTATCTTGGTAGAAAACTTTCGAGTATCAACTTTGGCTAACTTTCAAAAAGTAACTACATTAGCAACTAAATAAACTGGACATAAAAACTAAATATACAGATAAACTACAATCTTTTTCGAGTTTAAAGGTAAAGGAATCAAACCAACACTTTAATCTTTGTCAAAAACGATATTTGGTTTAAACTTCAAAATTAAATAGATAAGTATTCAACTATGATTATCGGTATTGTTGTCCATGTAAGCTCAGACTTATCAGATGTAATCATGATTAGAAGATATGATTAAGGTATGAATTATACTTACTAGCCGGTGTTCAACCACATCACGACACATTCCCGTATCAAGATATGCACGAGAGAAAATCTTACCGGTGAGTATACTGCTTTATCATCTGTTTTGACGTATATGAATGATGTGAGATACTCACTTATTTTTTATTGAAAACAAGCCCTTTGTGATTTTCATATGCATGCAGGGCACAAGAGTAAGTCCGTGAACAGGTTAGTACCACCGAACCGACAAAGAGACGAACTTAGCTCCCGCATAAAGCTGTGATATTTTATCACTTAGGGGATGTGATATTTTTATCACTTATTTGATGGTCGTATGCAGTATGTACACGTATGTATGATATCATGGAAGTTCTAGACTTGCGCCACCGTTATTTTTCTGCAAAAGATTCAACCATGATACCCAGATGATAAGTAAGCATAAAGACCGTATATCTCAAAACCTCGGCACTCTATCAAACGAAATTTCGTACCAAGACCATATGCCAATGAATGGTTCCCACCTGGCGTTCTGTTTGTTAGGTTTATATCAACCTGCATATTTTAGTCTGATTGTGAGCCTACCGATACATCATAAGTAAAAGCTACTTATCAATCTTCTTTCTATTCTTTTAACTATCTCTGACATATTTACCGTGAATTTCATCATCTTCAACTTATCCAAGAAACTCATTTTTTATTTTTCTATTGTTTTTGTGTTTTTTCTGAAATTTTCCCCCTTAAACAAACAAGGTAAATAAAAGACATATTTTTGTATTTTCTTGAAATTTACTCCCCCTAAAATATAAAACTGAAAATCTTTTTGTAGTTTTAGATTTTTAGAAAAGGATATACAAAAATAGTTAGCCATGGTTGAGTTATTCGGGTTTCATCTTGATGCCATTGACCAAAAGTAGATAATCAAAACGTGATTTATCAAAAGCTTTGGTAAAAAGGTCGGCACGTTGGTGATCAGTGTGGATTTTAATAACATCGACAAGTCTCTTTTCATAACAATCTCGTATGAAATGATACTTAATCTCAATGTGTTTTGTTTTTTAGTGCTGTACAGGATTCCGAGTGATCTGTAAAGCAGCTTCATTATCAAGAAAAATAGGAGTAGTAAGAAATTCAAAACCGTAGTCGCGCATTTGCTGTTGAATCCATAGAACTTGAGAGCAACAACTAGAAGCTGAAATATACTCAGCCTCTCATGTTGATGTAGCTACACAAGTCTGCTTTTTGCATTGCCACGTGACTAGGCGATTTCCCAAGAATTGACATCCTGTTGTTGTAAATTTTGCATCGATTTTGCAACCACCATGATCAGAATCACTGAATGCTGTCAGATCAAAGTTATCATCCTTAGGGTACCATAGACCAGTGTCAGGGCGACCCTTCAAATAACGAAAAATCCTTTTCACAGCCATCAAGTGAGAAACGTTCGGACTAGACTGATATCGTGCCAGAAGGCATGTTGGGTACATTATGTCGGGTCTTGAAGCAGTAAGATACATGAGAGATCCGATCATAGCACGATAGAGAGATGGTTCTACATGTTCACCCATTCCGTATGGAGTAATCCATGATTTTGAGCTAATGGAGTTCCCAAGGGCTTTGAGTCGTCCATCTGAAAACGTTTGAGAATATCTCTGACGTACTTGGTTTGATGGATAAAAATCCCTTCCTTTGATTGCTGAACCTGCAAACCTAAAAAGAAAGTCATTTCTCCCATAGCGCTCATCTTGAACTTCTCCTGCATAACCTGTTCGAATTCTTTGCACATTCGAGTGTTAGTAGACCCAAATATAATATCATCAACATAAACCTGCACTAACAGCAAATCCTCGTCCCGTTCCTTGAGGAAGAGAGTACAGTCGATCAAGCCTCATCGAAAACCATTCTTCAACAGATAGTGGACAACGTTTCATACCAAGCCCTCGGAGCTTGATGAAGACCATATAACGCCTTGTTGAGAAGCCAAACATTGTCATGATGGAGTGGATCTTCAAAACCTGGCGGTTGCTCAACATATACTTCCTCTTCTACCACACCATGAAGAAATGCACTCTTCACATCAATCTGATAAACGGTGAACTTCTTGAAGGACGCATAAGCCAAAAAGATTCTTATGGGCTCAAGTCGTGCAACCGGCGCATAAACTTCATTGTAATCAATGCCTTCGACCTGATTAAAACCTTGAACAACCAATCGCACTTTGTTTCTCACAACAACACCTCGGTCATCCTTCTTGCCCTTGTACACCCATCGTGTACCAATATTCTTGTAGTTGTCAGGCCTGTCAACCAATTTCCAAACGCCTAACTTCTGAAACTGCTGAAGTTCTTCCTGTATGGCTTCAACCCACGAGTCTTCTTTCATTGCCTCCTTCCAAGATTTTGGTTCTACTTGGCACACATAGCAGGCGAAAGACCAATCATTCTTCTCCCCTGATTCTTTGATTTCCGAAAACAATCCAGCATTCTGGCTGTTTCGAAGCTGATTACGAGTCTGCACACCACACTGGACATCTCCAATAATATTCTGCTGAGGATGGATATTATGAATACAAGTTTCTGGCACATCAGGAACTCGAGAATTTATACCCAAATTGTTGATATTCAGATCAACAGTCAAATCGAGAGCTGGATGTGATGAGGATGTAGATGCATGACCTTCTGTCGTCCCTTGCGGTTGAATATTTGACATACCATCTGAAAAACCAGGAACAGCACCAGAGGTAGCTTCATTCGCATCATGAAACTCATCATATTCTGATGAAATATTATAATCCGCAGCGTCTTCGAATTCCTCATTTTGAAGAAAATTGTTAACCAAAGTCGATACTTGAGGATTAACAATAATTTGTCAAACTAATGACGAGTCCACTGCTGTATCACTTTCCAATAACATCTGAGCAGCAGCTGTTGCGTCATCAAAAGTTGGCAGATTAAAGGAGTCAAACAGCCCATCATAGTCAAACACCCAAGGAGCACCCGGAGCTCTTACAGCTTCTGTATATCTCTGAACCTTGACTTCACCCCATTCTTCAATCTTCTTCGAAGACAAATTCCACACCCGGAAATTAGGAGTAGCATATCCAAGAAAGAAACCTTCGATAGCCTTGGGACCAAACTTTCCATGTGGGTCGATCATAGTGCATGTAGCTCCAAAAGGTTTAAGAAAGAAACATGTGGTTTCCTTTTATGTAACAACTCAAAGCATGTCTTCCCATGTCTCTTCACTGTTAGAACTCTATTCATCGTGTAGCACGCAGTAGCAACAGCTTCTCCCCAAAATTGAACGGGAAGTTCTAATTCTACTAACATGGTTCTTGCAGTTTCTATAAGAGTTCGATTTTTCCTCTTAGTGAAGCCATTTTGTTGTGGAGTGTATCGAGAACCGTACTCATGCAGAATACCCTTTGAGGAACAGTACTTGTCCATAACTTGATTCTTGAATTCGTGCCATTGTCGCTTCTGATTCTCCTTACTTTCAGATTATACAAATTTTCTAGCAGAGTCAGGAGATTCTTGAGGATAGTAGGAACTTCACTCTTGTGTGCCAACATGCTTACTCAGAGAATCTGGAATAGTCATCAGTACCTACCAGACAATAAGAATCACCAAAGGTTGTCTTGTGTTTCATAGGTCCAAAGAGGTCCATACGATGACGTTCAAGTGGCATATTCACAATGTTGATCTTCTTCACGGGATGGGACTTTCTTGCTTGCTTCCCTTTCTGGCATCATACACAAACGTCTTGAAGATGAAAATTCTTCACTGGCACACCATTCACTAGATTGTTCTTCACCAAATAGTTCATTTTTCTCAGGTGAATGTGTCCCAGACGTCTATGCCAAGAGATTGATTCCTTCTCGGTGGCTTTAGAGACAAAACATGTGACTTGTGCAGATGTTGTAATAGCTTGGCTCATATCAAGAATATACAAATCATTAATTCTTGGAGCCGACAGGAGATTCCATTCCTTGGGGCTCTTGAATCCAGGCTTCAGCACATAACATCCAGCATCTTCAAAATGTACCGTGAACTTCTTGTCGCAGATTTGAGAAACGTTAAGAAGATTGTGATTAATTTGCCGCACATAATTGATCTTGTCGAAGCTCACAACACCATTGGAGACCATTCCTTCTCCAGTGATGTTTCCACCTTTATCACCAGCAAAAGCAACATAACCACCCCTTATGCTTTTCACATCATATAGGAGCCGCAAGTCCCCGTCATGTGCCTTGATGCTCCACTGTCAACAATCCAATGACTGCTTACAGTTCCTCCTGGAACACCCTGCACATTGCACAAACAAGATTAGTTTAAGATGGGGACCCAAGCCTTAGTGGTCTTGGGTCGTCCCTTATCATCAAGAAATGTAATCTCAATTTCTTGATGATTAACAAACTGAGAACCTCCTTTTAAACCATTACCGGTTTTCTATTTCCAAGATCCTTGTTTATTACCAGATTTACTATTATTTACTTTTTTAACAGTGTCTGGTTTTGTTGACTTTGAAGATCTTTGATCCTTATTTGAAGAATCCGATTTTAAAGCTTTTACAATTGCTTTTACTTATTTACGTTTTTGCTTCTCTTTTTTATCTTTAATAACTCGTTTATCTTGTGTTGGAGAAACATATTTACGTTTGCAAGTTGGTTCATGAGGGGTTTTCTTTATACATCTTGATTTGGCTAGATTTTGGCAATCCTTTATAATGTGCCAAATTCTCCACATTTGAAACATGTTCTCCTCTCAACAAAACTAGAAGATCGTGTTTCTTGGCTTGATGTTGAACTTGTGGGTCTTGAGGTACTGGGTTCATTACATCCATTAGTGTGTTTGGTGTAATTGTTTTGACTGTTTCTTTTCAAAATCTTAACTTTTTTTTATAAAATCAACATTAGATTTTCCTTGAAAAGTTTCGACTTTACCGGTACCCTTAGAACTCACAAATTTAACAGTTTTATCCTTCGTCTGGTAACGAGAGCCTTTTGCTTCAACCTTTGGTTGAGAAACTGTAGACTTTTCAACTCGCTTTCATTGTTTTTCTTTCGAAGCGAATAGTGGTTGTGATTTGGTGGGCTTTTTCCTTTCTAAAGATTTGGTTGTTGATTTTTCAAAAACCTAATCTATAGAGATTGGATTTACATTTTTAATTGGAAAATCTTTGTTTGAATAGATTTTCTTATCTCCAACCAAAGTATACAACACATTATCTACTTCATCTGTCGACACTTGTGTCTTGACAGATTTCTTAGGAACGGTCTCTTGATTCTCAACAGATTGAGTACTAGGAGTAGCAGAAGATTCTACTCTTTTCCTTTCATCAAGAGGTTGATCCTGCTCATCATTTCTTGATTCATCATCTGATGTATCATCCTTTTCTTCATCAGACGATGAACTTTCTGGCTTGCTTGGTTCTTGAGAGGAATTGCCTAGTTTGAACCCTAACCCTGCTGCGAATTCCTCAGGATTCAAAGGTACAGAGGGTTTAAAACGAGGCATCTCCTCTTCATCAGGCATTTTGGTATAGTTGTGTTTCATTGGGGGTGGACATGACTTATACCCTATGCATTGAGCATCTCCCTTTAGTTTTTGAACTTCAATAATATGATCAAGCACATATTGGGAGTTAGAATAACTTTCCAATTTGCGTTTGATCAAATCATATTCGCATTTGGCGATGGCTAACTCTTTCTTTGTTTCTTCTAGGAGATTAATGTAGTTATTAATTCCTGTATGTTTATTCAAAACTGTTTTTGTCAATTCGAAAACACTTTTCTTAAGGGTTTCTATTACAGATTTGAATCCATTTTCATTTCTAGTTAGCGCCAAATTCGCCTCTTTGCATTTTGATAATTGAACAACTAAATTCTGATTATGACTGTTGACGGTTTCATATTTTATTTTCAACTCAACACAGTCATTGCAAACAGTAGGAGGGTCAGAATTTACCTGTTTTGAAGAACCTTCAACATTTGTCATAAAGGCAGTGTGATGAGGAAAAGCTGCACCGTCTGTAGAGAGTTCCTCTGTCTCTTTTTTCGCAGCTTGTGCATTCCTCGTCATACCTACCTTTTCACTTTTTAACAACTCAGCTTCACTCAGCAACTTTTCAACCTCAGCATCACTTCCTTTCTTCTCACTAGAATCAGATCCATAACCATCTGAACTTGAACATGCTTCATCAGAACTACCAGCATCCCCAGATGTATCATCATTATTTGGAGTATTGATGCTGTGATCATGCTTGATTTGATCCACGATCCTCGCATAGCATGCAGTTCTTCCGTTGTTCTCAGTTCCCAACTGTACTGACCAATCGCATCCTTCATCAGATTGAACTACCAAAGCTCTATGTGTGTTTGAAGGTCCTGATTGATTGGTGTTGTTAGAGTTGCCAACAGCTACTATTCTTCTTTCATTGTTGTACTGTGCTATGTTGGATGGTTGAGACTGATTACAATAGGGGTTGTGATTTCCTTCCTTGTTGGGTCTTGTGCATTCCCGTTTGAAGTGACCTCTTTCTCCACAGTTAAAGCAAGTAACGGCGGTTTTGTCAAAGTCGTATTTTGTATCCTTCTTGCTTTCCAAACTTGTTCTCCCCGTACTTCTCATGTAATCCTTTGCTCTTCTCATAGCGCTTGCAAATGCCCACTTGATGTCCATCAGCTCCATTTCACCTCGGTCAATTTGTTCATAGTCTTCGTTTGTCAAATTGATGTTCCCTATTTGACCTGCAACTAAAACACAATACGCACTGACCATGGTATTTAGAAGTTCCGCATGTTCCTGTGCAACTTCTACGTTGATTTTGGAGATATTTGACGTGTCAAGTTTGACAGTGTTGGGATTTGCAGATTGACTGTTGCTTCCATAGAAAGCTTGTTGAGGAGCTTGCTGTGGAGCTTTATGCGCTAAGTCCCTTGGCTGTGGAAGGAAAGCTTTCGGATCAAAAGCTTGTCCATAGGTTTGATTACTCGAACCTGTAGACTGACTTGAATGGACAGGTTGGGGTAGGAAAGGGTTCACGTTTGACACAAACGCGGTCTGCAGCTTCGGTTGTTGACTTGAGCTTGTAACTGCATTTATACCTACAAAATACATTTCAGGGTTTTGTGGAATGGTGACTCGTTGTGCCTTCCGGAGTTCTTCTTCATTCTTATTCTCCAGTTTCTGCACAAATTCATAAATACTAATTGAGTCCAAAACACCTGTATGTTTTAATAGATCAATAAATTTACCCTATTTTGGTGGTAAAGCATCAGCAAATCGCATCACAATTTCTTGTGGTGCTGCTAACACTTTATAGGAGTACATTTCGCTGAGAAGATGATAAAACCGAGTGGTCATATCATTCAAGGTTTTGTTCTCCATGAACATGAAACCTTCAAACTCTTTCTTGAGAAAATCATGCCGAATCTTCCTGGTAGCAGCATTACCTTCACCTCTTGCTTCCAAAGTGTCCCACAAAATTTTCGTTGTAGTACAATACACAAACTGATGATAATGTCTTTATGAAGAGCTTGTGTGAGGATAGCAAATGCCTTTTTCTCTAGATCATAAGCTTTCTTGTCACTTTCGTCTAGATTGGCCAATGAGGTTGGATTTGATCCAGCTTCTTCAAGTGATTCCTTGTAGGGGGTAGTGAAACACGTCCATAATTCCATGTTCTCTCAAGAACGTATGTATGAAAACAACTTTTCCAAGAAGGATAATCGTTCATATGATTTAGCTTGGGCGGACGGTTGTTACTCCCTATTTCACTTTCGCTCATTAACAGAGTTTGTATGCTTTGATTCTGATTCGCAACACAATCCCATTGATTTGCAAAGATCATTGTTGTATGTTGAGGCATCAAAGATTTTACCTATGATGTTGCGGAGCTTTGCGAAGACTCCTGATTTGAGCTTGAACAACTCCAATCTCACGGGTTAGAACTCATTATATTTTCTTGTTTTATGAAAATTTAAAGGTTTAAAATTTCAAAATTATAATTACCTTTTAAAATTCACTGATCTGAAAATATGACAAATTCTGAAAATCACAAAGCTTTGAAAAACGCAAAAAACAAACAATAACAAAAGTTATTCGTACGAACCAAGTTCGTGCGGATGAACAACTCTTTCGTGCGAAACAAGAATGTTTCGTGCAAGACAGCTGTTTCGTGCGGATCAGATGATTCGTGCGGGTTAGATGTTTCATACGAATCAACTCAGTCACACTAACTGTTTTGTTCAGCGTTTTTCAGAGGAATCTTTTCAGAAATGGTTTGGTGAGAAATTTCCTTTCTTGTGTAGACCTGCTTTTTCGAAAATACCTGTTGTCTTACCCACTTTTAATTAAAACACAGAATTTTTAACAGTCAACAGTCCAAGTCCAGGTCCAAGTCCAGATCCAAGTCAGAAAATGTCAACCCTACCAAAACTAATCATATTCAAATTTTTGCAGATTTCTTCTTCAAGGGTGTTCATCTGAAAAATTTTACCATAAAATTTTCTACAAGCAGCAGATTTTAACCAAGTTTTAAGTTAGTTTACTATCCAAAACTTAAGTTTTCTGCTGGAGGCTCAAGAACACATCAGAAATCTTCAAACTAGCTCAGACACACTAAGCCCGATTTTGAACAAGGAAAGAGCCAAAGCTCTGATACCACTTGTAGGTCCACCCGTGGATGGTGTTAAACATGTTCCTTGTTCAAACAACACACACTCAAGTGCGGAATCCAAGTGTGCATGCAACCAAAGCAAAGTAAAGAACACGGGGTAACCAAAGATTCACTATCTTGATTAATGATTAAGAACAAGTACAAACATATACACACAATGCTCGTATGACTCAAACAAACTTGTTGTGTTCTTGTGTCTTCGTCTTCACCAGAAATGTTGAGAGGCTCACTGGACCAACCAACTAACCCCTGACTGAGAGGTGCATGTCTGCTTATATAGTGTCTGTCTAGACATTCGTACGAAACACTATTCTAGACATACGGAACACACTATTTCACACGAGACACATCTCCAGAATATTTGGTACGGAACAGATGTTTCGTACGAAATACTTCACTCGTACGAAACCATTCATTGATTCGTACGAAACATGCGATTCGTACGAATCATCTAATTCGCACAGAATCCTTATTCTTGGAGAACGTGTGCAGACATAACGTTTACAAGACTCAATGGTATGCACACATGCAACCGATTAACACATACAAGCTAAGATGTCGTACTAGATCAAGATAGAAGGATATCTCGATCTATTCGACACGACCAAACCTATACAAATACTTGAGCAAAGACCGTACAATTACAACTGTAATTAAGAACAAGCGACAGACACAAAACTATATCAACAATTCTCTACTTGACCGCTTGTTTGGGGATGATAAGCAGTGGAGAAGCGATGAGTGATACCATAGCGTGCTAATGCCTTCTCCATGACGGCATTGCAGAAATGAGCGCCACGGTCACTAATGATGGCTCGTGGGGTACCAAAGCGAGTGAATAGCTTCTTTAGAAATCTCACCACCACTCGGGCATCATTGGTGGGTAAAGCTTGAGCTTCAACCCACTTAGAAACATAATCAATCGCCACGATGATGTACTGATTCCCGCTAGAGACGGGAAACGGTCCCATGAAGTCAATCCCCCATACATCAAAGACTTCAAGAACTTGGATCAGGTGTTGGGGCATCTCGTCCTTGGAGGAGATGTTGCCGGTGTGCTGGCAACGATCACATGTCCTAACAAACTCTAAGGCATCCTTAACTACCGAGGGCCAGTAAAAACCACAATCAAAGACCTTCTGTGCGGTGACGTGCGGACCATGATGACCTCCTGTTGGCCCTTCATGCACGTGCCTAAGAATCTTTACCCCCTCCTCTCTACTTACGCAGCGCTTAAGAATTCGATCACCTCCTACGCGAAATAGAAGTGGGTCATCCCAGATGTATCTCCTCACATCACGGAAGAATTTCTTCTTCTGCTGAGTGGTCATACCCTTCAGGACCACTCCATTTGCGAGGTAATTCGCAAAATCAGAGAACCACGGCATACCCTCCTTCTCCGCTACCACAAACTCCACTGACTCATGAGGGAATCTATTACCGATTTCCTCCTCTTTAATTTCTTCTCTACCTGGATCTTCCAATCGGGATAAATGATCGGTGGCCACATTCTCCGCTCCCTTCTTGTCTCTAATCTCTATATCAAACTCCAAAAGCAGGAGAATCCACCAAATAAGGCGAGGCTTCGCGTCCTTCTTTTGGAAGAGGTAACGCAAAGCCGCATGATCAGTAAAGACTATGGTTTTGGAAAGGACGAGATAGGAGCGTAATTTATCGAATGCGAAAACTACAGCTAGAAGCTCCTTATCCGTAGTGGTGTAATTCTCCTGAGCATCATTCAGGGTTTTGCTAGCGTAGTAGATGTGGTGAAAATGCTTATCTCGTCTCGGACCCAAAACTGCGCCGACTGCATAGTTGCTTGCATCACACATGAGCTCGAAGGGCAAGCTCCAGTCGGGTGAGACGAGAATGGGAGCACTCACAAGCTTCTCTTTTAGGATCGTGAAGGCCTTCAAACATTCGTCGTAGAAGATGAAAGGGACATCCTTCTCTAGGAGTCGTGTCATGGGGCGTGTAATCTTAGAGAAATCTCTAATGAATCGTCAATAAAAATCCGCATGACCGAGGAAGCTACGGATAGATTTCACGCTTGTCGGTGGAGGGAGTCTATAGATGGTATCTATCTTAGCCCTATCAACCTCTATACCTACGCGAGATATCTTGTGACCTAGCACTATCCCCTCTGTCACCATAAAGTGACATTTCTCCCAATTCAACATCAGCCTCGTCTCTACACACCGCTTCATCATTGCATCAAGGTGACTAAGGCACTGATCAAAAGTGTTTCCATAGACAGAGAAGTCATCCATGAAAACCTCCATCGAAGTCTCAATCATGTCCTGGAAGATAGCGACCATGCATCGCTGAAAAGTAGCTGGAGCATTACATAGCCCAAAAGGCATGCAGCGATAGGCGTATGTGCCGTACGGACATGTAAAGGTTGTCTTCTCTTGATCCTCAGGGGCGATGGGGATCTGGAAGTAACTAAAAACCCTTCAAGAAAACAATAGAATTGTTTTCCTTCGAGTCGCTCCAACATCTGATCGATAAATGGGAGTGGGAAGTGGTCCTTGCGGGTGGCGTCATTTAATTTTCGATAATCAATGCACACCCGCCAGCCAGTGAACGTACGCGATGGGATAAGTTCCTTTTTCTTGTTCATGACCATTGTCATTCCCCCCTTTTGGGAACAACCTAAGTAGGACTTACCCATGCAGAATCAGATGTCGGGTAGATGAGACCGACTTCGATTAGCTTGAGCACCTCATTCTTCACGACTTCTTGCATATTCGGGTTTAGGCGGCGCTGAGGCTGCCCTATCGGCTTAAAGATATCCTCCATGAGGATCCGGTGAGTACAGAAGGTAGGGCTAATCCCCTTGATATCAGACAATTTCCAAGCGATGGCCTCCTTATTCTCTTTAAGAACCTCAATCAATCGCTCCTTCTCCTCCGTCGACAATTTCGAAGAAATTATAATGGGTAAGCTCGAATTGTCACCTAAGAAAGCATACTCTAAGTGGGAGGGTAGGACCTTAAGCTCTATGGGGGCCAGAGTATTAGAGGGGTATTCTCACTTGCTGCACTAACCTCACAAAAATCTAAGGTCTCAGGAACCCATAGTGGGTCATCCTCTATATCATCACTATCGATCTCCTCTGCTACTACGCTCTCATTCACTAGGTCGGCTCCGCTAATATACTCGATGCACTGATCAACGCACGACATGAATGAATATAGAAAGTAGACGGAGTGACATGGGCCACTATCGTTGTCGCCACCACTTGGGTGTTGCATCGACCTAGCGATTTCGAAAGTGACGTTCTCATCCCCGATGCGAAGTGTGATTTTGTCATCATGAACATCAATAATCGCTTTTGCGGTGCGAAGGAATGGACGACCTAGGATGATAGGCACCTTGTCGTCAGCCTCTATATCTAAGATGGCGAAATCCACGGGGAAAACAAATTTATCAACCTTAAATAACAAGTTCTCTAAAATTCCCCGCGGATACTTAGCAGACCTATCAGCCAGAGACAATGACATACGAGTAGGAGTAAGATCCCCTAGACCTAATTTCTCATAAAGTGAGAAGGGCATCAGATTGATGCTAGCCCCTAGATCGGATAATGCATGGGCTGGAGCGATGGAACCACCGAATATGCATGGAATAGTAAAGATACCCGGATCAGTAAGTTTTTCGGGTAACTTATTCAGAACTACGGCGGAGCACCCTCCAGTCAATAGAACATTTGAAAGCTCCCCCAGCATATCTTTTCGTTTGAGAAGATCCTTCAAAAACTTAGCATTTTTAGGCATATGCTGGAGGGCCTCAATGAACGGGAGATTTATTTTCAACTGAGTAAACATATCAAAGAAATTCCCGTATTCCTTAACATATATTTGTTGTTTAAGACGGGCTGGGTAGGGTAGGCGTGAAGAATCTACATGTGGCGATGGCCTAACCTCTACCGGTTTCTTCTCTCCCCTGCTCTCGAATGAAGGTCCACTGTTTGGTGCGGTACTTGCTGGGTCTAGCCTAATTTGCACCCTAGGTGGAGCCTCCATCTCTAACTCCTCATCTAGCTCCTCATCCTGCACCTCTAATTTTACCCCCTCTCTAACCATCTCTTGTAAACTCCTACCGCTACGTGTGGTTATCATTTTCGCATGTTGGTTCACCGGGTTAGGTTGAGTGTTACCCGAGAACTGACCGTGTGGTTGCTCATGCAGCTGCTTAGCGATACTACCTACTGACCTCTGAAGATCTAAGAGTGCGGACTGTTGATTTTTCAGGAGAAGATCGTGTTCCGCTAGAGTTTTCTGGGTAGCTTGGTCCTTAACCACTAATTGAGATAACAACTCCTCAATCCTATCTAAATTGCCCCCTGAACCTTCACTCCTATTCTGACCCTCTTGATTCGAACCCCCACCACTAAACTGACTTGTATGCCCTGAACCTCCACTAGAGTAGTGACCCTGCCCCTTGTTTTGATATGAACCTGATTGGATCCCAGGGGGTTACCGGAAGATCGGAAGTTATTATTATTACGCCAGTTAGGGTTATAATTTGAGTTATTGTTATTACTAAAAGGGTTCGTTGGACCTATACTCTGACCTGTAATGAACTCTACCTGCTCAACAGTGAGCGTAGGACACTCTATTGTATCATGGCCCCCTCGACACACCTCACACCTATCTACTTTCTTGTTCAACTCTTGAATCTCCTTAGTGACCTCTTGCTTAAAGCTATCTAATGCAGCCGCTACCGTAGTTTCCAAGCTAACATGGTGTAGACCTCGGTTAACCAGGGTGGTACGAGAAACAGGAATTGAATTCCTGCCGGCAGTGCTATAGTCTATGTCCGAATGTGTGAAGCTTTCGAAAAGGTAATTGCACTCAGTAACCGTTTTCTTTCCCATTAGGTGTCCACCAGCAGATGTGTCAAATCGAGCTCGAGTCTCAGGATTGAGACCGTTGTAGACTTTCTCTACAAGTGCCCAATCAGACAGACCATGTTGAGAGCAATGAGACACTAAGGTTTGGAAACGCTCCCATGCTAGATGATAAGGTTCGTCAGGTTCAATTCGGAACGAATGGATCTGACCACGAAGGCGAGATGCTTTTGCGGGTGGAAAATATCTTCTTAGGAAAGCATCTCGTAGAGCGGCCCAAGTAATGAAAGTACCAGGTGGTTGAGAGTCAAGCCAGACGGCGGCTCGACCTCCAAGAGAAAAGGGAAAGACTTGAAGGAAACGGGCATCGTTGCCCGCACCTTCCATATTGAAAGTGTGACAAAGGCGGGTGAGGCGGTTAATATGGGTAGGCGCATCCTCGTCGTCACGACCGTGGAATTGGCAAGAATTGGTTATAGTGGTCATGATGTAAGATTGGATTTTCCAGGCTTTATCGTTATTCATAGGGGAGAGTGATGGGCGAGTTCGCACCAGTGAAACCGGTGGTGGCCTGTTGGAAACGGTTTGGTTATTGGCCATGTGGAAATTAGATGGTGGACTTGCGTTTCTATGAACTACACGAGGCGATGGGGAACGGGGCGGTGAGGGCTTTGGTGTAAAGTCAAAGTCGTGTGGTATAAAAGGGCAGGATGAATCGGAAAAACCGAAAAAAAACGGATGAAGAAGTACTAACCTTTGGCGCGGGAGAGAAAGATGTGTCCGTTGGCGGCTTTGGCGGAGGTCCTTGCGAACGCGTATGGGCATCCACTAAACCGAAAACGAGACAATTGAAATATTTCAGAAAAGACACTTAGAATATATTCAATGAAAAACAAATATGAAACTAATTAAATTTATTTAGACTCCTACAATGAAAAACCAAAAATGGTAAACACGTATAAACTAATTAAGCCTAAATGGAGTAATCAACGCAATTGCCAACGAGACAGTCCCCGGCAACGGCGCCAAAAACTTGATGTTCTAAAAGTAGTTAATTAAATATAATTAAAATTACCCTAATCCTAGACTCAAATTATACTCTAGACTCCTAAATTTCACTAAACTACTAACCGGCAAGTGGACCGATCAATTGTAGAATACTTTAAGTAAGTCCGGATTATCGAACCTACGAGACTCTCTAATTACGATGACGACTCAATCTAGACTCGATTAACACACTTATTTATATTTGGGGGGGAGGGGGTTCTAAATTCTAAATTATTAATTAAACTAAGATTACCTAATTAAAGCGAATTAAACTTTGAACTTTTGAGATTAGAAATTAATTCAAGAATAGTAAACCGGCTACATAGGTTGGATTATATATTACTACTTATTTGGTTTTGTAATTAACTAATTAGGTTAAATGATAAACCGGGATCTTAAGATACTAAACGCTAAGGTATACCGAACAGGACCCCCGACCCTTCTCGGGAAGACACCTATGATAACCTAAAAGTAGTTTGGGTTTACCGGTTTTAAAGACTTCCTTTCGGTTATCTATTATTTAGTAAAGTGTCTATTTTAGTTAAATACTTCTCAATAATTAACCTAGACCAACAATAACTCTTAGTTTAGTTTAACCAACTCGATTTATGGCAAGTAAATTAGACTCGGGATTTTCTCGAAACCTAAATCTAACAATTTACCTAATCAATTCAGCTAACAAATTATTATTCCTTAATAATTAATTTAGGTATAATGATAAAATTAATTTTATATATTTTATTTAATTGTTTTCCCGGTTTATTGGCCAGGAATGATTTCCCGAACCCGTAAAGACCCAAAAATCAACATAAACCTATTTTATGGAAGACATCCAACAAGATTTATGTAAAACAACTAAGTAATCAAAAACCAATTCAAATCATGCAAATACACTAAACTAAATAGTTAAAGTTGTTTACTTTACTAAAAAGATCATTCAAACATAATAACACAAGTTCCAAACTTTCATAAATCATAAATCCAAACCTAGGTAGCAAATCAAATATAGCCAAGTAACATGGTTTTAAAAGTATCAAAACAAAATTAAGAATAGTATTCATCAAAGTGAAAACAAAGGAAACTAAAAGTATTAAGATTGTGCAATAAAACCGTATTTGAATTAGCCTCCAAGCTCTTGCTTCAGCTTGATGATTCCAGCAGCTTAGATTCACCTTCTTCAGCCTCTAAGATCCAGACATTTTCTTCTCAACTTCAAAGTTCGTCCAAAGATGTTGCAATTATAATCAAACTCAAACTTATAAACTCATCTTTCACACATCTGCTAGGATTACGAAACCTTCTGGATATCTCACCCTCTCGCCTGCCGCGAGAGGGTGCTGTGTCTCGGTCGCGCCCCGCGACTGAGTAATAATTTTCTGGCTAAGTATTGGCCTCTCGCTGGCCGCGAGAGGCATATAGTGGTGCGGTCGCGGGCCGCCAGAGGATGCTTTCCTCTGTTTTTCGATTTGTTTCCTCTCTCGGGTTCCAACTACGATCCAACTTGGTTCCAATTATCATTTCAGCTCATTTTTCATCCTTTCGGCCAACTTTCATGAACCAAGACCTGCAAAACGTATTTGGATTCAAAGTAGATATATTCTTTACAAACCGAAACAAAAACCAACTAAAACTCTACAAACTATACACGATAAATGAATGTATTATTCAATACATCAGCGATATAAGGCTAGACTTCTAGCAAAAAGATACTTACAAAAGTATGGTATGGATTATGACGAGACATTTGCCCAGTGGAAAAAATAACTACAGTTCGTACTGTCACACCCCGACCCGCAGCGGAAATAAGAGTCGGGGCATAATTGGGTTATCACCAAAGCACATGACATTTACTATTATGTTTCATAATTAAATGAAGTCAAAGTTACATTTCTCAAACCTTCAAACATGTTCATTCATTACAAAGGAAAATAACCAAACATAATAATCCCAAACACTAAATCATTTTATTTCTTCTAATCCAGGTCCTACGTGTTCCTAGCTGCTGCTGGTTCACCTGTATCATGTGTAAAATGGGAGGTTTTTGGGTCAACATAAGTTGGCGAGTGAACCTTATAGATAAACATTTAATAATGATTTTCTGGTTAGTTTATCAATAAAATATTGTGCATAATCATAAAAGAGCATATGTATGAAATCAAGCAATGGCAACATCGGTTACAATTATAACATACATTAATAATTGATAACATACATGATCATACCAACATCATATGATAATTAACATAAATGAACTGTGAGATCAAGGCTCAATCAAACGGAGCCGATCGTATTGCATGAACTGAAAATGTAAATTGAACTGTGTGCTCAAGGCTCAATCAAACGGAGCCGAGCGTATTGCATGAACTTGAAATGTAAATTGAACTGTGCACTCAAGGCTCAATCAAACGGAGCCGAGCGTATTGCATGAACTTGAAATGTAAATAACCGATCAAGGCTCAATCAAACGGAGCCGATCGTGCGGGCACGCCCTGATCAACCACATAATAAAATGGGGATCAAACTCAACCTCGAGGGATGGGGAGTTACGGCCTCAGCAATTGCATGTACTGAAATAATAACTTGCAAACAATTCTAACTACTGAACAGCAACAACTAACACACATGTCATGATATGATATATGCACAATAACTTGGTTATAATAAGTAAATGAATAAGACACATGATACACCCCAAAAATATGATTAAAACGGGGAATTTGAAGGGTTCACTCACATTGGGTGCGTTGGATTTGAATTGGTGAGATGCGCACGATTTAGACGAAACGAGTTAACGAAGGATCACTGACCTAGATAATAATAGGAAAAAAATATATTAAATGGATGGATTTTATTAAAGATTTTAATGGGATTTTTAGATATAATTTTTGTGATTTTATGGCTATTTTCTATCCTTAAAAATGTTATTTTTAAGTATTTTTAATTGATTTTTAATTTAAATAAAACAAATAATTATTTAAAAAAAATAATATTTTTTTTACTGTTTGACCGTTGACCGTTGACCGGTTCGGTCAGCGGTAATTCTTGCGCCGAGCGGGATTCGAACCTGTGACCTTCCGTTCACGCGCACGTAGCTCTACCAACTGAGCTACGTGACTAACCCGATAGAAATCTAGTTTTAATTATATTAATACACTTATTCGAATTTACCGAAAATTCCTTTATTTTACAAAACGTTTTATTCTCATTGAACCGGCGTGTGGGACGGAACTCGATCGCGTGACGTGCAGTTTGTGTTGCACACAGTCCACCGCTGGACTGTGTGTCTAACCCGGTTTATATTCTTGAATTATATTATACTTAACAACTACTCAATCTAACCCGGTTAGTTTTATGAATAAAAAGGGAATGTTATTACGCAGTGTGTGTGTAGTAAGGATCGAACTCGGGACTCGTATATAAACTTTGCACACAGTCCACCGCTGGACTGTGTGTCTAACCCGTTAATTATCCGAGTTTTAATTATTCTTATTCCGTTTTTAGATTCGTCTTCTTCGTTATGATTACTGGTTTTTACTCAGACAACTGATTCATGGCTCTACTACTTAAATATCATGCCTACTAGTTTGAATGAACAAACCGAACAGTTTGGGGACAAGAAATACCGGACAGGTCGTCTTCTTCAGGAAGTCCGGCGAGAACAGGCAACTCCGTTTTTGAACTTCGGCTGAGAGGGCTAATCAACAGAATTAAAGAATTAGATTTGAAATTGAACCAGAGTACATGAATTATTAGCACGATTGAATGTGTTTACCGTCAACTAGCGTGGTTCCGGCAAATCCCAGAATTTCTCCGGCGAAACCAGAAATCCAGCAAAGTCTTCTATGACTGACTTTGAGTGACGGAATAATGTTAGCAGGGTCCCAACAATAAATTGAAACAGCAAGAGAGGAAATTCTTACTGATTTATGTTGAACACGGTTTTCCGGCGAGAGTTGCAGGGAATTCCGGCGACAATTTTCTTGAGCTCAAAAGACTTGAAAACGCGACGAAAAGGGTTTGGAGTGTGTTTGAGACAGTTCTGGATCGTATAAATGATTGGAGTCAGAATTATTTGAAGCTTGAATGTTTTTCGGTTTCAAAACCCAAAACTTGAAGTTCATTCAATCTGAACTTTAATTAAAAACCGATATGCGTCGGTTATAAGTTAATTAAACGAACGAAAACTGATTTGGCGATTTGGCTTACCGATTTCCGTTATTCATATATCAGTAACCGTTAAACCTAGTTTGCGTATAAAATTTAATTGTTTTCATAATACCAACAGAAAACAACTAGTGGCGGAGTGGTTTGGAGACGGGAAGTTAAATCGTTGGAGGCAGTTGACCCGGGTTCGAGTCCGGTCAGCTCCAACTATTTGTTATTTATTTTATTTTGACTTTTTATCAAATATAATTTTTATAGTTTAGTTTATATATTAATTATGTAACGTTTAAACTTAAAATACTCATAAATACTTAATGAAATTTCGTAACTTGATATTTGATTACAAAACGGAGCGGGTTTTGGAGACCCGATTTATACAAATGTTACACGTACTCTTATAGTTGTTGCACATGTTCGTCAATGGAAGATTTCTCAAATGGATGTCAAGAATGCCTTTCTGAATGGTGATCTCCATGAGGAAGTTTTCATGATTCCTCCCAGGCATCGCTCATCAGCCTAGTGAAGTTTGTCGGCTTTGGAAAGCTCTATATGGCCTTAAACAGGCCCCTCGTGCCTGGTTTGAGAAATTTTCTATAGTGATTACTTCCCTTGGTTTTGTTCCTAGTAATCACGATTCAGCGTTATTTATTCAATGTACGAGTACAGGACACATTCTTATGTTTCTATATATGGATGATGTGATTATTACAAGAGATGATTATGAAGGTATAGAGTCCCTGAAGCGTGATTTAGCTCACCGCTTTGCTATGAAGGATTTGGGTATGTTACGGTATTTTTGTGGTATTGAGGTGGCACAGTCTCAGAAAGGATACCTCCTTTCTCAAACAAAATATATTTCTGATTTGTTTTAGCGGGCAAGGCTTTCTGATAACAAAACTTTGACACTCCTCTTGAAACCAATGCGCGTTATTCTCCCACTGATGGTGTTCCTTTAGCTGATCCGAGTTTGTATCGTACTGTTGTAGGCAGCTTGGTTTATCTTACTGTTACTCGTCCAGATGTTGCTCATGATGTTCATGTAGTTAGCCAGTTTGTTACTGCTCCTACTTCTGTTCACTGGGGAGTTGTTCTTCATATTTTGAGATATCTCTGTGGCACTCAGTTTCAGAGTCTTCTATTTCCCTCAACATCTTCTTTGGATTTGCGTGCCTACAGTGATGCTGAATGGGATAGTGAACGTAATGATCGTAAATCGACAACTGGTTTTTGTTTTTTTCTAGGAGATTCATTAATTTCATGGAAAAGTAAGAAACAAGTTGTTGTTTCAAGATCTTCTACTAAGGCTGAGTATCATGCTATGGTTGTGACTACATGTGAGATTGTTTGGTTAATGGCTTCTTGCAGATATGGGTGTTACAATCTCTCAGCCTACCCACTTACATTGTGATAACCGAAGTGCTATGCAGATTGCTAAGAACCCTGTTTTTCATGAGCGAACAAAACATATTGAGATTGATTGTCATTTTACTCGTCAACATCTTCAGCTTGGGACAATCTCGTTTCCTTTTGTTCCATCAGCTTTGCAGATTGCTGATATTTTTACCAAGGCTCAGTCGGCATCTCGGTTCCGGTTCTTATGTGACAAACTCTCAATGCTTATTACTGTTGCATTGTGAGTTTGAGGGGGATGTTAGCGTAATAAGTATAGTTTATTAGTTTGTTGTGGGCTTTGTCCCATTAGTTAGCAAGCCTGTAGCCCGGCTATATAATGTTTATTTTCTTTTAATTTGTACTAGATGTTTTTCTAATGCAATAAGCCCAATCCGCTTTTCTCTGTATATGTTTGTGGATCAACACATCATTATTAAATATCAAACTACTATTATGCATTCTATGGAATCAATATTGTATCTAAAAATTTAGAACGCTTTCTATTTGTTTTATAATTTAAAACATCTTTTTTAATCTATTTTAAATGATTTATATTTACTTTTTTTCACTTGATTCGAAGTTGGTGATAACCACTTTCCATGTCTTTCTTGTAGAACATCTCTATTTCTGACACTTGGTTAAGTAAATATTCAATGCCAGGAATTGGAAACATATATCTAATGCTAATGATGTTGATGACGTGACTGTCTATCACAATATTTAGCTTCCAATTTTTCTGTCGTGATGAAAGCATACACAACACGGAGACTAAAGACAAAAGTAACCTGTGACGGAAGGTAAAAAATCTGTGATATACGTAATGTCACGTGCGCGCCACACATGTTATTGCCATCATCTCTACACGTGTAATGAGGTCAAAAACGTGACGTTGCGGCCGCAACGCGCGACACAGGTCAAAATTCTAGTTTAATGTGGTTTTATAATACTGCTTTGTCTTTTTTAGGTGTAATGGGCTGGATGTACTGGTGAATAATATGTGCACATCTGGGCTTGGATCTTACTACTGCTAAATGTGTGCTTAAAGTTGTTTGCTGTTTGTGGGCTTGGAGCAATTAGGTCTTGAAGATAGTTTGTATATAAAAGATGGCTAAGGGTTGAGCACACCCTAACAAATTAGATTGTATTTATTCACTCATTCGATACACACATCTCTCCAAAACTTTCATTTCTTTTCTTCCACTTAAAGATTAGGGTTTCTTCATTCTTTGTTAAGATGAATTTTGTTTAGATCTAGATCCGGTCTTTTTAGGAGTTCATTATATCGATGATTCTCTGTTAGGATTCTTATATATTCTTCACTGCATTGTCTGTGTCCGCGATGTTTTTGGTATAATAACTTTAGGTTTGGGTAAACCTCTTATTAATTCTTGAGTTGGTGACAAACATGAAGCTAGTTAGTGTAATCGTGGCTAAAAACAGATAATGGAGATTGGGTGGTACTTAAAACCCTGGAACACTTAGTTTGCCTGCTATAGATGTAATATCTCAAGTAAGCTGTGTCAGAACATTGTCTGTTTGCCTTCATTTGTAACATCCCAAGTAAGTGTACCAGAATATTGTTGCTTCGGATGGGTTGTTCATCCAGTAACTCAAGATTTTGTTTTTACCAGACGAGTTGCTCGTCCAGTCAAAACACCTCCTCTTGGTAAAGAAGATTTCCACCCTCTCTATAAGGAAGGTTTTATTCTCCTCCTTCACCGATATTTCATTATATTTATTTTTTATATCTGCAAGTGCTTCCTGCATGCCTTCACTCAATCTACATACACATGTGTACACACATGTCTAAGCACGCAAACATGCGCATCACACAAAAGAAAGCATTGTTTATGCCATTGTAACATATGTGTAGCTACCTTCATGTGGTTGACGGTTTAAGTTCAATAGTGTGAACAAATACGTAGATTAGGTGTTAGAGTTAGGGGGTTAATAAAAGACATATCTTCATGTGATATCATTAAACATGCAATCTTTTTATTCTCTGTATTGAATATGTTTAACAATCCCATTAACAACAAGAACAATCTCACTCCATGTGCTATTTTTGTAGTGTTTGGAGCTATTTTCTTCATGACCTCCCTATGCAACATCATCACCGCAATAGAGGTTAACCATTAAGTTCAAGACAGAACTCATGCGAGGTAATTAAATTATTTATAACTTGTTAATCTAAATAACACTATTTAATTACCTAATTGTCTTATGTACTGTTTGGTAGCCTTTTAATAACTTCATCAAGAGGTTACATCTGAATCAGTCAGCATCACGTGTGTTTGGTTCACCAAAAGAACACCTCTGAATTATGCAGCAAATCTCTTACCCATTAAGTTTCAAAATGATGTAGGATGAAAATTTTACCACTCTGTTCTTTCAAACCAGTGTTCATAAATCTCACCCGACCACTCATGCACACCTCCTTGACCAACCACCATCAACTGACACCACATCGGCGTACTCTTATTGGTTCAACACTTGAAGATCAAAGATATTAACTTCGTACAGGAGGGTCTGGTGTTCACAATAGAGACCCCTCTGGTCCGTTAACTACGCATAAGTCTCATGATACATAATATATGACCAGCACAACTTCACTGTTATGAGTAGATGTTTAATGGTATTTTTTTATGAAAGCATATGACGTCAACACAAGTTGACAACATGGGCATTAGCATTAAAGAGATAAGTTGGTAAGTTTACACAGAGGAATAAATGAACTATTTAATTCGTTTATATCCAAGAAAGAATTACTATAAATAGCAATATAACAAGGAATATTGGATGTTAATAATCTTATATATTTCTTATTTGTCGCCAACAGTCTTAACTTCAAAAATAACTATTCACAGTTCCAATTATTAACATATTGGCCTCCGATAGACTCTGACTAACAGACCCCTAACACCATTAGTCTCAGGTCGTTGAAAACACGTTTTTGGCCAAAAAAAGGTTCCTAAAGGTCCGATCTAAGAGTTTGGGCCAAAAATGAGTTTTCCTGCCAAAAAGTTGATTTTTCCGGCTAAAAATAAGTTTTCTGACGACCTCAATAATTGAGGGATTTTACTAGAAAAATGTTCCTAAAGGTCCGTAATAAGGTTACAAACGAGGTTTGGAACAAAAATATTGAGTTTTCTAGCCAAAAACGTTTTTACGGCGGCCGGAGACTGTAAGTCCCGATTAATCCGGAGCTATCAATGATATCACACAATCACCAAGGATGGGCGGAATCCAAACTTGGTCATCCTCAAGAAAACCGAAAAGATAAAGAATAACACGAATCAACTTTAACACCTTGCACACGATTCTATTACTTGAACAAGCAAAAACGATGGAGGCTCTCTCTAGAGAAATCCCAAAAGTCGTCACCCTAGAAATAATAACCTTAGCTTATATACCTATGGTAAAGGCATGCCCCTCATGGGCTTGCCTATGGCTTGCCTGGCCCACATGGCCTATGTCATGCCCAAATGACCTATAAAGGTCCAAACCTAATACAAAATAACCCAGTTAACCACCATAGACCGTTGTGTATATTTGATGTTTCAGTCTCACACTTCTAGGACCTAACAATCTCCCCCTAGACTGATGCATCAAATTGTCTTGATAGTATCACTTCAGCAACGTCTTCAACAGAATCTACGATTGTCGCTAGGCTGTAAGTGTTGTGGAAGTCAGTCTCATACTTATTGGACCTCATACTTCAACGAACTCTCAGCACTGGGTCTCTTTCTTCTGCTCCTGTGGTTAGCTTCATATCAGGATCTTGATCAGCTTTGCTTGAAACATCTTTGTCAAAAAGAATGTGAGAGGAGGAACCTCAGCAGCTCTTTTCTTCTTCAATCATTCTCTTTCAAGCAAGCAGGTTCTCAGGTACTTCTTCAGATGTACTATCACTGTCAGACGATGACTAGCATCTGGTTCTTCTGACTCAGGTACACTTTACTGTTGTGATGCTTGATGCTTTGTCGACATCTCAATTTCAGCAACCCCTGTTTCTTGATCTAAATCAAGATCTGTACAATTCTCAGAAATTTATAAGCAAACATTCTTATGCAACAGGGAGAGTACCGCATGAACACTTGGTACATCCAAGTACTTGTACTCGGATCGAAATTCAAATTTCTTTCATCTTTTGATGACTAGTCAAATCTTCAAGAACGGTTAATAATTTTTAATAAAACAAATAAAGCACTCTATTTTTGGATTTTTTAAATTTTCTATTTTTTTTTAATTTTTTAAATATAAGAATATAAACAGAAACACAAATAAACAAGGAAACTAACTCAATAGTTACAACTATACAATTGCTATGGGATCAAAATCGTTTTCAGGCGGACCAAGGAACACTTTTTAGTGCGAACTTATTCAAACTGGTCTAAGCGATTGCCAATATGTTTGTCCACTTAAACTTTAACGCTCAACTTTCATTTTTTAACTTTGTGATATGCTTAAGGTAGTATTATACTATAATATCCGTGCGTCCCATACCATGACATACCCCTGCGAGCAAGGTAAGCACAACGATTCATCGTAGCAGGTGAGTATACTGAGATCATCCTTTATTTTTACAACATCATATTATTAGTGAACAGGTCAGTACTTTCGTACAGCAGAGTGACCAATAGTATCTGACGAGGGTTAGGCAAATACCTTATGTGGTACATAGGAACTTATGGAATATTCTCATGAAGAAAGCGATTGCCAATATGTTTGTCCACTTAAACTTTAACGCTCAACTTTCATTTTTCAACTTCGTGATATGCTTAAGGTAGTATTATACTATAATATCCGTGCGTCCCATACCATGACATACCCCTGCGAGCAAGGTAAGCACAACGATTCATCGTAGCAGGTGAGTATACTGAGATCATCCTTTATTTTTACAACATCGGATTATTGGTGAACGGGTCAGTACTTTCGTACAGCAGAGTGACCAATAGTATCTGACGAGGGTTAGGCAAATACCTTATGTGGTACGTAGGAACGTTATGGAATATTCTCATGAAGAATTTTCGTTCTTTCAGGTTTTGGCCCTTCTATTTTGGTCTTTTAAAAGATATCCTGACTGTGCCTAGGTCTGCATATAATCTGGATGCAACAGAAGGGCAGCCAAGATATCCCGGATGACTCAACAGCATAAAGACCCGAAACTTCAGATGTTGGCTATCTATCAATGCAGGATTTAAGACCATAAAATCATACGCCGATGGTATGTTACCCACAAGATGCATAGTTCTTTATGTTTATATCACTTAGTATCTTTTAATCACTTTGAGCGTTAAGCCTATCGACATATCACATTAGATCCTAGTCCTTTCAGCTATGACACCTTACATGTGTCAGCCACACCCTTATCACGAATATTCATTTCATTTCCCATTTGATGCAAATAGACTTTTTGTATTTTTTTAGTTTTTCAAATGTTTTTGTATTTTTCTGTTTTTCAAATGTTTTTCATATTTTCCTGATTTTCTCCCCCTCAAACAATACATATATACATATATCGCTCTCTTCCCCCTAAATTTGTGCATCATACTTTATGCACAAATTTACCTAATAAAGAAAACGTATGTACAAAGTTTTAAACGAAAGAAAAGAAAAATATTTTTGTTTTTATGCTTAACCGTTCGTCATTAGATTAAAAAACTAGTCAATTTCAAAATTAAAGCACGAAATTTAAATTGGTACCATTTTCACTGATCTTGTCTTACCTCATCTCCTCCAAAGGAAACATTGCACTCGTAAAAATTTTAACCTTTTGCAACAGTGAGATATTTTCCGATATGTCCCTAGAACAACCGCCATCAACATTCCAGAGATTGTCAACAGCTCCTCCTTGGTTGTTCCTGAAAATTAAAGAGATTAGTAAGATAGCGGGACCCAGGTTATCGTGGTCCTGGGTTTCCCTGAAGCATCAAAATAAGACACTTCTTTCAGACACAAATCTCCTTTTGTTTCAAGGATTGGTGATGTTGCTACCGCCTTGGATTTGGGTTTCCAAATCTGCTTCGTTTTAACAAACGCGGTTGTTGCCTTTGATTGAGCAACTTTGGCTGTTTCAGGTTTAGTCGTTTTAGAAAAAGCTTTTTGTTTCTGAACAACCTTGCGTTTGTTTTTGGCAACATTCCAATCCCCATCATATGGTTTAACCTTGGGATTCACATTCTTCATTGCTTTAGGCGGTGATACCTTCATCGGCTTCAAATGATTGTTATCCTTAGGTGTCACCTTCTGATTATGAACATTATACGGAACATGGGGACTGCGTGTGCAGTTTCGAGCAATGTGACCAGGAATGCCGCAATTGAAGCACGTTTGTTTCTTCACATATAAAATATTCTGATCAGCTTGATTTGCTCTTGCAGGCCCTGAAGGATGAACTGATCCCTTCTGTGCTTTATTTCCTTGCACGTTTCTTGCAGATGAAGATGAATTTGGATGTTTGTACTTGTCGTTTGCAAGGGCCTTCTTCTGTTGTGGAGATTTCTTTTAATTCTTCTTGTTTTGTTTAGACTGCAAGTCTTGTTCAGAAATCTCCCCAACCTTTCCAAAAGCTTTGCTAGCACGGTCAAAAGCATATTTTTCACATTTTCCATTAAAAACCCGCTTAACAAAAGCATTTTTCACAACACTAGCCGTTTGAGGGCTGTGCTGCCCACTGATGATTTTGGAGAGCTTGATTGTCCTTGACGTTTGGACTTCTGCTTTCTTCGTCTCCGATTTGCTCGTTTCTGCTCTTTTAGCTTGCTCTGAACCTTTTCATCAGAAGCAGAAGGTTCAGATTGGTCAATTTGTGCACTCGGAGCCTTATTCACGTCAGCTCTCTCTTCATCGCTTTGATAAAGTCAGAGAGTCCTAGTTCAGCAGATGAAGGACCAGACACTCTAGCTGAATAATTAGAAGAGTCAACAGCACCAGATGGTTCCCGTGTGTCTGACGTATAATCACTGGGTTTGCCGTACACCATATGTTGAGCTTTCTCAATATCTTCGTCGGTTCAGGCATTGTTGTGTAGTTGTGATTATACGGTGGGGCAACCTGATTGAATCCCAAACCCTTCCCTTTGTTCCCCTTATATGCCAGCTGCACATTGCACACGTCTTGCACAAGCTTGCTGGATGTATCAAACTTCTTTATATTAACTTCGTTTTGTTGAATTTTTCCAGTAAGAAGTCCCAGCTCAACTCTTACCAAGTCGCATTCCATGGTTTTTGAATCTAATCTGGTTTTGTAATCATGGACCCAACATTTCTATTGATTTACGTCCAGGTGGAGCTGAGCTATGTCTTTATTTTGTGCTTCAACCTTTTCTGTGAGTAACTTGTTACTTTCTCGAATGCCGATGCACTGAGCCATTGCATTGTTGTATTCATCGGCCATTTTGGAATTAAGAGCCCTGAGTTGAGCAACCCTATTCCTGCAAGGTTCAGTGCACAAAAGATAGTTGACTGTGTCAATGGGCGAGCTTGATTTGTCAGCGTGAGTTTGGGCTTGAGGTCGAGTTTGGGGTGCTGGGCTGCTGAGTGCTGCTTGCTGGGCTTGAGGTTTCTGTTCGAACACCTTTTCAGGATGAGACTCTGTAGATTTAGCGTATAGATCTTGGAGATCTTTGTTTGATTGTAAATGATCCCACAACCAAGATACAAAGGAGTCTTTGTCATCTCCCAAAACGCTATTCATCTCATCTCTCACTTCCTCTTTTCGCCTCCCACGTTCAAGCAAACGCATCACATAGTCAGCAACCGGATCAACATTGTAGTCTCCGATAAACTCATTCAGCTTTTCCTTCACTTCATCCCGCAGGCTCAGGTTTTGATTTTGTGCTGGACTGAAAACTATGTTCGAGTGCTGAGCTTGGGCTGTAAACATCTTCGGATAATCGAAACCGTATCGGTAAACACGAAAAAAAATGTCCGAAAACTGTTTTTACCAAAATGTACCGTTAGACTCGTCTCAACGATATGATTCCAGTGATATATAATGTCCGATGGTGATTTTTGGAATTTTCGTACCTTAATTCTGTGTACGAAAACGTTTTCCGGTTACGTCAACTGGTTAACTTTCCATCTTTTTGGGTACAACTCGGAACACAACCAAATACGGAACAGTAACTCGGATTAACAATCCAAGATGGAATCTTAAACAGTGATCCGAGATGCAAATCCGAGATGGTGATTCGGAACAGTGTCCGAGATAGTATCCGAGATGCACTGTTTCAGTCCGGAATGAGAATCCGGAACAGTAATCCGGAATGCTACCAGATACACGACAACAGTAACTCAGATGAATCCGAAATGGAGAAACAGATCCAGAATAAGGCCTGATTTGGAATGCGAAGTCTGATCCGGAATGGAAGCCTAATCCGGAATCAATCCGAGATGGATGATCTTCTTCGTGTTCTTCGTGATCTTCAACGAATTCGGATCCGAAATGGAACTATTACGATCCAAATGCTTGAAGATTATCCGAATCTATCCGAAATTCAAGATTTTAATCCGAAATACAAAAGATTAATCCGAAATCAATCCGAAATGCAGCAGAATGATCCGAATATGTCCGAATTGTAAGCAGAAAATCTGAAATCCTTGAATGTTGATCCGAAAGCTTGAATCTTCTTCGTGTTCTTCGTGTTTTTCAACAGAAACCAAACAGAATCAGTGTGATATCAGATCTGAGCCTGAAAATAGGTTCAGCAGGCTCTGATACCACTTGTAAGTCCCGATTAATCCGGATCTATCAATGATATCACACAATCACCAAGGATGGGCGGAATCCAAACTTGGTCATCTTCAAGAAAACCGAAAAGATGAAGAACAACACGAATCAACTTTAACACCTTGCACACGATTCTATTACTTGAACAAGCAAAACCGTTCGGTACAATATGGAGGCTCTCTCTAGAGAAATCCCAAAAGTCTTCACCCTATAAATGAATAAGTTTAGCTTATATACCTAGGGTAAAGGCATGCCCCTCATGGGCTTGCCTGGCCCACATGGACTGTGTCATGCCAAATGACCTATAAAGGTCCAAACCTAATACAAAATAACCCAGTTAACCACCATAGACCGTTGTGTATATTTGATGCTTCAGTCTCACACTTCTAGGACCTAACAGAGACTAACAGCGTTAGGGTTCTGTTAGTTAAAGTTCATTAAGGCCAATGTGTTAATAGTTGGGACTGCTAGTAGTTACTTTTTAAGTTTAAGACTGTTGACGGCAAACGACAAATAGTTAAGATTATAAAAATCCAATATTCCATATAACAAATGAACAAAGGACCAAGGAATTAAAAAGATCTCAATACCTTTTTTCTCAATCATCACAAGTCACAACCCCTAGAACACCCAAATAGTGTTAGTATAGATTCCCTTGTGAATGAGGTGGCACCTCCCTATGTTCGCTATTGTATAACAAGAAGGGTATCCAGGGATATCTTTGTTATAACCTAATATTACTGCATGGTCGTCTTTCGTTCATTCTTCAGGGTGATCTCACTTTAGGTTAATCTGCAAAACTAGCAACGCCATTAGCCTTGTCACAGGAAAAAAGGGAAGGGTTTTCCCCGTGACCACACTCCGGCGTGAGAATAAGTATTTGTGATTGCAAGTAATAAGCAAGTAAGCTCAAAGTAGCATACAATAAGTAACTCGTATATTTCTGAATATAGATGAAGATGTTTTACCTTGTGGTCCGATACTTATTTTATAGCCGAAGATAGGTGTGTTACGAGACGGGCTGATGGGCCTTGGGCCCGGCCCAGACGACCAGGGATATCCGTTCTGTCCCTCTGCATCGATCATTAATGATCTCTGGCAGGAGGTGTGCTTTGTTGGATGTTGAATGGAGCCACGTGTCCTGGCAATTGTCCCTGGTGGTCAGACCTGTCATCAGCCAAAAGTGGAGAATGTGTGACACAACCTGCTGAGCGACCATTGGATCACAGCTCTGCCACTTTGTACCCTTGTATTGGTCAACGCCTCTTTGCGTTTTTCCCTTCCGCGTGGCTTTCAGTGTTCTGGCCAGCGCAGAGTTGTAGGGGTTAAGTCCTTTTGTTCTCAAGAATATGAGTTGCTCTCATGTTGGTCTTAGCCTTATGCAAGGTTTTAGGACTTCGCGGCTAGAGGGTTGTTTGATCCGCCAGGGTCAAGGGATCTGCGCTTCTAAGTCTAACTTGCCGTTGCGCTAAGTACACAAGGTTCGCTGTGCGACTTATATTTCCAGGTCTAACTCGCCGTTGCGCAGTATGCGCAAGTCTCGTTGTGTGACCTGCATTTCTAGGTCTAACTTGCCGTTGCGCAGTGTGCGCAAGGTTTGTTGTGCGACCTATTAGTGTCAAAGTTGCAATACCTTTTGCGCGTTATGCGCAAGGTTTGTGAATCATTTACTGCCAAAACTATTAATAAAATATATTTTTTTTAATGGCAGAATGTTGAATGTATAATCAAAATATTTTTTTATAAAATATATGCGACCAACAAGTTAGCTAAAACAATGAAGTAACTAGATAGAGCGACGTTAGTAGATTGTTCAAGTATTGAATGAACTTACCTACTTTACAATATGTGATACTATTTTTCTTTAAGCGAGTAAATGGTCACACTGTTTTTGTGCAAAATGAAAGAAACTAGAAACTCAAGGGTTTGAAATGTGTAAAATAAACACTAAAAGAATTTACATAATTCACTACTTGTGTCCTAGTGGTAGGGAGTCTTGGGTTCTCTGACGGAGACCCAATTCAATCCTCGCTTGTGTCACTTTGGTGGATAGTCTTCTTGCAGAGGTGTCAGCTCTATCCTGAGTCCACCCGGGTTTTCATCCCACCGGATGTTACGCCAGAGAGTTCTGCTCTTATGGTGCTACAACGACTGTCAAGTGGCAGCCGACGGTATGGTTTCCCAGAGGAATGCACAATCCAAACTCTGAAGTCAGCGTAGGCCTAGTTAATACAACATAATCTGGCCCGAGCGGGACAACGAAACTCTTTAATTTAGGAAGTGTGGTAGCCTAATACAAGAAATTCGCCGTTAAAAAATTACATAAAAATGGGGCTTTTTCTTTAAATGTTTTTATGTTACCTCGTCGGCTCGTCGCGATCGCAAGTGGGGTAATTTAAGATGTTCACAAATAGTCCATGTGTGGAAAAAATATCAAATTTCAGACATAATTTCAACAATTTAGCCAATGCCATGTAGCGATTTCTACTTGTATTAAATTATTATTATTAGTTGTTAACTTGTTATATGATGATTTTAAAAATATTATATATGATAACTAGACTAAGAATCTATGCATTACAAATGTTGAATATTTTTTTAAATATTATTTTAAATAACATGTTGTATAGTTCTTAGATCTATAGTTCATTAAAAGTTAAAACATGATCGAATATTTAATATGAGAAAGAGATGAAATGTATAAATAAATTGACTATTTTCTAAGAATTTTTAAAGTTTTGTAATTATTTAAAGTTCTGAGATAACCACCTTAATTATAAAAAGATTATATATTATATAGATTGTTAGAATATTAACATAAACTGTTTTGTTATAGGTTGTTATTTATGTATTTTATTATTACTTGTATTTTCATTTATATTTTTACATTAAAAGTCTAAAACGGAGTAAAGCCATGATTTATTTATGCTTATTTTATTATAATTCAATTTTATTAATCCATATCATAAAGCAAAGACATGATGAATATAAATGGAAAACAAAATAGTAAAAGATAAAATTTTTGGATTAAAATTGTATTTTTTATTTGAATCTTATTAACAAATATTATCTATATCTATTTATTTAGGCGGGGAAAAATAACTGAGATTATCCCATAGAGCGCTATATGTCCCTTATATGATTTACTTTATTATAAATCAAAGACATGATAAATATATATGGAAAACAAAATGGTAAAAGATAAAATTCGATGGATTATAATAATATATTTTTATTAGAATTTTATTAACAAATATTATCTATATCTATTTATTTAGACCTTAGAGTAAAAAAGATAAAATTCATGAATTACAATAATATATTGTTTATTTGAATCTTATTAACAAATATTATCTATATTTATTTATTTAACGAGAAAAAATAATTGAGATATCCCATAGAGTGTCATGTGTCTCTTATATATTTATTTTAGTATAGATATAGAAGATACATATATAGATTAGAAAATATAATCTTACCCTATATACAAATGTCGTTATAATAATATCAAAGGAAATGATTTTAAAAAAAAAATTGTGTACAACTTTATCTTCAACTATGCCACGCTATTATAATTTTATTTCCAATGTAATTTTTAATCGAATTTGTTTTTTATAAAGCATATATATTTGACAATTTTAACTTAATGAGTAGTTGAGTACAAGTTTATGATTGCCGATATTCATAAACAAGTAATCAGGTTGAAATTGAAGATACTTATGGAAGAAAGCATTTTTTTTCCCCACTCTGTAAACACAAACCAGTCTCAACATAGCACAATAATGAAGTTTTCATAACCAACCCCTTTCCACACACACATACATGCTTGTTCAATCCAAGATAAACTAGTAGAGTTTTCCTGAGTGCTATGTATATGCATACAACATAAAAATTGTTTAGATCTAATTACATAGCAGTTGTGCAAGTAAAAAATCAATGTTGCGAATTGCAATATCATATTGTTGTGAAGATGAGCGTTGGACTGTAGATATAGTATAAGAATTTCTTTTTCCTTTGTGTGCTCTTATCGATACCAAGATGTGTTGGTAAAATTTGTTGCATATTTGTAAAAAATGTGGTTTTTTAGGTAGGTGTTAAAAATGTACGTGGCAAATCTAATGAGCGTTAACACAAATAAGTTTTGAATAAAATTTATATCCAAACATAGATAAAAATACGCACGTCACAATTATGTTTTTTTTTTATTTTATAGAATATTATATTTTAAAGTCACAAGATAAAAACAAAATATGTTTAAAAATAATTATATGCTATTACAATTTGAATATTCCCGTTGATCATCTTTGATTTTAATATATACACAATAAAATCAATAATGAATGCTTAGATTATACTTTATGAATATTTAAAGTTTTAGAAAATTATGTATCTTTCATTCTATTAATCACCATCATTTCCTTAATCTCAATTGCTCTATATTTAAAAGTTGTACTTTCCTCACGAGCATTATTCATCATCATCATCGTTAAAAATTATAGTCGAACGAGTTTATGATCCTTATAAGAAGCGAGTATTAACTTTTCACAAAACTGATAAAAATAATAATACTAATATCCTAATCAAACAGTGTTCACTGACATTCTTATGGTGGTGTCGGGTCACGACTTCACGTTCTCAGGTCAAGTCTTCATTGGATCATCTTCGGGCCCGATGTATCATTGGGACATGGATTGGACCCGTTGTATGTCAGATCGCCACGAAACTTGAGGTTGTTTCTTTGGGCATTACTAGGGTGGTTTGGGATCACGACTTCACGTTCTCGGGTTAAATATTGTTTGGGCCGGGTTCGGGACCGATGTATCGTTGGGCCTGGATCGGGCCAGTTCTACCGGGATCACCATTAATTTTTCAAAAAAAAACCTATTATTTTTTACTTTTAACCCATAGGCTTAGGCATATGGGGTTATATCTTATGTTTCTCCTGAGTTTTTTTTCAAAAAAAAAATGATTTTTTACTTTTAACTCACAGGTTTTACCTTTTGCAATTTTAACCTCACATAATTTGTTTTTTAATTTTAACATTTGCAATTTAATCTCACGATTTTCTTACTTTCAATTTTTGCCCTAGACTTTTATCTTTCGCAAAATTTCATTTTACGTATTGTTCCAAATTTTTCGAGTTAAAACGGCGCAACGTATGTGTGTGGTTCAACGTTTTTATATTTCGTTCAAAATTTTGCGAGTTAACACGGCGCAACGTAGATGTGTGGTTCAACATTTTTTACGTCTATTTTTGCCTATTTGACAGGTTTGTCGCATCGCGCAAGTCCTAGGTCGAGTCAGTGTTGGTGGTCTGTTGGACGCGGTTTTATGTCCGTCAGGTGTTTAATTCTAGTTAAAGATTAATTTGTTGATTATAAAGTATAAAGCCAAACAAAATCTGCTTATACGACAAAAGTTTCACATTTATGCTAGCTTAGAGTGGGTATAAGAAATCAAATGGGTTTGGTTCGATGTACGATATACCAACCATTTCTTAAAGAAAAGGGGGACAATACAAGCAATTATTTATTTGTTTATAGGGGGTGTGTGTATATATATTATAATTTTGTCACAAAAATTCCATGTGCAAGGCTCATGAATCATGATCATCCTTTTCAAATGTGTTATTTAATATTACGAAACGCGTTTTTAGTGTTTATTTAATATTTTTATTTACGGTGTTATTTGTGATTTATTATATTATATTAGAAAAGAAAAATGAATAAAGATTGGATGTTAATGAAATTGTCCCATTTGGATGCAACATAAGTCAAAAGTAATTGGTTAAAGTCATTAATATTGAACTAACATACTTGGTACAATTACAGGTCATATTCTATTAAGTTGAGTTGATGACAAATAGTTATGTTGAAATAGTATCAAGGGTTGCATTGTCGTCATCGACCAATTGCTCTTGTTTATTAGTGAGTTTGTGTTTTTTCATCAACCTTAACGAGATGAGTCATCCAAAAATTATTGGAGTTAGCCTGGTTTTTCTCTTTTTGCGTGTGTTTACCTATAGTTGTGTTGAGTTTGTGCTAAAGTGTTTGATCTCGTCCCAGGTGGTATCGGAGGTTCTAGAAGTAGAAACTATATACTCAGTCGAGGTCGATATACATGGATACTTAAAATTCATTTTGTTGTGTCGTATTCTCAAAGTGTTTGAAGAATTGTGAATATGTGTTTAATATTATTGCTAGATCAACTCAAGTATTAATATTTAATTGTATGCTAAAAAAGTTTTATATTTTTCAAGAATCCTAGAACGCTTGTCCTGTAAGACAATCTTGTTGCTCAAACTGTAGCGGGAAATGCTGTTCATTCAGTAGTGGAGCAAGGTATGCAACGATCGAAAGTGATGAAAAAGAGTCCTGGTTTAGGAATCCCATCTTCCAGATTCAGGAGCCACGGAGCTAGAAGGTGTTCGATACAACACAATTGTCCCTACCGTTGCTAGTGAAATAGGGCAAAGCATAGTGTCCCAAGCGATTGTTACCTTGATGTAGGGTATGGTCCCAAAAACCCTGCGGAAGGAACCCTACCCTAAAAAGCAACATACTACAAGAATAACCTTGCGCGTAATGTGCAACTGTGCGCCATTCTTGAAACCAATAGGTTGCCTAACAACCTTGCGCGCAATGTGCAATGGTATTACAACCTTGATACATGCAGGTCACACAATGAACCTTGCGCACTCAGCGCAACGCAAGTTGTCGACACATGCAGGTCCACAAGACTTGCGCACTCTGCGCAACCAGTAGACCGACACTAGCAGGTCCACAATGAACCTTGCGTACTTGGCGCAACGACAAGTTAGACCTAGGAGCGTAGGCCCCTTGAACCTAAGCGGATCAAACAACCCTTTAGCCGCGAAGTCTTAAAACCTTGCACAAGAACAAGACAAACATGAGAGCAACTCATAGTCTTGAGAACAAAAGGACTTAATCCCTACAACTTCGCGCTGGTCAGAAAGCACTGATAAAGCCACGCAGAATGGAGAAGCGCAAAGAGGCGTTGACCAATATAAGGGTACAAAGTGGCAGAGCTATGACCCAATGGTCGCTCGGCAGGTTATGACAGACTGCGTCACATGGACAGTAATGGAGAGGACAGACTGTGCACCAACCAAACTCACGCCAGTGACTGTCACACATTCTCCACTTTCGGCTGATGACAGGTCTGACACTAGGGACAACTGCCATGACACATGGCTCCATTCAACATCCGACAAAGCACACCTCCTGCCAGAGATCATTAATGATTTGATGTAGAGGAGACAGAACGGATATCCCTGATCGTCTGGGCCGGGCCCAAGGCCCATCAGCTTATCTCATAAACACATCTATCTTCGGATATAAAATAAGGGTCATACCTCAAGGTAAATCCATCCACACCCAGATACGAGATTACTTACTTCTTACTTGCTTATTACCTTACAATCCCAAATACTTATTCTCACGCCGGAGTGTGGTTACGGAGAAAACCCTCCCCCTTTCTCTCGTGACGAGACTGACGGTATTGCTAGTTTTGCAGATTAGCTTGAAGTGAGATCACCCAGAAGAGCAAACGAGAGACAACACTTCATGCAGAAATATTAGGCTGTGACTAAGATATCTTCGGATACCTCTCGGTTCGACTGGTGTTTCTTCAGAGTTCGATATCCTTTGACTTGCCTCTATGGATGAAAATGTAGAAGTATCATTTACACACAGTTTATTTTTGTAAATCAGTAAAACCACTTAGAAGATATAGGTTAAAACATTTACCGCAATCACATGAGAAGAGGCATATATCCCACAATAACTAATAACGTCTATGTTTAAAGCATAATAAAGCATTAAAAGAATGAAGTATTAATGCTTACACTTTGAGATCAACAAAAATAACGTTTAATGCTCCACTAACTATCGAGCACACAAAAAGGTTTTGTACATTAAAACCATGTAATGATAAAGAAATGGTAACAAACTCAAAATATTACCAATTTAAAAGAACTATGATAAACAAATGGACTACTATTGCCCTGAATATCCAAAAAGATCTCGTGAGTGTGCACTTAATCTCCTTTATCGGGTAAGCATCTAAGTGGTCATCAAGTGGGCTAGGTAAAGCCTCTGCTAAAGACCGGAAAGTATGACCTAAACATACATGTTTTATACGTCCAACATCCACCATCTAATAAGAAAATATGCAAGTAGTATGCTAGGTTGGTATGGATCATTTCGCCCTCCAACAAATACAAAAGGAGTCAATGTTCATGAGCATGCTTAAGCAATCTAAGACACGCACATAATCCCTATATTCATTAACGTACATACAACTATGCAAGGAATATCTTCTGCCTGAATGGGTTAGCAAAACCTCCAATAACGTTAGAATCCTACCAAACCTTGGTTCAGTAACAACGCAAAAACTCCTTTCACCTAACCATTAACCTTCAACAAAAAACCACATCACATATCCTTATCTACTCCTTCCGTTAACGGGAGAATCAAAGTCACAAGCAATGGGTCTCCCATTGTGACCTCAATATATAGCAACGATCTATATATGAGACCGTAAACAACCTCAACGCATATAGTCTCTTCTTTGATCTCTTTATATACCAAATGACAATGGAACTATTGCCTATGACATCATTATGGAATAAAAATACTTTAAAAGGAACATAAATCACAATTATTTACTAAATATATCACAAATTCGGAAATAAGAACCAAAATCGCAAAGAAACAACGTAGTCGCAAAACCCCAACTTTACATATTATGAAGAAATGCAAGGCATGAAAATATTCACAAGATTTTTTGAGTAAACTTGCAAAATTACGGATACTTACTTTACAAGCATGTAATCCAATAAAAAAACATATCAATAAAAGGAAATTACTCTAAAGGACCCCTGCCATAATTTAACTATTATGACTCTCTAGCCTTCGTCGGCGAGCTCAAATATAATTTGGTCTTTATTATATCATCATCTAACTTTTAATTTCAACAACCTTCATTTGATCAAACAAACTTTGTGGGCACATCATTGATCCTTTCCATACGAGTAATGTCGTCCGTCATTTATTCATAAGATCTATATCGAGCGAAAGATAACGTTTTTCCCTCATGATATTCTTTCATGTAGTTACCCTTACCTCTTTCACAACCATCATCATACCATGCTATCATTCATCACCATACCACTCATGGAACTACTAAAGCCCATCATCATCACATCCCATAATTCAACTAACACAAAACATAATGCAAGTACATGAAAACATGCTCAAAACCTACCATTTTAACCCATTACAACCCATCACTTTATTCTCCTTTCACAAATTAATCACCATTCAACATATAAAGGTCATCTCTAAACACAAAATGTACCCCAATAGGCAAAATCCCCAAATTTAGTAAAAACAACAAAGGGGCATTATGGTCAATCACCCATAATAATAAGAGTGTAGCAACATTATTTAGTCCACACTAAAAGGGTTCCTCACAAATCACTTTTGCCAACCAACAAAAAAACAAACCTCTCTCTCTCTCTCTAACCCCCTCTCTCTCTAGCTTCTCTCTCATGATCAGCCATGTTGATACACCGTCACAAGGTATGTACAAAACACTAATTTTCTGGTCAATCACTGCAAAAAAAACCCTTTAATTTCTCCCCCTTTGAATTCAATCAAACCCATCTATTCTAGGGCTTCTGATCTCCACACTCAAGAACAACAAAGGTACATTCTAGTTTTACTTTTACTCTCTTAATAATTAAACTCCATGTTTGTGATTTCAGTTTTACTTGGATTATGATTCAGAAAAATTCACTCTTACAAAGTGTTTGATTTTAGAACTTATTTTGCTGTAAGTTTTTGTTAGGTTTTAAGAATTCACTGTTACACATTGATGGGTAGTAAATAAATTTTAGGTCAAAGTTTGTAACTTTTAGGTCAAAGTTTTTTTCTTGATCCATAAAATGTTAAGACGTTCAATTTAGATAAGAAAAGCAATAATTTTTATGCTTATTTTTGCTGTGATTTTTTATTTTGGGAAAATTCACTGTTACACATTGATGGGTTGTAATTTTTAGGTCAAAGTTTTTATTTTGATCCATAAAATGTTATGACACTCAATTTAGATATGAAAATTAATAATCTTTACGCTTATTTTTGCTGTTTGGTGGATCTTGCAATCAAGTTGAATTTTGCTTTAATAGATGATATTTTTCTTGTTTTATTAGAATAAAATGGGATATTTATGCTTCAGATTGTTAATATGTTACGTATAATCTTTATCTAATTATATGATTTTACCTGCTGTTTTATATGAATTTTGTATAGGTTTAATTTATACACATGATCTGGTTCCTCTAAGTTGAGTATTACACAAAGAATTGTTTACGCGCGAATTTGCAAATTTTCGTGTTGAAAAATGAGTTCGCGGTTTCCATCTCATCAGTTGAATAATGGATTATACGTTTCGGGCCGGCCTGAACAGCCGAAAGAAAGGACTCCAACGATGTCATCCACTGCAGTGCCGTACACTGGCGGTGACATAAAAAAATCCGGCGAACTAGGAAAAATGTTTGATGTGGATAATGCTAGTTCCCGACAGAGAAAGTCCGGACCTATAGCTAATGCCCCTTTAAGAACCGGGTCATTTGGTAATTCGTCTCATTCCAACCAAATGTCATCAAACTCGGGTAACCGAATGGGCTCATCAGGGGCAGGTCCTGGTTCGTCGTCAATGAAGAAAGCTAGTTCTGGTCCGTTGAATAAACACGGTGAGCCCATTAGGAAGTCATCTGGACCGCAAAGTGGAGGGATGCCCAGTTCTCGACACAACTCTGGACCGCAAAGTGGAGTGACTCCAGTTCTCCCAACCACAGGGCTCATCACGTCTGGACCCCTTAACTCAAGCGGTCAACCCCGGAGAGGGTCAGGGTCAACAGACACTACAGGGCCCGGTAAATCGCAAACTGCTAAGGTTAAAAATCAAGCGGTTACTCACTTACGCCAAGAGGATGGTCGTTCTTTCTCCAGGTTATTATATTTATTGCTACACTTTTTTATATTATTATTATTTTTGTTGTTAACAGTTCTATTAACTCATTGTTGTTACTGTTACGTTTTGCTGATGGCAGCTCGGGCTTTGGATGTTGGGGAAGAAAATCTTTGGTTGATTTTGTTGACGGGTATCCTGATGCTGAACTTAGAACGGCAAAAAATGGACAGTTTGTCAAGCTGTCTGGGGTATGTTTTTATTTTATATAAATAACTTACTTTAACCGAATATACGTTTATGTTTATAGTTACTAAAATAACTAGAAAGTTTACCATTTTGTTATATTCTTAATCAAGATTTTAATGAGCTTTTATTAAGTATGATTTGTATTATCTGTACATTAGAAAATCCAGTAACTTTTATAAATAACGTATAAAGTAGGGATAATTATACATGTATATTATAATTTATTGATATTGAGACTCGTCGACAAAACATAATAATGAAATGTGATGATCAATTCATTGACGCATTTCGAGTTTTGTAACAAACGAAGATTGCACAATCAATTGCATTCATAATATACTCTTTCGTTAAAAAGGTCGATCTGCAACTCAGAGCTTATTTTTATGACAGCGTACAATGTGACATGTTTCCCTCAACATTGATTGGTGCATCTCACAAAAATAGAAATATATTATACAATCTTGATCTAATGTTCTATATTTGTATGTATATCCTTGTATTGATCATTAATATGTTGATTTCTTGAAGGTGGTTACTTGTGGAAATGTTCCTCTAGAATCATCATTCCAAGGGGTTCCCAGATGTGTTTATACGTCAACAAGTTTGTATGAATATCGTGGATGGGGTTCTAAACCTGCAAATCCCACACATCGCCGCTTTACCTGGGGTCTGCGATCCATGGAGGTGAGAATATTGATAAATACCTTAATAGTGCAACACTTTCTCTCCCCTTGTCTGACACAAAAGTATAAATGTCTGTAACTTTTACACAAAAAACTTCCTGTAAAAAATGTAACATATTGTTACGTGCACTGCAAACTAAATAACTCCGTGAATTCTGAAAAAAAACAGAAAATGTAACCGGTGAAGTTAAAAAAATCTGAAAAAATTGCTATCAAAACCCTAAAAATGTAGCCGATGAGTTCAAAAAATGTAACGCTGAAAAGGGTAATACATTCTCTCTCCTCTCTCATCTGACACGTGTCAGAAAAAAGGTGACTACTAAAAAGTGTAACACGTGGCATGTTTTGTATCCACCCATTTGAGTTTCCTTGTTTTTACTCCAAATTCTTCAATTCACACACACACACATATATATATGGAAATTATAGAGGAAAAAACCCCTTTGAGTTAAAAAAAACCAATGGATGGACCACGTGTTACAACCTTTTTCAGAATTCTGACATGTCAACACCTTTTGTCAGGAGAGAGTTAATATGTTACACCTTTTTCGCCGTTTACGTAGATGTAACATCACATGTTACACTTTTTTTTTATGGTTTTCAATAGCAAATTTTGCAGGTTTTACGAAGTGTAATATATATTAAAAAAACAAGCAAACAAACTAACATGTTTTTTAATGTGGCTAAGCTTTCATGCTTCATAAACTGACTGTCATATTGTCTTGCATTGTAAACCATTAATCATTGATCAATTATACAAGCGTGATAGTCTGTAGGACATAAGTCTGTCTTTTCTTTTTACATTTGCACGTGTATTTAGCTTTTACATAAAGCAAATATGATCCAATGGGTTTAATAATTCTCACTACTGTCCAAAAAGAAGACACTCCTTTTGACTTTCATTAACATCATGAACATTGCTTCATTGATTCATGATTGATCAGTTACTTGATCATGAAGATTCTGACTCCTTTTTAAAGAAATAATAATGACATTAAACTTCGGTGCAAATGATAAAAATAGGAAATGCTGGTGATAAATTAATTACAAAATCTTTATTACTAATTCTGAAAATTTGAACAAAATGATGCTTAATATTGCGTAAATATTTGCAGAGGCATGTGGCGGATTTCTATATATCCGATTTCCAGTCTGGGTTGAGGGCCTTAGTCAAGACTGGGTATGGTGCACGTGTGACTCCGTATGTCGAGGAATCTTGTGTCATCGAAGTTGACCAGTCAAACATAGATTCATCTCCGCAATTCCTCAGATGGTTGGGTGAGAGAAACATCTCTAGCGATGTTCGCGTGATGCGCCTCAAAGAAGGGTATATAACTCAAAACCCTTTTTTTCAAATTCCTTATATGTTTACTTATAATCTGAGTAAAATACTATTTTCGTCCCTGAGGTTTGACCATTTTGCTACTTTCATCCAAAGGTTTGTTTTTCCGCATCTGGATCCAAAAAGGTTTGAAATCTTGCCATTTTCATCTGGCTCGTTAACTCCATCCATCCTTCTTCGTTCAGTCAGGGATATTTTTGTCAATTTTGTTAACTTAATACATAATTCGGTCTTTTCACTTTATGTACATTATGCTAAATGCTTGTGCATAAAGTGAAAACAACCGAATTGCCCTTTAAGTTAACAAAAAAGGCTCGTTAACTCCATCCATCCTTCGTTCAGTCAGGGATATTTTTGTCAATTTTGTTAATTTAATACGTAATTCGGTCTTTTCACTTTATGTACATTATGCAATGCTTGTGCATAAAGTGAAAACGAATGCCTTAGTTAACAAAAAAGGCTGTTAACTCATCATCCTTGTTCATCAGGATATTTGTCAATTTTATTAATACGTAATTCGGTTTTTCACTTTATGACATTCTAAATGTTTGTGCATAAGTGAAAAAAACCGAATAGCCCTTTAAGTTAACAAAAAAGACGGAAATACCCTGTTTTAACGGAGAAAATTGGATGGAGTTAACGAGCCGGATGAAAATGGCAAGATTTCAAACCTTTTGGATCCAGATGCGGAAAAACAAACCTTTAGACGAAAGTTGCAAAACTGGCACAACCTCAGGGATGAAAATGGCATTTTACTCTTTATATCTTGATCTTATATTCGAAATATTATTTAGGTATATTAAAGAGGGTAGTACCGTAAGTGTGATGGGGATCGTGCAGAGACACAACAACGTGCTGATGATTGTTCCACCATCCGAGCCGGTCCCAACGGGTTGCCAATGGACCAGATGCCTTCTTCCTGTGAGTCTGGATGGGATTGTTTTAAGAGGTGAAGACTCATCAAAGCTTGATGTCATTCCTGTTTAAAGTTTTGTCAAGTGAAATTTGGCGTATATCGACTATGTTAAAATAGTTGTATATTCTGTTTGTTCTTTCTTCATCAAAGTAAAGTAATGGTGTTGTGTGATAATGGGGCTGAAAAGGGTATATCTTTAGATGAGTTTACAGTTTTCTTGATTTCCTTTTTCTTTATACTAAACAAGGAAGGCAAAGTTATATACTATTTTATTAATTTGTTTGTCCCATTATTGTTTGGTTCATGTTAGTATACCATACATCATGCATGCATGATTCTTATGATGATAATTCATCAAAAAAGCATAATATCATATTCCATGTCGCAGACCCAAGTTTTATTTTAACAGTCACTCTTTGAAAATGTTCTGATGAATATGTGTCACCACTCGTACAATGTTGATGAGTTATACTACTAATTCATCATCGAAAGCGATTCACATGAAAATCTAAGCATATTATTTCAATTCATCTCGAATCAATAAAGTATAGTTTCCATCGTCGATTTTCAGTTTATGTAGTCAGGATGTAGAGCCATAAAAACAACAATCTTAAAAGCAAAATTCTTGAATAAATAATGAGATGGAAGGATTTTTAACAATCATCAAGAGACTTTTGCGGTTTGACGGTGGAAGATATGAAGCAACAACCATTCAATCATAATTACAAAGAGAATATATTCATGTTGAACCTTAATGCCTACAATTACATGTATGTGTCGGTTTTTTTTATATATATATATTGATTTGCAGTACGGTACACATGTGTAATGAATAATTAATTTTCGTTCGGAATTCATACCTTCACCGGCAATTTCTGAATAATGTGCCACATACACAACCTGTGATTTGACTTATTAAAGACTTTTCCTACCGCTTGTTTCATGGCACAATCTTGATCAGTTAGAACTAATATGTGTTGTTTATCGTTGTGTGCCTTAGGGAATTTTTGCAGCAGCCATGTATAAGACTCGATAGTCTCATTATGAACAACCCAGCACCAAAAATAGTGCATTTTTTGTGATGATCGACTCCAATGAAAGGAACAAAAATCATATCGTACATATTTTCGCAAAAACAGATTAGTATGTATATTAAATTGAAATAATTGATTAGAATTTTCATATAACACATACATATTTGTGTGATACGTTGCGTCGAATGCAATAACATCACCAAATGAGTCGTAGTTTGATTTAGAAAACGTCACACCAAAAAATTAACTGGAGTTCGGTATCAACAATATGGGTGTTAAAGGTGTAGTTTTCTTTGTTTCTACTGCGTTCCTTAAATTTGTCAAGAATCATCTGGGCGTCTCTGTCCCTATAAAATCTCGGATATCACGCCCACAATTCTTGTAGTCGACAACCGTGTCATGCATGTTACGATGACCACCTTTTAAAACTACATGTACCTTGTGAGACTGGGTAGGGCCAATATTAGCGTTATGGCATTTTGCTATGAACTCTTGTGTAGAGAAGTCAAGCTTCCTCCGCTTTCGCGATAGATCAAAATTTTCGGGTGTAGTAAACCCATGGTTGTGTTGTTCCACAAAGTCATAAATCTCGTACTCAGATGAATTTTTTATACGACAAACTTAACACATGCCTTGCAATCTGTAACTTTAACATTCGAACGTCTTTTTGGAGAACAAGAGTTGATTTGTTCAGCAATTTTATCTTTCCGTTAAGGTTTGTTGGCTCTAAACATACGACATATCGCCTATTCATAACAATTATGTCTCCTATTTTTTCCTTCTGCGAAGTACTAAGATGGGTTCCAAAACCGGCAAGTTGTGCATACTCTTCGTACATTGCAATAGCTTCTTCAATGGTACTAAATCTAGCTTTAATAAATGGTTTGAATCCGGGAAGGATGGTTGGTGTCCAGTACCTAGTTCCATTAGGAGTTCGTATACGTTGCTGGCAACTGATTCTGCAAATATCAATATGCAAAAAAGTAAAAACTGTACGGAAAAAGTAAGATTACAACTTTGAGTAATGTTATTTGTAAAAAGGGATCTGTAAAAAAAAAACAAGTTCATCACGGATTTAATCAGACAGATCAGTTCTGGATAAAACATTATACACATGTGTACTGTGAGATTAATATCATATAGTTCACATGTGTACTTATCTTTAACAAATCGACAAATACATCAATATTACTGGCTGACATATACAATACGCAGACATCAACTACATGGTTTTATACTGTTGCAAATATACACATGTGTACTATTCTGTAACAACTTGACAATTAAAGCAAACCAGACAATCAGATATACAAAACGCAAAAAACAGCAGATATGCTCATGATTACTGGCTGACATATAGAAAACGCATACATCAACTACATGGTTTATACTAATGCAACTGTACACATGTGTACTGATCTGTAAAAACTTAACAATTAAAGCAAACCAGGCAATCAGATATACAAAACGAAAAAAAGCAAATATGCTTATGTGTACTGATCTGCAGCGAAAGTAACGAACAACAGCAAAACTACAAACACAACGTAGATCACTCGTATACAAACATGTACTGAATTGTGACACTATGCACTTTCAGCAAAATACATGAACAAATAAAACCGCAAACAAACCTGCACCAAAAAACATTATTTATTAATTAAGCCTTCAGCGATCTAACTAACGACTAACATGTATGCTAAAACACTTAAAAGGAAAACTTGGATGGAATACAAACGCAATTATATTTACACCTAATATAACACATTTCGAACAGAAAAGTTGACAAAAAAACAGAAATAAAAAACTTAACAATAAACTAAATCACACCTGGTCGATCCAATGTCGTAACGAAAATATTATCGTTTATCTGAGCGTTGTCTTCATCAACGTTTACACTGTCTTGTTCGTATTGGTTACTGGTTCGTCCATAAAACAACTAAGAACGAAAAGTGGAAAAATTCTGGGGATTATAAACTGTTCGAATGATTTTGTATTTGTTTGTTTTTGAATTGATCTACACATTGAATCATTTTGAATAAGATCCGAAATTGATATAGATTGTAACTGAAATCAATATAAAAGATTAAAAAAAACTTATTTTGAATTGATAAAAACTACAATTTAGGAAACCATGTAACTACCGTGGTTAGATTTTTTTTAAAGTATTGAAACTTAAAATAATAACTTAAATTACAACCCATATCCTTGACAATTAAAAAAGAGATCAATGTCCATATTATTCACACAGTTACTATGAAAAATCTGTTCGCAAATGATCCTATATAATTATATATATATATATATAAATGTTTGTCGGCAACTAGAATTATAAAAATACGTCTAAGAATTAACAAATAATGTTTAAAGAACCCAGAAATATAAACATTTAATGAAATTATAAAATGTATGGAAGGATTAAAATAATATTTTTTTAAATGATAGAAGTCGATAATACGTGCATCGACAAAGAACTATTATTCTTTTAGCTCTAAACACCAGCTTATAAACCATGTGAATTTCAAACGATACATGAAGGAAACTAGATATTATAAAGACTATCGACATGTTCTAGTAGTTATGTTTTAAAGTCAACTATACGATCATCATGCCCATGACCCATCTGATCCGGTTACTTGTTTGGAGCATGTCAAACCCGTGAACCACCTATATGTTGACCCATTCAAACTTTGCACGTTTTGGTTTCTCGCATGCATGTAGAATAGACTTAGTGGCGGATCTATACCAAAGTTTCAGAGGTAACCTTCAATTCTTTTACTGTAGTTTCATACAATGTAAACAAAACAAAAATTAAAACATGATAATACATAAAGTTAAAGACATACGTAGTAGATTTCTCCTCTTTCGGTTTTTGAAAGCTTGAATCTGAACCATTACATCCTCATCTTTTACTTTATGAAAAGTTTCTCTTACGACAGCACAAACTAGAGCATTATTCAAATGCCCCTCACCCGTTCGATTGCGTAAATCTATCTTGATAAGCTTCATTTTAGAAAAAAAATAATATCTTTCAACGGTTACGGTTGCAAATCGGTAAAACCGACGCTAGCTTAAAATCTGATAAACCGAAGGAATATTTGGACTAATATCATCATTTTCTTGCATATCATTATCAATATTTGAACTTAGACCGATATCATTATTTTCTTCCATATCCTTAGGCTCGTTAGCAATATTTGAACTTGGACCGGTATCATCATTTTCTTGAATTTTCTTTTAAAAAGATTGCTAATAAGAACTTGTTTAGAATGTGGTTTCATCTTTCAAATTTCAAGTACCTAAATTTAAAAGAAATAAAATGTAAACTATAATCATTTGCATATTAAGTCATAAACCTTGCGTCCCTACTCCTTAATCAATTGCACATAATGACATAAACCTTAACAAATCTCAAATCAATTGCACATAAACCCTCTCAGTTCTATATAAAATTATAAACCATAATCCAAATTCCAATTTAAACCATAAATAATTGCAATTTGCACATAATCAATTAGAATTTTCACATACCCTCTTTACAAAGTGGATGATGGTAGGACTTGGGAGGAAGCTAGAGGGCGGCGTTCGGGCTTTTGGCAGTGGGAGGCGGATTGGCGAACAGGGGAGGGCGACTTGAGGGCGGAGGTGGGTCAGCAGTCGCTAACTCATTGTTGATGGTAGGACTTGGGAGGCAGCTAGAGGTAGGACTTGTCATACCCTGACCCGCAGCAAATAAGGTAGTAGGGGCATGATTGGGTTTTCATCAAAGCTCATGACAGTTACTATTATAAAAATTTAATATTTATTATTCCAAACTTAATTAAAACACTCCAATCAACACATAATTCAAACAAACACAATAATGTTCCAAACAATCTTGCAAATAACATTTTTATTCTTCTAAGGCCCATGTCCTATGTGATCCACGCTTCAAACCTGTTCACCTGCGTGTAAAATAAAATTTTGGGTCAACATAAGTTGGTGAGTGAATCCCATTTTATCATTAAGAAAAATGATATATTTAGTATTTTATAAAAACGTGCATTAACCAAATATGAGAACGTCGTGTATGTAATCTACATCACAAACCATATCACCAACTAATAATGAAATGTGAGTACGATAAGCGATGTGCTGCGAGATCAAGGCCCAATCAAACGGAGCCGATCTTGTATATTAGGCTACGCGACGCTCCACCCGTAGGTAGGGGGAATAAGAGGCCTAATGTGAGGAATTGACTGCAACGAAAATATGAACACTAAATGAAAGTAAACAATCAAAATCACATAGCACGTTAGATCACATAATGGTAGTAGCACGAGATTTTAAATAATGCGATAACAATAGCGACACATGATAACCCCAAAAACATGAATAGAAAGGGGATTGTAAGATTCACTCACAGTGGATGCGATTAAGATTCGATGAAGATTGTGCACGATTGAGTGGTTGAGATACCAAGCGACGAAATGGCTAACCTAAATATTCACATAATAATTTAGATAAAAATATATTTCTTTTGGTTGACTTTAATATTTTTACTTGACTTATTATTTACACATTTTATTAGATAATTTAGACTAGTTTTATTGTGTTTAGTACTATATTTTTATTCGCTTAAACTTTTATTTGCAAATAATTATTTAGTTATAAAATAATATAGTTTTGGGGAGAATAATTAAAGGTTAAGTTAATTATAAAAAAAATATGTTTTTCTCTGAATCAAATCGGATTAAACCGATCGGATACGCAGCGTGTGGGAGTCGAACCAGCGACCTCTCGTTCGTGTGCACGCAACCTGGCCAACTGGGTTGCTTGTCTAACCCGGAGTATTTTGGATTTTAATTACATTTATACACTTGTTACCTGTTTCAGAAATATGCTTATGTAAAAAGGTTTGACTATTATAGGGCAGTGATATTGAACCGGCTTGAACTCGTGACCTTAGCTTCGTGTGTGCACACAGCCCGACCAATTGGGATGTATGTCTAACCCGTTGGATATACGATTTTAATTAACTTTATATGCTTACTGTCGTGATTCATAATTAAGTTTTATAAAAAAAGTTTGGATATTGTAGCGAACCGGAACATGAACACAGTTCAAACCCGGGACCTTGGTCTTTATATGCACACAGTCCAACCAACTAGACTGTGTGTCTGTAACATCCGTCAAAAAACGGGTTTTCCAAAACCCGCTTCGTTTATTAATCGAGTAGTCAGTTAAAATTTCCGTCGCATATATATTGTTTATTTTAGTTTTAAACGATACATAATTAATAAATAAATTGGAATTTAAAAACCATAATTTATAATTATAATAAAAACTGAATAAAAAAATAAACAGGAGACGCCGGGATTCGAACCCGGGTCTCGCATATAACCAAACACACTTCACACCACTCCGCCACACACAGTTATTGGATATCTTTGAAATCAATTAAGATATATAGTAATTCCTGCGGATCATCCGCAACATTCAAACCAACCAGAAACGGAAATCCCCGCGGTTATGGTAGATTGATAATCAATCAATCTATTCGCGATTAGCTGGTAATCCCGCGACCAAATTACCAGTCAAAAATCTCGAAGATCAAGCAACGAAACGTGCGAATCTCACGGACCGAAGTCCCAGCCCTCGAAAGCCTATAAATACGCAGCAAGAGCTAGTCCAAATTCGCTCATTCATCTCTCGAAAAACCTGTCCTACACACTGATAAACAACTTAGTCTATTGCCGGAGCTCTGTCTGCCGCCAGACGCACGCCACAAACAAACTCGGCAACCACCTCACCACAACCTCACTCTCGGTCTCGAACACCATCACTGGAAACATCAAGGCTCGCCGAGAAGAAGGAGTTCGCCGGAGTTCTCTGCAAGTCGCCGGAAATCCTCAATTACTCGCCGGAATCATCATCGGAGGATTTCAATTCGACTCTGATCGGTATAATCTTTTGATCCATGTACTTTTATCATTTAATTTACCAAAGTATATTAGATTACTGAATTAGCAGTTGAGTTCGAACACTAAGAAATAAACCGGAAGAAGATGAAGTGTGTATAGTGAATATGTATAAATAAAACCGGTTATAAAACCAGGTTAGACACAAAGCCCAGTGGCGGACTGTGTGCAAATTTAAATCAAGGTCTCGGGTTCGACCCTGTCCTTGTTCGATTCGTCACAATATTCAAATCTTTTTATAAAACCCAAATACGGAACTTGAAAGTAAGTATATAAGAGAAATAAAAATCATAATATAAACGGGTTAGTCACCCAGCCCAGTTGGTAGGGCTGGGTGCGTTGCAAGACCAAGGTCTCGAGTTCGAAACACATACTGCGCACCGGTTCGATCAGTTAAAACCCTTTTTAAATAAATTAATTAATTAATCTAATTAATATATAAATATAATTAAAATCAGATTTATTTTGGGTTAGACACGTAGCTCAGTTGGTAGAGCTGCGTGCACGCGTACGGGAGGTCACGAGTTCGAACCTCACTCAGCGCACATAATAAACACAATCAGACCGGTCAACAGTCAAAGTCAACGGTCAAAGTCAACGGTCAACATTTTTTTTATTTAATCAGAAAATTATTTAAAAATACTTAAAAATAATATTTTTAAAGTTAGAAAATGTCCTTAAACTCACAAAAATAAATCTAGAAATCCTATTAAGGTTATGAATTAAAATTATTAATCTCAAATCCATTTATTTACCGAACCATTATGTTATTATTTAGGTTAGTTTCTCTCGTGGTTAAATCCAAATTCGTGCGCATTCATCATCAATCCAAGAAAATGCAACCACTGTGAGTGAATTCTTACAAATTCCCCTTTTCATTCATGTTTTGGGGTGTATCATGTGTCGCTTAAATTAATTCGCTTATTCAAACTCGTGCTATACCATTATATGATCTAAACTTAGAATGTAAATATTGTTTGTTGTGATGTGTTACATATTGTCAAGTTGTGTGCAAATTATTCATTAGGCCCACCAGTTCCTCGTGGGAGACGAGTTGAACAACGCGTGCCTCAAAAACATTCATTAGGCCCATCAGTTCGTTGAACAACGCGTGCCTCAAAAATCATTCATTAGGCCCATCAGTTCCTCGTGGGAGACGAGTTGAACAACGCGTGCCTCAAAAACATTCATTAGGCCCATCAGTTCGTTGAACAACGCGTGCCTCAAAAATCATTCATTAGGCCCATCAGTTCCTCGTGGGAGACGAGTTGAACAACGTGTGCCTCAAAAACAATCATTTGGTGTATGTGTGTGCATTATTTAATATTATGTGTTTTGTGAATAAATTTACATCTACATTTACTCATATGTGGTTATGCACTTTATTTTATAATTGATTCAATAAACACGTTTAAATGTTTTCATAGGATTCACTCGCCAACTTTTTGTTGACCCAAAAACCTATTTTTACACATGATACAGGTGGACAGGATGAAGCAAGGAACACGTAGGAAATTGCCTTAGAAGAAAAATAATGAAGTCTTGAAAGATGTATAGAACATGTTGTACTTGTATGATTTGATTGTATGATCTCCTTTTAAAAGAACTAATAAATATGAAACTTTATAATAAATGTCATGAGCTTTGATGAAAACCCAATCATGCCCCGATCACCTTTTTCCGCTGCGGGTCGGGGTGTGACAGATTGGTATCAGAGCTTTTGACTATAGGGATATAGGATAGGTTATTAGACCCTTAGAGCCTATACTATAGTTGATTAGATTTTAATTGTTTATGTGGTTACATGCAAACTCATGATGTTTATTTGTTTCGTATTTATTACACACACAAATGCATGCAAACACTTCCAATATTATATTTTGTTATACTTAATGAATCATACTTATAGTCGAACGTAACATGCTTACATATACAATCATCACGCATATTTCAATGTTCACATATTCAAATCATCCTACTTCCTTTATTCAAGATTTTGTCGCAATTTTCATTTTTCAATCTCATCAAAAGTGAGTTCTACGACGGGCATGTAGTAACTGTAAGGGTACAAGTACCGGTAGTCGGAACGTCCTGTCTAGGTTGGCATTCGTATAAATCCAAAATAACGGACCAGTTTGCCTACCTGGGGACTAACGATGAGAGTACGAAGGACCTATTAGGCCAAAGCATGTCACACCAAACGTCGTTCGAACTAACCCCACTTTGAGGTGTCACCGTTTCCACACCTGGATGCACTCCGAATATCATACGTTACATTCATATTTCTCGATTTTCTCTGGGTTTTAGTGTACGTTACCAGGCTAACACATGCGAACCATATGAAAGACCCGGTAATCATGGGGGCCCACATGATTACGAAGGTGAAGTATGGCGGCATGCAAAGGCCCAATTACGAGCAAAGCCCAAGACATCCTATGGATGTAGTAAATTTATTATTCTTCATTTATTTTATGAATGTTCATTCCTAAATACGACACATGACCCCTAAAACGTCCAACTCATACTCTTGATACGTATTCCTTGTAGATGTCTTCTAGTCTCGCTCGTAGGAAGATGAGATCAGGAAAAGCCCGCGAGCGCATGGCTGCCCAAATCGCTCAACAAATGGCTGCCGTAATACCCAACATCGTAGTTCAAGTTCAACAGGCCCTAACCGCTAATCCCGCCAACCCAATCCACCAAGAAGATCAAAACATTGTCAATCCTCCCCCAAAAACCACTAAATGCACCTTCAAACATTTCAAATCCTGCGATCCTCCAAAATACGAAGGGACTGAAGGTGTCACCGCTCTCCTCCATTGGATTGAGGAGATGGAAAACACTTTCCTCAATTGCGACTGTCCCGATGATCGCAAGGTGCGATATGCTACCGGTCGTTTGTTCGGAGTAGCACTTACATGGTGGAATACAGAGAAGGCCAAGCGAGGTGCTGAGAATGTTATGACTTTAACTTGGGAAGAGCTGAAAGAGATCATGACAAGACGTTTCTGTCCAAGAAGGGAAATCAAGAAATTAGAGGATGAGTTCTATTCTTTGAAACAAAAGGAAGGCGACCACACCACGTACAACAAGAGATTCCTTGAGTTAAATCAAATGGTCCCCAACTTGTTCACTCCCCTCTACCGTTTGATCGAGCACTACATTCGAGGTCTTCCTTAAAAAATTCAAGACCCTGTAATAAGTACCACACCTGCAATTTTGGAAGCAGCAATGGAATTAGCCACAGAGCTTGTAACATTTGTCAAAAACAGGTTTCCAAAACCCGCTCCGTTTTGTAATCGAATATCAAGTTATAAATGTCACGTTGTGTATTTATGGTTATTTTGATTCTTAATGATACATAATTAATAAACAAACTAAACTATAAAAATTATTTTTGATAAAAAGTGAAAACAAAATAAACAAAAATAAAATGTTGCTGCCGGGACTCGAACCCGGGTCAGCTGGTTTATAACTTCAAAGTCTTAATACACACACACATCACCACTCCGCCACTTGTTGTTTTCTGTTCTCTAGGAAACAAATAACATTTATACACAAACTCGGTTAAACCGGTTGCGCCAACTGAGAAACGGAAATCGGCAATTCAATCGTCAAATCGCTTGATTACTCGCACACTCAGGTTTATAACCGATGCACCGACGATTTCTCATCAATTCAGATTGAATGAACATCAATTGTCATCATCATCGGTTTTTATAACCGAGAATAATCAAAAGTCCAATTTACTTCAATCAAAACCCTTCTCGCGACTCAGAGACATCAGACAAACATTCCATTTCACTTTCGTCACACTTTCAGTCCATCAAAACGCTTAAATCAACTCGCCGGAAATTTCTGTAAGGTTCGCCGGAAAACCGTATTTGTCCTCAAATCGGTAAGTTCTTCAATACCATCGTAGTCTAACAGTTGTTAAGCTGTTTCTAACTCAAACCATCCACTTGAGATCGAATTCAGGCACCGTTATCAGATAATTCCAGTTCGCCGGAGAATTTCTGGAAATCTTTAATTCCGTCTATGAAACGGTAAGGACCTTCAATCGCACTATTAACGTTTGTTTATCACTTCAATTCCACGATTGACTAATCAAAATGGTTAATTGTTTGGTTCAGTTGAGGTGCACAAAAACAGAGCCGACGCATTGCCGGAAAACTCTGTGATAAATCATTCCTACGGTACGTTACTTCTAACACCGTCTCTGCCATTTCATTTTAGCCTTAAGAATGTTTGTTAATCGTAAAAACAAGAAACGGATTAGTGATTCAGTCGACTGTAATTTGAATGAAGAAGACGAAGTTAGTTAAGTTATAAGTTTATTTAAAATCAGTAATATGAACGGGTTAGACACACAGTCCAGCGGTGGACTGTGTGCAAAATATACACGCACGTCACGAGTTCGATCCCTGATACACGCACTACCTATGTAACAAAATGCCTTTTTGTTTAAAACTGAACCGGGTTAACTCCGTTAGTTGTTAAGTATAATAAAAACCGAGATAATAACCAGGTTAGACACACAGTCCAGCGGTGGACTGTGTGCAACACTAAGTCACACGTCACGCGTTCGAAACCTGTTACTGGCACCGGTTGAACGAATTAAAATGTTTTTGAAATTAAAAGAATTTTGGTTAAATCGAATTAGTATATAAATATAATTAAAAACAAGATTATTTCGGGTTAGACACGTAGCTTAGTTGGTAGAGCTGCGTGCACGCGAACGGGAGGTCTCGGGTTCGAGCCTCACCTGGCGCAAACAATTTCACTGACCGAACCGGTCAACAAGTCAACGGTCAACGGTCAACGCAAAATAAACAATTTTTTTATATTTTTATTTATTTAATTTAATTTAAAAATCAATCAAAAATACTTAAAAATAACATTTTTAAAGATAGAAAATAGCCTTAAACTCACAAAAATATATCTAAAAATTTCATTAAAACCTTAATAAAATCCACTCATTTACTATATTTTTCCGTTATTATTTAGGTTAGTTATCGTTGTTCCGCTCATCCAATTCGTGCGCATCTCACCATCTCCAATCCAACGCACCCAATGTGAGTGAATCTTTACAAATTCCCCGTTTTAATCACGTTTTGGGGCGTATCATGTGTCTTGCTATATATTATATTAAATCATTGTGCATAACTCATATGATGAACATGTGTATTCAGTTTGTTTCAACTGTTGTGTGGTTATCGTTAGATGCAATTTATTATTTTCAGTACATGCAATTTCATAGGCCGCCGCTCCCCATTACATTATGAGCGTTTAGCATGTTCCCCATTACATTATGAGCGTGAACCTGGCGTGCCCACATACGATCGGCTCCGTTTGATTGAGCCTTGATCGCACAGACATTTATTATTTTCAGTACATGCAATTTCATAGGCCGCCGCTCCCCATTACATTATGAGCGTTGAGCATGTTCCCCATTACATTATGAGCGTGAACCTGGCGTGCCCACATACGATCGGCTCCGTTTGATTGAGCCTTGATCGCACAGACATTTTCATTTTCAGTACATGCAATACGACTGGCTCCGTTTGATTGAGCCTTGATCGCACAGTTTCATTCACGTTATTTACCGTATGATGTTGGTATGTTAATGTATGCTATCATGGGTTATTGTATGTTATAGTTGTGATTGCTATTGCTACTGCTTCGTTATTTACATTTGCTCATTTATGATTATGCACAATTTTTCATTGATAAACTAACAAGAAAATCATTAACAAATGTTTATCTAACAAGGTTCACTCGCCAACTTATGTTGACCCAAAAACCCCCATTTTTACACACGATACAGGTGAACCAGCAGCAGCCAGAAACACATAGGATTGGACTAGAAGAATAAAATGATTTAGAGTTTGGGATTGTTATGTTTGGTTTATTTTCTTTGTATTGTATGGACATGTTTGGATATTTGGAAATGCAACTTTGACTTTAATAAATATGAAACATATTAGTAAATATCATGAGCTTTGGTGATAACCCAATTATGTCCCGACTCTTATTCCGCTGCGGGTCGGGGTGTGACAGAGCTCACCGAAAACCGCATACGAAATAAAGACTTCACGGAAGAGAAGAAGAAGGATAAAACATCAACCGAAACCTCAAACTCCACCCGAACCGAATCCTCTTCACAACCTAGTTCTAAGAGAAAACGAGATGGGCAAATTTTCGCTGTCACCCAACACAATCAACCGACTTCACAAGCCATACCCCTCCAAGCTATCCCAATCACTCAAGTAGCACCCAACTCAACTTACCCAAATAAGAAACCTTCCTTTGGACCTCACCCTCAATGCAACACCTGTTTTAATCACCATCCATCTACCTTACCTTATCGACTATGTGCGAATTGTGGACGTTATGGTTATTTGAGCAAGGTTTGCTGTACCTCTCAAAACCAAACCTCACCCCCTACTCAAAACATGATCCAAACATATCAACAACCCCAATACCCCATGTTCCCATATGTTCGAGCTTGTTTTAATTGTGGCGACCCTACCCACTTTAGAAACACATGCCCTCGATTGGTTAACATCATAAACGCTCAAGCTCAAGCAAACCCAGTTAACCAAGCAAATCAAGAAAACCTAACCACTAGGCCACCAGCAAGAGGAAGAGCTTACAACATCAACGCCAATCCTGTTGAAGATAATAACGGCCCAAACGAACCACCCAACTAGCTTTCCTTCACCAAAAATCAAGATTCAACTCCAACCGTTTAGTTTTTATGTTTTCTTTATGTTATCTCAATCTTTACGTATCTCAATTATAAATTGGAAATTTATATATCCAAGAATCTTAATGCGAATTACTATTTCAGTGTTGTTTTATACTCAATGATTTAACATTCATATCATCATACATCTCGACGTATCTCAATCTCATCATTCAAAGAAGTTGGGTTGTGTCTCACTTTTACCTAGACTAACCCCTTCATCATAACAAACGAGAGAGGTACTGTCATCATTCAATCATGTATGCCTTCAGATTTGAGACTCAAGTTTTGGTTGTTGTGTTTGTTTATGTTTTAGAGTCACATAGAACTAATCACAATTTACTGATAAAGCCAATGAAAATTTGACAAGAATATGGTGGATACGCCGCGGGTACTTCCTATATATAAGTATTCTTGCCAAAGGATCAGAGGCATTGTCAGGCGGTTATGAGAAGTTCCATGTAGGATTTAGTAATGTCATGGTTGAAGTTTGTTTTATACTCACTGATTTAGCATTCATATCATCATACATCTCGACGTATCTCAATCTCATCAGTCAAAGAAGTTGGGTTGTGTCTCACTTTTACCTAGACTAACCCCTTCATCATAACAAACGAGAGAGGTACTGTCATCATTCAATCATGTATACCTTCATATTTGAGACTCAAGTTTTGGTTGTTGTGTTTGTTTATGTTTTAGAGTCACATAGAACTAATCACAATTTACTGATAAAGCCAATGAAAATTTGACAAGAATATGGTGGATACGCCGCTGGTACTTCCTATATATAAGTATTCTTGCCAAAGGATCAGAGGCATTGTCAGGCGGTTATGAGAAGTTCCATGTAGGATTTAGTAATGTCATGGTTGAAGTTTGTTTTATACTCACTGATTTAGCATTCATATCATCATACATCTCGACGTATCTCAATCTCATCATTCAAAGAAGTTGGGTTGTGTCTCACTTTTACCTAGACTAACCCCTTCATCATAACAAACGAGAGAGGTACTGTCATCATTCAAACATGTATACTTTCAGAATTAAGACTCAAGCTTTGGTTGTTGTGTTTGTTTATGTTCTAGAGTCACATAGAACTAATCATATCTTACTGATAAAGCCAATGAAAATTTGACAAGAATATGGTGGATACGCCGCTGGTAGTTCCTATATATAAGTATTCTTGCCAAAGGATCAGAGGCATTGTCAGGCGGTTATGAGAGGTTCCATGTTGGTTTTAGTGGTAGAAGTTTTGTTTTAGGATATAACATTATCTTTCCAAACGTATCGATTCTCTCAAAACTCTTGTGCATGAGATCATACCTAGTCAATCAACTCTGTTTATCAATATTTTAGGCATAAAAAAGCGATTCCTGTAGCAGGGTATCCAACCCTTACTAGGAACGTTACCGCCTCAAATAAAATTTATACTCTTACCCCCTTCTAAGTATGTAATTGTCAAAACCACCCTCCTTTCGAGTCAAACATACCACTACTTAAATTTCGGGACGAAATTTCTAAAAGTAGGGGATACTGTAACATCCGTCAAAAAACGGGTTTTCCAAAACCCGCTTCGTTTATTAACCGAATAGTCAGTCAAAATTTTCGTCGCGTATATATTGTTTATTTTAATTTCAAACGATACATAATTAATAAATAAATTGAAATTTAAAAACCATAATTTATAATTATAATAAAAACTGAATAAAAAAATAAACAGGAGACGCCGGGATTCGAACCCGGGTCTCGCATATAACCAAACACACTTCACACCACTCCGCCACACACAGTTATTGGATATCTTTGAAATCAATTAAGATATATTGTAATTCCTGCGGATCATCCGCAACATTCAAACCAACTAGAAACGGAAATCCCCGCGGTTATGGTAGATTGATAATCAATCAATCTATTCGCGATTAGCTGGTAATCCGCGACCAAATTACCAGTAAAAAATCTCGAAGATCAAGCAACGAAACGTGCGGAATCTCACGGACCGAAGTCCCAGCCCTCGAAAGCCTATAAATACGCAGCAAGAGCTAGTCCAAATTCGCTCATTCATCTCTCGAAAAACCTGTCCTACACACTGATCAAACAACTTAGTCTATTGTCGGAGCTCTGTTTGCCGCCAGACGCACGCCGCAAACAACCTCGGCAACCACCTCACCACAACCTCATTCTCGGTCTCGAACACCATCACTGGAAACATCAAGGCTCGCCGCCGGAGTTCTCTGCAAGTCACCGGAAATCCTCAATTACTCGTCGGAATCATCACCGGAGGATTTCAATTCGACTCTGATCGGTATAATCTTTTGATCCATGTCCTTTTATCATTTAATTTACCAAAGTATATTAGATTACTGAATTAGCAGTTGAGTTCGAACACTAAGAAATAAACCAGAAGAAGATGAAGTGTGTATAGTGTATATGTATAAATAAAACCGGTTATAAAACCAGGTTAGACACACAGCCCAGTGGCGGACTGTGTGCAAATTTAAATCAAGGTCTCGGGTTCGACCCTGTCCTTGTTCCGATTTGTCACAATATTCAAATCTTTTTATAAAACCCAAATACGGAACTTGACAGTAAGTATATAAGAGAAATAAAAATCATAATATAAACGGGTTAGTCACCCAGCCCAGTTGGTAGGGCTGGGTGCGTTGCAAGACCAAGGTCTCGAGTTCGAAACACATACTGCGCACCGGTTCGATCAGTTAAAACCCTTTTCAAATAAATTAATTAATTAATCTAATTAATATATAAATATAATTAAAATCAGATTTATTTTGGGTTAGACACGTAGCTCAGTTGGTAGAGCTGCGTGCACGCGTACGGGAGGTCACGAGTTCGAACCTCACTCAGCGCACATAATAAACACAATCAGACCGGTCAACAGTCAAAGTCAACGGTCAACATTTTTTTTTTTTATTTAATCAGAAAATTATTTAAAAATACTTAAAAATAATAATTTTAAAGTTAGAAAATGTCCTTAAACTCACAAAAATAAATCTAGAAATCCTATTAAGGTTATGAATTAAAATTATTAATCTCAAATCCATTTATTTACCGAATCATTATGTTATTATTTAGGTTAGTTTCTCTCGTGGTTAAATCCAAATTTGTGCGCATTCATCATCAATCCAAGAAAACGCAACCACTGTGAGTGAATTCTTACAAATTCCCCTTTTTATTCGTGTTTTGGGGTGTATCATGTGTCGCTTAAATTAATTCGCTTATTCAAACTCGTGCTATACCATTATATGATCTAAACTTAGAATGTAAATATTGTTTGTTGTGATGTGTTACATATTGTCAAGTTGTGTGCAAATTATTCATTAGGCCCATCAGTTCCTCGTGGGAGACGAGTTGAACAACGCGTGCCTCAAAAACATTCATTAGGCCCATCAGTTCGTTGAACAACGCGTGCCTCAAAAATCATTCATTAGGCCCATCAGTTCCTCGTGGGAGACGAGTTGAACAACGCGTGCCTCAAAAACAATCATTTGGTGTATGTGTGTGCAATATTTAATATTATGTGTTTTATGAATAAATTTACATCTACATTTACTCATATGTGGTTATGCACTTTATTTTATAATTGATTCAATAAACAAGTTTAAATGTTTTCATAGGATTCACTCGCCAACTTTTTGTTGACCCAAAAACCTATTTTTACACATGATACAGGTGGACAGGATGAAGTAAGTGTCACACCCCGACCCGCAGCGGAATAAGAGTCGGGGCATAATTGGGTTATCACCAAAGCTCATGATATTTACTAATATGTTTCATATTTATTAAATTCAAAGTTACATTTCCAAATATCCAAACATGTCCATACAATACAAAGAAAATAAACCAAACATAACAATCCCAAACTCTAAATCATTTTATTCTTCTAGTCCAATCCTATGTGTTTCTGGCTACAGCTGGTTCACCTGTATCATTTGTAAAAATGGGGGTTTTTGGGTCAACATAAGTTGGCGAGTTAACCTTGTTAGATAAACATTTATTATTAATTTACTTATTAGTTTATCAATGAAAAATTGTGCATAATCATAAATGAGCAAATGTAAATAACCAAGCAGTAGCAATAGCAATCACAACTATAACATACAATAACACATCATAGCATACATTAACATACCAACATCATACGATAAATAACAAGTTTGAAACTGTGCGATCAAGGCTCAATCAAACGGAGCCGATCGTATTGCATGTACTGAAAATGAAAAATGTCTGTGCGATCAAGGCTCAATCAAACGGAGCCGATCGTATGTGGGCACGCCAGGTTCACGCTCATAATGTAATGGGGAACATGCTCAACGCTCATAATGTAATGGGGAGCGGCGACCTATGAAATTGCATGTACTGAAAATAATAAATTTCATCTAACGATAACCACACAACAATTGAAACAAACTGAATACACATGTTCATGATATGATGTATGCACAATGATTTAAATATAATATATAGCAAGACACATTATACACCCCAAAACGTGATTAAAACGGGGAATTTGTATAGATTCACTCACATTGGGTGCGTTTGATTGGAGATGATGAGATGCGCACGAGTCGGGAGAATTGAACAACGAGAATTACTAACCTAAATAATAACGGAAAAAATATGGTAAATGAGTGGATTTTATTAAGGATTTTAATGGAATTTTTAGATATATTTTTGTGAGTTTAAGGCTATTTTCTATCTTTGAAAATGTTGTTTTTAAGTATTTTTTTAATTGATTTTTAAATTAAATTAAATAAATAAAAATATAAAAAAATTGTTTATTTTGCGTTGACCGTTGACCGTTGACTTGTTGACCTGTTGACCGGTTCGGTCAGTGTGCATGAATGCGCTGGGTGAGACTCGAACCCGAGACCTCCCATACTCGTGCACGCAGCTCTACCAACTGAGCTACGTGTCTAACCCGAAATAATCTTGTTGTTAATTATATTTATATACTAATTCGATTAAACCAAAATTCTTTTATTTTCAAAAACATTTTAATTCGTTCAACCGGTGCCAGTAACAGGTTTCGAACCCGGGACTTGTGCTTTAACATCACACACAGTCCACCGCTAGACTGTGTGTCTAACTTGGTTAATATACCAATTTTTATTATACTTAACAACTAACGGAGTTAACCCGGTTCAGTTTTAAACAAAAAAGGCATTTTATTACATAGGGAGTGCGTGTATCAGTGATCGAACTCGTGACATGCGCGTATATTTTGCACACAGTCCACCGCTGGACTGTGTGTCTAACCCGTTCATATTACTGATAAATTTATAACTTAACTATCTTCGTCTTCTTCACTCAATTTCCAGTCGACTATGTTACTAATCCGTTTCTTGCTTTTACGATTATAAATCATTCATAAGACTAAAATGAAATAGCAGAGACGGTGTTGGAAGTAAACATACCGTAGGAATGATTTATCACAGAGTTTCCGGCAATGCGTCGGCTCTGTTTTTGTGCACCTCAACTGAACAAAACAATTAACCGTTTTGATTAGCCAATCGTGGAATTAAAGTGATAAACAAACATTAACAGTGTGATTGAAGGTCCTTACCGTTTCACAGACGGAAATTAAGATTTCCAGAAATTTCCGGCAAACTGGAATTATCTGATAACGGTGTCTGAATTCGATTTCAATTGAAAGGTTTAAGTTAGAAATTGCTTAACAATTGTTAGACTACGACGGTATTGAAAGAATTACCGTTTTGATGATGAATACGGTTTTCCGGCGAACTTGCAGAAATTTCCGGCGAGTTGATTTAAGCGTTCTGATGGACTGAATGTATGCCGAAAGTGAAATGGAAGGTTTGTATGATGTTTCTGAGTCGCGAGAGGGGTCTTGATTGAAGTAATTCAGTCATTGATCATTTTCGGTTATAAAAACCGATCATGATCAAAATTGAAGTTCATTCAAATCCGAATTGATTAGGATTTGTCGGTGCATCGGTTATAAACCTGAATGTGCGACTAATCAAATGATTAGACGGTTGAATTGCCGATTTCGGTTTCTCAGTTGGCGCAACCGGTTTAACTAGGTTTGTGTATAAGAGTTATTTGTTTCCCTAAGTTGACAGAAAACAAACAAGTGGCGGAGTGGTGATGTGTGTGAGCGTTAAGTCTTTGGGTTTAAATTCCGGCTGACCCGGGTTCGAGTCCCGGCAGCATCATTTTATTTTTATTTATTTTGTTTTCACTTTTTATCAAAAATAATTTTTATAGTTTAGTTTGTTTATTAATTATGTATCATTAAAAATCAAAATAACCATAAATACACAACGTGACATTTATAACTTGATATTCGATTACAAAACGGAGCGGGTTTTGGAAACCCGTTTTTTGACAAATGTTACAGTATCCCCTACTTTTAGGAATTTCGTCCCGAAATTTAAGTAGTAGTAGGAAAAAGATGTGGGTATTTTTCGCGCATTGAGTCTTCACGTTCCCAAGTAAACTCAGGTCCCCGTTTCGACTCCCAGCGTACCTTAACAATTGGAATGCGACTTCGTCGTAGACGTTTCTCTCCGAAGTCCATGATCTCTACTGGTCTTTCAATAAAATGCATAGATTCATCAATCTGAATATCTTCCAGAGGAATGTGGAGGTTTTCATCAGCGAGGCACTTCTTTAAGTTTGATACGTGGAATGTGGGATGAATCCTGTTGAGTTCTTCTGGTAGATCAAGCTTGTATGCTACAGGTCCTACTCTTTCGAGTATCTTGAAAGGTCCTACGTAGCGTGGTGCTAGCTGCCCTTTTGACCAAAACGAACTACTCCCTTCCACGGTGATACTTTTAGAAGTACATAATCACCAATGTTAAACTCTAAAGGCTTCCGTCGTTTATCTGCATAACTCTTTTGACGACTTTGGGCCGCTAGAAGATTGTTTCGAATTTGATGGATCTTGTCTGTGGTTTCTTGGATCAATTCTGGACCAGTGATTTGAGCTTCCCCAATTTCGTGCCAACATACAGGAGATCGGCACTTACGACCATATAAGGCTTCAAAAGGTGCCATGCCGATGCTTGAATGATAGTTGTTGTTGTACGAAAATTCAACTAATGGAAGATGAGCGTCCCAATTTCCCTTGAAGTCTATGACACATGCTCGAAGCATATCTTCAAGAGTTTGTATGGTGCGTTCAAATTGACCATCAGTTTGAGGGTGATAGGCGGTACTGAGATCTAATCGCGTACCCATAGCGGCTTGTACTGCTTGCCATGTTCGTGAAGTGAAACGACCATCACGATCAGAAATAATGCTTAACGGTACCCCATGTCGGCTTACGATTTCGTTGATATAAATACGAGCTAGCTTTTCGTTCTTGAAATCTTCGCGGATAGGAATAAAGTGAGCGGATTTTGTAAGTCGGTCAATTATTACCCATATAGTGTCATACCCACCAGAAGTGCGAGGTAACCCGGCAATGAAGTCCATGGTTATATTTTCCCACTTCCATACAGGTATTTCAGGTTGTATCAGAAGTCCTGAGGGTCTTTGGTGTTCAGCTTTCACCTTGGAACATGTAAGGCACTTAGAAACAAAAACAGCAATATCCTTTTTCATTCCAGGCCACCAATAGGTATATCGTAGGTCTTGATACATCTTATCGGCTCCTGGGTGTATAGAGTATCGCGTTCATTGAGCCTCATTCATAAGAATTTCACGAAGATTGTTGTTGTCAGGAATCCAGATACGTTCTAGGTAGTACAGAATACCGTCAGATTTAGTTTCAATTTTAAGTTCAGCTCCACAGGACATCTCCTTTCGTACATCATCTTCCGTTATTGAAACGTGTTGGGCTTCTCGAATTTGATCTTTAATGTTGGTTATAATTTGCGAACATAGAAGACGAATGGAGTTCGCATAACCCTTTCGACTGAGTGCATCAGCCACCACATTTGCTTTGCCAGGGTGGTATCGAATTTCACAGTCGTAGTCATTTAGAAGTTCGACCCATCTTCGTTGCCTCATGTTTAACTCCTTTTGATTGAAGATATGTTGAAGACTCTTGTGGTCAGTGTATATTTCACACTTAGTACCATAGAGATAATGTCTCCATATCTTAAGAGCGAACACAACGGCTCCAAGTTCTAGGTCATGAGTGGTGTAGTTCTTCTCATGCGTCTTGAGTTGTCTCGAAGCATAAGCTATAACTTTTCCTCTTTGCATTAGAACGCAACCTAATCCTTGCCCTGACGCGTCGCAATAGACCACGAAATCATCACAACCTTCAGGAAGAGTGAGGATTGGTGCATCACAGAGTTTTTGTTTAAGGGTTTGGAAGGCTTTTTCTTGCTTGGGTCCCCATATGAAAGGTTTTCCCTTATGAGTTAAAGCCGTGAGTGGTACAGCAATACGAGAGAAGTTTGAAATGAAACGACGATAATAACCAGCCAAACCAAGAAAAGATCTTACTTCAGTTGGTGTACGTGGAGCTTGCCATTCTTGTACCGCTTTGATCTTTGAGGGGTCGATATGTATTCCCTTGTCATTGACTACATGTCCGAGGAATTGCACCTCTTTTAAGCAGAATTCGCATTTGGAGAATTTGGCGTAAAGCTTTTCATTCTCTAGAAGTGTAAGGATGAGTCGAAGATGACACTCATGATCAGATTTAGATTTTGAATAAATAAGAATGTCGTCGATGAAAACTATAACAAATCGATCAAGATAAGGTTTGCAGACTCTGTTCATTAGGTCCATGAAGACTGCTGGAGCGTTGGTTAAACCAAAAGGCATGACCATGAATTCATAATGGCCATAACGAGTTCGAAATGCGGTCTTTGGGACGTCTTCTTCATGTACTCTAAGTTGATGATAACCAGATTGAAGGTCGATTTTGGAAAAGTAGCTGGCACCTTGGAGTTGGTCAAGAAGATCATCAATGCGAGGTAAAGGATAGAGATTCTTGATTGTTAATTTGTTGAGCTCTCTGTAGTCGATGCACATACGAAACGATCCATCTTTCTTCTTTACAAAAAGGACAGGTGCACCCCAAGGCGATGAGCTAGGACGTATGAATCCCTTGTCAGTCAACTCTTGTAATTGACTGGCTAGCTCTTGCATTTCAGAGGGGGCTAACCTATAAGGAGACTTTGCAACTGGTGTAGCACCAGGTATAAGATCAATACGAAATTCGACTTCTCTAACTGGAGGAAGTCCTGAAATGTCGTCAGGAAAAACTCGCTGAAAATCTTTTACTACTGGAATGTCTTCAAGTTTCTTCTCCATGGTTCCCTTTTTGATGATATGAGCTAAAAACGCGACATAATTCTTGCGAAGATATTTTTGAGCTTGAAGACAAGACATTAAGCTGAGCCCTTTCGACGAGGTTTCTCCAAAGATTCGAAGAGTCTGACCGTTTGAAAGAGGAATACGTACAAACTTCTCGCGACATACAACTTCTACCTGATGTTGACTAAGCCAGTCCATACCGATTATGATATCAAAACTTCCCAACTTCATAGGAATAAGGTCAACTAGAAAATTATGGTCGTTTAGAGTACGAGTGCAATTACGTATAATAGAGTTCAATGAGACCGGTTTCCCGTCATCAACTTCTACTGTTATGGATTCCATGAGATTATCACGATTTTGGTTTAGGATAGGTTCAAACTCTAAGGACACAAAACTTTTATCCGCGCCAGTATCAAACAACATGGATGCATATCGACCATTAATAAGGAACGTACCGTTAACCACATTGCCGTCAGCCCTAGCCTGATTAGCGTTGATATTGAAAGCTCTTCCTCTTGCAGGTGGAGGAGCTTGGTTCGCTTGATTCACCGGGTTGGCTTGGGCCTGAGCATGAATAATGTTTACCAACCTTGGACAAGTGTTTCTGAAATGGCTTGGGTCTCCGCAATTGTAGCAAGCCCGCATAGGTTGACCCATAGGATAGTTGGGTTGGTAATATGTTTGGGCTAAATGTTGAGCGGGTGGATATTGTAGGGGTTGTTGGGCTTGACCCATTAATTGTTGGTGGGTTTGGGTCGAAGGCTGGTGGCGGTTCGTTCGCTGAGGCATGCGGCAGGTTTGAACAGTATGACCTGCGCGACCACAGCTGGTGCAATGTTGACAAGGATAATCAGGAGAATGGTGATATTGGCAACGGTTGCATTTTGGTAACGGGCCAGAGTATGGTCTTTTGTATGGTGCAGGTGAAGGAGCGACTTGGGTAATGGGTGCAGCAGAAATAGGGTAATTGGTTTGTGTGACGGCGAAGTTTCTGGTGTTACGCTTCCTCTTGTTAGCAAACTTAGAGGAGGAGGTGGAATGGTTTGAAGTTTGACCCTCAACAGGGGCTTTTTTTTCTCTTCTTTAAACTTCCCGTTGCGAATTCGATTCTCGGTCAGTTCAGTTGCTAGCTCCATAGCAGCTTCAAGTGTTACCGGTGAAATGCTAAGGACTGAATCCTGAATTTTGAGGGGAGTCCTCGAATATAATGCTCGATCAGACGATAAGTTGGGGTGAACAAATTTGGAACCATTTGGTTCAACTCCAAGAACCTCTTGTTATAGGTGGTATGATCTCCCTCCTTTTGCTTTAAAGAATGAAATTCGTCCTCCAATTTTTTAATTTCACTCATAGGACAGAAACGCCTAGTCATGACTTCCCTTAGTTCCTCCCAAGTTAAGGCCATTGCATCCTCAATTCCCCTCTTCCCCTTTTCAGTATTCCACCAGGTAAGAGCTACCCCAAATAGTCTTCCGGTGGCGTATCGAACCTTGCGATCCTCAGGAAAATCGCAGTTGAGAAAAGTGTTTTCCATCTCCTCAAACCAGTGGAGGAGTGCAGTGACACCTTCGGTCCTTTCAAATTTAGGAGGATCACAAGACTTGAAATGTTTATATGAGCACTTGCTGGTAGGAGGGTTGCCGATGTTCTGGTCGTCTTGTTGGGGAGGGTTAGTAGGATTTGTAGCGAGGGCTTGTTGTACTTGGACCACAATGTCAGGCAGTATCGTGGCCATTTGTTTCGCGATTTGTGTGGCCAAGCGTTCCTGAGACCTTTCTGATCTTTTACCCCTTCGTTGTTGTCTGGACGACATCTACATGAACATACGTAAGAAGATTGTGAGTTTATGGAGTCTTTTTAGGTGTCATGTGTCTTTATGAAAAATGAAAATAACATAAATATCAATAATGCAACTACATCCATAGGATGTCTTGGGTTTGCTCATGTTGGGCCTCAAATGTCCCCCATACCTTCACCTATATAGTCATGTGGGCCCCCATGGCTATTGGCTTGGCAGGATTCACATTAGTATTGGCGATTTAACACTTGCATCACCCGAATGCAAACCACAAAATATGTTTACGAGATGTATGGTCGGAATGTGTCCAGGTGTAGACACAATGACAACTCAAAGTGGGGTTAGCTCACACGACGTTTGGTATAGCATGCTTTGGCCTAATAGGTACTTCGTACTCTCATCGTTAGTCCCCAGGTAGGCAAACTTGTCCTTTATTTTGGATTTATACGAATGCTAGCCTAGACAGGACGTTCCGACTACCGGTACTGGTACCCTTCCAGTTACTACATGCCCGTCATGAGAACTCACTTTGATGAGATTTGAAAACACAAAAATCATTGTAAAAGTAATCATGATGTGGTGTGTGCTTTCATGGATGTGATATGTTATGAGTATATGATTCATGATAGGCATTATATGATAATATATACTTATGAACATGCTTGCATAACATTGAATGTAATATTTAACATAAAACATATAAACATCATGAAATTTGGCATGTAACACACAAAAATCTTATAAGTTTCTAATCAACTATAGTATAGGCTCTAAGGGTCTAATAACCTATCCTATATCCCTATAGTCATGGCTCTGATACCAATCTGTCACACCCCGACCCGCAGCGGAATAAGAGTCGGGGCATAATTGGGTTATCACCAAAGTTCATGATATTTACTAATATGTTTCATATTTATTAAAGTCAAAGTTACATTTCCAAATATCCAAACATGTCCATACAATACAAGAAAATAAACCAAACATAACAATCCCAAACTCTAAATCATTTTATTCTTCTAGTCCAATCCTATGTGTTTCTGGCTGCAGCTGGTTCACCTGTATCATGTGTAAAAATGGGGGTTTTTGGGTCAACATAAGTTGGCGAGTGAACCTTGTTAGATAAACATTTATTATTGATTTACTTATTAGTTTATCAATGAAAAATTGTGCATAATCATAAATGAGCAAATGTAAATAACCAAGCAGTAGCAATAGCAATCACAACTATAACATACAATAACACATGATAGCATACATTAACATACCAACATCATACGATAAATAACATGAATGAAACTGTGCGATCAAGGCTCAATCAAACGGAGCCGATAGTATGTGGGCACGCCAGGTTCACGCTCATAATGTAATGGGGAACATGCTCAACGCTCATAATGTAATGGGGAGCGGCGGCCTATGAAATTGCATGTACTGAAAATAATAAATTTCATCTAACGATAACCACACAACAGTTGAAACAAACTGAATACACATGTTCATGATATGATGTATGCACAATGATTTAAATATAATATATAGCAAGACACATGATACACCTCAAAACGTGATTAAAACGGGGAATTTGTAAAGACTCACTCACATTGGGTGCGTTTGATTGGAGATGATGAGATGCGCACGAGTCGGGAGAATTGAACAACGAGAATTACTAACCTAAATAATAACGGAAAAAATATAGTAAATGAGTGGATTTTATTAAGGATTTTAATGGAATTTTTAAATATATTTTTGTGAGTTTAAGGCTATTTTCTATCTTTGAAAATGTTGTTTTTAAGTATTTTTTAATTGATTTTTAAATTAAATTAAATAAATAAAAATATAAAAAAATTGTTTATTTTGCGTTGACCATTGACCGTTGACCGTTGACTTGTTGACCTGTTGACCGGTTCGGTCAGTGTGCATGAATGCGCTGGGTGAGACTCGAACCCGAGACCTCCCGTACGCGTGCACGCAGCTCTACCAACTGAGCTACGTGTCTAACCCGAAATAATCTTGTTTTTAATTATATTTATATACTAATTCGATTAAACCAAAATTCTTTTATTTTCAAAAACATTTTAATTCGTTCAACCGGTGCCAGTAACAGGTTTCGAACCCGGGACTTGTGCTTTAACATCACACACAGTCCACCGCTAGACTGTGTGTCTAACTTGGTTAATATACCAATTTTTATTATACTTAACAACTAACGGAGTTAACCCGGTTCAGTTTTAAACAAAAAAGGCATTTTATTACATAGGGAGTGCGTGTATCAGGGATCGAACTCGTGACATGCGCGTATATTTTGCACACAGTCCACCGCTGGACTGTGTGTCTAACCCGTTCATATTACTGATTTTAAATAAACTTATAACTTAACTATCTTCGTCTTCTTCACTCAATTTCCAGTCGACTGTGTTACTAATCCGTTTCTTGCTTTTACGATTATAAATCATTCATAAGACTAAAATGAAATAGCAGAGACGGTGTTGGAAGTAAACATACTGTAGGAATGATTTATCACAGAGTTTCCGGCAATGCGTCGGCTCTGTTTTTGTGCACCTCAACTGAACAAAACAATTAACCGTTTTGATTAGCCAATCGTGGAATTGAAGTGATAAACAAACGTTAACAGTGTGATTGAAGGTTCTTACCGTTTCACAGACGGAAATAAAGATTTCCAGAAATTTCCGGCGAACTGGAATTATCTGATAACGGTGTCTGAATTCGATTTCAATTGAAAGGTTTAAGTTAGAAATAGCTTAACAATTGTTAGACTACGACGGTATTGAAAGAATTACCGTTTTGATGATGAATACGGTTTTCCGGCAAACTTGCAGAAATTTCCGGCGAGTTGATTTAAGCGTTCTGATGGACTGAATGTATGACGAAAGTGAAATGGAAGGTTTGTATGATGTTTCTGAGTCGCGAGAGGGGTCTTGATTGAAGTAATTCAGTCATTGATCATTTTCGGTTATAAAAACCGATCATGATCAAAATTGAAGTTCATTCAAATCCGAATTGATTAGGATTTGTCGGTGCATCGGTTATAAACCTGAATGTGCGACTAATCAAACGATTAGACGGTTGAATTGCCGATTTCGGTTTCTCAGTTGGCGCAACCGGTTTAACTAGGTTTATGTATAAGAGTTATTTGTTTCCCTAAGTTGACAGACAACAAACAAGTGGCGGAGTGGTGATGTGTGTGAGCGTTAAGTCTTTGGGTTTAAATTCCGGCTGACCCGGGTTCGAGTCCCGGCAGCATCATTTTATTTTTATTTATTTTGTTTTCACTTTTTATCAAAAATAATTTTTATAGTTTAGTTTGTTTATTAATTATGTATCATTAAAAATCAAAATAACCATAAATACACAACGTGACATTTATAACTTGATATTCGATTACAAAACGGAGCGGGTTTTGGAAACCCGTTTTTTGACAAATGTTACAGCAAGGAACACGTAGGAAATTGCCTTAGAAGACAAATAATGAAGTCTTGAAAGATGTATAGAACATGTTGTACTTGTATGATTTGATTGTATGATCTCCTTTTAAAAGAAATGATAAATATGAAACTTTATAATAAATGTCATGAGCTTTGATGAAAACCCAATCATGCCCCGATCACCTTTTTCCGCTGCGGGTCGGGGTGTGACAGTGTCTAACCCGGTTTATATCGGTTTTTAGATTCTTTTAACCGATGACTCCAGTTCATCTTCTTTATTAAAAAGAACAGGAACATTGAACCTGATTTTGATTGATTTGTTTTAGCATTTCATTCATCAATCTCCAACTAACTACACATGATATAAATAATAAGGAAAGGGGTTAAGTGAACGATATACCGAACAGAGGTTTCTCCGATTTTCCGGCGAGAATTCCGACGAATAGCAAGTGTTTTCCGGCAAGGGTTCTGATGAACAGAGATTTGCAAGAAGATTTGGGAGTGTGTGTGCATTCTAATGGTTCCGGAACTCTCTATTATAGTGGAAGGAGGTTGCTTGGATTGTGCTTCGGTTTCGGTCAAAACGGGTATGGAGAGTTGACCGGAATTTATGGTTTGAATGCGGTTTGACTCGTAATTGAGTCTAGATTCATGATTGGAGTCAGTTTAGCGATCAAATGAGGAGAAACGGAAATCTTGGTGATTTCTGGTTGACTGTGTGCCGTTACATTGGGCGGCATTTTGAACCAGTTCAAGATAAACGAGAGTATAAACGGTTAGTCGATTAGATTATTTCAAATGTGGGCGAGTGGTGTAGCGGTGTGTTGTGTGTTTGTATTCTTGTGCGACCCGGGTTCGAGTCCCGCGGTCAGCACATGTATATATATTTTTAATTTTTATTTATAATATCCTTTTATTATTACTAATATGTTTATATATATCATTACCCAAAAAAAATTATGTTTATATATATTATTTATTATTATTTATTATTTTATATTATTAATATAATGAATCGATTAACATAAATACGTAACGAAAAGATCATAATACAAACTTGATTACAAAATGGTGCGGGTTTTAGAACCCGTTTTTCGACGGATGTTACAGGACTTAGGAGGCAGCTAGAGGGCGGCGTTCGGGCTTTTGGCAGTGGGAGGCGGAGTGGCAGACAGGAGAGGGCGACTTGAGGGTGAAGGTGGGTCGGCAGTCGCTAACTCATTGTTGAGGTGGGTCGGCAGTCGAATTTTTTAAATTTTAATTTTATATTTTTCATTAACCTTTGTCTATTAGTGCTTTATATTAGTATGCTCATAATAAGAAATATAAACTTTTTTTAGTATATGTATTTGATAATAGTATATATATTTTGTATGTTGTGAAGTATATACATATAAGTGTATAAGTATATTAAAGCTATTATTAATTTATGATAAAACTTATATGTATGTAATGTACATTTTTTTATAATAGTTGTTGTATAAATAAAATTATATAATAATTGTAATAGTAAAGAAATGTATTTGAAAATCCCAACTTATATCTTTTAACAAACTAATGGGTATACCCGATAGCCAACGGGTAATTATCTGACAAATACCCGACAGGTATTGGGCCAGGTATGGGACACGATTTTACAGCCGGGTATGGATATAGGATTACCAATACCCGACCCATTGCCATCCATAGGTGTTGGTGGGGTGGTGATTAAGTAGTGGTGGGGTATGTCGTGGTGGTTGTGAGGGTGTTGCAGTGGTGGTGGTAATGGTAATGGGGTGAGGACTGAATGATTGGTGGTGGTGGTGGGGTATGTCGTGGTGGTGTGTGATGATTGTGTGCATAAATTAATAGCTTGTACCAAGCTTTAATGTGTTTTTACGTTAGGTAAAAGACAAAAGTGCTTCTCATCCTAATAGAAAAAACAAAGTTAGTGATTGCGATGGTAATGACAAAAAAACGCAAAAGCGAAAGGTTGTTGGCACAAAAAAATCGCTTTGAATAAAAGAGGCAAATATGTCCAAACCTCAGGGACTAAGGTGCACAAACCGGGTATTTTTGATAACCGGTTCCGGTTATGGAACCGGTTCCGGTTTCTCCTTTTAAGGGTTGGAACTTGTTATTGTTATAACCAGTTCAGTTCCGATCCGGTTCTTTGACCAAAAAATCATACCCTATGTGTCCGGTTCCGGGTAGGGTTTGGTTACGTTTCTAAGAAATCGGGTATTAAAATACCCTATTTTCGGGTTTTTTATACCCTATTTCCGAGTCTTTTAGTTCTATATTTTTGTATTTTTTAATACTCTATTGCATTTTTATTACCCTATTTTCTCTATTTTTGTTTATTATTATTAAATATGCATTGTATAATAAGAAAATTAAAATAAATGCACTAACATAAATTTAAAAGAAATATATTAGAATCATGTATTGGGTATAGCCGGGTATAATCGGTTTCGGTTCTTGTCCGGTTTCGGGTATTAATCGGTATGATCGGTTTCGGTTTCGGTTCCGATTCCAGATATTGAGATTAAAATGCATACCCTATCTATACCCTACGGGTAAGATTGGTTCCGGTTTCAAGTATAGAATACATGGGTATTAAAAAAACCGTTCTGGTTTTTTACCAGGTCCGATTTTTTGTACACCTCAATCAGGAACGATTTTGACAATTTAGTCTTAGTAATTTACAATCGAAAATAACATACATAAATGGGTCTAAGCATGTGACTTGAATTAAGCCCAACTTAAAACAAAGTGTTGACCCAGTTAAGATTAATTATCTTTTTATGAAAGCCTATTTTTAGAGTTATAACAAGATTGGTCCAAAGCCCTTTAGGAATCAAGCCAATGAGTCCCAACACCATACATTTTAAAAAAAAAAATGCCATTTCAAGAGGAGGAATACATAAAGAGAGTGGATAATGTTGTTACATAACCATCTTAAGTACTACAAATAACGCAACATGTGCATTACTTTATTTGGTTTCTTATTGGTTCTCGACTCAAAATTAGTTATCTACAAAAACGACCACAAGAGTTGCATCCAACTTGGGTAGAAATAACTCTTGACCACAAGAGTAAAAGCGTTTATAAGAAACATTTACACATAACATGGTATATCGAGTTAAATAATCGATACAAAATTTACAAATGAGTACAAAAGTATTTCTCTAAAACTTTAAATTAATCGTGACGAATCACAGTCCCATAAATGATACAAATATTGCCCAAAATAAAGGGTATAAATTAAAAATTTTTAGTCATCTCCTGAACCCAGAAAGAACTAATAACATGAACAGCTTTTCACCCAGACCTTTCTTCTTCTTCTGTACCCTTTCAGCGAGCCCGACCCGTACGATCCCTTTGTAAGATAAGCTTTACAACAATGTGAAAATGGGCTGGATCAAGTCCAGTTTGATCCAACCAAAGAATCAGAACAAGAATCTCATTGTTTTGTTGTATAGTTTGAGAAAAGCTCGATCATGCTGTCTAGAGTCTCCGGTAAGAACTTTCTCGCGAATAAGTAACATGGCCGGTTCATCCCGTTCCACATGCAAGGCATGATCATGGTTTCCCTCTACATAACGAAAGATACGTTTTAGTATTTACGATCATAAAATTTTTAAAAAAATCGCGATAACATTGATAACAAATGCGCATACCCGTTCTTCACTTGTAACATGAACACTTTCGGTGATGGACTGCATGAATAAAGAAATTAAAATAAGCCGAATTCGTTAATCTAATAACTTATATGTAGTAAAGGCGGTCGTACTGTGATGTTTTTGAGGAGCTGTTCGGAAACATCTTCGTCTCGTAAGATTTCGGATGCCATTTTCTTTCGGACCAATCGACGTTGTAACCGACCAGTTTGCAATCCCGTTAGGATCGTGCATCTAAACACATTTGAAGAAAAAAAAACTCATAAGAACCGAAAAGGCGAGTGCGCAAGAGAGATAGAGGGTTAAGGTTAAGATCGTAAATGTTCTCACGTGGAAAAAGGTAGGCAAGTAGTGTTCATCAGCATAGCAATTGATTGAACCATCCATACCAGGCTGTAATATAAGAAACAAGCATGAATCAAACCATACAAATACGTTATATATATAAACGAACTGTCAACAAATCATTGACACTATAATACATGACGAAAAAAATAAAATTAATAATCTCACCTTGCAATAATCTCGGAACTTGGTATAATAGAGATTATCGGCCATAACTACAACTGCATGTTGACGCTTCATCGTGAACCACTGCACAAAATTCAAAGTAACATTCAAAAGTTAACAAGATGACTTGTATATGAAATATGGGTCTACAAACATCTTTAAAACTTTATAATAAATTATACCTGAGCACCCTTCCTGAAGAATTTTTTCTCGACTTCCGGTAACATGTGTTGAGAGTACCTGCCACTTCCATGTGGGCCAGGATCCGTGAAGCTAGAAAGAACACGAAATAATGTCAATAAAAAGTAATGGTTCTTGAACGAATACAGAGGCCAAATTTAGTATTACTTGATTATTCCAAGTAAGGTTTATAACCGTTGTAATTAAAGTAATAAACATGTTTGATAGAAAAGATTTGTGCACACCTGTCAATGAAGCTGATATTTGTGTGCATAAGATAGTTGTACACATAGTCAAAATCACGCAATGGCACACAGCTGAAATACCAAAAAGAAAATAAACAGAAACTTTATTGGCAAATTTAATCCAGAAACACAAGAGAAGGTATGTGCGTGTACATATATATATATATAGAGAGAGAGAGGGGTGACCTGTCGGAAAGTAATACGAAATGTTGATTATCAGTGTCCTTGAGCGCATTTGCCAAAAGTCGTTTCTCTGCATCAACCATAGAAACCGTCCCCCACTCTACCTGGCCAACAGATTCATATTATGATTTAAGATCTCAAGTTCATACAGCAATACAATTATAATCACGGTTTCTTAAGAAAAATAACATGTGTGGTCATAAAAGAGTAAAATGCCATTTCGTCCCTGAGGTTTGGCTAGTTTTGTGACATTTGTCCAAAGGTTTGTTTTTCCGCATCTGGATCCAAAAGGTTTAAAATCTTGCCATTTTCATCCATCTCGTTAACTCCATCCATTTTCTCCGTTAAGTCAGGAGTATTTCTGTCTTTTTTGTTAACTTAAAGGGCAATTCGGTCTTTTCAGGGTATTCAGTCCTTTTTACATAAAGTGAAAAGGACTGAATTACCCTTTAAGCTAACAAAAAAGACGGAAATATCCTTGACTTAACAGAGAAAATGGATGGAGTTAACGAGCCAGATGAAAATGGCAAGTCACAAAACTAGATCCAGATGCGGAAAAACAAACCTTAACATTTGGACGAAAGTCGCAAAACTGGACAAACCTCAGGAGACGAAAATGGCATTTTACCCTTTCTAAAATTATAAACTAATAGTTGGATTAACCAACATAAGCAAATTTAGGGAGCGTTTGGATTCACATTAATAATTGATTTACTAGTCACCATAACTTAAAGCCAAGACAATTAATGTTTTAATGTTTCGATAACAGTTTCATACAAGATGCAACAAAACTGGTTATCTAAGGGCATGATAAATTTATTTATATATAACCAAACCGTTGTAATATAATCAAACGAACCTTGTCACTACGAATTTCCCTGTTGACAAAGTAAGGGCTAGTGTGGACTGGTTTGTCCCGGGATGCGTGAATATAGATTGAAAATCTACCTTCGTGGCCCTATACGCAAAATAAAAGGTGTCAATTACATAACATTTATGAATAATACCGAAGTCTTGAACACCTAAACCTGTAACATGAATAATATTCTATTATCTCATAACTAGCTTTTTTAGAGGAAGAAAAACGGACATATTTCAATCGTTAAATCGATACATTATATTCAGAACATATGGATATACCTGAAAAAATTTGCCCCACAGCTTCTCGAAAGGTAACGTTCCAACGCTCAAAAACATGAAAGCAATCTTGGGATTTTTGGACTCTATCGGAGGTGTGTTCAAAATGTTCTTAATGACCACGCTAGATGCAATTTCGTCATCGCTTAATACTCTAAAGGAAGGTGGAAGCCAACTGGAAAACGTTTCGCAACTAGAGGCCGAGAAGATATAGCATGAGCCAGAAGTTTGAGGTGGATGGATATAAGACAGAACTAAAAACACGCAAACCAACACAAGCAAGACGATTATCCATGTTGGTTTTTTTAATTGACCGCGGTTGCGGGGCGGAGGTAATATTTGTTGCATGTCCTTCATGCCTATACGCCACTCTTTTGATAGCTTCATTTAAATATCATGTGTTACACAATTATATCCACAAGTTTAGTAATCCCTTTCGAGCAATGAGCACCGAGCTCAAAACTAGAAACAAACACCCTGCCAAGTGACTTCAAGATCAAGAATCATCCAAACCTAAAAACATGAAAGAAAAATGTTATTGAATCAGCACATTGATCAACTGCATTTAAAGAAAGTTCAACAGATCTATAAGGAATTTTAATAAAGGTAGCTTCAACGTTTGAAATATACATCTTTTGAATCTTAAATTTTGATTCTGAATCTTAAATGTTAAATCTTGATTTGGCAAAAGAAGATTCAGATGAGATACTGTCTGATCCTAAAGATCAAACACAAATTGGGCAGCATTCTTGACCCGTAAAAATCAGTTAAAGCTACGAATTCCGACTAGTGTCGGGTGCGATATCATTCGATTAAAAGATTCAATCGGGCATACACCATTTTATTTTCACATATCAAAAGATACTTCAAGAAACACGAACCTTACCAAAGCAGCAATCCAATAACAAAAAGATAAAAGTCAAACTACCTACCCTTTTAAGTCAACGAACCAAATCCAACTCCCAATACACCAAACACATTCATGCCTTTCAAATCCCTATTACACACGCAACAGACATATTTTTACACACACATATTCACATGTATGAGTATATGATGTATACATACTCAAATGCTACACCTACTTTGAAGCATTGACCACAAACCCACAAAAAAGATCCAATCTTTACACTAAATTTGCACACCCATTGACCATTTAAACCATTCAACACACAATCTAATCAACATAAATCAAAATCTAAGCTCCCACAAAATTGGGGATAATTCAAGTCCACTTCAAATTGTAACATACCGGATATTTTATCTGAATCTTGAATGACAAAAGATCGCTCAAATGAACTTTAAGATCTGAAATCCCAAGTAATATATATATATGTGTGTGTGTGTGTTTATGTATATATATAATTGAATCAAGTTGGGGGTAAGTATATATGATTGCTGCTGAGTGTTTCAGCCGGCAATTTTTGTGTTATGTTTTGTTTTCAATTTTGATAGCAGTTAAAAGATTAAACACCCTTTGTAATTTGACCAATGGGGCTGAGTCAAAATTCAAGATTTTTTTTTATTTGTTTTTTTTCAAATGTTTTTATTTTCTTTATTTTATTGGGTTTCGAACGTTGAAAGGGTCTAAATTCTGCCCTCTTTTGAAGTGTTGTTTTTTTAAGTTCAAGTACCAAGAAAATTCTTTATGAATTTGAATGTGAAACAACACGACTCTTAACTAACTTTTTGAAATTAGACTTTATTTATTGTAAACTAGTAAATTCCTCACGCGCGTTGCGACGAGTCCAAATGTAAAGTAATTGGAATTTGTACTATCAAGAACGGAATTGTATCTGAATAAAAGTTATGTCAAAACGTAAAAAAAACTAAAGATGTACATAAAAATTAGCACGGTAACATATTATATTCGATCCAGCTTATTTGCGTAAGAACTTTATGTCGAACCCAGTTTCAAATAATTTATAACGACACATAATTAACTTGAATTTATACCGACACATACATAAAAATAAGCATATAAAAATGAGTATAAAGTTTTAAAAAATTTAAAGGGTTGTAAGTGTTAATACTAAATATTAAAGAGTAAAGATTAAAAAAACAAAAAAAACGACCCACTTGAATTACTGTACATGTAACTTCAAATTGTAGGATATAGAAATTGTTATTGAGAAATTTATGTTACGGTGTCCATGGGTCTACGATGATTAGACAATTGCAGTAGTAGAGAACACGGAAGATGTTGAGACGATTTCAAGTAAAAGAAAACTACATGATAACTACTTTAAAAAATGATGAATTAGGTGATAGTTACATTTTCTTTTCACACTCACATACCATTACGTCTGTTCAAGTAAGTGAGTGTGAATGCTTATCTTGTCTTCGTGACACTGAGATTGAGTGTGAATATCCCTCCTACAATCCTATTTACGTGACACTGAGGTATCGTTTGTTTTTTAAGAGGTAAAATGTCTGCAGTCTGCGTATCACATTTGTAAAAGAAGAGGTAGACCAAACCTCTACACTCTGTAAGAAGAAAGCTTTTTATTTTTTAACGTATGTAAATTTCTAAAATAAACTGGTGGTGGTGTACGGACGGTGGTGGTAGATGGTGGTTGTGGTGCCGGACGGTGATGGTGGTACACGGTGGTGGTGGAGGGTGGTGGTAGTGGTGGATATTAGTGTTTAACCCTCTACTGAACTTAAAAGCTCTTAGAAATAGTGTTTAACCCTCTCAAAAAAGCTTTTTCTTTCACATGACCACCATCTATTTCGGTAGTTATTATCTATCTTGATATAATCTTAAATAATCTTAAAGCTTTTGTGATATGTTTGGTTGTTGTGAAAACTTGTGTTTTTTTAGTTAGGGATGATAAAAGGACCCATAGTTTCTAGAAACATTTCCATTGAAATATAAATGTACTCAATGTTTGATCAAGACTATGAATTGGGTGGTGATGCTTGTTAAGCATTATTCCATAAGCATTTTTATATCTTTAATAGAAGTGGTGGTTTTGAAAAATTCATTTTAGAGAAGTGTGTTTACCATTGGTTGGTCGTTGGTTTAAAAGTGCACTAATACACCACGTATATGTTCTGTGCTTAAGCGTGGAGAAACAAATTCTCATATTCCTTACCTATTAAGGAACTTAATTAAGATGATTTCTAAAGTTTTTATCGTGTGTAATTTATTTATTTTTTCAAAATAATTTTCGTAATTCATGTTATTATATTTGATTTTATATAAATATATTCATATATTCATAAGACGGTTACTGCGAAAAGTTATACTCTACAAACATAAAATGTAGGATGGTTGGGTTTGAGACCAAAGATTTAACTCAAAATTTTTGTATTTAGAGAATTTTAAAAACAATTAAAAGAATTTAGTAAGATACTACTTGTAAGAATGTAGGGACGAATGAGTTCTTATTAATATTATGACTACCTTTTAAAAGATTTTTCTTGACAAAAAAAATTTCTTTGTTAAAAAGGTATTTCTTGTTAAGGAATACTTCTTGTGAAGAATAATAGATTGAAAACAACAGGTTAAAAATTAGAAAATAAGAGATTACAAAATATGTAAAAATTTAGAAAATAAGAGATATCTTACATAAACACAAGCATTTATAATTGTTCAAGCTGGTATTAACTAATCCACCTTATATCTGTTTTTTTAATTGATCTTTAATCAATATTTTGACTTTATTAAAATTGTCTCTCTAAATAGAGATTATAATAACGTCTCACTGATAAGATTGTGATTACTATTCTCATCTCGCTATTTTTGATAGCGTCATAGCGCTTATCTATGTCTTGTCACTAAATATGGTATGGCTATGTCTTAGGATAGCACTTATAAATTACAACATATAATATTAATATATTACATCAAGTCTCATCAAATACCCGTTCTCTTGTATATCTTTTTTTATCTTGATTATGGAATACGTGAATCGCTTTATAGAAACACGTGTCATATGATGTCACATTGTGATCTCACTCTATGTATAGTAGTTATAATGTAAATAAGTTATCTGTCATAAAAATCATCAAAATTTTCATATGATTATTTGGTTTCATTTTGGCTCTTTTTATTAAACTAAGGTATTTTTCATCACTTCAATTGCTCTACGCCACAAACAAGCTTTTTCTTGAACCGACAAATTGGTCAAGACCAATGCAGTGGATTCTAATAAACACCTTATTACAAGATAAACTAATAGATTTAACACAATAATAATACCTAGCTATTGGTTTTACTTACCAATTAGAATTAAACATATGTAATGAACTCGAGCCACATGCAACAAAATCTGATTGACGCAAACTCGTGAACACGCTGTTACAATAACTTCGATACCATGATGATTAGGTTACAATTACGATCCCATATAGATAATTGAGTTACAACTACGATTCTATAACGCCACATTTTAAAGAGAACTTTTGTATTCACACTCTCGATAAAAAATCTTGAATGCAAACTTTTAATATACAAAAGCTTACTAACTAATCCTAATTACCATCTTAACTAATTAAACGCTTTTTTAACCAACTCTTTTAAACATGTACATTTTACCCTTTTACCTTTACCATTCACTACTACCCTTTGTCTCCACTAGTTGCACATTCAACATACACTTTGCCTCTTGGATAATGATTAAGCTTAACTTGAACGCTTAGTTGACTCAGATTCACAGATTTAGTTCTAGATCAGATATCCTATAACAATGTGTTTATTAATTGAAAAACAATATATATGTGTGTGTGATGTTTGTCATAATGTACCCACTTGCCAACCAAATTAGATCTTTGCAGCATACTATACAAATTTACCTCAATTTAGCCATGTGCAAGATATGGTTTGGATCATGAGTCATGCCTATGCCTTGCAAAAAATGAAACATTCGATTTAACTATTTTAGTTACGATAATTTGAATGCTTAAATATAAGAAATTAAAATTAGTTTCTTAACACCCCCCCCCCCCCCTCTAGTTTCTAAGAGAGTGTTCAACAGAATCAAGAACTATGTTAACAATCACGAGAACTATGCAAAATACATTTGCATCTATTAGTTTAAATGTGCATAGCTAATAGTTATTTTAACCACTCATACTTATCTTTCTCACTGCCTCTTAGTATACTATATGCACAATGGCAAATGTGGGCTTCTATCACACCTCAACCGATGGCGAAGTCATCGGGGCGGACATAATTAGATTGCTCAAAACTTCATAACGCTAAACTTGTGATAAGTAATTAAACCATAAAATTCTATTTCATTTCTAACATTACAAGTACAAGGCTTTTGGAAACAAATACAACATCGAATTGAAGTACAAGTACATTGAAAATACAACATCGTAATCAATAAACACGATCCTACATGAATCTAATTTAAGATGAGTTTCTAACTCCATCCTACTAAATTCCATGGACCGTCGTCATCATCACCCTGCAATACATGTTAAAGTATAGTTCAACACACAAGGCATTGGCGAGTATACAAGTTTGACTAATAGCGTAATGTAAACGATTAACAAATCCTCATGCATAAATGTTAACTTGAAACTAACATGGCAAAACTATCATGCAATTATACGTGTCAACCCAAAGTTTACCGCTAGCGTAATCTAATCATAGAAATGACTAGACCGTTTTGTTTACTTAACATGACCTTACGAATATGGGCGATACGTTACTCCTATAGCGCTATACATGTTAAGGGAGGCTCGATCGAAGTTAATGACAAAACATAAGCATAAGCATAGCAAGTATAAGCATGTATGGATCTAAGTTTAACATAAGAGCATGTATAAAGGATTGTTTTGTGATTTAAGCGTAAGCATGTTTGTGTGATTTTGATAAAGTACATGTATTGCACCTAATGTGTTAAAAGTAAAACGGGGTGTATACTCACGGTTTTGCAAGCTTCCTAGAAATCGGCGAGTTGTTGAGTTGGAGTGTTGAGGTGATGAACACCGGAGTTACCCTACAATGGGTAAACAAAGGGGTGTGAATAGACTATATTTGGCTAAAGGTTCAGATTCGGAGTTGCAAGGTACAGAAAAAAAAGGTAGGAAACACCACTTCGTACGAAGTGGGTTGTCCACTTCGTAGTGACACTTCTGGAATGTTTTAGCTAGTTTTGCATCCATTTCGACAATGGTTTCTTTGAACGGGGATTCTGTCCACGAGGCAGAACAATCTAAGATCATAATACTTAATCAGAAAGCGATTAATATTCTGTTCAGACTAGTTTATTAAGAAAATACGAAAGGTATGTATAATTATGTATATTTTAGTCAAGTTCGTCATAGAAGTCAAGCATGGGGGTGCAAACACCTCATTATATAATTCACCAAAGCAAAAGGTTGTAACAAACTGGTTGGTCATGAATAACATAATGTAAATTTAACTATACAAGTGGCCAAGTACGATTAACCCAGATGAGCCATTCCCGACATGGAAAGAGTTAACTAAGTGTCGAATGCTAGACGGGGTTAGGTAACTTTGGTGCTAGCAAATCACTTGGATGTCATGCAATAGACAAACGAGGCGGTGGAACTAATTCAGAAGCCAAGGCTTCTAATGTTCACACTACTGCCAACACAAGCCTAATCATATAGAGGATGATGAGCTTGGTGGCATTCAACATTTGAAGATCTATAAAAGAAAGAGGTAGAAGAAATCATCAAACCTAAGTAAAGGAAGTGGGTTTGAAGGTCTAGAAACCTTCTGATACGAGTCTGATACGTAGAGAGAAAATTAGTAAGTTGAGAGTAATTTCTGGAGTGAGCAAATGGTTTAGGAGTGGAGTGGAGTGCGTATTTATAGGAAACAGATGCAGTTCGTACGACTTGGGCACCACTTCGTGCAAGGTGACCTCGCTTCGTGCGAAGGAAGTGCACTTCATGCGGAGCTGACTTGTTCGGGTCATTTTTCGCTTGTTTTTAGCCGATTTTAAGTATTTTAAGCATACGAAAGTGTTGTATAAGTATAATGCACAAAAAATTGAGTATTCGAGTATTCAAAGTATAAGTTTCTTATGTATCATGTATTCAAGATTGTAACGTATATTTGAAGTATGTAACATGTGTAAGTATCAAATAAGTTTTCCATTATGATCGTAATTTGAGAGTACAAGGGTTGAAAATGAAAGATACGAATGCGATACATGTTTTCAAAATAGAAATACGACAATACTTTCTATATAAGGAAAATACAAGAATGCGAGGCGTTACAGCTCCACCAGTCCACACCCAAAAAAGTGGAGTGTGGAAGTGGTGTGGTCAGACCGACGTGGGGTGCCATGTGGTTTTTTTTTAAAGCTGACAATTATATAAAAAAACACATATTATATTAATTAAAAAAAGTTACATAAAAGACAATCCTAAAAATTCAAAAAACCTACTTAATAAATCCTAAAAAAAAAATCCTATTAATTAAATCCTCCTACTTATTAAATCCTAAAAAATAAAAAAAATTACAAAGTACGGTAAATATTAAAGTGGGGAACCCACTTGAAATCCGTATTCCCGTCGTGCCTGTACTCGATCTTCACGATCTCGACTCGATCGTCGTGGGTCAAGTCAACCGCAGGGACACGGTTGAAGCAAACTTTAAACTGATTAAACTTTGGTTTGAGCTCCCGCCATTTGTGTTGACACGCGTTTAAGTTGTGACGCTTATTGCCGACGTGTTGTTGGTATTGTTGAAACGCTCGACCCCAATACGCGGTTTGACCGTGTTGTAGAGTACGTTGTGCGTCAATAATCGATGTCACTAATGCTATTTCCTCCTCTTCGGTCCAATGCACCATGTTCGTTTTTTTGTGTGGGTTTGATTGAAGAAGAATGGGAAAATATATAATTTGTGTTGGGTATTTATAGGTAAAAAATGTATTTTTTTTTTAAATTTGATTTACCATACCATAACGACTACCCCCAACGGCTACATTGAACCAGCCAATCAAAGGCAACCGTGTCACACTGCCCCCTTGGCTAGGCTCAATCCCATGCCACTGGGGCAATGGCCAATGCCAGCCCAGTATAGTCTAGATAGCGTTAAAGGCATTCCGCCGCCCCAACCCACGCCCTATATCCCGTAGTCTAACAATATCTAAATATAAGTTTCTAAGAAAAGTTTATTTTGTCGATATCTTCCTTTCCTATATTTTTTTTTGTTATAGTTGACTATGCATTTAGAAATCAAAGCACATGACAATTTCACGATGTTTTTCTACATTTGTAATTACATATATTGAGAACATTATCGACCAGTCCAATAATTACATCATTTATATATAAATTGTCTAAAACTAGAGTAGTATACATGTCAAAATGGATTGGATTTATCCGTAAGTTTCTTATATTATCATCTATTCTATAAACTTTCGTGTTTCATAAATTAATTATAAAAAAGTTGTTAGTTGTAATTACCTCTTTGGCTATTTTACATTATTTTAAAAATATAAGTAATTCTCACTAATGATACATGCATGATGCACGTCTATTATCATATGACAAACAAAATTAGAAGATTCTTTTGGTTATGTTTTTATATTCGTCTATGACTGGCATCCATGTTAGGGACAATGTTAGTCATGGTAGAAGGAAACACATGCGTATATAATATTGAAAAATATTATTACCAGTTAATTTATTCAAAAATAATAATTTTATAGTCTTCCTTTGTAAATTGTTATTTTTTATGAATTATGATCAAGTAAACTGCTACATAATACATCCAAAAAAATTGTTCGGATTAGATATTACATTTTAAAATACACACTAAGTTATAATGATATATTAATAAGTTATTTCACTTGCACATCGGACCAATTATATGTTTAACATATAAGCCATGTGGGGTTGCAACCTAAAATTGATTGATCTACAGTCTATAGTTGAATTGTTTCAAATTGGGGTTACACTAAGGGCGCCAACCGCATTTGATATAGATCCACCAAAATTTCTTATAACAATATAGATCCACCAAAATTTTCTCATGTGAGATTAGGTTTGCACCTAGTACATAAAACTAATATAGATCCACCAAAATTTCTTATAACAATGATTGGATATGATCTTGAGGCCCTTCTTAATATTTGTTTACAAATCAAATACCAAATTGAAATGTTAAAATCAAACCGCGTTACATATTCGGTTTTGATTCGTGTTCATGAAAACTAAATTCCTATATATTGGATTATGGATTTGTCTATTTGTACAGTTCGTTAAACATGGGCTTTTTTCATTAGAAAAATCTAAGTCAATAAGTCGTGAGACGGTTGAAACATTCTCGTTCGACACTGTGGAACTCGAATGCATGAGTGATCCATTCTATCTTCAAGCCATTAAGATATGGGAATCCGTTTCATGAACATAGCTTGAAGCTTGAAGGCAAATGTTCGAGACTTGGTCAAACTACTCGAAGACAAATCTTTGTTTAGCACTTCGAGACCCGTTCAACATTTGAACTGTGGTATCCCACATTGGTTGTGAAGGGAAACAAAGTCTTCCTTTTAAAGGTTGGTCACCATCATGAAACGTTTTAAAAACCGTGAGGGACAGGCGCTGAGTGCATGTTGGCTGCCAAAGCGGACAATATCATGATACGTTATACTAGGTTGTTACATAAACGCTCAACCAGTTCAAGCCACTTCGCCACTTTGGCATTTACGAAACCAAATCCATTTAATGAATGTAGCCTGAAGCTTGAAGACGAACACATGAAAGACCTCAAAAATTTTGAAAATGGTCGTTTCTCTTTTGTTTTTCGATAATCATTTGTTTAGTATTTACACGTTTAACACATATTCATCATATGTGTTGGAACTAATCTTGTCAATACTTAAAAGATGGAGGATTTAAATGGTTTATTTTAGGAGGAAGATTTAGGAAATATGAGTTTGGTTTATTTTATTTGGTTTCCATATAGAAGTAGGTTACTTGTTCTCCAGGGGATTGTTTAGTATAAATAGGGGTTCCCCTTTAGGGTTTATGTACCTTCAATTTTAATCTAAGTATTCTTTCTTGTTAAAGTTATTGTTGATTTTATTGAAGAATGCTTAGTTTCCAACAACTGGTATGAGAGCGGTTTATCAATATGGGAGGTTTATCATTAGCAACCGAATCGAAACAATGCGATCAAGAAGGCAGGTGCAAGATGGTTTGTTGATCAAACAGCGGTAGCAGGTTGAAGTGATCAAGGTTGAGATCAACAACAACAAGACTATAGCAATTAAGGAGCAGTGATTACGGACTTGATCAAAGGAGAAAACCTAGGTGTAGTACAATGTTAGATCGGATCAACAACAAACTTCAATGATGGTGAAGTGGCATGTTTGATCAAGGTGGAAGAGAAACAGTGTTGTCGTGTTTGTGGTTGATGGTTCAAGTGTTTGGACAAGTTATATGGGTGTGATCCCAAAGGAGTCAGAAAACAAGGGTACTTACATGGTATGCAAGGGTAATAAAGGTGTTGATGCAAAGCAAACATAAGAGACCGAGTATTAAGGTGGAAGAACTTCGGGTTTTACATGGTATTCAAGACTAGGAGGAATTTGACAAGATTAGGGAATGATTGTTGGAACTAATCTTGTAAATACTTAAAAAATAGAGGATTTAAATGGTTTATTTTATTTGTATTTTATTTTAGGAGGTAGATTTAAGAAATGCTAGTTTTATTTTATTTGGTTTCCTTATAGAAGTAGGTTACTTGTTCTCCAAGTGATTGTTTATATAAATAGGGGTTATAATTTAGGGTTTATGTACCTTCAAATCTAATCAAAGCATTATTTCTTGTTAAATTTATTGTTGATTATATTGAAGAAGGCCTAGTTTGCAACAACAATACGTTCTCTTTGTTTTAGAGATGAGAAAAGTATCAAATCGAATGAAGAGTTACTCGTGATAACCTGTGTCACACCCCGTAATTTCTAATCGAACACCGGTGGGCCCGGGTGGGGAATATTGTGACGTAAGTTGATATCATCATTGTCAATTAAACACAACATGGTGGAAGTCTTGGAGTTGAAATTACTATTACAAACGAATGTTCAAAGTACGAAAAATAATATACAGGCGGATCGTAAAATATACAAAAATGTGTAACAGACTTTGGGCAGATCTAAAGATTTGCATGATCCTCTTATCACTACCGAGCAGCTTCCAAACTATATCGTATTGTACCTGCATCTTAGTCTTTTGAAAATACGTCAGCTTTCGCTGGTAAATGCACCCGACTGACTCGTTTTGAAAACATTTCAAAAATGGATTTAAGTGCACATGGCACGAAAAATCTTTTATGACTTGGGAAAGTCACCTTGTAACCTTGTTAACAGATTCACATGTTTGTCCATACATAGATGCCTAGTACAGAGACCGAGACCGAGACATGATTAACGTACACACCACTAATAAACCCACAAAGGAGTTATCCCCAACTAGTGGGTAAAAATAATTTAGCATCCGCATCTGTCGGGTGTATGCCTACACCCCGTGCTTTGGTCGTGGCCATTATCTAATATAATGAGCCAAGGATATCCAGGACACAGTCGTTAACCCCCAATGTTTAAGTTATCAAACAAAACTGATCAAAACGGAATGTGCGGATTTACTAGCCACAATCCGGCATTCGATTGATCCCATTTCCGACCAAGCGGTAATAATTTACCGTAACCCAAGCTCGTATAGGGGAAATAAGTCAAGAGTATTTACTTGAGCTAGTCTTGATTTAAAATGCAAGATTTAATATCTCAGCCGTATTCAAAATGAAATAAGTGCAGATAGCATTTACTGGAAGGCTCTAGTCTGGATTATGGCATAAGCTAACCAATTAAAATGCTAACAGTCTTAATTTAAGTCATAGACTTAAAACGACTAGCGTACAGGATCAAAACGATATAATACGCTAGATTAAGGGATAACCAGATAGAATGTATTTAAACCAACAATGACTTGTATAATATGGGTAAATCATAAGCATTCTGGATTTTGAGACTTAAAATGATAAGGTTAAACCCGTTTTGGTTAATTTTCGTAAACTAGTTACATATGTTTAACCGTACGCATATAAGCGATATCGGGTAACCGAATAAGTCATGGACAAGTTCTATATGCCATTATATTTTAAATAAGTTGTAATATCAGTAGGATATCAACTTACATGCCAGTTAAGGTTTTAAAATGAAACTATGCCTCATAAGGGTGTTTTGGTAATTATATATCATATAAAAGAAACTTGAATATATTTTGGTGTTATGATCATAAGTATTTTGGAAAATATTTAATTTATGGTATGATATCATTAAGATATTAATCATATGTGTAATTTATTATTTATGACCAAACTATGCACCAAAGGGGCATTTTGGTCATTTTACGCATAGTTTCATAATTTATTTGGATTCTAAGTTTATATTACATACCTACTTTAAAAATATCTTAAATAAGTTTTAAAATCAGTAGGTAACAAGTCTTGATTGATAAATATGGTTTAAAACCATACTATGCGCCGAAACGGCGTTTATGTCGAAAAATGACGGTTTGTGCGAAGTTTATGAAAACTGATGCTAAGACTAGGTTTATATGATTTAGATATAAAATTTAATATAACATATCAGTAGATAAAAAGGTTTGGTATAAAAAGTATGATTAAAACCGTTTTATGTGCCATTAGGGCTTTATCGTCATTTGTCGACATAATGCAATGACTTGTATGTAAACTCAGTATATAAACTGACTTATCATCCCAAAATCTTACTTATGATATTACATCAATAGTAACTTCATTTTCAAGTTCATTATCGATTAAAACCTTACTTTATGTAAAAAAAAGGGTATTTTAGTCAAAATTGGCATAATAACGGAACTAGTGCATAAACTCAGATTCTGATTATGATCATGTAATATAACCTCATGGGGTTATGCTACATTATATTACGATCATAATGCAACCTTAGATAAGTAGCCAACTAATCTAAATCGGGTTAGAATCAAAAGTCAAAGCAGAAGTCAAACTTTGCGACTTTCGGTTGCGAACCAACCCTAGAACTGAAATTGACGAGTCGAACATGTTCTCACATGTTCTAATAATTATTATCAACTTGTTTAAGTGTCAAAACATGTTTCATAACATATATAAGATCAGTTATATAATATTTTCGAAAACTGGCATGTTTGACTTTTTAATATTAAAACTTTGACCTGTCAATTGGTCTAGCAAACGTGATCTTTAGGAGGTGCCCTTAATAAGGATTAACACCTACCTTATTACGATCACTTAGCCATGTTCGTTACGAACAATGCTGGACCATAATGGTCTTAAGTGAAAGTTAAAACGTTTTCCGTAAACGCTTGACTTTTGGCTATAAAAAGCCTATAAACGAAAATGCAAAAGAAATGAACACTTACGAGTGATCCTAGGATGAAAAAGAACTAAGTTGGATGCTCCTTTCAGTTAGGAACTTCTAGAGGAGGGAGATAGAATGAAAATGAGAAAGGTGCAAGTTCAAATGGTGAACCATTGCACCTATTTATAGTTGGGGAGCTTGAAGGTGGTGATGCCAGCTGTTAGCAGGTGTTAGAGGGAGCCTGCAAGTGTCCTAAAACGTGGCATAGCCGTTTGGAAGTCCATGGTTTCGAATCAAATGGTTTTTGGCAACATATGTGGAGGCCAAGCAAAAATTCTGCAGATACAGGCCTCTGGCACCCCGTGAGAGACCAAACCTGTGTCTCTCGCGCCCCGCGAGCGCCCCATGGAAACTTACAAACTTTGTCACATTTAGCACCTCAACTTATTAAACCTCTAAAACACCTTTATAAGCATAATCAGCCCTACGTAGCCAACATTTGGCGTACCCAGGAGTATGCCCAGACATTGTCAAGCTCTCGGTTCGTTAAAAGGTCACTCAGAGGTATAAATTAATATGTTGACACTTTTAACCGCTCCTTTGTCCAAACTTTACATAATTAGTCCCTCTCGTCCAACCAGTGGCTCATATGAGGGTTAAGATTTCGTAAAGGGTCACTCAGAGGCTCAGTGTAAGCATGTTGACACTAAAGGTCACTCAAAGACTAAGTTTAAGCATGTTGACACTAATGGTCACTCAGAGGCTCAGTTTTAAGAATGTTGACACTAATAGTCACTCTGAGGCTTGGTTTATGCATGTTGACACCAGAGAGTCACTCAAAGGCTTAGTTTGAGCATGTTGACACCTTAGTCCTTATTAGTCCTTAATAGACTTATTATTATAAAAGTAATGACACGTGTCATTATATTATTGGATACGATTTACGAGGTGTTACAACTTGTATGTGAGTTTAATTCATCTCATACATCCTGACTTGTTTTGAGATGTTGAGATTGGTCTGTTATATTGTAAGTAATATAATCCTTTTAAATAAAAAAAAAAGTTTGAAACCAAAACTGAGTGGAATTAAAATTTGGTTTTGACCATTTTGAATTCAATTTAGCTATGGGTTTAATAAAAAAACAAGGAACCCACATAATTGCATCTTAATGCGTTGTTATCTATGGCACCAAGGACTTGGGCTTATGAGTGAGAAGAGTATAAAGATGCTAGGCAGTAAAGACTCCCAAAAATGAAAATAAAGTGTTAAGTCGGTTTTCTTCGCCATGTGTTCGTGGAATACAAATTAAAAGGTCACATGTCCACTTAAGGATGGGAATCAGGAGTTAATTTATACCAATGTTTGTGGCCTACATCAATTTCATCAACATGTGAATCTTAGTACTATGTGACTTTAACTCATGATTACACGAGGAACGTACTTGTGTAGAATGGATCGAATGTGTTTGCTATTATGTAACACCTTGTAAAATCGTGTCCAATAGTATAGTGACACGTATTGTATTTTAAATATAGTCTATTAAAGACCAATAAGGACTAAAGGCATCAACATGCCCAAATCTAAGCCTCTGAGTGATGGTTCGATGTCAACATGCATAAATAACAGCCTTAGAGTGACTAATATGTCAACATGCTTAAATCATTAGCCTCTGTGTGACTGATATGTCAACATGCTTGAAATTTGGCATCTGGGTGACTGATATGTCAACATGCCCAGCCTCTGAGTGACATCGGAATCAACATGCTTATAATAAGCCTCTGAGTGATCCTTTGTGAAGTCCTAACTCTCATTCGTGCCATTTGTTGGACGAGAGGGTTCAATTTTGTAAATATGTGAAAGTTGGATGATGGAGGGAATAAAAGTGTCAACATGTTAATTTATACCTCTGAATGACCTTTTAACGAACCGAGAGCTCGACAATGTCCGGGCATAATCCCGGGTATGCAAGTGTTGGCTATGGAGGGTTAAAAGTGCTAAAAAGGTGTTTAAAAAAGTTTTTAGAAGCTTTAATAAGTTAAGGGGCTAAAAGTGTCAGAGTTTGAAAGTGGCCGTAGGGCGGTCGCGGGCCGCGAGAGACTAGGCCTGGGTCTCTCGCGGGGCGTGAGAACAGGTCTGCTGCAAAAAGTTTGTTTAGCAGCCAAGCAAAACTCCACAAAACCATTAATTTGAAACCACTGGACTTGTAAACTGCTATGCCACGTTTTAGGACACTTGTAAGCTTCCTCTTACACCCCTAAACACCTGGCTTCACCTCCTTTGAGCTCTTCAACTATAAATAGGTGATCAAGTACACCATTTGAACTTGCACCTTTCTAAATCACAACTCTTCTCCCTCCATTGGAAGTTCCTAGTTGAAAGGAGCATCCAACTTAGTTCTCTTGCATTCTACGAACCTCTTGTAAGTGTTCCTTGCTCTTCCATTTTCGTTTAGAGGCTTTTATAACCAAAAGTCAAGCGTTTTTTGGAAAACGCTTTGACTTTCGATTAAGACCATTATGGTCTGGACATTGTTCGAATGAACATGGCTAAGTGATCGTAATAACGTAGGTGTTAGTCCCGTTTGCTAGACCAGTTGACGGGTCAAAGTTATGATATTAAAGAGTCAAACACACCGTTTTTTAGAAAAATCATAAATTGATCTTATATATGTTATGAGACCTGTTTTGACACTTAAACAAGTTGGTAATAATTACTAGAACATGTGAGAACATGTTCGGCTCGTCAATTTCAGTTCTAGGGTCGGTTCGCAACCGAAAGTCACGAAGTTTGACTTTTGCTTTGACTTTTGATTCTGACCCGATTTAGATTAGTTATCTACTGATCTAAAGTTATATTATGATCTTAATATAATGTAGTATAACCCTCTGAGGTTATATTACATGATCATAATCAGAATCCAAGTTTATGTGCAAGTTCCATAATTATGCCATCTTTGACCAAAATGTCCTTTTTGCATAAAACAAGGTTTTAAATGGTAATAAACTTAAAAAATGAGTTCTACTGATGTAATATTATAAGTAGGATTATTTGGGATGTTAAAATAAGTTATAAACTGAGTTTTCAAGCAAGTCCTTAAACTATACCGATAAATGATGGTTTTAGCCCTTGTGGCTCATAAAATGGTTTTAATCGAATCTTTTCAAGGAAAATCATTTACCTAATGATATATTATATTAAATAACATATTTTAAACATTTTAATCTGACCCTAATGTCAGTTTTCATTAAACATCGCACAAAACGTCATTTTACGACATAAGCGCCGTTTCGGCGCATAGTATGTTTTTAAACCATATTATTGACCAAAACTTGTTACCTACTGATTTTAAAAATTATTTTAAAATATATTTACAGTATATTTTATACACTCAGAATCCCAAATAATTTATAAACTACGTGTAATATAACCAAAATGCCCCTTCGGTGCATAGTTTGGTCATAAAAGGTAAATTACACATATAGTTGATATCCTACTGATATTATATCATAAACAAAATACTTTCCCAGAATACTCATGATTATAAACTTAAAATGTGTTCAAGTTCTTTTTATATGGTATGAAATTACCAAAATGCCCTTGTGAGGCATAGTTTCGTTTTAAAACCATAACGGGCATACAAGTTGATATCCTACTGATATCTTAACTTATTTAAAATATAATGGCATATCAGAACTTGTCCATGACTTATCCCGTTACCCGATATCGCTAATATGCGCTCGGTTAAGTATATGTAACTATTTTACGAAAATTAACCAAAACGGGTTTAACCTTGTCATTTAAGTCTCGAAATCCAGAATGTGTATAGTTTATCCATATTATACAAGTCAAGGTACTTGTTTGGGATTAAACTACATTCTATCCAATCATTTTTTAATCTAGCGTCATATGTTTTGATCAAGTACGCTAGTCGGTCTAAGTCAATCACTTAAATAAGACCTTTAGTATTTAATTGGTTAGTTTATACCATAATCCAGACGAGAGACTTGCCGGTAAATGCTATTTGCACTTAGTCCTTTTGGGTACGGCTGAGTTATTAAAATTAAAAGAAGACTAGCTCAGGTAAATATTCTCGACTTATTTCCCCTATACGGGCTTGGGTTATGGTAAATTATTACCGCTTGGTCGGAAATGGGATCAACCGAACGCCGGTTCGGAGATAGTAAATCCGCATATTCTGTTTTAATCAGTTTTGTTTGGTAACTTAAACATCGGGGGTTAACTACCGTGTCTTGGATATCCTCGGCTCATTACAATAGAAATGGCCACGACCTTAGCGCGGGTGTAGGCATACACCCGATAGACGCTCAATTATGCATTCCCACAAGGTTGGGAGGAATTGACTCCTTCTGAGTCCAAAGTGGTGTGTACGTTAATTGTGTCTCGGTCTCCGTACCGGGCCTCGTATGTATGGACAAACATGTAAATATGTTAACAAGGTTGGATGGTCAATCAACCCAAGTTATAAAAAGATTTTGTGCTGATACGCACTTAAAACCTTTTTGAAATATTTCAAAATGAGTCAGTTGGGTGTATTTACCAGCGGAAACTGACGTATTTTCAAAAGACTAAACTGCAGGTACAATACAAAATAGGCCGGAGGTGCTCGGTAGTTGTGACACCTTGTAAAATCGTGTCCAATAGTATAGTGACACATATTGTATTTTAAATATAGTATATTAAAGACCAATAAGGACTAAAGGTGTCAACATGCTCAAACCGAGCCTCTGAGTGACGGTCCGATGTCAACATGCATAAATTAAAACCTCTAAGTGACTGATATGTCAACATGCTTAAATCATTAGCCTCTGAGTGACCGATATGTCAACCTGCCCAGCCTCTGAGTGACATCGGAATCAACATGCTTATAATAAGTCTCTGAGTGATCCTTTGTGAAGTCCTAACTCTCATACGTGCCATTTGTTGGACGAGAGGGTTCAATTTTGTAAATATATGAAAGTTGGATTATGAAGGGATTAAAAGTGTCAAAATATTAATTTATGCCTCTAAGTGACCTTTTAACGAACCGAGAACTTAACAATGTCCGGGCATAATCCCGGGTATGCCAAGTATTGACTACAGAGGGCTAAAAGTGCCAAAAAGGTGTTTAAAAAGGTTTTTAGAAGCTATAATAAGTTAAGGGGTTAAAAGTGTCAAACTTTGAAAGTGGCCAGGGGCGGTCGCGGGCCGCGAGAGACCAGGCCTGGGTCTCTCGCGGGGCGTGAGAACAGGTCTGCTGCAAAAAGTTTGTTTAGAAGCCAAGCAAAACGCCACAAAACCATTAATTCGAAACCACTGGACTTGTAAACTGCTATGCCACGTTTTAGGACACTTGTAAGCTTCCTCTTACACCCCTAAACACCTGGCTTCACCTCCTTTGAGCTCTTCAACTATAAATAGGTTGATCAAGTACACCATTTGAACTTGCACCTTTCTAAATCACAACTCTTCTCCCTCCATTGGAAGTTCCTAGTTGAAAGGAGCATCCAACTTAGTTCTCTTGCATTCTACGAACCTCTTGTAAGTGTTCCTTGCTCTTCCATTTTCGTTTAGAGGCTTTTACAAGGTTGCAAGGTCAACTTTCCCAAGTTAATAAAAGATTTTATGTCGTCTGCACTTAAAAACTATTTTAAAGTTTTCAAAATGAGTCAGTTGGGTGTATTTACTAGCGTAAGCTGACGTATCGCCAAAGGATAAGTTGCAGGTACAATACGAAATAGGTCGGAAGCTGCTCAATAGTGATAGAGGATCTTGCAAATCCTAAATCTGCTCAAAGTCTGTTTTATATTCTTTCCATGTACAATTTGTGATCCGTCTGTGGATCTTCTATCAAGCTTGTATATTATTTTGTATTTTCGAATATTCGGTTTGTAATAGTAATTTTACTCCAACTGTGCAGTATTTAATTGACTATGATGATTATCAACTGACGTCACAATACTCCCCATCCGGGCCCACCGGTGTATGGATTTGGCTTGGAAATCCGGGGTGTGACAGGGTTAGTATCAGAGCCAAGGTTTGAGAGAATTAAACACTAACCTTTTATGTTTAATCTCAAACTTACATGAGTATATTCCTTAGACTTCCGAGTCTAGGCATTGACCTAGTATTACTCATTTCATTATTAAGTTATTAGTATGTTTTTGAATTGATTTTTAAAAAGAAAATGGCGCCACGTGTGAGAGGACAAAGTGGAACAGGAAAAGGTCCAATGAGGGGAGGGCCATCGGGGCGCATTCCTCCTCAACCTCATAACTCAGATGCCTACTAGGAATCAGGAGATTCGTCTCCTTGGCAACCAGCGAGACGTTCTGTCTCTAATAGACACTCGCCCTCACATTCCCAAAATTCTTACCACTCTCACCACTCATATCATTCACATGATTCTCACCATTCCCATTCTCATCACTCTTACCATGAAGAATTTAACCCTAACCATTATTTTAACACACCTCCAGCCAATCAAAATCAGTTGGACCGGCCGAACCCTATGGACGAGGACTCCGACCCCCGTCGGGATCAAATATGCATCCCATTGAAATTTCGAGCGATTCAAACTCATATGTCGATCGCCTTACCAGGGTCCTAATGAGTGGGACCAATATTGGAATCAATTCACCTTCGCCCAACTCCTTCTTATCACTCTCAACCACCCCCTGTTCAAGAAGATGTCCACATGGAACCGGTGGACCAACCGCAACCACCACCTGAACCACCAAGAAGGAAGCGTGGAGCACGTATAACGGTGCGTGCTGGACAAAGGTCGGGATCACTGCCACCTTTGCTCAATTCCTACCCTACAATTCAAGAGGACCCACAAATGGGTGGACCCTCTAATGTTTCACCTATAGTGGAACCAACACCAACGCCTGTTGTTCAACCACCACCATCGGGTTATACTGACCCAATTCCACATATCCAGACACGTCTAGATATGATCCTTTTAACCTCGTCTACACCGGTAGACTATCAAGCATGGTCGCAAGACCCCTACATGCAGGCGGTTATGCACAACGTACTTTACCCGTCTCCTTTCCCACCTACTTATCCACCGACTGGATATCCAACTTATGGGTACCAGTATCCGGTTATGCCACAACCACAACCATAACCTCCGCCATCACTTGAGACCATTAATGAGGCCTTAGAAAGGATGAAAGAAATGCAGCAACAGGCAGAGAAAACAGAGAAGAAGACGAATAAGTTCTTCAAGAAACTCTCCAAATTAGTCAAAGGAAAGAAGGACGAGTGAAGTCTCTTCTAATTATACGTAGTCCCTGTGAGGACATTGTTATTTCTTTTAGTCCCTGTGTGGACATGTTTATTTCCTGTAAGTCCCTGCATGGACAATTTATTTCATTTTTCTAGTATTGTAATTTCTAATTTGGAATTTAATGGATTATTTTGGAATTATATATATGTAATTCATCCTTTTGAAAACGAGCGTCTCGATTTTACTTGAAATTTATGCTCTGTGATATAATTCCAAAAGATCTTAATGGTTTTGAATTAGCCGAGTGGCACATACCACACATTTGGCAAATATATATATATATATATATATAATAATTATTAATAAGATAGTAAGACGGAAGGGTCTTCTATCATGATAGTTAAGGGAAGTTATCCTTCTATCTAGAGGTAGTGGACTAAGTTCAAGCCTCTGAGTCATTAAGGTCGAAGGTGACCGGGACCATTAATCAATCATTAAGGTATTCTTATGTTAACATTCAAGTAATGTGCATACTCATGGTTGTGTGACTTGAGGAATCACACTAGCCGTTAGGCCAATGTGCCCAATTAATTATCCAATGGGACATGCTGATATGCCAAATACATCTGATACGATGTAGGCCAATGTGCCCAATTAATTGTCCAATGGGACAGGCTGATATGCCAAATACATCTGATACGATGTAGGTCAATGTGCCCAATTAATTGTCCAATGGGACAGGCTGATATGCCAATTACATCTGATACGATATAGGCCAATGTGCCCCAATTAATGTCCAATGGGACAGGCTGATATGCCAAATACATCTGATACGATGTAGGCCAAGGTGCCTAATTAATTGTCCAACAGGACAGGCTGATAGCCATATACATCTGATATGATGTAGGCCAATGTGCCCAATTATGTCCAGCGGGACAGGCTGATATGCCCTATACATCTGATATGATGTAGGCCAATGTGCCCAGTTATTGTCCAACGGGACAGGCTGATATGCCATATACATCTGATATGATGTAGGCCAATGTGCCCAATTATTGTCCAACGGGACAGGCTGATATGCCATATACATCTGATATGATGTAGGCCAATGTGCTCAATTAATGTCCAAGGGACAGGCTGATATGCCATATACATCTGATATGTTGTAGGCCAATATGCCCAATTAATGTCTAACGGGACAGGCTGATGTGCCATATGAATATATTATGTCCAATATGACCGGCCAAGGTGCCCAATTATTATGTCCATTAGGGACAAGCCTATGAGCTATATAATTGTCAATGATGACAATGACAGTTGTGACATTGCGTCCACTGTCCAATAATATATGGACTACGTCCAAAGTGTAATTTGCCTATGATGGTCCTATTAAGACCTAGGCCAAATATAGATATGTTAAGCCTAAGAGTTGTGATATTATTCACACTAGTATAGGCAATGGATTGTTATATCCAATGTTGAAAGTCGATATGGTTGATACACCATGGCTAAATGAAGTTTTATTGGTATATAGAACCCAAGACGTAAACATGGCTAACTTAAATGAAGCACAAAGTAGCCACAGGAATGTAGAATCCAATAAAGCTGAAATGATGATAATTTTCAAGCTTGCATTGATGCGACTGTCGAAAAGGCCATGGGAAAGGCCATAGAAAGGCTTAGAGAGTCGAGTGCCACTCGCTCTAGGCCCTTATCTATTCCACCATCTTCAGCTCATAGGGAGAGCTCCGTCCACTCTTCAAATGCGAAGAGTGAACCAAAGAAACTAGATCTTACTGAAAAGTCCCATTCTGTCAAGGACGGATGTACCTACAAGTATTTTGTCTCTTGTAGCCCCAAGACTTTAACGGGATAAAGGAGCTGTAGAAGCCCTAAAGTGGCTAGACGAGATGGAGACGATAGTAGATATCAGCAATTGTGCTGATAAGGATGTGGTCAAGTACGTATCACAATCCTTCAAGGGCGATGCCCTAATATGGTGGAAAGCCATGATTCAATCAACGGGTAAGGTACACCTGTACAACTTGGGATGGTCCAAGTTTGTTGAATTGATAAAGGAAACTTACTGCCCACCTCACGAGGTGGAGAAGTTAGAGACAAATTTCTTGTCTCTTTCCATGAAAAACCTAGACTGTCGGAAGTATGTTTCTGATTTCAATTCCCTATCTAGGTTAGTTTCCTATTTGATTACCCCAGAGCCCAAACGCATTGCGCGTTTTATAAATGGGTTGTCACCCGAAATAAAGGCCATGGTAAAGGCTGCACAGCCTAATACCTGTAGGTCCGCGTAGACCTATCTCTTTCCCTCACCCTAGATCGGTAAGACAAAAGACAGTTAGGACTGAAACTGACGGAAAGAGGAAACGGGAGGATAATAACTCCAAAGATTTAAAAAGAAAGGAAATTTCGGGCTCAAGAAGAACCAGCACGCGTCTAATGACAAACCTCTAGTGTAAGAAGTGTGAATATAGGCATTAGGGACAGTGTAGTATAAATCCACAAACCAAACCCTATGGTATCTGTAAGAGAAAAGGGCATAAGACCTTAGATTGCAAGGATCTTAAGGATGCAGTTTGCTATAACTGCAATGAAAAAGGGCATATAACATAAAATTGCCCTAAGAAACCTAAAAGTAATGACGCAAAGCCTGGAGAGGCCAAGAAGTGGAATGTCCGTGCCTTTCAAATGAATGTCAGGGAGGCCGTTAATGACAACGACGTCATAACATGTACATTCCTCATTAACAATATTTACGCTAGAGTTCTTTTCGATTCGGGTGCGGATAAATCATTTGTTGACCATAAGTTTAGTAAACTATTAAACTTACCCATAAGAACTCTAGATAAAACTTATGAGATAGAACTCGCTGACGGAACAATAGAAACAACATCTTCCATTCTTGATGGATGCTCTATATCCATTAAGAATCATTCCATCCCTATCTCTCTTCTGCCAATGAAATTGGCGGGGTTCGATGTTGTCTTAGGCATGGATTGGTTATTTCATAACCAAGCCCGCATTGCTTGCGATAAAAAGCTCATCGCCAAAATTGGGGCCATAATAAATTAAGACCCCATCTGGTGAAACGATCACCATCCCCGGAGACTCACACTATGGATTGTCGGACAATGTGTCATTATTTAAGGCATCCAAGTGTTTGAGAAAAGGTTGTGTCATCTTCATGGCACAAGTCACCATAAATGAGCCTAAGCCAAACATGGAGGACCTACCAGTCATCTCAGAATATCCCGATGTATTTCAAGAAGAATTACTGTAACATTTGTCGAAAAACGGGTTTTCAAAACCCGCTTCGTTTATTAATCGAATAGTCAGTTTCAAATTTTCGTTGCTTATTTAATGCTCATTTTAATTTTAAACAATACATAATTAATAAACATTTTAGAATATGGAAACTAAAATTGTTAAAAAGTAAAAATAAAGTAAATAAAAAAGAAAATAGGCTGCCGGGTTTCGAACCCGGGTCAGCCGGAAGACACAACCAACACACAACTTAACCACTCCGCCACTTGGTTCTTTTGTGTAATCAAGGAAACAAATAAAACTTAACTTCTACCCGTGAACTCATCTGTTTGCGCCAAAACTGAAACCGCTCATCGGCTTTCAACTATCCAGACTGTTGAGTGATCGCTAATTACTGATTATAACCGATAAATCAATTGCTGCCCAAGTTCTTAATCAATTCGGTCATCAATTGTCTTGATTCATATGATCTTGGGAGTTGAAAACCGAAATCATATTCCTCCTGTTTTACACTGATAATATCATCGTCTCATAACTTGGAAACACTCGCGAAACCTTTAATTTCATTTGCGCTCTAATTTCTGCTCGTCGGAAACGTTATCTGCTATCGCCGGACTTTCGCCGGAAAACCGTGACTTACACAAAATCGGTAAATTCTCGACTCTTTCGTTTTCAATCTATTGTTAGACTTATACTAACTCAAATCCTTTAACCAGAATCGGTCACAGACGACGTTACCGGATATTCAGCACTCGCCGGAAAATCCCTGGACATTTCCGAAAACACGCTGTGAATCGGTACAAACATCTAAACCCTCTGATAATCATTGTTTAGTAACTTAATTTCGCAACTAATTGATCAAAACTGATAATTGATCCGATCAGACGGAATTCACAAAACAGAGCCGACGACCTTTGACCGGAGTTCTGAGAAAAACATCTTTCCGGTACATTCATTTCCAAAACCTTCTTTATCCATTACATTTTAATCATTTATATGTTCGTTAATCGAATTAAACAAGAACTGTCGAACATCGGTTGTCTGTGTCTTTGAACGTAGAAGATGAAGTCGAACCTTATGTATAAGTTTAATTAAAACAAGATATTAAACCAGGTTAGACACACAGTCCAGCGGTGGACTGTGTGCAAACACATAGCGCACGTCACGAGTTCGAATCTTACAAACGCACCGGCTTTCCGAATTAAAACCAATTTTTTTACTGAACCAGAGTAGGCCCAGGATGTTTTTAAGATTAATATAAACTGTAAGTTTAACAGATAAGTCACACAGCCCAACTGGTTGGGCTGTGCGCTTACAAACCGAAGGACTCGAGTTCGATCCGGCTCCCTGCAAACCGGTTAAACCATTTAAATTCTTTTAATATAAACCGAATAAATTAAACATTTAATTAGTATATATATATAATTAAAACATAGAATATTTCGGGTTAGACACGTAGCTCAGTTGGTAGAGCTGCGTGCATGCGTACGGGAGGTCACAAGTTCGAACCTCACTCAGTGCACTTACACCACAGTCCGACCGGTCAACGGTCCGGTCAACGGTCAACCCAAAAAGTCAACATTTTTTTATATTTTTATTTATTTATTTAATTTAAAAATCAATTAAAAATACTTAAAAATAATATTTTTAAAGTTAGAAAATGACCTTAAACTCACAAAAATAAATCTAAAAACCCTATTAAAATTGTTAATAAAATCCACTTAGTTACCGTACCTTTTCGTTATTATTTAGGTTAGTTATTCCTCGTCGATCAACCCTCTAAACTCGTGCGCATTCAACATCATCAAACGAACGCACCCAATGTGAGTGAATCTCTACAAATTCCCCGTTTTAATGACATTTTGGGGTGTATCATGTGTCATTTATTATTTATTACATTTAAACACTTGTGCATCCATCATATCCATGATCAAATGTGTATCCAATATGTATCAATTATTTGTGTGGTTAATGTTTAGATTAAATTTTATCATTTTCAGTACATACATCATCATGGGCTCGTCTGTTCCCCATTACCTATGAGCGGAACCGTTACCCATTACCTATGAGCGGAATGTGGCGTTGCCAACATACGATCGGCTCCGTTTGATTGAGCCTTGATCGCACATACATCATCATAGGCCGTCCGTTCCCCATTACCTATGAGCGGAACGTGATGTTGCCAACATATACATTATCATTCATGTCATATACTCATGCAAGGTGGTTTGATATTGTATGTTTATTTACGTTTGCTCACATATGATTATTGCACAATTTTTCCATAGTAAATACAACAAGAAATCAATAATAAATGTTTTCTAACAAGGTTCACTCGCCAACTTTTGTTGACCCAAAAACCCCCATTTTTACACATGATACAGGTGATCCAGTTGCGGCAAGAAACATATAAGACGACCTAGAAGAATAAATCAGTTTAGGCTTTGGATTGTTTATTTAGTTACTTTTTCCTTGTATTTGTATGGACTTGTTTGAAATATTGAAGTTGTAATTTGAATTTAATAAATATGAAACATTTTAGTAAACATCATGAGCTTGGTGATAACCCAATTATGCCCCGACTCTTATTCCGCTGTGGGTCGGGGTGTGACAATTACCAGGCCTACCTCCAGACAGACAAGTGGAGTTCAAGATTGATATCCTCCCAGAGTTAGCACCTGTAGCTAGAGCTCCATATAGACTAGCACCAACGGAGATGAAGGAATTGAGACACAACTAGACAAACTCTTGGAGAAAGGCTTTATAGAGCCTAGTTCCTCACCTTGGGGAGCTCCTATCCTTTTCGTTAAAAAGAAAGACGGTTCAATTCGAATGTGCATCGACTACCGAGATCTAAACAAGCTAACAATTAAGAATAGATATCTTCTGCCCAGGATCGATGATTTATTCGACCAACTTCAAGGGGCTAGTTAATTTTCTAAGATAGATTTGAGATCAGGATATCATCAACTGAAGGTTAGAAGTGAAGTTGTTCCTAAGACAGCCTTTAGGACCCGCTATGGTCATTTTGAATTTTTGGTGATGCCTTTTTGGCTCATAAATGCACCTGCAACATTCATGGACCTCATGAATAGAGTCTGCAAGCCGTATTTAGATAAGTTTGTCATTGTCTTTATAGACGACATACTTATCTACTCTCATAGTCAAGCTGATCACGAGAAACATCTTCGGTGTACTTAGAACTCCTAAGGCAAGAGAAGCTTTATGCTAAATTCTCTAAATGTGAGTTTTGGCTTAGAGAAGTCCAATTTCTCGGACATATGGTAAGTGAGCGTGGTATCCAAGTGGATCCCGCAAAAAATGAGGCCATATAAATTGGGAAGTGCCCAAGACCCCAACAAAAATTCGTAGTTTCTTAGGATTGGCTGGTTACTATAGAAGGTTCATTGAGAACTTTTCAAGAATAGCCACTCATTAACTTCCATGACCCATAAGAATGTTAAGTACAATTGGGTCCAAAGCAACAAGAATCTTTTGAGGTTCTTAAACACAAGTTGAGCAATGCTCGTGTATTATCTCTACCTGAGGGTATTGAGGGATTTGTAGTCTACTGTGATGCATCGCACACTGGCATGGGCTGTGTGCTAATGCAAAAAGGCAAAGTATGCATCACGACAGTTAAAGGTGCACGAAAAGAATTACACCACCCATGATTTAGAACTGGGTGCCGTTGTATTTGCACTAAAACTGTGGAGACACTACTTGTATGGTACAAAGTGTGTTATATACACAGACTATAAAAGTCTCCAGCATCTGTTCAATCAGAAAGAATTGAACATGTGACAACGCCGATGGATGGAAACACTTAATGATTATGATTGCGAAATTCGCTACCATCCTGGCAAGGCAAATCTAGTTGCTGACGCCTTAAGTCGCAAGGAAAGGGTTAAACCTATTAGGATTAACGCCAAGAGCATTGAGCTCAGAAATAGCTTGAATGAGAAGCTATTAGATGCGCAAAAGCAAGCCCTATTAGAAGCTAATGCTCCTAATGAGGGATTAGGCGGAACTGTTGATCAGTTAAAGCCTCGAAAGGACGGAATCCTAAGATTTGATGATAGAATTTGGGTTCCAATCTTTGGAGGACTTAGAGATCTAACACTCCTAGAAGCGCATAGTTCAAGATACTCTGTTCATCCAGGTGGTGACAAAATGTATCAAGACTTGAAGAAGAATTATTGGTGGATGGGTTTGAAGAAATCCATAGCCACTTATGTAGCTAAGTGTCTGACGTGTTCGCAAGTTAAAGCCGAACATCAAAAGCCGTCAGGACATCTACAACAGCTTGAAATTCCCACTTGGAAATGGGAAATGGTAATTATGGACTTGATTACCAAGTTACCTTAGACCAAAAGTGGAAATGACACTATTTGGGTCATAGTGGATAGGCTGACCAAGTCAGCACATTTCTTGCCAATAAAGGAAACATACAATTCAGATAAATTGGCTAAGTTGTATGTGGACAAGATTGTGTCCCTACACAGTGTGCCAGTATCTATTGTATCTGACAGAGATATTAGATACACATCTCACTTTTGGAAAAGTTTCCAACAATCTTTGGGCACACGATTAAATTTTAGTACGGCTTACCATCCGCAGACTGATGGTCAAAGTAAGCGTACTATCCAAACACTGGAAGACATGCTTAGGGCATGTGTGATTGATTTAGGTGGAAGTTCGGATGACCGCTTACCCCTAATAGAATTCTCCTACAATAACAGTTATCATACAAGCATCAAAGCTGCTCATTTTGAGGCCTTGTATGGGAGAAAATGTAGAACGCCCTTGCGTTGGGAAGAAGTTGGGGAAGCCCAACTATCAGGACTAGAGATTGTCCTGGAGACCACGGAAAAGATTGTGCAAATCTGTGATCGTCTCAAAGCTGCCAGGGACAGGCAGAAGAGCTATGCTGACAAAAGGCGTAAACCACTTAAGTTCCAAGAAGGGGACAAAGTCATGCTGAAAGTATCACCCTGGAAAGGTGTGATGCGTTTTGGAAAGAAAGACAAATTAAGCCCAAGATATTTGGACCATTCGAAATAATTGAATGTGTCGGCACTATAGCTTATAAGCAGATTGCCAGAAGAGCTTAGTGGAATCCATGATGTATTCCACATATCTAACCTTAAGAAATGTCTAGCCGATGAGTCGCTAGCCATGTCACATAAAGATGTGCAAATAGATGAGAACCTTAGGTTCGTTGAGAAACCGATTTCGATCGAGGATCGACAGGTTAAGAAGCTCCGAAGAAAAATGATACCTATAGTAAAGGTTAAGTGGGACGCTTTTAGAGGTCATGAGTATGACATGGGAGGTTGAGTCCACTATGCAACAAAAGTACTCCCATCTTTTTGAATAAAATCTCGAGGTCAAGATATCTTTTAAGGGGTGAGGATGTAACACCCTGTAAAATCGTGTCCAATAGTATAGTGACACGTGTTGTATTTTTAAATATAGTTTATTAAAGACCAATAAGGACTAAAGGCGTCAACATGCCCAAATCTGAGCCTCTGAGTGATGGTCCGATGTCAACATGTATAAATAACAGTCTCTAAGTGACTGATATGTCAACATGCTTAAATCATTAGCCTTTGAGTGACTGATATGTCAACATGCTTGAAATTTGGCCTCTGGGTGACTGATATGTCAACATACCCAGCCTCTGAGTGACATCGGAATCAACATGCTTATAATAAACCTCTGAGTGATCATTTGTGAAGTCCTAACTCTCATTCGTGCCATTTGTTGGACGAGAGGGTTCAATTTTGTAAATATGTGAAAGTTGGATGATGGAGGGATTAAAAGTGTCAACATGTTAATTTATACCTCTGAGTGACCTTTTAACGAACCGAGAGCTCAACAATGTTTGGGCATAATCCCGGGTATGCCAAGTGTTGGCTACGGAGGGCTAAAAGTGCCAAAAAGGTGTTTAAAAAGGTTTTTAAAAGCTTCAATAAGTTACGTGCTAAAAGTGTCAAAGTTTGAAAGTGGCCGTGGGGCGGTCGCGGGCCGCGAGAGACCAGGCCTGGGTCTCTCGCGGGGCGCGAGAACAGGTCTGATGCAGAAAGTTTTGGCTTGGCCTCCAAACAAAGCTCCAAAACCATTAATTCGAAACCATGGACTTGTAAACTGCTATGCCACGTTTTGGGACACTTGTAAGCTTCCTCTTACACCCCTAAACACCTGGCTTCACCTCCTTTGAGCTCTCCAACTATAAATAGGTGATCAAGTTCACCATTTGAACTTGCACCTTTCTAAATCACAATTCTTCTCCCTCCTCTGGAAGTTCCTAGCTGAAAGGAGCATCCAACTTAGTTCTCTTGCATTCTAGGAACCTCTTGTAAGTGTTCCTTGCTCTTGCATTTTCGTTTATAGGCTTTATAGACAAAAGTCAAGCGTTTTTCGAAAAACGCTTTGACTTTCGATTAAGACCATTATGGTCCGGCCATTGTTCGAATGAACATGGCTAAGTGATCGCAATAAGGTAGGTGTTAGTCCTTATAAGGGCACCTCCTGAAGATCACGTTTGCTAGACCAATGACGGGTCAAAGTTATGGTATTAAAAAGTCAAACAGGCCGTTTTTCAAAAAATCATAAATTGATCTTATATATGTTATGAAACCTGTTTTGACACTTAAAAAAGTTGGTAATAATTATTATAGCATGTGAGAACATGTTCGGCTCGTCAATTTCAGTACTAGGGTCGGTTCGCAACCGAAATTCGCGAAGTTTGACTTCTGCTTTGACTTTCGATTCTGACCCGATTTAGATTAGTTACCTACTGATCTAAAGTTATATTATGATCTTAATATAATGTAGTATAACCCTCTGAGGTTATATTACATGATCATAATCAGAATCTAAGTTTATGCGCAAGTTTCATAATTATGTCATCTTTACCAAAATGTCATTTTTGCATAAAACAAGGTTTTAAATGGTAATAAACTTGAAAATGAGTTTCTAATGATGTAATATTATAAGTAGGATTATTTGGGATGTTAAACTAAGTTATAAACTGAGTTTTCAAGCAAGTCCTTAAACTATGCCGATAAATGATGGTTTTAGCCCTTGTGGCTCATAAAATGGTTTTAATCGAATCTTTTCAAGGAAAATCATTTACCTAATGATATATTATATTAAATAACATATTTTAAACATTTTAATCTGACCCTAATGTCAGTTTTCATTAAACATCGCACAAAACGTCATTTTACGACATAAGCGCCGTTTCGGCGCATAGTATGTTTTTAAACCATATTATTGACCAAAACTTGTTACCTACTGATTTTAAAACTTATTTTAAATATATTTACAGTATATTTTATACACTCAGAATCCCAAATAATTTATAAACTACGTGTAATATAACCAAAATGCCCCTTCGGTGCATAGTTTGGTCATAAAAGGTAAATTACACATATAGTTGATATCCTACTGATATTATATCATAAACAAAATACTTTCCCAGAATACTCATGATTATAAACTTAAAATATGTTCGAGTTCTTTTTATATGGTATGAAATTACCAAAATGCCATTATGAGGCATAGTTTCGTTTTAAACTATAACTGGCATACAAGTTGATATCCTACTGATACCTTAACTTATTTAAAATATAGTGGCATATAGAACTTGTCCATGACTTATCCGGTTACCCGATATCGCTAATATGCGCTCGGTTAAGTATATGTAACTATTTTACGAAAATTAACCAAAACGGGTTTAACCTTGTCATTTAAGTCTCAAAATCCAAAATGTGTATAGTTTATTCATATTATACAAGTCAAGGTACTTGTTGGGATTAAACTACATTCTATCCAATCATCGTTTAATCTAGCGCCATACGTTTTGATCAAGTACGCTAGTCGGTCTAAGTCAATCACTTAAATAAGACCGTTAGTATTTAATTGGTTAGTTTATGCCATAATCCAGACTAGAGACTTGCCGGTAAATGCTATCTGCACTTAGTCCTTTTGTGTACGGTTGGTTATTAAAATTAAAAGAAGACTAGCTCAGGTAAATACACTTGAGTTGTTTCCCCTATACGGGCTTGGGTTACGGTAAATTATTACCGCTTGGTCGGAAATGGGATCAATCGAACGCCGGTTCGGAGATAGTAAATCCACATATTCTGTTTTAATCAGTTTTGTTTGGTAACTTAAACATTGGGGGTTAACTACCATGTTCTGGATATCCTCGGCTCATTACAATAGAAATGGCCACGACCTTAGCGCGGGTGTAGGCATACACCCGATAGACACTCAATTATGCATTCCCACAAGGTTGGGAGGAATTGACTCCTTCATGAGTCAAAAGTGGTGTGTACGTTAATTTTATCTCGGTCTCCGTACCGGGCCCCGTATGCAGGGACAAACATGTAAATCTGTTAACAAGGTTGGACGGTCAATTAACCCAAGTTATAAAAAGATTTTGTGTTGATACGCACTTAAAACATTTTTGAAATATTTTCAAAATGAGTCAGTTGGGTGTATTTACCAGCGAAAGCTGACGTATTTTCAAAAGACTAAACTGCAGGTACAATACGAAAATAGTGATAGAGGATCTTGCAAATCCTAAATCTACCAAAGTCTGTTTTATATTCTTTCCATGTATAATTTGTGATCCGCCTGTGGATCTTCTATTACAAGCTTGTATATTATTTTTTATTTTCGAATATTCGGTTTGTAATAGTAATTTTACTCCAAGACTTCCGCTGTGCCGTGTTTAATTGACTATGTGATTATCAACTGACGTCACGATACTCCCCAGCCGGGCCCACCGGTGTATTGATGTGGGTTGAAAATCCAGGGTGTTACATATTACTAATGAATCTAAGCGGGGGACAAGGTACTCCGTGATGGACATTGATAGGTTCAAGTGAAACACTGTCGCAAGTGGGTTGACCCCAGCCAAGTGATGATTTCCACGGGTTCACCATCTAGGACGAGATGAGGAGACTATAACTGTTTGTCAAAATCCCAATCGGGTTTTACTAAAGTGGTCCTTCTGGCAGCGAGTTTTCTTTGAGACTTGTGATGGTGGACTTGAGCTACCCAACAATGTCTATAGCGCAGACGTATATGCTCGCAATTTTCCAATGGGCTACCCTTAATAACCGAACTTTTATTTCACTGACCTTTCAAAAAAAATCTTTAATGGATATCCAATGTAGAAGCTAGACATCGATTTACATATTCTCCATCGATTAATTATTTACATTTTTAACCACTGTCATTAACTATTACTATAATTAATTATTTACATTTTTTAATCACAAATCATTTACTATTACTATTAACCAAAAATGACGAACCGGAATCTTACTCGTAAGCTTTCGATCTAAATAAAACGTGTATCGGAAACAAATTATAGAGGAAGATTTGAGGTCAACTCAAAAGACTTAGACATAGTCAAACCAACATTAGGGAATCTCTGTACCATACCTTTTACACTAGAACTATTATATTAATCTAACGAACTTATTACTTATTTGGTAAATATTATTTCAACTATCATCACATATCGTAGAAGTCGTCATTCTGTATCACTTAATTGCATAACTTCAAAAACCTGCCATGTTAAAATTTAATGTAGCATATTATTAGATGTAAGCATGACACACTAGATCATATGGCCAATAATGTTAGCATGTTTGTCATTTTTATTTTGCTTTTAATGATTAGTTATATGCTCTTCTTACGGACAAGTGCAAAAGTAAATTTTGTAATCATTGAATTTTAATGATAAATCGATATAAGATTGCACATAACTCAAGAGTTAAAATCACATAATACAAGTCAAAATACATATTAATTTACTACTATTCTTTTAAATAATATACTAAAGTTTATACAAGTCACATGGGGGATGGATTTGTTAGCCAAATTATCACATAAAATTCAAGAGTAAATTACTCAAGTGGTCCATATGACATGTTCACATTGCTAGCCCACCCCCCCCCCCCCCCCCCCCCCAAACTAGACATATGGTCCACACTATTCGATTACAAGTTAAATACATAACAATTTCATGTCACATGAACTCTTTAAATAAAGAAAACTAAAACAGAAAATATATGCACACACCCTTCCCATGTTTATTCTTCTTCATCACACATCCTCACTCCATATCGACTCTAGATGAGAGAGAAAACCGAGTTCCATAGCTATCGTGTGGGACATGGATGTGAGTGATTGAGCCTGAGTGTAATCTTGGTTCTTTTTTAGAATATTGGACGAATTCTTCATTTAACAATTTTTTTCCATCATTCGACAAGTACCAAAAATATTATGAGTGAGTATTATAAGTTTAACTTCTGGAAACCTATTTTTTTAACACTAGTTTTACCCCTGTGTATCACTTAGTATTGCGTTTGTAAAAATCAAAATCCACATCATATTTTTTTTATTTATTGTAACGCCCCAAAATTTTTATGTATGTGTACATGTTAAAAATAAGAAATTGTGTAGAAATAATTATTGTTAGAATTATAATTAAAAATTATGAACCTAGTTAGGATATAAGTAAGGTTTAACTAAAAAGAAAGGAATTGGCGATAAAATATAAACACTAAACCTAAGGGGCTAAAACTGATACAAATGGAAGATGGAATGATAAAAGTTGAAACAAAACACAAAGATGTGTGTGTGTCGCCTAGAAGCCAGAGAAGGAAGGGGAAACCCCTTGTCATCATATAATCAGCCAATTGAAGCATTGATCTTGATTAAAACCCATGCATGTCCTTGAATTCTTAATCATCTAAGCACACTAAAGCACAAGGTAAGTAGAATATTATGTTTTGATGGATTTGTATGAAATGGGTTTCAAGAAATTCATGAACCTATGTGAAATTAGTATGATTATAGGTTAGGAGCACCACGTAGAACATGATTTATGCTTGAATTTAGCTGAATTGGTAATTAAAAGTGAAAACCCACTTGAAGTAGGAGTATTGTGAAGTGTAATGTTGAAGTATGTGTAAATTAGTATAATGATTATGTAGGAAGATGTTCATGATCAGAATCTGTTAGATAGAACTGATTTAGAATGAAGATTGTATGAAAATTGATTTAGTTTGTGATCTTGACATGAATTAATAAGGTTAGGCATAAGATACTTGTACACCATGCGTCGTTAATAGTACGCACGCCAAATATTTGTCAAAATGCTTGAGTGAAAAGTTTAAAAGATAAAAATGGTCTCTTGTGAATGTTATGTTAAATGATAGTTGATCACTTGATTATAATAAGAAAGGAATGGGAATGAAAACATAAAACTAAAGTATGTCGGTTATGAATTGTGGGAATAAAAGAAGAAGAATCAAGCCATTACGGAACGCAAGCGAAAAACGATAAAAGTAAGTTCTTATATTTACAAATACTAGTAGATATAGTGTTTATGTTAAGTTTATAAATTTGTATTGTGTTAAATAAAAATACATGGAAGTTCGATTTGTACATACGGGTTGAATAAGTAAAAAAGACTTATGTATGAATTGGAAGTTGGTGTCGAACCGGTTATAAAAGATTGAAGGGTTTCGACATCAAAATCCTTTAGAAAACATAACTAAATGAATGTCAATGATATGGGTTATTATCACGTTCAATGAAAGGTTGGAATTTTATGTTAGTTAATGTTGAAATAACTAATTTGTGTGATATGGTTGTAGGTAAATCATCGTGTTAAGTTGGCGCCAAGGCTGGAACGAACACACCATCTCATATGCTTCCGCTATGACATTCGACTAAACGGGTCAAAAGCCTTTTGTAGAAACTTTCAAGTTTCATATAGTTATGTAAATGTTTAACTTTAGAATTTCCAAACTTTTGTTGTATAAAAGTATGACGGTATTTTCGAATTAGGATGTAAACTTTATTATGTCGTTAAAATGGTTTGTTTTCTTTCGAAGTTTTGTGGTCAACTTTACAAGTTTTATCTTTTGATCCGTTTCATTGTCAAGCTTAAACTCTTATGTTATGAATAAGGATTTTAGACGTCTCATTATACAACTGGTTTTCGGTATAAACCATAACTAAAGTCGTTCACTAAAGTTCTTTACAATCGCGAAATGAAACCGATAACCGGTTTAAACAATTTAGTTGTTCAAACCAAACTATGAACATCCCAGTTTAATATAGACCCACTAAAAAGAGTAAATGTCAATTTACATCCTGAGGTTTACACCAAAACGCGGGAACAACCCCCATTTAAAAAATGCAACAATCAAGTTCCTATGGTTGCCGACTGCGTTCAATAATGTCCCTCCTTATATTTTCCTGGTTTAAATATTGTGAAAAGACTATATTACCCTTAAAACTTTTATGACCATTTCGATCCCTGCTATAAAATTTCTTAAGTTCCCTCCATATTAAAAAGGTTTGCAAATCTTATTACCAATCACTCCAAACAAGTAATTGATCAGCAACCACAACAACAACAGATCAACCACTTCAATATCTATTCATAATGAACTGACCGGAGCAACAACATGAACAACAAATGTGTGCAAGAACAACATCAACAACATGAACTATCTGAACTAACTACAGCAACAACATGAACAATCTGAACTGACCCTAAGTGAACGAACTGCAGCAACAACATGAAAAATCTGAACTGAAAGCACATGTGAACCTATAGTATGAACTGAATGCAACAATCTGAACTTACAATCTGAATGCAACAGTCTGATTACAGCAAGCTTATGATACCTGTTTAACTTAAAATCTGAATTGAATGCAAGTGAATGCAACAAGCAGACTGCAACAAGGTTATGATGCCTGTTCAAACAAGCAGACTGCAACAATCTGAACTGAATGCAACTGCAACAATCTGAACTGAATGCAACTAAAACTTATGCACAACCTATACTCCGTTCAAACAACACCTCAAAATGAACCTGAAGCTAATGGACATCTTCTAATCTGTTCAAACAACAACTGAAACTGAACCTAATGCTAATCTGTTCAAATACCAACAACTTAAACATAACCTAATGCACAAAAACTAAGACAAATATCCATTATAACACAATGATCATAACAATTTAAGTTTAAGTTAATAGTTATACAAAGGAAGGGTAAACCCTGATCATAAACATCAAAAACCCAAAAATGATCAGGATCAGTCCAAAATTAACCCTTATAGTTATCCTAATAGTTACATATATAATATGTACAGCCAACCAACCACCATCGGAGTCATGGTGGGCGGCTAAAACAGAGCTCAATCCTAAACCCTCTTCCACCTCAAAAGGACCTGTATTCGAATTCCGACTGGAATTCGAAGAAAACCAACCCACATTTCAGATTATAGGACGGGCACTCATATCGAAATCATAGATTAAATTCAAAATTAACACAAATGTCGTACCAATCATGTGGAGGGTAAACAAGATCACCGAGCATTGCTTCATCGTTGTAGAATCGCGTCTATTCTTGGACGAAGTTTTTCTCCGGTGAGGTAACAAGTGTGGAAGATGTAATGCTTCGCTTTTTGTAACTTTCCGTTTTTAGTAAGTTTGCTTAGTGATCCTATTTTCGGAAAGTCTAAACCTTGTAATCGAATCACATTCGAATCATTGTAAATCCAAAGCTTTGGTTGTAATCGAATTGATCAATTATACGAAATCCGCAATCTTTATATGCATTTATACATATGTTCGTTACATGATTTATAGATTCAAATTAACTCGTGATTTCCTATCGTACATTCGTAAATCTTAAGCAATTCAAATCAAGCAAGGCGATTAGTGATTTAAACACGAAATATGTAGGATTTTGGCATCATAAATCTTGTCACATTTATGCTAAACACTTACTACCGAGCAAGCCTTATTTTTAAGGCTTTTGTAATTACACTTGCTTGTAATCTATCAAACAAACCATACTTGCTTTATATACAAAATATAACATTTAATCATCAAGAAACTTATTATGTATTTAATAAATAACAAAAAAAAAAGAAAAAGAATGCAGCTTGCGGCCGCAAGCTGCTAGGAGTGTTTAAGTTTGTTTTTTTCAAGTTTAACAACTACCTAACCTTCTTAAATACCAACCAACCTGAACTTTAATCCCTCCTCTATATAAACAAGCTTTCCCCCATCTATTTCTCACTTTTACAAGCCTCCAAACACTTCAAAAATCCCCTCAAACTTCCAGAATTCTCTGATGTCCTACTTCAGTTTGCAAGTGAGTTCTAACTCACTTCCTTGGCTAATCAAGCCTTGTTTCTTCTTCTAAAACACTTGGATAACCTTTAGGAAGGTTTTCACAAGTTTTCTTCGGCAAACTAAGGTGAAACCTCACCATTTTGAGGTCCAAAAATGTCTTAAACTTTCTGCTTGTTTTCATCTTTTCATAACTTCAAAAACTTCATGTTTTCTTTCTCTACAATGTTTGATAAGCCTTTAGGGATGTTACCATAGGTTTTCCATGGAAAACCAAGGTGAAACAATACCATTTTATGGCCAAACATTCTGTTTTGGAAGACAAACTTGTAAACTTTTCTTACACATGTTTTCTCTTAACAACTTTATGCTACTTGTGCCTCTAATCAAGCCCATGATTAGTGAGCTAGCTAGAGTTATTTCATACAAATTAAGAGGTATAAAATACCTCTAAACTTGTTGTTTTGCTAAGGGTTTTAACCCACAAGTGTTGGAACCATCCAAGCTTACAAAGCTTGTGTTTTTGTAAAGGTGTGTTACATGTAGGCCTTGGCTATCCTACTTTCAATCCACCACCTCACTTGATGATTTTTAGTGAAGTATTTTCTTTTTATTTCATTCATGACCATCCGAATTGTCCTTGTGACAATTTTTGTGTTGGTGAATCTTACGAAAGAGGTTAAAGGACGGTTATCCTCCTACCTCCATGCATGATTCTTTGACTTCCATGAAATCTATGATTTATATGATAAACTTGATAATATAACATGTAACATATATACGTAAATGATAAATATAACCGAACCTTTGACAATGACCATATGGTTACTTGTCCTAACATTAGGTTATTTTATCTAAGACTTAAACTAACGTTACGATTCTATTGGGCATGACCCATAAAACCACAAACACCCTAGGGGGCTTATAGTGTCAAAAACGAACGTTAACGTCTAGATAAATACTTTCAACAATACATACTTTTGCATGCTTTAAACTCCTAAACTAACAAACTCCATTGTCATTCAAATACTCACACACCTACGTTTCTTTGTGTAGGATAACTCGGTGTTCGTTCCCTAATCAACCAAACACTTTCACGGATTTAACTTTGCAAAACCGTGAGTACACTCGAACACCCTTTTTACGCTTTACACTTTTGGGTGCAACATGTTAGTCTATAAAAAATACACGCAATCACACTTATAATTTTATACAATCACACAAACAATCCATCATACATGCTATAGTTATGTGATACACGATTTGTATACTTGGAACATTCTTATGTGATACTATTTGTCATTAACTACGTACGAGCCTCCCCCTTAACATGTATAGCGCTATAGGAGTAACACACCGCCTGTATTCTTGTGGTCATGTTAAGTTTAATCTATTTTGCGTGACACTTGAGGATTGACTTGTAGTTCGCATGCCATGTTTACATTAATCTCGTATGCTAGCTTAACATGTGTATTTGTTTAAACGGATTTTTATTATTTATGCTATGATTTAAACTTGTGTACTCGCCAATACCTTTGTATTAAACTATATTTTTAACATGTTGCGGTTGAGGATGTTGAAAAGACGAAAACATAGTAGGAACGACATAGAAACACACCTATAATGCTAGTTACTTGTTATGTTTTGTTGAACTTGTCATCTTCTGAATTTATGTTGTATTTGAATTTGTGATGTACTTGACTTTTGGATAAATGAAATATGGATGGTTTAATTTAATATTGTCATAATTAGTGTTATGATGTCTCGAGCAATCTCGTTCGTCTCACTCTAATTTTTCGCCATCGGTTGGGGTGTGACAGAAGAAGCTTGGGGATTAATATGGAAGGTCGGTCTGACTTTTGGGTGAATTTACCATTTTGCCCTTTAAGTTAATAATTAAATAAAAGGATAATAATTGGAAAACATAAGAAGGGACGTTATTGAACACAATCGACAACCACAGAGACTTGATTGTTGCGTTTTTTTCAAATGGGGGTTGTTTCCGCGTTCTGGTGTAAACCTTAAGGATGTAACATTTACTTGAAAAAAGTTGACATAAATCTATTAATATGAACCGCCAGATGATAGAAGTATTGAACGGCTGACATGTCACCCATATATACTTGATAAAACCTAATTCATCAACGTTTTCCCAATTTCCCCTGGTTCCATTCATTCAGTCTGACGATCTAAGCAATTTTCACCAACGACAGCTTTGGTAACCCTTATCTTATTATCTATGATTTCTAACAGTTTAATCTATTTTAAGCCACCATATACTCCTACTATATGTAACGGCTTTGATTTTCCCCATATTGTCTTGAAAATGGTACCTGTGATCAATTGTTAATGTGGTTTCAGTGGTTCGTATGTGATTTAGACAAAAAAAATGGTTGATTTTAGGCAAAGAATGGATTGGGATCATTTGGAGCTGAAATTATAGATTAGGGTTTACCAAGTTTGTTTCTTTATTTTTTTTTCTGTCACATTATTTGTCTTTCTTTGGATCATTTGGAAATGCATCTTTACTTTCTGATTAGGGTTTATCAATATGATTGATAGAAGGGTTTTTTGTTGTTGTTGTGTGTGTCACTTTTTAGGGATTATTTGGAAATGCATCTTTACTTTCTGATTAGGGTTTATCAATTTGATTGATAGAAGGGTTTTTGTTTGTTGTTGTTGTGTGTGTCACTTTTTTAAGGATTATTTGGAAATGCATCTTTACTTTCTGATTAGGTTTATCAATATGATTAGTAGAAGGATTTTTTTTCGTTGTTTTTGTGTGTGTCATTTTTTAGGGATTATTTGGAAATGCATCTTTACTTTCTGATTAGGGTTTATCAATTTGATCGATAGAATGGTTTTGTTGTTGTTGTTGTTGTTGTTGTGTGTTTCACTTTTTTTAGGGATTATTTGGAAATGCATCTTTACTTTCTTATTAGGGTTTATCAATTTGATAGATAGAAGGTTTTTTTGTGTGTGTATCACTTTTTAGGGGTTATTTGGAAATGCATCTTTACTTTCTGATTAGGGTTTAGCAATTTGATTGATAGAAGTTTTTTTTTGTTTTGTATGTGTGTGTCACGTTTTTTGGGATTATATGGAAATGCATCTTTACTTTCTGATTCAACTAATCTTTGTGTTGGGTTCAAATGTTCAATGATGTGTTTTTAAGTTGCCATTAGATGGGATAGACGTTTAGAATTTGTATATGTTTAGTGGATTTTGAGAATGCAAATAGGGATCTAGTCATGTGTGGTGCGTCGTGCATTTATGAGCTTGCATAATCTTTATATCATCTATAAACTAATTTAAGATTGTAAAATATCAACTTTTCGACGGGTTCATTGTACATGTGTATGTATTCATAATGGGTGTGAATAGTCTTATAGGCCGTTAAAGCTGATTGAATTGTCTAAATCGAAGCAAATTGGCAGGTTTATTTGGTTTGACCGTTTTGGAACTTGGAACTTGATGTATAAATGTTATCGTTTTGGAGTTGAAGTTTACAGATTAGGGTTTATAAGGTTTTTTAACTTTTGTGTCACCTTACTTGAGTATCTTTGGATCATTTGGAAATGCATTTTTACTTTTTGATTCAACTAATCTTTGTGTGAGGTTTAGTGATGTGTTTTCAAATTGTACTTGCATATGTTTAGTGGATTTTAGGAATGCAAAGATGGATGTATTTATCTGTGGTGCATTCTTGAGATTGTACAATCTGATATCATATATTAACTTAATTGAGGATAGTAAAAAAACTCAACTTTTGGACGGATTCATTGGACAGGTATATGCATGGTTACAATTAGGTTCCTACATCATTAAACCTGACCGAATTGTTTAAACCAATGCATATCGGTCTCTTCATCGGGTTTGACGGTAGGTCGACAGCTTGGTACTTAGATACTGTCTTATAAAGTATAAATCGAACTGGCGGTTAATCTTTACTGTTTTTGGAATATGCATTTATGTATATGTATTGGAATATGCATTTATGTATATGTAATTATAATGAGTAGTTAACTTTATCATTTTGAAAAGCTAAATACATCTTACTATCAGTTTATACTGGTTTTGTATCTTGGCTTTTATCAGGTATGAATTTTTGAGAACACAAACCGCAAAGTGTAGACTTAACCATAATCGAGAAACATGCGATCACACACCCGTGTGATATCCCAGTTGCCACAAATTCAAGAGCCACACAGTTAAAAACCATCACAAATTCAGTAGCTTATAATTTTCTCTCGATTAGTCGGTTTCTGTCAACTAAAGGCGGAAATGACGGTGAAGTCGATTGGGGGTCTGAACCACATGGTCAAGCAGGTTCACCAAAGATCATTTTGACGGGAAGGTTGTAGGAAAAAAAATTAGTGACACTGCCGACAGGGTTTTTACCGGGCCTGCTGGCGGTGCGGCTGCAGTGCTGGTGGATGAGGGGTGGCAATGGTTTCATCTCATGAGGATGATTTAGCCAATATAAGGAAATTGGCGGCTGCAGCTTCACGTAAAGATGGTGAATTTACGAGTAAATGGAAGGACCGGATCCGGAAGTTTACACCGTAGAGAAGCTGGCAAAAGACTACAGGATTATGAGACAGAGGGTACATGCTATATTATGGCTTTAGGAAGATGAAGAGGAAATTGAGAAGAAACTCGGACACCCGTTGGATAATTCTGTCGAGCAGTTTCTTGACTATTTCCCTGAGTAAGTCATCCAATCATTTATAAGAATGATTAGGCATTTATAATATTTTTCTTTTTGAGTAAGTACACGGATCGTCCCTGTGGTTTACCAAAATTTTGGATTTGGTCTCTAGCTTTCCAAAAGTACACAGATGGTCCCTATGGTTTGCACTTTGTAACGCATTTAGTCACCAGCCAACAAATCTAAAGGTTTTTGCACGTCTAAGTTAGGGACTAAATGCGTTTTAAAGTACAAACCATAGGGCCATCCATGTACTTTTGGAAAAAAGCTGGGGACTAAATGCGTTACAAAGTGCAAACCACAAGGACCATCTATGTATTTTTGGAAAGCTAGGGACCAAATCCAAATTTTTGGTAAACTACAGGGACCATCTGTATACTTTACTCATTTTTTTAATTTAGATGGTATTATCATTGTTATATGCAGGTTTTCGAGTGGCATGATAGGGAATTTCACGTTGCGACTTTACCATACAAACCGGATTTTAAAGTGATGCCGGAAGGTTGGGACGGGACCATCAAGGACCCTGATGAAGTGTTGTACAAGATATCGAGGAAAGAAGATGAGATATTGTATCAGGAGTTTCTCGAGCGATTCAACTTCTACAAGATGAAGGTAAACCGTTAAAAACAGTTTTCTTATCCTTAGCTCTCTGCCATCATTTTGGGATGTTAATGTGGTCGGTTGTTTCATAAACAGATGGAAGGGAAAGTCAAAGTCCACAAATACAGCAGAAGACGCCCATCAGAGGGATGGGAAGTCACTGTTGAAAAAATGGGGCCTCGTGGGAAGTGCGGGGATGGAAGTTTAAGAGCCTAGTTGACGGGTCCACCCAACCACTCAACGACTATGAGAAGATGTTTGTAAAGCGAGAGAAGCCTTGCAGGCGACGCAAGATTCTACCCCCCAAAATAAAACTGACAGATGGGTGATGTTTTTGTTGTCTAGAAAATTTTATTCCTTGATCAATAAGGTCCTTTTTGTTTTTGCCAAATCTAGTGAGACCCATTATCGTGAATGTTTTATTTTTTGCAATAGTTTGTTAAGTCACATATTAATGTTGTGCCAAGGGTGAAACATTCAAGCAAAGCTATGTTATGTGGTTGGTATGATGAAAAGTTTAATGAAAAAGAAACATGCTTGTTTGTGTGTTGTGTATATGGAAAGAAATTGAGTGACATAAAATAGAGTGTGACAGAGTTAAGTCAATTTAATTAATGAAGAGTGACATAAAGTATTGAATGTGTCTTTGTAATAATTAAAAGAAAAATATAAAAGAAATACAATAAATGAGTGTGACATAAATGCCCATCACTCTATTTTGAGTGTAGAGTATGTGCCCACAGGATATCCATAATGCATTCCACAAATTTATAGGGTTCATTTGATTGTGAAATTTCTAATACTACTTTTCATAAAAAAAGATTCTGTTTTTTGTCTCCTATATTAAACATGTAAAAGAAAATAAATGTGACAATCAACACCTTGGTAGGCGTCCATAGCATTGGTGGTAGGTGAAGTAATGATTAGTGGTGATGAGTGAGGGTGACGAGCGGTGACAATTGATAAAGGTGGGTTACGACGATTGACGACGGGGATCTAGGTGACGCTAGAGGCGTTGGCAACAGATGTTAGTGAGCAAAGGCAACATTGACCAACTAAAGTGGGCGTCATTGACATACATAAAAAAAGTTAATCTAATACATGTAACGTATCAACTAAATAACTGATTATCCCTTTATCACCATAAAACGTTCAATACAAAACCAATTAATTAAAACAATTATAAAAACACATAATCATTTATAGTTCAATTAAAAAATATTATCCTTGTTGGCAGTTAGCAAAGGCAGCATCAACCAACTAAAGTAGACGTCGTTGACAAACATAAAAAAAGTTCATTTAATACATATCACGTGTAACTAAATTACGGTGACTATCCCTTTATTACCATAATAACATATATAATAACATGTATGTTTGATACAAAACCATTTTTAATTAAAACAATTAAAAAATCATATAACCATTTATAGTAATGCTAAATACAGTTAAAATTTTTTTTTATTATTATTAATATCCTTTAATAACCAAACACAAACAAGCAAAAAAACAGTTTGTTCCTTTTCTATCTACTCTGCTCTTTGTATGCTGACTGCAGCATCTAATGCATTCTCTGATTCCTATTTTTTAAACCAAAAAATCTCTTTGGCAGGTTCCACTTTTGTCGTTTTGTCCCTCTTCCAGTATCATTTGCACTACCCTTGTATGCATAATACAAATTCAAAGATTGGAAATAGCACCTTTTTATGTCCTCTAAATGTCTCTAACTAAGCCCCACCCCATTTCATTTTCAACTCTTCTTCACCAGCACCTTTCCTAAAGGATCTAGGGTTTCAAGATCATATATGCTACCATACCCAGGTGGGAATCTTCTTAATTTCAGTGTTTCCCTAGTTGATTGTAGTTATTTTTGTTTTAGGGTTTTGTTATTTTCAGTCTTACTTAAAGAAAGTTGTCTGCTTGACTTGTGTTGTGTTGTGTGCTTATCTAGTTCAAGACACTGCATGATTTCATATGGGTTTTTGTTTATATTGGAGAATCTTGTGTTTATGTTGATTAAAAAGGTTTCTTGATTGATCAAGTTTGTATCCTTTTGCTTGTTTGATAAGGGTTTCATGTTTTCTTGATTTGAAGGCTTTAAGAAGTAAAATATTGTTTTAGTTTTGTATGTGATGGTGGTTGTTAGTAATTAAAGCAGGGTAGTCATCAGTTGGTAATAGTCACTGTTGTAAGAATCGGTAGGTGCTAGTTTGTCGGTGAGGTATCGACTAGCGATTAATCAGATTAGGATTTTTATATGTGATTTTTAGTTTTCAATATACACACAAATTTTTATATGTAATTTTTTTAAGTAGACATGTTTAAACCACTCTGTTGACCCATTTTTAAAGTAATTGGAGGGAATTTATAAGGTTTGGTCGAAATTTGGCCGGAATAGGAACACCGTTGACCGCCTAGTGATTAATCAACCATTACTCGGTGAACTCCGATTAGTGATTCATTGGCGACTAATCGGAGCCTAGGCGGGATTTTTACAACCATGATTGAAGTAATAGATTTAGTTAGTTTTGTTTGTGATGGTGGTTGTTAGTTAATTAAAGCAGAATACTCATTAATTGGTAATATTTATTTGAATTTATTGATGTTTTGAAGTTGTTTGAAATTTCTGGACAGTAAAGGAAGGTTAAAGATGTGATAGTTTGGATACAAAAAGTGGGATATTTTAACTCTTTTAACTGATATGGCGACTGAAAGCCCGATAAGAATCACGGAAGCAAGTGGACAATGGGCATCACAGAGTAATATGGGCCCTAATCGAAGCGGAAGTGCACCTCCAAGCATGGAAGGTTCATTAGCAGCAATCGAAAACCTCATGTCTAGACATAAAATTTCCGCAGATGCTACCGAGTCCGAAGAACAACAACTTCGTGCCGATCCTTCTTATTTCACATATTATTCGGCCCATGGCAATTTGAACCCGAGACTCCCTCCACCTCTACGGAATGTAGCAACTACAGGAAATAATCCAAGATTTACTTCGGTTGATGATTCGACCCGTTCGACTCAGGGTAATCTTTCTACTCATAAGGAAGAAGTCAATGACGACGAATCAACAAAACAGGTATAAGTTTTTCAAAAACATATAAAGTGATTTGTATAAACATAAAGATATTGTTCATTGCTATAAGTGATATAAGTGCTAAGTAATCGCTATACAGGAAAATTTTCCGCATAACGTTGAAGCGGATAATCATGATGGTGGCAACACGGGACAAGTTTCCAACTCATCGGAAGATGATGTGTCAACTAGTGCTGATGTGTCAAGTTTAACAAATGAAATGGCTGCTATTAGTATGTCTAGTATCCCGAATACAGAAAGTCAAAGTCAAAGGGAACGACCACAAAGTATGTTGCAAGTTAATGTCCCACATCCTCAAATTGTGTCACAAGGTCAAACTTATATTGGGATGAATCAATTTCTTCTAACTCCATCAGGTTTCTCACCCGAGGTACAACGGGCACTGCAGTCGTCTGGCGTTACACCACCGTCATACGCATCCGGTTCACCTTATATGATGTCTCCAAATCATGCTTACACAAATATGTACTTTCCTCAGCAGTACCAACAATACGCCGTTGGTGGGTATGCTTATAATCCACCGTACGTGCCAGGGTATCTCCATACGGGCCCCGTTCAAATGCCTTTGGACATTCCTTTTTCGCCAAGCTATATCGGTCAAGGTCAAAGTCAACATTTGAACAAGTTTTATGGGCACCCCGGGTTACCGATTCAACCTCTGTTTTCTGAAAGTTTGCAGCTTTCTACTCGTGGAGAAGACACGATACAAAAGCAACAACCGTTAGGAAATGTAGGTCATGGTAACTTGAACCCGAGAAGAATAGATACTGCAAGTCCTTACTACTTAGGAAGCCCGACCAATATGGGTATTCTACAGTTTCCGAACACAACGTATGCTCGTCCACCTGTGCCAGGATCCCCGATGGGTGGGGTCAGTTTTCAACGAAGTGGTACGAGGTCATACGGTGGAAATCAGGTTTTCAAAGATCCAAAAACGTATTCTTTTCTTGAAGAACTTAAATCTGGTAAAGGTCGCAGGCTTGAGCTATCTGATATTTTTGGCCACATTGTTGAATTCTGGTGAGTGGTAAATGAGTTATAGTCTCGAGCATATTTACTAGAGGTGGACAATGGGCTGGTTGGGTAACATGTTACTAAAGCGGGTAATTTTTTAATTTCAGGTTGAAACAGGTGGGTTGGATGGGTTGACCCACAGCCTCTTTTTTGTACACACACACACACACATATATATATATATATAGAGAGAGAGAGAGAATAAGTTACTATACAATTGGGCTTAACGTACGCTGCGTATGCTGTGAGGATGTAACATGCGGATATTGGGTTTACAACATGCGGAATTGTGTTGGTGAGGTAAATCCACATGTATATATATAAAAAAAGAAAGTTGCATGTTGAAAACAAAAAAAATCGCATGTGAGAAAAATTAAAAAATCGTATGGTAAGGAAAAAAATCCGCATGTTAAGGAAAAAATCCGCATGTTGAAACTGCTCAGCGTACGCTTCGTACGTTAAGGGCAATTGTACAATAACCGGCCTCTATATATATAGGGGAGGGATAGAAAGAAAACTCACTTGAGTTAAGAAAATCCAAGAAAACCTTATGTAACAATTTTTTTTTGTAAAAAAATTAGGGAATGTAAATAACATGTTATCGAACGTTTTGTAACAAAAAAAAAACAAAACGCGCCGAAGGGGTTTTTTTAAAAAAGATTTAAAATTTTAGTTCTTTAGCATATATATATAAAACTGATTTTTAAAATTTTTAAAAAATCCCTTCGGCGCTTTTTGTTTTTTTTTTGTTACATAACGTTCAATAACATGTAACTTACATTCCCTAACTTTTTTAGAAAAAAAATTTGTTACATAAGGTTTTCTTGAGGTTTTTTAACTTAAATGGGTTTTCTCTCTATAATTCCCCTATATATATATATAGATCAAGAAGGAACTCCCTTGAGTTGTGAGAACTTTGAGAACTCCTACTTCCCGTGCAAGTTTTGCCACCATTTTTTGTACAAACGTAGATGAACATGTAACAAACACATCTGTAAAAAAAAGAAACAAATTGTCGAGCGGTGTTTTACGCCATTACACCACTGTAAAAAAAGTTGTTGCCATCAGTATTTATCCATAGTTATTAATAGCGAATAGCGGATGATGACGACAAACTAACTAAACGCTACGTAGCAATGGCGATGAAATAGCGTGTGCTATTTTATGTTTAGCGACACACTAGGAGAAAAGTTTTGAAATAGTTTATATGTATATTATATCCAAATAAGCTGTTTTATACATTATTTTATATGTATGCTCAACAAAAACCCTAAAATCCTATTATTTTATACCTATAAAATCCCGCTATTTATATAAAGCAGAAAAAAAAAAACAAAAAAGCCTAAAATCCCGCTATTTTCCCGCTATGGAGGCTCCAAAAACAGATAGCGACACATGAGTGCTACGCTACACTATGAGCGCTATTAACAACTATGCATTTACCCCACTGTAAAGGTTTTTTACGCTAGTGTGAATTAATACATACTTTTTTTTTTTTTGGAAAAGTTGATCTTTTTAGGATTTTTTTTTTGAAAAAGCCTTTTCTTTTGGTCGAGTTCTCGAAGTTCTGACAACTCAAGGGAGTTTTCATTTTACCCTAACCTTAACCCGATATATATATTGTAAATAAGTAATGTGTTAAGTATTGATTACAAATCATATTATTTCTAAATGATCTAAATCTCTGAACAATACGTGTTAGGAGTTTCTATGAGAAATAGACTTTAGAGACTTTTGACCCGTTCCCCTTATAGCTAATTTTTTTTATTTGACCCGCTTGAAGCTCCATTCCCTGGTGAACAGTTTTAAATTGCCACCTTTATGTATTTGCTTCTATTAGAAGAAATATCGTCTTAGTTGTTTGCAACTATTAACACAGTGGTGATCAACATGGAAGTCGATTCATTCAACAGAAGTTGGAAGTGTGTGGCAACGAGGATAAGGAGTCTGTATTTAAGGAAGTTCTTCCTAATGCTTCTAGATTAATCAGCGATGTTTTCGGTAACTATGTTATTCAAAAGGTATAGGGTAATATTGTAATTTTACATACTAATTCAACCGACCACTTAATTTTCTATAGCTCATTTCTCGACTTTTTTGTACAGTTTTTCGAGTATGGAAGTAGTGAGCAAAGGAGGGAGCTTGCAAACCAGCTTGAAGGTCAAATATTGACTTTAAGTTTGCAGATGTATGGCTGCCGAGTCATCCAAAAGGTAAATAACTACTTGGCGTTCTACTATTGAAATATCTAAAATACCCTTTAATAACGACAATCTAGAGGAACCTGTTTGACCAAAATCGGTACTAACAATATTTTTAGGGGTGCTAAACGGGTCGTGTGCGGGTTCAACCCGACCCGAACTCGAAAATCGTGTCATACATATGAACCCGAACACGACCCGAATATTCGTGGGTTGACCCGAACCCAACCCGTTTAGCTAAACGGGGTTCACGGGTGGGTTCAACCTGAACTGACCCGAACCCGTTTAGACTAAACCCAAACCCGCGAATTTCGTGTTAGGTTTGTGAGTGTTTTCAGGTCGTGTCGAAAATTCACACCCCTATATATTTTGTGATGACTACTAATAGGCAAAGAGGTACCCTTGGATTGAAAGTTGAAACTACTACAAAACGAAATATTACCTTAGTTTTGGGGAAATGAGGATTAATAGTTTAAAAAATGAGGATATATTTAATTTTTGTTATTGGCTAAATATTTGTTAGGCACTTGATGTTATCGAGGTGGAACAAAAAATCAAGCTTGCTATTGAGCTTGACGGGTATGTTTTAAGGTGTGTTCGTGATCAAAACGGCAATCACGTGATACAAAAATGTATAGAGAGTATTCCAATGGAGAGAATCAAATTTGTGATCGCATCTTTTCGTGGTCAAGTTTCAGCTCTTTCAACACACCCGTATGGATGCCGTGTCATACAGGTGTAAATATCATTTTTTTCTTAATTTTTTTAATTGTATTACTTAAAAGGATGTGCTTACCTTTTTTTTTGTTAATAGAGGGTTCTAGAACACTCTACAGATGAATTACAAAGCCAATTTATAGTCGATGAGATATTGGAATCCGTTTATACTCTTGCACAGGACCAGTATGGCAATTACGTAACTCAGGTTTGTTTTTTTCATCCTTATGCTTGGTTTAGACTTTAGATGATGGTTTCGTATCTGTTATAGGCGGGATTTTCGACCCATTAATTTATAAATCGGTTGTTTTGGATCGCGCGTTTTACTTATAAATCAGCTGTTCTTCTGCATAACGTATTTGATTTTTTTATTGGTTTTGCCACTTGTAGCATGTGTTGAAGAGGGGAAGGCCCGAGGAAAGAAGCCAAATCGCGCACAAGCTGGCGGGTCATGTTGTACAGCTAAGCCATCATAAATTTGCGTCAAACGTGATTGAGAAATGTTTGGAATATGCTGACTCTACAGCAAGGGGGGTCTTGATTGAAGAAATCATTGGCCTTGGTGACAATAGCGATAATTTATTGGTGAGTAATCTTTACCTTATATGTATACGTTCATTTATCTTTCTTTTGTATGTGGGACCCCGTAGGATGAATATGTCGAATGGTGGACTGATTTAATGTTTTACGTAATCAGTTGTGAAAGATCATTTGTTAGTGTGATTTTTGATGGCTGTAGGCTATGGTGAAAGACCAATTTGCAAATTATGTTATTCAAAAGGTTCTTCAAACGTGTACGGGCGATCAGAGGGAAGTGTTGCTTGGTCGAATAAAGATTCATCTCAACTCATTAAAGAAATATACTTATGGAAAACATATTGTTACGCGCTTTGAACAATTGTATGGCGAAGGTGCGCTTCTTATTTCTTCTATGTGGTTAGGCTACTCGGTGTGGGGGGCGTCCTTGCCCCGTCGAGCCCCGGCGCCGCCCTGCACACCATTTCCGGAGCCCCGTCGGCGTCTTCACCGTCAGCCAGAAGACGAGCAAGCCGTGCCTCCCTCTTCTCACACACACATATACATCCAACACACACACATATATATATATATTTAGCCCCATCCTCCATTTCCCTAGGTCCATCCCCTTTAGGCCCATCCTCACACCCATCCTACGTGGCGGAGCATCCTTTGAGGACTACCTCTCCCACACCGAGTAGCCTTACGTATTGCAAGTTTTAAAATTGATTACCCAACGGAATTTGACTCTTGTGTTGACTTTTGTTACTTGCAGAACTTCAGGAAGCAGGTTCATAACCTGCTGCTGAACGCATTGGTTCTGCATATGTGCATGGCGGTTACTGAAACCGAAATTAGAACAAAGATTCATTTGAAACATGGGTTTCATTGGAATTCACAAAAATGTTGAAGTGCCAGTCGGCGTGTATAGAACATGTTTGAACAATTATGGTGCATAGAATGTAGAATAGCGGTCTGTGCTTGTAAATTCTTGGACCTATTTGTCAAAGTGTGTGGTGGTTTGAACATCTGGTTTAGTTAGGAAGGGCTCCTGTACTGTCTTCTATCTCATGATAATTGTTGAAATAAATATTTGACATAGATATCAGTCTCCTAGGTCCTTGCTATGAATCTAAATCTTTTCTTGAAGGTCACGCTATCTCTCAAGTCTCAGCTACTACGACTTTTGTGATATAGGCGATTGATTTGATGATGGTTTACGACAGAGTTTAAGACGTACAGTAGATCGTCTGCGATTCATAGCATAAGCGAGGTTACTTCGAACGCATTAACATTAATATTATGTGGAATGACCTTTGAAAGATGTTAATCGGTTTAACACATAAGAAGCGTTTTCTAAGGGAATGAAATGAATATCTGATATTGATCACATCAATTTTATGGTTAAGATTGGTGTGCTGAAGTTAAATATGGTTGAAAGGGGAAAAGTGATTGGAAGGGTTAAGTTTAATATTTCATTTATAACGAGGGTCGTAGTTACCTGCGCGTTGCGTAGGAATGCGGTTAGAATTCAGAACGTACAACACACCATGTCAACCAATAAATAAATTTGTAAAACTAATTAAAATGATATATTAATGGGTTATGCTATTTGCGTCCTAACTCGGCTCTAAACATCAAAATTATAACAAAAGGTAAATATAGTTAATAACAAAGGTAAAAATAAGGTAAATGAAAAAGAAAACGATAGAAACTTGTCTTGGTCGATTTTGACGCCCTTGTTATAACAAAGAAATTAAAAAGTTAAAATATATGTTAAAGAGAGTATCGGCGTGTTCGTTAAAAAATATTAAACTAAAAAAAACCTTTGCCACATTCGTTATAGCAAAGAAAAATAAAAATTTAAAAATATGTCTACAACAGTATTAACAAACTATTTAGGGGTAGGAAAATAATTTGGTTAAAAAACTAAATGGGTTGTAAATGAAAAAGTTTATACTAAATGACAAAATAGAATAAATTTTTTTGATAAACTTGTAAAACATGCCTTAGATGTTGTACAACACTATTCATCTTCTCTTCTTTTATATTATATATAATATAATTATCTTAATTAATTTTGTGGTTAACATAATGTATGACACACTATTGATTACAACGATGCGTCCACCCTTGCTTCAACGGCCTTGTATTTTAGTTATTACTCATCCATTAATGATTACAATATTGTGTCTAACTCATTACCAAAATGTATACAACTCTTGAGCTCAGTTCATTATTGTAATGCGTTATGACTGAGCACATACCATTCACGAATTACGATGGTGGATCTAACCCACAACGGTGCATCCAAGTTATGCATATTGCCGCGAAACCCACATATACTTTAAAACTCATGCATGCATGCATGTTGCCTCCTGATCTCTTCCACAATTTTAAAAGAAAACAAAAATCCTGTTCCAACTAAACTACCATTATATAAATTACCATAACACAATGGTTACCTAATTTCTAAAACAAAACAATTAAAACACGTTAAGGTGAAAGGGATGTACCCCTCATGAAATGAGGTAAACTTTTTACCTATCCTATCATGGGTGCTATGTTATTTTCCCTCTCTAATTCCTCTCTTACCCAAAAAACATTAAGGGTGGTCACCACTCATGCCATGGGGTAAACTAATTTTTTTTTATAAACTACTTAATTAATAAATGAAACATATTTTTCTCAAATAAAAATACAATAATTAAAAAAACATTACATTAATTTAAAAATAAAATATAAAAACATTACATTAATTAAAAATACTTAAAAAAATAAACTAGATTAAACTAACTAAAATTACTACTCTTCGTCGGATTCCACCAATAGGTGGGGTAAATCTATTCTTTCGAGATGCTCAACACGATCATGTTTTAGTCTCCAATGTGTAACTTCATCCATAAGCTCATTTAACACATTGTCAACGAGAGCGGGCTCAACTAGAGGATCCCGAATGTGTACCGATGCTATCGCGTTTCCGTCGTCTTTTAAAATCATGTTATGTAAAATAATACACGTATACACCACATACCTAATTTTTTTCACACTCCTAGCACACATTGGCCGATTCATTATACCCCATTTTGACTCCAAAACACTAAAAGTCCATTCCACGTCTTTTCTTACCGCCTCGTGTTACTTCTTGAATTTCTTTTCGTCTAGTAGGTGAGGATATGGAAATGATTTGACAAACACGAAGCATGTAGGGTAGATTCCATCCACGAGATAGTAACCACGTTTGTATAAGTGGTTGTTAACGTAAAATGGACATTTTGGGGCCATTCCATTTCGTTCAATATGAAATAAAGGAGATTGCTGAAGCACATTGATGTCATTTTGTGCACTAGGTGGACCAACAAAAAGTATGCAAAAACCCACAAATCTTGGAGGCCATCGCTTCGAGCATAACTGTAGGGTAACAATGATCTCCTCTCATATATTGGCCCCGAAACTCCGTGGGACACATTCTCCATACGAAATGGGTGCAATCAAGGCTACCCACTATACCAGGAAGGTGATGTTTATCCTCATGAGCTTGGTACAAAAGCATCATGTCGTGGCTTGTTGGCCTAAGTAAGAACTCGGAAACGTATATTTTACATACCGTTTCGCAAAAATATTCTAGACACTCGCGGGAAGTCCTTTCGGCCATATGTAAATATTTGTCATTCTCGTCTGGAGGGTTACCGGTTGCAAGTTGTTTAATAGCCGATGTAACTTTTTGCAACGGTGTAAAACCCATTTTCATTCTCGCATCTACGCCCTGTCACACCCCGGATTTCCAACCCAAATCCATACACCGGTGGGCCCGGGTGGGGAGTATTGTGACGTCAATTGATAACATCATAGTCAATTAAACACGGCACAACAGAAGTCTTGGAGTAAAATTGCTATTACAAACCAAATGTTCGAAATACAAAATAATATATAGGCTCGTAATAGAAGATCCACAGGCGTATCATAAAATGTACAACGAAAGAATATAAAACAGACTTTAGGGCAGATCTAAGGATTTGCAAGATCCTCTTATTTCACTACCGATCAGCTTCTGGCATATTTCGTATTGTACCTGCAAGCTTAATCTTTTTGAAAATACATCAGCTTTCGCTGGTAAATACACCCGACTGACTCATTTTGAAAACATTTTAGAAATTAGATTTAAGTGCACAGGACACAAATCTTTTATAACTTGGGAAAGTTACTTTGTAACCTTGTTAACAGATTCACATGTTTGTCCATACATACAGGACCCAGTACAGAGACTGAGACATCATTAAATACACACCACTTAGAACTCACAAAGGAGTTATCCCCAACGTCTTGGGTAATTTGCATTTGAGCGTCTGTCAGGTTTATGCCTACACCCTGCGCTAAGTTCGTGGCCATTATATAATGTAATGAGCCGAGGATATCCAGGACACGGTAATTTAACCCCCCGATGTTTAAGTTATCAAACAAAACTGATTAAAACGGAATATGCATATTTACAAGCCACGATACGGCATTCGATTGATCCCATTTCTGACCAAGCGGTAATAATTTACCGTATCCCAAGCCCGTATAGGAAAAATAAGTCAAGAGTATTTACCTGAGCTAGTCTTGTTTTAAAAATGCAAGATTTTATATCTCAGTCGTATCCAAAATGAATTAAGTGCAGATAGCATTTACCAGAAGGCTCTAGTCTGGATTATGGCATAAGCTAACCAATTAAATACTAACGGTCTTATTTAAGTCATAGACTTAGACCGAGTAGTGTACAGGATCAAGACGTATAGAGCTTGATTAAACGATGATCGGATAGAATGTTGTTTAAACCCGACAAGTACTTTTACTTGTATATTATGGGTAAATTGTAAACATTCTGGATTTTGAGACTTAAATGATAAGGTTAGACCCGTTTCGGTTAATTTTCGTAAAATAGTTACATATGCGTAACTGTACGCATATTAGCGATATCGGGTAACCGGATAAGTCATGGACAAGTTCTATATGTCATTATACTTTAAAAAAGTTGTAATATCAGTAGAGTATCAACTTATATGCCCGTTAAGGTTTTAAAATGAAATTATGCCTCATAATGGCATTTTGGTAATTTCATACCGTATAAAAGGAACTTGAATATAATTTAATGTATAACTATAAGTATTCTGGAAAAATAACTTATTTATGATATAATATCAGTAGGATATCAACTTTTATGTGTAATTTATCTTTTATGACCAAATTATGCACCGGAGGGGCATTTTGGTCATTTTACACATAGTTTATAAATTATTTGGGATTCTGAGTTTATATCTTGTACCTACTGTAAGTATGTTTAAAATAAGTTTTAAAATCAATAGGCAACAAGGTCAATTAATATGGTTTAAAACCATACTTAATATAACATATCAATAGGTAAAAGATTTACCTTAAAACGATTTGATTAAAACCATTTTATGAGCCACAAGGGCTTTATCGTCATTTATTGACATAATACAAGGACCTGTTTGTAAACTCAGTTTATAGGTGTAACATCCCAAATAATACTACTTCTAATATTACATCAGTAGGAAACTTATTTTCGAGTTCATTATCATTAAAACCTTGATTTATGCAAAAAGGGCATTTTAGTAAAAAATGGCATAGTTACGGAACTTGCGCATAAACTCAGATTTTTATTATGATCATGTAATATAACCTCAGAGGGTTATGCTACATTATATTACGATCATAATGCAACTTTAGATCAGTAGCTAACTAATCTAAATCGGGTCAGAACCGAAAGTCAAAGCAGAAGTCAAACTTCGCGACTTTCGACTGTGAACCGACCCTAGAACTGAAATTGACGAGCCGAACATGTTCTTACATGTTCTAATAATTATTACCAACTTGTTTAAGTGTCAAAACAGGTTTCATAACATATATAAGATCAATTTATATTTTTTCCGAAAAATGGCCTATTTGATTTTTTAATATCATAACTTTGACCCGTCAATTGGTCTAGCAAACGTGATCTTCAGGAGGTGCTATGTTCGTTACGAAAAATGGCTGGACCATAATGGTCTTAACCGAAAGTCAAAGCATTTTCCGTAAAACGCTTGACTTTTGGCTATAAAAACCTATAAACGAAAATGCAAGACAATGAACACTTACAAGAGGTTCCTAGAATGCAAAAGAACTTAGTTGGATGCTACTTTCAGTTAGAAACTTACAGAGGAGGGAGAAGAGTTGAAAATGAGAAAGGTGCAAGTTCAAAGTTTGAACCTTTGCACCTATTTATAGTTGGAGAGCTTGAAGGAGGTGATGCCAGGTGTTAAGGGGTGTAAGAGGGAGCTTACAAGTGTCCTAAAACGTGGCATAGCTGTTTGGGAAGCCATGGTTTCGAGTAAATAGTTTTTGGCACCTTTGTGTGGTGGCCAAGGAATTTTTCTGCAGATACAGATCTCTGGCGGACACGAGAGGCACAGGCCCTGCCTCTCGCGCCTCCCGAGCGCCCCCAAGCCAGTTTCAAAGTTTGACACTTTCAGCCCCTAAACTTATAAAAGCTCTTTAAACTCCTAAAACACCTTTTTAGCACTTTTAGCCCTCCGTAGCCAATATTTGGCGTACCCAGGATTATACCCGGACATTATCGAGCTCTCAGTTCGTTAAAAGGACACTCAGCGGTATAAATTAACATGTTGACACTTTTATTCCCTCCAACGTCTAACTTTTATTTAATTACGGATTCAATCCCTCTCGTCCAACAAATGGGGAATATGAGAGTTAGGACTTCGTAAACGATCACTCAGAGGCTCATTATAAGCATGTTGACTCCGATGTCACTCAGAGGTTGGGCATGTTGACCCAACGATCACTCAGAGGCCAAGTTTTAGCATGTTAATTGTAACACCCTATAAAATCGTGTCTAATAATATAGTGACACGTATTGTATTTTAAATATAGTCTGTTAAAGATTAATATGGATTGAAAGTGACAACATGCTCAAACTGAGCCACTGAATGACTTTATGACGTCAACATGCATAAACCTAGCCTCTGAACGACCATTAGTGTCATCATGCATAAAACGTAGCCTCTAGACGACCATTAGTGTTGTTATGCTTAAACTCGGCCTCTGAGTGACCATTTAGTCAACATGCCTAGCCTCTGAGTGACATTGGAGTCAACATGCTTATACTGAGCCTCTGAGTGATCCTTTGCGTAGTCCTAACTCTCATATTTCCCGTTTATTGGACGAGAGTGATTAAATCCATTATTATATGAAACTTGGATAATGGAGTGATTTAAAAGTGTCAACATGTTAATTTATACCTCTGAGTGACCTTTTAACGAAACGAGAGCTCGACAATGTCCGGGCATAATCCTGGGTATGCCAAGTATTGGCTACGAAGGGTTAATTATGCCAAAAAGGTGTTTTAGAAGGCTTTTATAAGCTTTTATAAGTTAAGGGGTTAAAAGTGTCAAACTTTGAAACTGGCCATGAGGCGGTCGCGGGCCGCGAGAACCTGGCCTGGGTCTCTCGCGGGGCGCGAGAAGGGGTCTGCAGCAGAAAGTTTTTCTTGGCTGCCACACAAAGCTCCAAAACCATTAAAACCGAAACCATGGCTTCCCAAACTGCTATGCCACATTTTAGGACACTTGTAAGCTTCTTCTTACACCCTTAAACACCTGGCTTCACCTCCTTTGAGTTCTCCAACTATAAATAGGTGCTTAAGTTCACATTCCAACTTGCACCTTTCTCATTAATTCACTCTTCTCCCTCCTCTGGAAGTTGCTAGCTAAAAGGAGCATCCAACTTAGTTCTCTTGCATTCCAGGAACCTCTTGTAAGTGTTCCTTGCTCTTGCATTTTCGTTTTTAGGCTTTTATAGCCAAAAGTCAAGCGTTTTGCGGAAAACGCTTTGACTTTCGGTTAAGACCATTATGGTCCAGCCATTGTTCAAAATGAACATGACTAAGTGATCGTAATAAGGTAGGTGTTAATCCCTATAAAGGGACCTCCTGAAGATCACGTTTGCCAGACCAATTGACGGGTCAAAGTTACGATATTAAAAAGTCAAACAGACCATTATTCGGAAAAATCATAAATTGATCTTATATATGTTATGAAACCTGTTTTGACACTTAAAAAAGTTGGTAATAATTATTACAACATGTAAGAACATGTTCGGCTCGTCAATTTCAGTTGTAGGGTCGGTTCGCAACCGAAAGTCGCGAAGTTTGACTTCTGCTTTGACTTTCGATTCTGACCCGATTTTACCTACTGATTTATGATCATAATATAATGTAGCATAACCCTCTGAGGTTATATTACATGATCATAATCAGAATCCAAGTTTATGCGCAAATCCCATAATTATGTCATTCTTGACTAAAATGCCCTTTTTGTATAAAACAAGGTTTTAAATGGTAATGAACTTGAAAATGAGTTTCCTACTAATGTAATACTATAAGTATGATTATTTTGGATATTAAACCAAGTTATAAACTGAGTTTTCAAAAAGGTCCTTAAACTATGTCGATAAATGACGATTTTAGCCCTTGTGGCTTATAAAATGGTTTATAATCAAATCTTTTTAAGGTAAATCATTTATCTACTGATATGTTATATTAAATAACATATTTTAAACATTTTAATCTGACCTTAACATCGGTTTTCGTAAACATTGCTTAAAGACGTCATTTTACGATATAAAGCGCCGTTTCAGCGCATAGTATGGTTTTAAACCATATTATTGACCAAGACTTGATACCTAATGATTTTAAAACTTATTATAAACATAATTACAGTAGGTACATGTTATAAACTCAGAATCCCAAATAATTTATAATCTATGTGTAAAATGACCAAAATGCCCCATTCGGTGCATAGTTTGGTCATAAAAGATAAATTACACATATAAATGATATCCTACTTATATTATATCATAAATAAAATATTTTTCCAGAATACTTATGATTATAAAACTTAAAATATATTCAAGTTCCTTTTATACGGTATATAATTACCGAAATGCCTTAGGAGGCATAGTTTCGTTTTAAAACCTTAACGGGCATATAAGTTGATATCCTACTGATATTTTAACTTATTTAAAGTATAATGGCATATAAAACTTGTCCATAACTTATCCGGTTACCTAACATCGCTAACATGCGCACGGTTAAGTATATGTAACTATTTTACGAAAATTAATCGAAACGGGTTTAACCTTGTCATTTAAGTTTCAAAAATCCAGAATGTTTATAGTTTACCCAAATTATACAAGTCAAGTACTTTTCAGGATTAAACTACATTCTATCCGATCATCGTTTAATCAAGCGTTATATGTAATGATCATGTACACTATTCGGTTTATAAGACCGTTAGTATTTAGTTGGCTAGCTTATGCCATAATCCAGACTAGAGCCTTGCCGGTAAATGCTATCTGCACTTGGTACTTTTGTATACGGCTGAGTTATTAAAAATAAAAGAAGAAGACTGGCTCAGGTAAATACTCTCGACTTATTTTCCCTATACGGGCTTGGGATACGGTAAATTATTACCGCTTGATCCAAAATGGGGTCAATCAAATGCCCGTTTGTGGCTAGTAAACCCCATATTTCATTTTAATCAGTTTTGTTTGATAACTTAAACATCGGGGGTTAATTTACCGTGTCCTGGATATCCTCGGCTCAATACATTAGTTATTGGCCACGACCTTAGCACGGGGTGTAGGCATATACCTGTCAGATGCTCATATGCAAATTACCCAAGACATTGGGGATAACTCCTTCGTGAGTTCGTAAGTGGTGTATATTTAATCATGTCTCGGTTTCTGTACTGGGCCCTGTATGTATCGACAAACATGTGAATCTGATACAAGGTTGTAAATTCAACTTTCCCAAGTTAATAAAAGATTTTGTGCCGTTTTGTACTTACAAATCATTTTATTAAAGTTTTCAAAATGATTCAGTTGGGTGTATTTATCAGCGAAAGCTGACGTATCGTCCAAAGACTAAACTGCAGTTACAATACAAAATAGGCCGGAAGCTGCTCGGTAGTGATAAGAGAATCTTGTAAATCCTTAGATCTGCTTTAAAGTCTGTTTTGTATTCTTTCTTGTACATTTTATGATCCGCCTGTGGATCTTCTATTACGAGCCTGTATATTATTTTGTATTTTTGAACATTCGGTTTGTAATAGTAATTTTACTCCAAGACTTCCGCTGTGCCGTGTTTAATTGACTATGATGTTATCAACTGACGTCACGATACTCCCCACCCGGGCCCACCGGTATATGGATTTGGGTTGGAAATCCGGGGTGTGACAGGTTGGTATCAGAGCCAACGTTTGATAGAATTGAACACTATCCTTCTTGTGTTTAATCTCAAACTTACACGAGCACATTCCTTAGACTTCCGAGTCTAGGCATTCACCTAGGATTACTCATTTCATTATTAAGCTATTAGTATTGTTTTTTAATTGATTTTTTAACAGGAAAATGCCGCCACGTGTACGAGGACAAAGTGGGTGAGGAAAAGGTCCAATGAGGGGAGGACCATCGGGGCGCATTCCCCTCAACCTCACAACTCAGATGCTTACCAAGAATCAGGAGATTCATCTCCTTAGCAACCAGCGAGACTATCTGTCTCTCATAGACACTCGCCCTCACATTCCCAAAATTCTTACCACTCTCACCAGTCCTATCATTCACACCATACTCACCATTCTCATCGTTCTCATTCACACTCTTACCATGAAGAATTTAACCCCAACCACTACTTTAACACACCTCCAGCCGATCAAAATCAGTTGGACCAGCCACACCCTATGGACGAGGACTCCGACCCGAAGATGCCACCGTCAGGATCGAATACTCATGCCATTGAAATTTCAAGCGATCCAAATTCTTATGCTGGATCGCCCTACCAAGGTCTAATGAGTGGGACCGATACTGGAACCAATTCACCTTCGCCCGCACTCCTTCCCATCACTCTCAACCACCTCCTGTTCAAGAAGATGTCCACATGGAGCCGGTGGACCAACCTCAACCACCACCTGAACCACCAAGAAGGAAGCGTGGAAACGTATGTCGGTACATGCCGGACAAAGGTCGGGATCGTTGCCACCTTTGCGCAACTCCTACCCCACAATTCAAGAGGACCCATAAATGGGTGGACCCTCTAATGTTTCACCTATAGTGGAACCAACACCAACACATGTTGTTCAACCACCACCATCGGGTTATAACCCAATCCCCACATATCCAGACACGTCTGGATATGATCCTTTTAACCCGTCTACACGGTAGACTATCAAGCATGGTCGCAAGACCCCTACATGCAAGCAGTTATGCACAATGCACTTTGCCCGTCTCCTTTCCCACCTACTTATCCACCAAATGGATATCCAACTTATGGGTACCAGTATCCGGTTATGCCCACAAAACAACAAACCTCCGCCACCACTTGAGGCCATTAACGAAGCCTTAGAAAGAATGAAAGAAATGCAACAACAAGCGGAGTAACCAGAGAAGAAGACAAACAAGTTCTTCAAGAAACTCTCCAACTTGGTCAAGGGAAAGAAGGACGAGTGAAGTCTCTTCTACTTATATTTAGTCCCTACGAGGACATTGTTATTTCTTTAGTCCCTGCGTGGACATTTTTATTTCTTTAAAGTCCTTGCATGGATAGTTTATTTCACTTTCTAGTATTGTAATTTCTAATCAAAATTTAATGAAGTATTTTGGAATTATATATATATATATATATTCATCCTCTTCAAGCGATTGTCTCGATTTTTCTCGAATTTTTGATCAGCCATATAATTCCAAAAAGATCTTAATGGTTTTGATTTAGCCAAGTGGACACATTTGGCAAAAAATTTATATAAATGATAGTTAAGAACGGAAGGGTCTTCTATCATGATAGTTAAGGGAAGTTATCCTTCTATCTAGAGGTGGTGGACGAAGTTCAAGCCTCCATGTCATTAAGGTCAATGCGACCGAGACTAATAATCAACCATTAAGGTCCTCTTATGTTAACATTCAAGTAATGTGCATACTCGTGGTTGTGTGACTTGAGGAATCACACTAACCTTCAAGGTAATGGACTATGTCCTAGCCTTATATAGCCCATGTGATCTATTTGATCCCGGCTAAATATCACCAGTGCAGTGATGAATAAAACATCCATTAGTGATGTATTACCCTTTCGGGTTATGATTTATTTTATATAGCCCATGTGATCTATATGATCCCGGCTAAAAATCACTAGTGCGGTGATGAATAAAACATCCATTAGTGATGTATTACCCTTTCGGGTTATGATTTATTTTATATAGCCCATGTGATTGATCTATTTGATCCCGGCTAAATATCACCAGTGCGGTGATGAATAAAACATCCATCAGTGATGTATTACCCTTTCGGGTTATGATCTATTTTATATAGCCCATGTGATCTATTTGATCCCGACTAAATATCACCAGTGCGGTGATGAATAAAACATCCATTAGTGATATATTACCCTTTCGGATTATAATTTATTTTATATAGCCAGCTGTGATCTATTTAATCCCGGCTAAATATCACCAGTACGGTGATAAGTAAAATATCCATTAGTAATGTATTGCCTTGTGGCTATATTTATTTTATATAGCCTATGAGATCTATTTGATCCCGGCTAATATCACCAGTGAGGTGATAAATAAAACATCCGTTAGTGATGTAGTGCCTAGTGCCCTATTTTATGTCCATTAGTGACAGGCCTATGTACCATGTTTTAAATGTCCTTTGTGACAAGCCTATGTGCTATACAATTGTCAAATATGACAATGACAGTTGTGACATTACGATCCACTGTCTAGTAATATATGGACTAAGTCCAAATTGTAATTTGCCTTTAATGGTCTTTTTGTGACCTAGGCCAAATATAGATATGTTAAGCCTAAGAGTTGTGATGTTATTCACACTAGAATAGGCAATGGATTCTTATATCCAATATTTTTAAAAGCCGATATAGTTGGTACACCATGGCTAAGCCCAATTTTATTTGGTATATAGAACCAAAGCTTTGAAGAATGACTAATTCTAATGAAGCTCAAAGTAGTCATCGGAATGTCAACTCAAAGGACGCTGAAAATGTAGCCATAGATAATAATGAATTCCAAGCACACATTGATGCGGCTACAGGTAAAGTATACCTATATAATCTGGGATGGTCTAAGTTTATGGACCTTATTAAGGAAATCTACTGCCCACCCCATGAGGTGGAGAAAATAGAGACAAACGTCTTGTCTCTTTCAATGAAAAACCTAGATTGTCGGAAATACGTCTCCGACTTCAATTCCCTATCTAGGTTAGTATCCTACCTAATCACCCTTGAATCCAAACGCATTGCGCGTTTTATCAATGGATTAGCGCCCGAGATTAAGGGCATGGTAAAGGCTGCTCAGCCAATACCTATAGCACTGCTGTAGACCTATCCCTCTCTCTCACCCTTGATCTTGTAAAGCAAAAGTCAGTTAAGTCAGAAACTGATGGGAAAAGGAAAAGAGATGAAGACAACTCCCAAAGATTTAATAAGCAAAATAAAGGGAGATTCGGGTACAAAGGGAACCAAGGCAAGTAGGCTGTGATGCCATTTTGCAAGACTTGCAACCGCAGACACTGGGGGTAGTGTAATTCTGATTCAGAAGCTAGACCTTGTGGTATTTGTAAAAGGAGAGGGCATAAGACCCTAGATTGTAAAGATCTTAAGGATGTTGTATGTTATATCTGCAATGAAAAAGGGCACATCGGAACTAACTGCCCTAAGAATTCAAAGAATAATAATCCGAAGCCTGGAGAGGCCAAGAAGGGGAATGCACGCGCTTTTCGACTTACTGCTAAAGAAGCTGTTAATGACAATAACGTCATAACAGGTACTTTCCCCATTAACGATATTTATGCTAGAGTTCCTTTCGATTCCGGTGCGGATAAATCATTTGTTGATCATAAGTTTAGTAAACTGTTATAAGAACTCTAGATAAAACTTATGAGATAGAACTTGCCAATGGAACCTTAGAAACTGCTTCTTCCATTCTTGATAGATGCTCTATATCCATTAAGAATCATTCCATCCCTATCTCTCTTTTTCCAATAAAATTGGCGGGGTTCGATGTTGTCTTAGGCATGGATTGCTTATCTTATAACCAAGCCCGTCTTGCCTGCGATAAAAAGCTCATCGAAATTAAAACCCCATCTGGTGAAATGATCATCATCCCCGGAGACTCACACTATGGACTGCCAGACAAGGTGTCGTTATTTAAGGCATCTAAGTGTTTGAGAAGAGGCTGTGTCATCTACATGGCACAAGTTACCATAAATGAACCAAAGCCGAACCTTGAAGATCAACCAGTTATCTCGGAGTATACGATGTTTTCCGTGAAGAATTACCAGCCCTACCTCCGGATAGGTAAGTGGAGTTCAGAATTGATATCATACCATGATCAGCACCCGTAGCTAGAGCTCCATATAGATTAGCTCCAACCGAAATGAATGTGTTAAGAGTTCAATTGGATGAACTCTTAGAGAAAGGCTTTATTCAGCCTATTTCCTCACCTTGGGAAGCTCCTATCCTGTTTGTAAAGAAGAAAGACGGTTCGATGCGAGTGTGCATCGACTATCGTGAGCTGAACAAGTTAACAATCAAGAATAGATATCCTCTGCCCAGGATCGATGATTTATTCAACCAACTTCAAGGGGCAAGCTATTTCTCCAAGATTGATTTAAGATCTGGATATCATCAGCTGAAGGTTAGGAGTGAGGATGTTCCTAAGACAACCTTCAGGACCCGCTATGGTCATTTTGAATTCTTAGTGATGCCTTTTGGGTTCACAAATGCACCAGCAGCGTTCATGGATCTCATGAATAGAGTCTGCAATCTGTATTTGGATAAGTTTGTCATTGTCTTTATAGACGACATACTTATCTATTCCCCTAATCAAACTGATCACGAGAAACATCTTCGGTGCATCCTAGAACTGCTAAGGCAAGAGAAGCTTTATGCTTAATTCTCTAAATGCAAATTTTGGCTTAGAGAAGTCCAATTCCTTGGACATGTTGTAAGTGAGCGTGGTATCCAAGTGGATCCCGCCAAAATTGAGGCCATCATGAATTGGGAAGTACCCAAAACTCCATCTGAAATTCGTAGTTTCTTAGGACTGGCTGGTTATTATAGAAGGTTTATTGAGAACTTCTCAAGAATAGCCACTCCTTTGACTACCCTAACCCGTAAGAATGTTAAATTCGTCTGGGGTCCAAAACAACAAGAATCTTTTGAGATTCTAAAACATAAGTTGAGCAACGCTCCTGTGTTATCTCTGCCTGAGGGTATTGAGAATTTTGTTGTTTATTGTGATGCATCACACACCGGTATGGGCTGTGTGCTAATGCAAAATGGCAAGGTAATTGCATATGCATCATGATAATTAAAGGTGCATGAAAGGAATTACACCACCCATGATTTGGAACTGGGTGCCGTTGTATTTGCACTAAAACTGTGGAGACATTACTTGTATGGCACAAAGTGTATTATATACACTGACCATAAAAGTCTCCAGCATCTGTTCAATCAGAAGGAATTGAACATGCGACAACGTCGATGGATGGAAACGCTTAATGATTATGATTGCGAGATTCGCTACCATCTAGGCAAGGCAAATGTAGTTGCTAATGCCTTAAGTCGCAAGGAACAAGTTAAACCTATAAGGATTAACTCCAAGAGCGTTAAGCTCAGAAATAGCTTAAATGAGAAGCTATTAGATGCGCAAAACAAGCCCTATTAGAGGCTAATATCCCTAATGAAGGATTAGGCGGAACTGTGGATCAGTTAGCGCCTGGAAAGGATGGAATCCTTAGATTCAATGGAAGAATCTGGATTCCAATCTTTGGAGGACTTAGAGATCTAATCCTCCAAGAAGTGCACAATTCAAGATACTCGGTTCACCTGGGAGGTGATAAGATGTATCAAGACTTGAAGAAGAATTATTGGTGGATGGGTTTGAAGAAATCCATAGCCACATATGTAGCTAAGTGTCTGACGTGTTCGCAAGCTAAGGCCGACCTTCAAAAGCCGTCAGGACTTCTACAGCAACTTGAAATTCCCACTTGGAAATGGGAAATGGTAACTATGGACTTGATTACCAAGTTACCTAAGACCAAAAGTGGAAATGACACTATTTGGGTCATAGTGGATAGGCTGACTAAGTCAACACATTTCTTGCCAAAAATAGGAAACATATAATTCAAATAAATTGGCTAAGTTGTATGTGGAAAAAATTGTGTCCCTACATGGTGTGCCGGTATCTATTGTATCTGACAAAGATTCTAGATACACATCTCACTTTTGGAAAAGTTTCCAACAATCTTTAGGCACACGATTAAACTTTAGCACGGCTTACCATCCGCAGACTGATGGTCAAAGTGACCGTACTATCCAGAAATTAGAAGACATGCTTAGGGCATGTGTGATTGATTTAGGTGGAAGTTAGGATGACCGCTTACCCATAATAGAATTCTCCTACAATAATAGTTACCATACGAGCATAAGGCTGCTCCTTTTGAGGCCTTGTATGGGAGAAAATGTTGAACGCCTATGTGTTGGGCAGAAGTTGGGGAAGCTCAACTATCAGGACCTGAGATTGTCATGGGGAAGCCCAATGATCACAGATTTGCACAATCTTATCCGTGGTCTCCAGGACAATCTCCGATCCTGGCAGTTGGGCTTCCCCAACTTCTGCCCAGCACACGGGCGTTCGGCACTTTCTCCCATACAAGGCCTCAAAGGAGCAGTCTTGTTGCTCGTATGGTAACTATTATTGTAGGAGAATTCTATTAGGGGTAAGTAGTCATCCCAACTTCCACCTAAATCAATCACACATGCCCTAAGCATGTCTTCTAATGTCTAGATAGTACGCTCACTTTGACCATCAGTCTGCGGATGGTAAGCCGTACTAAAGTTTAATCTTGTGCCTAGCGATTGTTGGAAACTCTTCCAAAAGTGAGATGTATATCTAGTATCTCTATCAGATACAATAGACACCGGCACACCGTGTAGGGACACAATCTTGTCCACATACCACTTAGCCAATTTGTCAGAGTTATACGTTTCTTTAATTGGCAAGAAATGCGTTGACTTAGTCAGCCTATCCATTATGACCCAAATCATGTCATTACCACGTTTGGTCTTAAGTAACTTGATAATCAAGTCCATTGTTACCATTTCCCATTTCCAAGTGGGAATTCAAGTGTTGTAGAAGTCCTGATGGTTTTTGATGTTCGGCTTTAAGTTGCGAGCACGTCAGACACTTAGCTACATAAGTGGCTATGGTTTTTTTTAAACCCATCCACCAATAATTCTTTTTTCAGATCTTGATACATCTTGTCACCTCCCGGGTGAACTGAGTATCTTGTGTTATGTGCTTCTTGGAGGATTAGATCCCTAAGCCCTCCAAAAATTGGAACCCAGATTCTTTCATTAAATCTAAGGATTCCATCCTTTCCAAGCGCTAACTGATCAACAGTTCTGCCTAATCCTTCATTAGGAGCATTAGCTTCTAATAGAGCTTGCTTTTGTGCATCTAATAGCTTCTAACTTAAGCTATTTCTGAGTTCAATGCTCTTAGCGTTAATCCTTATAGGTTTAACCCGTTCCTTGCGACTTAAGGCATCAGCAACTACATTTCCCTTGCCTGGATGGTAGCGAATCTCGCAATCATAATCATTAAGCGTTTCCATCCATCGGCGTTGTCGCATGTTCAATTCTTTCTGATTGAACAGATGCTGGAGACTTTTATGGTCTGTGTATATAATACACTTTGTGCCATATAAGTAATGTCTCCACAGCTTTAGTGCAAATACAATGGCTCTAAATTCCAAATCGTGGGTGGTGTAATTCCTTTCATGCACCTTTAACTGTCGTGATGCATAAGCAATTACCTTGCCTTTTTGCATTAGCACACAACCCATGCCAGTGTGCGATGCATCACAGTAGACTACAAATTCCTCAATACCCTCAGGTAGAGATAACACAAGAGATTGCTCAACTTGTGTTTAAGAATCTCAAAGGATTCTTGTTGTTTCGGACCCCAGTTAAATTTAACATTCTTACGGGTCAAGGTAGTCAAAGGAGTGGCTATCGTCGAAAAGTTCTTAATGAACCTCCTATAGTAACCGACCAATCCTAGAAAATTACGAATCTCCGATGGGGTTTTGGGTACTTCCCAATTCATTATGGCCTCTATTTTGGCGGGATCCACTTGGATACCATGCTCACTTACCATATGTCATAGAAATTGGACTTCTCTAAGCCAAAACTACACTTAGAGAACTTAGCATAAAGCTTCTCTTACCTTAGTAATTCTAAGATGCACCGAAGATGTTTCTCGTGGTCAGCTTGATTACGAGAGTAGATAAGTATGTCGTCTATGAAGACAATGACAAACTTATCCAAATATGGTATGCAGACTCTATTCATGAGATCCATGAATGATGCAGGTGTATTTGTGAGCCCAAAGGCATCACTAGGAATTCAAAATGGCCATATCTTGTCCTGAGGCGGTTTTAGGAACATCTTCACTTCTAACCTTCAGCTGATGACATCCAGATCTTAAATCAATCTTGGAGAAATAACTCGCCCCTTGAAGTTGGTCGAATAAATCGTCGATCCTGGGCAATGGATAACGATTCTTGATTATTATCTTGTTTAGCTCACGGTAGTCGATGTAAATCCGCATTGAACCTTCTTTCTTTTTAATAAAGAGGACAGGAGCTCCCCAAGGCGAGGAAGTTGGCTGAATAAAGCCTTTCTCTAAGAGTTCATCTAATTGTGTCCTCAACTCCTTCATTTCCATTGGTGCTAGTCTATATGGAGCTCTAGCTACGGGGCTGACCTTGGTATGATATCAATCGTAAACTCCACCTTTCTGTTTGGAGGTAGGCCGGGTAATTCTTCAGGAAAGACATCGGAATACTCCGAAATAACTAGGAGGTCTTCAATGTTTGGCTTAGGCTAGTTGATAGTGACTTGTGCCATGTAAATGACACAACCTCTCCCTAAACACTTGGATGCCTTAAATAACGACACATTGCCTGGCAATCCATAGTGTGAATCTCCAGGAATGGTGATCATTTCACCGGATGGGGTTTTATTTTCGATGAGTTTCTTATGGTAGGCGATGCGGGCTTGGTTATGAGATAACCAATCCATGCCTAAAACTACATCGCACCCCGCCAATTTCACTGGCAAAAGAGAGTCAGGAACCGAATGATTCTTAAATGATATAAAACATCCATCAAGAATGAAAGATGCTGATTCTAAACTTCCATCAACAAGTTCTATCTCATAAGGTTTATCTAGAGTTCTTATGGGCAAGTTTAATAGTTTACTAAACTTATGATCAACAAAAGATCTATCTGCACCCGAATCGAAAAGAACTCTAGCATAAATATTGTTAATGAGGAATGTACCTGTTATGACATTGTTGTCATTAACAGCCTCTCTTGCAGTCATCTGAAAGGCAAGAGCATTCCCCTTCTTGGCCTCTCCAGACTTTGCATTATTATTCTTAAGATTCTTAGGGCAGTTAGTCTTAATGTGCCTTTTTCATTGCAGACGTAGCAGACGTCATCCTTAAGATCCTTGCATTCTAGGATCTTATGCCCCTTTCTACCACAGGGTTTGGCTTGTGGATCATAACTACACTGTCCCCAGTGCCTTCGGTTGCAAGTCTTGCATGTTGGCGTCACAGCCGACTTGTCTTGGTTCCTTTTGAACCCAAATCTCCCTTTATTTTTCTTATTAAACTTTTAGGAGTTGTCATATTCTCTCTTTCTTTTCCAGTAAGTTACAGACTTAACTGACTTTTGCCTCACTAGATCAAGGGTGAGGGATAGGGACAGGTCAACAGGGGACCTATAGGTACTAGGCTGAGCAGCCTTTACCATGCCCTTAATCTCAGGAGCTAACCCATTGATAAAACGCGCAATGTGTTTGGTTTCAGGGGTGATCAGATAGGAAACTAACCTAGAAAGGGAGTTAAAGTCAGAAACGTACTTCCGACAATCTAGGTTTTTCATTGAAAGAGACAAAAAGTCTGTCTCTAATTTCTCCACCTCATGAGGTGGGCAGTAAGTTTCCTTGACTAATTCGACAAACTTAGGCCATCCTAAGTTGTATAGGTGGACTTTACCCGTAGATTGGATCATAGCTTTCCACCAGATTAGGGCATCGGCCTTAAAGGACTGTGATACATATTTGATCACATCCTTATCAGCACAGCCGCTGATATCTATGATGGTCTCCATCTCAATCCAGCACTTTAAGGCTTCCACAGCTCCTTTCTCCCCATTGAAGTCTCGGGGTTGCAGGAGACGAAATACTTATAGGTACATCCGTCTTTAAAGGAACGGGACCTACCAGCAAAATCTATTTTCTTTGGTTCACTCTTCGCATTCGAAGAGTGAACTGAGCTCTCCTTACGAGCTGCGGATGGTCTAGAGCGAGTAGCACTCGACTCTTTAAGCTTTTCTATGGCCTTTCCCATGGCCTTTTCAACAGCCGCATCAATGCGAGTTTGAAAATTATCATTATCAATATCTCTATTTTCGGCTTTGTTAGAGTCAACATCTCGGTGGCTACTTTGCGCCTCATCCGAGTTAGCCATCTTTTGAGCTTTGGTTCTATACACCAATAATGCTTCACTTAGCCATGGTATATCAACCATATTGGCTTTAAATATTGGATATAACAATCCATTGCCTAAACTAGTGTGAATAACATCACAACTCTTAGGCTTAACTTATCTATATTTGGCATTGGTCTTAATAGGACCATCAAAGGCAAATTAAAATTTGGACATAGTCCATATATTACTAGACAGTGGATCGTAATGTCACAACTGTCATTGTCGTATTCTACAATTATATTTAGCTCTTAAGCTTGTCACGAAGGACATAAAATTTATGGCACATAGGCCTGCACTAATGGACATAAAATATGGCACATAGGCCTGTCACTAATGGACATAAAAAAAAGCACATAGGCCTGTCACTAATCGACATAGAATTTGGACAGGGGTTATATTACCCACAGCTGTCGTTGTCATTTAGCAATATTAATATTGCTCAAAGGCAAATCATTACTAAATGGATGTTTAATCATAGCCCCAAGGGCAATACATCACTAAATGGATGTTTAATCATAGCCCCAAGGGCAATACATCACTAACGGATGTTTAATCATAGCCCCGGGGGCAATACATCACTAATGGATGTTTTAATCGTAGCCCCAAGGGCAATACGTCACTAATGGATGTTTTATTCATAGCCCCAAGGGCAATACATCACTAATAGATGTTTTATCATAGCCCCAAGGGCAACACATCACTAATGGATGTTTTAATCATAGCCCCAAGGGCAACACATCACTAATGGATGTTTTATTCATAGCCCCAAGAGCAATACATCACTAATTGATGTTTTATCATAGCCCCAAGGGCAACATCACTAATGGATGTTTTAATCATCGCACTGATGATATTAGCCAGGATCAAATTTGATCATGTAGGCTATATATAAGGTTAGGACATAGTCCATTACCTTGAAAGCTAGTGTGGTTCCTCAAGTCACACTACCAGGAGTATGAACATTCCTGAATGTTAACATAAGAGTACCTTAATGGTTGATTAATAGTCCCGGTTGCATTAACCTTAACGACTTGGAGGCTTGAACTTAAGTCCACCACCTCTGGATAGAAGGATAACTTCCCTTAACTATCCTGATAGAAGGCCCTTTTATCCTAACTATCATTTATAATATTGGCCAATTATGTGGTCTGTGCCACTTGGCTAATCAAAACCATTAAGATCTTTTTAGAATTATATCGCAGAGCATAAATTTCGAGTAAAATCGAGACGCTCGTTTGAAGAGGATGAATACATATATATATATATATATAATTCCAAAAATACTTCATTAAATTTCAAATAGAAATTACAATACTAGAAACAATGAAATAAACTGTCCATGCAAGGACTTAAAGAAATAAAAATGTCTAGAGGGACTAAGGAAATAACAATGTCCTCGCAGGGACTAATATAAGTTATTAGAAGAGACTTGTCCTTCTTTCCCTTGACCAACTTGGAGAGTTTCTTGAAGAACTTGTTTGTCTTCTTCTCCGTTTTCTCCGCTTGTTGTTGCATTTCTTTCATCCGTTCCAAGGCCTCATTAATGGCCTCGAGTGGCGGCGGAGGTTGTGGTTGTGGTATACTAGGGTATTGATACCCATAACTTGGATATCTGGTAGGTGGATAAGCAGGTGGGAAAGGAGACGGGTATAGTGCGTTATGCATGACCGCTTGCCTGTAAGGGTCATGCGACCATGCTTGGTAATTAACTGGTATAGACGGGTTAAAAGGATCATAACCCGATGTGTCTGGATATGTGGGGATTGGGTTACTATAACCCAATGGTGGTGGTTGAACCGTAGGTGTTGGTTCCACCACAGGTGAAACAATAGAGGGTCCACCCATTTGTGGGTCCTCTTGAATTGTGGGGTAGGAGTTGGGCAAAGGTGGCAACGATCCCGACTTTTGACCTGCACGTACTGACATACGTGTCCACGCTTCCTCCTTGGTGGTTCAGGTGGTGGTTGAGGTTGAGGTTGGTCCACCGGTTCCATGTGAATGTCTTCTTGTATAGGAGGTGGTTGAGAGTGATGGGAGGGAGTGTTGGCGAAGGTAAATTGATTCCAATATTGGTCCCATTCGTTAGGACCTTGATATGGCGATCCGGCATATGAGTTCGAATCACTTGAGATTTCTATGGGATGCGTATGTGATCCGGACGGTGGCATCTCTGGGTCGGAGTCCTCGTCCATGGGGTTTGGTTGGTCCAACTCATTTTGATCGGCTGAAGGTGTATTTAGATATTGGTTTGGCTTAAACTCATCATGGTAAGAATGATGAGAGTGATGGGAGTGGTGCGAATGGTATGAGTGGTAAGAATTTTGAGTGTGGGTAGGCGAATGTTGGGAAAATGGCCATGAATCTCCCGAGTCCTCATAGGGTTTCGGGTGAGGGGGATGTGGAGGGATGTGTCCTGATGGTCCTCCCCTCATGGGTCCTTTGCCTCGTCCTCTCACTCTTGGCGGCATTTTCCTGTCACAAATCAATTCAAAAACAATACTAATAACTTAATAATCGAAATGAGTAATCCAAGGTCAAAGCCTAGATTCGAAAGTCTAAGGAATGTGCACGTGTAAGTTTGAGATTAAACACAAGAAGGATAGTGTTTAATTCTCTCAAACGTTGGCTCTGATACCAACCTGTTACATCCCAGATTTCCAACCCAAATCCATACACCGGTGGGCCCGGGTGGGGAGTATCGTGATGTCAGTTGATAAAATCATAGTCAATTAAACACGGCACAGTGGAAATCTTGGAGTAAAATTACTATTATAAACCAAATGTTCGAAATACAAAATAATATATAGGCTCGTAATAGAAGATCCACAGGCGGATCATAAAATATACAATGAAAGAATATAAACAGACTTTAGGGCAGATCTAAGGATTTGCAAGATCCTCTTATTTCACTACCGAGCAGCTTCCGGCCTATTTCGTATTGTACCTGCAAGCTTAATCTTTTTGAAAATACGTCAGCTTTCGCTGGTAAATACACCCGACTGACTCATTTTGAAAACATTTTAGAAATTAGATTTAAGTGCACAGGGCACAAATCTTTTATAACTTGGGAAAGTTACTTTGTAACCTTGTTAACAGATTCACATGTTTGTCCATACATACAGGGCCCAGTACAGAGACCGAGACATCATTAAATACACACCACTTAGAACTCACAGAGGAGTTATCCCCAACGTCTTGAGTAATTTGCATTTGAGCGTCTGTCAGGTGTATACCTACCACCTCGCGCTAAGGCTTTTGGCCATTATCTAATGTAATGAGCCGAGGATATCCAGACACGGTAATTTAACCCCCGATGTTCTATAAGTTGTAATATCAGTAGGATATCCAGACACGATAACCGGATAAGTCATGGACAAGTTCTATATGCCATTATACTTTAAATAAGTTGTAATATCAGTAGAGTATCAACTTATATGCCCGTTAAGGTTTTAAAATGAAATTATGCCTCCTAAGGGCATTTTGATAAATTCATACCGTATAAAAGGAACTTGAATATAATTTAATGTTATAACTAAAAGTATTCTGGAAAATAACTTATTTATGATATAATATCAGTAGGATATCAACTTTTAGTGTAATTTATCTTTTATGACCAAATTATGCACCGGATGGGCATTTTAGTCATTTTACACATAGTTTATAGATTATTTGGGATTCTGAGTTTATATCTTGTACCTACTGTAAGTATGTTTAAAATAAGTTTTAAAATCAGTAGGCAACAAGTCTTGGTCAATTAATATGGTTTAAAACCATACTATGCGCCGAAACGGCGCTTATGTCGTAAAATAACGTTTTATGCGATGTTTAATGAAAAATGATGTTAAGGTCAGATTAAAATGTCTTAGATATGTTACTTAATATAACATAACGATAGGTAAAAGATTTACCTTAAAAAATTTGATTAAAACCATTTAATGAGCCACAAGGGCTTTATCGTCATTTATCGACATAATACAAGGACCTGTTTGTAAACTCAGTTTATAATCTGGTGTAACATCCCAAATAATACTACTTAGAATATTACATCAGTAGGAAACTTATTTTCAAGTTCATTATCAGTAAAACCTTGATTTATGCAAAAAGGGCATTTTAGTCAAAAATGTCCATAGTTACGGAACTTGCGCATAAACTCAGATTTTGATTATGATCATGTAATATAACCTCAGAGGGTCATGCTACATTATATTACGATCATAATGCAACTTTAGATCAGTAGCTAACTAATCTAAATCGGGTCAGAATCGAAAGTCAAAGCAGAAGTCAAATTTCGCGACTTTCGGTTGCGAACCGACCCTAGAACTGAAATTGACGAGCCGAACATGTTCTTACATGTTGTAATAATTATTACCAACTTGTTTAAGTGTCAAAACAGGTTTCATAACATATATAAGATCAATTTATAATTTTTCTGAAAAATGGCCTGTTTGACTTTTTAATATCATAACTTTGACCCGTTAATTGGTCTAGCAAACGTGATCTTCAGGATGTGCCCTTTATAGGTACTAACACCTACCTTATTACGATCACTTAGCCATGTTCGTTACGAAATATGGCTGGACAATAATGGTCTTAACCGAAAGTCAAAGCGTTTCCTTAAAACGCTTGACTTTTGGCTATAAAAACCTATAAACGAAAATGCAAGAGCAAGGAACACTTACAAGAGGTTCCTAGAATGCAAGAGAACTAAGTTGGATGCTCCTTTTAGTTAGGAACTTCCAGAGGAGGAAGAAAAGTTGAAAATGAGAAAGGTGCAAGTTCAAAGGTTGAACATTTGCACCTATTTATAGTTGGAGAGCTTGAAGGAGGTGATGGCAGGTGTTAAGGGGTGTAAGAGGGAGCTTACAAGTGTCCTAAAACGTGGCATAGCTGTTTGGGAAGCCATGGTTTCGAGTAAATGGTTTTTGGCACCTTTGTGTGGTGGCCAAGGAATTTTTCTGCAGATACAGATCTCTGGCGGGACGCGAGAGGCACAGGCCCTGCCTCTCGCGCCCCAAGCCAGTTTCAAAGTTTGACACTTTTAGCCCCTAAACTTATAAAATCTCTTTAAACCTCCTAAAACACCTTTTTAGCACTTTTAGCCCTCCGTAGCCAATATTTGGCGTACCCGTGATTATGCCCGGACATTGTCGAGCTCTCGGTTCGTTAAAAGGTCACTCAGCGATATAAATTAACATGTTGACACTTTTAATCCCTCTAAGTCCAACTTTTATTTAATTACGGATTCAATCCCTCTCGTCCAACAAATGGGACATATGAGAGTTAGGACTTCGTAAACGATCACTCAGAGGCTTATTATAAGCATGTTGACTCCGATGTCACTCAGAGGCTGGGCATGTTGACACAGCGGTCACTCAGAGGCCAAGTTTTAGCATGTTAACACTAATGGTCACCCAGAGGCTATATTTTAAGCATGTTGACACTAATGGTCACTCAGAGGCTTAGTTTATGCATGTTGACATCAGAAGATCACTCAGAGACTTAGTTTGAGCATGTTGACGCTTTTAGTCCCTATTAGCCTTTAATAGACTTAAAATAAAAATACGATACGTGTCGCTATATTATTGGACACGATTTTAAGGTGCTACACGCCCTCTTCAAACCACGAGTTATTCGCTTCCATGTCGCTCACAATTTTTAGAAACAAACGTTTTGACATATGGAACCTATGACTGAAAAATATCTTCGTTGTATTTCGGGTCCTCGACAAATAATCCGCCATAAGGGTTTCGTGGCCACTCTCACGATCACGACGAACAAAACGTTTCTTACTAGATGTGCCTGTATCTTGTAGTTCGGCTTCATCGATGAGATTTTGGAAAAAAAATATTATGCTACTATCGGATGAATCACTGCTATTGGGTGGAAAAAAACAATAGTATTTCTTCCACCATTTTTAAATAAAATAGGGGCAAAGATTTAGTTTTGGAGAAATGAAGAAATGAGTTGGTGTGAATTTGTTTAAAATGGGTTGGATATATATAGTTTAAATATATTAAAAAAAAACCTTTTTTTTAATATTAACGGCTATATAGCCGTTGAAGTCAAACATTCCACCCACCAACGGTCATATTTCAAAGCGAGGAAGAATCACCGATTTTTGGGCTTGCTCCGCGGTGAAGGGGAACGGCAGCGGTGTTCCCCGCACAGTGAAGGAGTTCACCGCCCTTCACACCGCACCCGCCCCGTTCACCCATATAGATCATGAATTCACTCTAATTTACACTCTAATTTACTCTAATTCATTTTACCTCTCTTTTTAGTTGATCTGTTTCACTATTTGATCCACAAGACAAACTATTACCCAATGAACCTTTTATTCAAAAATACATACATATGTCATCGGTGATGGACCTATGAATTATTTGTTGCGGGAGCGGATGAGAGGTTCAACCATATTTTCAAAGGTGCAGTCAAGTTTTTATTACCTAACGAAAAACACTAAATTTTTTTTATAGGAGTGCCCTCGCCCATTCACCAAGACACATAGGTCCACCACCCCTGTATGTCATTACAACCCGCGGTTTAGGTTCGGTGTTTAATTTGACACGATTGCTTTGCCTAGTGACATGAACTATAGAAGTGAATCTTTTGGCCTCGAGATATCAAGCCTGGGTCAAAACAAGAAACCGCCTGCTCTAAATGCATAAGGTATTAAATTACAAAACCTCAAAAATCTCAACTTGCAGTCCAATTTCACGCCTCTCAAATGTGATACGAAAACACACAGACGCGCACACATATACAAAAAAGAAAACCAAGAAACCGCCTGCTCTAAATGCATAAGGTATTAAATTACAAAACCTCAAAAATCTCAACATGCAGTCCAATTTAACGCCTCTCAAATGTGATATGAAAGCACACAGACGCGCACACACATATATAAAGACATGATCAAAAACGGGCCTTCCGCTTGCGAGCAGTGTATTTTGTGTCCGGAGGCACAACATTTCCTTTGCTTCTCATCTTCTCTTTCTTCTTCAATACCCATGATCTCGTCTTACCTTTCTTTGTTATTTTTTGCTTTTTTCGTGGCCTGTTCCTATCTGAAATACTCACCTGCACAATTGAGAGAATCAAAGACTCTATAAAACGGCATAATTTGGTTAATTAATAGTTAACTGTAATATTTAATGATGCATATCGATCTCCAAGGATCAATTGTATTACAACTTACAGTTTGGTTCTCCTCGTCACCACTACTCTCATCATCTGAACTACTGTTACCGTCTTCACCTTTGGCACTTGGTGTCGCGGTGTTCATAGAAGGTGGCCCGCAAGTAAGCACAAGGTATTCTTTTCTTTTCTTTGAGCTGTTGTAAAGATTATCACAAATTGGTGCACTAAATGAGTTTCAAAACATACAAAAAACGATAACTTTTGTTTATATAATATAATTATTTATCCTAAAAAAAGTAAGTTTATACCTGTGAGGGTAATCAATGACAACACCACCAGCAAATCCAGCACGCATAGCAAAACCTAAAATAAGCTCTCGTTGGGCATTATTTTCAGGGTACAATTGAAAAACGGCTCTAGCCCCCCTGCCCAAGCATCTATAAAGCGAACCAAAGAAAGCCCTGCAGTCAGTAGACACGTGATATATGAAATTTAAAGACCAAGTTTAATGTTCAAAGTATTGCATTATAAAAAAATATTTATTTTTTGGTGGGATGTTAGGTGATGAAGAATGGAACCTATGATTGTTATGGACACAGAAAATAAGGAAAGGAAGGACTATACATACTTCAATCTCAATCGTGGCTCATGACAAGATTTATCAGCATTGCACAACCACTACATAATCAAATCAAAATGTTAGAATATGTTTACTTTTAACTCCTAGATGAAGGTATAGAACTCTAAACTTATAAAGTACATAAACCTGAACAGCCGAGATACTTATGGCACCATCCATCACTCCAGGACGTAGTCCTAGGCCCTGCACATGCGATAAAATACTATGCAGTTAGCCTACTGGAGGAACTTATGTCACTTCAGCGATTCAACACATATATGAACTAAAAAGTTACGGCAAAAGTAGTTCACAGCCCATATTTATCTCCCCATAAAATGTGTATAAGCATAAGGAATAACAAATGGTTACCTGACCCATGTCACCAAGTATAAGATCTCCGTCAGTCTCCCGCTCCAAAGCAATATCTGAGTTAGGTAAAACTTCATATATGAGTGTGCACAACAGACAAATGACAAATCTACCTCTTATGCTTCAATAAAAAGAGAATCCAGAGAGAACAAAATGATGGCATACCAAGCATGGAGCGCGATATATCTAAACCGATCCAATGATGTCCATTCTCAGATATCGTTTCACCACTGAGCCCCGAACCACAACCTGCCAATCACAACTATAAACTTAACCAATAACAGCCTATTGACTCATTACTGGAACGAACGTCCACACAAGAATCATTAATAAGGTAACCAACCAGTCCCTTGTTTCTTTAGCATTTACTGCAACTAAAACTCATAAAATTATGAACCAAAAGCAACTCCTACAGATCATATAATCAGTCTGAGATATACTAGATAGATCAAATTTTACTTAGCATTATGATTTAATTAGGTTAATTTGTAATTATCCTCATTAAAAGTTGATTAGGTTTCCTCGTAATTATCATCATTGTACTGTTAGCTGTAGAGTCTTTTCGACCAGAATATGGGCAGCCGACCCTAGTTTTCTGCGCAGAAATGGATTAACATCGTTTCCATTTCTAACGTTTCCTATTCCCAAAGTTGTAAACCTTAAATCAGTTATTAGACATACACATTAGGGCCATTGTAATTACTTGAGCACCTAAACAAAAAAGCGCTAGTTGCAGCCAGTGGACGTGGGTCACACCGACCGAACCGCATAAATTCTTGTGTTCCGTTTTCTTTTCTGTTTAAGTTCGTGTGTGTGTGTGTTGCATCGCCGTAACATGTATCCCTATATATCGTTGATTAATAATACATAATATTTTAACAGAAAAAAAACAAATAAACCTGAATACGAAACATGTATAAAAAGAACAAAATAAGTGATATACCAATGTCAAGAAGCAACCTAGGGATTCCATCATCAGGCAACGCAAGAAGCTCTAGTGCTCTCTCTGAAAGCTCTGCCTTCAATTTTAACAAAACATTAACAACATCATCATACAAATTACAAATGAATAGAATCATCATCTTCATAAGCCACTAATTAGATACAGAGAAAATGTATAATTGATATAGATATACCTGAATTCCAACGATACGAGAAGATGACGTGTACTTTCGAGCTTCAACGTCGTCGTAGAATATCTCCGGCGGTGCCTGTAACTCCGGCCTCGATGACATCTGTAGTGACGGCGGCGGCGGTGGTTTTTAGCGGTGGAGATGGTGCTGGCTGCTGCTGCTGGGGTTTTAGTTGGTGAAGCAAAGGGTTCTACTCAAAATTAGGTTTTATTTTTTATATATCCTTTTAGTAATGATATATTAATATGATTGAGTTACGTTTTTACCCCTTTGGTTTTTTGAAAAGTATTTATTTATTTATTTATTTATTTATTTATTTATTATTATTTCGGGTTCTTGTAGAAAGTTCGGAATGTTTTGGTTTGATAGGCATAACCGGTGTGGTAAAAATTGCGAGCCAGTAACTGAGTAATTTTTCATTAATCAGTCAAGATTATTAGTCGGACCTAGTCGGGCCTGCCAAATTCGGCGATTCCGGCCAAATTCCAACAAAAAAACTGGTATATTCCGGCCAGTTTCCAAGTAAACCAGGTGAATTCCAACAATTAATCTTCTATACTTGAAAAAATGAGTTGAGTAAGAGTTAAAACCTAGCTACTTAAGATATTTACCTATAAAATTGTATATGTACATATAAAACTGAAAATTACAAATAAAAAATCCGATCCGATTAATCCCGAGGAGTCGCTAGTCCCCACCTTACTGGCCGACTAGCAACTAGCGAGCTCTCCAACCTTTGGTATAACTAGAATTAAGATAGACCCATCCTTTATGGTGGGAGTAATTGTTTTGCATTCCCGGTGTGATGCGGCGGTAATTCGGTTGGTATCATTTTGATTTGTTGCATGTAAAAAATTCAATCGTATGAGGCTAGGGACAAGCCGATTTTCAAATATTTTTTTAATGTAGATGCAATAGTAAAGATGACGTTATAAAAAAAAAGAAAACCTAAAACTCTAAAAGATTTACATTGGAAAAGAAACAAAGAAACTCATAAAAGAACCCAAAGAAATAATAAAAAGGACTAAACTGACCTGCGTATTATCGAATAAGGGAGGTTTGGGTTAGCATGGCAATATGCCACCACCAGGCCATCAACTTTTTTTCTTTTTTTTGCCGTTATAAAAAAAAAGATGCCCAATATTATTAGGCCGACACATGGCCTAATGAAAAAACTTTTCTTGTGTAATATAGATGTAATTCTCTTCTTGAAGAACTGAAGATATAAAAGTCTAGTTCTTCTTGTGGACAACTCAAATCCAAACAAACATCTATTTGTTGGTTAAGGTTGTGTTGCTAATCTTGTTTTTTTTATGAAACTGTGTATCGAGTTTTTGTTTTTGTTTGGTTTTGTGTTGTTGTTCGGGCAAAAAGGTTATAATGGTTCTTAACGCATTATTGACACTAAAATATATAACCTGTAACATCATTGGAAGCAGGGTAAATTTAACTAAATTGCTTAAATCCCTAACTTCTAACATACCAAAAACGTAACTAATCAACATTTATTAGTTAAAGGGTAAAATAAGTAAGCTACATGAATATAAAGTTTTTGTATCGTTTTATATTTTTTTTTAAACTAGATTGAATTACAAAAATAGAATCCAAACTAAAACTGAAGACAGGTTAGAAAGACCGAGAGAACGAAAAAACAAAATAAAATAACGATGCATCCTGTAGTTATTATCATCGTAGACTCCATTTATGAACTTCTCTTGTAAACCCGACACGTGAAGAGTTTAAATTTTCAACCCGGAATGAATCGCGACCACTCCACCCACAAGATTTTCATACTCGACCTTTTGAAACCCAGCATCCGCAATCATCGAAGCAAATACCTCCTGAAAAACCACCAAAAAGAAAGTAAAACTTAACGACGTGTTGAGTAAAACCTGCATCAGACAATGGTTAAATCTATATCTTATCTCTATCCTACAAGTGGAATGGGTCAAACGGGTTGAGAGTCACTCTATATTTAATGGATGCCAAATTATAAATCGTTTTATTCACTGTTTCAGATTACTAATGTAACAATAAATAACAATAACAATAACAATACAATAACAATAACAATAACAATAACAATAAAATAACAATAACAATAACAATAACAATAATAAAATAATAATAATAATAATAATAATAATAATAATAATAATTTTGTAATCATAGGTAACAACTTAACAACACATTAACTTTTATAAAAAAAAGGACAAACATTGTTTGCAGTTCAACTAAATACATACCTGAGGAGGAAAACGCCGAACGCTCTCCACCAAGTACTGATAAGAATCACGATCTCCTGCAACAAGCTCTCCTAGAACTGGAATGACTGAGAATGAGTAGTAATCATACCTGATAAATAAACAAAACAAAACAATATGAGGGTGTGAAAAGTAATAGAATCAATACACTGAAAAGAAGGCCAGTTTTGACATAGAAGAGTCAACATAATCCATTCATATTGTGTCTATTGTGTACTTGATAATAACTGTCGTTTAATAAACACGAGACCCGTTACCGGTAAACTCATGGGATCCCGTCACATACATGTGTGTGTGTAAGTACTTACAGCTGCTTGAAAACTGGAGTGTCTACATGGCTGAGCTCAAGGCAAAGGAATCTCCCACCCTTTTTGAGTACCCTGATTAAAAATTAAACTATTAACACAGAAAAACTTGTAATAATAAATATGAAATACTTATCGTGTAAATTTTAATGTCATGTGATGGATAAGTTAATAAAAAAACCAAACACATAATATTAATCAGGGTACAGAAGTACCTGTATGCTTCAGCAAGAACTTTTTCAATGTGTGTAACATTCCTAATACCAAAAGCAATGGTGTAACCATCCATCGAATCATCCTTAAAAGTAAGCTTTTCTGCATCACCCTCGACCCATACAAGGGACCCCAGATCTCCAAGGCCTGCATTAGTTAGAAGACAGCTGGTTAATAAAATTGCATTATCTCTCAAATACACACACACACACACACACCAAGGAACTTGTGTTACCCAATTAACACCGATTACCTCTTTCTTGGGCTCGCTTTTTGCCAACGTTTAACATATTTGGATTAATATCACAAACGTAAATCTGAGTTTCTTCCCGCAAATCATCTTCGACTGTGTCTTCCATGGCCCTGCGATTAACACTATTAATAGTTTCCAGAATCCTGAAAGCAACATCACCTGTGAAATCCAACAATCAGATTCTTTGAAAGAAAGTTTATACTTTATAAGGATGATTGGATTTCAATAACCCCAACTTTCACCATTTGGCTGATAACACTCCCAACTTACAATTGTACCATACCACTCCCAACTTTCAACTTATTTTCCTCTGGCACTCCCAAACTAACTAAGCCCTAACCCAGTTAGCTAACGTCAGATGCCACGTCACTATACAAGTGTCACATTAAATGCCACATCAGATGCCGTGTCACTCAACAAGTGCCACATCAGCAAAAAAACTAATTGGGTTAGGGTTCGGTTAGTTTGTGAGTGCCAGAGGAAAATAAGTTGAAACTTGGGTGTGACGTGGGACAATTCGTAAGTTGGGAGTGTTATCAGTCAAATGGTGAAAGTTGGGGTTATTTAAATCCAATATCCCTACTTTATAACCTAAAACAAAACAAAACAAAATGCCAACCTGTCCCGCCAGCTACATCAAGATGCTTCATCCCAGGAAACGGACTCAGTTTTGAAACCAATCTAGAAAAAAGAGTGAGGATTAAAAAAAAACTACTAGACGATTGGCGTAAATCGTAATATGAAATGAAATTGAGTTTAAAACTTCACCTCTCTTTCCACAACCTATGCAACCCACCACTCATCAAATCATTCATGATGTCATAGTTTGATGCAACCTTGGTGAAGACGTTACCAACCAGCTGGCTTTTTTCTTCTTCATTTACTTCTTTAAATCCTGCAATACAACTAGTAGGTCAAAATAGGGGTTTTCTTGTCATCAAGATGGTGCAAAGATTTATCATTTGTTTATCATCCTATCAGATTTTGACCATAGTTGTCAATAGCGAATAGCGGACAATAGCGACAAGCTACCTATAGCTACGTAACGATAGCGATTCATGTTTACGATACATTAGAAGAAACTTTAAGAAATATTTATATGTATATTTTAGCAAAAAAAATATAAAAAATTACAAAAATCTCGCTATTTTGCACTATTTGTCGCTACCAACTATATAGCGACACAGGAACGCTTCGCTTCGCTACGCTATTGCTATAGCAGGCGCTATTAACAATTATGATTTCGACTTCGACTACAAGATTGACGATCACAATTCAACTTTGCACAGAGAAAAGGCACAACACATGTGAATTATATTTTAATTTCATCGTCTAGTTAGCTGCTTTAATAAATCATAGAAAGTGCATGATGTGCTTGTGAAGTTGCCCAACGAACACCTATATGAAAAAGACCATATACAATGGGGCTTAGGTAGTTCGATTTACATTTTCTTCTTCATGTTAGTAAAGAATTTAAGTGAGTATAAAGGCTAACAGCATTATATTAATGATTCAGTAATTATAATAAAGGAAAATGAAAGCAGGGTAGCAAGATTGACCTACCGAAGCTAGTAGCATGGGAATGCAGTGTAGCAGCGGGAGCAAACCTGGGTAATAGCTTGCTCCCCAATCTTCTAGCAACCATTCTGACCGACATTTTTTTAACTCTGTCAAAGTCAACAAGTATAATAACTAATAAGGGATCAAAGACTATTAGAGTGAGTGAATAAATTCAACAACTTGATAAGTATCATGCAAAAGCAGAACAAAATAAGCATAATGCATACAAGATGTGCGATTTTAGGTAGTCCACCAAGAGCAGAACAATCTACAATGGGTTTAATACAGGCTCTCACAAAGCAGTAAAACTGGTGAAATCACTTGAGAGTTGAGATTACAAAGTCACAATGAAACCTATTAAGCACGTTCTAGCAGGAGCTATAAGATCTTCGCATATTTTCCTGACACTTAATAAGGTTAAGGTTATTTCTTCATGAAAGTTTGTTTTCATGCTTGTCGTAAGCTGGGGATCCCTTTCAAGTTAACTTTCCTGATACTCCACATTGGCACATTATAGTTAATACTAATTCCATCAATCCAAAAAAAATCATTTTCCAAGTTCACCAGATGCCATATGCAATGCATCTAGATTCATGCCTTACATTTCTCAAATTCCACTTATCATATTATAACCAAGCTACCTGACTTTCATCTTTTTCTTGGCTATTAACATGAACCTTATTAGTCAATAAGTGCTTGGGATACAAGATCCCATGTCACTATGAGGCTATCAACAAGTTCTGATTTTGGATATAGAATATATATCTTCAACTTCAAAATTGATAATTTTTTTTTTGAGAAAAAGGATGAGATCAAATAAAGCTTAATAGCAACTACGGGCAAACCCAATTGCATGAGACTCCCGCATGCGCAAAGAGAGGGGGGGGCTGATGTATGCATTCTTACCCACTCAAACCCTTGACCTCCAGGTCACATGGCAAGATAGCGTTGCTCAAAGGTCCGCCCCACTTAATAACAATTACTCTGAACATCAATTGTTGTGTAAATTTGCAACAAAAGGGTTAGCTGTTTCATTTAAAAACTCTTTTGCAACATGAAACTCATTAACTAGCTAAAGATCACAAGATACTCCAGTCATGAAACTAACAAGCATTCCCCCTATTGAGCTCATCTTAACAGCAAATATCTTAAATCTTAAAGAATTCCAATATCCATTCCCGGAACAGACCCATTTAAATTCTCATCCCATTTTAAAAACAATTTCCATGAATGCAAACCCTTTGAGACATTTTATCAAACAGCTTGCCTGCACAATGAAAAGTGATCAAATACGAAATATAACATGTTGGGTTTTTCAATTTGGAACAGTTATAATGTATAGTAAATACTACATACGAAGAAGTACAACCCACCAATCAATTACACAGAAAGTAGTTTTATAATATAAGAGAAATAAAGAACAAGAAGAATTTCAATTCGGTTAATAATATACCACAATATTATAGGTATCCGGGAGTCGCAGGTAGAAGCCGTTAAGGTATACCAGAGCTGAGAGGTGAGGACGAAGTAGAAGTGAGGTGGTGTTGTCGTGCGGAGCAGTGAACGTAAAGAAACACAGTCCGGTGGATCGGATCTTCTTTTTTTCAGCAAAATTGTTTTTTTTTTCTCGTTAATTGCTCGAAGTGTTTTGCCACTTTTTTCAACTTTAATCTTTATCTTTTCTAAATAGCATATGTGTTTTATGTGATTTGCTTACTTGTTATTTGAATAGTTTTTAAAATGAATGGACATTAATTTGTGAGTTAAGTGATGCATGACTAAACTATCTTTAATGTTAATAAAATAATTTTTAAAATATTAAGTATATCTATAATTTAGCCCTCACCTATTTTATTTAAATATAACTAGCTCAGAATCTCGTGTTTTATACGGATTACATAAATTTTATTTTATATAATAAGCAATATAGTTATATACTTTAAAATAATTCGTATATTTACGAGTTAAAATAAATATAATGTAATCGATTAATACATACGGTTGTGATATGTATTTAAATGATACATTCGATGCACTGTTTACTTGTTAAAATTCTATTTGTTTTTTATTTATTATTAGAATAAAATATATGTATTACACGTATAGAATCAATAAAATATTAAAAAGTAAACTATAAAAGTGGTGTATAAGATTTAATCACTTTTATAACTCAAAAGTTTTGAAATTTGTGGTTTCAATTTTTATCCTCATTTTCGTTCAAAATCACGATGTTTAACACTGCCCCACCCACCCCAACTTCTTCAACCTCCAGACCTCCACAGTCCAACCACCACCATATTCAAGCTTTCCCTCCCTCCACCATCGTTATCCGAATAGAATCGCTGGAACAACAAAGTTGAAGATGAAGTTGCAATTCTGTTGGTATTTACAGAATCCGACAACACAAAATGGCCCGCACCATCACACCCCTTGCCCCATCTGAACGCTTGTTCAACACACCCCTCTCAACACTGTCTACCAGCTCCGCCGACGAAAATTATCGTTTTCAGAGATCCCTGAATCACCCCTCATTCATTTCGCCACCGACAAATCGTGTTTCAGGTTATGGTGGTTTGGCTGGTGGTCTTCACAAAGAGATGGTGGTTTCCATTTTCATATTTGTTTCAGATGGGTTTCAAGTTATGGCTGAAGATGGGTTTGAAAGTGATGGTCAGAGATAGGTTTTCAATTTGTCTCAGATGTCCTTAATTAGGTAAATGTTTTTTCTGGCCGACGACGGACATGGTCATCTGGTTTGAGCTAGTTTTTTTCGACGGAATTTCACGGATGGTGGCATCCAGTCGGCAGGTGATGAACGACGTGAACGAGAGTAGGATTCACAAGGTAATACTCAAAAAGTAGAGGTGTAGCATGGTAACCATGTAGATTTTTTAATTAAAGTAGCAAACCAAAGCCAGACCCTGTCATCTTCCCCCTTCACCGTCAACTCGGGGTGGAGCAGCAAGCGTTGAATGGCCAGCCATGCCCACACACTATAGTCTAAGTGTTTATAATTTAATAAAATGATGGAGATACTAGGTTTTTTATAATTAAATTTATCTTTAATTTATTATAATTATAATATATGTTGCTAATTTAGTCGGTTTACATAGAGAAAATCAATGTCTATCTATTTTATGGACTATCCGAGTAACAAGTGAGCAAAACACTAAGAACAAGCATACTATTTTGAAAAGATGTAGACTAGAGGTGAAAACATGGCAAACAAGAGGGACCATCTGAACAATTAACTCTTTTCCTAACTATAAACTCTCACATTACTTGCAACGACCACCAACTTAATAAAGTTCACATTTTGCACACAAAATTATGACAATTTTTTAGGGGTGTAAACAAGCTCGAGCTACTCGACTCGAATAAAAAAGCTTAAAACAAAGCCGAGTTTAGACAAACTCGATCCAGAGTCTAAAAACAAGTTTGTTTTATAAAGGAGTCTGAGCCCGAGCTTCACTTATCGAGCTTGAGCCAGCTCACGAGTCTAAATGAGTCTATTATATAGATAATTTTAAATTAATATATTAAATAAATATATATATATTTAAATAATAAGAACTACTATTTATAAAGTTACAAAAAATAACTAAATTATATTATATATAAGGGACGGTTAACGTACAATAACCCCTTAACGTGCAAAGCGTACGCGTGTAAATTACGCATGTTAAAAAAGTCAAACTCTAATCACGCGTGGGGTAAACTCAAAATAACGTATGAACAAAAAAACACATAATCACGCGTGATAAACCCTAATCATGCTTGAACAAAACATATGTAATCACGCATGACAAACCCTAATCACGAATGTTATATGCATAATTACACATAAAAAAAGAATGAAACGCGTCTGAATCTCCTGCTCATCTTCACACGATAAAGTACTATTGTATTATACTCTCTCTTTCCCTCTCTCTGTATGTGTGTGTGTGTGTGTCTAACTAATATAAGTAAACTAAAATATAATAAACAAGTCGAGCTCGAGCCGAGCTGAGCTATGGCACTACTCGGCTCGTTTGCACCCTATACAACTTCTATTTTAATCATCGTCAATAAATCTTTAACTTTTGATATTAGAGATTTTAAGGTTTAGTAAGCGTAATCACCATTTTGTAATATGTGACTTATTTCTAACAAAGGTTTAATGTTTGTCTAGACGATATCTAGCCCATTTGGTTATATTTGGAGAGAGTATGTGAATTTTCGTTCTAAAATAATATACATGCATACTTTCTTTCTCTACTCTTTATACATACATACATTATAGTATGTACGTACGTATACACACATACATACATACTTTAGCAAACAATTTTTATCTCTCATGTCCTAGTAGGAGAGATAAAGAAAACAAGACCATGTGGTTCAACTTTTATAAAATATGAAGATACCTAAAGGTTATAAGAATAATTAAAAATAAATTTAGATACTAAAAGTGAAAATAATACACTTCCTAAGTTAGAAGTTTCTGAAGTAGAAAATCTAATAACAAAAATAGGAGATATGAAATAAAAATGATAATTTTATTAATATTATAACTCAAGAAAATTTTAATATAAATAATACAGCTAGTACAAATATTGATAAAAGAGTACCAATAAGACATGAATTTCAAAGACCAACTCTAGGATATGCCACTATAAAATCAAAGATGAGACCGGAAGATAATTATAAACCTTATCCTACAATAAAAAATTAACCAATAAATCCTTTTGGAAAATATTTAGATTTAGATTGTATAAATAATACTGAAGAAGCGATTGATAAATGGTAAACCTCTTTTAGAATAGCAATTTCTGTTAATAAAATGGATATTGAAACAATAAAAAGATTTTTAGAAAGAATTCTCTTAAATAACGCTTTAAGATATTGGCAAAATATTAGCCCTAATGCAAAACAATATATTTAGTTTAATGAAGATTTGGCCAATATAATAAGAAGAGCAGTTGAAGCTTTTAGATTAGAGTTTTGTGGGGAAGGTAATATAATAAGAGACCCAGCAACTATACAAAAATATTTAACAGCTTTACAACGATTATAATTATTTGATATTTGTAAAACCGATAGATATATCTATGTTTTTCAAGATTATTATTATCATATTTATAATCAAGTACCTGATACGGATAATTATTTATCCTTGTTTTTTGCAAAAATACTTTATCCTTGGGACAAAAACTAATTAGTACTTATAACCCAGGAACATCAGATACCTTAAGAAAACGAATAACACACGTTAGAGACAAATTAACCGAGTGGTGTGAGGATGCAATATTAGGTAAATTAAGCAAAGAATTAAAAAGAAAGATATCTTTATGTTGTAGTAATAAAAAATGCCTTTAATGATAGGATATGATAGTTCTTACTATTATGGAAAGACTAAAAGAAAATATAAGAAAATAACTCATTTTAGAAAAAAATTCTTCAAAAAGCGTAAAACAAAATTTTATTAAAGAATTTGATATAAGAAGACTTTTAAGCTACATATAAAAGAAAACAAAGTCCTAAAAAGTGTAGATGTTTTCTTTGTCATGAAGAAGGACATTATGCAAATAAATGTCCTAAAAAATTAATAAAAACCTCAAAATATTTGAAATAGATGAAGACTTTGAAAATATGATGAATGAAGGAGAATTTATACAAATTAATGATTTTCATAATGAAGATTCTAATGAAAGCATGTTTATCTTAACTGAAACAGAATACATATCATCTGAAGATGGATAAATCTGATTTAGCTACCAATAGTAAGATAGGCGATAATATAATTGATTGCCAAAATGAACAATTTGGAGAATATAAGCAAGAAGTATTAAAGATAAAAAAACTTAGAGATCATCATTATCTATATTAAAGGCTAAATATTCAAGAAAGAGCTTTAGATATCAACATAACATCTAACAAAGTTACGATACCTTTGTTATCTAAAAAAGATATCAAGAAAAATTAAAAAAGATATAACCAGAAATAAGAAACACTTTGGGATGGGTACACGTAGGAGCTATTTAAATAATAATAAAATCCACCATTAAAGAAGGTATAGACAGCCCTATAGAATTAGTCGTTATGGATGATAGAATACAAAATAGAGAAGAGACATGCCTTGGAATATTAAGAGGAAATTTACAATATGGAAAACCAAAATTTAACATCTATCCTAGAATTTCCTATAATATTCAAGATAAAGAATTTGACAAAACTTAAAGTCTATTACAAGATTTTAAAAGAAAAGATTTCTTTAAACAAGAAAATAGACCTTATTCTATTACATATGTTATATCTTATGCAGTGTCAAATACTCATCATTCTAAATGCTTTAGTATAAGAGACACTATTGATTTTTCTTTCTTATTTAAATGATGTTTGTCAAATACAAATACCAACCTTACACAAAATAGAAAAAATAGATATGAGACCTTTAAGCGTTGATTTACAAAACAAACCAATGTTGTCATCTAACTAGATAGCCCCTAGATTGTTTTTATCAAACAAAGATGTAATAAGCCATCTCTAAGAATGATTAATTCAAGTAGATATAATGATATAATCAACGAAAAAGAAGATAATATAAGAAATTACAAAATTCAAAAAGAGTATTTCATTGGAAAAAGAATTTCTATCGTAAATATGCTAATAGATATAGTGCTAATAGATATTATATAAACCATTAAATTTGTAAGTATTTATAAAAAATATCCAATAGAAGAATCCATCAATATACAAACTTTAATGGTGAACTACACAATGAATAAAGATGTGGAAACCATAATAAAGTTTGGAGAAGAAAATTTCCATTAAGACTATTAATAGGTAATGAAGATGAAACGATACATTAGAATGTTATGATTAACTTTCTTAGAAATGTAAAACAACTTCCTAGGTATTAAAATTACATACAATGGCAAAATTAGTTATATACCAAAATGACGAGCCCTAAAAATATATATATTTCTCTAAGGATTACTTATAAAGTTATAAAGCTGAATACTATGCTGCTTATATAGATAGTGGCTTAGGATTGTGTATATGTAAACTAGCTTGTTTTCCAAAGGAATATTATGAGGATTTAACACCATGTAATGGAGTTAGCTTTTCAAAAACTATAGATTCTTTCAAAAGAGGAATAAAAAAATCCAATAATACTAATCGATCATATATGTTAAATGTCCACCATTTTATTTTTATAATTCTGGATCAGATGTATTATTAGGAGATTATTTTTTTAGAAAGATTTAACAAAATTACATTTGACATAGTAGCCTACCAGATAATACTAAAAACACAATGTCACCACTTGATGGTAGTTAAGAGGATAAAAATGCATATGGAAGAAAACTTCCAATTAACTTTACAACACGTGCAAGCCAATGATATTAGGTACAAACAAAACCCAAAATTAGAAAAAGGGATACTAGTTTTAGAATATTACTTAAAAGAACCCATAGATTATCAAGTAAATCTAAGAAGATGGATGACCATATAGAAAACAATAGAAATAAGTTAAAACAATGCTATACATGTAACCTTTTACAATTTGGGATAAAAATCTAATAATAACAAAAATAGAAATGAAAGATAAAGATAAGGAGATTAAAGTAAAGCCAATGAGATACAATCCAGAAGACTAGAAAGAATTTAGGTCTCCGATAAAAGAACTCGTGGATTTAAAATTGATTAGAGCTAGTTATAGCCCACATAGTTCTGCATTCTTGGTAAGAAAACACTTGAGATCGCAAGAGGTAAACCTAGAATGGTAATAAACTATAAAAATTAAATGATAATACTGTTTTTTATGGATATTTTTTACTTATAAAGAAAGTTTAATAAATTGGACTAGAAACAAAAAGATATTTTCAAAATTTGATTGCAAAGTGGATTTTGGCAATAAAAATGCATCCTGATAGCATTGCATATACAACATTTTCTACTCTTCAAGGACAATACGAATGGCTTGTAATGTCTTTTGGGTTAAAAATACTCCTCAAATATTTCAAAGAAAATTGATATTATATTTAGAAATTATGATTTAATTTTTGTATATATAGATGACATTTTGTCTTATCAGATGATATCAATTCACATTTAAAACATCTTGATACTTTTATAGACTTACGTATAAAACATGGATTGGCTCTATCAGAAAGAAAAACTAGTTTTATTACAGGATAACATAGATTTTTTAGGAATGAAAATAGATGGTAAAGGGATAGAACTTCAAAGCCATATTATTGAAAAAATAACGCTCTTCCTAAATAAATTGATTGATCAAAAACAAGTTCAAAGTTTTCTTAGAATATTAAATTATGCTTTTAATTTTATAGAAAATCTTGTAGCTTTAAGAAGACCCTTTCAAATTCTTCTTAAAAAGGATAAAATATTTAGTTTTGACAAAATTTCAAAAGAACAAGTAAAAAAGATAAAAGAATATTGTAAGAGTTAAATAAAATTACAATTACCCAAAGAAAAAGATGATTTAATTTTAGATATTGATGCTTCAAAATATTATTGGAGTGGGATACTTAAAAAAAATAGATTTTAACTTTGAAAAAGAAAAATTGGGGAAAGCATTTGTAGATATTATTCAGGACTTTTGTGACACTGAAACAAGATATCAAATTAATGAAAAAGCAGTCATTAGGAGTTGTAAAAAGTTTTATTATTTCTTATTACCTAATAAGTTTCTGTTAAGAACTGATAATACCTAGGTAAAAGCTTTTATAAAAAAAAAATTTGCCTTCTAAACCTGAATATAAAAGGTTGATAAGGTAGCAAACTCTTTTGTCTGAATATAATTTTGATATAGAAATAATAAAGTATGATAAAAATATATTGCCATATTTCTTGACTAGAGATGGAAGAACTAAGTCAACAACTTGATAGCCGTCTAAAGATGATGGACGATTGCAACTAATATGGGAGAACTCATAAATATAATTGAAACCATTCCTGAACACACTGCAGAGATAAAAAAAATTTGGTTAAAAGCCACTTCAGGTTGATAAATAATAAAGTTACCATGTATGGGTTCGATAGCATGAAGATGAAGATTATGATAAAACAACAAATGTTAGAAAAAGTAGATATGCCATATATTTTAGAAAAGAAATTTCCATCCACTTCTTCTAGTGACCAGGTTATGGACTTTGCTCCAGAACCAGATAAAGAGGTAAGAAAACAATTTTCTTTGAAACCCAGTCAGATAAAATAACTAATTTTGAAAAAAAAATCCTCTCACATATTCCTCTCCAACCACGAGTTTCTCCTCAACAACAACCTCCTTTCTTAGATCCTGTTTTTAGACAGAGGAACAAAATGATAGAATTATATAGCATTGATCAAACTGAGTTAAGGTATTTTGATTTCACAAGGGTATACCCAAGATTAAATTATCTGCAAGGATCGCCAGCAGACGAGATAAGATATTGGTACAATTTTGGTGCCATCAGTATAATATATCTTACATCATCCGATTTTGCTGAATTAGTATATTTACCTAAATGGGTCATAACTTCAGTATAAAATTGTTACCGAACAACCCAACTATGACAGCTCGAGATATTTTAGCTTTAAAGTTTTTATTTGTAGGACCATATTTTTACAATGATCACTATTACCCTGCTTATCATTTTTTTACATCTTGAAAAATGTTAAACATTTTCCTGCAAAATCGATTCCAAAAGAAGAGAATTCACAATTTTTAATAAAAATGATATTCACTACAGAAGGGCTATTGTTATAAGAGTAGTATTGCAGGAATGGAATCTACTCTTAAAAAACCATTTAGAACTTATGGAGTAGAGTATAAAAACTCTCCGGTTATGATTGCTCCTACCAAAAAATCTCCAGATGCAACAATAAACTTTTTAAATAGTAAGATACATGTCACACCCTGACCCACAGCGGAAATGGTAGTCGGGGCATGATTGGGTTTCATCAAAGCTCATGACATTTACTATAAAGTTTCATATTTATTATTTCAAATTTAAAGAAACAAATTACAATAACACACAGGCACAACATGTTCACAACATTCAAGAATTCTTTATTTTTCTTCTAAGGCAAACCCCTATGTGTTCCTTGCTTCAACATGTCCACCTGTATCATGTGTAAAAATAGAGTTTTGGGTCAACAAAAGTTGGCGAGTGAATCTTAATTAAACATTGGAAAGAATTATTTATATTGGTTATTAAATAAAAATGTGCATAAACCAAATTTGAGTATACGTACATGTAAATTTAACCACAAAACAATAATATCAATTAATGCACGCACACACACACATATCAAATGATGAACAATGAGATCAAGGCTCAATCAAACGGAGCTGATCTAATGAGGCACCAGATGCTCAACTCGTCTCCAACGAGGAACTGATGGGCCTAATGAATGATTTGCACGCAACTTGACATAATGTAAACACGTAACACAACAACCAACATTTACATCACCCGTTTAGATCATATAATGGTAATATCACAAGTGTTTGAATAAACGAAATATATGAAACGGCACATGATACACCCCAAAACATGAATAAAAAAGGGAATTTGTAAGAATTCACTCACAATGTGTGCGTTTCCTTGATTGATTGAAGAGTGCGCACGAATTGAGGATTTGATCGACGAATGAACACTAACCTAAAATAATAGTACGATAATTCGATAAATATAAACAAATTAATATTTCTATTTAATCATTTTTGTTATATTTTTAGGTTGTTTTGTGGTTAAATTGAGATTTTAAAATCTTCGAAATTGTGTTTTTAAGTATTTTTAATTGATTTTTAACTAAAATTTGAATATATAAGTAAAATAAAAAATTTAATAAACATAAAATAATATAAAAATATGTTGTCAGGTCTGACAGGAGAGACTTGACCGGTTCTGGGGTGGAATCAGATGCGTGTGGTGAGGCTCGAACTCGTGACCTCTCGGTTGCGTGCACGTAGCTCTTCCAACTGAGCTACGTGTCTAACCCGAAATAAACTCCATTTTAATTACATATATATACTAATCAGAATATATCAGAAATTATTTAATTTAAAAGATTTTTAAATTAATGAACCGATGCGCATACCTATACTCGAACCCGTGACGCTCGTATTGATTTGCACCCAGCCCAACCAACTGGGCTGGGTGTCTAACCCGCTATATACTGAAATTATTTTATATTTATATATTTGCTGGGTTGCTTTAATATAGAGTATAAAAAAAGTTTGCGATATATATGGAATTCGAAAACGTATACGAGATTCGAACCGGAGACCTTGGACTTGTATGCACACAGTCCCACCACGACTGTGTGTCTAACCCGGTTAAACATTAAATTTTTATTAGACTTATACACATTTAAGACTTCGTATTCTTCCTTAAAACAAAATCCAGAATTATGATTCTTGACTAGGATATGTTCAACAACTGTCTTTTTGTTACGATTAAAGTTAGAACATGATAAAATGAATTATGAAAACAAAAGCAAAAGGGTTTTTACCGACAATGAAAACTCTCGGTTTTACGACGGGATTTTTTTCTTCCGGCGATGGCAGATGAACTTTCCGACGAGTAGAAGGTTGAGCATATAAAAATAGAGGTAAATTGTGAAGGAAGTGAGTGAGTTCCTATGAGTGAAAGGGTCGATATTTATAGTTGATCTTTCAATCGTGTGGGTTTCGGTTACAATTATGATTATGGATTGATGATTTTCGGTCTGTAACCGAATGTGGATTGAGATTTGATTGCTGAGATCGTAACTGGTATAACAGTTTCGCAATCAAGAATTATGCTTGATTGATTTTGGCGGTTACTGATTTCTGAAAAGGAAAGAGTTGCAGGTTTAATGTGTTTTCAAAAATAAAACTTAATTGTTTTCATTTCTAAGCACAAATGTGCGTGCAGTGTATGGTGTTTGGTGTATGTATTTACATGGGAGACCCGGGTTCGAACCCGGTTACCCCTTATGTTTTATTATTATATTTTTATTATTATTATTATTATTATTATTATTATTATTATTTACTTTCATTTATTATTATTGTTATTATTTATTTAATATTTTAAATTCTTTTAATTCATTTAGTAGCTATAAGTTAATAACTCGAATTAAATGGTGCATAAATACGCAACGTGACTTTAGATTAACTACTTGAATTATTTAACGAAGCGGGTTTTGAAACCCGTTTTACAACGAATGTTACAGTATCCCATACTTTTAGAAATTTCATCCCGAAATTTAGGTAGTAGTCGTAACAGGAAAAAGATGCGGGTATTTCTCACACACTAAGCCTTAGCGTTCTCAGGTAAACTCAGGTTCTCGCTTTGATTCCCAACGCATTCTGACTGAATCTGAATATCTTTTAACAGAAAAAGGATGGATGATGCTTGGATTTGATGATTACATGACCAAAGGAGTGTGAAGGTTTGAATTTTTAATTTGAGGCGGTAACGTTCCTCGTAAGGGTTGAATACCCTGCTACAGGAATCGCTTTTTGATGCCTAAAGTATAAAAATGAGAAATGTTTATAAACAGAGTTGATTGACTGAATATGTCTCATCCATAAGTGTTTTGAGAGGATTGATGCGTTGAAAAGGTAAGGTTATATCAAAACAAAAACTTAAACTATGGCAATATTAAAACCTACACGAAAACTGCCTGACAATGCTTTTGATCCTTTGACAAGAATACTTATATATAGAGGATTACCAGCGGCGTATCCACCATATTCTCGTCAAATTTTCATTGGCTTTGTCAGTAAGTTATGATTAGTTCTATGTGACTCTAGAACATAAACAAACACAACAGCCAAAGCTTGAGTCTCAAATCTGAAAGAATGCATGATTGAATGACGACGGTACCTCTCTCGTTTGCTATGATGAAGGGGTCAGTCTATGAAAAAGAGACACGACCCAACTTTTTTAAATGATGAGAACGAGATACGTCGTGATGTATGATGATATGAAAATTAAATCAATGAGTAAAGATATGAAATAAAACAGTAATATCAATTTGCATTAAAATTCTTAGATACATAAATTCCCAAATTAAAACAGGGATACAAAGATTGAGAAAAACATTAAAAACTAGACGGTTGGAGCTGAGTCTTGACTCTTGGTGATGGAAGACTAGTTAGGTTGTTCATTTGCGCCGTTATTATCTTCAATTGGATTGGCGTTGATGTTGTAAGCTCTTCCTCTCGCTACTGGTAGAGCTGGGTTTGCTTGGTTAACTGGGTTTGCTTGAGCTTGGGCGTTAATGATGTTAACCAACCTAGGGCACGGTTTCTAAAATGGGTAGGGTCGCCACAATTAAAGCAAGCTTGAACATATGGAACTATGGGGTTTGGGGTTGTTGGTAGGGTTGAATCATGTTTTAGGTAGGGGTGAAGCTTGGTTTTGAGGGGTACGACAAGTTTTGCTCAAATGACCATAACGCCCACAATTAGCATACAGTCGACAGGGTATGGTAGGTGGATGGTGATAAAACAGGTGTTGCATTGAGGGTGAGGTCCAATGTAAGGTTTCTTATTTGGGTAAGTAGGGTTGGGTGCTACTTGGGTGATTGGGATAACTTGGAGAGGTACGGCTTGTGGAGCTGGTTGACTGGTTTGAGTGACAGCGAAATTTTGTCTCTCGTTTTCTCTTAGTAGTGGGTTGAGAAGAGGATTCTGTTTGGGTTGAGTTTGAGGTTTCGACTGGTGCTTTATCCTTCTTCTTCTCCTCCTTGAAGTCTCCATTCCTAATGTGGTTTTTGGTGAGCTCTGTAGCTAACTCCATTGCTGCTTCCAAAGTTGCAGGGTTGGTACTTATTATAGGGTCCTGAATATTTGAAGGAAGATCCCAAACGTAGTGTTCAATCAAACGGTAGAGGGGAGTGAACAAGTTGGGGACCATTTGATTCAACTCAAAAGGGGTCTCTTGTTGTATGTGGTGGTCGCCCTCCTTTTGTTTCAAAGAGTAGAGCTCATCTTCTAATTTCTTGATTTCACTTCTTGGACAGAAGCGTCTTGTCATGATCTCCCCAACTCTTCCCAAGTCAAAGTCTCCTCAGCACCTCGCTTGCCCTTCTCTGTGTTCCACCATGTAAGTGCTACTCCGAACAAACGACCAGTAGCATATCGCACCTTACGATCATTGGGCCATTCACAATTGAGAAAAGTTTTTCCATCTCCTCGAACCAATGGAGGAGAGCGGTGACACCTTCAGTCCCTTCGTATTTTGGGGGATCGCAGGGTTTGAAATGCTTGTAGGTGCATTTAGTGGTGTTGAGAGGAAGGTTGGCGGTATTTTGGCCTTCTTGATTGGTTGGGGTGATAGGATTAGCGGCAAGGGCTTGTTGGACTTGAATTACTATATCGGGAATTACGGCGGCCATTTGTTGAGCGATTTGGGTAGCCATGCGCTCGCGTGATTTTCCTGTTCTCCTACCTCTACGAAAGTGACTAGAAACATCTATAAGGAATACGTATCGAGAGTATGAGTTTGACATATAGGTGTCATGTGTCGTAGAAAATGAATATCCACAAAACAAATGAAGAATAAATTTCCTACATCCATAGGATGTCTTGGGCTTTGCTCATGTTTGGGCCCCCTATGTCCCCATACTTGGCCCTGGGTAGTCATGTGGGCCCCCATGACTACTGGGCTCTGTAGGGTTCATATTGGTGTTGGCCTATTAACACTCATGCTACCCGAATGAAAATCGTAAAACATGATTGCAAAGTATAAGGTCGGAGGGTGTCCTGGTATAGACACAATGACAACTAAAAGTGGGGTTAGTTCGAACGACGTTTGGTGTGGCATGCTTTGGCCTAATAGGTCCTTCGTACTCTCACCGTTAGTCCCAGGTAGGCAAACTAGTCCGTTATATTGGATTTATACGAATGCCAACCTAGACAGGACGTTTCGGACTACCGGTTCTTGTACCCTTCTAGATACTACATGCCCGTCGTAGAACTTACTTTGATGAGATTGAAAAATGAAAACACCACAAAATCTTGAATAAAGAAAATATGAGAATGATTTGAATATGTGAGAATTGAATCGTGCGTGATGAATATATATGTAAGCATGTTATGCTTGACAATATGTATAATCATTAGGTATCACACAAAGTGATAGTGGAAGTGCTTGCATGCATTTGTGTGTGTAGCAAATATGAAACAAGTAAACATCATAAGTTTTGCATGTAACCACATAAGCAATTAAAATCTAATCGACTATAGTATAGGCTCTAAGGGTCTAATAACCTATCCTATATCCCTATAGTCAAAAGCTTTGATACCAATCTGTCACACCCTGACCCGCGGCGGAAATGGTAGTCGGGGCATGATTGGGTTTCATCAAAGCTCATGACATTTACTATAAAGTTTCATATTTATTATTTCAAATTTAAAGAAACAAATTACAATAACACACATGCACAACATGTTCACAACATTCAAGAATTCTTTATTTTTCTTCTAAGGCAAACCCCTATGTGTTCTTGCTTCAACCTGTCCACCTGTATCATGTGTAAAAATAGGGTTTTGGGCCAACAAAAGTTGGCGAGTGAATCTTAATTAAACATTGGAAAGAATTATTTATATTGGTTATTAAATAAAAATGTGCATAAACCAAATTTGAGTATACGTACATGTAAATTTAACCACAAAACACATAATATCAATTAATGCGCACATACACATATCAAATGATGAACAATGAGATCAAGGCTCAATCAAACGGAGCCGATCTAATGAGGCACCTGATGCTTAACTCGTCTCCAACGAGGAACTGATGGGCCTAATGAATGATTTGCACGCAACTTGACAAAATGTAAACACGCAACACAACAACCAACATTTACATCACACGTTTAGATCATATAATGGTAATAGCACAAGTGTTTGATAAACGAAATTTATGAAACGACACATGATACACCCCAAAACATTAATAAAAAGGGGAATTTGTAAGAATTCACTCACAGTGGGTGCATTTCCTTGATTGATTGAAGAGTGCGCACGAATTGAGGATTTGATCGACGAACGAACACTAACCTAAAATAATAGTACGATAATTAGATAAATATAAACAAATTAACATTTCTATTTAAACCTTTTTGTTAGATTTTTAGGTTGTTTTTTGGTTAAATTGAGATTTTAAAATCTTCGAAATTGTGTTTTTAAGTATTTTTTAATTGATTTTAACTAAAATTTGAATATATAAGTAAAATAAATAAATACAATAAACATAAAATAATATAAAAAAATGTTGTCAGGTCTGACAGGAGAGACCCGCCCGGTTCTGGGGTGGAATCAGATGTGTGTGTGAGGCTCGAACTTGTGACCTCTCGGTTGCGTGCACGCAGCTCTTCCAACTGAGCTGCGTGTCTAACCCGAAATAAACTCCATTTTAATTACATATATATACTAATTAGAATATATCAGAAATTATTTAATTTAAAAATATTTTTAAATTAATGAACCGATGCGCATACCTATACTCGAACCCGTGTCCTCGTATTGATTTGCACCCAGCCCAACCAACTGGGCTGGGTGTCTAACCCGCTATATTCTGAAATTTTTTATATTTATATATTTGCTGGGTTGCTTTATATATAGAGTATAAAAAAAGTTTGCGATATATATGAATTCGGAAACGTATACGAGACTCGAACAGGAGACCTTGGACTTGTATGCACACAGTCCCACCACTGGACTGTGTGTCTAACCCGGTTAAACATTAAATTTTAATTAGACTTATACACATTTAAGACTTCGTCTTCTTCCTTAAATTAAAACCCAAAATTATGATTCTTGACTGGGATATGTTCAACAACTGTTTTTTTTGTTACGATTAAAGATTAGAACATGATAAAATGAATTGTGAAAACAAAAGCAAAAGGGTTTTTACCGACAACGAAAAGCTCTCGGTTTTCTGCGCGGGATTTTTTTTCTTTCCGGCGATGGCAGATGAAATTTCCGACGAGCAGAAGGTTGAGCAGATAAAAATAGAGGTAAATTGTGAAGGAAGTGAGCGAGTTCCTATGAGTGAAAGGGTTGATATTTATAGTTGATCTTTCAATCGTGTGGGTTTCGGTTACAATTATGATTATGGATTGATGATTTTCAGTCTGTAACCGAATGTGGATTGAGATTTGATTGCTGAGATCGTAACTGGTATAACAGTTTCGCAATAAAAAATTATGCTTGATTGATTTTGTCGCTTACTGATTTCTGAAAAGGAAAGAGTTGCAGGTTTAACGGGTTTTCAAAAATAAACTTAATTGTTTTCATTTCTAAGCACAAATGTGCGTGCAGTGTAGTGGTGTTTGGTGTATGTATTTACACGGGAGACCCGGGTTCGAACCCGGTTATCCCTTATGTTTTATTTATTTATTTTATTATTATTATTATATTATCATTATTAATATAATTATCATTTACTTTCATTTATTATTATTGTTATTATTTATTTAATATTTTAAATTCTTTTGATTCATTTAGTAGCTATAAGTTAATAACTCGAATTAAATGGTGCATAAATACGCAACGTGACTTTAGATTAAATACTTGAATTATTTAACGAAACGGGTTTTGAAACCGTTTTACAACGAAGGTTACAATAAATTTGTTAGAACTGGTTTAGTCAAATCAATACAAGTGACACAGTATAAGATTTGCCAGTCCAGGAAACATCAACCTGGAACTTGCCCATCATGTTCTCATAATAAAAACAATATGAGTACCAACTCATCAAGAGATAGTCTAAATTTAAATGATTAGACATTAAACATAGATTAAAGGGTTTAAACATGTGAGTTTAAACATCTAGTTATCAAAAAATATTGTCTTTTAATATAGAAGAAATAACGATATGGACAAAACTTTTGTATTTTAAAGACCATCATTGACCTTGGAAAAGGTAAAGACAGACATAAATAAGGTGGGAGACCTGACCATAAAGACAAAAAGTGCAGACTTTAAATGTTCAATTTCCCAAGGCAACTTTGAAAAGAGGAGTTGGACACTCCAATGCAAGACATAAGGACACTAAGCTAATATATATGCAGAGAAGGACACGTATCTTGCAACAAGAAAGCTTATCATGAAGAAAGACCTACAAAAAAGGGGGAAAGATGGAAAAGAAGGGCATCGTCTTCACTCAAGTCTTAACAAGTTTTCATTTGTGTACTAAAAAATCTTTTGTATTTTCAGAGTCTTTTGTATTTTACCTTTTGTAATCTATTTCCCTTTTGTAAAATAACCACCATGGAATAAAAGTCTTTGATTTCCTTATAAATTCTGAGAGTATTCTTACTTATTTAGAGATATTTCTCTCTTAAGTAGAAAAATTCCCTAACCTTAGATTGTCTATTTTTCCTTACAACGGAGGTAGGAAACGAAACTAGGTTGTCTGAAGGTGCCAAAGATGAGTTACCTAAGATATCTTAGGTTTGGTCTGAAAGAGCCTAATAAAGTTATTAAAATATTAGGATAATTTAATATGCTATGTCGCCTGTTTCGTTTTAACTTCTAAATTTAATATATAATGTGTGGATAATAAAAATAATAACTATAGTTATTTTTATATGTTTTAAAACTCTATTGATAATTCCTTACTTGAAGCAACGATTTTGAACCGAAAAAAATATTCTTTTATGAGAATATCATCTCTAGAGTTACCTAAGATATCTTCTTTGATGATAATATAAAGCAAAGTCATTAAAAATATTAGGTTAATTATATGCTATGTCGCGTGTTTCTTTTAACTTCTAAATTTTAACATATAATATGTGGATAATAAAAATAATAACTATAGTTATTTTTATATGTTTTAAAACTCTATTGATAATTCCTTACATGAATCAACGATTTTGAACCGAAAAAAATATTCTTTTATGAGAATATCATCTTGAGAATATCATCTAGAGTTACCTAAGATATCTTCTTTGATGATAATATAAAGCAAAGTTATTAAAATATTAGGTTAATTTAATATGCTATGTCGCCTGTTTCTTTTAACTTCTAAATTTTAAAATTTTACTTATATTTTATTTTGATTTTAAAATAATTAATAAATAATTATCACTCATCCTTATTCCAATAAATTATTTCAAATAATATCACACTTATCGTTACCAAATATTTTATCTGAATTTTGTTATTTCTTAAAGTTATAACTTTATGTAATTATATAAGTTTGATACTTATCTCTAAAATTATAATAACGAATTCTATATGTGTCATATACATTAACAAAATAACATATTGAATAATAATTTCAATTAAACAAAATAATCAATCATGACATGCATGAATTTTCGTTAGATACAATAGATTACTATGAAAACGGATAATCTATATCAATTTATACTATATAATAAAAATATAATAAAAGAATTTAATGTGTAATACGTGTTTATTCGTAGAAAGCATCTATTTTTTATTTTCCCGTCTTTTTACTTATTTAGTATACAAAATTATATTTATTCAATCCGTGTAACACGCATAGTTTTTAACAAAGATAAATAAATTTTTTTATATTTATTATTTGGTATATAAAATTACATTTAGTTAATCCGCACAATATATGAGGTTCTTCAAGATATAATTTTTTTACTATTTAATGTACAAAATTATATTATTCAACCTGTGTAACACACATGAATTTTAAAGTTATATTATTTTATTATCTGTAATATAAAATTATATTTATTCAATCCATACAATATACTGGGTTTTAAAAACAAATTTTTTTATTATTTAATATATAAAATTATATTTATTCAACCGTGTAATAAATGGGTTATTAAAGATATATACTAATTTATATTTAGTATATAATAATTACATTTATTTAGCCTGTGTAATACACGAGCTTCTTACCTAGTACCAAAATAAATTAAATACGTATCATTAATTCCTTATATTTATAGCGTTACGTGTCTAATAAATTTAGTAAACTTGTATACAAAAATAGTTTATAAGAGAGACGGTAAATAATAGACGCGGCTAAAAATTAATAAAAAAATAATATTACTGAGCTATCTTGATTTTTTTAAAACACCCATGTTTTTTGTGTGTTATATTGAATAATATTTATTTTCTTTATACACGTATTAAGATAATAAAAAAAGTAACAGAGCAAAAAAAATCAACAATTGACCCGAGTATATCAGCTTAATAATATGAAATATTTTATCTGGATACAAACAATAGTTACTAATAAAGTATAAAATAATATGTATAAGTACTTATAATTTTGTTATTGTATAACTTAAGACACTAAGTTTATAAGAGTGTTATCTAAATAAATCATCAAATTATCTTTATTATATTATCTCATAGCCATGTTGGTGCAATACATGCGTTTATTCAACCTGACTAACAAACGGGCTTTTTTAGAGACATATTTTCTTTTGTTATTAATTATATAACATTACATACTGATACGCGGGTAATTTAATATTTAATAATAATATTGATAAATTACAAAATAGAGATTAGTAATATTTCACGGTGTTAATTTATATAATAGTGTTTATAAAACCGAAAATTATAATATAACAAGTCAAATGTAAACACTATATATAAAATCTAATATTAGTTTATGGTTGTAGATGATCAAAGTTTTGATTTGCTTTTTCGAAAAGAACATACTCATGGTAACTAAACATACTCATGGTAACTATTCAATTCGGCAAAATTAGTAATGTTATCCATTAATGTATAGCGAAATATAATCGAGAAGTAGAGATTGTAAATACAAGTACCCCACTTCAAGTAGGTCATTATTGTTGAAAACATTTACATAGTTTATTGAGTTTACATTTTACCGATTGTTTTAGTTCACCTTACTTAAGTGAAATATTTCTTTTATTTAACCCATATAATACAATACATGGGCATATAAGCTAGTCTCTATATAAATCGAATTATCAATACTCCTAAGCAACATACATCTGTTTTTCTCTGTCATGGTTCAGATCTTGATCTTCTCTCTAAACTCCGTTGTTCTCATGTCAGGTTTTGAGTTTATTGTTTGAATGGTGTTCTAGTTGTTCATCAGTATGAGAAGTTTGTTTTGTTATTTTAGAAATTTGAGTTAAAAAACTAAAGAGTTTTTGAGTTTTTTCTTTTATTTGTTTCGATTCAAACAATTGTTGATTGATTCAAAGCGTTTTGATAAATTAGTAGATGTATAACTTGTTTATGAGTAAGTACTGCACGATAATAAAATTTTGTTCACAGGTAATTGAAAATATTCTGTTTTTTTTTTCAAAATTAATAACTCCAATTAAACATAAGAGTGTGACAAAAGATATCGTACATGAATACAATAGCTTTGTGTTTAATTAAACAAGCAAATTAATCAAAATCAATCCGGCCAACATAAATATCAATCTCAGCCTTTCATGTTCTACAACATAGATTTATGCAACTTTTTAGTTTGATTGGAAATAATAATGGTGGATATGAAGTATATTTGTATAATAATGTATATATCAAGATTTGTTGGATTAGTAGTACGGGACTGCAAGTGGTGGTGGAGAGTCGTATGAAACCCCAATCACTGGTAGAAGGGGGTGTTATCAAATGGTCGTGGCGAAAAAGATGGTCGGGACGAGATGGGTATGTTTGTTTAGGAGGCGGTGGCGACTGGGTTTCTTGTCGTGGTCGGTAATGACATTGTTGTGGTGTAGATGATGAATAGTGGTTATTTTTAGGTGATAGTGAAGATTGAGTTTGTGGTAGTGAAAATTGCTAAAATTGGGTACTGATACTGAAAATGCTCGGTATGGTATGGTGTTAGAAGGTAAAATAAGTGGTGGAGATGATAAGGAGGTTTCACATGGCTTGGGAGATGGTGGAGGTAGTGGTGGATTGTAGGCGGATGTAGGTGGTGGTGATGAGTAATATGGTGGAAGTGGTGAATGTGCATGCAAGTCAAGAATGCACATGGATAAGATCAATGACCCAACACATACAAGAAGCAAGCAGTTTAGAACAATTGAGGACTGGACGATTATCTTCGAAGACGATGCAACTTACATAAATTAGATCAAAGAAGGCTACATCATAGGTGAAAGAACACACATCTCGGCAGAGTTTTTTCTCAACCCATTATATGTAGAGAAGAAAAATCAATATTTGCCATTGCAAGTCAGGCTATAGGGTGTGGTCATGACTTTCATCACCCTTCACATAAGTATCATGTCATCCACCTCTAATCCATCATTCAAAACCACTACTTAAGAGTGTGGTCATGACCTAAACTATCATCCTCTTTATTTTTTTAATTAGTTTTTTTTCTAAATCATCAAATGGAGGTTAGGTAAATGTGTTCAATCAATGTGAACCACCATCAATCAAGTAGGGGGTGTGGGCTATATGGCAAATAATGTCCCAACCCATGCCCTTACACCCCATAGCCTCAAGCGGCTGCCACAAAGGCGGATTCCATAGACCGAAAGATGTGCATAAATTTATAGGACAACCGATAATATATCTAAGGTAGAGTGTTATAAATTTATAAGTTATCAAAGACATTATACCATATTATTAGTATAATTAAACACAATATTCATTTTTTTAGTTGTTTCATCCTTGTATTATCATACTACAAAAGGTATATCTTAATCTATTGTGTATTGTTAATGGATAGTCATCCTTGTATTATCATACTACAAAAGCTATATCTTAATTATTTGTATTGTTAATGGATAGTTTCTTCTTTTATTCTTATATACATGTTTTAACATCTCTATTATAGCGAGCAATTTTTTACGAGGTTTCAAAAACTCAAGACTAGCTTCATAGCTATAATTACATATTGAAACGAAATTCAGAGTAAATTGCATGTTTTTTTCATCTTTTTTACTATTTTTTCAATCGATGTCGTTTATATTTAAAAATTGATGACATTTGTATTTAATGTTTTAAAATGTTGCATGTAATGTCCTTTTTACGATAACTCAGTTAATTGTTTTGGTTAAATGAAATCACATAAGGGTATTTTAGTCTTTTTGGCTGTTTACTAAAAAATATTTTAACAGATTTAAACATATATATATATATATATATATATATATATAATATTATAGAAATATATATTTATTTGTATAAAATATGTATATTATATATAAAAGAACAACACGCCCTACTTGCGGTGTGCGCATATAATGTATATATGTATATGCACTCGGGAGGCAAAAGTGAAATTGCATTAATTTTAATGTTATTTTACTAATTTCAGGAAAGTAACTTTATAGCAGTGGACGTTTAATCAATGCATCATGTGGTGGCGTTGATAGCCGAAAGACATGGAGATACATACACTAATCGGCCTTTGTCCGGCTTGATGCAAAGATACTATCGAGCTGGAGGTCTCACTGTAAGCAACCTTTCTATTCCTATGGGGTAGAGGTAAGATTGTCTACATCTTATCATACTCAGACCCTACCTTAGTTTTGCAATTAGTGAGATTTACTGAGTCTGGCCACCCAACCCATCACGCCACCACCACAAAACCACCGTCCAACAACAACCACCATGCCACTGCGGTCGACAACCCTACCGACGACCACCTAAAGTCCACACAGACCCTGTCTGCGGACCTCAATGTTGAAACCCACACCAACAGTGAACTCTATTATCCCTTTCTTCCTCCTTTCAAATAAACATGAACAATCACACCTAGGGTTTTCACTTTTCACAAAATCAACAACCGGTCAATCATATTGGGGGGTTTTGATGCGGGTGTTGTGGGGTTTTCAAAATTCTAGATCTTTTGTGGTTTCGATTAGATTGGGGATTTCGATTTGGATGATGTTTTAGTAGAAAGCTAATTGATGCAAACTTTGTTTTCTTGGTAAATGGTTTTGTTTAAAAAAAGCATTTATTGAAAATTATCTCTCAAAAGTTGTGTGAACATCATCCATTAGCTTTTAGATTCTTGATTATACATCCACTTGATTTATTGATGAGTATAGCGATTCTTTAAATCTTGAATGGTTTATAGCAGGGGTCAGAACACGAGCATTTCTAAAATAAATATTATATTTATTTGTGTTGCTAAATGTCGTTTGTGTTCACTTATGTTCATGAACATTTATTAGAGTTTATTTGCGTATGATAAGTGTTCGTAAACGAACATGTTCGTTTCCTTAATGAACAAACATGAACAAGAAATCTCGTTCGATAAGCGTTCGTGAACAGTTCATAAACAAGCTTGTTCCTTAACGGCCTTGTCCGTGTTCGTTTACAGCTATATGAGAGATTGGCCAACACTTTGTTTTCTATTAATTGTTATATGTTAGAACTTTGGTGAATGAATATCTGGTGATTTATAATTTAGTGAAATTATAATTATTAATAAGATCCTTCATGTGGTGAATTAAATACAAACTCTTAAGTTAAGTTTATTTTTTTAACAATTTCTTAGAGTTTTCATGTCTCTAATTCTAGTAGTCTCTTCACCACTTATGGTCCTTGTATACGTGGTAGGCTACTTGTCTCATTTGAAAGGACTAGAAAAATACAAGGAATATATATATATATATATATATATATATATATATATATATATATTGTGTGTGTGGTGTGTGTGTGTGTGTGTGTGTGAGAGTTCTTGGAGAAGAAGAAACACTTGAAGACCCGGGAACTTATAAAGATATGTTTTTCTCTGCTCGAATCCACTACTTTATCACCCAATTTTGTTACAAAAGTTCTAACACTACAGACTGTTGTGCCCGTGGAGACAGGCGTGTCGTCTAAGTAGAGGCGCGAAATTTGTTTTAAGGGAGGCGTGTTGAACACGTGCCTTAGCCACAACCGTCAACATCTGTTTGTTCTTTCTTGTAGCAAATGATCGTGTAAGAAGACGTGATCCAAGATTTCATTGAAGACTACACGATGAATTATACACGGAGACATGATTCAAGATTTATAAAAAGAGTATTTTTATTATTTTTATTTATATCATGACCCATGTCCTACGTTATATCTTCTCCTCAAGCATGAAAGCTCCTACGTGTGGTCATCATATGATATCATTCTCTCATCAAGAACGAACGTCCACTTGTTTCATTGAAGAATATCAAGTCCAAGCCTTCCAAGTAGAGATGGGCATAATCGGGTTTTATTATTACCCGGAACCGGTTCCAACCCGGACCCGGTTCTGCTTGGATGTCATTGGAACCGAATATGGTGTGGAACCGGGTCCAGTTCCTACCCGAGTTCACACCCAAGAATATGGAACCGTGTAGAACCGGGTACGGGTATTATGGAACCGGGTATGGTGTGGAACCGGGTATGATGCGGAACCGGTTTCTGATAGTGTTGGGAACCGGTTCCTGACAGTCAAACCTGCCATTTACTGTTCAGAACCGGTTCCTGATAAATGTTACCGTTGGGAACCGGTTCCTGATTAAAATATCGGTTTTTTTATATAAACCCCTTCCTACTTACCATTTCTAAACTTAACACTCACCATCATCAACATACAAAATCAATCAACTTCTAAGTTCTTGCAAAATACCTATGGCATGCAACGACGAAGTTGTTACGGTCTTAGAGACGAAAAGAAACCCAGCTATATGGAAGAATTTTGATCTCTGTTTAATGTCCGACAGCCACGAGATGGCTAGATGCAAAGATTGTGGAAAATTTATTAAGGCCGCTGTAACATCCGTCGAAAAACGGGTTTCCAAACCCGCTTCGTTTATAAATCGAATATCAAGTTATAAAATTTCGTTGCGTATTTACGATTTATTTTAATTTTAAACAATACATAATTAATAAACAATTTGGAATTTTAAAAACCATAATTATTAAAAAGTGGAAATAAAATAAATAAAAAAGAAAACCGGCTGCCGGGTTTCGAATCCGGGTCAGCCGGAAGACTTAACTAGCACACATCTCACCACTCCGCCACTTGTGTTATTTGTTGATATATTGAAACAATTAATACATATAATAAAACTCGAAATTGAATTCAGTCAACAGCGCGCCCAATTCGCAGTCGCCGGAAATTCCGACGATTTCGCCAATTATCGACGGTTTCTTTTGACTTAATGTATGTATTAACATCGACATCGGTTATAACCGATGTCTAATCCCGCGACATCAGTCATAACCGCCGGAGAAAGGCTGACCAACGAATTAAGACTGAAATCAGACCCAATTCATCGTGATTCTTCCCTATAAATACACACCCAAGTCTCTGGAAATCATTTCGCTCAAAAGCGCACCATTTCTCGAATCAATTTCACTCGCAGGAGATTTTCTTCAATCGCCGGACTTTCGCCGGAAAACCGAGACTTTCATCGAAAACGGTAAATACCTCGACTCTTTTGGTTTCAATCCATTGTTAGACTATTACAAACTTCAATCCATCAACCAGAATCAATCCCAGACGACGTAGCCGGAATATTCTGCACTCGCCGGAAAACCTCTGGAATTTCCAAAATCACGCTGTGAATCGGTATAATCATTTAAACCTTCTGATAATCATTGTTTAGTAACTCAATTTCAAACTAATCGATCAAACTGTTAATTGATCCGATCAGACGGAGTTCACAAAACAGAGCCGACGATCCTTGCCGGAGTTCTGAGAAAGACATCTGTTTCGGTAAATTCATTTCCAAAACCCTCTCTATCCATCACATTTCAATCACTTATAAGTTCCATTAATCGAATTAAACAAGAACAGTTGAATAATCGTTGTCTGTGTCTTGGAACGAAGAAGATGAAGTTGAACTTATGTATAAGTATAATTAAAACAAGTTATTTAACCGGGTTAGACACACAGTCCAGCGGTGGACTGTGTGCAAACAATTATCACACGTCTCGAGTTCGATCCCTGTCACAACCTCACTCTCTGAAATAAAAATGTTCTTTTTAAACCGAACCGGATCAACTCGCTGTAAGATGTTAAGTTAATAAAAATCAGTATAGTAACCAGGTTAGACACACAGTCCAGCGGTGGACTGTGTGCAACACTAAACAACGGGTCCCGGGTTCGAGACCTGTTGTGTGCACCGGTCCGACATAATTAAATCCTTTTTAAAATAAATGATTTTTGATTAAATTAAATAGTATATAAATATAATTAAAAAACAGAAATATTTCGGGTTAGACACGTAGCTCAGTTGGTAGAGCTGCGTGCACGTGTACGGGAGGTCACGAGTTCGAGCCTCACCCAGCGCATATATACACAAGGTCCGAACCGGTCAACGGTCAAAGTCAAGGTCAACGGTCAACCCAAAAAGTCAACATTTTTTTATATTTTTATTTATTTATTTAATTCAAAAATCAATTAAAAATACTTAAAAATAATATTTTTAAAGTTAGAAAATGACCTTAAACTCACAAAAAATAAATCTAAAAATCCTATTAAAATTATTAATAAAATCCACTTATTTACCGTACCTTTTCGTTATTATTTAGGTTAGTTATTTCCTCGTCGATCAACTCTCTAAACTCGTGCGCATTCAACATCATCAAACGAACGCACCCAATGTGAGTGAATCTCTACCAATTCTCCGTTTTAATCACATTTTGGGGTGTATCATGTGTCGCTAATTATTTATTTCATTTAGACACTTGTGCATCCATCATATTCATGATCAAATGTGTATCCAATATGTATCAATTGTTTGTGTGGTTAATGTTTAGATTTAATTTATCATTTTCAGTATATACATCATCATAGGTCGTCTGTTCCCCATTACCTATGAGCGGAACCGTTCCCCATTACCTATGAGCGTGAACGAGGCGTTGTCAACATACGATCGGCTCCGTTTGATTGAGCCTTGATCGCACATACATCATCATAGGCCGTCCGTTCCCCATTACCTATGAGCGGAACGAGACGTTGCCAACATATACATTGTCATTCATGTCATATACTCTTGCAAGGTGGTTGTCATTGTATGTTCATTTACGTTTGCTCATCTATGATTATTGCACAAATTTTCCATATTAATTACAACAAGAAATCAATAATAAATGTTTTCTAATAAGGTTCACTCGCCAACTTTTGTTGACCCAAAAACCCCCATTTTTACACATGATACATGTGATCCAGTTGAAGCAAGAACATATAGGACGGCCTAGAAGAATAAATCAGTTTAGATGTTGGATTGTTTATTTAGTTTTTCCTTTCCTTGTATTGTATGAATTTGACTTGAAAATTTGAGATGTAATTTGAATTTAATAAATATGAAACATATTAGTAAACATCATGAGCTTTGGTGATAACCCAATTATGCCCCGACTCTTATTCCGCTGCGGGTCGGGGTGTGACAGATTGGTATCAGAGCCATGACTATAGGGATATAGGATAGGTTATTAGACCCTTAGAGCCTATACTATAGTTGATTAGAATTTTTAAATTGTTTGTGTGTTACATGCAAAATTCATGAGGTTTATATGCTTTATGTTTATTGTTACATTCAATGTTATGCAAGCATGTTCATAAGTACATATTATTATACAATGCCTATCATGAATCATATTCTCATAACATATCATATCCATGAGAGCACACACCACGCAATTTCCATGATTTTTGCAACGATTTTTGTATTTTCAAATCACATCAAAGTGAGTTCTCATGACGGGCATGTAGTAACTGGAAGGGTACGAGTACCGGTAGTCGGAACGTCCTGTCTAGGCTTGGCATTCATATAAATCCAAAATAAAGGACCAGTTTGCCTACCTGGGGACTAACGATGAGAGTACGAAGGACCTATTAGGCCAAAGCATGCTATACCAAACGTCGTGTGAACTAACCCCACTTTGAGTTGTCATTGTGTCTATACCTGGACACCCTCCGGCCATACATCATGCAAACATATTTCATGGTTTTCCTTCGGGTGATGAGTGTTAAACCGCCAACACCAATGTGAATCCTACTAAGCCAATAGTCATGGGGGCCCACATGACTATACAGGCGATGGTATGGGGGACATTGGAGGCCCAAACATGAGCAAACCCAAGACATCCTATGGATGTAGTTGCATTATTGATGATTATGTTATTTTATTATTTTTAACGATACATGACACCTAAAGACTTCTTAAACTCACAATCTTCCTATGTATGTTCCTGTAGATGTCGGCTAGGCAGCTACGTGGAGGTCGAAAGTCAGGAAGGTCAAACGAACGCTTGGCCACCCAAATTGCAAAACAAATGGCCGCGGTGCTTCCTGACATCGTTATTCAAGTCCAACAAGCTCTCACCGCGAATCCCATCAACCCTCCCAACCAAGAAGACCAGAACGTCGACTACCCTCCCTCCAAAAAGTGCTCCTACAAACACTTCAAGTCTTGCGATCCCCCAAAGTATGAAGGGACCTAAGGTGTCACCGCTCTCCTCCACTGGTTTGAGGAAATGGAAAACACCTTCCTCAATTGCGATTGTCCCGAGGATCGCAAGGTACGTTACGCAACCGGGAGACTATTTGGGGTAGCCCTGACCTGGTGGAACACAGAGAAGGGCAAGAGAGGAGTCGAAGACGCCATGGCCTTAACCTGGGAAGAGTTAAGGGAAATAATGACAAGACGCTTCTGCCCAAGAAGCGAAATCAAGAAGTTGGAAGATGAATTCCACTCACTAAAGCAAAAGGAAGGAGATCATACTTCCTACAACAAAAGATTTCTTGAGCTGAATCAGATGGTTCCTAACTTGTTCACCCCAGTGTACCGCTTGGTTGAACACTATATTCGAGGCCTCCCCTCGAAAATTCAAGACTCAGTTCTAAGCACTTCACCTGCAACACTTGAAGCTGCAATGGAACTAGCTACTGAACTTACCGAAAACCGCATCCGTAACGGAAAATTCAAGGGGAGAAAAAGAAAGCCCCCATTGAGGCTCAAACTACAAACCACTCTGTCTCCTCTTCGAAGTTTGCTGGCAAGAGGAAGAGAAACACCAGAAACTTTGCTGTCACTCAAACAAACCCTCCTATCACTGCCGCACCAATCACCCAAGTTGCTCCCTCATCTGCACCATACAAAAGGGCATACTCCGGCCCATACCCAAAATGCACTCGTTGTCAATACCATCACTTTCCCGAACACCCCTGCCAATATTGCACCAGCTGTGGCCGTGCAGTCACACCATCCAAACGTGTCGCACACTTCAACGAATGAACCGCAACCAACCCTCAAACCAAACCCACCATCAGATAGTGGGTCAAGCCCAACAACCCTTACTACTACCACCTACACAAAATACAGCCCAAACCTACTACCAACCCAATTACCCCATGATGCAACCCATGCGGATTGTTACAACTGTGGTGACCCAAACCACTATAGAAACACTTGTCCACGCTTGGTGAACATCATACATGCTCAAGCTCAAGCAAATCCGGTGAATCAAGCTAACCAAGCTCCTCCACCTGCTAGAGGAAGAGCTTTCAACATCAACGCCAATCAAGCTAGGGCCGACAACAACGTGGTTAACGGTACGTTTCTCATCAATGGTAGTTATGCATCCATGTTATTTTATACTGGCGCGGATAAGAGTTTTGTGTCCTTAGAATTTGAACCCATCCTCAACCAAACTCGTGATAATCTCATGGAATCCATAACGGTGGAAGTTGCTGACGGGAAACCGGTCTCATTAAACTCTATTATACGAAACTGTACTCTCACTCTAAACGATCACGATTTTCCAGTTGACCTCATTCCTATGAAGTTGGGAAGTTTCGACATTATAATCGGTATGGACTGGCTCAGCCAACATCAGGCTGAAGTGGTATGCCGCGAAAAGTTCGTTCGCATTCCTCTCGCAAACGGTCAAACCCTACGAATCTTTGGAGAAACCCCTTCGAAAGGACTCAAATTGATGTCCTGCCTTCAAGCCCGAAAGTATCTCCGCAAGAACTATGTCGCATTCTTAACTCACGTCATCAAGAAGGGAGACAAGGAGAAGAAACTAGAAGATATACTGTAGTGAAAGAATTCCCACAAGTCTTTCCCGACGACATCTCAGGACTTCCTCCCATGAGAGAAGTCGAATTCCGCATTGATCTTGTACCTGGCGCTACACCCGTCGCGAAATCTCCTTATAGGTTAGCCCCATCCGAAATGCAAGAGCTAGCCAGTCAGCTGCAAGAACTGACTGACAAGGGATTCATACGTCCTAGCTCATCGCCTTGGGGTGCACCTGTTCTGTTTGTGAAGAAGAAGGATGGAACATTTCGCATGTGTATCGATTACAGAGAACTCAACAAATTAACGGTCAAGAACCGCTATCCATTACCTCGCATCGATGATCTTCTAGACCAACTCCAGGGTGCCATCTGTTTTTCAAAGATCGACCTTCGTTCTGGCTATCATCAACTCAGAGTACATGAAGAAGACGTCCCAAAGACCGCCTTCCGAACTCGTTATGGTCATTACAAATTCATGGTCATGCCATTTGGATTAACCAACGCCCCAGCTGTATTCATGGATCTAATGAATAGGGTATGCAAACCCTATCTCGACCGCTTTGTCATAGTCTTCATCGACGACATCCTCATCTACTCAAAGTCTAAATCCGATCATGAACGACACCTTCGCCTCATCCTCACACTTTTAAGAACCGAAAAGCTCTACGCTAAATTCTCCAAATGCGAATTCTGGTTAAGGGAAGTACAATTCCTTGGACATGTTGTCAATGACAAGGGAATACATGTCGACCCCTCAAAGATCAAAGCAGTACAGGAATGGCAAGCGCCACGTACCCCTACCCAAGTAAGATCATTTCTTGGTTTGGTGGGTTACTACCGCCGTTTCATTGCAAATTTCTCCGTATTGCTGTACCACTCACGGCTTTGACTCATAAAGGAAAACCCTTCATATGGGGACCTAAACAAGAAGAAGCCTTCCAAACCCTTAAGCAAAAACTTTATGACGCACCTATCCTCACACTCCCCGAAGGTTGCGATGAATTTGTAGTATATTGCGACGCATCAGGTCAAGGATTAGGTTGTGTATTAATACAAAGGGGAAAAGTGATAGCCTACGCTTCTAGACAACTCAAAGTTCATGAGAAGAACTACACCACCCACGACCTGGAACTTGGAGCCGTTATGTTCGCTCTTAAGATATGGAGACATTACCTCTATGGTACCAAGTGTGAAAATATACACTGACCACAAGAGCCTCCAACATATCTTTAATCAGAAGGAGTTGAATATGAGACAACGAAGATGGGTCGAACTTCTTAATGACTATGACTGTGAAATTCGGTATCATCCTGGCAAGGCAAATGTGGTGGCCGATGCACTCAGTCGAAAGGGTTATGCGAACTCCATTCGTCTTCTATGTTCGCAAATCATAACCGACATCAAAGATCAAATCCGAGAAGCTCAACATGTTTCTATAACAGAAAACGACATACGCAATGAGCTATCTTGTGGAGCAGAACTTAAACTCCAAACAAAATCCGACGGTATTCTGTATTATCTAGATCGCATATGGATTCCCGATCACAATAACCTTCGTGATTTCCTTATGAAAGAGGCGCACAAAACACGATACTCTGTACACCCAGGAGCCGACAATATGTATCAAGACCTGCGATACACTTACTGGTGGCCTGGCATGAAAAAGGATATTGCTGTTTTTGTTTCCAAGTGCCTTGCCTGTTCTAAAGTAAAAGCTGAACATCAAAGACCTTCAGGACTTCTAACCCAATCTGAAATACCTGTATGGAAGTGGGAAAACATAACCATGGACTTCATTACCGGGTTACCTCGCACCTCCAGTGGGTATGACACTATATGGGTAATCATTGATCGTCTCACAAAATCAGCTCACTTCATTCCGATTCGCGAGGACTTCAAGAACGAGAAGTTAGCTCGTATCTACATCAGCGAAATCGTAAGCCGTCATGGTGTACCTGTAAGCATCATTTCAGATCGTGATGGTCGTTTCACTTCACGAACATGGCGAGCCGTACAAGCCGCCTTGGGTACACGATTAGACCTCAGTACCGCTTTTCATCCTCAAACTGATGGACAATCTGAACGCACTATCCAAACTCTTTAAGACATGCTTCGAGCATGTGTCATAGACTTCAAAGGGAATTGGGACGCTCATCTACCAGTAGTCGAAATTTCGTACAACAACAGCTATCATTCTAGTATCGGCATGGCACCTTTCGAAGCTTTATATGGTCGTAAGTGCCGATTACCAATATGTTGGCACGAAATTGGAGAAGCTCAAATCACCGGTCCAGAATTAATCCAAGAAACAACAGACAAGATCCATCAAATTCGAAACAATCTTCTAGCAGCACAAAGTCGTCAAAAGAGTTATGCAGACAAACGACGAAAGCCCTTGGAGTTTAAAGTTGGTGATCAAGTACTTTTAAAAGTATCACCGTGGAAGGGTGTGGTTCGTTTTGGCCAAAAAGGCAAGCTAGCACCACGCTTCGTAGGACCTTTCAAGATACTCGAAAGAGTAGGACCTGTAGCATACAAGCTTGACCTACCAGAAGAACTCAACAGAATTCATCCCACATTCCACGTATCGAACTTGAAGAAGTGCCTCGCCAATGAAAATCTCCATATTCCTCTAGAAGACATTCAAGTCGATGAATCTATGCATTTCATTGAAAGACCAGTAGAAATTATGGACTTCAGAGAGAAACGTTTAAGACGAGGCCGTATTCCAATCGTCAGGGTACGCTGGGAGTCGAAACGAGGACCTGAGTTTACTTGGGAACATGAAGACTCAATGCGCGAGAAATACCCGCATCTTTTTCCTGTTACCACTACTACTTAAATTTCGGGACGAAATTTCTAAAAGTAGGGGATACTGTAACATCCGTCGAAAAACGGGTTTCCAAACCCGCTTCGTTTATAAATCGAATATCAAGTTATAAAATTTCGTTGCGTATTTATGATTTATTTTAATTTTAAACAATACATAATTAATAAACAATTTGGAATTTAAAAACTATAATTATTAAAAAGTGGAATAAAATAAATAAAAAAGAAAACCGGCTGCCGGGTTTCGAACCCGGGTCAGCCGGAAGACTTAACTAGCACACATCTCACCACTCCGCCACTTGTGTTATTTGTTGATATATTGAAACAATTAATACATATAATAAAACTCAAATTGAATTCAGTCAATAGCGCGCACAATTCGCAGTCGCCGGAAATTCCGACGATTTCGCCAATTATCGACGGTTTCTTTTGACTTAATGTATGTATTAACATCGACATCGGTTATAACTGATGTCTAATCCCGCGACATCAGTCATAACCGCCGGAGAAAGGCTGACCAATGAATCAAGACTGAAATCAGACCCAATTCATGTGATTCTTCCCTATAAATACACACCCAAGTCTCTGGAAATCATTTCGCTCAAAATCGCACCATTTCTCGAATCAATTTCACTCGCCGGAGATTTTCTGCAATCGCCGGACTTTCGCCGGAAAACCGAGACTTTCATCAAAACGGTAAATACCTCAACTCTTTTGGTTTCAATCCATTGTTAGACTATTACTAACTTCAATCCATCAACCAGAATCAATCCCAGATGACGTAGCCGGAATATTTGCACTCGCCGGAAAACCTCTGGAATTTCCAAAATCAGCTGTGAATCGGTATAATCATTTAAAACTTCTGATAATCATTGTTTAGTAAATCAATTTCACAACTAATCGATCAAAACTGTTAATTGATCCGATCAGACGGAGTTCACAAAACAGAGCCGACGATCCTTGCCGGAGTTCTGAGAAAGACATCTGTTTCGGTACATTCATTTCCAAAACTCTCTCTATCCATCACATTTCAATCACTTATAAGTTCCGTTAATCGAATAAACAAGATCAGTTGAATAATCGTTGTCTGTGTCTTAGAACGAAGAAGATGAAGTTGAACTTATGTATAAGTATAATTAAAACAAGTTATTTAACCGGTTAGACACACAGTCCAGCGGTGGACTGTGTGCAAACAATTATCACACGTCTCGAGTTCGATCCCTGTCACAACCTCACTCTTGAATAAAAATGTTTTTTTAAACCGAACCGGATCAACTCGCTGTAAGATGTTAAGTTTAATAAAAATCAGTATATTAACCAGGTTAGACACACAGTCCAGCGGGGGACTGTGTGCAACACTAAACAACGGGTCCCGGGTTCGAGACCTGTTGTGTGCACCGGTCCGACATAATTAAATCATTTTTAAAATAAATGATTTCTGATTAAATTAAATAGTATATAAATATAAACTAAAACAAAATATTTCGGGTTAGACACGTAGCTCAGTTGGTAGAGCTGCGTGCAGCGTACGGGAGGTCACGAGTTCGAGCCTCTCCCAGGCATATATACACAAGGTCCGAACCGGTCAACGGTCAAAGTCAAGGTCAACGGTCACGGTCAACCCAAAAAGTCAACATTTTTTTATATTTTTATTTATTTATTTAATTTAAAAATCAATTAAAAATACTTAAAAATAATATTTTTAAAGTTAGAAAATGACCTTAAACTCACAAAAATAAATCTAAAAATCCTATTAAAATTATTAATAAAATCCACTTATTTACCGTACCTTTTCGTTATTATTTAGGTTAGTTATTTCCTCGTCGATCAACTCTCTAAACTCGTGCGCATTCAACATCATCAAACGAACTGCACCCAATGTGAGTGAATCTCTATCAATTCCCCGTTTTAATCATATTTTGGGGTGTATCATGTGTCGCTAATTATTTATTTCATTTAAACACTTGTGCATCCATCATATTCATGATCAAATGTGTATCCAATAGGTATCAATTGTTTGTGTGGTTAATGTTTAGATTTAATTTATCATTTTCAGCACATACATCATCATAGGCCGTCTGTTCCCCATTACCTATGAGCGGAACCGTTCCCCATTACCTATGAGCGTGAACGAAGCGTTGTCAACATACGATCGGCTCCGTTTGATTGAGCCTTGATCGCACATACATCATCATAGGCCGTCCGTTCCCCATTACCTATGAGCGGAAGAGACGTTGCCAACATATACATTGTCATTCATGTCATATACTCATGCAAGGTGGTTTGTCATTGTATGTTCATTTACGTTTGCTCATCTATGATTATTGCACAAATTTTCCATATTAATTACAACAAGAAATCAATAATAAATGTTTTCTAATAAGGTTCACTCGCCAACTTTTGTTGACCCAAAAACCCCATTTTTACACATGATACAGGTGATCCAGTTGAAGCAAGAACATATAGGACGGCCTAGAAGAATAAAGCAGTTTAGATGTTGGATTGTTTATTTAGTTTTTACTTTCCTTGTATTGTATGAATTTGACTTGAACATTTGAGATGTAATTTGAATTTAATAAATATGAAACATATTAGTAAACATCATGAGCTTTGGTGATAACCCAATTATGCCCCGACTCTTATTCCGCTGCGGGTCGGGGTGTGACAGCCGCAGCCAACTCAACCCTTAAGAAACACACTGAGCGGCATTGCCCAGTGACGAAGGCAAAGAAAAATGAGACGGGAGAAGGTTCCGGCACCGGTTCTTCAAATGTTTGATGTAACCCGTTTGGTTTGGTGTTTTAATAAAGTTTGTGTAATGTTTCTTTCTATTGTATTTGTTCTGTTTGATTTTTATTATTAGTTACATTGATAAATAAAAATAGTAACAATAATCGTTAAAATTAAAAAAACAAATTAATCGGTTACAATATTAAAAAAAAATTATCCGGTTACAAAAAAAAATAAAAAATTACTCAGAACCGGTTCCAGTAAGATTTTATTTCTTTGATCGTTTACTAGTGGCAGGTGCAACACTTTCCGATGAGTTTCTCTTAGGTGCGGTACCTCGGTACAATCGTCGTCCGAATCGTTAGTCTCCACTTCTTCGGCTATAACCGGTTCCAACGGTAACATTTTAACGGGTATAACCGTTCCTTCTAGAACTGCATTTCCGGGTACTGTTGGAACCGGGTACTAGTGAAACCGAGTACGGGTAGGAACCGGGTACGACCCGATTCAAATGGTAACATTGTGGAACCGGGTTGGAACCAACGGGTATTTTGAACCCGGAACTGGTTCTACTTAATGTCGGGTAGGAACTGAAACTGGTTCCAGTTTCGGTTCTACCAGTTTGGGTTCGGAATCGGTTTTTATACCCATCTCTACTTCCAAGGTATATATAATTCTATAATTATGGCTGGACCCATAGGCCGTTGTCCACGGCCCCATAAGACTAGAGCCTTCAAATTCAAACAAAAATTGTTATATACAAATCAATATTGAGATTTTTTTGTACAATAGAAAACAGAGACATCCAATCACTCACTTCCTTAAAATAATTTAATTTTGAAGAATTTTTTTCGTCTTGAAAGACCGGACTTTAGTATCACTAACATTTATAAAAAAAATGATAACTAACCAAGTAAAGAGAATCACGGTGTCAATTCTATTTAGAATAAAGAAGAAATACAAGATTGAATTTCTCATCTTAGAATTATATTTTATTTTGAAAAAAATATTAATTACATCTTGAAAAGGCCCTATTTTTTCTTTCACCTAAGAAGCTGTTTGGCAACGTTATGAATAAGTAGTGAACTATTAAGAGTTCTAAACCATTAAGTGCTGAACCAGTAAGATGTTGGACAATTAAAACTAGTATAATTTATAAGCATTTAGAGACAATTGTCTGACCAAATCAGCTAAAAGGTCTTAACCATTCAGACTTAGAATAATGCTTAACCATTTAGAGGCAAATGTCTGAATCATTTAAATATCTACTCACGAAACAAAACCGACATGATGCTGAACAAGTAAGGGCTGAACCATTAAAAGCCTTATTAAAATCTAAACAAACAGCCCCTAATACCCTCAAAATGATTGAGTCTTCTCTGCAGTCTATGATTACTAAATATATTTTATTTATTACGTTTTTTTAATGACTTAAATTACATCAAATCCGTTTTAACGGGATTCGAACCTTTGATGGAAATGAAGATGGAAAAGAAACCAGATCATAGTAGGAAACCAAAAAACAACAAATGAAGAGGATGATAAGAGAACATGGAACCATCACTAGTGCTCTAGTGGTGGCCACAGATATTTAAGTTCCACTATGGTGGGTCCGGGTGAGTTTTCCCCTCAAGGTCTCAAGTTCGAGTCTTGGTGACAGGGGTTTCTCATTGAGGGGTTTAAATTGGGGATCTATTGTGCGAGGGGGCTCTCTAGCGCGGACCCGTTAAGACAACGTATGCTAGACCTCCCGACATTCGCGAATAATTCACACCTTTTTAAAAAAAATGAAGAGAACATGGATTAAATTAACCATTTACACGTATGTGAATGTCTATAAATGTTTATGTTCTTGTTAGTAGTTGTAATTGACCAACCGTCTGTTTGCTTCGCAGTTCACAAATATGTAACGTGTTGTTTTATTTTCCTTTAAGTTCGTTCATGAATTCTTGAATCTTTTTTAATGGATTTATGTAAGAGAAATCATAAACTGGAGATATATAAATTTAATAAGTAAGGGTGTTGCACCTTTTACCTTGTTTTTGTACTAGTGGGATATATCGAAAAGAGAACAAATGATTGTGGTTTTGATTTGATAAATATCGAGTTAAGCACATCTGAATGGAGGTTAAGTGCATAGATGGTATCTACAGTTAGCACCTATCACTAGTGAGTTAATTTTTGTCCTAGGCATGGACAATAGAGGGGAGGACTGTGGGAAGATGATATTAGCGTTAACTTAGTCTAGTATTATCAACTTATATGATTATTATTATTATGTGTGTCATGTAAATAAATGTGTATGTGTATTGGGTTAGATAATCGGTGGATATTAGAAAGTATCGTTCGGATGGGCAATTATGCCAACATCCAAACAACACAACTGTTATAGACACACTAATTAGAATGGTATATATTGGGTCAGTTGTAAACATTATCTCTTAATTGATTTCATTCAGTCGTAACTTCATAGTTTCCCTCTAAAATCTCCCTGTAACATTATCCCTTCATTAGAAGATTTGTATATTGTTTTAGTGATGCAATAAAAATGCAACATGGCATCAGAGCCTAAAGTGTGATCAGTTCTGTTTAAATATAATGGAAAACATGAATGAAATACCTGTAACGGCAGACATGCTAACAGAGAAGCCAGTCAGAGACTAGCCATTGAGTTCGACATCTTTGTCAGTATGATCTGGTTCCTCCTTAGGGTGTAAGATTATGATAGTGATAACCGAACTAGGGATGAATTCGGTTTAGGTTATGAAAGAGAGAGGTGGGACGATAATGATGATGATGTTATGAGTAAAAGTGTCTAACCTTAAACCTCTCTAATCATCTCCTTATATATACACCCAGAAGGAAAACCTAATTAGTTAATAAGGGTAATATGGTCCATCAACAAATATCAACTAATATATAATAGGATCAATATTATTTTGATCTAATATAATATAAATGATTATAATGGCTACATGATTAAAATTATAAATATATATATTTAATCTTATATTCTCCACTTAGCCGAGTAGTCATTTATCATGAGTATTAGATAAGCCTGATCAGGAGTTAACACTCATTTTAGCCTTAAACCAAGAACCGTAGCAGAGAAATACAGCCGTTGAATCATCATTCGACTCATGACCCCCATTAGTCATACTACAACATCAATTTAAAACCTAACAGTTATGATCAAAATATGCAAATAAGCCCTTTAGCGTTTGAGTTGTATTTTTTATTTGTCTATATGTCATTACACCGGCATAACATATGTTAGAGACATACAAAATCAAACTGAGAAAGTTTCATTAATTAAAACATAAGTAAGTACAATATGCTATTAAATAAGGTCTTTAGCAAATCCCATATTCGAAACATGTTCTTCGAAAACTTTAGGTGGGAGACCTTTAGTTGTAACATCCGTAAAAAAACGGATTTTACCAAACCCGCTCCGTTTATTAACCGAACAGTCAGTTAAAAATTTCGTTGCGAATTAAATGCCTAAAATAATTTTAAATGATGCATAATCAATTATTATATGGGAATATATAATTAGTTTTTGAAAAACTGTTAAAAATATGAAAATAAAAATGTTTTGTTCCTGCCGGGTTTCGAACCCGGGTCAGTCACGGTTCAACAACAGACTTAACACACAACACTTGAACCACTGCGCCACTGCTGTTTCTTGTTAAAGGTTAGAATCATTTAATTCATATCATGACTTTCCGAATTCAAAACCGGCGCCCAAAGTTCAATCGTCGGAAATCCCGGCGATCTCGCGACATTTAACGACATCTTCAGTTATAACGTAAACATTTACTAAGACATCGGTTATAACCGACGTCTGAGTCCGCGACACCATCTATAACCGCCGGAGAAATTATAACCGACGAATCAAGTCGGAAATCGGACCAAATTCATCGATGAACTACCCTATAAATACCCCCTCGAACCTCTGCAAACATTTTCGCTCAAAACCGCACCCTTTCTCGGCGAAAACTCACTCGCCGGAAATCACCTGCAAATCGCCGGAAAACCGGGTTCTTCATTTCTGAGCCTTACTGAAACCCCTAAGCTTATACCGAAGTCACCCATACCTTTTTCAAACTTTCTGAAGACTCGCTGCTGCAAGACACACGTCGCCGGAAGTGGTTGCTGTCGCCGGAGTTCTGCCGGAAAACAGAGGAGTCCAGTCGGTATACCTTTCGCCTAATTTCTTCATTCTTTTTATTTATCTCATCTGTATTTAACCATCAGACACTAACGAACATGATTAATCATCGAACCAGCCGGATTTTCCGATTCTGGTTAAAGTCCAACGAAGAAGACGATGTTGCAGTAACATATAACTTTAATTAAAATCAAGATATAACTTGGGTTAGACACACAGTCCAGCGGTGGACTGTGTGCACATTAAACACACAAAGGTCTCGAGTTCGAATCTTGTTCCACACACGCTGCCTTAATAAAAATGTTTTTTTTTGTTAACAGAACGGAAGCACCACTGTTATATGTTAAGTATATTAATAATCGGAATAATAACCAAGTTAGACACACAGTCCAGTGGTGGACTGTGTGTATGTTTAATCAAAGCGCACGAGTTCGAGTCCGGTCTACTACATCGACCCGGACAATTATTCAAACTTTTTAATATGGCATAAATGAAAATGATTAGTTTGTATTTAAGAATAATAAAAACCAGTTTAGTTAACAAGTTGGACACACAGTCCAGCGGTGGACTGTGTGTTTGCATAAGCCACAGGTCCCGGGTTCGAGACCTGTGGAGCGCACCGATTCTTTGATTTAAAATCGTTTTTAAAAATAAAGGATTTTCTGTTTAACCTAATTAATATATAAATGTAATTAAAAACAGAAATATTTCGGGTTAGACACGTAGCTCAGTTGGTAGAGCTGCGTGCACGCGTACGGGAGGTCTCGGGTTCGAGCCTCACCCAGCGCACACAATAATACATACGAACCGGTCAACAGTCACTGTTACAGTCAAAGTCAAAGTCAACGGTCAAAAAAAGTCAACTTTTATTATTATTTTTATTTATTTATTTTAATTAAAAATCAATTAAAAATACTTAAAAATAACAATTTTAAGGTTAGAAAATAGCCTTAAACTCACAAAAATACACCCAACAATCCTACTAAAATGGAACAATAAAATCCGTTTACTTACCGAACCATAATGCTATTTATCTAGGTTAATTTCACTCGTGGTTAAAACCACTTCGCGTGCATTCAACATCATCAACCGAACGCACCCACTGTGAGTGAATCTTACAACTCCCCCTTTTAATTACACGTTTTGGGGTGTGTCATGTGTCACAAAATAATTAACTCGTTTATTTAAACTTGTGCCATACCATATCGTGATCTAAACTTAGATTGTTTATATTGTTGTGATTACTTATTTCATTTTGTCAAATTATATGAAATTCATTCATTAAGCCCATCAGTTCCTCGTGGGAAACGAGTTGAACAACGCGTGCCTCAAAACCAATCCATTATTGTTCATGTGTGTATCATTGAGTTTATATTGTTTGTAGTTATGTCTTTCATATTATCATGTTTATGCAATTCATTCATTAGGCCCATCAGTTCCTCGTGAGAGACGAGTAGAGCAACGCGTGTCTCTAAACGTACCATTATTGTTCATGTGTGCTTTATTTAATATCTAATGATTGTTGAATAAGTTTATATCTATTTTTACTCATGTGTGGTTGTGCACTCATTTCATAATCAATTAAATAAACTTGTTCAAATGTTTTCCATAGGATTCACTCGCCAACTTTTTGTTGATCCAAAAACCTTTTTACACATGATACAGGTGAACAGGTTGAAGCAAGGAAAACATAGGAAATGCCTTAGAAGAGAACAAAGAAGCTTAGATTGATAGTTAGAACATGTTGTAATATTTATTGTGAATTTCCATTAAATTGTATTAATGAATATGAAACGTTAAAATAAATGTCATGAGCTTTGATGATAACCCAATCATGCCCCGATCACCTTTTCCGCTGCAGGTCGGGGTGTGTACAGATTGGTATCAGAGCCATGACTATAGGGATATAGGATAGGTTATTAGACCCTTAGAGCCTATACTATAGTCTGCCTAAATTTTAATTGATTAGGTGGTTACATACAAACTTGTGATATTTATTTGTTTCATATTTGTTTATATTTACAGTCAAACATACATGCTTATATACATATTCATTATACATATATCAATGTTCATATATTCAATTCATTTTCATACTCTCATTATTCAAGGATTTTGTTGCAATTTTCAAATCTCATCAAAGTAAGTTCTGCGACGGGCATGTAGTAACTGGAAGGGTACAAGTACCGGTAGTCGGAACGTCCTGTCTAGGTTGGCATTCGTATAAATCCAAAATAACGGACCAGTTTGCCTACCTGGGGACTAAAGATGAGAGTACGAAGGACCTATTAGGCCAAAGCATGCCACACCAACGTCGTTCGAACTAACCCACTTTGAGGTGTCACCGTGTCTACATCTGGACACATTCCAAATATCACACATTGTATACATATTTCTCGATTTTCTCCGGGTTTTAGTGTACGCAACCTGGCAAACCCGTGCGAACCATATGAAAAACCGGTATTCATGGGGGCCCACATGATTACAAAGGTAAAGTATGGCGGCATGTAGGGCCTAATGGCGAGCAAAGCCCAAGACATCCTATGGATGTAGTAGATTTATTTTTCTATAATTATTTTATGAATGTTCATTCCTAATGCGATCCATGATCCCAAAAGCATCCAACTCATACTCTTGACATGTATTCCTCGCCCGTAGGAAGATGAGAGCAGGAAAAGCCCGCAAACGCATGGCTGCCATAATACCCAACATTGTAATCCAAATACAACAAGCACTTACCGTTAATCCTGTCAATCAAGAAAAACCAAAATATTATCAACTCTTCCCCAAATACCACTAAATGCACCTACAAGCATTTCAAATCATGCGACCCTCCAAAATACAAAGGGACTGAAGGCGTCACCGCTCTCCTCCATTGGTTTGAAGAAATGGAGAACACCTTTCTAAATTGCGATTGCCCCGATGATCGCAAAGTGCGTTATGCTACTGGTCGTTTATATGGAATAGTACTTACTTGGTGGAATACAGAGAAAGCCAAACGAGGCGTCGACGATGCTATGACTTTAACTTGGAACGAATTGAAGGAAATCATGACCAGACGATTTTGCCCAAGGAGCGAAATCAAGAAATTAGAAGATGAATTTTATTCGTTGAAGCAAAAGGAAGGAGACCACACCACATACAACAAAAGATTCCTCGAGTTACATCAAATGGTTCCCAACATGTTCACTCCCCTCTACCGTTTGATCGAGCATTACATTCGTGGTCTTCCGTCAAAGATTCAAGACCCTGTAATAAGTACCGCGCCTGCAACTTTGGAAGCAGCAATGGAGCTAGCAACAGAGCTCACCGAGAATCGAATCCGAAACAAAGACTTCAAGGAGGAGAAGAAGAAGGATAAAGAATCGACTGAAACCTCCGACTCCACCCAAACCGAATCCCCTTCTCAACCCACTTCTAAGAGAAAAAGAGACGGGCAACTTTTCGCTGCTACCCAACGTAATCAACCAATTTTACAAGCCATACCAATCCAAGCTATCCCAATCACCCAAGTGGCACCCAACTCAACCTACCCAAATAAGAAACCATATCTTGGACCTCACCCTCAATGCAACAACTGTTTTTATCACCATCCCCTTACCTTACCTTGTCGACTATGTGCAACTTGTGGACACTATGGTCATTTGAGCAAGATTTGTCGCACCTTTCAAAAACCAAACCTCTTTCCCTACTCAAACCATGAACCAAACCTATCAACAACCCCAATACCCCATGTTCCCATATGTTCGAGCTTGTTTCAATTGTGGCGACCCTACCCACTTTAGAAACACATGCCCTCAATTGGTTAACGTCATCAACGCTCAAACCCAATCAAACCCAGTTAACCAAGTAAACCAAGAAAACCCAACCGCTGGGCCACCAGCAAGAGGAAGAGTCTTCAACATCAATGCCAATCTTGTCGAAGATAATGACGGCCCAAACGAAGATACCCAACTAGTTCTCTTCACCGAAGATCCAGATTCAACTCCTATCGTTTAGTTTTATGTTTTTCTTTATCACATAGAACCAAACATAACTTAAGGATAAAGCCAATGAAACTTTGACGAGAATACGGTGGATACGCCGCTGGTACTTCCTATATATAAGTATTCTTGTCAAATGATCGGAGGTATTATTAGGCGGTTATGAGAGGTTCCATGCATAGGCTGTTTGTGTGATTGTTGTTTAGATTAAGTTATTCATTTTCAGTACATGCAATACGTTCGGCTCCGTTTGATTGAGCCTTGAGCGCACAGACATTTTCGTTTTCAGTACATGCAATACGATCGGCTCCGTTTGATTGAGCCTTGATCGCACAGACATTTTCATTATCAGTATCTTGTGGTTGTTGTGTTTGTTGTAGAGTCGCGTAGAACTAATCATAACTTGCGGATGAAGTCAATGAGAATTTGACAAGAATATGGTGGATACGCCGTTGGTACTTCCTATATATAAGTATTCTTGTCAAATGATCGGAGGCATTATCAGGCGGTTATGAGAGGTTCCATGCATAGGCTGTTTGTGTAGATTAAGTTTATTATTTTCAGTACATGCAATACGATCGGCTCCGCTTGATTGAGCCTTGATCGCACAGACATTTCATTTTCAGTACATGCAATACGATCGGCTCCGTTTGATTGAGCCTTGATCGCACAGACAATTTTCATTTCAGTATTTTATGTTTGTTGTATTGGTTGTAGAGTCATATAGGACTAATCATAATTCACTGATAAAACCAATGAAAATTTGACAAGAATATGGTGGATACGCCGTTGGTACTTCCTATATATAAGTATTCTTGTCAAAGGATCAGAGGCATTGTCAGACGGTTATGAGAAGTTCTATGTAGGATTTAGTAGTTTCTTGGTAACTAATCATAACTTGTGGATAAAATCAATGAAAATTTGGCAAGAATATGGTGGATACGCCGCTGGTACTTCCTATATATAAGTATTCTTGCCAAAGGATCAGAGGCATTATCAGGCGGTTATGAGAAGTTCCATGTAGGATTTAGTATTGCCTTGGTTGAAATTTGTGTTACATTTATATCATCTTGCTATTTAAAGAAATTGGATTGTGTTCCATTTCTACATAGACTAACCTCTCCATCATAACAAACGAGAGAGGAACTGCCATCATTCAAACATATATGCTATCAGAATGTGGATTTAAATGTTAGCTGTTGTGTTTATTTATGTTCTATAGTCATAGAACCAATCATAACTTACTGATATTAGCTGTTGTGTTTATTTATGTTCAAATATTAGCTGTTATGTTTATTTATGTTCCATGTAGGTTGTAGTATTAGAAGTTTTGCCTTAGGGTATAACCATACCCTTCCAAACATATTCAAACTTTTATGCATGATATCATAGTTAGCGAATAATTCTGTTTATCAATACTTTTACAGTAGGCAACAAAAAGCGATTCCTGTAATAGGGTACTTAACCCTTACAAGGGACGCTACCGCCTCAAACAAAAAATTAAAAACTCTTACTTTTTCTAAGTATGTAACTGTCAAAACTAAACACCATTATTCTTTTAGTCAAATATATCACTATTTAAATTTCGGGACGAAATTTCTAAAAAGCAGGGGATACTGTAACATCCGTCAAAAACGGATTTTACCAAACCCGCTCCGTTTATTAACCGAACAGTCAGTTAAAAATTTCGTTGCGAATTAAATGCCTAAAATAATTTTAAACGATGCATAATCAATTATTATATGGGAATATATAATTAGTTTTTGAAAAACTGTTAAAAATATGAAAATAAAAATGTTTTGTTCCTGTCGGGTTTCGAACCCGGTCAGTCACGGTTCAACAACAGACTTAACACACAACACTTGAACCACTGCGCCACTGCTGTTTCTTGTTAAAGGTTAGAATCATTTAATTCATATCATGACTTTCCGAATTCAAAACCGGCGCCCAAAGTTCAATCGTCGGAAATCCCGGCGATCTCGCGACATTTAACGACATCTTCAGTTATAACGTAAACATTTACTAAGACATCGGTTATAACCGACGTCTGAGTCCGCGACACCATCTATAACCGCCGGAGAAATTATAACCGACGAATCAAGTCGGAAATCGGACCAAATTCATCGATGAACTACCCTATAAATACCCCCTCGAACCTCTGCAAACATTTTCGCTCAAAACCGCACCCTTTCTCGGCGAAAACTCACTCGCCGGAAATCACCTCGAAATCGCCGGAAAACCGGGTTCTTCATTTCTGAGCCTTACTGAAACCCCTAAGCTTATACCGAAGTCACCCATACCTTTTTCAAACTTTCTGAAGACTCGCTGCTGCAAGACACACGTCGCCGGAAGTGGTTGCTGTCGCCGGAGTTCTGCCGGAAAACAGAGGAGTCCAGTCGGTATACCTTTCGCCTAATTTCTTCATTCTTTTTATTTATCTCATCTGTATTTAACCATCAGACACTAACGAACATGATTAATCATCGAACCAGCCGGATTTTCCGATTCTGGTTAAAGTCCAACGAAGAAGACGATGTTGCAGTAACATATAAGTTTAATTAAAATCAAGATATAACTTGGGTTAGACACACAGTCCAGCGGTGGACTGTGTGCACATTAAACACACAAAGGTCTCGAGTTCGAATCTTGTTCCACACACGCTGCCTTAATAAAAATGTTTTTTTTTTGTTAACAGAACCGGAAGCACCACTGTTATATGTTAAGTATATTAATAATCGGAATAATAACCAAGTTAGACACACAGTCCAGTGGTGGACTGTGTGTATGTTTAATCAAAGCGCACGAGTTCGAGTCTGGTCTACTACATCGACCCGGACAATTATTCAAACTTTTTAATATGGCATAAATGAAAATGATTAGTTTGTATTTAAGAATAATAAAAACCAGTTTAGTTAACAAGTTGGACACACAGTCCAGCGGTGGACTGTGTGTTTGCATAAGCCACAGGTCCCGGGTTCGAGACCTGTGGAGCGCACCGATTCTTTGATTTAAAATCGTTTTTAAAAATAAAGGATTTTCTGTTTAACCTAATTAATATATAAATGTAATTAAAAACAGAAATATTTCGGGTTAGACACGTAGCTCAGTTGGTAGAGCTGCGTGCACGCGTACGGGAGGTCTCGGGTTCGAGCCTCACCCAGCGCACACAATAATACATACGAACCGGTCAACAGTCACTGTTACAGTCAAAGTCAAAGTCAACGGTCAAAAAAAGTCAACTTTTATTATTATTTTTATTTATTTATTTTAATTAAAAATCAATTAAAAATACTTAAAAATAACAATTTTAAGGTTAGAAAATAGCCTTAAACTCACAAAAATACACCCAACAATCCTGCTAAAATGGAACAATAAAATCCGTTTACTTACCGAACCATAATGCTATTTATCTAGGTTAATTTCACTCGTGGTTAAAACCACTTCGCGTGCATTCAACATCATCAACCGAACGCACCCACTGTGAGTGAATCTTACAACTCCCCCTTTTAATTACACGTTTTGGGGTGTGTCATGTGTCACAAAATAATTAACTCGTTTATTTAAACTTGTGCCATACCATATCGTGATCTAAACTTAGATTGTTTATATTGTTGTGATTACTTATTTCATTTTGTCAAATTATATGAAATTCATTCATTAAGCCCATCAGTTCCTCGTGGGAAACGAGTTGAACAACGCGTGCCTCAAAACCAATCCATTATTGTTCATGTGTGTATCATTGAGTTCATATTGTTTGTAGTTATGTCTTTCATATTATCATGTTTATGCAATTCATTCATTAGGCCCATCAGTTCCTCATGAGAGACGAGTAGAGCAACGCGTGTCTCTAAACGTACCATTATTGTTCATGTGTGCTTTATTTAATATCTAATGATTGTTGAATAAGTTATATCTATTTTTACTCATGTGTGGTTGTGCACTCATTTCATAATCAATTAAATAAACTTGTTCAAATGTTTTCCATAGGATTCACTCGCCAACTTTTTGTTGATCCAAAAACCTTTTTACACATGATACAGGTGAACAGATTGAAGCAAGGAAAACATAGGAAATGCCTTAGAAGAGAACAAAGAAGCTTAGATTGATAGTTAGAACATATAATATTTATTGTGAATTTCCATTAAATTGTATTAATGAATATGAAACGTTAAAATAAATGTCATGAGCTTTGATGATAACCCAATCATGCCCCGATCACCTTTTCCGCTGCGGGTCGGGGTGTGACATTAGTCATCGGATCCGCAAACATATTTTAGTACTAATATACTCAATACAAAGATTATTTTCCTCAACTCGTTCATGTATGAACAAGTACTTTGTATCGAGATATAAACCAGCTCCAGTCGAACTGTTACTGTTCGAGAAACTAACGGCAACTGAGTTATCACAGTAAAGCTTCAATGGTCTAGAATATCATCTACGTAAAAGACAAGTATAGTAAAGTTGCTCCCACTCATCTTGAGGTAGGTGCATTGATCCACCTGATTCTTTATAAAACCTTGTTTCTTCATGACTTCATCAAACTTAAGGTACCATTGACCTGATGCTTGTTTTAACCCGCAAATGGATTTCTTCAACTTACAAACTAGATGCTCCTGACCTTCAGGTTTAAAGCCTTCAGGTTGTTTCATGTAAACATCTTCGTCTAAATCTCCGTTAAGGAAAGCGTTTTTAACGTCCATCTGATACAGCTCTAAATCAAAATGAGCAACTAGGGTCATAACGATCCTTAATGAATCTTTATGAGAGACAGGTGAAAATTTCTCTTGATAATCAATTCCCTCTTTCTGAGTGTAGCCCTTTGCAACCAATCTCGCTTTATAGCATTCAACGTTCCCATTCGGATCCAGTTTTGTTTTGAATACCCATTTACATCCTACTGGTTTGACACCGTTGGGTAATTCTACCAAATCCCAAACGTCATTTTTCTTCATGGATTCAAGCTCATCATTCATTGCTTTATTCCATTCAGTAGACTGATCACTGCTAATGGCTTCATTATAAGAGATAGGATCATTGAGCTTTCCGGCATCCATTTCAGTCAGCTAGGTAACATAATCATCCCAATTAGTAGGCCTTTATTGCCTGGATGATCTCTTGAGTTGATTATCGGGTTCAGCGGTGTCTTGGTTTTGAGCGTTTGATATGCCTTCGTTATGAGATATAATGGAATTTGAATGTGGAGGTAAATTTGGAGTTGGTGCAGTAGCTTCAGGTGCAGTTGTTACATTGGGTACAAGAGGAGCAAATGGAGTAATGGTAAGCGACGAGTCTCTCCCCCCGCGTCTTGTACTTCTTGCAATTCTTCGTAAGGGTTAGTACTGCTCCCACTGACCTGAAAATCCTCCAGGAACGCGGCACGTTTGGTTTCAACAATACGGGTGACATGGGAAGGACAATAAAAACGATAACCATTTGAGTGATCAGGATACCCAATAAAGAAACAGGCAACTGTTTTAGGGTCAAGTTTCTTTAGGAAAGGATTGTAAAGTTTCGCTTCAGCAATGCAGCCCCATACTTTCATATATTTAGGACTCAGTTTCCTTCCTGTGCAAAGTTCATAAAGAGTTTTAGGGACTGACTTAGAAGGAAATCTATTGAGTATATGAACAACTGCTTTTAACGCTTCAGTCCAGAGGAATAATGGTAAATTAGTGTTGGCTAACATACTGCGCACCATGTTCATAAGGGTACGATTTCTTCGTTCAGTGACACCATTCTGCTGATGTGTATCTGGCATGGTGTATTGGTTTACAATCCCCTGGCCCTTACAAAACTCATAAAATGGACCAAAAGCTTGACCCGCATCAGTATGTCTTCCATAATATTCACCGCCTCTATCTGATCTCACAAATTTAATTTTACGATCTAGTTGTTTTTCAACTTCAGCTTTATAATCTTTAAAAGTTGTAAGAGATTCATATTTTTCCTTAATGAGATACAAGTACATGTAACGAGAATAATCATCAATTAAAGTGATAAATGAAGTATGTCATGTTATGCCAGCGATTTGGTAAGGACCACTAATGTCAGTATGAATGAGTTCTAATAAATTAGAGCTCCTAGTGGCACCTTTCTTATTCCCTAATGTCATTTTACCTTTAAGACATTTGACACATGTTCCAAAATCAGTAAAATCGAGAGGAGGGAAGACTTCATCCTTTACGAGTCGATTTAACTCGTGAAATGTGGCCTACACGTTGATGCACAACATGGATGAAGTCTCTAAGTCTCGATTTTGTTTCATTTTGTGAGTGATTCATTAATATTATATAACAACAAAGATTTGGAAAAGTCATCAGCTAGTTCTAATCTATAGAGACCGCCATCCAGAATGCCGGTACCATAAACCACAAAATCATAGAGAATAGAGAGTTTGCGATGACTATGAATGATATCAAAACCGTCTATGTCTAACTTTGGTCCTGATACAAGGTTCCGAGTTACCTTAGGAACATATAAGGTATCATAAAGTTTAATGCATAAACCGGTTTTCATAAATAATTGTAAAGTTCCTATGGCCCTCACTTGTAATTCTCTATCATCCCCCACTTTAAGTCTTCTTTGGTTTCTTCTCAGCCTCCGGATTGTAAGGAATCCCTGAGTAGAGTTAGTGACATGAGTCATAGCACCAGAATCAAACCACCAAGAATTAGCAGGAACATTAATATTATAGGACTCAAGTATCATGAGAAAATCGTTACCTTTCTTAGCCAGCCACTCCTTAAAGTCAGGGCATTCCTTCTGCTTATGTCCTTTTCTTTTACAGAACTTGCAGTAGGGTTTGTCTAAGGAGTTCTTAGAGCTGGAAGGCACACTTGTATTAGGATTAGGCTTTTTGACTTTAGAAACATCCTTCCTTGGATAAGTGTTCTTCCTCTTCTTAGAGCTGGAGGTAGTAAAGTGTGCAGCATCAGTAGTCCGATCCATCTTCATACGCTCCTCCTCCTGCACGCACATGGCGATCAGCTCACTCATCGACCATTTTTCTTTCTGAGTGTTGTAATTGATCTTGAATGCTTCATAGGATGAAGGAAGCGAAGTCATGATGAAATGAACAAGAAAACCATTACTAATCGCCATGTCTAATCCCTTGAGCTTATGGGCCATGTCGTTCATCATCATGATGTGTTCACGGATGCCGCTCCTCCCATCATACTTAGTAGTCACCAGCTTGAGGATTATAGTACTAGCGTGTGCTTTAGACATTCCCTTGAACTGCTCCTCCACAGAAGCCAAGTAGGTTTTAGCATCTTCAGAATCAGGATTGGCTCCTCGAATTGCATTGCTTATGGACTGCTTCATGAACATGAGAGACATGCGGTTACACCTAGTCCATTTTTCATGAGCCAGCTGCTCAGCAGCGGTACTCCGAGGAGTAAGGTCTTCAGGCTTATTCTCTCTTAAAGCGTAATCAAAATTCAGTAAAGCAAGAGAAAGCATGAGAGAGTCTTTCCATGTAGTAAAGTTATCACCAGTCAATGGTGGAATCCCGCAATTAGGCGCTGGTAGTGGAAATAACATGAGCAAATTATGATACGAAGAAAAGAAGTCTTAATGTGATCTAAGGGCAAGTTACACTAAAGCATGCACAAGTAATGACCATTTTAGTTATGAAGCTGTGATATTGTCTATTACTAACATCAAAATAATAGACTTAGTTAAAAATTCTACTTAAATGAAGACAAATCAGCTTTGGCCAGAAGTGTAATCATCTAAGTATGTGTATAAAGTAATTATGACAAATCAGCTTTGGCCAGAAATGAGACAAGTCACTTTAATTATGCACTTGTTAAGTATGTTAGACATGAATGAATTAGATCAGCTTTGGCCAGAAATAAGACATTGACGTTTATAATGCATAATTAACATAGCCTTTTGTAATACTTGAACTATAAATAGATGCATCAAATCACCTTTGGGCAGAAGTGATACATCAGAAGCCCATTCAAGTTAAGCTATTTGGTTTTGTAAAAACTTATTTGATTATGTTTAATTAAGTATTTACAAAACCATTTATTTAGTAGCAAACCCCCCTGTTAGCGCGGATCGAACTAGAGATTTCGGATAAAATATTGAGATTTCGGATAAAATATTGGATTTCGGTGGAACTCGAATTAGTCCGAGATAGGCATCTCGAATTAGTCCGAGATAGGCATCTCGGATGAGTCTCGGATTAGTCCGAGATGTGCATCTCGGATGAGACTGATTAGTTCGAGATGGCATCTTGGATGAGACTCGTATTAGTTCGAGATGGGCATCTCGGATGAGACTCCAAGTAGTCCGAGATGGGCATCTCGGATGAGTTTCTGATTAGTCCGATGGGCATCTCGGATGAGACTCTGATTAGTCCGAGATGGGCATCTCGGATGAGACTCAAGTTAGTCCAAGATGGGTATCTCGGATGGATCTCCGATGAGACAAACTTAAATTAGTTCGAGATGTTCATCTTGGATGAGACTCGAATTAGTCCGAGATGAGGTACTCGAATGGGTCTCGAATCCATCAGAAAATTGTCCTCCAAGAATTCGAAATCTCTAATCATGGCAGTTAGTTGTGATAAGTTTTGAAAATTCGAAATTTTAGGGATCATGGGATCAGGTTAACCTGTTTTAATGCTGATCTAAATATATCAAATATTTCGAAAATGTTATGCGTTTATTCTCATAACAGATTTCAAAAACTTTAATTAAATAAAATAGATTAAAACAAAAAAACATCCAAGAATCCAAGTTACATTCCAAAATATAGGAACTTTTTCGACTTTTCATAAGAACATATGATGAACCCTAAAAAAAATAAAACCAAATTCCGAAATCCAAAACTGAAACTTTAACATATTATGCAGATTTCGGAACAGTGGTATTTCGGATGTGATTAAACATCCGTTTGAATCATAAAATCCGAATTTTTTTAACTCACAAGTTATGTTATTTAGAATTATTATTAGGTTTTCAAAATTCGTTTTCCAAATTTTTAATCCCAGAATAGTGGATTAAAACAGAACTGATTTATCAACATATCTCTGCTACCACATGTTGATCAGTTCTGTTTAAACATAATGGAAAACATGAATGAAATACCTGTGACGGCAGACAGGCCAGCAAAGAATCCAGTCAGAGACGCAGCCATGGAGTTCGACATCTTTGTCAGTATGATCTGGTTCCTCCTTAGGGTGTAAGATTATGATGGTCATAACTGAACTAGGGATGAATTCGGTTTAGGTTATGGAGAGACAGGTGTGACGATAATGATGATGATGTTATGAATAAAAGTGTCTAACCCTAAACCTCTCTGGTGATCTCCTTATATATACACTCAGAAGGAAACCCTAATTAGTTAATAAGGGTAATATGATCCATCAACAAATACCAACTAATATATAATAGGATTAATATTTTTTACTAATAATAATATAAATGATTATAATGGCTACATGATTAAATATTATAAATATAATATATTTAATCTTACATAAAGATCTATGAAGATGAAGACCGAGTGAATTGGTCACCAAGAAAGTTTGTTATTAATCCAGTGATAAAGTCGGAAGATGTCTATGCAGATTACAAGTCCGATGGGTGTGAGAAGTCACCCTTGTTCCCGTCAGTGTCTTACGGGCAAAGAGGCCACACGAAGAACAAGATTATGATCAGGGGGATCATTGGAACATAGGCAGTGGAAGAAGTAATCACGACATCCATTCGGGTTTAGACAACACTTTATTTGCAGAGATAAAGGAAAAAAAGGGACAATTTCATATACACAAGATTCAGATTATGAGAGTCAGATGTTATAAAACACTTTGAGATGTTTTTCAATCACTCAAGATAGAAGTGTGGAAAGTTCAAGCCAGAGAAAAAAACCAATTTTATTCCAACCCGTGTTTTTTCCTTACAAGATTACACAACCTTCATGGATTTAATTTATATAGCAACACAAGTATATGTGCACAAAGACAAGTTTGAAGTATAATTCAAATGAACCCATCTCTTGATTCATAAAAGACTTTCTACAATTTAGTATCTATATGCCAATACCACCAAGAGATCAATGGACAAGAAGATAAGTGTCCTAGACTTATATATGACAATTGAAAGATTAGGAGGATTTGATTTAATGAACAAGCATGATGTGTGGGTTGAAGTGGAACTCTATATGGGTTATAGGTTTGGGTTACCAAAGTTGACGAAAGAAGATGAGATTGTGAAATTTCTTAGGATCATGTACAACAGATACTTTGATGGTACCATCTCAAGTTTAGGGGAAGGAACTACTTTTACAGATTGGTGAAGACAACAAGACTAAAGGAAATCTAGATCAAAAGGCTTGGAAGAATTGAGATCTCCCTCATAAGAAGAGTACAAAAGTTCAAGTGAAGAATGAAAAGGTGGAAGATCAAGAACTTAATGCTAGCATTAAGGAGATACTGTTGGAAGATAATATTAGCATTAAGTTAGTCTAGTATAAGAGTAAAATGTCAAAATAGTCCTGAGTTTTAGGTAGATTTGTCTGTTCCATAGAAAAAGTTATTTTTTAACAACTGGATACCTAAGGTTTGTCATTTGTTGTCATTTCCATCCAATTGGCTAACTATGCCTATTTTTTAACGTTAAGTTAAAGGCTCTTTGAAAATTTTACCATTTTGGTTTTATATCTTTTAATATTTTACATTCCTTTTATAGTTTTAATTAATAAATATATTTGTAAAACCCACACGCTCTCTCTCTCTCTCTCTCTATATATATATATATATATATATATATATATTCTCGTCTCTAAAACCACCAACCTCCACCATCATCACCCCACCACCACCACTCATCCTCCACCACCAGCTAGTGACCACCATCACCATTCATCCATCTTATGTTTTCCATCGATGACCTCCACCACCGCTCATCCTCCTCCACTACCCTCTAACACTCTCTTCTATTCTCGATGAATTGCACCGCTATCAACCACCACTTATCCTTCTTGCTGATGGTTCTGTGAGCACTTACAACATTGCTAAATTTGATCCGATTTGTTTCCTTGTTTTGATTCCATCAACTTAGGATTTGCTGATCTATTGGTCTTTACAAGGGATGTGGTGGGAGGCAATGGTTAGATTTGATCGGATTTAGACGGGCTGCAGGTTTCATATTCAAAGATGTGGTGGGTGGCAATTGTAATGCTTCACATTCTTATACTTTCCTTATTTAGAAAGTGTACTCGCATTCCTATTTATGGAAACTTGTATTCATGTCATATTCGTAATTTCTTTCCAACCTTGTACTCTAAGACGTTGATCATAATGAAATACTTATTTTACCTAAACTTGTTATACTTGCAATCAATCACTCGAGTACATACTTGCATGCAAATCATACTTATCATACGTGCAATACTTATATGTTACCACCTTATGATTAAATACTTAAAACCGATTAAAATACACAAAAATAGCTCAAACCAACCCAACTTCGCACGAAACAGTCCTAACTTCGTACAAAGTGTACTCACTTCGCACGAAGTGAAGTCACTTCGCACGAAGTGACGCTCAACTCGCACGAACTGAACCTGAACTCTATAAATAAGACGCAGTATCACACCTTCACACTTTCTGTACACTTGCACTCATACTCTCATAATCTCGGATTCATGGCAGATTGTTCTCAGACCTTTCTACGTGAGTATCAGCTCACTTTTACTTGCAAAGTCTTATGATTCTTTCATCTCTTTTTCTTTTGTACCAAGTGTAGAGGCTGAAAAGTTCATCATCCTCACTAGGATTGGATTTACGTTTCAGCAAGTGTGAGAACGTTGGGAGACCCGAATTAGTTCCACACCTCACTTGAGCATTTTGTATATTTACTTTCTGTACATTCATGACTAACCGGGTTTATCAACTATGTTGATGAACTTTGAGCTTTGGTGAATCATATAGTGAGTTATTCATACCTTCTTGCTTGACATCCATGGCGTATCTGACATACTAAGTATATAAATTATATAAAACTTGAATTTTTCCTTGTAAACTTGTTAGAATCATGACACTATCAAATAATGATTTAGTGTTGTGATTTCAGACTGATCTGTCTCGTTTCTAAACTTCTCATTCACAGAAAAATCAGTGTCGAAATGGGCGTTAAACGGCTAAAGCATTCCAGGACTATCACTTTGCACGAAGTGGAGCTTTCCCAGTTTTCTTACTGTATTCTCTGACTCCGAATCCGCATCTTTCATTAAACACAGTCTATTCACACACCTTTGTTTTCCCATTGTAGGGTAACTTCGGTGTTCATCACCTCAACAACCCAACTCAACAGATCCCATATTACTAGAAAGCTTGCAAAATTGTGAGCATACTCGATTCCCTTTTTTTATCTTTACACTATTGGGGTGCAACATATATGCCTATCAACCCACGGAATTCACTATACTTTATACTAAATAACTATGAAAACATTCATACATACATGCTAATATGAATACTTGTGACTTATTCATGCTAGAAATCGAATGCTTTATGCTACATCATTAACTATGTACAAGTCTCCCTTAACATGTATAACGTTATAGGATTAATGCACCGCCCGTATTTGTGAAGTCATGTTAAGTAAACAGAACGGTCTTTTCGTTGCTATAATTAGATTAAGCTAGCGGTAAAATTTGGGTTGGCATGTGTAGAAGCATCGCTCTCTTAGTATGTTAGTGTGAAGTAAACGTTTATGCCATGTTGAATGTTAGACTTTATATACTTAGTATCCAAACTTGTATGCTCGCCATGCTGTGTGTGTTGAACTATACTTTATATATGTTGCAGGTTGATGTTGATGATAAAGGAGGCATGGAATCTAGTAGGACAAACTAAAAACCCACTTTTAAATCTCAACTTATGTTGTACTTGTACCTTGATTTTATTATTGTACTTTGAATTTCGTTGTTGTATCTTGTTTCCAAAGCCATGTACTCAATTTTTAGAAGTAAAATGAAATCTTGTTTCTTTATATATTTGTCATAATTTAGCTTTATGATGTCTCGAGCAATCTAATTACGTCCGCTTCGATGATTCTGCCATCGGTTGGGGTGGACAACAATGGTCGAGTAAAAGGTGGAGATGTAATATGAGGGTTGAGTGAGAGGGAGAAAAGGATCTGTTTTGATCGATGGTGGTGGTCTTACCATTGCTTTCAATGGATGGTGATCTTATGGTGTGTTGCCGGTGATGGTAATCTTGTCAGGTTTCCATAAAACAGATGTGGTTGGTGATGTGAAACGGGAAATACGGTGGTGGTTGACGTTGTTGATTGTAACGATTTGATGGTTGGTGATGATTTAAGGTGGTTGTTGGGTGTGTTTTAGGTGTGTTAGTTTTAGGATACTGTAGAACACGGTTATCTCATTTCATATTTATAAGAAATGATTATTACTTAGACTAAACACACAATATAGGTAAGTGCACCTATCGTTTATAGTAGAATTTATGTAAGAACCAAGTATCAAACCCAAAAATGACATGACTTTTACTACTCAACTAATAAGTAATTTTTTGCTTAAACTAGATATAAAACCAGAAAATAAAGACAAGTAATAGAAATGAGTAGAAAATATCAAGATCACAATGAGTATTGCTTTGGGTTTTCGAATCCACCCAGGATGAAATATAATTAGGTTATTGGCATATGGTGTGGGGATGATCTCGGTACCGGTACCGAAAATCACTAAATGTGGATACCTGTACTGAAAATGTTTGGTACGGTACCGATATTTGTATGTAAAACTCGGTAAGATACTGATACCATACCGATAATATCGGTACCAAAAAGTGGAAACCAAATCGATATTGAAAAAAAATCGGTTTGGGGAATTCGGTACAGTTCAAGTCCCAAATGCTCATCCTTAATATGGTGTGTTGAACTTAATTGAAAAGATCCGGCTCCTGGCTAAGGTTAATGATGGGTTTTTATTAACTTACAAATTATATTTTTGAAGTTAAAAGGAAGGCTCTAGTTAAGGTTACCTTATTCCCTTGGCCTAGAGGAAAGCATGTTTATAGAGCCACCAACCTAGGTCTAGTTGCTGCTGCTGCTACTGCTACTGCTACTGCCACTGCTACTGCTACTGCTACTACTACTGCTACTTCTACTACTGCTCTTCTTCTACAACATTACACCTCGTGAGCTTTATAATCGTGGCCCCTTTTTGGGTCCAAAAAAGGCACATATACTTGGTGGTAATGTTGCTAATGTAATTTGTTCTTAGTTAGGGTTATTACTCTTTATTTAACAGGTGACGTTATAATAATAAGATATATATAAAGACGTATATATTTATTTTAACATGAGTATACAACTCTTGGTCCGCACCAAAGCCTAACATATAGATCATGTTAGACAAGTCATCGTCATTGTAGCCATCAATTAATCACCACCATTACTGCTACATGACATCAGTGCCACTGTCACGCACCATCATCGACTCCGTCATCATCACTGTAGCCATCAATCATCACCAGGTAGAACACGAATGATCTCAGATTTAACTCCAAGTTTCAAAACACACTAAAAATATCAAATTACAAGCAACAAGATCATGAAAACCTAACTGCTTGATAGTGAAGAATGTGATTGATTTTATATGCGTTACTAACTTCTTGTCCGTTCAAATAAATTTAGATTTAACTTTAAATTTCTAAATACACACCGGAAATATCAAGGGCAGTGTGGTTGGGTATGTTACTTGCAACACGTGATGGTGACTGCGGAGAATTAGGGACGGTGTGGTTGAGGAGAATTAGGGTTAAGTTAGGTTAGCAGAGATAAGAGAAAGAAGATAGTGAAAACAAGGGTTAGATTCATATATATATATATATATATATTATTTATCTTTTGAGTAAATTATTATTTAACTTTTATTTTTAATTGTAAGAGTACTTTGGTCATTTTACAAAAAAACAAGTGACAGTGTTAGTAATTTGGACTCAATTGTTTAAAAAAAATGAGAAACCAAGTCTCAGGACGTTATGCCTTTTGATTTTGGACTGAAGTAGTTAAAACTACTAAAACAGAGGCTCAAAAAGTAATTTACTCTACAAAAGTATGATTAAACTTTTAAGTTGATGATAAACAAAACTTTGCATAAAAACTTTGTAGATAAAAACTAAAACAAATAATTAATCTAATTGTCTAGAATAGTGGAGTTGATTAAAATGTAAAAACACATAACACAAATTTATTTTTTAAAAATAATAAGTAATGTCAAAAATTATAACTATCTATATTTAATAAATTATAAATGCATAATGATATAGCAAATATCCATAATTAAATTTATATTAAATATCTAAATTTGTTTTTTTAATATCATTATTATTTAATATTATTATGTAATAAGAGAAAGAAATGAAAAATTTATATTTAATATCCTTATTTTATAGAAAAGAGTCAACAAAATAAGGGTGAGAAGATATTGATGGGTGACATGTTTTCCTAAAGATTTTTATTTATTAGGTAGATTAATTAATTATCTTGTTCGTAATAAAAACATATTTAGAAAGAGGATTTGAATTCAAGTTTCAATTGGCAACACGAATTAAAAAATTTGCCACTAAAAAAAACTTATTTGTAGAAATGTTATGGGCAATATAAAAGCTCAAAGTTCACACTTGAGAATTATAAGCGCTAAAAACCATGCTCAATATTGTAGGGGTGTACAATAATTGAACCGTCAATTGAAAACAAACAAAAAATCGATTAAAATGAACCAAAATTAACTGTAACCGAAACCGATAAAACCAAATCGAAATTAACCGAAACCGAATTAACTGAAAGTCAGTTATCGGTTATTTTTGTATCATCGGTGAACCGAAATTAACCGAACCATTTATATTTTCATTTATTTATAGCTTTTATACATTCATTTCATGTATTGCACGTTTTAATACTTTCATATCATGTATTTTATGTTTTTATACTTTCATCAGTGGCTGGTTTAGAAAATATTCGTAGGGGTAACGTTTTATAAAAAGGAGTAACCTATTATAAAAAAGGTCAATTTTTCCAAAATCTATACTACCGTCAGAGCGCCAAGGGGTAGCGGAGGCTACCCCTCCGTATAAGGTAGGTCCGCCCCTAACTTTCATTTCTTGTATTTATACCTCAATTTCATTTATCTATACCTCTATTTCATTTATTTATGCATCTTTTCATGTATTTATACATCTATTTCATGTATTTCTAAGCAAAAAAGTTAGCCCTTGTTTTTGTTGGTTATTAACCGAACCCAAAAGCAAAAAAAAATAACCGAACTAACTGAACCGATTAACCGATAACTTTGGTTACAGTTAATAATAATAACCAAACTGAACCATGCCATGCACATCGCTATTCAATAGTGACTACGCATAAATGTTGGAGCTCAACAACGATAATAACATATGAGCCGGGTATATACTGATCAGATATGCATAAGAAAATAATACAATAGACCTCCTCTACATTTAGCGTAATAAGTTATCGATCTTATATTGTTTTGCGCCTGTACTTGGCCCGTTTAGCTAGACTAGGTTATCCTATGGGTGAAGCTTTTAAGAGACGGGAGGGGGCGGTCGACTCCCCTAAACTTTTCGCTCAGTAGTAGAGAGTATATAGTTTTCGTATAGAAACTTTTGGGTATATACGTTTTCAAGCCCCCGTTTTATAGAAATTTTTAGGTCCGGTAACATCCGGCTCCAATCGAAGATCTCAAGCTTCACCACTGGGTTTTCCTCTCTATTGTTTAGTCTTTTCTTTGTGATCTAAACCTTTTCTTTTCTCGGATATTAAACTCTATCCGCATTATATGTATATCATTTTAAATTTACACTTAACATAAATATCAATTCCTAGTGACAAGTGACATTTAATTAGCGTTAGAATTAAGTTAACATCAGATTTTTTTAGTCTTGAGTCTTCAAAGAACCTAAAACATATTTGTGAACATTTGTTTGCCAGCATTGATGAGTATAAATGTGAAGTTAATTTGAGTTATTTATCGGAGTTCTTTAAACTGCTGGCAGAAAGCGAAATGGCATGAATCACCAATCAATTACATCAAAGAAAAGTGATGGTTGATGTCAGTCATGCATCAAAGTTAATTTAAGTGCTTCTTCAACAACCAACTTTTCAAGGTAGTTATTATCACAAAGGAACACAAAATAAATTTTGTATGTTCTTGTGGAAATAATTGAAGAGAGAAGGAAAAGTTTGTGAAGATTTTAGATGGTGCTTTAAAAAATCTTTTTTTCTGTCATATTTATTAACGTGGACAAAACCTTCGCTAGACGCTAATGGGCAGCCTGTTAGAGAGAGCCCTTGGTTGATGTGGAGACACACGTCACAAGGACTGTGTTGTGGATGGGTCGTCTTTGCGGTGCTTCCCTGTGCAAAAGGGAGGTTAAGGGCGTGTGGTGACGGGGGTGTTTAGACCATATATTGTGGTTTAACTAAAAGAGTTATTTAACGTGTCATGTCAATGCTAGAGTGGACTTTAACTAAACTAATCATTTAACTCGTGTGTTAAGGTATAAAGCAAACTACTAAAATTACAATTATTCTAGCTGTCATAATCGTCATCATCGTCATTGTTATCATGATTCAACCATAGGTGTTCTACAGAATCCGATCGAAGATTTAAATATGTCCCTATGTTGGTGCTTGGATATCATCATGCTTGGATACATAATGTTTCTTAATTTTTCTTTTGTTGTATAAGTATCGGTTGGGTAATGATAGTCCATCGTTTTTTAATGCTGCGAATGCCTATTTGATATCTTTTATTGCCGACTCATTTTTTTCTTGATATATAAACGTTTATCATCATCTGGGCATGAACAGTTTTCACCACCGTCGCCTACTCTAGATAAATATCATCAACAAGATAATATGCGAAATTGTACTCGACATTATTTGCATAAAATGATGACCGGGTGCAACTCCACCTATGACATCGTTGAACAAAGGTGATGAATGTATTTGCACCGCCATAACAAGGTACACATGCCAAATCCAAAGATCATATGATGTGACTACTTCAAGTATAATGGATGGACCCTCATGATGAATCGATGATGTTGACCTTTCCAGCTAGTTGGATTGACGACCCACATCCCACGTGTGTAATCAAGACTACTAAGCATCCTAGAAAAACCGTACACTTATTGATGGACATCCTATAGTTTTTGGATGTCGTCAAAGATTGGATTTCTCAAATATCTCTTTCCATTGAGATCAACAACACCTAATAATAATAATAATATAATAATAATAATAATAATAAGACTAACAAAACATTATATGCAAAATGCAACCATACAACTTCAAATTTTACCACACCTACAATCCTGTTTAAATTGAAATTCTCTATATCACATTCATCCTCTAAAGTCATTAACTCGAAAACGATCCAACCACTTTTATAAATATTAAAAAAATAATAGGGGTGAACAGTGTTCCAGAGTAACATTTTCTTTATCCCCCACTTACAACCATGATTGCAAAAATCGTTAGACGCTTTCTAGTCGAAGTTTAAAGTACTCACCTAGGCGAAGAATATTTAGGAAGTACTCGAGACTCGACAACCTACCTTATAGATCATAAAAACCCACTTATAAAAATATAGGGAACCATTGTGAACGCTCTTACTTATTAGGCTTTAATTAGCATTCTAAGTATTTGTAGTATATGGCCAAAAAATCATGGGAACTCTCATCGTGAATTGTGGTAAAAAAATGGTACGTTTTGAGTGGTGAAGATCGAGGTAAATATGAATGACATAACCAAACAAAAGCCATGTGCTTAGTTTAATCTGCCTTGGCTAATACAGGCAACTGTAGAATCCACATGGTGAAGTCTGACAGAATGAATTACACACAAAAGGAGACATGGTGTATCCAGACTTCTTGATCTAGTGAGGGCCACACAAGAAAGTCTATATAACTCAATACCCAATTTTTTTATATCTTTTTGGATACGGAAATACAATCAGTTGTGAGGGATCAAAGGTTAATTAGGATGAAAATAAATAGTTATTAAAAAAAAACTTTGAAAACAATTTCTAATAGTTGGGGTGATAGACGTCTAAATGATAGTTTGGGGTGACAGCGGCCAAACGTCAATAGTTGGGAAGTGATAAAATCCAATAACCTTTTTTTTTTAACAATTTCTAATTTTTCTAGATAAATACACATTTACTATCTTTTGTATATGTAATTCAAAATATTGATTTTGAGCCTACTACTCTATGAGTATCCACAGCAATCCAACAGTTCAATCTACAACTCTGTTATAACACATTACCTTAGCAAAATAACTTAAACAAGCATAAATTTAACTATGAAACATACAAGAAACTAAAAAAGCATAAAGTTCAATAAAAGGCTAAAACAAAAGTTTTATATACAAATTTTTACAGTTTTACGAATTAATATACTTAACAAACATTACTAAACTCATTACAAATTAGTTTAATTACTTAATTAGCTAGTGTATATTATTTTAGTTAACAAAATCTATAAAGTTAAACTGATGATATGTATCGTTTTATGAAAGTGTAACTGTGGGGACCTCTTATGGTCTTTGGTTGTCGTCCATCCACAACAACAAAATACACTTGTGCTAGTTATTGATGCACCACTACAATGGGTGGTGTTTGTCAATGATTTTGCCATAATGCCTCCTCTATCCTTCGTATAGTGATTTAAGAACCAGGCCAAGAACTGAACACATAACTGGTCTGCTTGTGCATGTGTATTTGAACCGATCGGCTTGGTCTGGAGGACTGCATTCGCATTCCAATATATATATATATATATATATATATATATATATATATATGCTAAAAGATCAGTTTTGCCTAAAAAGTATAAAAATAAATTATGACACCGTGTTTTGAATTTATTACACATAGTGTTATAAATTCTGTTGAGTTTTAAATTTGTAGGTATGGTGTTATTCTCTAATACCATGCAAGTATAAAAAAGTAAACCAGGTCTAATTTCTTTTTCTTTTTAGCTAAATCCACACACACATACACACACACACACACAATATATATATATATATATATATATATATATATATATTATATATATATATATATATATATATATATATATATATATATATATATATATTTTGCTGTTTTCTAAAGTACAATTTGATGATATATATTAACTATTTTAACGACTTCATACTTTAATGTAAATTCACACCTCATGGTATATATCTAGGTGTGTAACCCAAGAGGTCGAGGATTCGGGTCTCATGGTGGATAATGGTGTAGAACTAGAAGTAGATTAGATTATTGTTGATAAAAATTACGATATCATTCGTTTAAAAACCGGCCTGACCAGTAATCGAACTAGTAAGACGGTCGAAAACCATTCCAGTTATGAAAATATTATTTGATATCCTTTGCGGGTGCTTTATCGATTGACCCACAACTCAAGAATCAAGATTAATCTAAGAATGAGTTACGTACGTATACCCTTTGTTTTTTTTCTAGCGATGATCGGATGATGAAACTGGCGGACAGACTAATGTGCAGAAAGCAACTGCTTTAATGCAAGAGTGGGCCACATGAGACATGACTGCTGTCTGCTGGTGCTGTTTTTATATGATTGCTAGCTTTCCCATATGGTGTTTTCATCAGCACTTCAATATGTTATGTGGGTCTCTTCTTGCTACCTACCTCTTTTAAGTTGTATTGAAGGGAATACCAAATCTGTTTTCCACCTACCGTTATATTTGATTTGTGGAATCTTATACAGTTATAAGACTTCTATCAACCTTTGGATTCCATGATCTCCAACTGAGGTTAGTTCATCGTATTGTTATTATAATTATAACTGTAATGCATTCTGTATCATTTTGCATTTTTTTTGGATTTGTTGGTGGTTTAGAAAGGTAAGTATTTCCATGCATTTTTTTAAAGTTGTACAAATAATTAGCAGTTCCTTGCACCAACTCAAGTAAATACGAGAAGGTTTTTTTGTGTTCGCTGGTGTGGCAAGCGACTTGGCTTGAGTTTGCTGGTCAAACGAGCAAACTCCACCCAAACTTATTTTCCATGTAGAGTCACGAGAGTTACTGTTGGCTTGAGTTTGTTGGTTAAAGAAACGAACTCCAATTTTTGTCCTTATCCAGTCGCTTGCCACACTAGCAAACTCAAAAGAACATTGTCACATGTTCCTTGAGTTCGTTTGTAGCAAACTGCGTATTTGTACAACAGCTTTCAATAAATGCTTGGAAATACTCCCCACGCCTCTAAACTACCTACAAATCCAAAAATTACATCCTTTTATTTCATACAGAAACTTGTATATGTGCTTCATGACAGGCTGGATTCAGTCTTTGAAAATGGATGGAGCTTAATTTTAGCATTTAGATATCATTCTTAAGGTTCATAAATATTATTCTGATGGACTGGAATTTGAATACTCCAACAGAATGGGACTGGAATATGCCGTTTTCTAGCCAAGAAAATACGGTAGTAGATAATCTTGATTTCTCCCTCTCAGCTTCTATAAATTCATCTAAAGAAACAATCAAAACTTTGGGCACGTTCGATGATTTACCAAACGATTTCTTGGAAAAGGAAGAGTCTTCTTGGTTAGGAGAGAATGTGAGCTACTCTAACATGTTGGAAGAAGTTTCAGTGTTATCTGGTGAAGCAATGATTGGATTAAAGATTGGTAAACATGCCTGCACTAGTTCTAGCAGTAATAACAAGACGGCTACGAAATCTGTGCCTTTGTTTCCTACATCGGCTCCCATGATAAAGCGATCTAGATCATCTTACCTTAGTTCACAGTCCCGCATTGTCAAGTCGAAGGATGCAACCTTGACCTTTCATCAGCCAAAGACTACCACCGTCGCCATAGAATTTGTTCAAATCATTCCAGAAGTCCTAAAGTCATTGTAGGTGGGATGGAATGCCGATTTTGTCAACAATGTAGCAGGAAAGTAATGTTTTTGCAATTAAGTTAACATATTTCCTATTTAATACAAGATCTAATTCAACAACTAGAAAGTCCAAGTGTCCAACCATATATATGATGGGTGATCTTGCAGGTTCCATGATTTGTCAGAATTCGATGATAAAAAGCGTAGTTGTCGTCGGCGCCTTTCTGCACACAATGCAAGACGACGTAGGCCACAGTCAGAAGAGATTCATTTCAGCTCAACCCGGATGTCCTCTTCAACATGTGGTATTAATTCCTCAAATATCAAACTAAGTTTCAAAAAACAATTTATCTATTCAGCATACAAAATCTCTACGATAAATATTGTAGCACATCTCTTATTAGTTTGGGACTAGTTATCTTAAATAATGAATGTCATACTGATTCATACGAGTGATGTTGTTTTCATTACAGATCGAAAACCACAGAGGAACTTTCTTCTGAATAGGGGCACAATCCCCATTTTGGATTCAGCCCAATCCGAACATTCGTGCAACTTCAAAGGCAAAGAGTCCCTTGGAGGTCTTGGGAAAGGTGGAGGGATTGATGTCTTCCCCATTAATGGCACCTTAAACTTCAGTTCTGAGAGGTTCATGCCTAGGAATACAAATCTTAATGGTATGCATGAAACTTATATAGCAAAAATGCCTTTTTATAGTTGAAACTATGAACTGAAAGTATATCCTGTAGATTAGTGAAACCTAACTAACTTTCATCGAATCCTAGGTTCTGTCTCCTTCTCATTTTTCTCAAAGCCTAGGATTTTTATAGTAGGTTTTACGAAACTTGGAAAGTATTGGTGAAAATGGATATGCAAAGGTAGTATGTCGGTCTAAACTTTTATCGTTTTTAAGTAATTTGTATTATTCATAAAGTGACTTGAGAAACTAATCTACTTCTAATCTAACCAAATCTAGAGAGACAATGTGAGATATGATATGTAATTGTATCTGTTAATGATTCAACACAATGACCGCTTATTTATACTAGTTAAGTACCACTATTAACAACCTAACAACCTAACTACCTAACTAACTAACCACATTCAGCTAACTACATATTATTCATCTATAACAAGCCGTATTCTAATAGGAAATGGGGCTAGATGATACTCACTCTATATAGATATCATTACAAGATACCGTTTAATTGATCTTTTCAACAAGGCCAATATATAGTTCAAGTCCCTTGTGTAACTTAACTGAATAAACAATGATGATGTAGGAATTTAGGACTTGTTTTTGATTATGAAATATAGAAAAAAAACGATTCGCAGTGGAAGAGCATAGATTGAAGAACATGTAACGGATCCGATCAAGACAATAAACACATAAGTTTATTAAAACAATACACACTACGTACAATAACCTGCAAATTTTGTTTACATACATATCTGTTTATACTAACCTAAGGGATACCACCAACCATCAGACCCTTTGAAAGCTATGGCTGGTAATGTGATCCATAAATAACTTAACTAATGATAACTATAATACATAGAATATAATATACTTAGGATATAAACTATAATAATACTAATACTGATAACTAGAATAAGTCTAGATCCGTGAGGGAACTTGGAAAAAAATTCAGGGGTATTCTAAATTTACCGTGCATTCATACAATCAAATACATAATACAACTAAAATTAATAACGAAACCCTAACCTAAAATCCAACTTCATCTCTTTTATGCTAAAATACCTTTGCTCAAAGCAAGTAGCGAAGCCAGTCGATGATTTATTGTACTAGGCCCATCTATGATCAAGTCGAGGTCTGATGATCTAACAATCAACATATCACATAGTAATAGTATGTAATTGCATCTTCGACTTCCTTTGAAATGGCAAAACAATTATAGATTTTTTATTTTTCCCGATAGTAAAAGCATTTTGGTTTAATTTTTTTTTCTAAAATATCTTTCTAAGGGGAATTTTTATGCTATTCTGAAATGATATAAAATTCTATCTGAATTAATTTAATAAATTAATAATATATCCTAGATAAAAAAAGTAATACTAAATTAAAGAATATATGATAGCCTGATTTATAAACATACTAAGACTATCTCCAACTTTTGCCGTCCGTCCAACCCCCTGCACGGTGCCCGCCCGTCCTCCCCCTCCTCTGCAACGAGCGACCCAGTCAAGGCCCAACCGTCTCTCTCAGTGTCACAATCTCCGTCTCTTTCCTCCTGCCACATGGCTGGGGTGCCCCTTGACGACGTGCAGAGCTCCCTCTCTCTTCCACCTCGCTGTCCACATTGGACCATGTTGGAGAAGGTTGCTACGGGTGGTCTAACGGCTGGTAAACTTTTTAAACTTGAAACAATAAATAATAAAAATATATAGAAAAACATTGAAGGTTGTGACTAAGAAAAAAGGCTCCAATGTTGGCTGTGACTAGCCTTACATAAGTAAAAGTAAAAAAAAAATTAGTTAAATATATTAGCATCATAGTCAACTCCATTTTAAAATTTTATCACCTCTTCTTCTCTATTTTACTCCCACACTATTGCAGAGTCCATCCTCCCCGCCGGCCGGAAAAACTCAGACTTTGTTAACTATCTTTCTTTCTTCACTTCAAACACCATTCGTTTTGCTGATGCTTAGGGGTATCCTTATATTTATCCGATACATAAACGAAGAAAATGAAAAAAGATTTTTACACTTCGTCAAAAATGTTGACGGGTATCCCGGGCAACCCCTGGGAAACCTATAGGTCCGTCCCTGGTCTAGATTACATATATTTTAACAGATGAGTTGTGTTTTGCCTAACAGGTATGGAGCCAACTTCCAATTCAATCTTACCTGGAGATGTTAACAATGCTTTCTCTCTTCTGTCAACAAGTTGTTGGTCTTCAAGTTGGCCTGATCAAGAACCGTTATCCTTTGATCAGTTTTCGTACGGAAACAGTGTCAGTTTGGCACAGCCAGGAATGCCATTGGATCTGCAAGATATTACAAGCAACACTCAACTCCAAGATTTTCAATCCTTTAGATTACCTCATGAGTTTGAAAGCTTTTATTCGAACTGAAATTAATCAATTGTTCATGCAAGCAGGCCCATACTATATCAAACATCTAAAGAAACTACAACCAATATAGAAACTTTTGAACCATGTTTATAACTCCTTAAAAAATGTAATGTATTCTTCTTCATGGGTGTATGATTGAGCTGGTAAGAAATAAAATTACAAAGTTCATTACTTTTATGCGCTTTAGCAACAAGCTTTTGTTTTCTGATTCCCATAATGGTGGTCGCAGGTATTATTATTATTTGATTTATCATTGTAGCTTTATTACTAAATATCCTTCATTGTAGTCTGTCTGTATAAAGAGATATGGTTTTCAATAATTTATACAAATAAGATATTATTCACCGATACAGTTTTTTTCAGTTTTTTTTTCGAATTCTTTCATTTCCCTTTAAGAGTTGATGGGTAGTTAATATTTTCTTCCGGATGGAATTATTACACCACTATGGGAGATTGATGAATTCAGGAATTGACCTTTAGGCCTCTCCTATTGTGTAATCTGCTTTATCTTTACTTTAATTGAACTGTGGTATTGCTTTAATTTTCCTGCCATCTTAAGCCTATTTTCAGATTTTCCTTGATTTGTTCTTTTGTGAAGATATATGTTATGTTTATACTTCTTTATAGTTATTTTGTCATTTGATTTTTCTTGTTTTTAATTAAGAAATTATTTCAACTAACCAAAAGCTTTTTCATATGACACATTTTGCTACGCTAGCGCAATAGACCTTGACCTGGCCAATTTGCTCAGCAGATAGATTTCCCTCTGGTGCAAGAGAATGTATTTGATGTGATCATGTGCCAACAATGAAATCTGTGGTGCCAATGACACTATTAATACACAAGTGGATTAGAAATTTCAAACATGTCAATGCTATTTTGTCAATTCATTGGTCACATTTTTCCCTAATATTTAAGGAGAGTTATCTCTGACAAGGATAACCTTGTTAAATATATTTCTTATTTTTGGTAATTGCAATCTAGGATATAAGCTTCTATAAAATTCAAGATCAGCTCTTAAGAACAATGCGCAATAATTGATTATTCTTTCTAAAACAGTAAAGGCTACATTGTTCCTACTCCTATCTTTAAACTACGCTAATATTTTTTTTTGAATGACACTGTAGTATCATTGTGACACCAGCGGAATCGCCCTATCATATCCATATCCACTATGCAATAATGCCTCTACATCAGTTCAGAAGGAAACTTAATAAAATAAAAAAAACCCCACCTTGTAGGAATCGAACTCAGGACCTAGTGGTCCCTAAGCCTTATCCTATCCCAAGATGTCATTATGCTATAATGCTATGGGCTACACTAATAAATATTAATTATAACCCATGTGAGGATTTGATTTGAACCCTGTTCTTTTCTGCTATCTATGAGTATAACCTTCTATTAAATTCAAGATCGGCTCTTAAGAACAATGCACAGTTATTAATTATTTTTTAATGGCAAAGGTTACGTTGTTCCTACTCTTACACTAATAAATATTAATTACAACCTATGCAAGGATTTGATTTGAACACTGCTCTTTTCTCCAAGAGATAAGAGCCTCTACCACACAATCATTGCAGTTTTGTTATTATTAGTTAACTTAATCATGTCGCAGATGATGGGAAGTTGTTTAATCCCCTAACTTGTATAACCATAATGCACGTTATACATTTTCCTCATCATGTGCTAGGCATATGATTAAGTTAACTAAGAAAACCAACTAGGTTTATGGTAAAGGACGTGCATTGCAACAAAAATTAAACGTAAAAGACGTTCACTGAAACTTTTAAACATAAAGGACGTGCAACACAATTTAATATAAAGGTAAAGGACGTATTTTGTCTTAATTACTTGAAAAAGAGTTCCAAGACTTCTTTATCAGTTGGTTTGATTCTTACTAGTTCATGTTTTTTTGTCATCGTTGTTAGATTCCACACAACATGTTAAGTTAATGATGATTAATCATAATATTCACAGGGACCTAAATTGTTAGGATTATGTATCAATAGATTTGGTGTTGTGAGTTCATTTGTAAATCGTGAATAGGTTCATGGTTTGGGTGCATTTGGGTCGTAGGGCACTTAGACCATGTAGGTCGAGCTCAACCTAGTTAGTATATAATGTTTGTTTTGTTCATTAGTAGGTTAGCTCTTGAATTATTGAAATACTAGAGAGAGATGGGGGGGGGGGGGCTACGTTTTTAGAGAGAGTTCTTGTATTAGACGACTTTGCTCCTGAGTAACAGAATCGGGTGCAAGTGTTAAAGTAAATCTTGTGTTCTTCATCGTATTAATTCTTGAATCGCTACGTGTTTGGGTTCCGCACAAACACGTGGTTAATTGATATCATTGAAAGATCCAAAGTTTTCGGAATTACAAGTGGGATTAGAGTCATAAAACCTACTTCTAGGCTCGGTGTATTGGAAGTGTTCTGGTGGATTTTGGAGTGATTTTTGGAGTTTTCGGAAACTAGCATCCTTAGAGTTCTTGAAAATTCATCAAAATCACCATGTTTTGCTTCGGTGATCTTCTGGAAAATTGAAATCGAAAATCAAGGAGGTTAAGCTATTTAGAGATCTTCGTGGGAAAATATTTTGGGAAAATATGTTGCAGTTTGAAAAGATTTCGAATTCCACTAATTTTGGGATTTTTGTTATCTGTTATATAATCTATTTTGCAGGTTTTGAGTTCTGATTTTGAGCTCAACATCAATATCAAGTTCTCGAGAATCCATTGATATATGAGTTTTCGAGTTGACTAGAAGAAATTTCGAGACCCCTGTTGTTTTCAGGTTTTACTACATTCTCGAGTTTGCTAAGATTTCGAGCATACCAAAGAGTTTATGAGATTCCTGCTATTTTAGAGTTCTGCCACATGCTCGAGATCTAGTTGTTATCGAGTAGTTCAATGATTTCGAGCTTTGATTTGTTATTGAGATCCAATACTTTCGACCATACTCTATTTGACTAAGGACCGTGGACATTTTGACTTGGACAATTAAGCAAATTAAATCTAATTGGTAACCTAATCAATTTAAACACTGATCCAAATAGCTTAACCACTACACATGTTGCTAACATTCATCAAGAACTGGAGTCTATCATTGGAACCACTAGTCGGGTCCCACGTTTACTCTCTACTAGTGATTTCCGTTAGTGGAAATATCGTTTTGAACAACATGCCAAGATCAAGGATGCTAAGTCTGGAGGTGCGTATTGTGAAACAACTTACGCTACAGAAGTTGACCCAAACACTATGATCAAGAAAACATTGTCTTTGTATACTTATGAAGACTATGACAAAATTGAAGAATATAAAATGGCTCTTTCCTATCTAACCATGGTACTATTTCCTGAAATTTCCAAAGGTTTCAGAAACATGAAATCTGCTAAAGAACTATGGGAGGCATTGATGGAAGTTTTTAAAGGAAACAAAGATATGAAAGAGAGAAGAAGGAATCTCCTAAATCAAAATTTCAACATGTTTAACTATATTTATGGGAGGCTGTGGAGAATCGGATTCAAAGATTTGTTAAGCTTGTGACTTAGATGAGAACTGCTGAAATTCCTCTGACAAATGCCGCCATCAATAGGCAACTTCTAAATGCATTGCTAAAAGTTGGGACTCCAATGTGGCTATGATAAAAAAGACGGAGGATATGAATGAAAACAACTCTTTTTGAAATGATCTTGGTCATCAAAGCCTATGAACTATATGATAAGCAAAGAGAGACAAATCATAGAAACAATTTACTTGTAGCTGGGATAAGTAGTTCAAATTCTGCTCTCATGTCTCATGATACATTTTATATGTTCAGATGTACCTCTGGTAGTAAGCCCGCTCGTGCTCCTGAACCTCCACAAGAATTCCAAATGTTTAGCTCAATAAATCAAACCACACCAACACCTACCTATTATGTGCCTTCACCTGCTCCAGCCACTCCTACTTCTACACATATACCTTAAATTTCTACTTCCACGTTTTCACCACTTAACACAACCTTTGTGTCAAAACAAAATGAAGAAAATCTTGCTTTAGTTGCTAGCATGATTAACTGTTTAAATGATTTGATAATAGGTGATCTCACATCTCCAGGACTGTAAATATCTGATCTAGATTAGATTCATCCAGAGGACGTGGAAGAGATGGATATATCCTTGCAAATGGAATGGTTGCTTTCAGAGCTAGAAAACTTTGTGAGAAAGACTAGAAGAAATTATTGGGCAAATGTTGTAGATAGGAAAGTGGGATTACGCAAAGAGTCTCTTTGGAGGATCCTGTTGAGAAGATCACTGAAAGGGCACTGGTACCTGTTGTTGGAGCTAATGCAACAACTTCATGGCTGGAGCAAATGGAAACAATGCTATGGTGGCACAACAGGAGACTATCTTTGACTGGAGTGAGCAAATGGATGCACAAAATATAGCTGATCCAAATCAACATACCTACATGACTCAAGCAAAGGGTGCTCAACCGTCAATTGATGAGGTAAATTCATATTTGTGCACCAAAGAATGTATTGCTAAAGTTTCCCATTACAGGTTATACAACTCTGATATGATTATGGATCTTGAAAATCTTAAAAGAGAAAACATAACCTTACAGAAAAATGATAAACTTTTAAAAGAAAAGATTGAATCCCAAAACAAGATATTGTACAAATAAAAAGATATCTCAGTCAAAAGAGTTCTAATAGCTGAGCTAGATGAATTAAAAGAAAATTTTCAAAAGAATGAGTTAAACATAAAGAAATTTGATTCATCAAGCAAAACTGTTAAAAACATAGTTAAGGTACAACTCCAATACAAAGATAAAAGGGTTCAGGGCTGTGTTATGAAAAGGTTCCTCTGTCGTATAATCGCAATTACACCGGTATGCCAATTACCGATGAAGAAATTGCTAATGAGAAGTATATGGTATATGGTAAGCAAGCTCAAGAAGCATGGGTTGGAAAAGGTCCAACCAAACCAATAGATGTGACATTTAATCATTTGAATGATACTAATGCCTCTACTTTGTGTGCAGATGAAGTGATAGTTGAGGATTGGATAGAGGATGATGATGAACCATCTTGTTTTGATGCTTCTTTAAGTAATTCTGCTAAAACAATCTTTCTTTCTCTGGATTTTTGAAAAACATATGTGTGGGCCCTGATTTTTGGGGCAAAAACCTTGATGTATGTGCTCATCTAAAATAATGAATGTTGGTTGTATTTCTACTAAAGGTTCTGGTATTAAAAATGATTTGAACAAGTTTTTGCCAAATCATCTGAAAATATTGTTTGTGAAAAGAATATTTGTGATAATCATGTTCCACCTAGAAAAACAAAGAAATTGGAAAAAAATTGTGGAGGTGAAACAAAAACAATTTCAAAATACCAGTAACCATACATGTGCTAATGTTTATGAACAGGTTCATAGCAAGCAAAGAAATGTACATAAACATTAAGCATAGAAGGGGCCAGTTCGTCCCTCAAAGCTTGCAAGAGCTACACAGGCTGCTAAGAATGCCATTTATATAAAAATACAAACATGTTTTAATTGTGGCATTCCTTGCTACATTGCTTAAAATTGTAGTCATCATCCTTATGTACCCTATTATGTGCAAAATCAGAGGGTTACACCAGATGATAATTACCATTCTAAGCTAATGAAGGTATTTGATATGCGTCAAATGCAACATATAAATTGTATCAAATATGATATAAAATCAACCCTTTTTAACTAATGTTGGAAAAAGTCATTTCTTTGTATACTTTTGATTTTCAAGATTAAAAGAGCTTAAATGTACAAAAGAAACAAATTAATGACAAAATCCAACATAGTACAAAAGATGTGAAGACAACACACTATACCAACCCTCTGAGCTTCACCACAAGACTAAAAACAACGAATCCGAAGTCTGGCACGAGGCTGTGCCTAGTTGGCATGGGGTCGTGCCCCTTCAAGATTCTAGATCAGAAGAAGACAAACAAAAGTAGACAAGAGACATGGGGTCGTGTCCTCTTGGGCATGGGCCGTGGTCAACTTCCAGATTTTCATATCTGGGATAGTACAGTAAGTACAATGGCCACATGGTCGTGTCGTTGACACAGGGGACCATGTAGCATGCTAATCTGACATACGAATTAAATGAAGACAAAGAAGAATGAAGACACTGGACCATGCCCTACGGGACGGGGCCGTGTGAACAGTCTGTTTCCAGCTATAAATAGGAGTGTTTGGTTTCATTCCAACTCATCCCTTGGCAAACCACTTCTCTCACACCTGCCACCACTCCACCACCATTATCCACCGCATTCATCCATCATCCATCTTAGAGTGTGTGTAATAGTCTCGGGATCCAAGATTGATCGTAAGAGTTTTTGTCAAACAAAGGCCATGTTTGGCTAATCTCTTACATCACTTGGTGAAGACAAGTTATATTACTTTTGATTTCCTAGCTTTGGCTAACTTTAAAATTGGGTATGTATTAACGACTTTAATAACTAGTTTTTTATATTGAAAATGAACTTTATTCGATCATCTTTCATGTTCGTTGATTCACACATTCGTCTCTTTACGGTCTATATAAAGCACGTTAACAGCCTAGGGGGGGGGTTAGAAGGGTGGTATGTAAAGTTCTTGCCTCGTTCAGTGTATAGATCCTGCGAGGACAAGATTCAAGCTTATTAGGACTTCCCTTGAGGCAGATAACATCAAATCGGGGGAACTAAGAACGGCTTGGATCCCTTATAAATAAACTAATATTAAAACTTTAACCCGACCTTGCGGGACTGTATCCCTACTAACTAAGACCGAGGGTAGCGTTGCCTCCAAAAGAGGGACATGCCACATTTTGCATTAGTAACTTACTTAATTATCTTTTTCAATATTCCGGCCTTGCTGGACTATATCCCTACTGACACAGACCAATATGGTTGAGGGTAGCGTTGCCTCCAAAAGAGGGACATGCCACTTTAACTAAGATAATATCTAAAAAACCCAAAGCGTGGAAATCATCAAAGGATACGTAAATAATGAGTCGAAACCAAGTGATTCTATCTTGTCTATTTATTTCTTTTATTACTTAGTTTATTTCTTTATGTTTACTTATTAAAACCCCTTTCTCAAAATTTTGATTATATTAGACGTCGATGTATTCCGATATTAAAAGCTCTTGTGTACTTGGACGAACTCGGTATCTTGCCATCACTACACTACGCCAACGATGGGTGCACTTGCCCTAGCGTGTCGTAGAGAGTGATAGTTACATGTCGTGTTTTTATAAATTTAAAGCTTGAATAAACGAGTGAAAAGTACTTAAAATATATCTAAAAATTACATACACCCTCGCTCACGTCAGTTTTCCACATAAGGCAATGAAAAATGTGAATCTCAAGGTTAAACCATCTTATGGAGATTGGAATGTTGTGAAAGCCAAAAGAAAACAAGCTTTACAGCCTAAACAAGTTTGGAAAAATAACAAAGTCGAAAAGCCAACCGTGTTTCTAGAGGCACCTAATAATTTAGAAAAGCCTAAACAGATTTGAAAACTCAAATCCGAAGGAGCAACACCACCAATCTTAGAAACAAAAGGGGACATGTGTTTACAAGAAGTTTCTTATATTGATTCTTCAAGAATACCCAGATCTACCATGGCCTAGGTACCTCTCTCTAATTGATCTCCAAATTTGTGTAGGAACAACTAAGAAGGACTGTCAACTACCTTTGGTTTATTGATAGTGGTTGTTCCAGGAACATGACGAGACATCTCTCTATTACATGACATTAAACACATTAATGGAGAGAATGTTTCTTTTGCGGGAGACTGAAAAGCTAAAATCAGTATGAGGTGAATTTCATATCACAAAATGGTAGTAAATCATTTTCTTTTATGTATGATTACATGTTTGCACTTTTCATGTCACATCACATCTAAACACACGTTTTTTCTCGTATCACATTGCGAAACTTTTTGTCAAGTTAATATGGGAGACTATTTATTTTATAAATTTATGTTTTTATTGGTTTGATAAAAACATAAATTTAGGGGGGGGGATTCCCTAAGCAAAAAAAGACTTTGTATCTTTGTGTGCGTGTGTTTGAGGGGAGTTTGTATCTTTGTGGGCAATTTGTATTTTTGTGTGCGTGTGTTTAGGGGGTGTAATTAAAATTTTAAAAATGAGTTTTATGTAGTAAAAAGAAGAAATGATAGTACATCAGTAGATTGACTGTCACACTAAAAAAACACTTAAAACTAAAAGTGATCCTAGCTTCATTATATGATGTACCGGTAGGCTCGACATTTAAATGTGATAGCATTACCTAATGATCTAAACATAGCGAATTATGTATCTTATCGGTAACGAATCCTAGTGTATGATTTCATGGTCTTAAATCTTGTATTAATAGATTGCCAACATATGAGGTTTTGGGTTATTATAATGTTGAGTAATCCGGGGATGATTTGGCTGTCCTTCTGTTGCATCTAGATATATACAGACCTAGACACAACCAGGATATTTTAAAAGAGTCAAATGGCCAAAACCTTTGAAGTAAGACAATCTCAAAATGAGAGAATTTCATGAGACTAAAAGCTAAATCCGTACCAAAAAGGTATTTTTCTAACCCCTTGTCAGACACAAAACATTGGGCTCTTTGACTATGCGATGGTACATACCTAAACTCTGATGGTTTGACCTTGTATCAAAAAGAATGATTACAAATACTCATCCACTATGATGAATTGTTGTGCATACCTTGATTGCGGGGGTATGTTATGAAATGAGATCCACACGTATATCAGTATTATATACTACAAATAGCATATCACAAAGTTTATCTTGAAAACTACTGTTTCAGCGTTTAAGTAGACAACAATATCGGTAATCGTCTTGAACTATTATTTGAAATGGTATATAACTGAATAAAAGTGTGAAACAACCTGATCCAATACTGATATGATCTTCTTGAACATGATTCTCACAAAAGGATTTAATTGCAAATATTTTGGTTTGTGTGATTAAATATAAAAAAAGTTACCAAAAATATTTTGTTTTGCTAAGTCTTCCATATCGAACTAAATTGACATTTTCACATATACACGAGCATAATCGGGTAAACATGGGTTCATCTACAATGTGACAAGTCTAGCAAGATTTTTGAGATATTGTTTGAGATTGTGAAACAAATTGATGCTAATAATCAATCGAGGTGCAAAGTTCAAGAGTAACCTCAAAGGTGGATGCAAAGAATGTTCTTTAAGAACCAGGAGTTCAACTAAATTCAATATTATTGACGAACATGGTATACAACATCAATAATCAGTTGTACTTGAATAAAGAATGCTATTGTTATTCCACCCCCTGATAGTGAAGGTGCATCTGAACAGATGCTTGTATTGTAAATCAGCTTGAAAAGGAATGCTTGAGAAAGAAGAGAGTAGCTGAGAATCCTTCTCTCACATCCTCTTCACATTGAAAAGACAAAGCTGATGCCGATTGTATTTTTGACACAAATCTTGGCCAAAGACAGAGAAGAAAGAGAGATCCACGACAAATGTTAGGAGACAAACACAACACCAACAAACATCATAGTATGAAGATATTGATGGCATAATCCTCAGGGGGAGATTGTTAGAACCTAAATTGTTAGGTACATATCAATAGGTTAGGTATTGTGAGTTGGTTTGTAAATTGTGAATAGGTTCACAATTTGGGTGCATTTGGGTCGTAGGCCACTTTGGACATGTGGGTCGGGCTCAACCTATTTAGTATATAATGTTTTGCTTCATTCATTACTAGGTTAGCACTTGAATTATAGAAACACTAGAGAGAGAGGGGTTGCATTTTTAGAGAGAGTTCTTGTACTATAGGATTTTGCTCTTGAGTAATAAAATCGTGTGCAAGTGTTAAAGTAAATCTCATGTTCTTCATTATATTTGTTCTTGAATCGTTACGTGTTTGGATTATGCACAACAGGTGTTTAATTGATATCATTGAAAGATCTAAAGTTTTGGGAATTACATCAATATGATCTTTTAAAAGTAATTATCGAATAAAAAGTATGCACTCCTCTACACATATTCCATCCAGTGTTTGTAGAAAAAAGGACCAACATATACCAAAATGATTAGTTGAACTAATAGAGAGATGCCCTCGCGATGCGGTGGGGAACACAACACTTAGATTGGTTGAATTAAGCCATACATGATTAACTGAAAATTACACTTCGCCTATGATTATGGTGTGTCGGCATGTGGTGTATATATTTTAAGAGATTTCCCTTTCATTTCATATATATATATATATATATATATATATATATATATATATATATATATATATATATATGGGGTAGGGTTCGACTACAAAGTCCATTTTTCCTACAAAGTGTACAAAGTCATAAAACACCATAATTTTAGCCATAAAACACACTCGAAACTCACAAATAACAGAGTGAAGATCACTAAAACACAACATCTAAACCCTAACAGTCCATAGAAACTTCAAACACACCATCATATAACTATGAATATAAAACACAACATGATAATCAACATAAAACACACTAATGTTAGTCATTCGATAATCAATGCCTTATCATCCGAAACACAACACAAAACCTACAAATATGACGTTTAGTAATCTTCACTTTGTTATTTGTGGGTTTTAAGTGTGTTTTTGGTTGACATTATATAGTTTTTTGACTTTGTACACTTTACAGGAAAAATGAACTTTGTAGCCAAGTTGGCTACAAAGTTCATTTTTTCCTACAAAGTGTAAAAAGTTATAAAACACGATAATGTCAATCATAAAACACACTTAAAACCCACAAATAACAAAGTGAATATTACTAAAACGCCATATTTGTGGGTTTTGTGTTGTGTTTCGGATAATAAGGCTTTGATTATCGAATGACTAACATTAGTGTGTTTTATGTTAATTATCATGTTGTGTTTTATATTCATAGTTCCACGATGATGTGTTTGAAATTTTTGTGGACTGTTATGGTTTGAATATTGTGTGTGTGTGTGTGTTTATATATATATATATATATAGGGTGGGAGTTGGCTACAAAGTCTATTTTTCCTACAAAGTGTACAAAGTCAAAAAACTATATAATGTCAACCAAAAAAACACACTCAAAACTCACAAATAACAAAGTGAAGATACTAAAACGCCACATTTGTGGGTTTCATGTTGTGTTTTGGATGATAAAGCTTTGATTATCATGTTGTGTTTTATATTCATAGTTCTATGATGATGTGTTTGAAGTTTTTGTAGACTGTTAGGGTTTGGATATTGTGTTTTAGTTATTTTCACTATGTTATTTGTGAGTTTCGAGTGTGTTTTATGGCTAAAATTATGGTGTTTTATGACTTTGTACACCTTGTAGGAAAAATGGACCTTGTAGCCGAACCCCACCCTATATATATATTAAAAAGTTCAGAACTATGTTGCAACTTGTATCTTCTCCTTCAATAACATGGTACAAGTTACAACAATGGTAGTTACATTAGACATTTATATAATCAAAAAACATCTTATCCATGTTCATAAATCATCCTAATACTAGAATAATCATATCCAAGAGCTTCATTATCAGGTTAATCATTATGGCATGTCACACCCCAAAAACGTCACAACGAAAATACAAACGTAGTGGTAATGGAAGTTAGTACCCATAAGTATCTTTGTGGACGATGCAATATTTATTTTTGGACATTCAACTTAGTTTAAACATAATTTAAAGTTTAGAGTTTAAACGCAAACCACGACCACAACATAGTTAAGTTGTCTCGATCTTTATGGATCTTAGTAAGCACGGTCCCAAATTAGTTTAAAAGTTGTCCAAAACATTATTTTAATAAAATTTGCATCCACTACCACAAGACCTGCCAAAATCCCGAAGCCAAACTCATGTACATGAAGAACATGTTAAAATCAAGTATCAACACAAAGAAGGGTGAGTTCACATATTCAAATTATAAATAATTTGATCCAAGGAAAACTTTCTTATATGTGTTTAATAACAAAACATCCATATAATTTAAGAAAGTCAATTTTATTTCCTTTACAAAATTCTAAGGGTCAGTCATCGCAAGCATTTTCCAAAAACCTTCGATAATAAGACATCTTCCCGAGGTTTATATATATATAAAATTTTTCTAGCATCAAATGTTCCGATTCGTAAGTTTGCAAGACATACAAGCTATATATTAACAATAAGGGTATAATCAAAGCTAGACAATAACAGAATATAAATTCAACGTTTGGCTTGACACGAAGCTACCGGTCACGACGGGGTGGTCAACCCGATAGATCTATCGACAATTCTACGCATACAGTATTAATGATTAAACGACAAAATTTGCGCAAGTGCTCACAGTGGGTCACTCATAATACCTGCCTCATGTACAATATATATATATATATATATATATATATATCTACATATCCTACTAAAATTTGATAAATTTAATATTTTGTGTTGTACTAGTTTTCCGAAGTCCCACCGAAACGTAAGCCAATACCGATACTTACTATCTTAAGATCGAGCAAATTCGTCACAACTTAGATTTAAGCATTTTTAAATCTATACGTTCGTTTTATCCAAAATATCGTAATAATCCTTGTTTCTCCCCAAAACGTATATATATATCAATCAAAACTCGTTTCTCCCCAAAACGTAGATTTATATTCATCAAAACCCGTTTCTCCCCAAAACGTATATTTATATTCATTAAAACCATATATTTTCCACGAAAGTATATTAATAATTTATTTGAAGGCATATTTTATACAAAAACGTATAATTATCCTTTTAAGACGTGTTCTTCCCCCAAAACATTATATAAAACAACAAAAGAGAGGTTAGTGACACTCACCTTTGGGTGCGCATTTATATTAGCACGATCCCACAATTTGGTCTACACGTCATAATTTAAGTAGGAACGATGTAATAACCAATATTCCACAAATTACCTAAGTTTCTCCAATACTTAGAAATTTCACATAACTTTGAGATTTTCTCGAAATCTCTTTATTTTTTTATTATGTTGGCGTATTATATATATGTGTTCATATATATATATTATGATTTTTCAACTTGAACGATTTTATTGGTGACCCTCATTATGTTATATCCGTTATCACACCTGTTTATAAGCAATATATATACGATTTGCGCAACTCGTAATATATATACATAAACACATTATCATATATCGTAATACACGTATTTCGCCAAATTATATATTTTATCATTTTTAAAGCATTTATACATGAAATAACTCATCAAGTTAACCTATGTATTATTTTATGCTCGACAAATAAGTACATACTTAACGTGACTTTTAAGGAATTACCGTTTCAACCGAACAACGTACATGCATGGTCTTACTTTCTACTATCATGTCTTCACTTAAAATATCACATCACATATGCTCATATTCACATATCATATTATATCACACAAAGTTCACCCTTGAACAACCTGTAAGTCCCGTAAACGGATCAAACAGGTATCACTAACCTAATCAGTAACATAAATTATGATTAGGAAGAAGAAAAACTTGAATAACTTTGAATAATCTTAACTTGCATACACCAAAGATGTCAGATACAAGTTTTTGCTTTCAACTCTCTAACCTTTTCTCTATGACCTAGCCCTTCTATTTATAAGCATCACTAAGCCTATAATTACAACCCTAGGACCATTAGGCACTAGGAAGCCCACATATGCCCATAAGCCCATATACATCCCTAATAAATAAACCTTTATAATCCAAGCCCAACATTCTCCCCCTAGGTTTACTTCATTGATTTTTGGGTAAGGCATCCACATATATGTGATTGAACGAGCTGAATAGTTGATCCAGCTGATTCACCCTACTTGCTTTCATGTCGGCATTTCCCTCGTAGAGATTTTGCAACTCACTCCAAACCTCCTTTGCGGTTTTACAGTTTCTAACTGCGATAGAAATATCAGGTCCTAGAGCCATGGTCAGAGTTACCGAAGCCTTCTCATCTTCCTCTATGATCTTGAAGTCCTCTGGAGTCCATAGGTACATGGGCTTGGGAATTTTCGTTTCTGGATCTTGCTCTGTGCTGTACACTATGGTTCTTGGACCATTCATGATGCATCTCCACACGCCGGGTTCTTTCGCCTTGCAGTACTGTTCGAAGCGGAACTTCCACTCATAGTATTCATCCCCATACAATAAACATGGCACTTTGGTGGAAGTGCCAATTACCTGATCCAGCTCTTGGTGGAGGGCTAATGTTTGCGATTGCAGGGCAACCAGAGTGGCATTTGTCAGATCTTGTGCGGTCATGAATCAAGCCATTGTAATTAAATTAATTAAAAATTTACCAAATTGATTTAAAGTTTAATTAATTTTAAGTGTTTCTGAACAGTACTGAATCCGAAATGGTCAATCCTGTAGTCAATGATGGTCAACCCGGAAAGAAGCTAATCCGAAATGGCAATCCTGAAGTCAAAGATGGTCAACCCAGAAAGATTATCCAGATTGATGAGTAATTCGGAATGAGCAATCCGAATTGCTGAATCCGACTTGAAAAACCCGACTTAAAAGATCCGAAATAGAAAACCCGAAATAAGATGTATCCGAAATAAGAAGACCGAAATGCATATCCGAAATGGAGAATCCGAGACGTATGATCCGGAATAGCCAACTCTGAATATAAATCCGGAATCAAGAATCCGGAATGGAGAATCCGGAATGCTTGTCTTATCTGATGAAAATCCAGAACAGTGATCCTTATCCGGAATAGTGATCCTTATCCGTAACAGTGACTCGCCTTTTCTGCAACTGAATTCCGAGATTCAAGGAATTCAAAAACCGCAATAGTAACTCGGATTACAATCTGGAACGAGCAACAGTCCGGGATCAATCCAAGATGGATGATCTCCTTCGTGTTCTTCGGAATCCGGAACAGTGGATAATCCGAATTGTGAGAACCTTCTTCGTGTTCTTCGAATCTGGAACAGTACCAGATTCGAATTCTTCAAAAGTTCTTCGAGTTCTTCGGAACAGTAGCCTCCGATGATGAACAGTGATTCGGAACACCAAAAGACGATCCAAACAGCAGCAACACACTTCAAAAACTTCTTCAATCAGCAATACCCGGAGCCTGTATTAGAACAACAGGCTCTGATACCAATTGTAAGTCCCGTAAATGGATCAAACAGGTATCACTAACCTAATCAGCAGTAATTATGATTAGGAAGAAGAACAACTTGAATAACTTTAAATAATCTTAACTTGCATACACCAAAGATGTCAGATACAAGTTTTTGCTTTCAACTCTCTAACCTTTTCTCTATGACCTAGCCCTTCTATTTATAAGCATCACTAAGCCTATAATTACAACCCTAGGACCATTAGGCACTAGGAAGCCCACATATGCCCATAAGCCCATATACATCCCTAATAAATAAACCTTTATAATCCAAGCCCAACATTCTCCCCCTAGGTTTACTTCATTGATCTTTCGGTTGAGCATCCACACCTAGTCTTCCTGCAATGATACCAGCAACCGTAGCAGTCCAATCCTTAGCACAGACCTCATACAGCTCAGCAGTTCTAATTTGATGCGACACAAGAACCTGCTCTTCGTCGTGAAAGCTAACCAAATCCACTACATCGTTTACCCTGAACGCCTTCTCTTTAGTCCCAATCGCAACACTTCCGACATTAGGATCGTATAACCAAAAGTTGAAATTCTTCAGAATCCCCCTTGGAAAGGTAGGAGCAATCGGTTTGTCGGTTGGCGGCCACATCACCGATTTGAACCTCTTGCCTGTGTGCGCATCACGAACTCCTTTAGCCGCTCTCAAATACGGTTCAACAGTCTTCATATTCTTAAACCCACTCCTAACATCACATTCAAACTTCTTAAATAATCTCCACCCCGACCCACGCTCTGTAGTGTCATCATCAGTGTATGGAGCTCTCAAAAGATCTGTCAACGCAACTTTAGTCCATGTCTCGAATTGCGACTCTTTCGAATAGTATTCACGGGTTCCATCCTTTCGCACGATAATCCACATATTTTTAATGTGATCGAACATCCAACTCAGCACCTTAGGCTTGTTTCCCACCTTGCTGTAGTAACTCGATCCCAACTCCATCACATATCTCTCGGACTGATTGGTTGGATCCTTCAGCTGAAAATTCTAATCCAGTGGATTCACATTAACATTCTTCATTAAGACCATTTGCTTCTTCTTCTTCTGATCAGCAACACGTTTCTGACTGGCAGTAAATTTCCTGCGTGGATCGCTCATATGTCGTCCAGACCTGCTTGACGTTTAGCTGCCAACTGCGTAGCTGCCAATCTCTGTTCTTCAGTTTCTTCAGCCATTCGCTTTTGTGTCACACGATGTCTATTTTTCAACGTTCATCGGATCATCAGTAAGATCACTAAACTCCCTTCCAAACTTGTTTTACAGCTTGCCCCTTAAATCAAACACCAGAGTCATAAGCATCATGACATCTCCCTGCAGCTGATCAATAGTCTGATCTCGAAGGTCTAAACGATTCTGCAGAGAGGCAATCTGAGCATCCTTTAAAATAACCTCTTGTACCAACACAACCACCCGTTTCTTCAAATCTACTACATCAACCTCTGCATCATCATCGTCACTGTCCAATCCGCCAAACTCGAATGCCCTTTTCTCTGATCTTCGCACATAATCTTCAACAACATCATAACCAACTCCACTACCACCTGCTTCTGACCCACCAGCACCTGATGAACTACCTCCAAACTCCATCATTTGTAGAACCGTGTCAGCAGGAATCGACACAACGGTAGATTGTATAATAATAGGAGCTATTTGCTGTGTGGATGGAACAGGTGTGTCAACCATCAAAGTGTGAGCAATAGATTCAGCAATGGTAACATGAACAACAGTAGACGTGATCAATTAGATTCAGCAATAGTGAAAACAACGGGAGCTTTAGGTGTACTAGAAGGAATGCTCGGCCCAGTTCTTCGCCTTTTGATCAATGGTACCTCATCTTCTTCGTCTTCGTCATCTTCTTCAATCTGAGTAGTTAGTGCAGCAATAGATGGAATGTCGAGTGGATGATCACCCGGTTTCTCCTGGATATCTTTCAAGTGAGCGATCAAGGCTTCTAAGTTCTCGGATGATAACTCTGGTAGAGTGGGAGCCAAAGTGGCATTGAACTCATCGAGATCGTCAAGAAACGCTTGCCCAACATCATCTTCATCATCAGTGACTAAGTCCTCTATCTCTATCTCCTTTGCTTTGGCAGATATGTCGTGTTCTTCGGCCACTATAGCGTTAACTGGAGGCGGAGGATGTGGTGGAATATCCAAACCAACTACTTCAGAAAACTTCCCGAATTTCTTCAAAGGAAAACGACCTACAAACATGTCTTTGACGTCGAGCGGTTCTTCTTCATTGTAGCAAAAATAGTAGGCCCCATCGGCTTCGTATTAAGCAGGTTGGCATCTGTAGCATCCTTCGCCAAATCAGGATAGCGGGCATCTAGTATGAGCTGGAAAAAGCGTGGGTACAAAAGGAACATCCGCTTCTTGGACTACTCTAAGATTTTCTTCATGTTGTCGAAGATATAACCAAAATAGTTATACTTCCAGTCCATAACTAACGAAACTATCATAGATATCTGGGCTTGATTTGGCTGATCCAGACCGCCCTTGTTTTCCGACACACACTGCATGAACATGTGAACGAGCAACCGCCAGTAAGCCGGAAACATTTTCTTCAACAGTGGCGGATAAGAACCCTCATATTCCATCTCCATAAGCACAGGCAGCACCTCCTCTTTGGCGTAAGTGGTTGGATCACTGAAAGTATCGGTAAGCTGCAGCACCTCTCTCACATGCTTCGTTCACCACAATCTCTTTCCCTTGAATCTGCGAACGAATAAATGGTCTACCATCTTCACCCCTTGGCTGAATACGTGCTCTTTTCCAAAACAAATGTACTAGATCTCTGTAAATCACTGGGTTAGCACGGAGGGCATATGCGATCTTGCAAGCATTAAGCCCCACTATCATAGCCTGAAACTCCTGGAAGAACTCTGCTGGCGGGTCTGAGATATACCCGGCCTGGTTGTGGAATTGCTCCTCATACCGCGTCAAATGCTTCTTCAACCATATCTATTAAAAACATCAACCAAGTTAAATCCCACTAACAGAAGTTAACAGAGTTTAACAATATGGCAGTTAAAAACTAACTAGATAGGTCAAACAGAAGTCAAGGTTCTAATTAATACGAGTTCAAATTAATTATAGGGTTCAACAGTTTAAAATGGTTCAAACTGGATGAAAGGTTCAAAATCTCAAATCCGGATCACTGACAGTTCAAGACGGATTCAGATGAACCCTGTCATCAATCTGGATTGAAGGAGGTCAAACAGCATGGTCAAAAATGCAATCCGGATTATGTATTGTATCTCGGATGGATAGTCATTTCGGATGAAGATCCAATCCGAAATGAAATCCGAGTTTATCATTTCGGATGGATATCAATCCGGAATGTAATCCGAAATGCCTAAGAAGTTGAAGATCAATCCGAGATACAATCCAAAATGCAATAAATATTCATAATTTTCATCCGGAATACATATGTTTAATGCAGTTATACCTAATCCAGAATGAACTATCCGAAATGCACAATTCGAAATGAGAGAGAATCAGAGAGGACAATACTAATTCGGATTTTGGATAATCCGAAATGAAATCAGAGATGCCAATATATATTTCCGAAATGGCCTTGGGCCCGGGATTTTGAATCCGGATTGGGCTTGTGACAGGCCCAATCCGGAACAGTGACATAGTGGGCCTGTCTGGAAAAGTTCAAATGGGCCTTTCCGGAAAAGCCCAATCCGGAACAGTAACTTGAGTTTCCAAATTTTTAAGACTTTTAACCAATTTTAATAGGCTGGCCCAAATCCCAAAGCACACTGTGCCAGTTAAATATCTCTTGACAGAAACCATCTCACCAAAACTCATCAAGTAGACTAACCAAGCATCCATCCACCTTTTAACATTTCACAAGAAGAACTAACTGAGACATACATAAACATTTAACACAGCCATGCTAAGGGATCAAATTGTTTCAAAAGCTAAGTAAGGAACATTTTTCAGTATGAGCAGGTTCAATTGGTCTAAGCGATTGTCAATATACTTATCCATTTAAATCTAAAACTCAACCCTTGTAGTGCAGGCATTATGATACGCTTAAGGTAATATTATACTAAGATACTCGTGTGTCCCATACCATAACATACCCCCGCGATCAAGGTAAGCACAACAATTCATCGTAGCAGGACAGTATACCATTGTCATCCTTTATTTTACAACATCAGGCTGTTGGTGAACAGGTCAGTACTTCCGCACAACAGAGAGACCAATAGTGATTGACGAGGGTTAGGCAAATACCTTATGAGGTACGTAAGAACTTATGAAGAAACTTCTGTTCTCTTAGGTTTTGGCCTTTCAATTTTGGCTCTTTTACAATGATATCCTGACTATGCCTAGGTCTGCATATAATCTGGATGCAACAGAAGGGCAGTCAAGATATCCCCGGATGACTCAACAGCATAAAGACCCAAAACCTCAGATGTTGGCTATCTATCAACGCAAGATTTAAGACCATGAAATCATACGCCTATAGTAAGTGACCCACTGAGTACATAGTTCATTATGTTTATATCATTTGACTTTCCCCATCCGGTTGAGTTTTAGACCTACCGACACATCACTTTCGATCCAAATCTTTTCCGCTTCTACACCTTACATGTGTTAGTCAAACATTTTATCACGAAAGTATTTCATTTCCCTATCCTTGCAAAAGCTTTTTTTTAGATTTCTCCCTCTAAATTTGTGCATACATATGAATAAATTTATGAAGCAATGAAAAGAAAATAAGAACAGTAAACAAAACATGAAGACAGCGGATGCCTAGGTAGAAAACCAAATCATTTTGAGAAGATCCACAAGCACTTGAAAACGCGCGTTGCTAACGGGTTTCGTGAACAAATCCGCCATATTTGCATCAATGTGGATTTGCTCAAGCTTTATGAGACCCTTTTTCATAGCAATCACGGATAAAATGAACTTTAATGTTTATGTGCTTAGTTTTGGAGTGGAAAACTAGGGTTTTTAACAATTTGGATCGCGGCATCATTATCACAGTAAATTAGTGTGTTTAGATAATTCAAACCGTAATCCGCAAGCTGATGTTGCATCCATAAAACCTGGGAGCAGCAAGCAGAGGTTGCGACATATTCTGCTTCTGCGTTAGAGAGCGAAACCGTCTGTTGCTTCTTGCATTGCCACGAAATTAAGTGATCTCCCTGAAATTGGCAACCAGCCGAAGTTGAGCGCATGTCCCTATCTGTACCTCCAAGATTACTGTCAGAGAAAGTAAACAGTTTAAATTCAGAATTTTTGGATACCAGAGGCTCAGTGATGGAGCCCCTTTGAGGTACCTAAAAAATCGTTTAACAACATGTAAATGAGAAAGTTTAGGAGTAGCCTGATAACGAGCACACTAGCAGACGACAAACATGATATCTGGCCGACTAGCATGAGATACATGAGTGATCCAATCATTGAGCGATACATTGTAGGATTAACGGGCGTTCCTTCAGCATCTTCATTTAGCAGAGGCCATTCGACGATAGGTGAAGCCATAGGCTTGGAATCTGTAAGCTTGAATTTGGCAAGAACGTCATGGACATATTTTCCTTGATGAATTAGAATACCCTGTGGGCTCTGACGAACTTGAAGTCCTAAAAACATGGTCATCTCCCCCAATGAGCTCATCTCAAATTTCTTCTTCATGATTTCTTCGAATTCGCGACACAAACCATCATTGGTGGAACCAAAAATAATATCATCAATGTAGATTTGGACGAGAATAATGTCCTTATCAACGCGTTTGATAAACAGAGTTTGGTAAATGGTTCCCCGTGTGTAGTCATGAGCAAGCAAATGCTCTGTAAGAGTAGCGTACCATGCGCGAGGCGATTGATGCAACCCATACAAAGCTTTGTCAAGTTTGTAAGCATAATCTGGCTTGTCAGGATCAGTAAAGCCCGGGGGTTATGCTACATAGATTTCCTCTTTCACTTTGCCGTATAAAAACGCAGTCTTGACGTCCATTTGATAGACAGTAAAATCCATGTAAGATGCGTATGCCAAGAAGATGCGTATAGCCTCCAAACGCATGACAGGTGCATAGACCTCATCATAATCTAAACCTTCAATCTGTCGAAACCCCTGAACCACCAGTCTAGCTTTATTCCGAACGATAACTCCAGTGTCATCCTGCTTGTTGCGGAAAACCCAGCGAGTTCCAAGAGCACGCTTGCCCTGAGACAGCTTCACCAATTGCCAAATACCAAGCTTCTCAAATTGATTGAGTTCCTCGTGCATGGCATCCACCCAGCCTGGTTCCTGCAAGGCAACATCAATACTTTTAGGTTCAATTTGGGAAATAAAGCAAGAATAGAGATAGGTATTGATATCCCCAGATTGGCTGCGTGTTCGAACAGCAGCGTTGACAGGACTAATAATATTCTCAACGAGGTGATCGCGCTGTAAACGCTGCGGTATTGGTGTAGCAGGAACGAGAACATACGTTTGCAAGTTGGTGACACTAGCTGAAGCGACTCCAGATACCCCCCCCTCAATAGAGGCACCAGCAGAAGTATGTGGTGAGGAATCCACCGAAAAATCGAGTGGAGTAGGCTCAGGAAACAGAGAGGAACCCAAAACATCAGGAGGAAGGCCTTTATTTGTCGTAGGAGGCTCTGGATCAGAAACCACAACTTTAGGAGGATCCGTCTGAGCAGGCGAATAGATAGTTGGTTCTTGAGAATGCGAAACGGTGGAGGAAGGCGAGACAGTGTCATTGAATCTAGGAGGATCCACACTTAGCTGCTTTAAAGTCTCATTTAGCACGGCAGCGTCAGCATCGTCTTCAGAAGTAATGGGCACTGTTGGAAGGGAAGAATTCAAACTATTACCTGCAGGCACATTGGAAGACACATAAAAATGATTAAATAAAGTGGAGTAGTCATCCAACCAGTCAGAACCAATGCGTTTGTCCTTGGGATTTTCCTCCAGCCAACCCACATTGTAGGTTTCAACTACCATCTTCTTGATCTTGTTATAAACGCGATATGACGTATTTTTAGAATAACAAACGAAAATGCAAGGATCCCAGCGTGCTTCAAACTTTCCTTTAGCGTCCATGAGCAGGAGAACACAGGGACATCCGAATTTGCGGAAATGATTGACCGAAGGTTTGCGGCCTTCAACCACTTCGTATGGAGTCTTCATGCGGCGTTTATTGATCAGGGCATGATTCTGAATATAGCATGCAGTGTTAATTGCTTCTGCCCAGAAGATGAGAGGTAAGTCGGATTCAACCAGCATAGTGCATGCAACTTCAATAAGTGTGCGATTTCCGCATTTTGCAACCCCATTTTGTGGTGGGGTTCTGGCTGCACTGAACTGTCGGTCAATCTCCTTGGAGGAGCAGAAAGAGTTTAAGGTAAGATTCTTAAACTCTATCCCATTATCACATTGAATAGCCTTCACCGTAGAATCTGTCTGGATTTTCCATTAGCATGACAAATTGTTTGACTAACTGGTGGTTTCACTTTTATGGGTAAGAAAAAAAACCCAGGTGAATCGAGAGTAGTCATCAATAATAACCAGATAGTAAGCCTTCCCGCCAATGCTGCGTATGTCTATTGGACCGATGAGATCCATATGGAGTAGTTCTAAGACCTGAGAAGTGGAGGGAACGGCTTTGGTTTTGTGCGGTTGTTGATGTTGATTCCCACGCGCGCATGATTCACATTTTTCGATCTGGATGAAGTCACGAACTGGTAGATCTCTGACTAAACCACCTTTTGCAAGACGATTTAAATTCTTCATGTTGATGTGACCTAGTCTTCAATGCCATAGCATGGCGTCATGTTCGGCTGTCGAAGAGAATAGGCAAGTGAGATTGTCAGAAGGAGCCTCATTCATATCAATAACATATGCTATTGCCTTTACGTGCAGCTTTAAGAAGAATCCAATCATCTGGAATAATTAAACCCGGTTTTAGCACATAACATCCTTTCTTGGTGAAAAGAACATCCAGGTGATTATCGCAGAGTTGAGACACTCAACAGACTGTGCTTCAATTCTGGTACATAATTGACATTCTTAAAGCTGAGGGCTCCATTGCAAACAGTTCCTTTCATGGTAATTTTCCCTGTTTCTCCACCTGCGAAGGAAACGAACCCGCCATCGAAAAACTGAATGTCATTCAACACGAGATGTCTCCTGTCATCTGCCTGGAACAGCCGCTATCAATGTACCATAATCGAACAAGAGCGCGCCAGAGCTGTTCCTGCACATTTCAACAGGTTTTAGTTAGAAATGGGAACCCAGGCCATGGAAGATCTGGGCTTGCCATTAGCATCAACATAAGTAACCTCACGAAAGATCAAATTAGTTGAGGATGAGGTTGATGATGCTTTTGATTTATTAGACACGGGGGTTGCAGACTGATTCTTGGTCACCAACTTAGTCCTCCAGGTTACTGAATAAGACCTCCACACAATCCTTGGAGTGCTAGAGGGATTCTGGGAAACTGAAGGTCTCAAGGGTTTAACAGATTGTTTCTTGGCCAAGTTCCAGTCTTGATCAAAAGACTTAGCCACAAATCGAGCCTCAGGTGGGCGATTAGGCATAGCCTTCTGATGTTTGGAATACAAGTTTTGAAAGAGGTAAAGGTCTTTTGACAATTTCGAGCAATGTGCCCGGGAGATCCACAATTGAAACAGGTCGGCCTCTTCTGGAAGAAAACAGTCCGTTCAGCTTGGGAAATTCTGGGCAATTTGTCTGTCAGATTCTTGTTGGCGGATACGGACGGCTGATGCACGGTCTTGGTCTTGACGGTGTCCTGCGCACAACCATCAGCACACTTGTTAGTTTTGTTTTTGAATTTAAAGATTTTGAACATGGAGATTTTGGCAAAATTTAACTGATATCTGTTCAGCTGGTTGCTTAACAGATTCAGTGTGCAACTGTTGAGTTAATTCCTCATTTTGATGAGAGGACCCAACAGTTGCCGTTTCAGTTTTTGTAGATGCCTGTTTGGTTTTCTTCTTTTTAGATCGGCGTGTTCTCCTCTTCTTAGTCTTACTCTTCAAATCACACTTCGTGACAAATTGTGTAGAGGACACTAGGGACATCCTGTTCTGAAACTTCAGCAGATGACTGAGGAATCTCGCAATTTTGAAAAGTTTGAGGTTCCGATTCAAGATCAGGCTTAAGATTTTCATTTGAATCATTGGGAAAAATGTGTTCATCTTCTGTCATTTCAGAAACAGTCCCTTGTGTTGAGTTGCCCGAGTCTTCAAAAATTATGTCACCATCAACATTTATAGAAACGGTTGGTTGGTCGACTTTCACACTGTCAACCCTAGGAGATGCATCAACAGAGGCAAGCCTTTGGAGAAGAACTTTCGGTATCCTCAGCTAAAACTGATGAAACCCAATCATCTGTTGATGCAGAACCTGCAGCTAAATTCATTTTCTCTTCACAAGCGTTGCTACAATAATTAGCATCATTCAAACCATCAGAATTTGATGAAAAACCAAAATTAAAACTGTCTAAATTCTCAACACAACCAACACTATTTGAGCAAGTAAATTGTTCAGCAAGAAATTGATTTAGAATGTCAAAAGCAGACTTATAAAATGCATAATCATTAGCTGAATTGTCTGAATTTGTATGCAGACATTTCTCTTCATCACCTTCTGTGATTCCTCAACTAACATTTCTTCTGCACATGAGTTAGACACATTAGTATCGTTCACAAATTTAGTTTGAGTATCAGAAGATTCTTTTTCGTTAGAGTTTGTGGAGGATGTGGATGTTTCAGCCTCAGGCACATCTTGCTCCAATCCATCTGTACTTTCAGAGGAACGATTACCAGTTTCTCGAGGAAAGTGGTGTAGAAGCCACAAAGACATCATCCCTCTTGAGTTCAGTGGGTTTGGAGAACTTTGGGTAATAGGGCGTCCATGGTTTGGATAAATAATCTGACGGTTTACCATACATCATTTTTTCTGCATTTTCTACTCTTCCTCAGATTCAGGCATTCTACTATAGTTATGATTATATGGTAGAGGCGCCCTATTGTACCAAGGCCTAAGTAAAATTCTTTTGATAATTAAGTTGGATGTCACATAAGTCCTTGACAAGATTACTGGAAGTTTCAAATTTCTTAATGTTTATTTCATTTTCGTGAAGCTTCCCTGTCAAGGAATTCAGCTTGGCTAAGGCTGCTTGAAGTTCTACGTCCTTTTCAGCTAGTTTTAGCTTCTAGTTGTAGACCCAACATTGCTGTTGGTTCAAGTCTAGCTTTAGCTGAGCTACATCCTGTTTCTGAGCTTTGACCTTCTCCATAAGAAGCTTGTTCTTATGTTTAAGGGCGATATTCCTGTGACGCAGCTTGTTGATATTCAGCCACTAGAGTTGAATTGTGGGGCGCATTTGTGATAATTTAAAACGAAAACTATCATAACAGAGTATTCGATTTACCGTTTCCGAAAGATCGGGCGTCTCAGTTGTCTGCGCCATCATGCAGTGGTTGCTGTTCTTGGATAGATTCAAGGTTTCCATTTGAGCTGTAGCATCTGCACAGTTGAAACCCTCATGCTGTTGGGCCACCAATGCTATGGACTTCCTGCCTGAGCTGCTCGATGGACTCGTAGTTGACTTGGAAGGAGAGAGGGAACCAGCTGTCTGTCACTGCTATGTATATCAGCGACCCTGGATGATACATACCCTGAGGTGGCTTCTTGCATTCCCTAGCGAAGTGTCCTGGTTCGTGACATCGGTAACATCTAAGTTTGTCCTTAGTGAGACCAGTTTTCAAATTTGACAAGGGTTGCCTTCCATATTTCTTCTGAAACTTGTTGACCCGAAAAGCAGCCATTGCTACCAAGAGACACCCATCTCGTCCAGGTCCTCCTCCATGATCTGATAAACTTCGGTTGGAAGAATAGATGGAGGGGTCAGATCACCTGCCAGGAAGGCGTTTAAGCTTTTGATCATTGATGCGCAATAGCCAGTTTCTCTTCGTTTTCCTTCGTGAGAAACGCAGAGTTGGGCGCGGGTTGAGCAGGTGCAGGCACTGGTGCAGCAGTTTGAGGAATGATGCCTTGTTGCACTGTTTGAGGAGTTGCAAGACTGAAAACCATGTTGGGATACTGAGCATGGTACTGTGTGAACTTGAGCAGCTGAAACCGTTGTGGGATTTTGAGATTGAAAACCATACACATACTGAGTGTTCTGAGGCGTGGCTATAGAATTGTAAACCACGTTTGATCCACCCGGTGCTTGTGCATTTCCTTGCAGAGGACTATAAATGAGATTCTGTGACATTAAAGCCGCGTTCTGCCATGTCATCCCTGGGGCCATCAAACTACTTTGATGGTTGATTTCCCTCTACTTGTTGTCAATCTCACATGATTTGATAGTAGCTATCATCTCAGTGAGAGTGACATCATTTAAGTTCTTCGTCTTTTTGATCATCCCCACGTCTGCATCCCAACTTTTGGGTAGTGAATTTAATAACTGTCGGTTCATGGCACTGTTGGTGAGGGTGAGCTCAGCTGAAATCATCTGGGAAACTAGCTTGACATAGCGACATATCTGGTTTTCGATAGTTTCCCCATATATGTGATTGAACGAGCTGAATTGTTGATCCAGCTGATTCACCCTACTTGCTTTCATGTCGGCATTTCCCTCGTAGAGATTTTGCAACTCACTCCAAACCTCCTTTGCGGTTTTACAGTTTCTAACCGCGATAGAAATATCAGGTCCTAGAGCCATGGTCAGAGTTACCGAAGCCTTCTCATCTTCCTCTATGATCTTGAAGTCCTCTGGAGTCCATAGGTGCATGGGCTTGGGAATTTTCGTTTCTGGATCTTGCTCTGTGTTGTACACTATGGTTCTTGGACCATTCATGATGCATCTCCACACGCCGGGTTCTTTAGCCTTGCTACTATGTTCGAAGCGGAACTTCCACTCGTAGTATTCATCCCCATACAATAAACATGGCACTTTGGTGGAAGTGCCAATTACCTGATCCAGCTCTTGGTGAAGGGCTAATGTTTGCGATTGCAGGCCAGCCAGAGTGGCATTTGTCAGATCTTGTGCGGTCATGAATCAAGCCATTGTAATTAAATTAATTAAAAATTTACCAAATTGATTTAAAGTTTAATTAATTTTAAGTGTTTCTGAACAGTACTGAATCCGAAATGGTCAATCCTGTAGTCAATGATGGTCAACCCGGAAAGAAGCTAATCCGAAATGGCAATCCTGAAGTCAAAGATGGTCAACCCAGAAAGATTATCCAGATTGATGAGTAATCCGGAATGAGCAATCCGAATTGCTGAATCCGACTTGAAAAACCCGACTTGAAAGATCCGAAATGGAAAACCCGAAATAAGATGTATCCGAAATAAGAAGACCGAAATGCAGATCCGAAATGGAGAATCCGAGACGTATGATCCGGAATAGCCAACTTTGAATATAAATCCGGAATCAAGAATCCGGAATGTAGAATCCGGAATGCTTGTCTTATCTGATGAAAATCCATAACAGTGATCCTTATCCGGAATAGTGATCCTTATCCGTAACAGTGACTCGCCTTTTCTGCAACTGAATTCCGAGATTCAAGGAATTCAAAAACCGCAATAGTAACTCGGATTACAATCTGGAACGAGCAACAGTCCGGGATCAATCCAAGATGGATGATCTCCTTCGTGCTCTTCGGAACCCGGAACAATGGTTAATCCGAATTGTGAGAACCTTCTTCGTGTTCTTCGAATCTGGAACAGTACCAGATTCGAATTCTTCAAAAGTTCTTCGAGTTCTTCGGAACAGTAGCCTCCGATTATGAACAGTGATTCGGAACACCAAAAGACGATCCAAACAGCAGCAACACACTTCAAAAACTTCTTCAATCAGCAATACCCGGAGCCTGTATTAGAACAACAGGCTCTGATACCAATTGTAAGTCCCGTAAATGGATCAAACAGGTATCACTAACCTAATCAGCAGTGAAATTATGATTAGGAAGAAGAACAACTTGAATAACTTTGAATAATCTTAACTTGCATACACCAAAGATGTCAGATACAAGTTTTTGCTTTCAACTCTCTAACCTTTTCTCTATGACCTAACCCTTCTATTTATAAGCATCACTGAGCCCATAATTACAACCCTAGGCCCATTAGGAACTAGGAAGCCCACATATGCCCCATAAGCCCAAATACATCCCTAATGAATAAACCTTTATAATCCAAGCCCAACACAACCCACTTTCGTGTAGATTGAAATATGCGTATTTTAACGTTTTCGTAATGTTTCGGGCGTCGGAAGTAAAGTATGACTAACCAAACATCAAGGATACTTAATATAAGTTAAATTACTTATATTCATATAAAAAAATATCAGTTTATATTCTGATCTAAAACAGTTTTGTAAAAATCACTTTAAAAGCCGATTTTTACCGTTATTAACGCATAGTCCTGTACCGAACTTTACTATAATCATCCAAATTGTCATGACTTGATATTTTAACATAGCACATATTATTTACTGAATAAAATAGTACTTATACTCATGTTGGTGCAGATTTCATGTAAGTCACATAAATCATGCAATTTTACCAATTTTACTACTTTTTAAGCTACATGTACAACATGTAAAGCTATCACACTTGTGACATAATTTTTTGTCATCATAATACATCATATAACATCATTTAAACATGTATATGTTCTGATTTCATTCACTTTTATCATACCATAATAAATTTATCATCTCATGATCATTTAATCATCATGCATGCTTATGTACAAGCATCTAATGCATGGTTATTATTTTACTTCCATTCAAGACTTAAATGTATCCAATCATACATCTAATCCATGTTCATATAGTCTAAGACATCTTTATCAAATCATCATCCAATCATCTTGACATAAATGCATGTAACATTCTTACATTTATAATCATCCAACAAAAACCCACATGCATGCCTACATAAATACATATACACGACACACACATATGTGCACATACACTGTAACATTTGTCACAAAACGGGTTTTAAAACTCGCTCCGTTTTGTAATGTAAATATACTCATGATGTTCGTTTCGTGTTTATGTTAAATGTTTAAAAGTTTGATATAATAATTTCATTAAATAATAAATGTTAGTAAATAAAGTATAATTAATAAAAAAAGTAAAATAACGAAAAGTGCAGACCGCGGGTATTGAACCTGGGTCTCCACCAAACCAACACACACAACACGCCACTAAACTACACACACATATCTGAAATAAACTCAAATTAAATAAATCTTATATTGAAACAACCCCTGAAATCAATTTCAACACAACCACCTGTAACGGCTGTAACCCCCAATCCATCTTCAAATCTCCGTTTAAATTATGATTTAAACCGGAGAAACCGTTTCAGAATTGTGTGTTAAACACAATCATTGTTCATCAATGATTAAATTCCATTATAGAATCAATGTGGCAATTAAAGATTTGACCGAAACCGATAAAACCAAAATTTAACTTAATTCAGCACATTTGACTATAAATAGTGATCTTAGGAGTCATCCAGAACTCGCTCCGCTCACACACTCGCAAAACCTCTCTAAACTCTCCGAAGATTTTCTGTGTTCAAAACACATTTCGCCAGAAATTTGCTCGTCGCCGGAACTTCACCGGAGATCACACTGTTTCGGTATATTCACACTTGAATCCTTCTCGTTTTAATTATTTTATTATTAGTAGTAAATTGAATTAATCCAACAAGGAATTACCGGATTGACAACCGGGTATGTCAAACTGTTGTTTTTTAACCGAAGAATATCAAGTTGGAGATCCATATAAATATAATTGAAATCGGTAAATACACGGGTTAGACACATAGTGTACATATTAAACAACAGACCCGGGTTCGAGCTTCACACACGGTTCCGCTTTCCTTAAATAAACCAAACCTTTTTATAACTAATTTATAACTCAATGCAGGTAGTGTATAAGAATAATAAAAATTCCATATCTTTCGGGTTAGTCGCACAGCCAAATTGGTCGGGCTGTGTGCAACACGAATCAAGGGCGCAGGTTCGAGTCCTGGTATACGCATTGCACTGTTAAATAAAACAAACCTTTTTAAATAAATTAATTAAGTTTGACCATAGTATGTGTATATATAGAATTAAAAACGAATATATTCCGGGTTAGACACATAGCTCAGTTGGTAGAGTTGCGTGCACGTAAACGAGAAGTCACGCGTTCGAGTCTCACACGTTGCCAAAAATCGTCGGTTCGACCCGCTGAAGGGTATATTTTTTAATTAACCTTTTTGTTCATTTTTTTCCAAAAACTATAAAAATATATATTAAAATAAGTCCTTTTAAACAAAAAAATTAGTAATAAACGCTATAAAATTATCTAAAAAGTCTAATAAAATTCATTAAATAAAAATACTAGTTTTAAATAAAAGAAATATATTTACCGAATTACTACGTGAATAATTAGGTTAGTTTTCTCGTCGGTTGGAATTTTTAATCGTGCTCGTTCGTTATCAACTCAAGAAACGTATCTACTGTGATTGAATTCTTACAAACTTCCCCTTTTTATTCATGTTTTGGGGTGTATCATGTGTCTTTTTATTTAAATATTTTATTCAAACACTTGTGCTATTACCATTATGTGAACTAACGTGCTATGTGATATTTTGTTTATTGTTATTTGGGGTTATACTTTCTCATTTCAGTCAAGCTGTCACATTAGGCCCATCAGCTTCCTGTATAGACGGGTATAATTAGATCGACTCCGTTTGATTGAGCCTTGATCTCACAGCTCATCATTTCTTTCTCATTTCAGTCAAGCATTCACAATATGCCCATCAGTTCCCTGTATAGACGGGTAGAGCATCGTGTGCCTAATCAGATCAGCTCCGTTTGATTGAGCCTTGATCTCACAGTTCATCATTTATCATGCTCATGTGTACATTGCTAGATGCTTAAATGGTTTGTGAATAGTTTACATATACGTTTGCTTATATTTGGTTTATGCACATTTTTATTAAATTAATCAACATATCTTTTCTTTCAAATATTTAAACGGAATTCACTCGCCAACTTTTGTTTACCCAAACCTCTATTTTTACACATGATACAGGTGAACAGGTTAAAGCATGGAACACACATGATTGGGCCTTATAGGATAAATAAAGCATTATTTGAATGTCTTGTTTAGAACATTTGGTGCTTGTATGGTTTATGTGTTTGTTGGAATTTTCCCTTTTAATTTGGAATAATAAATATGATATCTTATAATAGTAAATGTCATGAGCTTTGATGAAAACCCAATCATGCCCCGACTACCATTTCCGCTGCGGGTCAGGGTGTGACAGATTGGTATCATTGCTTTTGACTATAGGGGTATAGGATAGGTTACTAGACCCTTAGAGCCTATACTATAGTCGATTAGATATTAATTGCTTACGTGTTATTTGGTTACACACAAACTCATGATATTTACTTGTTTTACATTTATTTCACACACAAATGCCTGCAAGCACTCCCAGTATCATATGATTTTGTGTGATATTTAATACATTATACATATTGTCAAACATAACATGCTTACATATAAACACATCAAGCACGTTTCAATTCTCATATATTAAACATTCTCATGCTTCTTTTCTATGTTTTCATTTTTTCAATCTCATCAAAGTGAGTTCTATGACGGGCATGTAGTAACTGGAAGGGTACAAGTACCGGTAGTCGGAACGTCCTGTCTAGGTTTGGAATTCGTATAAATCCAAAGTAACGGATCAGTTTGCCTACCTGGGGACTAACGATGAGAGTACAAAGGACCTATTAGGCCAAAGCATGCCACACCAAACGTCGTGTGAACTAACCCCACTTTGAGTAGTCATTGTGTCCACACCAGGATACCTTCCGACTTTACATCTCGCAATCATGTTTTACGATTTTCATTCGGGTGGTGCGAGTGTTAAACAGGCCAAAACCAATGTGAACCTTACAGAGCCCAGTAGTCATGGGGGCCCACATGACTACCAAGGCCAAGTATGGGGACATATGGGGGCCCAAACATGAGCAAGGCCCAAGACATCCTATGGATGTAGTGAATTTATTTTTCTCATTTGTTTTGTGTATGTTAATTTCTAAAATACGACACATGACACCTATACGCCAAACTCATCATCTTGTTACGTATTTCCTGTAGATGTCTTCTAGGCACTCTCGTAGAGGTAGGAGATCAGGAAAATTCGGCGAGTGCATGGCTTCTCAAATAGCCTAACAAATGGCCGCCGTGATTCCCGACATCGTAATTCAAGTTCAACAAGCTCTTTCCGCAAACCCTGTCGACCCAAATAACCAAGTGGGATAAAATGCTGCCAACCCTCCCACAAACACCACCAAGTTCACTTACAAGCACTTCAACTCATGTGACCTTCCATAATACGAGGGAACTGAAGGAGTCACTGCTCTCCTTCGATGGTTTGAAGAAATGGAGAGTACTTTTCTCAATTGTGACTGCCCCAACGACTGTAAGGTTCGATATGCTACTGGCCGTCTATTTGGGGTAGCATTAACTTGGTGGAATGCTGAAAAAGGCAGAAGAGGCGTTGAGGCCGCTGTAGCACTAACTTGGGAACAACTTTGAGAACTCATGACAAGACGTTTCTGCCCAAGAAGCGAAATTAAGAAGCTGGAAAATGAGTTCTACTTCCTAAAACAAAACGAAGGAGACCATATAACCTACAACAAAAGGTTTCTTGAGTTGAATCAAATGGTTCCGAATCTATTTACTCCTCTTTACAATTTGATCGAACATCACATTCGGGATCTTCCTTCGACGATTCAGGATTCAGTGATGAGTACCGTGCCTGCAACTTTGGAAGCATCAATGGAGCTAGCTACTGAGCTCACCGAAACCACATCAGGAATGGGGATTTCAAGGACGAGAAAAAGCAGGATGCAAGTAGCAAAACACCAACCGAAACCACCCAACCCAACACAAGTCGAACCCTCTCCCAATTCACTGCCAAGAGAAAGCAAAACGGGAAAAATTTTGCTGTCACTCAAACCAGTCAACCAACACCACAAGCCGTACCTCTCCAAGCTATCCCAATCACCCAAGTGGCACCCAACCTAGCATACCCAAACAAGAAACCTTACACTGGTCCTCACCCTCAATGCAACACCTGCCATTATCACCATAAACGCACCATACCCTGCCGACTGTGTGCTAATTATGGTTGTTATGGTCATTTGAGTAACACAAGACGTACTCCTCAACACCAAGCTCTACTACCTGCCCAAAATATGACCCAACCCTATCAACAACCTTATCATCCCATGGTTCCATATGTTCGAGCTTGCTTTAATTGTGGCGACCCTACTCACTTCAAAAACACGTGCCCTAGGCTGGTTAACATCATTAATGCTCAAGCCCAAGCAAACCCAGTTAACCAAGCAAATCAGGCAAACCCAGCACCTCCACCAGCAAGAGGGAGAGCCTACAACATCAACGCAAACCCATTTGAGGTCAACAACGATGCGAACGAACAACCTAATTAGCCTTTCTTCCGTCATGAAGACTCAAGACTCTGCTTTAGTTGTTTACTTTATTTTTATTCTCAATCCAAGCTTTAATAGATTCCATTTCTTATTCTGACTATTCAAAGTTACCATTGTTTTAAATTGGGTAATAATGATTTTATTACTTCATATTAATGCCTTTAATGCAATTTATATCAGCTTCATACATGTCTCTGTTCATCAATTAAATTTCATGTTATCATACATCACGGCGAACTCCGTCTCATCATTTAGGGAAGTTGGGTCGTGTCTCACTTGTTCGTAGACTGACCACTTCCTCATAACACACAAGGGAGGTGCCGCCGTCATTCAGTCTCGCTTTCCTCGAAATCGAGAGTCAAGTTTTAGTTGTTGTGTTTTGGTTATGTTTTGTAGATTCTAGGAGAGTCACATAGAACTAATCGTGACTTGCTGACAAAGCCAATGAAAATTTGACAAGGATATGGTGGATACGCCGCTGGTACTTCCTATATATAAGTATTATTGTCAAGTGATCAAAAGCATTGTTAGACGGTTATGAGAAGTTCCGTGTAGGTAGTGTAGATCTTAATTTGGATAACGATGTGGTTGAAGACCGTTTTGTGTTGTAATTTTTTCTTTCGACGCTACGATTTCCTCAAAACCCTTTATCATGAGACCATATCCAGTTAGTCATCTCCGTGTTACAACTCTTTTCTGCACTCCAGGCATCAAAAAGCGATTCCTGTAGCAGGGTATACAACCCTTACTAGGAACGTTACCGCCTCAATCAACATCCAAAAACTACACTCTCCTGGTTATGTAAACTCTTAGCGTCAAATCCAAACATCACACCTCCTTAGACCGTTAAAAGATATTCAGATTTATGAATCGATGCATTTCGTAGAGCAACCTGTAGAAATCATAGAATTCAGTGAGAAATGTTTAAGACGAAGTCGAATTCCAATACTCAGAGTGCGTTGGGTGTCAAAACGAGGAGCTGAGTTTACTTGGGAATGCAAAGACTCAATGCGGGAAAAATACTCTCACCTATTCCAAGTCAAACCTACCACTACTTAAATTTCGGGACGAAATTACTAAAAGTAGGGGATACTGTAACATTTGTCATAAAACGGGTTTTAAAACCCGCTCCGTTTTGTAATGTAAATCTACTCATGATGTTTGTTTCGTATTTATGTTAAATGTTTAAAAGTTTGATATAATAAATTCATTAAATAATAAATAAAGTAAAATAATAAATGTTAGTAAATAAAGTATAATTAATAAAAAAATAAAATAACAAAAAGTGAAGACCGCGGGTATCGAACCCGGGTCTCCACCAAACCAACACACACAACACACCACTACACTACACACACATATCTGAAATAAACTCAAATTAAATAAATCTTATATTGAAACAACCCTTGAAATCAATTTCAACACAACCGCCTGTAACGGCTGTAACCCCCAATCCATCTTCAAATCTTTGTTTAAATTATGATTTAAACCGGAGAAACCGTTTCAGAATTGTGTGTTAAACACAATCATTGATTCAACAATGATCAAATTCCGTTATAGGATCAATGTGGCAATTAAAGATTTGACCGAAACAGATAAAACCAAAATTTAACTCAATTCAACACCTTCGAATATAAATAGTGATCTTAGGAGTCATTCAAAACTCGCTCACACACTCGCAAAACCTCTCTAAACTCTCTGAAGATTCTCTGTGTTCAAAACACATTTCGCAGGAATTTGCTCGTCGCTGGAACTTCAATGGAGATCACACTGTTTCGGTATATTCACACTTGAATCCTTCTCGTTTTAATTATTTTATTATCAGTAGTAAATTAAATTAATCCAACAAGGAATTACCGGATTGACAACCGGGTATCTCAAACTGTTGTTTTTTAACCGAAGAAGATGAAGTTGGAGATGCGTATAAATATAATTGAAATCGATAAATACACGGGTTAGACACACAGTCCAGTGGTGAACTGTGTGCATATTAAACAAACAGACCCGACTTCGAGCTTCACACACGGTTTCCTTAAATAAACCAAACTTTACTATAACTAATTTATAAATCAATGCACGTAGTGTATAAGAATAATAAAAATTCCATATCTTTCGGGTTAGTCACACAGCCAAATTGGTCGGGTTGTGTGCAACACAAATCAAGGGCGCGGGTTCGAGTCCGGGTATATGCATTGCACTGTTAAATAAAACAAACCTTTTTAAATAAAATTAATTAAGTTTGACCATAGTATGTGTATATATAAATTAAAAACGAATATATTCCGGGTTAGACACGTAGCTCAGTTGGTAGAGCTGCGTGCACGTAAACGAGAAGTCACGCGTTCGAGTCTCACACGTTGCCAAAAATCGCCGGTTCGACCCACTGAAAGGTATATTTTTTAATTAACCTTTTTGTTCATTTTTTTTCCCAAAAACTATAAAAATATATATTAAAATAAGTCCTTTTTAAACATAAAAATTAGCAATAAACGCTATAAAATTATATAAAAAGTCTAATAAAATTCATTAAATAAAAATACTAGTTTTAAATAAAAGAAATATATTTACCGAATTATTACGTGAATATTTAGGTTAGTTTTCTCGTAGGTTCAAATCTTTAATCGTGCGCGTTCGTTATCAACTCAAGAAACGCACCCACTGTGAGTGAATTCTTACAAACTTCCCCTTTTTATTCATGTTTTGGGGTGGATCATGTGTCGTTTTATTTAAATATTTTATTCAAACACTTGTGCTATTACCATTATGTGAACTAACGTGCTATGTGATATTTTGTTATTGTTATTTGGGGTTATACTTTCTCATTTCAGTCAAGCTGTCATATTAGGCCCATCAGCTCCCTGTATAGACGGGTAGAGCTTTGCGTTGCCTAATTAGACTTGATCTCACAGCTCATCATTTATTTTCTCATTTCAGTCAAGCATTCACAATAGACCCATCAGTTCCCTGTATAGACGGGTAGAGCATCGCGTGCCTAATCAGATCAGCTCCGTTTGATTGAACATTGATCTCACAGTTCATCATTTATCATGCTCATGTGTACATTGCTGGATGCTTAAGTGGTTTGTGAATAGTTTACATATACGTTTGCTCATATTTGGTTTATGCACATTTTTATAAAATTAATCAACATATCTTTTCTTTCAAATATTTAAACGGAATTCACTCGCCACCTTTTGTTGACACAAACCTCTATTTTTACACATGATACAGGTGAACAGGTTGAAGCATGGAACACATAGGATTGGGCCTTATAGGATAAATAAAACATTATTTGAATGTCTTGTTTAGAACATTTGGTGCTTGTATGGTTTATGTGTTTGTTGGAATTTTTCCTTTTAATTTGGAATAATAAATATTAAATTTTATAATAGTAAATGTCATGAGCTTTGATGAAAACCCAATCATGCCCGACTACCATTTCCGCTGCGGGTCAGGGTGTGACATACACATCCAAAAACCCACTTTTACATGTTCATCTTTAATCATATGGACTTTTATAAAAATCCCTTTTGATCATGCATGCATTCACTTTTCAAGAATCAGTCAATAAAGAATCAACCAAAATCGAAACAACATCCTCTAACTCATATATACACATACTCATCGGCCACACATATAAACATATATACTTTCATTTTTATTTTGTTTAAAAACCCATTTGTTATTAGTTTCAAGTTTGTGAAGAACTCTAAGATTAAAAGAAACCTTCCACTATCATCATTAGCACCAGGAATCAAGAACATGATTTAAAGTAAGTTTTATACCTTCAAGATTTTGGTGGGTTCTAATAAAGTTTTGATGATATGGAGCTTACTTCCTTGGAATCACCTTGATATCACTCTTGGATCTTCAAACCAACTTGGAATCACATTGAAATGGACTTGATTCTTCAAGATAACATCAAAATTTCAAAAGGAAGTGGTGGTGGTGGTTCTCGGCCGTGAGGGAGAAGAGAGAGAGGTGAGAGAGTGTGTGTTGTGAAGTGTGTAAGATTTTGGTGGATTTAAAGTTAAAATGATTAGGTTGAAGTCTTTAGGTGACACTTTGGGAAATGGGTGTTGGTGGACACCCCCATGTGCGCCACCCTATCACCCACACACATACTTTACATATACATACACTATATTATATATTTCTAGTTAAATACAGGTATTTAAATGGCTACCGTATTTTATCTCACGTTTTAATCCCGTTTTAAGCGTTTTAAATTATTTTTATCACTCTATAAATTAAACTGCCATAATATTGCTGAACAATATTTTATTTTCCTAGACTGGCTGTGTTTGCTGTATTTTGCATATATGCGTGGTATTGCGCAGTATACGCTTAAATTTGCAAAAAAATAGGGATTTTAAGCTTTTACTTATTTTTCCTTACGAATATGATTAAAAGTAATATTTTAATCATAACGGAACATTTTTAAGATTTTAACATTAATTTGGCGGTCACCGACATTCATTTCCCATTTTGTTCGTTACGCGATAAGCGTTTATCTTATTATTGCCAACATAATTTCTAACAAGGTTATGATTTACCAACACATCAAATACTATATATTAACACCAAATTTAATAACATATTCTCTTTATTTATTCATAACACGTGTTACACTTTTATGATACACACTCAAAATAGCTAGGTGTCACATCGCATTTAGGGCTAATTTCTTATAGAATACCTCATTCATGTTCTAAGAATTCCTCAAAACAAGTTGTGATCCGGTGCTATTCATAGGTATTCAATGAAGTGAACTCATGCTCAATGTATATGTCCAATATTCTATTGTTTGCAACATATTGCAAGAAATCGATAACATCTGAATCATTTCCCAAGACCCTTAGACCAATAAGGTGTAAACAAGAATTCTAAGGGATTAGTAATGATGTATATGATGTTATATAATTTATTTGAGATTGAAACAAGATAAATGGTTGCATGCTAGACTACTCAGTCGGATTTATGAAAAACAAAAGAGTAGAGTTGGTAATGAACTAGAAACTACACATTCGTGCTAAAATCATAGCAAGTCAACTACAACCCAAATTGAGATGTACATTTTTTTGTTACAATTGTATAAGAGTTTATTTATGTTGTTTTTAGTTCTTAAAACTTGATTCTGGTTGCGGTTATCCTAGATGAGTTAACAAAGTTATTTTAGGCACTGGTTCCATGGTGTTTGGTTTTTTTTAGATGATACGGATAGTAAACAAAGTTTGAATATGAGGTTAAAAGAGTGGCAAGCAGATTTAGAAGTGTGGTTGAGCATAAATGAAATTATTACTTTTTTTTTCTCTATTCCATAATATGATAAAGTCCTATTTGATTCATGGAATTACCGTCCCCTACTTGTGGCGTAGAGGTAAGAGGTTTAGGTTTTCCAATAAAAACTCAAGTTTGATTCTCACTTACGTCATATGGGTTTGATATAGCCAATGAAGGATTTGAACTAGGCCTCGTGTGAGGTTGTCAGTTCGAATTCTGAGCTCAACCGGGTTTTCGTCCTATCGTGTGTTACGCCAGAGAGTTCTGCTCTTGTGGTGACACAACAACTGTCAAGTGACAGCCGGCGGTATGGTTTCCCAAGGGTACACCCAAAAAAGCCAAACTTTAAAGCTAGTGTGGGTCCGGTTAAGACAAAATAACCTGACCAGAGTGAGGAAACATAGGGCTCTCTGATTTAAAGAGTATGATAACCTTATACATAAAATTCACCGTTCAAAAAAAGTCAACTTGGACTAGCATACCAAATTGAAATAAGAATCTATCAATTTTCCTTTGCCAAAAACCCTATAATTTCTTCCTATGTGCCTTATTTCTTTAATGTTTTTGTCTCTCTAAAGCAAATTCAAAGACCCAGTTGAATGAAACATAAAGTGTATCTATTCTTAAAACTTATCAATTAAAATCCACAATCAAAACTATTCTCAATACTGCCTTCTGGGCATTATAGGGGCACGAAGAGGAGATGACGCTTCTAGTATATCGTCGAATGAGAAGAAAAATAGTGGAAATTAATGATTGAACTGGTATTAAGGGGCGTTAACAATTACACTTTTTTTTAAAGGGACACTATTATATTGATATGACAGAATTACCTCTAAGAGAATATTAACCATTACGTATGGTCTAACACAAAAATTATCTCTCCTCCCGCCTCATCAATGGTCTAATTCCAATTCAGGTCTCACACTCTACACGACCAGGTTCTATACGTATGACACCTACCTCATCAATAGTCTTATTAACACAAAAATCTCATATCCGGACCAATTTCACCCTCAATCAAAAACTATTGCATCTAGACCAATTTTAGCAGGTGAAAAAGACTACCACCACATTAAACCTCCAGCCCCACCAAATCACTAAAATCTCGAATGAAAGTACTCTAAAATTTATAAGATTTTTTTAGTCACATGTTCTTTTTTCTTAAAACTATTATTATTACTGGTATTTGTTTTAAATCATTATTTAATTTAAAAAGATTTTTTTTTGGTTATTTGAAAAAAAGATTGTTTTCTTACGTTTTAAATTGAAGCGAGTTATTCTAATTTTGAAGTGGAATTTTTTTTTGTTCATCACAACTTGAAGTGGGTATTCGAATTTAGTTTGTATAAACAATAATACATAAAATTTAAATGAAGCTTTGAAGCCAACCAACTTAATATAGTTTATGTAGTTAAAAGAAGAGAAATATATTTGAGAATCAACACGTCAATTTGTAGATAATGATTTTGATTAGTCAATAACATACTTTACAATAATTAAATTTCTACTTATACCGATTATTAATTGATATTACATGTTTTGATCAAATAATTTTACTACCTAATGTATTAGTTAATGTTTTATTTTCTTTTTGCATTTTATTAGTTTTAATAAATAAAATTTGTTAATTATATTATAAAACATTTTAATATAATAAAAATACTAATAAAAATAGAAATAGCAAGATGGGAGAACTAATATACGAAACAAATAAAAATATATACAATCATCTTTTTTTTTTGTCAAAAAATGTTCTGAAACTTTTTTATTGTTTAAAAAATATTTTTTTATTAATTTGTAATGACGTTTTATAAAAAATAATAAAATACTAGTTAGAAAAAATGTATTAAAAACAATATTTAAATTATATAAAGGAGTGAAATTTGACAACTTTTAACCTAGATTTTTAGAAAGTAGATATGACTGGTAAAAAAATAGTGCATTTAGCCAACCCTTAGAATTTATAATATATTTTTAGTCACATGTTCTTTTTTCTAAAAATAAAAACAAAAAACATAAAATATAAAAAGAAAATGATAAAACTCGTTGAAGACCAGTGCTTGTTTTTGCTTTTCTTTCAACACTCATCTTCTCTCTCTCTCTCTACTTTCTCTCTCTACCCCTCGACGTGTCGAACGCGACAACAAGAACTATCCCAATAACCAAATTTGATCTCTAATTCGTTTCCACAATCATCTTCTTACACTTCTGTAATCAAAGTTGCAATCTTTAAACAAGATGAAAACAAACCCTCTTGGTCATCTGTAAGTTCTTTTGTTTTTATCTTTTTTAGTTAATATACCTTTGTGTTCATGGATCACTGCTTATTGGACTTAAAGCTCACACCTGTATATGTTTGTTTGAATGATTGATTGTTTGGTTGTTTAACTTGTCAAGTTTACAGATTTTAATGGGTATTTTTAGTTTGTATTTGTGGTGAGATATGATTTCAGTTGTATTTAATTTGGGGATTTAGTACTGTTTAATTGGGACTTTTAAAGCTTACATCTTTATAAGTTTACTAGAATGATTTATTGCTTGTTTGTTTAACTTGTAAAGTTCACAGATTTTAATGGGTATTTTTAGTTTGTATTTGGGGGTGAAATATGAATTAAGTTATATTTAATTAGGGGATTTAGTGCTGTTTGGAGTTGGTTAATGTAGTGATGAACTTGTGTGGATATTGATTTATTATTCTGTGGATTAAGGGTTAGGGTTAGTTAAAAATGAATAAATGATAATTAGGGTTTGAATGGACATATTATTTTAGCTTGGTGGAAATAAACCCTTTTCCTTAAGACGCTATTAAATAGAAATAGAGAATAAGGTAACTAGAAAGATTGTTAGAATCGCCTACTTCAGAGGGATCATATAGAAAGCGAGTTGTTTTTTAATTGAATATTAAAAAAAAAGCTGACATAGATGTTATGGGTATCCCCTTTTTTTAAGATGGGTATTGTAACGATATAGAGAAGACTAACATAGACCATTGTAACACCCTAGTTAAATCCCACAATGACCGTGGCCAGCGAGATCTTTGGATCATAAGGAATGCCCTACCTTTTAAATCCCCAACACATTTTGGGCGTATTGGCTATGGAGCACATGAAAACTCTACAGTAGTCTCCACCGGGGCAACCCCTTGGGGACAAAGCAGACAATATTGGTGGTACGAGGGGCCGGATCTTACATGTATTGTGTTTTTCTAAGTTGGTTACTTGGTTCACAAATGATGTGTTGTTTGTTGTGGAAGACGTAATTTTTGTTTCATTAAATAGTTCTACTTTGAACCATGCCGATGTATGGTTGATAGTGTTGAAAAACATTTTAAGCTTATGACAATCTGGCATGAATAGGAATTGAGTTTGTTATTTTAGATTTTATAGCAGAACATATTAGTGTGTCTGTATTGTAAAAGGGCATGTGATTTATTGTGAAAGATCTGAATGTTTGGAGTGCTTTTGATGCAGGTATATAGGTTGAGGCGTTTGAGTTTGACGATTTACTTGCGATGACGCATTAAGGAGTGTTTGAACGTAGTTCTAACTTATCCGATAAAAATGTTGGAGGGTTCAAAGTTTCAAGGTATGGTGGGTATGAATAACGGGAACGATAACTTTGTTGATTTGTCACAAGTATTCTACCATAAACTCGGCGAGGGCTCCAATATGTCTATCGATAGCTTCAACAGTTTGCAGATGAGCAACGGTGGCGGGTCAGTCGCCATGTCTCTTGACAATAGTAGTGTCGGGTCTAATAACGACTCACACACTCGCATCTTAAATCACCAAGGTTTGAAGCTCGTAAAAAATAGTTATTTTGACGCCCAGAGTGTGAGTAAAGTAAGAGTCTCTCAAGGTTTAAGCGATGACGCTCTAGCTCAAGCTCTATTAGACACTCGTTTCCCGACAGAGGGGCTTGAAAATTTCGATGATTGGACCATCGATTTGCGGGAACTTTGTATGGGACCCGCTTTCGCACAAGGTGCATTCGGGAAGCTGTATAAAGGTACTTACAACGGTGTGGATGTTGCGATCAAGCTTTTGGAAAAACCGGAGAATGACTTGGAGAGGGCCCACCTCATGGAGCAACAATTTCAGCAGGAGGTTATGATGCTTGCAACGTTAAAGCATCCGAATATTGTTCGGTTTATTGGTGCATGCCGAAAGCCGATGGTATGGTGTATTGTTACGGAATATGCTAAAGGGGGTTCTGTTAGGCAGTTTCTTACGAAGAGACAGAACAGATCGGTGCCGTTGAAATTGGCGGTTAAGCAGGCGCTTGATGTTGCGAGGGGAATGGAATATGTGCATAGACTTGGGTTAATTCACCGGGATTTGAAGTCGGACAATCTTCTGATATCTGCTGATAAATCGATTAAGATTGCTGACTTTGGTGTTGCTCGAATTGAGGTGCAGACCGAAGGAATGACTCCTGAGACTGGGACGTATCGCTGGATGGCTCCGTAAGTTTACTTTACTTTGTTGGCCATTTGATTCTTTTCAAGACTTTGTGACAAGTGACAACCTTATTTCTTGAAAAGGAAATCTCTTTTGTTTGCATCTTTTACTAGAATTTTTTTCGTTTTGTTATAAAAGAAATATACCATTCACTGATTATACCTAATTCTGTGCTTCTTGATCAACTGGTCAAGTTTCTGATGATTCTCTTGAGTTCGTTAAGGTTACTTTATGTAATTCTTATTTTTTCCCTAATAAACAATTTACTCGTTACTTTTCAATTGTAATTGCTTGTCTGAGGATTTTAATGATTCTTTGTCAAAATTATTGAAGTTTCCATTTGTTCATATATTTCGTGTATGTAATTTTCTGGTGTCTGTAGTATATGCTTGATAAGTTAGAATATATATTTCCGATTTTTGTGTTTCACTACATGGATTAGCCAGTAGTAGGTTAAGATTTAAGATTTCTGGATATTGTCTTAGGTCGTTGAACTTGTTTTCTCATGCTTTATGTTTAGAGTAGGGTTGTAGATAAACTAGATGTGAGTGCTAACATTGGACTTCACACATAACATCTTCTGACATGTAAAGTAGAACGCTCACTGGTGTTCGATTTTTTCATGCTAATGGAAATTTGTATTCGATTGGAAGAAGATAATAGATGAAGATGGGTGTAAGGACTCTTTCACATGGTAATTCTAGATTTAGTGTGGAGGATAGTAAGAGTTTAGAGCTGAATTGCATTAAGACAATTATAAGACAAGATTGCTATCTTACCGTCAATTATACGACGCCTCGCTTCGCCTCGAGGCTTACGCTTTGTGAGGCGAAGGGAAAACGCCTTGAAACTCGTTTCTGTTTTTTTGAAATCTTCATGTGAACCTTAGTTCGTTAGAAGTTAAGTGATAGTGTATAAGGGTATTTACATGATTCGTACAGTCTTTACCTACAGTAATTAAGTTATTTCTTCTATATGTACGGTATACCACCTCCATTCAGAAATCATTATGTATTTGATGATATCTTTTACCTGCTGTTAAAAGTTACCTTGGTTCAAGAGGCTGTGTTACAGGTCACTAGTACTACTCTTGGCAAATATCACCCATTAACTTGAAAATGGGTTGATTTGGGTTATGAGTTTATCTTCAAAGGGTCAAACTAAAAGTAAATACCTAAAAAGGGAACTGATCAAACAAGTCGAGCAGGTCAATTTTAAAAGTCGTCAGAATCGTTATTCTAATTTTGCATCCTTCTAAATTGATTTATTCAAAAAAACTAGATGTTATATTTATAGTATAGTTTTTACAATCATATCTAATGCATTGATTAGTTAAAAGTATTCAAAAATGTTGGCTGGTCAACCCTACTCTTTTGGCCTTTTGACCTGAACCCATTACTCAACTTGCCCATTTTGCCACCTCTGTCTTTTATTCGCAGAGTTTCCCATTTGTCTTGGCTGCAAGTGACTCCTGGTACTACTTAAGCACGATCTCTCTAATCTTCAGTTTGCTTCGATTAGTGATTGCTTCCATGTGACCATATGATAAGCAAGATGTTAGAACTTAGGACAATTATACTTCATTTTGTTTGAATAATCTTCTATTTTGATCAAACAACAAACTAAACTAATTAAAATTTAATGTTCAAGTTCTTTGCTACTAACCATCTTGGTGAGGTCTGTGAGGAATAGGGGTTCTAGTATCATATCATAGATGTTTTTTTCAGTTAGGACACCTTTCTTTCTAAAGTAAAGAAGCTAAGATTGGAACTAAAGTCTAGTCTAAGCCTTCTTGTGGGCCATGAGACGGTAATACTCATGTGTGCTATCTATTTAGGAGCGTAACTGTACTTGTTGTGGCCTTCTGCACTATTTTATTCTAATGACGGGTGCTTTATGGGTCCTTCATTTTGCATGTCTTTTTTTTTATTTCAACTGGTTGAGTACCCTACATTGGTTGCTATTGTAGGGAAATGATCCAGCATAGGCCCTACACACAGAAGGTAGACATTTACAGCTTCGGGATTGTGCTGTGGGAACTCATCACCGGGATGCTTCCATTCCAGAACATGACCGCTGTCCAGGCTGCGTTTGCTGTTGTCAACAAAGGTGTCCGACCCACCATCCCAAATGACTGCCTTCCAGTTCTCGGTGAAATAATGACACGTTGCTGGGACGGAAATCCCGATGTCAGACCTGCCTTCACTGAGGTTGTCAGAATGCTTGAACATGCTGAAACCGAGATTATGACCACGGTTCGCAAGGCCCGTTTCAGGTGCTGCATGAGCCAGCCAATGACCACTGATTGACGTGCGTGGAAGAACACGCCAATGTAAAAGGAGAAACAATAGCTGAAAAGGCATCTGTATCTACGACGGTAATTTCTTTCTTCAGATAGGAGTGAAAAGGGGAAGAAAATTATGATATGAACTGCTTGTTTTGTTCAAATCCATATTTTATTTGTTTGTTTCATGGGTTGTGTTGGTGAATTAGTAGTAATGGTGGATATTTGATGTATTTGTACATGACCTTTCTTGCTATACCTCAAGAAACTGTTTTTCTTACTTGTGACATTTATCTCATCTACTACTTTTGAATCTGATTCTTGTTCTTGTAAGTTGTTTTTCTTGTTTCTTTTTTATAATTTTTGGTAGATTGAATGCACAACGGTCGGTGTCAATCTTTTCAGTTTGCAGGTTGAAAGCAATGTTTCTACAACCGGACTGCCTGATCAGACTGCTGATTGAACCGGAAACCTATTTTGGTGTCCTTTTTCATTGCATGATGGAACCGAGAAAGGCATTGGCTGTGGCGGTGGTGGTGATTGCCGTGAAACTATAGTCATGAGTCAATTTTTTTTAGAAACTATAGCCATGGATCAAACTAGTCAGGTGTCCTTTAGGAGTTGAATGATTGATTTTCCTTTTATGTTTCAGGTCTATAATTTATATTTGAGTAAAATGCTTTCATTGAGTTTAGGTCACTTTTGTCACTTCAGTCCAAAAATGAAACTTTTTGTATCCGTCTCACTGGGGTTTCATTTTTGTTGCTATTTCCATCTAAATGGCAAACTGGGTTAGAAATTTCTATTAACCACTCCTTTTGTCTTTTTCTCTTTTCAATCTCTACATATTGTCTAGACATAGCTTAATATATATTATATTAGAGGGTTTAGAGGTGTAATATTATATTTTATATATACTCATGTACATGTTTCATCTCCCTAACCCTACTTGTCAACTATTGCCGACATCATCAAAATTGGCGCCAAATCCATTGCCGCCGAATATATTCTGAATTGTTCTGAACCCTTATTGGAGCCAAACCAGACAATGCAGGCAGGTTTCTTCAGGTATCTGAAAGCTCCTTCCAACATGTTCAAGGTTCCACATCCCGGGATCTTTGGTTGTGTCTAGAACATGCCTATGCTCCTCATACGGCTTCTAGAGAATACACTTTGAAGACTCAACTTTTGAGGATTGAGAATGAATCTTCTTCTGCTTATCTGATTAGGGCTCAAGAGTATGCGACTGCTCTTGCAAATATCAGTGAAGCGATGAAAAAAAAGACATTGTGATGCTTGTGATTTCAGGTCTTTGTGAAGATTACCATGGACTAAAGACCACAACCCTTAACCGGCCTTTTAACGAATTACATGTTTTGTTTGATGATCATGAGTAAATGCTCAAGAAAACAACGGTATTCCACCAACACAAGCCTTTACAGCAGCCCGCAAACCTGCTGTTTCGTCCACCACTGGCTCGTCTGGCACATTGTCTCTGATGCAATTAAGGTAGTCCAACAATTGGCCGCCCAACTGGGATTACAACTACAACTACCTTCATCTCAGTCACCACGAGCCTACTACACAAATCGGAACACAAACCATAACTAAATAATCAACAGGGAAAAGGTCACGGACGTGGAAACTACAACAACCGCAACAATACAGGAGGTAATCGCACTCGATTTAGTTGGGCCTCTAATCAAAATACTGTTTATGGTACCCCAATCGTGATCCTATGACTTTCCGCTCCAGACAGCAACCATCTGCCAATTATGCAGATTATCGTTCACAAGCTTCCAACAATTGGCTCCCGGACACTGGATCAAGTAACACGTTGCACCAGATCTCTCCAGCCTCGATCATTTTGAAGCCTATTATGGTGATGATAATCATCATGTTGGCAATCGTAAGGGTCTCCCTATCTTACACATTGGTTCCACTAGTTTTTCTTCACCCACAAAAACCTTTAACCTTAAAAACATACTTCATGTTCTAGAAAACAAAATCTCCACTCTGTTCAACGCTTTTGTCTTGATAATAACGTTTATTTTGAATTTCACGCTACTTTTTTTTTGCTGTGAAGGACAAGTGTACGCACACAATCCTCCTCAGGGGCCAAGTAATGGTGGTCTTTAGTCTATCCAGCTTCCACGGTTCCAACATGTGCCTAAAGTTTCCTTCTTTACGACCCGTGCTTCCCATCCACTTGGCATTAGAGACTAGGACACCCACATCCACAACTTTTGAAGTCAATGCTATCTATTTATGGTTTACCTTTACAAAAACAGGATTTAGTACTTTTTGTGATTCATGTTCTGTTGCAAAATCTTCTAAATTACATTTGTTACCATCTAATTTTATAAAGTATTTCGGATCTTATTTTTTTTTTGTGATGTATGGGGCCTCACTCCTGTAACGTCCTTTGAGGGCAATAATTATTTTTCTACTATGTGTAGACCATTTCTCTAAATTTATATGGATTTTTACCTTCAAAAGAAAAATCTGATTTTTTGTTTTATTCAAACAATTTATAACTATCGCTCAAAGACAACTTAAAACAAAACTTATATCTATTCAAAGTGACTAGGGTGGCGAATTTCAAAATTTGTCTAACCCTCCTCACTACCCTAGGTATTACACATCGTCTTTCTTGTCCACATACAAGTGAACAAAATGGTATTGTGGAACGTCGCCATCATCATGCTGTCGAAACAGGTCTCACCTTATTAGGTCAATCACACGTTCCACAACGTTTTTGGGATTTTGCTTTTGACACGACGGTTTACCTAATAAATCGTATGCCCTTCCGTACATATTCATTAACATCCCTATTCGAAGATGTCTTCCGTCATCCACCCAACTACTCCTTCTTACGGGTTTTCGGCTCTCAATGTTTCCCATATTTTCACCCTTAGAACAAACATAAAAATGGATTTTCGGTCCACCCCGTGTGTCTTTTTAGGATAGTCCTACTCACCATGGTTACCCATGCTTCGATCCACAAACCGAGCACATCTACATTACATTGCAGCCATGTTCGTTTTTATGAACACTCCCCTTTCTCCAAACAATCCATTTTCAATATTCCTTCGCAACCTGCGGAAACATATGTTTCTTCCTACCCTACTACTCCACCTATACCATAACCTCCTCCACCACCTACACATCCACCTCTCATCCACACTTATACATGTCGAAACAAAACGACTCCACCTGTCACTACCTTAGTAGCCCCCCGTCGGCTGCTCCACCATGCGATCACCAATTACCGCCACTGCACCTACGACCACACCGGCACCCACACCGTCTCTTACTACTGAACCAACCCCATCCACTCAGCATATCACCACTGACCCAGGCCTATCCACGACTGAAACACCCACTCCGCCTATCACCACCACATCTGCATCCGACCCTACAGCCCCTACAGACTCAACCACCTTTGCATCCACCAAATCTATGCCAAGATCCTAAAACTACCAAACCTTTCAATGCAGCCCCTTTTTACTCTACCACCTGTACCCCAGATACCGAACCCGCCTCCTTTACTGGTTGCTAACACACACCCTAAATGGCATCATGCCATGGCTGAAAATACTCGGCGTGATGAGAAACGGTACATGGTCCTTGGTACCTCGTGCTTTGGGTTCTAATGTTGTTGATTGTGAGTGGGTTCACGATCTCAAAAGGGATCAAATAGGGGTTGTCACACGTTATAAAGCTCGTTTAGTTGCCAAAGGTTTTAGACAACAACCTGACATTGATTATCATGAGACTTTTAGCCCGATTGTCAAGTCTACCACAACCCGTGTGGTACTTTCTATAGTAGTTGCACAAAAATGGCAACTACGACAGTTGGATGTTCAAAATGCGTTTCTACATGGTGACTTAAATGAGATAGTTTAATTACAGCAACCCCTAGCTTTGTTGACTTGCAACGACCAGATATGTCTGTCTATTGCATAAGTCTCTATATGGGTTAAAACAGGACCACAGAGCATGGTTTTAGCGGTTTTCTACACCTCTTTTGGGTCTAAGTTTTTAGGGTTCCAAGACAGATCCTTCTCTATTTATTTATTTATTTGTTAGGGGGCACTTTATTGTATCTGCTTGTCTATGTTGATGATATTATTTTGACAGGTAACAACCCATAGGCGATTGATCAAGTAGTTCACAATCTTAGCAAGTCTTTTGCGGTCCAGGTCATGGGCCACCTCTCTTATTTTTTGGGAATTGAGATCGTCCACTGGGCACAAGCTTAATCATGTCCCAACAGAAATACATTTTGGACCTATTACAACATGCAAGTTTATCTAACGCTCACCCGGTTGATTCACCAATTACAACGAGTGCCAACTTGGCTTGGGCGATAGCTCCCCGTTTGAGAACCCAGTGAAACATCGACAAGTTGTTGGTGCCCTTCAGTATGTCACACTTTCCCGTCTAGACATTTCCTTTGCAGTCGACAAGGTCTACCAATTAATGCAAAAATCATTGGTCCACTGTTAAGCGCATCTTGCGCTATCTGAAGGGTGCTGCCACACATGGCCTTCTTATTAAACAACAATCATCTCCAGTTCTTCATGCTTACACTGAAGCTACTTACAACTATTGAGTGCTTTCTCTAATGCTGATCGGGCTGGGTGTCTCGATGACTGTCGATCCACCGGTGGATACACTAGATATCTTGAGTCGAATCTTGTATCTTGGTCGGCACGTAAACAAAAGACTTTCTCTGGTCATCTAAAGACTTTGAGTATAAATCTTTAGCGGATACAGTTGCTGAATTAACATGGTTACAAACACTTTTGGGTGAGCTACGTGTCCCGGTCAAATTAGCTCCAACATTTTGGTGCAATTATCTTGGTGCAACATACTTATATGCGAATCTTGTTTTCCATGCATGTATAAAGCATGTTTGATGTGCTCTAACTATATTACTTAAACTAACTAATTTTAACCTAAAAATAGACACCCTAAGTTTTATATTTATAAACCTAAGACTTTATTTAACCTAACCGCACAATCAGCAAGTGTGCTGATCAAAATGCAGTATAACTCTAGAAGTCTGAGTATCGAACCCAAAGAACTCTTGTATCTATGCTTACTAAACTCAACTGACTTATTTAACTAACGACATGACTATTTTGTTTTGTGTTTTGGGGGGGGGGGGGATTTCTAATAAACTACTGAATTAAACTAAATTAACTATGACTGACTAGACATACGAACTAAGCAGGAGATGTGATCAGATAATGAGAAACACACTACCTAGGTCTGAATCCTACACTTGAATGACACGTTCTAACGGTTTTGTAACTAATGGATACCGGGATCTTAAGATGCTAAACTTAAAGATAACCAAACGGGCCCTCGACCCTTCTCGAGAAGACACATATGGCAACCTATTAAGCTGTTCTAATACCGGTTTATGGGACTCCCACATAGGCTATCCAAATGTAATAATAAAGCACCCTTGAACAATCTACCTCATGGCATGAAAATCTAGGAAACTATGGTTTATATTTTAACTCAATTAGCAAATAGTGGAATGGAAACTACGGGGATCTTCTCACAAAGTATCTAACCTAAACAATCTAACATTATAGACAAACCGCCAACCTCTCACCTCATGGCTATTGAAGATTGGTAGAACACTCAATCCAATTCAAACCCTAATCACAGTTTCTACGGGAAATCGTATACTATTAAACCGTAAACTAGCCGCCAACACACAGTCCACGACCTAACAAACATTCATACATAGAAGACATCCATAATAACACAAGTGAAACATATAAAACCCCATATTTTCAAAAAGCATAGAAATACAAGTTAGAATGAAGTACCTTAAGGTACAACCCATGCTTGTTGATTCGTTCACCACAACAATTCGACAAAACTTTCGACTTTGAATACTTCCTCACCAATATCGTCATCATCTTGTGTTAATCTGCTATCTAATTTCTTAACTGCCAAAAAAATGATTTGCAGTACCATTAATAAGAATACCATGTCTCATACACCAACGGTGTAGAAAATGATGCACACCTTTGACTCTGGATGAATCAACTTCTAGTTTTTACATGAGTATTTGTTCAAATCATCAACCCATCTCTACAACAAACATATATTAAATATATCCAAACCGTTGTATTAGTTAAATTTGAGCCAAACTCTATAATGATTAAAATATTTTAATGTTCGATTAGTAGTAATCCAGCTTTTATGGAACCTTTAGTCTCATAAGCGGGAGAATCATTTTTAAACCGGCACATCCTTCTCCAATGAAATCCAAAAAAAAGATCTTTAAGTTAACTACTAATTGAATAGGTTCATAATAAAGTAACATCATTAATCTCAAATCTTTGATGTACAGAAATCTCAAATCCGAGCATGTAAATTCATGTCAGCGTGACGCAATTTTAACAATTTAATACAATCAAACAGAAACGTGATAATTAGGTTATTTGGTTGAGGAATTACTTTGAACACCATGAATGCACCCCCCCCCCCCACACACACACACACAAGAAATTACAAACAACAACAATTCTTCATTCCAGTCAACAACATAAACACTATGATCTTGAAATTCCAACTCAAACCCTAGCAACTCTAAATATTACGATCCACAAGCTAGAGAACAAAAGTAAACTTAGTTGGGTTAAATTTGGCATTACACACAAAAAAATAACCCTAAATTATAACCAACCATAAACAGAATCAAATTTAACAAAAACAAAAACCGAAATCGAAAACGAGCGGACCCTATCGTACCTTCGAGTTTCACTTTGTTTTCAAAGTGAGTTCCCTTCGATGTCTTCACGTTCACATTCATTGTAACTTGTTGTCTACGGTAACAACTCTAAAAAGACACGGTGGGGAAGTCGAAGAAGTAATCAGGAATTTGAAAGAATATATGAAGTGAGTGAGAAGTTGATGTATTTGGCGGTCGTCAGTGTCGGAGGCAATGGGAGAGTGATCATTCACGATGGTTGGTTGAAGCTGTGTTGTTGTATGTGTAGAAGGGTGAGTGATACATTGGATAGCATAAGAGCAACTCTATAAAAGGTTTATTTTTGAAAAATATTGATTTATTCATTCTCTTTCTCAAATACTAAAACGTAACATGATGTGTTTCAATAATTGAGATCACATTATCTCTTTTTCACCAACACTCTCTCCTTAAGTTTCTCTCCCAAACCTAACTTCTCTTCCTTGATCCGCTGCTTGATTTATCAAACAACATTCAAGGTGATTCTTGATTTTTGTTTATGTTCGTGTATGTGATAGATTATATGTATATTCTCTATTTATATATTATTTGATTTGAATTCGATTAACACTGTTTCTTCTTCTTTCTTTTAGTTCTGACCAAGAAGATTACATATATGTGTTATATTTGTGATGTTTATGTATCATGTGATGTTATTCAAAGTTAATGATGTTTAATTTTTATATTGTTTTGTTTTATGTAAACCATAACCAACCTATTCTCCATCATCTTCTTGATTCGGCTAACAAGATCAGAGGTATCTGGTTTGTGTTTGATGTTTATGTATTTTTCTTTGTTAATGGAAGTTAATAATTTTTTTTATATTAAGAGCCTAAACCAGACATAACAATTGATGGATATTCTTCAATCGAGCTAACATGTTGGTTGTATGTTATTCTTGTTTGTTGTTTATGTATTATCTTTATATTTCAATTAAATTTTTTTTCTTTGATTAGTATTCAAACCCTAATCAATGTCACTACTCAGGAATACGGCTATTATTCGATCAATTTAAAGGTGTGTTATTGTTTTTTTTTGTAATTTTGATTAGTTTATGTTTTGCGTCCATGTTTCATGATCATATGATTTTAGCAAAACAAAAGATTTTGTGATATGAATTGCTTAAATGTTTACATGTTTTTTATAGATGATGGTATTCGCTATCAATATTTATTTTTTATTCTCCACTTTATTTAGTTTGGCAATCTCTAAAAGAATTAAAAAACGGATTTTATGTATTCATTCATGGGTTTTACTAATAATAACAATATTTATGTCTTAAATTGTTTAAATTTCCATCCATGTTTTTAAAGATTGTTGTATGTTTTAAATATATTTTCTGTTTTGGAATGTATGCTTGTTATTTTTGGAAAAATTCAAAAAATAATAACTAACATTATTATTTAGTTATCTATAATTTTGAAAATATGTTTATTTATGGCAGATTTTATTGATTGTAAATCAGTTTCAGTCGTTGTTTTATATCTATTTATCATTTATTAACTTTCAAATTTAAGAAAGTTACAACCCCAACTTGTATTCTTTGACTAATTTTGAATTTATAAAATCTAATTAAGTAGGTAATTTAATTAAGGAACTAATAGATACCAATCAAGTTATTATACTCATAATGATTTTCATTTATATCGTTTAAAATTGGTGTTTAAAACTTATACAGAATCCTAAAATAAGTTATCCTTAGTCTAATTCCACAATTGTGTATTAATGTTTGTTAACTAAGCCGAATAACCATTTAACAATACCATATTCAGTTATGTATAAATTTTAAATTTTGAAATATGTTTATTTATAACCGATTTCAAAATCAATTTCAATCATTCTTTAATTTTTTAATTATCATTTAATAACTTCATACTTTAACAACCTTATAACCGAAACTTATTTTATCTGTTTATTGTCGAATATAAAATATGTAATTTTGGTGATAATATAATTATGGAGTATATTAAGATCAATTAAGTTATTATTTTACTAACTTTTAATTTTAAAACATAGATGTTCACTTGGCACCGTCAACATTTACAAAGGTACCATATTTAAACGAGTTATGTTATTAATATTTATTAAAGTGTTTTTTTTTTGTTTTACTTTTTGTTATATTAAATATTTATTAGATTTAAATTTATACCATTTAATTTTGGTAAATGTGGTGTTTCTAACACACCTTATGTTAGTAGATTGTTTATAAACTCTGATCTTGAAGAAATTAATTCAGTTGAATAAGGTATACATTTTTTTTTCTTTTTTCTTGTACTTTTATTTATGATGCCTTTTAATTGGTAAAATTTGGTTTGTTCTATTTTACTAGAAGAAGGTCTAGGTTATTGGGACAATTTCTTCCATTTTTACTGATAAGATATAGTATTATAATTGTTACAATCATTGTAAATCCCATGTCGAGGAAACATTTGAAACAACTGAAAAGAAGGATGGTTCAGGTGATGCTTCGCCGATCTTAGAATATTGAGCAATTGTAAGATGCTTACGTTCACATTTCAAAATTGGTATTGTTATTTCGCAAAACTTGAGTGTTCTTAGTTAAAAGTATACAACATGATGATAATGTAACATCCGTCAAAAAAATCGGATTTACCAAACCCGCTTCGTTTATTAACCGAACAACCAGTTAAAAATTTCGTTGCGTATTTAATGCCCAAATTAATTTTAAACGATACATAATTAATAAGTATATTAGAATATAAAATTTATTTTTGAAAATGTATTAAAAATAGTGAATTAAAAATCATATGCCGAAGCCGGGATTCGAACCCGGGTCAGCCGGGTCAACAGGATCAGCAAAGCCTTAACACACATCCTTCCAACCGCTCCGCCACTTGCGTTGTTTGTTAACATATTGAAACAATTAATACATAAATTAAATCTGGAAATCAAAACCCAGTTACACAGCGCGCCCAAAATCGCTGACACCGGAAATCCCGACAAACTCGTCAAATGTTGCCGTTTCTTTTGGTCATAACGCTTAACAGCCATATCGGTTATAGCCGAAATAAAACCATCAATTTCATTCATTACCATAATTCCCATTGAAACCGAAAATAAAAATTCAAATTTGGGATTTATCTTTGTTCATCAGTTAAACTCACGAATCTATCCAACTACACTCTCCATTTTTGCTCAGAAAATTTCGCCGCAAGTCGCCGGAATTCTCTGTAAATTAACCAGAAATTTTCGCCGGAAAACCGAGTTCAATCCATCTTTTCTTCTTACCCAAAAATAAGATCATAGAACTCATACTGACATCAATCCCACTCACCTTAAACCTCTGAAGAATCTTTGTCGCAAGAAATTTCACTCGCCGGAAAATTTCTGCAAGTCGCCGGAAAACCGAGAGTTTCATCTACACGGTAATTACTTCGATTTTTCTGTTTCATTCCATTATTGGAGAAATTCTAATATCAATCCTTCACCCAGAATCTTTTCCAGACGACGTTGCCGGATTATCTGTTTTCGCCAGAAAACTTCTGAAATTTCAGAAACCTGCTGTTAACCGGTATGATCATTTCAACTTACTGATAATCGTTACCCAGTGGTTCCATTTCACATCTAATCTCTCCAAATTGTTGACTAATCCTATCAGCCGAAGCTCACCAAAACAGAGCCGACGATCTTGCCGGACTTCTGAAGAAAGACGAACAGTTCGGTACAATCAATCCTCAAACCTTTTTCTGTTCCTTACATTACGATGGCTCATAATGTTCGTTAAGTTAATTTAACAAATAACAGTCAGTTGATCGATGTCTGTGTTTTGAACGAAGAAGATGAAGTTGGGTATGTTATAAGATTAATTAAAATCGATATATTGAACGGGTTAGACACACAGTCCAGCGGTGGACTGTGTGCAAACAATATGCATAACGTCTCGAGTTCGATCCTGGTCGCACACATTCGCTGTAATAAAATGCCCCTTTTTTATTAAACTGAACCGGGTTAACTCAGTAAGATGTTAAATATAATAACAACCAGAATATTTACCAAGTTAGACACACAGTCCAGCGGTGGACTGTGTGCCAAACTAACCCACAGGTCCCGGGTTCGAGACCTGTGGAGAGCACCGAGCGATACATTAAAATCGTTTTTAAAATAAATGATTTTCGGATTAATTTAATTAGTATATAAATATAATTAAAAACAGAAATATTTCGGGTTAGACACGTAGCTCAGTTGGTAGAGCTGCGTGCACGCGTACGGGAGGTCTCGGGTTCGAGTCCTGCCCGGCGCATACTTACGCATAATAAAACCGGTCAACAAGTCAACGGTCAACAGTCAAAAATCAACATTTTTTTATTATTTTATTTATTTATTTAAATTAAAAATCAATTAAAAATACTTAAAAATAACATTTTTAAAGTTAGAAAATAGCCTTAAACTCACAAAAATATATCCAAAAATACTATTAAAATTGTTAATAAAATCCATTTATTTACATTATTTTTTTCGTTATTAATTAGGTTAGTTTTTCCTCGTCGATCAATCCTCTAAACTCGTGCGCATTCAACATCATTCACCGAACGCACCCGAGGTGAGTGAATCTCTACAAATTCCCCGTTTAAATCACGTTCTTTGGGTGTATCATGTGTCTTACTATTTATTATATTTAAATCATTGTGCATACATCATATCATGAATAAATGTGTATTCAGCTTGTATAAACTGTTTGTGTGGTTATTGTTTAGATTTAATTTATTATTTTCAGTACATGAAATTTCATAGGCCGCCGCTCCCCATTACATTATGAGCGTTGAGCATGTTCCCCATTACATTATGAGCGTGAACCTGGCGTGCCAACATACGATCGGCTCCGTTTGATTGAGCCTTGATTCGCACAGACATTTATCATTTCCAGTACATGCAATACGATCGGCTCCGTTTGATTGAGCCTTGATCGCACAGTTTCATTCATGTTATATATTTATGCAAGTTGATATGTTATTGTATGCTGTTGGTTTGTTAATGTATGTTATTGTTTGTTGTTGTGTGATATCGTATGCTAATGGTTTGTTATTGTATGCTAATTGTTGTTATTGTATGTTTATTTACGTTTGTTCATATATGAATAGTGCACAATTTTTCCATATAAAATACAACAAGAAATAAATAATAAATGTTTTCTAACAAGGTTCACTCGCCAACTTTTTGTTGATCCAAAAACCATTTTTACACATGATACAGGTGAACAGGATGAAGCATGGAAAACATAGGAAATTGCCTTAGAAGAAAAATAATGAAGTTTAGAAGGATGAATAGAACATGTTGTATTTGTTTGATATGATTGTATGATCTCTTTTAAATTGAAATAATAAATATGAAACATTATAATAAATGTCATGAGCTTTGATGAAAACCCAATCATGCCCCGGTCACCTTTTCCGCTGCGGGTCGGGGTGTGACAGATTGGTATCAGAGCTTTTGACTATAGGGATATAGGATAGGTTATTAGACCCTTAGAGCCTATACTATAGTTGATTAGATTTTAATTGTTTATGTGGTTACATGCAAACTCATGATGTTTATTTCTTTCATATTTATTACATATACAAATACATGCAAACACTTCCAATATTACATTTTGTGATACATAGTGAATTATACTTACAGTCAAACATACATACTTACGTACATATTCATCATACATATTTCAATGTTCACATATTCAAATCATCTTCATACTTCCGTGATTCAAGATTTTGTCGCATTTTTCATTTTTTAAATCTCATCAAAGTGAGTTCTGCGACGGGCATGTAGTAACTGTAAGGGTACCAGTACCAGTAGTCGGAACGTCCTGTCTAGGTTGGCATTCGTATAAATCCAATATAACGGACCAGTTTGCCTACCTGGGGACTACCGATGAGAGTACAAAGGACCTATTAGGCCAAAGCATGCCACACCAAACGTCGTTCGAACTAACCCCACTTTGAGGTGTCACTGTGTCCACACTTGGATACATTCCGAATATCATACGTTACATACATATTTCTCGATTTTCTCCGGGTTTTAGTGTATGTAACCAGGCTAACACATGCGAACCATATGAAAAACCCGGTAATCATGGGGGCCCACGTGATTACGAAGGTGAAGTATGGCGGCATGCAAGGCCCAATTACGAGCAAAGCCCAAGACATCCTATGGATGTAGTAGATTTATTATGCTATGTTTATTTTATGAATGTTCATTCCTAAATACGACACAGATCCCAAAAGCATCCAACTCATACTCTTGATATGTATTCCTTGTAGATGTCTTCTAGTCTCGCTCGTAGGAAGATGAGAGCAGGAAAAGCCCGCGAGCGCATGGCTGCCCAAATCGCTCAACAAATGGCTGCCGTAATACCCAACATTGTAATTCAAGTCCAACAAAGCCCTTACCGCTAATCCCGTCAATCAAGAATTTCAAAATATTGTCAACCCTCCCCCAAATACCACTAAATGCACCTACAAGCATTTCAAATCCTGCGACCCTACAAAATACGAAGGGACTGAAGGTGTCACCGCTCTTCTCTATTGGTTTGAAGAAATGGAAAACATTTTCCTAAATTGCGATTGCCCCGATGATCGCAAAGTGCGATATGCTACTGGTCGTTTATTTGGAATATCACTTACTTGGTGGAATACAGAGAAGGCTAAACGAGGTGTTGAAGATGCTATGACTTTGACTTGGGAAGAGTTGAAAGAAATCATGACAAGACGGTTTTGCCCAATGAGCGAAATCAAGAAATTAGAGGATGAGTTCTATTCGTTGAAACAAAAGGAAGGCGAGCACACTACATACAACAAGAGATTCCTCGAGTTAAATCAAATGGTTCCCAACTTGTTCACTCCCCACTACCGTTTGATCGAGCACTACATTCGAGGTCTTCCTTCAAAAATTCAAGACTCTGTAATAAGTACCACACCTGCAACCTTGGAAGCAGCAATGGAGTTAGCTACAGAGCTCACCGAGAACCGTATACGGAATAAAGACTTCAAGGAGGAGAAGAAGAAAGATAAAGCATCAACTGAAATTTCAAACTCCACCCAAACCGAATCCCCTTCTCAACCCATTTCCAAGAGGAAACGAGATGAGCAACTTTTCGCTGTCACCCAACGCAATCAACCAGCCTTACAAGCCGTACCCCTCCAAGCTATCCCAATCACTCAAGTAGCACCCAACCCAACCTACCCAAATAAGAAACCTTACCTTGGACCTCACCCTCAATGTAACACCTGTTTTTATCACCATCCATCTACCTTACTTTGTCGACTATGTGCGAATTGTGGACGCTATGGTCATTTGAGCAAGGTTTGCCGCACCCCTCAAAACCAAACCTCACCCCCTACTCAAAACATGATCCAAACATATCAACAACCCCAATACCCCATGTTCCCATATGTTCGAGCTTGTTTCAATTGTGGCGACCCTACCCACTTTAGAAACACGTGCCCTCAATTGGTTAACATCATAAACGCTCAAGCTCAAGCAAACCCAGTTAACCAAGCAAATCAAGAAAACCCAACCACTAGGCCACCAGCAAGAGGAAGAGTTTTCAACATCAACGCCAATCCTGTTGAAGATAATGACGGCCCAAACGAAAACACCCAACTAGTCCCTTTCACTGAAAATCAAGATTCAACTCCAACCGCTTAGTTTTATGTTTTTCTTTATGATTATCTCAATTTTCACGTGTCTCAATTTTAAATTGGAAATTTATCCAAGGATCTTAATGCGAATTACTATTTCAGTTTTGTTTTTATACTCATTGATTTAACATTCATATTATCATATCTCACGACATATCACAGTGTCATCATTTAAAGAAGTTGAGCTGTGTCTCACTTCTACATGGACTAACCTCTCCATCATAACAAACGAGAGAGGTACTGTCATCATTCAAAGACTCAAGCTTTGGTTGTTGTGTTTGTTTATGTTTTAGAGTCACATAGAACTAGTCATAACTAACGGATAAAGCCAATGAAAATTTGACGAGAATATGGTGGATACGCCGCTGGTACTTCCTATATATAAGTATTCTTGCCAAAGGATCAGAGGCATTATCAGGCGGTTATGAGAAGTTCCATGTAGGATTTAGTAATGTCTTGGTTGAAATTTGTTTTACACTCACTGATTTAACATTCATATCAACTCATCATTTAAAGAAATTGGATTGTGTTCCATTTTCTACATAGACTAATCTCTCCATCATAACAAACGAGAGAGGTACTGTCATCATTCAAAGACTCAAGCTTAGTTGTTGTGTTTGTTTATGTTTTAGAGTCACATAGGACTAATCATTACTTACTGATAAAATCAATGAAAATTTGACAAGAATATGGTGGATACGCCGCTGGTACTTCCTATATATAAGTATTCTAGTCAAAGGATCAGAGGCATTGTCAGGCGGTTATGAGAAGTTCCATGTAGGATTTAGTAATGTCTTGGTTGAAGTTTGTTTTATACTCACTGATTTAGCATTCATAACATCTCATCATTTAAAGAAATTGGATTGTGTCACCATTCAAACATGTATACTATCAGAATTAGGACTCAGATATTGGTTGTTGTGTTTATTTATGTTCTAGAGTCACATCATAGAACCAATCATAACTTACTGATAAAACCAATGAAAATTTAACGAGAATATGGTGGATACGCCGCTGGTACTTCCTATATATAAGTATTCTTGCCAAAGGATCAGAGGCATTGTCAGGCGGTTATGAGAAGTTCCATGTAGGTTTTAGTAGTAGAAGTTTTGTTTTAGGTTATAACCTTATCTTTCCAAACATATCAAAACTCTTGCGCATGAAATCATATTTAGTCAATCAATTCTGTTTATCAATATTCATTATCTTAGGCATCAAAAAGCGATTCCTGTAGTAGGGTACTCAACCCTTACAAGGAACGTTACCGCCTCAAACAACATTTGAACTCTTACTCCTTTCTAAGTATGTAACTGTCAAATTAAACACCATTCTTTTTAGACAAATATGTCACTACGTAAATTTCGTGATGAAATTTCTAAAAAGTAAGGGATACTGTAACATCCGTCAAAAAAATCGGATTTACCAAACCCGCTTCGTTTATTAACCGAACAACCAGTTAAAAATTTCGTTGCGTATTTAATGCCCAAATTAATTTTAAACGATACATAATTAATAAGTATATTAGAATATAAAATTTATTTTTGAAAATGTATTAAAAATAGTGAATTAAAAATCATATGCTGAAGCCGGGATTTGAACCCGGGTCAGCCGGGTCAACAGGATCAGCAAAGCCTTAACACACATCCTTCCAACCGCTCCGCCACTTGCGTTGTTTGTTAAAATAATGAAACAATTAATACATAAATTAAATCTGGAAATCAAAACCCAGTTACACAGCGCGCCCAAAATCGCTGACGCCGGAAATCCCGACAAACTCGTCAAATGTTGCCATTTCTTTTGGTCATAACGCTTACATTAACAGCCATATCGGTTATAACCGAAATAAAACCATCAATTTCATTCATTACCATAATTCCCATTGAAACCGAAAATAAAAATTCAAATTCGGGATTTATCTTTGTTCATCAGTTAAACTCACGAATCTATCCAACTACACTCTCCATTTTTGCTCCGAAAATTTCGCCGCAAGTCGCCGGAATTCTCTGTAAATTAACCAGAAATTTTCGCCGGAAAACCGAGTTCAATCCATCTTTTCTTCTTACCCAAAAATAAGATCATAGAACTCATACTGACATCAATCCCACTCACCTTAAACCTCTGAAGAATCTTTGTCGCAAGAAATTTCACTCGCCGGAAAATTTCTGCAAGTCGCCGGAAAACCGAGACTTTCATCTACACGGTAATTACTTCGATTTTTCTGTTTCATTCCATTATTGGACAAATTCTAATATCAATCCCTCACCCAGAATCTTTTCCAGACGACGTTGCCGGATTATCTGTTTTAGCCAGAAAACTTCTGAAATTTCAGAAACCTGCTGTTAACCGGTATGATCATTTCTTACTGATAATCGTTACCCAGTGGTTCCATTTCACATCTAATCTCTCCAAATTGTTGACTAATCCTATCAGCCGAAGCTCACCAAAACAGAGCCGACAATCTTGCCGGACTTCTGAAGAAAGACGAACAGTTCGGTACAATCAATCCTCAAACCTTTTTCTGTTCCTTACATTACGATGGCTCATAATGTTCGTTAAGTTAATTTAACAAATAACAGTCAGTTGATCGATGTCTGTGTTTTGAACGAAGAAGATGAAGTTGGGTATGTTATAAGATTAATTAAAATCGATATATTGAACGGGTTAGACACACAGTCCAGCGGTGGACTGTGTGCAAACAATATGCATAACGTCTCGAGTTCGATCCTGGTCGCACACATTCGCTGTAATAAAATGCCCCTTTTTTATTAAACTGAACCGGGTTAACTCAGTAAGATGTTAAATATAATAACAACCAGAATATTTACCAAGTTAGACACACAGTCCAGCGGTGGACTGTGTGCCAAACTAACCCACAGGTCCCGGGTTCGAGACCTGTGGAGAGCACCGAGCGATACATTAAAATCGTTTTTAAAATAAATGATTTTCGGATTAATTTAATTAGTATATAAATATAATTAAAAACAGAAATATTTCGGGTTAGACACGTAGCTCAGTTGGTAGAGCTGCGTGCACGCGTACGGGAGGTCTCGGGTTCGAGTCCTGCCCGGCGCATATACTTACACACAATAAAACCGGTCAACAAGTCAACGGTCAACAAGTCTACGGTCAACAGTCAAAAATCAACATTTTTATTATTTTATTTATTTATTTAAATTAAAAATCAATTAAAAATACTTAAAAATAACATTTTTAAAGTTAGAAAATAGTCTTAAACTCACAAAAATATATCCAAAAATACTATTAAAATTGTTAATAAAATCCATTTATTTACATTATTTTTTCGTTATTAATTAGGTTAGTTTTTCCTCGTCGATCAATCCTCTAAACTCGTGCGCATTCAACATCATTCACCGAACGCACCCGAGGTGAGTGAATCTCTACAAATTCCCCGTTTAAATCACGTTTTTGGGGTGTATCATGTGTCTTACTATTTATTATATTTAAATCATTGTGCATACATCATATCATGAATAAATGTGTATTCAGCTTGTATAAACTGTTTGTGTGGTTATTGTTTAGATTTAATTTATTATTTTCAGTACATGAAATTTCATAGGCCGCCGCTCCCCATTACATTATGAGCGTTGAGCATGTTCCCCATTACATTATGAGCGTGAACCTGGCGTGCCAACATACGATCGGCTCCGTTTGATTGAGCCTTGATCGCACAGACATTTATCATTTCCAGTACATGCAATACGATCGGCTCCGTTTGATTGAGCCTTGATCGCACAGTTTTATTCATGTTATATATTTATGCAAGTTGATATGTTATTGTATGCTGTTGGTTTGTTAATGTATGTTATTGTTTGTTGTTGTGTGATATCGTATGCTAATGGTTTGTTATTGTATGCTAATTGTTGTTATTGTATGTTTATTTACGTTTGTTCATATATGAATAGTGCACAATTTTTCCATATAAAATACAACAAGAAATAAATAATAAATGTTTTCTAACAAGGTTCACTCGCCAACTTTTTGTTGATCCAAAAACCATTTTTACACATGATACAGGTGAACAGGATGAAGCATGGAAAACATAGGAAATTGCCTTAGAAGAAAAATAATGAAGTTTAGAAGGATGAATAGAACATGTTGTATTTGTTTGATATGATTGTATGATCTCTTTTAAATTGAAATAATAAATATGAAACATTATAATAAATGTCATGAGCTTTGATGAAAACCCAATCATGCCCCGGTCACCTTTTCCGCTGCGGGTCGGGGTGTGACAGATAATGTGTTATATTGAGAATATTAAGGTGTTAGCTTTTGACATATAACCACTACCCTATTTAATTTTGATACGGAAGTTTGACTTCTAAAGTCAACTTACAAACATTTTGAAAAGAAAACAAATGTTATTAAACTTTTAGTAATTAATATCTCTTCAACCAATTAAATACTTTTATCATCACATCGTACATTTTATGAAAAAACTTAGATTTATTTTCTCAAAAATCTAAATAATACAACTGGTGAAGTTCAAGGTTGATAATTTATTATTTACAAAGTAAACTCTTTTGATTAGTTTGACTGGGCCACAAGTAACTTTTTCCTTCTTTTAGTGTCTATGCATGATATTTGAATAAATGAGATACAAAAAAGAGACATTGGAACCATACAAAATAGAATTTGAGCTTGTCGTTTTTGAATTGTATTTATATATGTAGATTTGTAATTGTAACTGTAAGGTTATAATTTTTCAATATTACATATAACATATAGTAATTTATTATAATGATATGTACACACATTTATTGCATCATCTTTAGTTCCTAAATCTGTGTAATACACAGGTGAATGAATCATGTTCCATTAATAGTGCATATGCTTCATCTCTAACATAATAATAATAATAATAATAATAATAATAATAATAATAATAATAATAATAATAATAATAATAATAATAAATAATATAATATTAACTTTCAATATTACTATTTCTTTGCTATATGATATACTTATTTCCTCATACATCATATATTTTGAATAAATGTTACATTTGTTCATGTTCAATGTTGATTAAAAATGCCAAGAAAACGTTTGTAAACCAATTAATTCTTATACAAGTCTTGCCGTCATTTTAGCTTTTAGTAGCCCTCAAAACGCGTTATCCACAAGGAATTACTATATTATCAGGAAACCATGAAAGTCACTAGCTACACTTTATTGCTGTGAATCCCTATTATGTATTTTCTTTAGGCGTTTCAAACTAAGACTATAGCGCTTTTCGTTGTCATCTGATGTAACACCCTGTAAAATCGTGTCCAATAATATAGTGACACGTGTTGTATTTTAAATATAGCCTGTTAAAGACTAATGCGGACTAAAAGTGACAACATGCTCAAACTGAGCCTCTGAATGACTTTCTGGTGTCAACATATAAAACCTAGCCTCTGAACGACCATTAGTGTCGTCATGCATAAAACGTAGCCTCTGAACGACCATTAGTGTCGTTATGCTTAAACTCGGCCTCTGAGTGACCATTGCGTCAATATGCCTAGCCTCTGAGTGACATCGGAGTCAACATGCTTATACTGAGCCTCTGAGTGATCCTTTATGTAGTCCTAACTCTAATATGTTCCGTTTGTTTGACGGGAGTGATTAAATCCAATAATGTATAAAAGTTGGATAATGGAGGGATTAAAAGTGTCAATATGTTAATTTATACCTCTGAGTGACCTTTTAACGAACCGAGAGCTCGACAATGTCCGGGCATATTCCCGGGTATGCCAATTATTGGCTACAGAGGGCTAAAAGTGCCAAAAAGGTGTTTAAAAAGGTTTTTATAAATTAAAGGGGTTAAAGTGTCAAACTTTGAAACTGGCCAAGGGGCGGAGACCTGGCTTGGGTCTCTCGCGGGGCGCGAGAAGGGGTCTGCAGCAGAAAGTTTTTCTTGGCTGCCACACAAAGCTCCAAAACCATTAAAACCGAAACCATGGCTTCCCAAACTGCTATGCCACGTTTTGGGACACTTGTAAGCTTCCTCTTACACCCATAAACACCTGGCTTCACCTCCTTTGAGGTCTCCAACTATAAATAGGTGTTTAAGTTCACATTCCAACTTGCACCTTTCTCATTTATTCACTCTTCTCCCTCCTTTGGAAGTTCCTAGCTAAAAGGAGCATCCAACATAGTTCTTTTGCACCCTAGGAATCATTGGTAAGTGTTCCTTCTTTGTGCATTTTTGTTTATAGGCTTTTATAGCCAATGGTCAAGCGTTTTTCGGAAAACGCTTTGACTTTCAGTTAAGACCATTATGGTCCAGCCATTGTTCAAAATGAACATGGTTGAGTGATCGTAATAAGGTAGGTGTTAGTCCCTATAAAGGGCACCTCCTGAAGATCACGTTTGCTAGACCAATTGACGGGTCAAAGTTATGATATTAAAAGTCAAACAGGCCATTTTTCGGAAAAAATCATAAAATGATCTTATATATGTTACGAAACCTGTTTTGACAATTAAACAAGTTGGTAATAATTATTAGAACATGTGCGAACATGTTAGGCTCGTGAATTTCAGTTCTAGGGTCGGTTCGCAACCGAAAGTCGCAAAGTTTGACTTCTGCTTTGACTTTCGATTCTGACCAGATATATATTAGTTAGCATCTAATCTAAAGTTGCATTATGATCATAATATAATGTAGCATAACCCTCTAAGGTTATATTACATGATCATAGTTAGAATCCAAGTTTATGCGCAAGTTCCAAAATTATGCCATCTTTGACCAAAATGCCCTTTTTTGCATAAAACAAGGTTTTAAATGATAATGAACTTGAAAATGAGTTTCCTACTGATGTAATATTATAAGTAGGATTATTTGGGATTTTATAGCCAATGGTCAAGCGTTTTTCGGAAAACGCTTTGACTTTCGGTTAAGACCATTATGGTCCAGCCATTGTTCAAAATGAACATGGTTAAGTGATCGTAATAAGGTAGGTGTTAGTCCCTATAAAGGGCACCTCCTGAAGATCACGTTTGCTAGACCAATTGGCGGGTCAAAGTTATGATATTTAAAAAGTCAAACAGGCCATTTTTCGGAAAAAATCATAAAATGATCTTATATATGTTATGAAACCTGTTTTGACAATTAAACAAGTTGGTAATAATTATCAGAACATGTGCGAACATGTTAGGCTCGTCAATTTCAGTTCTAGGGTCGGTTCGCAACCGAAAGTCGCAAAGTTTGACTTCTGCTTTGACTTTCGATTCTGACCCGATATATATTAGTTAGCATCTAATCTAAAGTTGCATTATGATCATAATATAATGTAGCATAACCCTCTAAGGGTATATTACATGATCATAGTCAGAATCCAAGTTTATGCGCAAGTTCCAAAATTATGCCATCTTTGACCAAAATGCCCTTTTTTGCATAAAACAAGGTTTTAAATGATAATGAACTTGAAAATGAGTTTCCTACTGATGTAGTATTATAAGTAGGATTATTTGGGATGTTAAACCAAGTTATAAACTGAGTTTTCAAACAGGTCCTTAAACTATGTCGATAAATGACGATTTTAGCTCGTGTGGCTTATAAAATGGTTTTAATCAAATCTTTTCAAGGTAATCATTTACCTACTGATATGTTATATTAAATAACATATTTTAAACATTTTAATCTGATCTTAACGTCAGTTTTCGTAAACATCGCTTAAATACGTTATTTTACGACATAAAGCGCCGTTTCGGCGTATAGTATGGTTTTTAAACCATATTATTGACCAAGACTTGATACCTAAAGATTTTAAAACTTATTTTAAACATATTTACAGTAGGTACATGTTATAAACTCAGAATCCCAAATAATTTATAATCTATGTGTAATATGACCAAAATGGCCCTTCGGTGCATAGTTTGGTCATAAAAGATAAATTACACATATAAATGATATCATACTGATATTATATCATAAATAAAATATTTTTCCAAAATGCTTATGATTATAAAACTTAAAATATATTCAAGTTCCTTTTATATGGTATATAATTACCGAAATGCCCTTATGAGGCATAGTTTCGTTTTAAAAACTTAACGGGCATATAAGATGATATCCTACTGATATTTTAACTTATTTAAAATATAATGGCATATAGAACTTGTCCATGACTTATCCGGTTACCCATTATCGCATATAAGCATACGGTTGATTATACGTAACTAGTTTACGGAAATTAACCAAAACGGGTTTAACCTTGTCATTTATGGTTCAAAATCCAGAATGTATATAGTTTACCCATATTATACAAGTCAATGTACTTGTCGGGTTTAAACTACATTCTATCCGATCATCGTTTAATCAAGCATTATACGTATTGATCATGTACATTATTCGGTTTACAAGACCGTTAGTATTTAATTGGCTAGCTTATGCCATAATCAAGACTAGAGCCTTGCCGGTAAATGTTATCTGCACTTGGTACTTTTGTATACGGCTGAGTTATTTAAAAATAAAAGAAGAAGACTAGCTCAGGTAAATACTCTCGACTTATTTTCCCTATACGGTCTTGGGATACGGTAAATTATTACCACTTGGTCCAAAATGGGGTCAATCAAATGCCCGTTTGTGGCTAGTAAACCCCATATTTCGTTTTAATCAGTTTTGTTTGATAACTTAAACATCGGGAGTTAAATTACCATGTCCTGGATATCTTCGGCTCAATACATTAGTTATTGGCCACGACCTTAGCACGGGGTGTAGGCATACACCTGTCAGATGCTCATATGAAAATTACCCAAGATGTTGGGGATAACTCCTTCGTGAGTTCGTAAGTGGTGTGTATTTAATCATGTCTCGGCATCTGTACTCGGCCCTGTATGTATTGACAAACATGTGAATCTTATACAAGGTTGTAAATTCAACTTTCCCAAGTAATAAAAGATTTGTGCCGTTTTGCACTTAAAAATCATTTTTAAAGTTTTCTAAATGAGTCACTTGGGTGTATTTACCAGCGAAAGCTGACATATCGTCCAAAGACTAAACTGCAGGTACAATATGAAATAGGCCGGAAGCTGCTCGGTAGTGAATAAGAGGATCTTGCAAATCCTTAGATCTGCCCTAAAGTCTGTTTTGCATTCTTTCTTGTACATTTTATGATCCGTCTGTGGATCTTCTATTATGAGCCTGTATATTATTTTATTTTGAACATTCGGTTTGTAATAGTAATTTTACTCCAAGACGTCTGCTGTGCCATGTTTAATTGACTATGATATTATCAACAGCCGTCACAATACTCCCCACCTGGGCCCTCATGTGTATGGATTTGGGTTGGAAATCGGGGTGTGACATTTGACAACTTTTCTTAATAGTTTGCCAAATAAAAAAATCGTCGATGTGGCTTCTACTAATTTGATGGACGCTCTGTAAAAATTGTTGTTTTTGTATTATGTTTGGGTGGCTATAGGTAGTCTTTTTATTTTACATTTATTGTATACATAAATTAAATGATCCAACTCCGTGAGTATTAATGGGGATAATCTAGTATATATAGAGAGGATGGGTAAAATGAGATCCATGATAAGTTGAGAGAACTATGAGAACCAATACTAGCCATTAATATTGGGTAATTGAGTGGCTCAGATTTAAAGATGGGAAAAATTGGATTTCAGTGACTTTTTTTAATTAAAAAATCCTCAAGAGTGGTCAGAGGAGTAGTATTGTAGTTTGGCATGTGTTAGAAACATGATGTCACATCAAACTTGTGTTAGCTGCACAAAGTATATGGCGTGATGGAGTGTGATTGATTTTTAAATATATTTTAGTTATTTTTCACTCGTTTATTTAAATTTTAAATTTATCAAAACACAATATGCAACTATCACTCTTTGCAACACGCTAGGGCAAGTGTACTCATTGTTGGCGTAGGATAGTGATGGTAAGATATCGAGGTCGTCCAAGGACACAAGAGCTTTTAATACCGGAATATAGTCGACGCCTAATCTGATCAAATTTTAGGAAAGGTTTTTGATAAGTAAAAATAAAGAAATAACTAAAATAATAAAAGAAACAAATAGACAAGATTGAATCACTTGGTTCCAACTTATATTTACGTATCCTTTGATGATTTTCATGCTTTGGGGTTTTTAAGAGATTATCTTAGTTAAAGTGGCATGTCCTTCTTTTGGAGGCAAAGCTACCCTCAGCCATATTGGTCTGAGTCAGCAGGGATACAGTCCCGCAAGGCCGGAATATTGAAAGATAATTAAGTAAGTTATTAATGCAAAATGTGGCATGTCCCTCTTTTGGAGGCAACGCTACCCTCGGCCATATTGGTCTGAGTCAGCAGGGATACAGTCCTTCAAGGCCGGTTTAAAGTTTTAATAGTAGTTTATTTATAAGGGATTCAAGCCATTCTTACTTCCCCCGATTCGATGCTATCAGCTTCAAGGGAAGTCCTAATAGGCTTGAACCAAGTCCCCGCAGGATCTATACCTGAAAGAGGCAAGAACTTTACCCATACAACCCTTTTAACCCCATTCCAGGCCGGTTTAAAGTTTTATATTAGTTTATTTATAAGGGATTCAAGCCATTCTTACTTCCCCCAATTCGATGCTATCTACTTCAAGGGAAGTCCTAATAGGCTTGAACCAAGCCCTCGCAGGATCTATACAATGAAAGAGGCAAGAACTTTACCCATACCACTCTTTTAACCCATTCCAGGCAATTAACACACTTTATATAGACCGTAAAGACACGAATGAGTGAATCAACGAAACATGAAGAGCTGATAGAATAAAGTTCACTTTCAATATAAAAAACTAGTTGTTAAAGTCATTAATACATACCCAATTAAAAAGTTAACCAAAGCTAGGAAATCAAAAGTAATACATAAATAACTTGTCTTCACTAAGTGATGTAAGAGACCAGCCAAGCATGGCCTTTGCTTGACAAAAAATCTTACGATCAATCTTGGATCCGAAGACTACTACACACATTTTAGGATGGATGAATATGGTGGATGATGGTGGTATTGTGGTGGTGGAGTGGTGGCATGTGTGAGAGAAGTGGTTTTGCCAAGTGATGAGTTGAAATGAAACCAAACACCCCTATTTATAGCTGGAAACAGACCCTTCACACGGCCCCATGTCCGCAGGGCACGGTCCCGTGCCTTCCTTCTTCTCTGTCTTCATTTAATATGCATGTCAGATCAGTCTGCTACACAACCCTGTGTGTCAATGGCACGACCTTGTGGCCATTGTACTTGTTGTATTATCCTAGATATGCAAATCTGGAAGTTAACCACGACCCGTGTCCAAGGGACACGGCCCCATGTCTCTTGTCTGCTTCTGTTTATCTTCTTCTGAGCTGGAATCTTGAAGGGGCACAGCCCCATGCCAGAAGGCATGGCTCCGTGCCAAACTTCTGATTCGTTGTTTTCAGTCTTGGGGTGAAGCTCTAGGGCTGGTATAGTGTTTTGTCTTCCCGTCTTTCATACTTATGCTAGATTTTGTCGTTAATTTGTTACTTTTGTAGTTGGGGACCATCTGATTCAACTCGAGAAATCTCTTATTGTATGTTGTGTGGTCTCCCTCCTTTTGTTTCAAAGAGTAGAACTCATCCTCCAATTTCTTGATTTCGCTTCTTCGACAGAAGCGTCTTGTCATGAGCTCCCTCAACTCTTCCCAAGTTAAGGCCATAGCAGCTTCAACACCTCGCTTTCCTTTCTCTATGTTCCACCACGTAAGTGCTACCCCATATAAACGACCAGTAGCATATCGCACCTTGCGATCATCGGGACAATCGCAGTTGAGAAAAGCGTTTCCATCTCCTTAAACCAACGGAGGAGGGCGGTGACACCTTCAGTCCCCTCGGATTTTGGAGGATCGTAGGATTTGAAATGCTTGTAGGTGCATTTGGTGGTGTTAGGGGGAGGGTTGGCGACATTTTGACCTTCTTGATTGGTGGGGTTGATGGGATTGGCGGCAAGAACTTGTTGGACTTGTACGACGATGTCGGGAAGTACGACAGCAATCTGTTGGGCTATTTGAGTGGCCATGCGCTCACCAGATCTTCCTGACCTTCTACCACCTCGGGAGTGTCTAGCAGACATCTACAGGAAATACGTAGCGAGATTATGAGTTGATCGTTTTTAGGTGTCATGTGTCGTAAAAAGTGAAAACAACATTCACAAAATGAATGAGAAAATAAATTTATTACATCCATTGGATGTCTTGGGCTTTGCTCATGTTTGGCCTCCAAATGTCTACCATACTTTGGCCTAGGTAGTCATGTGGGCCCCCATGACTACTGGGCTTTGTAGGGTTCACATTGGTGTTGGCTTGTTAATGCTCGTATCACCCGAATGAAAATCGCAAAACATGATTGCGAGATATAAGGTCGGAGGGTGTCCAGGTGTAGACACAATGATAACTCAAAGTGGGGTTAGTTCACACGACGTTTGGTGTGGCATGCTTTGGTCTACTAGGTCCTTCGCACTCTCATCGTTAGTCCCCGGGTTTAGGCAAACTGGTCCATTATATTGGATTTATACGAATGCCAATCCTAGACAGGACGTCCCGACTACCGGTACTCGTACCCTTCAGTCACTACATGCCCATCGTAGAACTCACTTTGATGAGATTGAAAACATGAAATCATTACAAAATCCTTGAGAAAGAAATCATAAAAATTTGTGAATTTGGTGTTGTGTGTGTTTGTATAGACATGATATGTTAAGAATTTTATAGGCCACAATAAATATCACACAGTAACATGTAATATGAAAGTGCTTGCATGCATTTGTGTGTGAAATAAATATGAAACAATTAAACATCATGAGTTTGCATGTAACACGTAAGCATCTAAAATCTAATCAACTATAGTATAGCTCTAAGGGTCTAATAACCTATCCTATATCCCTATAGTCAGAGCTTTGATACCAATCTGTCACACCCTGACCCGCAGCGGAAGTAGAAGTCAGGGCATGATTGGTTTTCATCAAAGCTCATGACATTTACTATGATTAAGTTTCATATTATTTAAGTGAAATTTAAAGGAAAGTATCCAATCACAAAGAAACATACAAACACAAAAATATTGTACTAAACATGATGTATTTTATTCATATTCTAAGGCCAATCCTAAGTGTTCCTCTCCTCAGCCTGTCCACCTGTATCATGCGTAAAATAGTATCAACAAAAGTTGGCGAGTGAATCTAAATTAAACATTTAAACAATTCAATTTCATTGATTAATTTAAAAGAAAAATTGCAAAACCACATATGAGCATATGTATATATAAACAAACCACATAATGTCAACAATGTACACATGCATGATAAATGATGAACTGAGAGATCGAGGCCCAATCAAACAGACGATATAATGAGGCACGCGATGCTCAACTTGTATCCAACGAGGAACTGATGGGCCTTGTATGAATGCATTTGCACTGAAATGACATAATGTAACCACATACAATAACAACGACAAAATATACACATAAGATCACATAATGGTGTTAGCACAAGTGTTTGAATAAATAAAATATCTAAATGACACTTGATACACCACAAAACATGATTAAATGGAGAATTTGTAAGGATTCATTCACAGTGGGTTTCGTTTTTCTTGGATTGAAGACGAACGTGCACGAATTTGGGATTTAACCACGAGAGAAAAACTAACCTAAAATAATAACGTAATAATTCGATAAATAAATAAATTCTATTAGAAATTAATATTTTTAATTAATGCTTTTTATTAGATTGTTAGGTTTATTTTTGTGGTAATTAATAAAATTTTTAAACCTAGAAAATCTTATTCTAAGCATTTTGAAAGGAGTTTTAAATGATTTAAATAAAGAAAATAATAATAAAAAAATTGGGTCTTGTCAGACCTGTCAGGCGGTCTGACCGTTTTTATGCGTTGTAAAACTGGCAGCGTGTGAGGTTCGAACTCGTGACCTCCCGTATACGTGCACGCAGCTCTACCAACGAGCTACGTGTCTAACCCGAACCCGAAATAACTCTGTATTAATATATATATATATATATATATATATACACGTTAAGTTAATTCTGAATTCTATTTAATTAAAAAGATTTTAAAACCTTTGAACCGGTCCACAATATCCGTCTCGAACCCGCAACCTTCACATTGTGATGCACCCAACCCTACAACTGGGCTGGGTGTCTAACCCGGTGTAAACAGATGTTATTATATATTTATGTACTTGTTGACCAGTGATCTTATTTAGTAAAAAAATGGTTTATTTTCAAAGAAACCGGACATGCACCAGACTCAAACCAGGGACGTGTTGTATAAATGTGCACACAGTCCATTGCTGGACTGTGTGTTTAACCCGATTTAATATCCATTTTAATTATACATAACAACTTCTTTAAAACTTCATCTTCTTCCTCAATAAGAACATAATTTAAAAACCCAACTTCAAATTTTATTTTAAACAGGTTCGATTGAATTCTCTAAAACCATATCACACTAAGCAGAAAATATTACAAAGAGTTAGGGGATTATACCGATTGGAAGTAAAACCTCGGTTTTCCGGTGATACTTCCGGCGTGTGCAAAGATTTCCGACGACAAAGAAACTCGATCAGAGAGGTTTGAGTGTGGTTTTGAAAGAGTGAATGAGTTTGGAATGATTACTCAATGGTATTTATAGGCTAGGCAACAAATTTTGTTTTCGGTTTCGAGACAAAAATCATGGTCAATAATTGGCAAAACATTTTGAATTAAAATTGGGTCTTGAATTGGATTGTAACTAATGTTGATCATCGGTTACACTCAATCAATTGCAAACAAAACCATTTTTTGATGATTAGCTTTTGAATCAGTTTGGCTGTTACAGTATTGTTCTTGCAGGTGACCCGCGGGTTTATTTAAATTATATTGATTCCAATATTTACACAACAAGTGTGTGTGGTCAGCGGTGTTTTGGTGTGTGAACTTTGTGGGGGATCCGGGTTCGAATCTCGGATACCCTTTTTTTCATTTTATTTTATTATTTTTTATTGTTTTAGTTTTATTTACTTTATTTATTCTTTTATTGGTTATATATATATATTTTTATAATTTATTTGCTAATCATAAATATTAAAATTAAGTACAAAATTAATAAATGCACTACGAAATTCTAACAAATACTTGATTCTCAAACGGAGCGGGTTTTGGAACCCGTTTTACACGAATGTTACATGTTAACACTCGCACCACCTGAATGAAAATCGTAAAACATGATTGCGAGATATAAGGTCGGAGGGTGTCCAGGTGTAGACACAGTGACAACTCAAAGTGGGTTTAGTTCACACGATGTTTGGTGTGGCATGCTTTGTCCTAATAGGTCTTTCGTACTCTCATCGTTAGTCCCCAGGTAGGTAAACTGGTCCATTCTATTGGATTTATACGAATACCAATCCTAGACAGGACGTTTCGACTACCGGTACTCGTACCCTTCCAGTTACTACATGCCCGTCGTAGAACTCACTTTGATGAGATTTGAAAATGAAAACATCATAGAATCCTTGAGAAAAGAAAGCATGATAAATGTTTAAATATGTGAAATTGAGACGTATAAGCATGATATGTTGATAATACGTATACCACAATAAATATCACACATTAGCATTTAATAGTGAGAGTGCTTGCATGCAATTGTGTGTGAAATAAATATGAAACAAATAAATATCATGATTTGCATGTAACCAATTAACACATAAGCAATTAAAATCTAATCAACTATAGTATAGGCTCTAAGGGTCTAATAACCTATTCTATATCCCTATAGTCAAGAGCTCTGATACAAATCTGTCACACCCTGACCCGCAGCAGAAATAGAAGTCGGGGCATGATTGGGTTTTCATCAAAGCTCATGACATTTACTATAGTTAAGTTTCATATTTATTAATTCAAATTTAAAGGAGAATATCCCATCAAACACATAAAAACATACAAACACAAGAAAAATATTCTAGACAAGAAATGTTTTATTCTTCTTCTAAAGCCAAATCCTAAGTGTTCCTTTCCTCAGCCTGTCCACCTGTATCATATGTAAAATAAAGATTTGGGTCAACAAAAGTTGGCGAGTGAATCTCATTTAAACATTTGAAAGAATTAGTTATATTGACTAATTTAATAAAATTGTGCATAAACCAAATATGAGCATGCGTATATGTAAATCTATCCACAAACCACATAACATCAAGCAATGAACACATGAGCATGACAAATGATGAACTGTGAGATCAAGGCTCAATCAAACGGAGCCGATCTAATGAGACACGCAATGCTCAACTCGTATCTAACGAGGAACTAATGGGCCTAATGTGAATGATTGCACTGAAATGAGAAAAATGTAACCACATATAACCATAAACAAACATTACATAACACGTTAGATCATATTATGGTAGTAACAAAAGTGTCTGAATATGTAAACGACACATGATACACCCCAAAACATGAATTAAAAAGGGGAATTTGTAAGGATTCACTCACAGTGGGTGCGTTTCTTGGGATTTGTGACGATTGCGCACGATTTAGGATTCAACTGACGAGGAAAACTAACCTAAATAATCACGTAATAATTCGACAAATATATAATTTTTATTTGAAATTAATATTTCTAATTAATGCTTTTATTAGATTTTTAGATCTATTTTTGTGGTATTTATTACAATTTTTAAATTTTAAAAGTCTTATTTTTAGGTATTTTTAAATAAAATAATAGAAATAGTTATAAAAAATATATACCCTCAACAGGGTTGACCGGGTCGACCAGTTTGACCGCGCGTATAATTGGCTTCGTGTGAGGATCGAACTCATGACCTCCCGTATACGTGCACGCAGCTCTACCAATTGAGCTACGTGTCTAACCCGAAATAATTCTGATTTTAATTACATATATATACTAGTTAGCTTAAACCTTATTTTTATTTTTTAAAAAGGTTTTATAAATTGCCGAAAACCGGTTTCATAAGCCAGAATTGAACTTGCGTCTCACTGTTCGTGTGCACACAGCCCAACCAGTTGGGCTGTGTGTCTAACCCGTTGAATATTGGTTTTTAATTAAACTTATACTTACTGAATACTGTTATATTTAAGTAATAAAAAGGTTGGGTTTAGTTAAGGAAATCAGACCGTATTTGAGACTCGAACCCGGGTATCTTTGATTGCGTTGCACACAGTCCACCACTGGATTGTGTGTCTAACCCGGTTAAACTTATAATTTTAATTACATTAATATACTACACAACTTCATCTCCTTCATCGAAATTACCTAGAACCCATGAACCGGCTGTTAATCCAATTGCTTGGGTTAACTTAATAGATTTATGATTATGAAACATAAAACAAGTGAAAATGAAAGGATCAAAGTGTTTATACCGAATTTGTGAGATCTCCAGTTGAATTCCGGCACGGTGCGATTTTCTGGCGAAGAACAGGATTGAGTAGAGATGTTCTTTCAAGAGTTTTTAGAATAGATGGTTGGATGTGAGCGATTGCAATTGAGGTGCAAGACCGCTATTTATAGAGAAATGGGTAATTATGATTTCAGTTTTGATTTGAAGATTTTAAGGCTCATGATTTCGGTCAGTTTCACAAGGATTGATCCGAATTTCGGTTACTACAGATGATTTAAAGCAGTTATGCTCGTTATATAAAAGGAAATCGAAAATCTTGTTTCGTTTAGAATTGGCGGTTACAGGTTCTGATAGTTTGAATTTGCAGGTTTTAGGTTTGTTTGTGTATAAAGTTTATTTGTTTTTGGTTTAATACAAATGGTGCATGTAGCTCAGTGGTGTTTTGTGTGTGTGAGTTTGTTGGGACCCGGGTTCGAAACCCGGCTACCCCTATATATATATATATAATATATATATATATATATATATTATTTTTAGACTTTATTAATTAATATTATTATTTTACTTTTTATTTATTTCATATTTTAACTATATAATTTAGTTATTAGTCTCGAAAATTAAATAATACGAGTTTGTACAATAAATAAATGCGTATTGAAACTTCGAATTAAATACTTGAATTATTTAAACGAATTAGGTTTAGAACCCGTTTTACACGAATGTTACACGTGCTAACTTGAATCCCAGCAAGTTTGTTTTATTACATTTTGGCCCCTGACCTTTGGTTTTTCCTCATTTTAAGCTAAAACTTGGTGTTTTGACATGTTTTTAAGTATGAAATGCGTATGTAAGTGTAATACAAGTATTGTGAATTTTAGTGTGAATAATTGAACGTATAACAAGTGTTAATTTGCATATAAACACGTATTTAAACGATCAGTTGTGCGAATAGCAAGTATGTATAAAATATGAATGTCATTATGATCAAGGTCTCGAATTACAAAACTGGAATAGAGTACGAACAAGATATGGATACAAGTTTGCAAAAATAGAAATAAGATTACACTTTTTAAATAAGGAAAGTACAAAATGCGGAGCGTTACACTCTCCCCTACTTTAGGAAATTTCGTGATTTGAGGTATTTACTCAAGAGGAAGACCTTGGATAAGATGGTATTTGGGTGATTTGACGCGAGTGATAATCGTTTAAAATGTTTGGCCAAGATTGAAAATTTGAACTTTAAAGCTCAAGCGGTGTTTTGTATAAGTGTGTTAAAAATATATGGTTCAGAAGTTTTGGCTAAATTGGTAGTTAACAGTTAACTGTGTGTACGTAGATAAGTTTTGAGGGATAAAAGATAGGTTTGTAAAAGTACCTCGTTTAACTAAAGTGATTTGAGACCTAAACTGTACGTATTTGTAAAAATAAGTAAAACGTGTATGTGTGTACATGGGCAATGTTAAGTAGACCAAATTTGGACAACTCGGTAAGAGAAGTGTTTTAGAAAATGCGACCTAAGGAGTGAAAAAGTTTAGTATAAATAGGACGTAATTTGGTGTAATATGGCGACCCACACCGTAGTTTGTAAGAAAAGTCTTATCGGTTCTAAGGCGTATTAGTAAAATCATGAGTCGTAGAAAAATGTTTATTGGAGAGAAAATATGATGGTAAATATTCATGGTTTTCTAAAGGTTTTGTCGGTAAATAGACTGACTAATTGGTGGCTGAGTGTAATAAAGGATGAAATAAAATTTCCAAAATGCCTATGGCTGGATCGAGTTTGTGAGGATATTTGGTAAATGGATTGAGCGCTTAGGCTGAATTACTATAGATAAGATTTAGACGGAACGTTGAGTGAATAGTTGGGGATGATTCTTGAATAGGAGGGAATGAGTGATTTAATAGCTATATGCGAGAGGTAAAAATAACAAAAGTATCAGATGAAATGTGAATGTAAAGCGTTGAAGGATGTTAGTGATATTGTAGCCGTCACGACTAACGATTTTGGGAATGAGATTTCATTGTAGACAGACCGAGTATCGAGTGTTTCAAAGCAAGTTTGGGTACAACTGAGGAAAGGGTTGTGAGGCACCATAGTTTGTTATTAGGTGGTCGTGTTTACTAAGGTCCGAATAACACCGAGTTTCATCTGGCACGTTTTACGAAAGTTTGATAATATGGAAGAGACACTTATATATTGGAAGTACGAGCGGCGTATCCACCATGTTTTAATCATGTTACGTCCATTTCGCTATTTGGTGTCATGTTACATTCCGTGTTATGATACACAATAGAACCCACTATGGTTTTCATGCATCTACCAATATAATCTGGTGTGCACCCACAATCATCTTGGTCATTGCATGATTCGCGTAGTTGTACTAGTAGCGCATGGGCCAGGGTACATTTTAGTATTATAAGTGAGAATGTGGGTGTGCGATAGCGTATAAATATTAAGTATATATGCATGATTGTATTTAAGTATGTGTGTGTCTAACACAGGCGAAACCGCTTGGGTTATGCCTACATATAGATTTCTTATATGACTACCAAGTAGTTGAATGTATGAATTTGAGTATGATCGATGACAAATAAGTATAAGATTAGCATGTAGTATCAAGTGTATAAGTAAGCATAATGAGAATAAGCATATATAAGTTACCATGAAACTTTGAGTGTGTAAATATGAAGTGCAATGTTGGTATGTGTAAGATTGTCATGAAACATCGACTGCATAAATTGAAACATGTATGATGATATGTGTATATAGCTATTTGAGCAAATCATTTTGTCGAACCAAAATAGGCCAGGTCTGTCGGGAATGGAGAATCAAATTTGTGGATGTCGAGAGAATATTGAGAAAAAAATATTAATTTGCGTTGAAAGTGACAAATATAACCAAACCATCAACCACTAGATATAACTAACAAAAAAATATGTATATGGGCCATGGTTGCAAAAGTCGCTAGACGCTCCCTAGTCGGTCGACCGGGGAGTTGAGAGTACTCGACCTAGGCGGATAGTACTTTGGACATATTAAATTATAAAGAAATTAGTTTTCAGAAATTAAATATGAGTCAAATATCATCAATTTAATAATATTTATAACAAAATACGTAAAAATGGTATTCATTAATAAGATAGGTATATAAATTATGTTTTATATTTTTAAAGTTAAACTCGGCCCGAGTTAACCTACTAGATCCGATTTTGGCGGAAGTTGATCGCGTTTGATTGATTCCGAGTAACTAGGCGGAGTTGAAGAAAGTCACCTCGGCAGCTTACCTTGTAGCGGCTACTCGGGGAGTACTCGGCCTTGGAGACCTTGTTTTACAATCATGATATGGGCCTACTTCATCATTCAAAATCATAAACTTTTTGTACCAAAACACGTTATATCATGGTTATACATAACGATGCACATGTGCATTTTTAATATTGATAACGTAGAAAATAGTGTATTACGGATTGTAGTGTAAATGAAAGTGCAACTGTCTACTACCTGTAATGTACTACAAAATTTGTCAAAGAAATGATACATATACACTGTGTATCGATAATTGTTACTCGAAATTTTTTTAGTAAAGAAAATTGCGATTTTTTTATAAAAAATTTTGTGTGTTTTTAAGATTTTTAGCTATTTTTTGTGTTAACGTTGGTTCTTGTAATAAGCGTGGTTCTCAAATGAACCCTACCCTATATATATATATATATATATATATATATATATATATAGGGAAAGGGTAACAAGAAAACTACCTTTAGTTGTGAGAACCATAAAAGCTAAGTCTTCAAAAAAAATTTTTAATTTTTTTCTCAAAAATATTAAAATGATCACTTGTTCCCACAACAAAAAAATAAAAAAAATGTCGCATGGAAAAATTTACAATCGATATAAAAATTTACATCATCGTAAAAGAAATTTACGTCAGGCATAACTACCGACTAGATAATTTTTTTTGCTTTTCGTTTTTACAAACGTGTATATAACATTTTCATCTACGTTTATGCAAAAAAAAATGGTCAAACTCGCTCAGAAAGTAGGAATTCCATAGTTTCACAACTCCTGGTGGTTCTTAATTGAACCGAATCCTATATATATGTTTAGGACTGTAAAGAAACCAAATGTTTAGTGAAAAGTTTGTGAACTGTTCGGCGGGAAGTTCGTTTATGTTCATTCGTTAATAAACAAACGAACACGAACAAGGAGTTTCTTTCGATTAACCAAACAAACGAACACGAACAAAGGCCTCGTTCGTTTGATTGCGTTCGTGAACGTTCGGTACTATGTTCGTTCATTTATGTACGTTCGTGTTCTTTGTTTATGTTCATTAGTTACAAGTTTTTAATTTTTTATTTCTCTTAAACATTAATCAATATCCCTCCAAACTATTTTCCCTCCTAATCCTTATTCCCCTCCTAATCTTTTCCCCCTAATATTTTTCCCTCTTTTCCCCCTAGACATTAACTCTTCACCTAAATATTTTGACCAGTCATCTATACCTAATTTGGCTCACAACATAGTGTTTCACGCTTAAAGCACTAAAGGTTTCTGAATCGAGCTAACTTCTAGGTCACCGATTCTCCATTTAATCTTCAATTGCTGCTTGTAGCTTCTTACAAGTGTACTACGGTTCCTCCATCATCGATTCAGTCGACTTTGCCCCATCTTCTCGTTGATCATCTTCAATCTTCATTTCAATCACGTAAGTTTGTTACAAGTCTTGGATTAATTTAGTTTTACTTTAACGTTGGATTCTTAATTTCTTGTTATAGGATTTCGATTTTTGTATCTATTCATAGGTTTATAGTTTGATTCTTTAAAGCAAAAGGGTTTTGGTTTCTTTGTTTGTATCAATGTTGTGTATATCTTCTTTTTTTGGTCTAAGCTTAAAGCGTAAGACCTAGATGACTAAATTGTCTAGATAAAGCACAAAAACAGTGAAGATGCCGATATTTGTTCCAGAAGATTTGAATAAAATTTAGAGTTTTAATTATTTAAATCAATTAAATGGGTTTTTTTAATTCATTCTTAAAGGGAAATGGTTTTTTGATATGTTGCTAGGTGTTCTTGTTTATGAGTTGCGTTTAACAGACAAAGAAATGGGAGTTGTGGTTTGGTGACATAATTTTTTAACTAGTTTAATTTTATATTTTTTTTAAAAGATTTGTAGATTGGCTAAAGTAATGTAGACTGTTTGATGTAAAATGGTTATACGTAAATTAATAGATTGGCTAAACTATTTTTGACTTTTTAGTTTTATACTTTAGTTTGAGTATACTAGTATTAATTAATAGGGATGTTTGTAGTATAAGAATCTTTCAAAACCATAACAATGTTATCCAACATGAATGTGATATTTGAAATGGAAAGTCTGTTGGTTCAGTAATGTTCATTAATTACATGATTTTATGTATATGTTTTAACTATTCATTCAGTAATGTTCATTAATTACATGATTTTATGTATATGTTTTAACTAGTCTTTATATACATTGCAGATGTCTAATGGCTCATGTTCTTGCCCGTTTTTCGTCAACGAAGATCAACATTTAGACATACGTTCATCATTTGATTCTATTGAGTTTCAGTCAAGTGATGATACTCCATCAATGGAAAGTAATCCAAATGTTGTTATTATTGACGAAGAGGTCAATGAAGCTGTAAATGCAGCAACTACTGGTACAGAGGAAGCAAACACATGTAACAAAGGGGTAGGACCATTCTGTAAGAAGAAAAGAAAATCTACTTCAACTTGTTGGGAACATTTCCGTGAGGTAACATCGAATGGAACTATAATGACCGAGTGCATCCATTGTGGGGAGAACCTAAAAAATTCAAAGAAGGAACAACCACACCAATGAACAGGCACATTAATGAATCTTGCCCAAAATTAAAAGCTGTGAATGTGAATAGAGGTCAGTTAAAATTGAATGTTTTGCCTGGAAAATCAAATTCTTCATCAATTCAGAATCGGAAGTTTGATAATGCTAGGATGAGAGAAGTTATAGCTCATATGATCATGGTTCATGAGTTGCCGTTCAATTTTGTTGAGTGTGATCTCTTCAACGTGGTGATGAAGGAAGCTAATCCGGCATTTAATAAGATCTCTTGTGCAACAGCTAGGCAAGATTGTATTTCTAGTTATGACATTGGAAGGAGAAGAATTCAAAAACTTTTTAATATAGTCAGTCGTGTTAGCATTACAACTGATATGTGGACCTCAGTTCAGAATATTCATTACATAGTTGTCACATGCCATTTTGTAGACTTGGATTTTCAGCTACGTAAATGCATTTTGAATTTTATTGACATACCTCCACCATACACTGGTCTTGGTATCTATGATTGACTTTTCAAGTGTCTAAAAGAATGGAAAATTGAGAAGAAGGTGGCTACTTTGACAGTTTACAATGCTAAAACTAACGATGTGATTGCTAAGAAGTTAATGGAAAATTTGAATCTTCAAAGTATGCTTAGTATTGATAGGAAATTGTTTCATGTGCGATGTTGTGCACACATTCTAACTTGTTTGTACAAGATGGTTTAACTGAAATTAAATATATAATTGACAATGTTCATGAAAGTGTGAAACATGTAAGCGCTTCTCCGGGCCGATTGCATATCTTTGGTGAGCTTACAAAGCAACAACAAATGCCTAAAAAGCATTTAATCTTAGATGTTAGTACTCATTGGAATGCCACGTATGCCATGCTATCTTCAGCCTTGGAGTTTAAAGACGTTTTTGAAAACTATGCGAATCGAGAAAGTTCATACAATGCTTTGCCGACTAATGATGATTGGAAAAAAGTTGAGATGTATGCTCTTTCTTAGCATTATTTAATGAGGCTACAAAACTAATTTCAGGTATTACTTGTCAAAAATATTTAATTCTTTTGCTTAAAGACTAAGTTATATCAAATATAAGTAATCAAAAGTATTGTGGTTTTATTTACGGTTGTCTAATCTTGTAGGCTCCGAATATCCAACATCAAATTTATTTCTTGTTGAATTATATGGGATAAAAGAGGCATTGGATAAGGTAGCGTTGGATGAGAATGATTGCATGAGAGGTATGGCTTGTGAGATGAAAAGGAAATTTGACAAGTATTAGGGTTCAACTAATTTTTGATTTGAGTTGCTGCTATTTTAGATCCTAGATACAAAATGGAATTAATTAATCTTTCTTTTGAATCTATTTATCTTGAGAGTGAGATCGAACAAGAGAAAATATCAGTTGAATACTATTTACAAGAATTGTTTAAAGAGTTTGCTGAGGCTTCCAAAGTGTAACACCTCGTAAAATCGTGTCCAATAATATAGTAACACGTGTTGTATTTTTATTTTAGTCTATTAAAAGACTAATGAGGACTAAAGTGTCAACATGCACAAACTAAGTCTCTGAGTGACCTTCTGACGTCAACATGCATAAACCGAGCCTCTGAGTGACCATTAGTGTCAACATGCTTAAAACTTAGCCTTTGAGTGACCATTAGTGTCAACATGCTTAAATTTAGCCTCTGAGTGGTGTCAACATGCTTAAACTTGGCCTCTGAGTGACCATTAGTGTCAACATGCCGAGCCTCTGAGTGACATCGGAGTCAACATGCTTATATTGAGCCTCTGAATGATCCTTTACGAAGTCCTAACTCTCATACGAGCTACTTGTTGGACGAGAGGGATTAATCCTATGTATATATAAAGGTTGGATAATAGAGGGGTTAAAAGTGTCAACATGTTAATTTATACCTCTGAGTGACCTTTTAAACGAACCGAGAGCTCGACAATGTCCAGGCATAAACCCGGATACGCCAAATGTTGGCTACGGAGGGCTAAATATGCTATAAAGGTGTTTTAGGAGGTTTTATAAGTTGAGGCGCTAAATGTGGCAAGTTTTGAAAGTTCGTGTGAGGCGCTCGCGGGCCGCGAGAGGAAAGGAACTGGTCTCTCACGGGGCGCGAGAGGTCTGTGTTTGTAGAAAATTTGCTTAGCCTCCACACATGTTGCCAAAAACCATTTGATTCGAAACCATGGACTCCCAAACTGCTATGCCATGTTTTAGGACACTTATAAGTTCCCTCTAACACCCCCTAACACCTTGCATCACCTCCATCAGGCTCTCCAACTATAAATAGGTGCCAAGGTAGGTGCCAAGGTTCATCACTTGAACTTGCACCTTTCTCATTTCTCATTCTATCTCCCTCCTCTGGAAGTTCCTAACTGAAAGGAGCATCCAACTTTTCCTAAGAATCACTTGTAAGTGTTCCTTTCTCTTGCATTTTTCGTTTATAGGCTTTTATAGCCAAAAGTCAAGCGTTTTACGGAAAACGCCTTGACTTTCGGTTAAAACCATTATGGTCCAGTAATTGTTCGTAACGAACATCGCAAAGTGATCGTAATAAGGTAGGTGTTAGTCCCTATAAAGGGCACCTCCTAAAGATCACGTTTGCTAGACCAATTGATGGGCCAAAGTATTAATATTAAAAGGTCAAACAGGCTATTTTTCGGAAATATTATAATCTGAGTTTATATATGTTATGAAACATGTTTTGACACTTAAACAAGTTGGTAATAATTATTAGAACATGTGATAACATGTTCGGCTCGTCAATTTCAGTTCTAGGGTCGGTTCGCAACCGAAAGTCGCAAAGTTTGACTTATTCTTTGACTTTCAGTTCTGACCCGATTTAGATTAGTTAACTACTGATCTAAGGTTTCATTATGATCATAATATGATGTAGCATACCCCTGAGGTTATGTTACATGATCATAATCAGAATCTGAGTTTATGCACAAGTTCCATAATTATGCCATTTTGACAAAAATGCCAATTTTGTATAAAATAAGGTTTAAAGGATAATGAACTTGAAAATGAACTACCTACTTATGTAATATCATAAGTAGGATTATTTGTGATATCAAATCAGATTATAAATTGAGTTTATGAACAAGTCCTTGTGTTATGTCGACAAACGATGATAAAGCCTTGTGGCGTGCAAAATGGTTTTAATCATACTTTTTCATATCAAAGCTTTTACCTACTTATATGTTATATTAAATAACATACCTATGGCATAAACCTGATTTTAACGTTATTTTTTACTAAACTTCGCACAAATCATCATTTTACGACATTAGCGCCGTTTCGGCGATAAGTATGGTTTTAAACCATATTTATCAACCAAGACTTGTTACCTACTGATTTTGAAATATTATTTAAAATATTTTTACAGTAGGTACATGTTATAAACTCAGAATCCCAAATAAACTATCATACTATGTGTAAAATGACCAAAAATGCCCCTTCGGTGCATAGTTTGGTCATAAATGATAAATTACACATATTATCATGTTCTTACAGACATTATATCATAAATTAATTATTTTTCCATAATACTTATCATCATAACATTAAAATATATTCAAGTTCCTTTTATACGATATATAATTACCGAAACGCCCTTATGAGGCATAGTTTCGTTTTAAAACCTTAACGGGCATGTAAGTTGATATCCTACTGATATTACAACTTATTTAAAATATAATGGCATATAGAACTTGTCCATGACTTATCCGGTTACCCAATATCGCTTATATGCGTTCGGTTAAGTATATGTAACTAGTTTACGGAAATTAACCGAAACGGGTTTAACCTTATCATTTAAGTTTCAAAATCCAAAATACTTATGGTTTACCCATATTATACAAGTCATAGTACTTGTTGGGTTTAAACTACATTCTATCCGATCATCGCTTAATCTAGCGTATTATACGTTTTGATCATGTACGCTAGTCGGTCTAAGTCTATGACTTAATTAAGACCTTAGCATTTAATTGGTTACCTTATGCCATAATCCAGACTAGAGCCTTCCAGTAAATGCTATCTGCACTTAGTTCATTTTGGATACGGTTGAGATATTAAATCTTGCATTTCTTAAATCATGACTAGCTCAGGTAAATACTCTCGACTTATTTCCCCTATACGGGCTTGGGTTATGGTAAATTATTACCGCTTGGTCGGAAATGGGATCAATCGAATGCTGAATTATGGCTAGTAAATCCACACATTCTGTTTTAATCAGTTTTGTTTGATAACTTAAACATCGGTGGTTAATGACCGTGTCCTGGATATCCTCGGCTCATTACAATTGATAATGGCCACGACCAAAGCGCGGGGTGTAGGCATACACCTGACAACTGCTCATGCTAAATTATTTTTACCCACAAAGTTGGGGATAACTCCTTCGTGAGTTCTTAAGTGGTGTGTACGTTAATCATGTCTCGGTCTCCGTACTGGGCCCTGTATGTATGGACAAACATGTAAATATGTTAACAAGGTTACAAAGTAACTTCCCAAGTTATAAAAGATTTTGTGCCATGAGCACTTAAAAACATTTTCCAATGTTTTTTAAATGAGTCAGTTGGGTGTATTTACCAGCGAAAGCTGACGTATTTTCAAAAGACTAAGCTTGCAGGTACAATACGAAATAGACTGGAAGCTGCTCGGTAGTGATATAAGAGGATCTTGCAAATCCTTGGATCTCCCTAAAGTCTGTTATACATTTTTTTGTATATTTTACGATCCGCCTGTGGATCTTCTATTACAAGCCGTTTGTATATTATTTTTATACTTGAACATTTGGTTTGCAATAGTAATTTAACTCCAATACTTTCGCTGTGTTATGTTTAATTGACTATGATGATATCAACTTACGTCACGATATTCCCCACCGGGCCCACCGGTGTTTAGCTTTAGAATACGGGGTGTGACACAAAGAGCCAAATGTTGGTCCATCTACAAGTGTAAATGTTGGGAGCGGTCCAAGTGGGAGTAGAACGAGTTCATCTAGCGTGGTATCTTCTAGATTCGGAAAGAGTATCAAGTCCGGTAGTGCACAATATAATCAACATAAAAGAAGTGTTGATTGTGTTGAAAGTGTAAAGTCAGAATTAACAAGTTATTTAGAAGAAGGAGTATGCATTACTGAGCCAGGTGTGCATTTTGATGAGTTGCAGTGGTGGAAGGATAACAAACATAGGTATAAAATTCTATCTAAAATGGCTGCTGATATCCTAGCTATTCCAATAACCACCGTTGCTTCAGAATCAGCTTTTAGTGCTGGTGGGAGGGTTATCGATCCACATCATTCAGCTCATAATGCAATACCATTACCAATATTTCACTTTATTACATGTACATCAACACCCTTTATACCATCTAAAACAACATATTACATAATAAAGTGATAAATATAACAAACCATCAACCACTAAATATAACTAACCAAAAAACATGTATACGGGCCTACGTAATCATTTAAAATCACAAACTTTTTGTACCAAAACACGTTATATCATGGTTATGCATAATGATACACATGTGTATTTTTAATATTGGTAATATAAAAAGTAGTGTATTACGGATGGTAGTGTAAATGAACGTACAATTGTCTACTGCCGGTAATGTATTACGGAATTTGTCCAAGAAATGATACATACGCACATGTGTATTGATAATTGTTACTCGAAAAAAATTAGTAACGAAATATAGGGATTTTTAAAAAAATATATGTATATTAAAAAAATTGTGTTTTTTAGATCTTTTTAAGTATTTTTTTACGTTCACATTGGTTATCACGGTTATCGCAATAAAAGTGGTTCTTGCATGAACTATATATATATATATAATCTACATGGTAATTATTAAATCTAAAAGATAAAATGATCATTTTAGCTTATATATATCATTCACATTAATAGCCCCAGACATACCTATTTTAAATTCGTTTATAAAAGATGTTTAGAACAACAAACGTTTAAAATTATTCAAAAAACGAACGATTTAAAAAAAAGAACGGTTTAAAAATGGAGATTAAAAAAAACAAGGCATTTAGTATTTCAAGATGAACACTTTTAAAACGATTTAAAACATAAATGATATTAAAAAAGACGAACGCTTTTATAAATTAAAACTTTTTCTTTACATGATCTGAGTAATAATGGTACTCGTTTAAATTCCGATTTCCAATGATTACATAGTTAACATCAATTTTGAAGAAGCTGGATGATCCACTTTACCTGCTCATGTCTTTTTGTACCCAAAATAAGCAAGGTGAAAATCAAGAATCCTTCCATTTTAGCTTTAATTTTAAATCCTAATGTAGATCTCATTAAACACAATTAATGTTCTTAATTTCATATGTACGAAGCTTCAATTCTGGCATTCAATCATTTTGCTATCTCGTTTCCTGGTGACCAAGGAAGAAAGAATAACAATTGTTCCGCGTTATTCTCCTGAGATGGAGACACAGTGATCTGCATATAGGTATAGACAAGCAAAACTCAAAGAAGAAGATAAGATTAGGCATCTTCACCATTTTGTGCCCCCACTAGAAGATTTAGTTTCTAGTTGTTTATAAGTTTTTGTTTTTAAATGGTAGGGGTATACATCTCATTTTCCATAAAAATATACACTATTTTGGTAAACATATGTTTTAAAACAACCCATTATGGTAAATATCTATTTTTTTGAACACCCTTTTGAAAAGAAAAAAAAAGACACCCTTACAATTGAAACTATAGTTTCTACTATCGAAATTGCATCAAGAACTAAGGCTAGCGTTAGCATCAAGAACTAAGGCCAGCACTATCACTCAAACAGGTACTAAACCACTCAAATAAAAATCTAGAAACAAAGAAAGTTGCTTATGATATAACAACTATCGTTCATGGTTCATGGTTCATGGTTCATGCTACTGTAATTACTGAAGTCAAAGACTCTCAACAACCAAAGATTAAAAAATCATACATCAACTACACCATCCATTTTTAATCTTTAAATTATTTTTTAGAACTTGCCTATATATATATATATATATATATATATATATATATATATATATATATATGCAACTATTACTTATTTGTAATCTTCGATTACGCCACACAATTTTAGTTATTGTATATGTGTAAATTTTAATCAACATGATGATTATTAAATTTAAAATATAAAATGGTCATTTTAGCGTATATTTATTTCTCATTTCAATAGTCTCAGACATACAAATTTTAAAACCATATATAAAAAAAATGTTTAGAACAACTAACGGTTAAAACAAAGTCCAAAAAACTAACGATTCTAAAAGATGAACAGTTTAAAGTGGCTATTGAAAAAAAGAACAAATTATTTGGTATTTCACCATGAACGATTTTAAAACGAAAGATTTAAAAAATAAATAATATTTAAAAAGAGGAATAGTTGTATAAATTAAAAGTTATAAGCCTCTCTACCCAAAATAAGCAAGGTGGGAATCACGAACCTTTTCCATTTTAGCCACTCTACTTTAACTTCAAACCTAATTCAGATCTCATTAAATACAATTAATGTTCTTAACTTAACATGTACGGAGCTTTAGTTATGATATTCAATCACTTTGCTATCGCGCTTCCCGATCATCAAGGAAGAAATAAAACAATTGTTCGTCGTTATTCTCGTGAGATCGAGATCCACAATGATCCCCAGGCATGTATAGACAGGTAAAACTCAATAAAGAAGACGAGTAAGTGAGGCTCGAGACTTATGGTCAACGGGAGAGAGGGTGATGGCGCTAGGTGGTGCCACTTAGTCGTTAAACCTACAAAACAACAAGGATATTAAAAAGCCAAAACATAGCCTTTTGATTGTTGTGAACAATATTAGTCTACGATGGGCCCAACTTAGCAGCCGTTTAAGGACCCCATCAAGGAAGCATGTGTGTGTTGTCGTGAAGATTGTTTAAGCAACAAAATATAATGCACGGGAGATAGAACGAATGGGGCTTGAAGATTGTTTAAGAAAATTGGTTATTCTTCTCTCATCTCAAATTCTAAACCTGATTCCCATCTCCTTCTGATTGTTCTGATTTCTCTACTGTCTTCTAATGATTGCAATCGGTCATTATTCAATAGAATCAAGTCGTCTAGTGCTTAATTTGATTAATACTTAGTTGTGTTTAGATCAGTTCACAACATTGGTGCTTTCATTGATCCTTCGCACAAATGGCTTTGGTTGATGATCTGTAATCTCTTACCTTACTAGAATGCCATGCTCTGCTGGAGGAGATCTACAATCAACTAGCTCAGTTTCCGATTCCACCTCCAATCGAGCTTAACGACTTACTAGAGGACGGTGTGCTCTCATCTTCCGGATTAGGTATTCACGATCCAACACTACTCTTGCCTCGATTCACCGGTTTGAATCCGAATAAATGGATTTCTTATGCAGAGAGGTATTTTAACTATTATACAATTTATGAGGCAGATCGCTTTCCTTATGTGTATGATTTTTTTATGGTGAGGCAACAATATGGTTAAATCAACCCCAATTCACTGACTGGTACGATTTCACAATTTCCCTCGTCAAACGATTTCGTTCTCCGACCTTAGCGCCTACTGCTCTCAAGGTGTTCGATGAAATGCCTGATGGTATTGCTAATGACATTGACAATGAAGTTCATGAAACCAGTGATGATGATGTATTCGATATCCAACCTCAGTCACTGGTTGTTGTTGATGAGTCACTAAAAGTAAAGGATACTCAACTGCCCTACTTAGATGATAGTTTTGTGCTTGAACGTGCTAAATCTAATATACATGCCATTTTGGAAAGTGCTCTAGATGAGAATGATAAGGTAGACACCAACATTGATGTTGTTATTGCATCGCCTGTGATCAAACACACGAAAGTAAGGTGGCGCAATATTAGTTCAATAGTACTTCACATCAGATTCGCCCAATTGGTTGTACCTGCTTCACTAGTTACTCACTCTTTTTCATGCAAACCGGGTATTCTCATCCCACCACCACACTTACACCACCTTTATTTCAACTCATAGTCCAATCTCTATTACCCTACCTAAAGATAGTGAATCTTGAACACTAATTAGAACATCTGTTGAAGACAATCAAAGATCTATTTGAAGCATTGGAACCATTGTTGAAGAAGAAGAAACTGTTGTTCTTGGCCAAAACTCTGTTGAAGCAAAGCACTGATCATGAGACCAAACATCTGTTATGGCCAAACAGATGTTTGTTACAAGCCAACAACAATTTGAAAAATAGAGGTTTACTCAATGTAATAGTACTTAGCTTAGAACAAATGTTTGATGTAATAGATCAGATGTTAGATTCCCGTAGAGATTGCTAACTTCTGTGGAATCTTTTCTGTTAGGAATGTTAGATGTCACTATCAGGGTAACGTCAACTGATCATTAATAGAGCTTTCGTACTTGAATAAATAGATCTCATGTGTTAGAGATCTATTTCATCACATTCATTCCTTTTGTACGAACAACAAAGTGTGTGATCATGCTGAGGGGGGAGTTTGTATAATCATTTATGTATTTGAAATTATTTGAATTCAATAGAAAACTATTTTGATATAACTTCTTGCTTGTGTGTTTATCATATTAATACTACATTTTATAATTTGTTTCTTATTTGACTGCTTAAACTCACAAGTATTACAAACTCAGATGCTACAATTGGTATCAGAGCTTAGTCACATTAAACTTTATTTCACAATCAGTTTAAAATATACAAAGTCAGCTCGCATAGATAACCAATTTATTCATAACTCAGAGTTGTGGAGTGTAAAATTCAGAAGTATTTTATACGTACTCATTCAAAAGAACATAAGAAATGGCACAAAATGATCCCCATAATACCGGCTTCAGCTACAAGCCTCCTATGCTTGTCTGATTTGAGGATAAAATCTAGCAACGTAGGATGGCTCACGTGTTTTCTCAACAAAACACAAAGTGTTGGAAGTCCGTTATATTCGGACCTCACATTCCAATGGTACCTAGTCCGTTCTATTTCATCCTAAGAATCACTTGTAAGTGTTCCTTTCTCTTGCATTTTTCGTTTATAGGCTTTTATAGCCAAAAGTCAAGCGTTTTACGGAAAACGCCTTGACTTTTGGTTAAAACCATTATGGTCCAGTCATTGTTCGTAACGAACATGGCAAAGTGATCGTAATAAGGTAGGTGTTAGTCCCTATAAAGGGCACCTCCTAAAGATCACGTTTGCTAGACCAATTGATAAGTCAAAGTATTAATATTAAAAGGTCAAACAGGTTATTTTTCGGAAATATTATAATCTGAGTTTATATATGTTATGAAACATGTTTTGACACTTAAACAAATAATTATTAGAACATGTGCGAACATGTTCGGCTCGTCAATTTCAGTTCTAGGGTCGATTCGCAACCGAAAGTCGCAAAGTTTGACTTCTTCTTTGACTTTCAGTTCTGACCCGATTTAGATTAGTTAACTACTGATCTAAGGTTGCATTATGATCATAATATGATGTAGCATACCCCCTGAGGTTATGTTACATGATCATAATCAGAATCTGAGTTTATGCACAAGTTCCATAATTATGCCATTTTGACAAAAATGCCAATTTTGTATAAAATAAGGTTTAAAGGATAATGAACTTGAAAATGAACTACCTACTTATGTAATATCATAAGTAGGATTATTTGTGATGTCAAATCAGATTATAAATTGAGTTTATGAACAAGTCCTTGTGTTATGTCGACAAACGATGATAAAGCCTTGTGGCGTGCAAAATGGTTTTAATCATACTTTTTCATATCAAAGCTTTTACCTACTTATATGTTATATTAAATAACATACCTATGGCATATAAACCTGATTTTAACGTTATTTTTTACTAAACTTCGCACAAATCATCATTTTACGACATTAGCGCCGTTTCGGCGATAAGTATGGTTTTAAACCATATTTATCAACCAAGACTTGTTACCTACTGATTTTAAAATATTATTTAAAATATTTTTACAGTAGGTACATGTTATAAACTCAGAATCCCAAATAAACTATCATACTATGTGTAAAATGACCAAAAATGCCCCTTCGGTGCATAGTTTGGTCATAAATGATAAATTACACATATTATCATGTTCTTACAGACATTATATCATAAATTAATTATTTTTCCATAATACTTATCATCATAACATTAAAATATATTCAAGTTCCTTTTATACGATATATAATTACCGAAACGCCCTTATGAGGCATAGTTTCGTTTTAAAACCTTAACGGGCATGTAAGTTGATATCCTACTGATATTACAACTTATTTAAAATATAATGGCATATAGAACTTGTCCATGACTTATCCGGTTACCCAATATCGCTTATATGCGTTCGGTTAAGTATATGTAACTAGTTTACGGAAATTAACCGAAACGGGTTTAACCTTATCATTTAAGTTTCAAAATCCAAAATACTTATGGTTTACCCATATTATACAAGTCATAGTACTTGTTGGTTTTAAACTACATTCTATCCGATCATCGCTTAATCTAGCGTATTATACGTTTTGATCATGTACGCTAGTCGGTCTAAGTCTATGACTTAATTAAGACCTTAGCATTTAATTGGTTACCTTATGCCATAATCCAGACTAGAGCCTTCCAGTAAATGCTATCTGCACTTAGTTCATTTTGGATACGGTTGAGATATTAAATCTTGCATTTCTTAAATCATGACTAGCTCAGGTAAATACTCTCGACTTATTTCCCCTATACGGGCTTGGGTTATGGTAAATTATTACCGCTTGGTCGGAAATGGGATCAATCGAATGCTGAATTATGGCTAGTAAATCCACACATTCTGTTTTAATCAGTTTTGTTTGATAACTTAAACATCGGTGGTTAATGACCGTGTCCTGGATATCCTCGGCTCATTACAATTGATAATGGCCACGACCAAAGCGCGGGGTGTAGGCATACACCTGACAACTGCTCATGCTAAATTATTTTTACCCACAAAGTTGGGGATAACTCCTTCGTGAGTTCTTAAGTGGTGTGTACGTTAATCATGTCTCGGTCTCCGTACTGATGTATGGACAAACATGTAAATATGTTAACAAGGTTACAAAGTAACTTCCCAAGTTATAAAAGATTTTGTGCCATGAGCACTTAAAAACATTTTCCAATGTTTTATAAATGAGTTAGTTGGGTGTATTTACCAGCGAAAGCTGACGTATTTTCAAAAGACTAAGCTTGCAGGTACAATACGGAATAGACTGGAAGCTGCTCGGTAGTGATATAAGAGGATCTTGCAAATCCTTGGATCTCCCTAAAGTCTGTTATACATTTTTTTGTACATTTTACAATCCGCCTGTGGATCTTCTATTACAAGCCGTTTGTATATTATTTTTATACTTTGAACATTTGGTTTGCAATAGTAATTTAACTCCAAGACTTTCGCTGTGTTATGTTTAATTGACTATGATGATATCAACTTACGTCATGATATTCCCCACCGGGCCCACCGGTGTTTAGCTTTAGAATACGGAGTGTGACACAAAGAGCCAAATGTTGGTCCATCTACAAGTGTAAATGTTGGGAGCGGTCCAAGTGGGAGTAGAACGAGTTCATCTAGCGTGGTATCTTCTAGATTCGGAAAGAGTATCAAGTCCGGTAGTGCACAATATAATCAACATAAAAGAAGTGTTGATTGTGTTGAAAGTGTAAAGTCAGAATTAACAAGTTATTTAGAAGAAGGAGTATGCATTACTGAGCCAGGTGTGCATTTTGATGAGTTGCAGTGGTGGAAGGATAACAAACTTAGGTATAAAATTCTATCTAAAATGGCTGCTGATATCCTAGCTATTCCAATAACCACCGTTGCTTCAGAATCAGCTTTTAGTGCTGGTGGGAGGGTTATCGATCCACATCATTCAGCTCATCTGTGGGGCTGATTGGTATCGTCATTATTAGGGCTGCAAAAAAAGAAAAAGAAGGTAATTTTTATTTATTTTCAACTTTAATATTTGTTTTCTTATCATGGCTAACTTATATTCTTTTATAATTATAGGAATATGACGACGTTGTATATGTTGAGCTTCTATGAAGACTGAGAAGTTGATAAGTATTGTTTTTGGTTTGTAAGTATTGATGTTATTTATTCCCATTTTCTACAATTTTGCTGGTTGTTAGTAGTTTGTGAATATGCCTTTACATGTGTCTAAAATATCTACTACTATAATAAAGAGGTTAGGTTTTATGGTCATTTTATACCTTAAAAAAAGAGGAAAATATCAAACAAAGTTAAAGGTTTTAATATTTTTTGTTTATGTTAAAGTAGTTTCTATAAACAGGTGTTCGAATCAAAGTGAATGCATCTCACATGGGTCTTTTATTTCATGTATGCAGGATCCTTACAAGTTTATAAAAGAAGGTTACTTGTTCTTTTGGTGGTAAGTGACAGTCCTTGCAAAATTCTTCTAGTTGCTCGTATTTTACCATTCTCATTATCATTTGATCTTTATATTTTTCAATTCGGTTATGTTGGTTACTTAAAACATGCATCTTTTGAGCTGTTAGTCGTATTAAACTACTGGAAAACCTTTTCCGATTAATACTGGTTCTTAAATCTTCTCTAGAAACTAAAAGATGATACGGAGAATTTGGGAAGTTGGTCATTCAAAAATCAAGACATTTTTGGGATAATTATGAACTTATAAATTAGGATTATCATGTATTCATATCTAAGTAATTTTTGGATAATTATGTCTAAATTAGTATAATTTGACTTATCATATGGTGGGTGTACGTTGTCTAAGGTTTAATATTAACAATGTTTTTATTTAGTTCCATATTAAATGTTCGTTTGTGTTAATAACCTGTGTTCATGAACTGGGCGTGAACAACTGAATTTCCTTAACAAACGAACACAAACATAGAATCCTGTTCGTTAAGGTGTTCATGAACGGTTCGTTAGAGTGATAAACCTTAACAAACGAACACGAACAAAGCCTTGTTCGTGTTCGTTTGCTTCGTTTACAACCCTATATGTGTGTGTATCTATATACTATATTATAATGCATGAGAGAGGAGCATTTTAAGATACCAAAAACTAAAAATCTTTTTCCTCTTAATGTATAAATACACCCTTCAAATGAGGGTAAATTGATCTTTTAAACAATAATTATATTTTAGTCCACCATCTCATTACAATTAAATCCCTGAGTTTTAACAAGGTAATTAGTTATACGTTTCCGTCCCACAACAAACTTATAATTCATTTGCATATTTTTGTCATGTCTTATAAACTATAATGTGTTTAAAAAAAATCCAAAAGTACCATGACGACCAACTCATTTTTGTCGACGTTTCGATAGTTGTCTTGGTCAGTATTGACGTGTGGATTAAAAGGTACAAGTAGATGATGCCTTAGTTTACAAGTAATTAAAGCCTAACGTACTTAGTCATTATCCCAGAATGGTTTTAATAGCTACAGAATGTCAAGTGATTAACGCCCAACTTAATCCTCTAATCTAGATTACACTTTAATCCCCTATCTTCAACAAAATTATAGATAATTATTTAGTAATTACACTTTATTCCCGTATAAAAAGACTAACTCTCCTCCCCCGGCACATATTTTTAAACGGTCATAAATTTTTCATATGTTAATATTTTCTTTAAAATGACACCGTATAGAGGAGTATTTTATTCTATTTAAATTGAGTATAGTATTACTATAGTTTTTTTTTTAATTTAAAAACTGATATGTTACATGATTAATAGTGTCTAATTGTGAGTAATAACTGAATTGTTAACTGAAATCAACCAAAAACTGATTTACCGAAACCCGAATTAACAAAAAACGGTTATCAATTTTTTTGTACCATCATTTAACAACAAAATTAACCGAACGGAACCATTCATATTTTCATATATTTCTAGCTTTTATATCTTCGGTTCATGTATTTCATATTTATACCCCATTTTATGTATTTATACTTTCATTCCATGTACCTATACATCCATTTCATGTATGTATACCTAAATTTCAGGTATTTCTAATCAAAAGTTTAGCCCAAGTTTAGTTTTGGCTATTAACCGAAATTAAATGAGTCAAACCAAAACCCGTTAATATAACTAAATAAACTAAATCGATTAACTGAAACAGATTGTTTAATAAAATAGACTAAGCGATGACCTCGATTTCGGTCGAGAATTATAATCTAACCAACCGAACAACGCATACCATGGCAATGTCTGTGTTTCCCGCCGCATCGCGCACTATTATTAGTTATTAACCAAAACCGGTTATTAGTGAGCAATAACTAAATCAACCAAAAACAGACGAAGTCAATCTAAAATCAACCAAAAACTGAATTAACTGAAAACCGAATTAATAAAAAACCGGTTATCAAATTTTTTTGTAATCTCATTTAACCAAGATTAGTTGAATCTAACCGAATCATTCATATTTTTATATATTTCCAGCTTTAATACCTCTGGTTCATATATTTCATATTTTATATCTCCATTTCATATATTTACACTTTCATTTCATGTATTCATACCTCAATTTCATGTGTTTTTAAACAAAAGTTTTAGCTCAAGTTTGATTTTTGCTATTAATTAAAATTTAATAAACGAAATCAAAAACTGTCAACCTAACTGAATAAACTGAAGGGATTAACCGAAAACCGATTGTTTAATAAAATAGACTAACCAATAACTTTGGTTTCGGCTTCGGCCGAGGATAATAACCGAACTTACCGAATCATGCACAACAAAATGAAATTGATTACCCGATTACTTTGCTTTTGATTATATCTATCACAATGGTACTACAATAAATATTATATGAATAAGAAACTATGACAAAGAGTATCGCAATGCGATGTGTCGCTCCCGCGTATAGCGCGAGCATCCTGCTAGTATATATATATAATTTGAGTTGAGAAAACACAAGAAAACCCTATGTAACATTTTTATTTTTTTCTAAAAAATAGGGGAATGTAACATTAATGTACTTGAACATTTTTATAAAAAATGTAAAAAACGCCTACTTGTTTTTTTTAAATGTACAAAATTTATATGTTACATTTTTTTGACAAAGTATTATGTAACATGAAATTTTTAACATTTTTTTTAAAAATAGACTACTCGGTGTTTTTTTGTGTTTCTTTTATTAAAATGTTCAAATATATGTATGTTACATTTCCTATTTTTAGAAAAAATAAAAACTTACATGGGATTTTTAAAAGGTTTTTTGAGTTTTCTCAACTCAAGTGGGTTTTCGTTTTATCTTTCCTATATATATGTAGGAGAATGATCCTTTAGGAACCACCATTATTGCGACAAACGCGCGAACCAATGTGAATACAACCAAAAATACCTAAAAAAATAAAAAAAGCATACAAAAAAATTAATAATTTTTTAAAAAAAATCACTATATTTTGTCACTAAAAAACAAAAAAAAATTGAGTAACAATTATTCATGCACATGTGCTTATGTATAATTTCTTTGACAAGTTCCGCAATACATTACCAATATTAACAATTGCACTTTAATTTACACTACTTTTTACGTTAACAATATTAGAAATGCATATGTGCATCTATATGTATGAACAAGATATAACGTGTTTTTGCTACACTATTTTGAATACACTTTCCCTTTCATCTATCATACAATCCATAATGCACTATCATTACCTCCTACCTATTCATAATACAATACCATTACCTCTATATCCATAATGCAATACCATTACCAATATTTCACTTTATTACATGTACATCAACACCTTTTATACCATCTAAAACAACATATTACATAATAAAGTGACAAATAAAAACAAACCATCAACCACTAAATATAACTAACCAAAAAAATGTATACGGGCCTACTTAATCATTTAAAATCAAAACTTTTTGTACCAAAACACGTTATATCATGGTTATGCATAATGATACACATGTGTATTTTTAATATTGGTAATATAAAAAGTAGTGTATTACGGATGGTAGTGTAAATGAACGTGCAATTGTCTACTGCTGGTAATGTATTACGGAATTTGTCCAAGAAATGATACATACGCACATGTGCATTGATAATTGTTACTCGAAAAAAAATTAGTAACGAAATATAGGGATTTTTAAAAAAAAAATATATATTAAAAAAAATTGTGTTTTTTAAAGATCTTTTTAAGTATTTTTTTTACGTTCACATTGGTTATCACGGTTATCGCAATAAAAGTGGTTCTTGCATGAACCATATATATATATATATAATCTACATGGTAATTATTAAATCTAAAAGATAAAATGATCATTTTAGCTTATATATATCATTCACATTAATAGCCCCAGGACATACCTATTTTAAATTCGTTTATAAAAGATGTTTAGAACAACAAACGTTTAAAATTATTCAAAAAACGAATGATTTAAAAAAAGAACGGTTTAAAAATGGAGATTAAAAAAACAAGGCATTTAGTATTTCAAGATGAACACTTTTAAAACGATTTAAAACATAAGTGATATTAAAAAAGACGAACGCTTTTATAAATTAAAACTTTTAAAAATAGCATTTAAAATTTTTTCTTTACATGATCTGAGTAATAATGGTACTCGTTTAAATTCCGATTTCCAATGATTATATAGTTAACATCAATTTTGAAGAAGCTGGATGATCCACTTTACCTGCTCATGTCTTTTTGTACCCAAAATAAGCAAGGTGAAAATCAAGAATCCTTCCATTTTAGCTTTAATTTTAAATCCTAATGTAGATCTCATTAAACACAATTAATGTTCTTAATTTCATATGTACGAAGCTTCAATTCTGGCATTCAATCATTTTGCTATCTCGTTTCCTGGTGACCAAGGAAGAAAGAATAACAATTGTTCCGCGTTATTCTCCTGAGATGGAGACACAGTGATCTGCATATAGGTATAGACAAGCAAAACTCAAAGAAGAAGATAAGATTAGGCATCTTCACCATTTTGTGCCCCCACTAGAAGATTTAGTTTCTAGTTGTTTATAAGTTTTTGTTTTTAAATGGTAGGGGTATACATCTCATTTTCCATAAAAATATACACTATTTTGGTAAACATATGTTTTAAAACAACCCATTATGGTAAATATCTATTTTTTGAACACCCTTTTGAAAAGAAAAAAAAAGACACCCTTACAATTGAAACTATAGTTTCTACTATCGAAATTGCATCAAGAACTAAGGCTAGCTTTAGCATCAAGAACTAAGGCCAGCGCTATCACTCAAACAGGTACTAAACCACTCAAATAAAAATCTAGAAACAAAGAAAGTTGCTTATGATATAACAACTTATCGTTCATGGTTCATGTTCTGCTACTGTAATTACTGAAGTCAAAGACTCTCAACAACCAAAGATTAAAAAATCATACATCTACTACACCATCCATTTTTAATCTTTAAATTATTTTTTAGAACTTGCATATTATATATTATATATATATATGCAACTATTACTTATTTGTAATCTTCGATTACGCCACACAATTTTAGTTATTGTATATGTGTAAATTTTAATCAACATGATGATTATTAAATTTAAAATATAAAATGGTCATTTTAGCGTATATTTATTTCTCATTTCAATAGTCTCAAACATACAAATTTTAAAACCATATATAAAAAAAATGTTTAGAACAACTAACGGTTAAAACAAAGTCCAAAAAACTAACGATTCTAAAAGATGAACAGTTTAAAGTGGCTATTGAAAAAAAGAACAAATTATTTGGTATTTCACCATGAACGATTTTAAAACGAAAGATTTAAAAAATAAATAATATTTAAAAAGAGGAATAGTTATATAAATTAAAAGTTATAAGCCTCTCTACCCAAAATAAGCAAGGTGGGAATCACGAACCTTTTCCATTTTAGCCACTCTACTTTAACTTCAAACCTAATTCAGATCTCATTAAATACAATTAATGTTCTTAACTTAACATGTACGGAGCTTCAGTTATGATATTCAATCACTTTGCCATCGTGCTTCCCGATCATCAAGGAAGAAATAAAACAATTGTTCGTCGTTATTCTCGTGAGATCGAGATGCACAATGATCCCTAGGCATGTATAGACAGGTAAAACTCAATAAAGAAGACGAGTAAGTGAGGCTCGAGACTTATGGTCAACGGGAGAGAGGGTGATGGCGCTAGGTGGTGCCACTTAGTCATTAAACCTACAAAACAACAAGGATATTAAAAAGCCAAAACATAGCCTTTTGATTGTTGTGAACAATATTAGTCTACGATGGGCCCAACTTAGCAGCCGTTTAAGGACCCCATCAAGGAAGCATGTGTGTGTTGTCGTGAAGATTGTTTAAGCACAAAATATAATGCACGGGAGATAGAACGAATGGGGCTTGAAGATTGTTTAAGAAAATTGGTTATTCTTCTCTCATCTCAAATTCTAAACCTGATTCCCATCTCCTTCTGATTGTTCTGATTTCTCTACTGTCTTCTAATGATTGCAATCGGTCATTATTCAATAGAATCAAGTCGTCTAGTGCTTAATTTGATTAATACTTAGTTGTGTTTAGATCAATTCACAACATTGGTTCTTTCATTGATCCTTCGCACAAATGGCTTTGGTTGATGATCTGCAATCTCTTACCATACTAGAATGCCATGCTCTACTAGAGGAGATCTACAATCAACTGGCTCAGTTTCCGGTTCCACCTCTAATCAAGCTTAACGACTTACTAGAGGACGGAGTGCTCTCATCTTCCGGATTAGGTATTCACGATCCAACACTACTCTTGCCTCGATTCACCGGTTTGAATCCGAATAAATGGATTTCTTATGCAAAGAGGTATTTCAACTATTATACAATTTATGAGGCAGATCGCTTTCCTTATGTGTATGACTTTTTTATGGTGAGGCAACAATATGGTTAAATCAACCCCAATTCACTGACTGGTACGATTTCACAATTTCCCTAGTCAAACGATTTCGTTCTCCGACCTTAGCGCCTACTACTCTCAAGGTGTTCGATGAAATGCCTGATGGTATTGCTAATGACATTGACAATGAAGTTCATGAAACCATTGATGATGATGATGTATTCGATATCCAACCTCAGTCACTGGTTGTTGTTAATGAGTCACTAAAAGTAAAGGATGCTCAACTGCCCTACTTAGATAATAGTTTTGTGCTTGAACGTGCTAAACCTAATATACATGCCATTTTGGAAAGTGCTCTAGATGATAATGATAAGGTAGACACCAACATTGATGTTGTTATTGCATCGCCTGTGATCAAACACACGAACATAAGGTGGCGCAGTATTAGTTCAATAGTACTTAACATTAGATTCGCCTAATTGGTTGTACCTGCTTCACTAGTTACTCACTCTTTTTCATGCAAACCGGGTATTCTCATCCCACCACCACACTTACACCACCTTTATTTCAACTCATAGTCCAATCTCTATTACCCTACCTAAAGATAGTGAATCTTGAACACTAATCAGAACATCTGTTGAAGACAATCAAAGATCTATTTGAAACATTGGAACCACTGTTGAAGAAGAAGAAACTGTTGTTCTTGGCCAAAACTCTGTTGAAGCAAAGCACTGATCATGAGACCAAACATCTGTTATGGCCAAACAGATGTTTGTTACAAGCCAACAACAATTTGAAAAATAGAGGTTTACTCAATGTAATAGTACTTAGCTTAGAACAAATGTTTGATGTAATAGATCAGATGTTAGATTCCCATAAGATTGCTAACTTCTGTGGAATCTTTTTTGTTAGGAATGTTAGATGTCACTATCAGGGTGACGTTAGCTGATCATTAATAGAGCTTTCGTACTTGTATAAATAGATCTCATGTGTTAGAGATCTATTCATCACATTCATTCCTTTTGTACGAACAACAAAGTGTGTGATCATGCTGAGGGGGAGTTTGTATAATCATTTCTGTATTTGAAATTATTTGAATTCAATAGAAAACTATTTTGATATAACTTCTTGCTTGTGTGTTTATCATATTAATACTACATTTTACAATTTGTTTCTTATTTGACTGCTTAAACTCACAAGTATTACAAACTCAGATGCTACAATTGGTATCAGAGCTTAGTCACATTAAACTTTATTTCACAATCAGTTTAAAATATACGAAGTCAGCTCGCATAGATAACCAATTTATTCATAACTCAGAGTTGTGGAGTGTAAAATTCAGAAGTATTTTATACGTACTCATTCCAAAGAACATAAGAAATGGCACAAAATGATCCCCACAATACCGGCTTCAGCTACAAGCCTCCTATGCTTGTCTGATTTGAGGATAAAATCTAGCAACGTAGGATGGCTCACGTGTTTGCTCAACAAAACACAAGTTGTTGGAAGTCCGTTATATTCGGACCTCACATTCCAATGGTACATAGTGCCGAAAACCCGAATGTTCAAGAGCCAAAGAAGCCTGAAAATTACTCAGAGCAAGATTTTTTAAAATTTTTAGCTAGATGCAACAACATTTAGCATTGTGGCCATGGCTCTGCAAATGAAATCTACGCTGGCTTGTTACATTACAAAAGTGATAAAGAGTTGTGGGATGCATTGAAGGAACAATTTGGTGAGACGAAAGATGTTATCGAGAACTCGAGAAATTCTTAAACAACAATATGAGACTTTCAAACATGTTAAGGGAGTCTTACACAATAGTTTGAAAGATTTTTTTTTGTCTAAGTGAACTTAAGTTAGTAAACAAAGAATTTTCCGAATCAACTTTAAGTAACAGATATTTGAGATCACTACCTGAAAAGTGGGATATAATAGCAATTGTGATGTGACAACTCCTGATTTCAAGGATATGATCTTGACTCAGCTTCATGGAAAGCTCTTAACGTTTGAAAGAGAGCATGTCTAGAAAAAGAAGCTCCGAGAATTGGAGAAGTGTCCGACGGTTATGTCTTTGGTAAGACGGCACTTCTGAGTCAAGAAGGATCATCATTAGGAATATCAAATGATCAGCGTTATGACCACCATATTGATACATCACCTAGTATAAACTCTAATCAATATTCCTCAAATGATAACATTCATAATTCCAATAATCTATCCTTTGTTCTTGATAATCTAAAGCATATTGATCCCACTGGCCTTGAGGGGATGAAAATTTTGCACCAAGTGGCACTATTTGGTCTTAGAGAAAACAACTTTTATAAAAGGACTGGTAGGAAATATCCAGGGTCAAATGAAGGTTGATGGTAGGGTTAGATAAATCAAAGATAAATTGTTTCAAATGTAACAAATTATGTCATTTTGCAAGAGAAAACAGAAGTGAAACAAACAATTCTGCAACTGTGATAACATACCTAAATCAAAGACCTTAATCAAACAGTCAACAACAGTTTTATCAAAATACCAAATATACCCTTACACCAAATGTACAAAACAATGCCCATTTTGCACAAAGAATAAACCTTGTGCCTGTGCAATACATTCATGCATCACTTGTCCTCACATTCAATATGTTCAAATGCCTATTCGATATGTTCAAGCACCTCCAGCTACTCCTGTTCTTGTACTTGTAGAAGCCAAACAACAAATCTTTTTCACACAAGGCTTTGTATACTAAATTAGCTTACTAAAGGACTTAATTAATGAAAATTTTGCTCTTATGGCAAAATAAAATGATGAACATGTTATTTTTTGCTTTATGGCACTTGAATGTATTTTAAATGAAGTTGATCAAGAGAAAGTTAAGACTGTTGGTAAAAATACATAAAGCTAGAGCAAATAACTGTTTGTGGAGAAAGCTATGTAGAAAGAATGGAAGAAAATTATCTCAAAAGTTCCACTGATTATCCTCATGATTTTGTGGAAGAAGCTGCTACAAGGTATCACCTCACATTCTTAATGAATTATGTTTTGACAAATGCATCACTGCATTTGCAAACATCATAGACGTTAGTGAAAACCTTAGGGAAAATGTTCAAATGTTAGTGAAATTGTTCTTGAAAAACTAAAAAGATATTTTAAAACAAGACTAACCGAAAAGGACTAGAATTTGATAGTTTAAACCATGAAGCGTCAAATACCAAAGACCAGCTCAAAACTATGATAGAAAAATATCAAAATTGCAAAAATGAGCTTGAATCTATCCGAATCAATTGTGAAAAATAGGTAGAGTCATATGCTAGATTTGAAATGCTCCTTAACAACCAAACTAAAAGCAATGCCAAATTTCGAATAGGATACAAAGAATTTGAAAACAAAATTCCAAAGAAAATGAAAACATGGACTATTATGTGGTGGAAGTAATTCCAACCAATTGGCAAACAATAAAAATCATTTATCCCGATGGTAAAAACACCAGTCTTGAAAAACCATCAGATAAATCACCAAGTCATGAAAAAGAAAAATATGAATTTAAACCTACTTGGTCTGATGAATGTGATGTACTTGAAAACTTTAAACCAGTTGATTTCACAAACCCGATGGCCTCAAACCTCCAGATGTCAGAGTCATTCTTGTTACTCACTCTCAAACATATGATCAAACATTTGTTTCAGAAAAGAGAGACAAGAATAACAAGAAAGACAAGATCATAAATTTGTACTGTGATTTCTCTGAAAAGTTAAGTCATATAGCAAAAGATTGTTTTCACTTAAAAGCAAATGATATAAACAGAAGTAACATAATTTGTGAATCAAAAACTGAGTGCACCATTTATAGTAAAAACAATCATGTGGCCCAATAGTGCTTCTATCTCAAACCCTGTGAGATTAAAGGAAATTAGGTGAAACATAAGGCATCTGTTGGTCAAGGAGTTAAATTCACCAAAAGAAAACCACAATCAACTTAAAATAAATTTGAGCCTGCCCAAACTACTGTCACAAAAACCTTGAACCAACACCCTGCTAACAGAGAAGTTCAAGTTACAGATGCTCCATCATCAAACATGTATCCAAAAGGGTATGGGCAACCGGCTTATCACAGAACACCTTATAGTTATGATGAGCCAGTCAAAATGCCCCAAAAGCCAAAATCAAAAAGATACCCTCATGGATACAATCAACTCACTGAGAAAGGTTAACCATCTATTGATTCCACTACTGACATACAAGCATTGGCAAAAACTCAACGACAATTGCTGGAAATGGTTCAAAATTTAATGATTACAAAAGATCATTCTCAAGAAGTTGACTCTGTGGAAGAAAAGAATAAAACTACAGCTGATGAAGCCTTGGTTCAACTTCCAAATTGACCCGTTACTTTGTGAAGGGTGCATCTGTTGGCATTTCAAAACTTACAACAATGGGTAGCACCTTGCAAAAGAATAAAATCACATAACTTTAAAAAAAATTAATATTTTCAATCATTTCAATAAGAACATCAATATGTTGCTTTGAAAGATCTTAAAATTCTATTTTTAAAATCATTAAAAGATTGTTAAAAAAATACCAAAAACAAAACTCTATTCAAAAGGAGTAAACCACTATTTGTGGTTCAAAAGTCTGTTTGATCAAAGTCACAACCATTGTTTTGTAAAAGCAACCATTGTTTTCTCTCAAAACACTGTTTTTAACCCAACAGTGGTTTCAAACATTCGTTTCCATCAACCACTGCTTTATGACCTAACATCTATTAATAACAAACAGAGTTTTCACAGTATAAAACATACCTTTGCCAAACAGACATTTCATTATTTCATCAAAGGGTTTTCTCAAGGGGCCTAGTCTCTATGTAAAATAGAGTTTTGATAAACTGAGCTTTGCTTTACGCAGATAGAGGCTTGCCACGTCACTAAAAAGAGTGACCGTTGACCAAGTTAGCTTCACTGTTACATAAATCCTATAAAAACGCCCAAAATTATAGAGGCTTTTTGCTTTAAAGTTATAAAAATTACCACATTGATCACTTACAATAAAAAAGATCGTCCGTGCAAAATATTTTCAAAAAGATTTCTCTATCTCCATCCACTCTCTCAATCTAAAAGGATAATTTGTTCAAAGGATTTTCTAAAAAGATTTTATTTTAACAATGGCTCTCAACATGAAAGCACCACACAACAACTACCTTCTATATTTCATCAAAACTGACGCCAATATAGAATTTCATTAAACCATAAACATTCTCATCACATCAAAATATCACACTATCCTCACTGCTAATGCACCCATACATCTGGATACTCTTTGTGAGTTTTAGGCAAATTCAGACTTCGAACATTGAGACAAGAATCCCTTTACCATAATCTCAAAGGTTAAAAACATTGATGTCCATATTACACAAGAACTAGTATCCACAAAATTCGTCCTAAATGATGAGATGGGTACACAAACCTTCTCTAAAACTAAGCTTCAAGCCGAATTCATAGAGAAGGAGTATGATGCTCAATTGGTAGGAGCAACCATATTTAAAACCAAATTTTCCACATACAATGAAATTTTTTCTTTCATACCCTACTCATATGCTTATGAGAAAAAAAACCACATCAGTCAATGAAATACCATTAAAAATACAGTACTTGGGATATGCTATTTTGACAAATGCAAATTACAAGCTATTTAAAACTCTATTTTTAGGGCATGTTTGGATGAGCTTTTCTATTTCCCTTTATTGACATTTTAACCTCCTTATCTCCTTTTTGGAAAAGTCACAACCAAGTGAGTTTTCATTTCTCCTTTTCAATGCCTATAAAGCTCCTTTTCACCTTATTACCCAAATATCATTTCACAAAAATTCCTTTTCCAATAAGTCAATAAGTCATGGCCTTAGATATGGTTGCAAATGCAAAAGCCAAAAAGGGAGGTAAAGCTAAAGCTTTTCTCATTTACCCTAGACTTTTAAGCTATATTTTACAAAGGGTCTTGACACAAAACATTTCCGCACAGGGTGAACCCCTGCAAATAAAAAGTCTTTCAAATGAAACATTCACACGCATGATGACCTAAGGTCCTGAAAGTGCAGATGAGCAAAATGTTTTAGAACCACAAGCAACAGTTGTTAGAACATCTGTTGCTAAGCCCACTGCTCCTGATGCCCACAGTGACCAACCCACCATTATGGTACCCACATCATAAATTTCCACACAACCTATTTCCATTGCAATCACCAATCCTAAAAGAAAACCAAAAAGAAGGTCACTCTGAAGGTTGAGATGTCAGAGGAACCTGCTGCAACACAAAAGCAGCAAACATTTGTTGTTACTTCCTCATAGCAAATGCAAACATCTCCACTCAGCTAAAATCCTCACATATCCGCACAAAAGGATATTGTTGTAAGCAAAGGGGAACCAAGTCAAGAGGGAGATGATTCATTTGAACATTTCTTCTCAAGCCCCTCTCTCAGGGATGCTCCATAAAACCAATACTATCCACAATACAAACATTGCTTGATGCAATTGACCAAAGTGACTTGGATATACCTAGTTCCTCCCAACCACCTATTACTGGGAGCATGCCACAGAAAATGATTGGGCCAAGTCATGTCATTGATAGCCCATAAGAAGAGGAGGGTACACCCATTGTGTCACAAGTGACATTTGGTGGTTCTTTAAGTGAGGCAGCCACTACATCTATAGACACAACAATCTCACAGTTGGACAATGGTTACGTAGCTAAGACCTCCTTGAAGGCAACATCTGTTGAGTCTACAATAGTACACTCTATTGAAGTTGGAAGTCCCCAATACCAAGAAAAGGGGCACTTGGTCCAAAATCAAGTACAACCACCTCTGGTGGGAACTCAAATCATCCTATTAATTTAGGTGATAGATTAAAATATCAAGATTTGATTATTAGAGTAACCAAACTCGAACCTTCAGTTGATCAAACCAAAGGAATAATGACCACCCTGGTACAAAACTCTAAACCTCCACAACCAATGCAGAAATTGAAGAAAAGATGTGGTTCCATGCCCAATCCTATCTAAAACTTCAAAAGCAGACTATAGATACCACACATAATATGCATATGGAAATGGTCAGAAACATGATTAAAGCAAGATACAATGATACTCAAGCATAGATCAAAGCCATAAAGATCATCTTCTCCAATCAACAGGCACTACTCCAATACCCTGTTTTTCAAAAGATGATGCCAAAAAGGGGGAGAATGATAGCCTAAGAAAGCTATATCCTTAAATCATAAGATACCTGACACATCTGCAGCCAAAAAGGCTAAAATAGATGCACTTATAAAGGAGAAGAGGAAGAATACGAAGGAAGCTAAAGACATAAAGATTGATCTAATAAACATTTGTTTTGGCATCATCTATTCTAAGGGAGATTGTTGGACCTACAAAAGAACAAAAGATATTCAAAAGCCAAAACATAACCTTTTAATCAAGCACTAAACATTGATGAAGAACTCTCCTCCCAAAGATACTAAATCTTTAACACTAATCAGAACACCTATTGAAGACATTCAAAGATCTGTTTGAAGCCTTGGACCACTGTTAAAGAAGAAGAAACCGTTGTTCAAGGACATAATTCTGTTGAAGCAAAGCACTGATCATGGTTAAACCGATGTTTGATACAAGTCAACAACATTTGAAGAATAGAGATTTACTCAATGTAACAATACTTTGATTCCCACTTATGTTTGCTAAAATATGTGGAATCTTTTTGGTTAAGAATTTTAAATGTCCCTATCAGGGTAACACCAGCTAATTATAAACAGAGCTTTCGTATTTGTATAAATAGATCTCATGTGTTAGTGTATAGATACGTTCGAAATGGAAGCTTAGGATAATCATAGTAGTTTCGGTAGCATAACATTTTGTCACACACCCGGATTTCCATCCCGAATCCATACACCGGTGGGCCCGGGTGGAGAATATCGTGACGTCAGTTGATAACATCATAGTCAATTAAATACGGCACAGTGGAAGTCTTGGAGTAAAATTACTATTACAAACCAAATGTTCGAAATAAAATAATATACAGGCTCGTAATAGAAGATCCACAGGTGGATCATTAAAATGTACAAGAAAGAATATAAAACAGACTTTAGGGCAGATCTAAGGATTTGCAAGATCCTCTTATTCACTACCGAGCAGCTTCCGGCCTATTTCGTATTGTACCTGCAGTTAGCCTTTGGACGATACGTTAGCTTTCGCTGGTAAATACACCTAACTGACTCATTTTGAAAACATTTTAAAATGATTTTTAAGTGCAAAACGGCAAAAATATTTTATTAACTTGGGAAAGTTGACCTTGCAACCTTGTATCAGATTCACATGTTTGTCAATACATACAGGGCCCAGTACAGAAACCGAGACATGATTAAATACACACCACTTACGAACTCACAAAGGAGTTATCCCCAACGTCTTGTCCAATTTGCATATGAGCGTCTGTCAGTTGTATGCCTACACCCCTCGCTAAGGTCGTGGCGATAACTAATGTATTGAGCCGAGGATATCCAGAATACGGTAATTTAACCCCCGATTTTAAGTTATCCAACAAAACTGATTAAAACGGAATATGCGGGTTTACTAGCCACAAACGGGCATTCGATTTACCCCATTTCGGACCAAGCGGTAATGATTTACCGTATCCCAAGCCCATATAGGAAAATAAGTCGAGAGTATTTACCTGAGCTAGTCTTCTTTTAAAATTCAATAACTCAGCCGTATACAAAAGTACTAACGTGCAGATAGCATTTACCGGCAAGGCTCTAGTCTAGATTATGGCATAAGCTAACCAATTAAATACTATCGGTCTTTATTTAAGTCATAGACTTAGACCGAGTAGTGTACATGATCAAAACGTATAACGCTTGATTAAATGATGATCGGATAGAATGTAGTTTAAACCCAACAAGTACTTTGACTTGCATAATATGGGTTAACAATTAACATTCTGGATTTTGAAATTAAAATGATAAGGTTAAACCCGTTTCGGTTAAATTCCATAAACTAGTTACGTGTTATCAACAGTTTGCTTTAAAGCGATAATGGGTAACCGGATAAGTCATGGACAAGTTCTATATGCCATTATATTTTAAATAAGTTAAGATATCAGTAGGATATCAACTTGTATGCCTGTTATGGTTTTAAAACGAAATTATGCCTCATAAGGGCATTTAGGTAATTATACACCGTATAAAAGGAACTTGAACATATTTTTTAAGTTTATAATAGTGAGTATTCTGGAAAAATATTTTATTTATGGTATAATATCAGTAGGATATCAATTGTATGTGTAATTTATCTTTTATGACTAAACTATGCACCGAAGGGGCATTTTGGTCATTTTACACATAGTTTATAAATTATTTGGGATTTTGAGTTTATAATATGTACCTACTGTAAATATGTTTAAAATAAGTTTTAAAACAGTAGGTATCAAGTCTTGGTCAATAATATGGTTCAAAACCATACTTTGCGCCTAAACGGCACTTATGTCATAAAATGGCGTATTTATGTGATTTTTACGAAAACTGATGTTAAGGTTAGCTTAAAATGTTAGATAAAAGATTTACCTTGAAAATATTTGATTAAAACTATTTTATGAGCCACAAGGGCTAAAATCGTCATTTATCGACATAGTTTAAGGACTTGCTTGAAAACTCAGTTTATAACTTGGTTTAACATCCCAAATAATCCTACTTATAATATTACATCAGTGGAAAACTCAATTTAAGTTCATTACTATTGAAAACCTTGTTTTATGCAAAAAGGGTATTTTGGTCAAAGATGGCATAATTATGGAACTTGCGCATAAACTTGGATTCTGATTATGATCATATAATATAACCTCAGAGGGTTATGCTACATTATAATATGATCATAATGCAACTTTAGATCAGTAAGTAACTAATCTAAATCGGGTCAGAATCGAAAGTCAAAGCAGAAGTCAAACTTCGCGACTTTCGGTTGCGAACCGACCCTAGAACTGAAATTGACGAGCCGAACATGTTCTTATATGTTCTAAGTAATTATTACCAACTTGTTTAAGTGTCAAAACAGGTTTCATAACATATATAAGATCAATTTATGATTTTTTCGAAAAATGGCATGTTTGACTTTTTAATATCATAACTTTGACCCGTCAATTGGTCTAGCAAACGTGATCTTTAGGAGGTGCCCTTTATAGGATTAACACCTACCTTATTACGATCACTTAGCCATGTTTATTTCAAACAATGGATGGACCATAATGGTCTTAACCAAAAGTTAAAGCGTTTTTCGTAAAACGCTTGACTTTTGGCTATAAAAGCCTATAAACGAAAATGCACAAAGAAGGAACATTACCAGTGATTCCTAAGGTGCAAAAGAACTATGTTGGATGCTCCTTTTAGCTAGGAACTTTCAGAGGAGGGAGAAGAGTGAATAAATGATAAAGGTGCAAGTTGGAATGTGACTTAAGCACCTATTTATAGTTAGAGAACTCAAAGGAGGTGAAGCCAGGTGTTTAGGGGTGTAAGAGGAAGCTTACAAGTGTTCTAAAACATGGCATAGCAGTTTGGGAAGTCATTGTTTGATTTTAATGGTTTTGGCATTTTTGTTTGGAAGCCAAGCAAACTTTCTGTAGCAGAGGGCTTCTTGCGCCCCGTGAGAGACACAGGCCATTTCTCTCGTGGCCCGCGACCGCCCCACGGCCACTTTAAAACTTTGACACTTTAGCCCCCTTAACTTATAAGAGCTTATAAAAACCTTCTAAAACACCTTTTTGTCACTCAGAGGTATAAATTAGCATGTTGACACTTTTAATCCCTCCATTATCCAACTTTTATATATTATTGGATTTAATCACTCTCGTCCAACAAACAGGACATATGAGAGTTAGGACTACGTAAAGGATCACTCAGAGGCTCAGTATAAGCATGTTGACTCCGATGTCACTCAGAGGCTAGGCATGTTGACACAACGGTCACTCAGAGGCCAAGTTTAAGCATAACGACACTAATGGTCGTTCAGAGGCTACGTTTTATGCATAATGACACTAATGGTCGTTCAAAGGCTATGTTTTTATGCATGACGACACTAATGGTCGTTCAGAGGCCAGGTTTATGCATGTTGACATCAGAAAGTCATTCAGAGGCTTAGTTTGAGCATGTTGTCACTTTTAGTCCTTATTAGTCTTTTAATTGACTTATATTAAAAATACAACATGTGTCACTATATTATTGGACATGATTTTACAGGGTGTCACATCCTCACCCCCTTAAAAGAAATCTCGACCTTTAGATTTTATTCAAAAAGATGGGGTACTTTTGTCGCATAGTGGACTCGACCTCCCATGTATACTCGGGACCTCTAAAAGCGTCCCACTTAACCTTTACTATAGGTATCATTTTTCTTCAGAGCTTCTTAACCTGTCGATCCTCGATCGAAATTGGTTTCTCAATGAACCTTAGGTTTTTATCATTGCACGTCCTTGTGCGATATTGCTAGCGACTCATCGGCTAGACATTTCTTAAGATTTGATATGTGGAATACATCATGAATTCCACTAAGCTCCTCTGGCAACCTGAGCTTATAAGCTACAGCGCCGACACGTTCGATTATCTCGAAAGGTCCTATATATCTTGGACTTAACTTTCCCTTCTTTCCAAAATGCATCACACCTTTCCAGGGTGATACTTTCAGCATGACTTTGTCCCCTACTTGGAACTGAAGAGGTTTACGCCTCTTTTTAGTATAGATCTTCTGCCTATCTCTGGCAGCTTTGAGACGATCACGGATTTGCACAATCTTTTCTATGGTCTATAGGACAATCTCAGGTCCTGATAGTTGGGCTTCCCCAACTTCTGCCCAGCACACGGGCGTTCTGCATTTTCTCCCATATAAGGCCTCAAAAGGAGCAGCCTTGATGCTAGCATGATAGCTGTTATTGTAGGAGAATTCTATTAGGGGTAAGTGGTCATCCCAGCTTCCACCTAAATCAATCACACATGCCCAAAGCATGGCTTCCAAAGTTTGAATAGTACGCTCACTTTGACCATCAGTTTGCGGATGGTAAGCCGTACTAAAGTTTAATCGAGTGCCTAAAGATTGTTGGAAACTTTTCCAAAAGTGAGATGTGTATCTAGTATTCTCTGTCAGATACAATAGATACCGACACACCATGTAGGGACACAATTTTGTCCACATACAACTTAGCCAATTTATCTAAATTATACATTTCCTTTATTGGCAATAAATGAGTTGACTTAGTCAGTCTATCTACAATGACCCAAATAGTGTCATTTCCACTTTTGGTTTTGGGTAACTTGGTAATCAAGTCCATAGTTACCATTTCCCATTTCCATGTGGGAATTTCCAATTGTTGTAGAAGTCCTGGCAGTTATTGATGTTCGCCCTTAACTTGCGAACATGTCAGACACTTAGCTACATAAGTGGCTATGGATTTCTTCAAACCCATCCACCAATAATTCTTCTTTAGATCTTGATACATCTTGTCACCTCCCGGGTGAACTGAGTATCTCGAACTATTCGCTTCTTGGAGGATTAGATCTCTAAGTCCTTCAGAGACTGGAACCCAAATTCTATTTATTAAATCTAAGGATTCCATCATTTGCAGGCGCTAACTGATCAACAGTTCTGCCTAATCTCTCATTAGGGATATTAACCTCTAAGAGGGCTTGCTTTTGCGCATCTAGTAGCTTCTCGCTTAAGCTATTTCTGAGCTCAATGCTCTTAGCGTTAATCCTTATAGGTTTAACTCTTTCCTTACGGCTTAAGGCGTCAGCAACTACATTTGCCTTGCTTGGATGGTAGCGAATTTCGCAATCATAATCATTAAGAGTTTCCATCCAACGGCGTTGTCGCATGTTCAATTCTTTCTGATTGAACAGATGCTGGAAACTTTTATGGTCTGTGTATATAATACACTTGGTGCCATACAAGTAATGTCTCCACAGTTTTAGTGCAAATACAACGGCACCCAGTTCCAAATCGTGAGTGGTGTAGTTCCTTTCGTGCACCTTTAACTGCCGTGATGCATAGGCAATCACTTTGCCTTTTTGCATTAGCACACAACCCATGCCAGTGTGCGATGCATCACAGTAGACTACGAATTCTTCAATACCCTCAGGTAGAGATAACACAGGAGCATTGCTCAACTTGTGTTTAAGAACCTCAAAAGATTCTTGTTGCTTTGGATCCCAATTATACTTAACATTCTTTCTGGTTAAGGTAGTTAAAGGAGTGGCTATTCTTGAAAAGTTCTCAATGAACCTCCTATAGTATCCAGCCAATCCTAGGAAACTACGAATCTCCGATGGGGTCTTGGGCACTTCCCAATTCATTATGGCATCGATTTTGTCAAGATCCACTTGGATACCACGCTCACTTACCATGTGTCCAAGAAATTGGACCTCTCTAAGCCAAATACTCACACTTAGAGAATTTAGCATAAAGTTTTTCTTGCCTTAGCAATTCTAAGATGCACCGAAGATGTTTCTCGTGATCGGCTTGATTACGAGAGTAGATAAGTATGTCGTCTATAAATACAATGACAAACTTATCCAGATATGGCTTGCAGACTCTATTCATGAGATCCATGAATGCTGCAGGTGCATTTGTGAGTCCAAAAGGCATTACTAAGAATTCAAAGTGACCATATCGGGTCCTGAAGGCAGTTTTAGGAACATCTTCACTTCTAACCTTCAGCTGGTGATATCCAGATCTCAGATCAGTCTTAGAGAAGTAACTAGCCCCTTGAAGTTGTTCGAATAAATCGTCAATCCTGGGCAGAGGATATCTATTCTTGATTGTTAACTTGTTTAGCTCTCGGTAGTCAATGCACATCCGCATTGAACCGTCTTTCTGTTTAACGAAAAGGATAGGAGCTCCCTAAGGTGAGAAACTAGGCTGAATAAAGCCTTTCTCCAAAAGTTCGTCTAGCTGCATTCTCAATTGCTTCATTTCGTTGGTGCTAGCCTATATGGAGCTCTAGCTACGGATGCTGATCCTGAGAGGATATCAATTCAAAACTCCACTTGTCTGTCTGGAGGTAGGCCTGGTAATTCTTCTGGGAACACATCGGGATATTCTGAGATAATTGGTTGATCTTCAAGGTTCGGTTTAGGTTCATTTATGGTTACTTGTGCCATATAGATGACACAACCTTTTCTCAAACACTTGGATGCCTTAAATAACGACACCTTGTCCGGCAATCCATAGTGTGAGTCTCCGGGAATGATGATCACTTCACCAGATGGGGTTTTAATTTCGATGAGCTTTTTATTGCAGGCAATACATGCTTGATTATGAGATAACCAATCCATGCCTAGGACAACATCGAATCCCGCCAATTTCATTGGCAGAAGAGAGATAGGGATGGAATGATTCTTAATGGATATAGAGCATCCATCAAAAATGGAAGAAGCAGTTTCTAAGGTTATCGGCAAGTTCTATCTCATAAATTTTATATAGAGTTCTTATGGGTAAATTTAACAGTTTACTAAACTTATGATCAACAAATGATTTATCCGCACCCAAATCGAAAAGAACTCTAGCATAAATATCGTTAATGGGGAAAGTACATGTTATGACGTTATTGTCATTAACAGCTTCCTTAGTAGTCAGTTGAAAAGCGCGTGCATTCCCCTTCTTGGCCTCTCCAGGCTTCAGATTATTATTCTTTGAATTCTTAGGGCAGTTAGTTGCAATGTGCCCTTTTTCATTGCAGATATAACATACAGCATCCCTACGATCTTTACATTCTAGGGTCTTATGCCCTCTTCTTTTACAAATACCACAAGGTCTAGCTTGTGAATCAGAATTACACTGTCCCTAGTGTCTGCGGTTGCAAGTCTTGCAAAATGGCATCACAACCGACTTTGCCTTGGTTCCCTTTGAACCCGAATCTCCCTTTATTTTTCTTATTAAATCTTTGGGAGTTGTCTTCATCTCTCTTCCTTTTCCTGTTAGTTTCTGGCTTAACTAACTTTTGTCTTACAAGATCAAGGGTGAGAGAGAGAGATAAGTCTACAGCAGACCTATAGGTATTAGGCTGAGCAGCATTTACCATGCCCTTAATCTCGGGCGCTAGCCCATTAATAAAACGCGCAATGCGTTTGGGCTCTGGGGTAATCAAATAGGAAACTAACCTAGATAGGGGATTGAAATCGGACACATATTTCCGACAATCTAGGTTTTTCATGGAAGAGACAAGAAGTCTGTCTCTAATTTCTCCACCTCATGGGGTGGGCAGTAGGTTTCCTTAACAAGGTCCACAAATTTGGACCACCCCAAATTATACAGGTGTACTTCATTTGTAGACTGTATAATGGCCTTCCACCAGATTAGGGTATCGTCCTTAAAGGACTATGATACATACTTGACCACATCCTTATCAGCACAGTTGCTGATATCTACTATTGTTTCCATCTCATCCAGCCACTTTAGGGCTTCTACAGCTCCTTTTTCCCCATTAAAGTCTCGGGGTTTATAGGAGACAAAGTACTTGTAGGTGCATCCGTCCTTAGAAGAACGGGACTTATCAGCATAGTCTATCCTCTTAGGCTCACTCTTCACATTTGATGCGTGAACAGAGCTTTCTTTATGAGCTGAGGATGGGGTAATCGACAGTGGTTTAGAGCGAGTAGCACTCGACTCTCTTAGCTTTTCTATGGCCTTACCAATGGTTTTTTCCCCTGCCGCATCAATACGCGCCTGGAAATCATTATTATCTATGGCTACATTTTCGGCGTCCTTAGAGTTACGTTCCGATGGCTACTTTGTGCCTCATTTGAATTAGCCATTCTTCAAATCTTTGGTTCTATATACCAGATAAAATTTGCCTTAGCCATGGTATACCAATCATTTCAGCTTTAAACATTGGATATAAAAATCCATCTCCTAATCATACTAGTGTGAAAACATCATAACTCTAGGCTTAAAGTATCTATATTTGGCCTAGGTCTTAATAGGACCATTATAGGAAATTTACAATCTGGACAAGGTCCATATATTACTAGACAGTAGATCGTAATGTCACAACTGTCATTGCCATATTTGACAATTGTATAGCACATAGGCTTGTCACAAAGGACATTTAAAATATGGCGCATAGGCATTACATCACTAATGGATGTTTTATTTATCACCGTACTGTGTTATTAGTCGGGATCAAATAGATCACATGGGCTATATAAATAATTATAGCCACAAGGGCAATACATTACTAATGGATGTTTTATTCATCACCGCACTGGTGATATTTAGCCGGGATCAAATAGATCACATAGGCTATATAAAATTAATCATAACCCGAAAGGGTAATACATCACTAATGGGTGTTTTATTCATCACCGCACTGGTGATATTTAGCCGGGATCAAATAGATCATATAGGCTATATAAAATTAATTATAACCCGAAAGGGTAATACATCACTAATGGATATTTTATTCATCACCGCTGCTATTGGTGAAATTTAATGCCTGGGTATACAAAATATAGTATTCACATAGATCACTATATAAAATAAATCATAACCCGAAAGGGTAATAGATCACTAATGGATGTTTTATTCATCACCACACTGGTGATATTTAGCCGGGATCAAATAGATCACATGGACTATATAAGGTTAGGACATAGTCCATTACCTTGAAGGCTAGTGTGATTCCTCAAGTCACACTACCATGAGTATGAACATTACTTGAATGTTAACACAAGAGGACCTTAATGTTTGATTAATAGTCCCGGTCGCATTGACCTTAATGACTTGGAGGCTTGAACTTAGTCCACCACCTCTAGATAGAAGGATAACTTCCCTTAATTATCATGATACAAGACCCTTCCGTTCTTAACTATCATCTATATATTTGGCCAAATATGTGGTCTGTGCCACTCGGTAAATCAAAGCCATTAAGATCTTTTTGGAATTATATAGCTGATCAAAAATTCCGAGTAAAATCGAGACGATCGCTTGAAGAGGATAAGTACATATATATAATTCCAAAATATTTCATTAAATGATAATTAGAAAGTACAATACTTGAAATAAATAAAAGAAACTGATTGTCCATGCAAGGACTAAGAGAAATAAAATGTCCACGCAGGGACTAAAATAACAATGTTCAGCAGGGACTACATATAATAAAAGAGACTTCACTCGTCCTTCTTTCCCTTAACTAGCTTGGAGAGTTTCTTGAAGAACTTATTTGTCTTCTTCTCCGTCTTCTCCGCCTGCTGTTGCATTTCCTTCATTCTTTCTAAGGCCTCATTAATGGCCTCGAGTGGTAGCGGAGGTTGTGGTTGTGGTATAACCGGATACTGGTACCCGTAAGTTGGATATCCAGCCGACGGAAAAGTAGGTGGGAAAGGAGACGGGTAAAGTGCGTTGTGCATAACCGCCTGCATGTAGGGGTCTTGCGACCATGCTTGATAGTCTACCGGTGTAGATGGGTTAAAAGGATCATATCCAGACGTGTCTGGATATGTGGGGATTGGGTTAGTATAACCCAATGGTGGTTGAACAGCAGGTGTTGGTGTTGGTTCCACTATAGGTGAAACATTAGAGAGTCCACCCATTTGTAGGTCCTCTTGAATGTAGGGTAGGAATTGGGCAAAGGTGGCAGCGATCCCGACCTTTGTCCGGCACGTACCGACATACGTGCTCCACGCTTCCTTCTTGGTGGTTCAGGTGGTGGTTGAGGTTGGTCCACTGGTTCCATGTGGACATCTTCTTGTACTGGGGGTGGTTGAGAGTGAAGAGAAGGAGTGTGGACAAAGGTGAATTTGTTCCAATATTGGTCCCATTCATTAGGACCTTAGTAGGGTGATCCGACATAGGGGTTTGAATCGCTTGATATTTCAATGGGATACATATTTGATCCCGACGGCGGCATCTCCGGGTCGGAGTCCTCGTCCATAGGGTTCAGCTGGTCCAACTGATTTTGATCGGATGGAGGCGTGTTAAAATAATGGTTAGGGTTAAATTCTTCATGATAAGAGTGATGAGAATGGGAATGGTGAGAATGGTGTGAATGATAGGAGTGGTGAGAGTGGTAAGAATTTTGGGAATGTGAGGGTGAGTGTCTATTAGAGACAGAACGTCTCGCTAGTTGCCAAGGAGATGAATCTCCTGATTCTTGGTAAGCATCTGTGTTGTGAGGTTGAGGGGGAATGCGTCCCGATGGTCCTCCTCTCATTGGACCTTTTCCTCTTCCACTTTGTCCTTGTACACGTGACGGCATTTTCCTGTTAAAATTAATTCAAAACAATACTAATAACTTAATAATGAAATGAATAATCCTAGGTCAATGCCTAGACTCGGATGTCTAAGGAATGTGCACGTGTAAGTTTGAGATTAAACACTAGAAGGATAGTGTTTAATTCTCTCAAATGTTGGCTCTGATACCAACCTGTCACACCCCGGATTTCCATCCCAAATCCATACACCGGTGGGCCCGGGTGGGGAGTATCGTGACGTCAATTGATAACATCATAGTCAATTAAACCGGCACAGCGGAAGTCTTGGAGTAAAATTACTATTACAAACCAAATGTTCGAAATAAAATAATATACAGCCTCGTAATATAAAATCCACAGGCGGATCATTAAAATGTACAAGAAAGAATATAAAACAGACTTTAGGCAGATCTAAGGATTTGCAAGATCCTCTTATTCACTACCGAGCAGCTTCCGGCCTATTTTGTTTTGTACCTGCAGTTAGCCTTTGGACGATACATCAGCTTTCACTGTAAATACACCCAACTAGACTCATTTTGAAAACATTTTAAAATGATTTTTAAGTGCAAAACGACACAAATCTTTTATTAACTTGGGAAAGTTGACCTTGCAACCTTGTATCAGATTCACATGTTTGTCAATACATACGGGCCCAGTACAGAAACCGAGACATGATTAAATACACACCACTTACGAACTCACGAAGGAGTTATCCCCAATGTCATGGGTAATTTTCATATGAGCGTATGTCAGGTGTATGCCTACACCCTGCGCTAAGGTCGTGGCCAATAACAAATGTATTGAGCCGAGGATATCCAGGACATGGTCATCTAACCCCTGATGTTTAAGTTATCAAACAAAACTGATTATAACGGAATATGTGGGGTTACTAGCCACAAACGGGCATTCGATTGACACCATTTCGGACCAAGCGATTATAATTTACCGTATCCCAAGCTCATATAGGGAAAATAAGTCGAGAGTATTTACCTGAGCTAGTCTTCTTTCAAATTTCAGTAACTCAGCCGTATACAAAAGTACTAACGTGCAGATAGCATTTACCAGCAAGGCTCTAGTCTAGATTATGGCATAAGCTAACCAATTAAATACTATCGGTCTTTATTTAAGTCATAGACTTAGACCGAGTAGTGTACATGATCAAAACGTATAACGTTTGATTAAACGATGATCGGATAGAATGTAGTTTAAACCCGACAAGTACTTTGACTTGCACAATATGGGTAAACAATTAACATTCTGGATTTTGAGATTAAAATGATAAGGTTAAACCCGTTTCGGTTAAATTTCATAAACTAGTTACGTGTAATCAACCGTTTGCTTTAAAGCGATAATGGGTAACCGGATAAGTCATGGACAAGTTCTATATGCCATTATATTTTAAATAAGTTAAGATATCAGTAGGATATAAACTTGTATGCCTATTATGGTTGTAAAACGAAATTATGCCTCATAAGGGCATTTCGGTAATTATACACCGTATAAAAGGAACTTGAACATATTTTTTAAGTTTATAATAATGAGTATTCTGGAAAATATTTTATTTATGGTATAATATCAGTAGGAAATCAATTGTATGTGTAATTTATCTTTTATGACCAAACTATGCACCGAAGGAGCATTTTAGTATTTTACACATAGTTTATAAATTATTTGGGATTTTGAGTTTATAATATGTACCTACTGTAAATATGTTTAAAATAAGTTTTAAAATCAGTAGGTATCAAGTCTTGGTCAATAATATGGTTCAAAATCATACTTTGCGCCTAAACGGCGCTTATGTAATAAAATGGGTCTTTATGTGATTTTTACGAAAACTGATGTTAAGGTTATATTAAAATGTTAGGTAAAATATTTACCATGAAAATATTTGATTAAAACTATTTTATGAGCCACAAGGGCTAAAATCGTCATTAATCGACATAGTTTAAGGACTTGCTTGAAAACTCAGTTTATAACTTGGTTTAACATCCCAAATAATCCTACTTATAATATTACATCAGTAGAAAACTCATTTTAAGTTCATTACTATTGAAAACCTTGTTTTATGCAAAAAGGTATTTTGGTCAAAGATGGCATAATTATGGAACTTGCGCATAAACTTGGATTCTGATTATGATCATATAATATAACCTCAGAGGGTTGTGCTACATTATACTATGATCATAATGCAACTTTAGATCAGTAAGTAACTAATCTAAATGGGTCAGAATCGAAAGTCAAAGAGAAGTCAAACTTCACGACTTTCGGTTGCGAACCGACCCTAGAACTGAAATTGACGAGCCGAACATGTTCTTACATGTTCTAATAATTATTACCAACTTGTTTAAGTGTCAAAACAGGTTTCATAACATATATAAGATCAATTTATGATTTTTCCGAAAAATGGCTTGTTTGACTTTTTAATATCATAACTTTGACCCGTCAATTGGTCTAGCAAACTGATCTTTAGAGATGCCCTTTATAGGGATTAACACCTACCTTATTACGATCACTTAGCCATGTTCATTTCGAACAATGGATGGACCATAATGGTCTTAACCGAAAGTTAAAGCGTTTTTCGTAAAACGCTTGACTTTTGGCTATAAAAGCCTATAAACAAAAATGCACAAAGAAGGAACACTTACCAGTGATTCCTAAGGTGCAAAAGAACTATGTTGGATGCTCCTTTTAGCTAGGAACTTCCAGAGGAGGGAGAAGAGTGAATAAATGATAAAGGTGCAAGTTGGAATGTGAACTTAAGCACCTATTTATAGTTGGAGAACTCAAAGGAGGTGAAGCCAGGTGTTTAGGGGTGTAAGAGGAAGCTTACAAGTGTCCCAAAACATGGCATAGCAGTTTGGAAAGTCATGGTTTCGATTTTAATGGTTTTGGCATTTTTGTTTGGAAGCCAAGCAAACTTTCTACAGCAGAGGGCTTCTCGCGCCCCGCGAGAGACACAGGCCATTTCTCTCGTGGCCCGCGACCGCCCCACGGCCACTTTAAAACTTTGACACTTTAGCCCCCTTAACTTATAAGAGCTTATAAAAACCTTCTAAAACACCTTTTTGGTCACTCAGAGGTATAAATTAGCATGTTGACACTTTTAATCCCTCCATTATCCAACTTTTATATATTTATTGGATTTAATCACTCTCGTCCAACAAACAGGACATATGAGAGTTAGGACTACGTAAAGGATCAGTCAGAGGCTTTGTATAAGTATGTTGATTCCGATGTCACTCAAGGCTAGGCATGTTGACACAACTGGGTCACGCAGAGTCCGAGTTTAAGCATAACGACACTAATGGTCGTTCAGAGGCTATGTTTTATGCATAACGACACTAATGGTCGTTCAGAGGCTAAGTTTTTATGCATGACGACACTAATTGTCGTTCAGAGGCCAGGTTTATGCATGTTGACATCAGAAAGTCATTCAGAGGCTTAGTTTGAGCATGTTGTCACTTTTAGTCCTTATTAGTCTTTTAATTGACTTATATTAAAAATATAACACGTGTCACTATATTATTGGATACGATTTTAAAGGGTGTCACACATTTAGTCAACACAGTTTTATTAGATACCAAAAAAGTGTATATCGTTTAAGCACCAGGAATGAACAATTGTGTTTCAACTCTAAAATATAAAACTTGTGGTAACCAACGCATGTCACATCCATTTATACTACATAGTCAGGCGTTGGGAGCAACAATGCATGACTCATGCATTGGCACACACTCATGCATGTCTCACATGCTACGCATGTCCCATACGTGTGTATGTATCATACGTGCGTTTGTCTTATACGTGCGTATGTCTCATATGTGTTTATGTCTCATCCGTTGACTACAAACACAATTTCTAATCTATACATACACAACACACACTCTATCTATAATATTGGCATAGTAACGTACATAATATAATGCTCTAACAAATTCCCTCTTTTCCGTTGCTGTCAAATCTTGAACTTCAAACTTGAAAGTTGTGTTGAATATGTTGCAACTTCAATCACAATCATTTGATCTTATCTTAAATGATGCAACAAATTCGCCCTTGATTGATGCTTCGGCTTTGTAGAAATCTAGATCCGAGTTTTTGTAACGAAACCAAATCCTTGATGCTTCTATATCAGACTTTCCCTTCACATTATGCGTATCCAATTAGTGAGAAAATCTTGCTTGATTGACTATCATCACCTCTCACTAGGCTAGCTTTACGTCAATCAATACAATCAATTCTACTGATGGACAATTGATAAAGGTTCGGTCTTTCAACTATATACAACAAGTCTCGGTTTTGTCTGGAAAACTCTCACAAAATAAATAAAATAATCTACACAGTGTATATAAATAGATCTCATGTGTTAGAGATCTATTTCACCACATTCAATCCTTTTCTACGAACAACAAAGTGTGTGATCATGTTGAAGGGGAGTTTGTATAATCATTGTACTGTACTTGAAATCATTTGAATTTAATAGAAAACAATTTTGATATAACTTCCTACTTCTGTGTTTATCTTATTTATACTACAATTTACAAGTTGTTTGCTCTTTGACTGCTTAAACTCACAAGTATTACAAACTCAGATCCTACAATAGTTGCAGGTGAGATGTGGAGTAGGGTTCTGGGATAGACATCTTCACCTTTTGCCCTTCACTAAAAGAATGAAAAAGACAAAAAAAAACTGGATGTTAACTGAAAAATCTGACCAGATTTTGATTTTGGATGAAAATGGCAACAAAATTGAAACCACAGGGACCCGATTCAAAAGGTTTTAGTTTTGGACCAAAGAGGTAAAAGTAACCAAACCTCAGGACTATTTTGGCAGTTTACTCTAAATAAAATAATAATAACGATAATCTTGTTATCCTTATAGGATATATGTATTACAAAACCGTATGCAAAAGAATTACAAATAATGTTAATAAATGTTACTTCACTGTAAATGATTCAAACAAAAGTCTTCAATTACTACGTCATTGTCTACAACAATGAACAAAAGGAATTGTTGAACGGTTATGGGTGAGGATTCTTGGATAACACGAGTCCTATAAAACAGATTTCATGTCTCATCTTGAACGAACAAGGTTGTATCTATGGTACAACAACAAGAATAGTATGTACTACCAGATATGGCTCACGAACCAAATTGCATCTCAAAGAAAAGGAAAGAAGATGACCAAATAATTGTGAGAGAAAAAGAGAACCCTAGAGAGTATATGTTGTTTGTTACACTTTTTAACCAAGGCTCACCTTGGTATTTTGAAAAGCAGATGAACCATGTCATTCTCGATACACCCATGAGTTGAATCATCCGTCCTCCATAAACCAAAATGTTTAATTATTTTGACTAAAACACCCAACTTTAAATAAATGCTATATAATTTTGAATTATTAGACTTTGGTGTTTCAATTAGTATTTTTACTCAAATACCTTCCAAAATAAATTCAAATTTGAAACAAGTAAACTTGAATAAAAAGAATTCTATTTTTATATTCTTTTCATATAATTTTCCAACAACCATCCACATGTGAAAACAAAACTCATTCATTTCTACAGATTTTTCCAATAATCACCACATGAATGACAATCGATCCAAGGTATTTCCACTAGATACCAAATTCGCTAAAACTATTTAACACCTCGCCCAAGACCCGTGCAACCATGCACAGTGGGCACCGGACTTAGTAGAGGAAGCAAAACGGTTAAGCACTTGTTCCTTAGATTATACTAATTATATGTAAGGGTCTGTATCGGCACCATACAATTGGGTTATATCACATTATACTATTTAAAAATAAGTAATTCTCTTAAAAACACGCAACGTAAATTCAAGTTAAAACAATACTAGTTATTTAAAGAAAAACTCAATTTGTGAATTAAAAGTTCATGTTTCGGATCGTGAATTCTGCAATTAGTGTATAGATAAATTTGTGACGGAAGCTTACGATAACCACAATTATTTCGGTAGCATAACATTTAGTGAAAACAGATTTTATCAGATAGAAAGAGCGTATATTGTTTAAGCCCCTGGAGTGAACAAAAGTGTTTCAACTCCAAAATACTAAACTTGTGGTAACTAACGGATGTCACATCCATTTATACTACACAGTCAGGCGTTGGAAGCAACAGCGCATGACTCATGCGTTGGCACACACTCATGCATGTCTCACGTGCTGCGTATGTCTCATAAGTGCGTATGTATCAACACATGATTTGAAGAAGTCACGAAGCATAGCTATTAAAGACATTAATTATAAAAAATGAGAACAATATCAAATTTTTAATTTTTAAATGGTTCATGACATAATATACCGATACCAAATTTGATATCGTTACGATAAGGTATCGTACCGATATTTGAGGGAAAAATTCAATAAAATATTGGTATCGTAGTCAACGGGTACCGAACCAAAAGTACCGGTAACCAAACACGCCAAAAAGTGGGTACCGAACGAATCGGTACGAAAATAAATGATACAGGAAATTCTACACCGCTACCCGGTACCAAATGCTAGTCCCTATTCCCGGATATGGTCTCATGCATCTCAACCATTTGCTATAATGTGTATATAGTTACAATCCATGATTCGAACAGTAAAGTTAATCCACGGACCCCTGTATTTATTCAAGAATTTTAAATGGTTCATACTTTATACATATAGCTCAAAAACTGAAATAACTTGAACCCTGCCTTTGATATTGCATCTTTTATCGAGGCCATCTCAGCATTTTATGACTTCAATTTATTTCCCATGGCTATCAGTTTATTTTTTTTAATTTGGTTGACCCGTTAGGGATCTAGATATAGCATAATCTGAATAAACTCACTGATAAAGTGAACAGGTCAAAATCGTCACTGGATTTAGGAAAACAAAATATATCAATTTTTTTAAAAATAAAATTATTTGATTTCACCGAGCTACCAGTTAGTGATAAAACACAACTTGAACTAAGCTATTTGTAACCAAACGACTCAAGATCGCCACCTCTAATTGCAGGTCAAGTTATGAGATGAAAACTTAAATAACCATTTATTTGGAAAAAAAATGCATTACCAGTTGGAACCATGGCAAAAGCCAACTCGTCACCTCCTATTAAATTACCATACTTAATCGTCTCGGGTCATGCTTACGATTTCTTAAAATGTCTTAGTATAGTCTTACTGTTGGATATTTGAATGTGTGTGAATGAAGTCTAAAACTTTGTCCCACATAGGTGTGGGAATAAAATAAAGTTAGTGTATAAGGTAATGTTTTACCTAACTAACATAACTATGTGCCATGTTTTACCAGAACTCCTACACGGTGCGAAGGGAGGGGTGCAAATCTTGAGCCGAATTTAGTTGAACTCGTGTACGCCCGCATTCATGCGGACACGAATGTCATTCCGAGAACCCGGACTCACGTGGTGCGGTTTTTGCACCCGTAACCAATTTTTGTTGATTGATTTGAAGGTCATAATTATCAGTCTAGAAACTGATAATAATAACCATTATAAGGTTATTAAAACGCTGCAATGATGACCCAAATTCGGTTATGGTTCTGCCTGTATAAATACAGACCAAGGCCATTCAGTTTAGAGACACCAAAAACACACAGTTCTCTTCTTCCTGTCTAGTTTTCTCTGCAACATCTCCGGGTTTTTTTTCAGGCAAGTGTTCAAGTCCGGCAGTGCGCTGTTGCTGTTCGGACCGCGTACCCTGGGAACAGACGATGAATCTGTTTAAGGGAATTGTGTCAAACACAAGCCCGGTTTCATGTTTCTTTGTTTCTGTTTCAAATTTTTCCTTTACATTATTAGCAAATATTACTAACAAACTTAAACAGATTTATTTTTCTAATTCTTACTGCTGTTGTTTTTCAGAATGCAAACCCAACCTATGACTACTGTTGTTTCTACTGTCGTCTCTGCGATCATGACGTCTGCTATTGTTGTCACAAGGGTCTGGTTACACCGTTGCCTAACGCTGTCTCGCATGCCGAGAAGCCTGAGAAATTCAACGGCCGGAATTTCAAACAATGGCAGCAAAAGATGTTCTTTTATCTAAACACGCTGAACCTTGCGAGGTTCTTGACTGAATCCAATCCCCATGTTGATGAAGGGGACATGGACGCTCAATCTGTGAGCGCGATTCATGCTTGGAATCATTCGAATTTCTTGTGTTGCAACTTCATTCTGAACGGTTTAGTGGATACACTATACAACGTGTATTGCAAAGCCAAGACTGCCAAAGAATTGTGGGAGTCGTTAGATCGCAAATACAAAACAGAAGATGAGGGCACAAAGAAATTTGTGGTGGCTAAGTTCTTGGACTTTAAAATGATAGATGCTAAAATGTCATGAGCCAAGTCCAAGAATTGCAGGTTATTCTTCATGACATTCATGCAGAAGGAATGGTCCTCAGCGAGACATTCCAAGTTGTTTTTATTTTCTTTTTATTTTGTAAAACTTTATCTAAAAAACCTATAAATCCCTTAGATTTAAATCTGTTTATTAATGAAATGTTTATAAGATTTATTATAGCTATATAAAAATACATAACTTCTTATAACACCAAAATCTACACATTTATAGAAATTTAAATGTTTCTTGAATAAAATGACAACATGATAGTAAAATAAAAATTTGAAACATTTTATTTAAGAATGATAGAATACAAGTACAATAAATGTAAATGAAAAACCAATGAATGTTACACAATCCGAGCCACATACCAACGAAAAATCCAACATACATGAAAAAGTCAGCTACGCTGACTGAGTTCTAATATTTTAGTTTAAAGTATAAAAGATACGTCAAAAACACGTTTGTTAAATTTAAAACTCAGTATTTATATAATACCTACACGTCTTTGAAGCGCGTTAGCTACCAAACCAATTCGCATGACACCAAACCCATCGCCCAAAACAACCCACAACTCAAGACTTGCGATACCTACATCTGATCCACCTCTTTGGGACAAGTTGATCTCAACACATACAAACAAACCACAACTAACACACACCGGCACAAGACTTGTCATCCAAACTGACTCATATCTACAATCCACAGCTCCTAACTCTTACACGCAATGACGCCCCTTATTGGGACAAATTACATATACACGTCAAGGGTTGAATGGAAATGGTCAAAGCATCAATCTACAAAGTTCTTCATGAGTCCCAACCATACCTCATGAAGATAGGTTCTCTATAAGGTTGATGTTACAGGTTTACGCTTTGCTTAGTCAATGGGTGGTTTAACATAGGTGAAACGGGGTTAACGGGGTGACGTTTAGCGGGTTATAATTAGTTTGGGGACAAGCTAGGCCATGTGGGCCAGGCTGGCTTCGCAGGAGCCCATGGGGCAACCTAAGGCTAACTATATAAAGGCGATTATGCCTCATTAGTTAGGTTAGCGGTTTTGTTAAGATTACTTGTATCAGACCATTCACAAGGTATAATTCATAATCGCATGCAAGTTTAAGTGTTTATTCGTCGTGTTCTTGATTCTTATCAATAGTTTGATTACGCAAATTGTTGGTTTTACTTGATGTCATCGTTTTCGGGACTACAATGGTATCATAGCCATTGAAGTAATTTAAGGGCTATGGCTCAGTTTTGATATCAAGTTTAGTTTTTCTAAGAAAATGAACAATTTTTGCTGTGTTCAAGAGTGTTAGATCTGTTTTTCTAAGGATTCTAGTTTGTTCTTGTTGTCTCGGATCATTCAAAAGTGGTTTAGGGAGTTATCGGACTGCTTTAAGACTGTTCATAGCTGTTTGGAAGCAACCAGATCAACGGCTTTATGCTTTAATCTTTATTTTTGCAAGATTTGGTTGATGTTGGCTGAAAATTGAATACTAGGGGCTTCGGGCTCATAGCAAATAATTGTGTTCTTCGATTTTTCAAACTGATGTTCATCAGATTTGTTGAAAAACATAAATTTTTAATGCCATTTTCGAAGGAGATACTTGTGTTACACGATCTATGTTTTCTGAACCATTAATATCTATTGCTATTAAAGCCCAAAACATGGTTGATAACTCAGATTTCGAAAAAGATAATAGTAAAATGTTATCAGATACAATATCTAGAGCCATTAAAGCCCAAAACATATAACCCTTAAATTGGAACCGACATAACCCTTGGGATAGAGTATGATGGTTACGAGGTTGACTTGTAATCCTATTTTGAGCTAACTATCTACATTAATATTTTCAAAAAAAAAAAACTATCTACTTTGATATCTAACATCCAAATACAATAAATTATACAATAAAAGTATAAGTTTTTCTAATGAAAATAAGGCACTACTTTTGCAAATATTTTAAAATTTTGGGGTTTCCATCCAAATCCATTTGGTAATTGTTAATAGTAGCTTTCCACGATAGCTAACTGTGGTTGATACTCATTTGTTTAGTAGTGATTCTTATCCACAATAGATGGTGTTTAACCCTTTAACGCGTCACTTGTGAGGGTTTAAAACTTAATCGTGACAAATGGATGAATAGTATATTCATGAAGTTCAAAAGACAAAGGACTACCTTATAATAGAAAATGATGATCATTACACATGGAGATAGTTACTCAGTCTCATTTTAGGTGAACGACTTGTTTCTCTGTCTCATTCGTAGTGAACTATATATATTAATAACTTTATTTGAAGTTGATAGATCAACTTCAAGTGTTAAGAGGATAAAGTCGGATTGGAAGTCCCATAGCAGGGCGAGAGAAAGGATTCACAACAATTTTCTCATCTGGAACAACTTTCTCCCTTTTGAATCTTCTAACAAAATGATGCATGAAAATCAAAATTTGTATTCGGGCATACCCCTTTCCAGGACATATACGAGGTCCTCCACCGAATGGTATGAATGTATACGGTGCTGGTCCTTTTCCATCAAACCTTGAGGGGTCAAACTTTTATGGTTCAGGAAAGTATTCAGGATTTTTGTGAGTTGAGACTGCACTCCAGTAAATTGTTAGTGAGTAACAGTTAGCCTAAAACATGAATTTAACAATCGAGACGTTATTGACTTAGGCACCATACGTGTAAATACCTTCCAACTCTTGGGAATGGAGTAACCATCGTACACAAAATCAGTAATAGCATCTCTGAATCCACCTTGGAGAGGGGGAGCTAATCTAAGAACTTCACGTACCACATTCCATGAGTACTTCATCTTTGAAATGTCATTCTGGTTCAATGGTTCTCTCAATCCTTTCGATCGTGCAATGTCCGTTTGTTCTATATTAACGAATAATCCATAGATACATAAGATTTGGGTGAGTCTAACGTATCATCTATATGCTTAGATGATTGACTAATTTAGTATGGGGATGGTAGTACAATCATTAAAAACAAAAGAAGGGGTATTTTCTGCACAAACCATAAAATTTTGCGCATGTATGTGGTCCTTTGACGTTTTGTTCCTATCATTTTACCGTCATAATTATATTTATATATTATACTAAGATTATATAAGTTGTTGACTCTTAGTTGGTTTAGAAGCACAAATAATTCATAAGTCATATAGTTAGCATGGAATTGGTAATGTAAAGCAACATAATTAAAAAAATTATTATTTTATTTTTGTGATGGCATTAGTGATCCCCACCCATACACAAAAACTTGATGTGGATTTGAATCCGTGCTAATGCAATTTAATTTCGGGAGTAAATATTGGTAATAAATTTTCAGAAAAATGTGAGTATACTTTGGTTTTGTGTGAATGTAATCATATGATTTACAAATATCTCTTTGTTTGATTTAAGAAGTTCAAAATACTGCTTTTTAGAGTTTGAGTACTAAATAGCGTTTTTTAATGGTAATTTATCGTTTGCTATATTTTTTTAGGCATCCCACTATTATCACCAAATTTTGCGACATAGCCGTCACATCATCTTTCCACCATCTACCAAATTCTGTAAGTTATCCATCAAAAACTACCAAACACCAATTATATATATACACACATATGTGCATGGGTGTGTGTGTGTTAGAGAGAGAAAAAAAAAACAAACAGGAAAGGGGTTTTGGAACATGTAAAAGAAGGTAACCCCTTCACAATTATTCGTAAAATGCTAAACTTATCATTATCTCATTTTGATATTTAGCAATGGAAGGATTTTACTCCAAGATAAAAGTATCTTAATGCTGTATAATGTGATAGTCTTGGGTGAGTTAAAACACATATGTGTTTCATTTCTTTCTTAATTTTCATACCTGCGTAGGCTCGCTCGTATACCTCCGGCAACTCCGAGAGATACATAACAACCAACGTACACGCTGAGCTCACACTGTCATGACCAGCAATCAACAATCCCATAATCTTGTCTGCGATGTTGGTTTCGGTCATTTGTTTTCCATCTTCGTCCATAGCCAGAACCATGTGTGACAATATGTCTTGTTTAGGTGAAGCTTTCTCATTGGCCAGATCAGTCTTTCTTTGCTTCATTATGGCAATAAGTTTTTTTTGGATAAAATTGGCTGAATTAATTCCCCTCCGAAACGGTGTTCCAGGGAGGTCTATGGGAATGGAGAAAATCCCTCGAGTAACACTTTCGAATGGAACCGATAAGTTCTTGATGCGTTCGGGTTCATCAATACTAAAGATTTTGCATGCAACCGAGAAATTGAGGCTTTTGGCTGTTGGGTTAATCGGTTGGTTTAAGGGTCACGGGTAAATGGGCCATCCATCAGCTAATAGGTCATGGGTAAGAAGCCGTCAATAGTTGACCAGATTTATTGGAGAAAGTTGGAAAAAATGGACGTTGTGGCTACGAATAAAAGGAGCTCATTGGAATATTCTTTTAGCATGTGCCTATTACTTTGTTTATTATAAATAGTAGGGTTTAATTGTATTTTTCATGCACCACACTTTCATTCAAATAAAGCAGTGAGTTAGAAAGTTTCTTTGTTTATCATTTTACTTGTAGGTGAGTTTTGTTGTGAGTGTGTGTTTGAAGGGGCCTGAACCAACATTTGGCTTCTTCATCAGTCACTATCTGACTCTTGTCTCCCCATCTGTTTTCAAAGTGTGTTTGTGTCACCATGTCCATAATTGGAACATATTGATGTAGGGATTTAGGCTTGAGGAAGTTAACAAGCATAGTTCTCATCTTGATGTCTTCTTTGTTTGACATCTGGTTAGATAGGAAGATCTTGTTCACAGAAGACGGCCACCAAACCCGCACAAGTTTGTTCTCATTTGAGAACAAGAATTTTTTACCTGCAGACCCACAAAACACTGCAACATCCTCTATAATGAGTGACGTCCTGAAGACCTGAAGTGAGAACTTAGCCATGTGGTCGAAGAAGAACTTTTCAGGGTGCCCGTTCCAGCCGGTGGCAAGAAACTCCATACTTTCTCCTATCACCAACCACCCTTTTCTACCAGGCGGGAGTTTCCCATTTACAGTTGGCTTACACTTGTTGAACACCAAACCAAGTGCAAATGAGACTACACAACAAGTAAAGATACCGCAGAAGCATAGACGATGTCCATAGTTGAGCTTGTTGATTTTATAAGTTGAATGGTGCTTTATGATGAACAAATGGAAGCAATATATATAAGGAAAAAGTTATGACGGAATCATATTAAAATCCTTTATATTGGCAATTCATCAAATTAAATACACATTTGATTAGGTATGGTGCCTATTAAAGTCATGCAACATCTCTAGCAGGTTTCGTGTTTGATCTTAATAGGTTTCATGTCTTAAACAAGTTGACATGATTAGATCTAATTCACACTAAGTAAGAGGTTGTTTGTTTACCTCTTAACGAGGCTCTTAATGGTTGAGACCTCTTACGTGGTTCAGCACTTAATGGTTCAGACTGTTTGTTTCGCGAGCAAATGTCTGAATGGTTCAGAGATTTAACTCTAAATGATTAAGCATTATACTGAGTCTGAATAGTTAAGACCTCTAATCTAAATTGGTCATACATTTGCCTCTAAACGGTTAATCATTATACTCGCTCTTATTGATTCAGACCTCTTACTGGTTAAGCACTTAATGGTTCAGACCTCTTACTCATTCAGCCTTAACCATTCAGAAATTGTCAAACAACCCCTAAATGTGTTATGCATTAACGCCCTTCCCAGCATGGAAGAAATTTAACATGACCAAGGTGACACACCGCCCCAACCTGGGCGTGAGGGGCGTTAGCCCCAACATGGAATCAATGATCTATAAACACATCATGCACGTTGTTTAATTTTTGTTTTTAAAGTTTATAAATTTAATTTAGTATAATTTATATTATATAGTGAAACCATTAAACATGAAATTAAAGAAAAAAAGTGAGTGAAAGCTAATTCCTATATGACAGTGATGTGACACTCACTTTTTCACGATATAATGTAGAAAAATAAGCCATAACACATAGACTAAGAGCATCCACACTACTATTTTCTACAATCTTCTACGATCTCCACCTTAACATACCACATCATATTTCAAATCTTATTAAAAAAAACCTATTTTTTCCACAAAACCAAACCTTTAAAAACCACCATCTCACATTCCAGATCGTCACCTTAGTTTACAGTTATTTAATATAAATCAAATTACTTTTTAAATAAATTAATTTTCATAAATTTTGTATATATTTAAATAATAGAACATTCTTTAAAATTAAGTTAAATAAAAGAAACCTGAAATAAACACTAACTTAGAAACATACATGAAATAAAATGAAAAACATACATGAAACATATGTCGATCCATGGTTTAGGGGTTCTGTGATGCAAGGGTAAATAATCGTGTTTTAACATGTGTAAATATAAGGTTTTAAGGTTTATTATTATAAAACATGGTTACTTTGAGTGTGATTTGATTCGTAGTACCCAGAGCTTAAGAATGGCTTTTGAAGCTAAACGGGAGGTTTTCGGGAAGCATTATGAAGGTTGGAAGCTTACACAAAAGTTTGGAGTTGAAAAATGCGAAATAGGGAAAGAAACCAATGATTAGCGCAAGAATAGGTTAGTCTGGAAACCTTGTGCCAGTTTTGGAGCAATACATATGACATCAGCCATGGTGCAGCCTTGTGCCTGGGTGCAACCTTGCGCCAACATCAGATTAGCATGCGAAAATTCAGGATTTTACCCTATTTAAAGAAACCTTCAACCCCAAACGCAAAGAGCTGCACCCCTAATCATTGTTGGCCTCCCAAGGATGAAAATTCAAGTCCCCATCCTCAGTTTTCATCAATCTTTCATGCAATCAAACATCCAAGACAACCAAAAAGATCAAATAATGATGATGAGAGGCTAGATTCTTTTGTAACCACCTCCGGATTGATGGTTCATATATGTGAAACTCAAACATTGTTTATTTAGTTTTTTGGATTGTTTTTTATAACTTGAAAAATACTAGTGGTTTAGTTTTGTTTAAAAGAATTGTTTGTGTTGCAACTATTCATCTTTTACCATTCGCCTTCAGTTTTCTTGCATCTTGAGTACTTTCGTTATTGGGTGGGTTCTTGGCACTTATGATTTGGTAATTAAATTGCATAAGTTATTATTAAAAACTTGTCTTTAATTATCAATAAATTAAACTATTAACAAGACCTTTTGGTATCTATTTAAAAACATGTTTGGGTGAATCGTTGAACCGGAAATCCGTAGGGGGTTGCTTTTCTTTAAATTTGATACGTTCCTTAATAATACTCGATCAAAAATCTCAAAACTTAATCAAAGCAATAGTTTTTCTTAGTTCTTAGTTAATCTAGGTTTCTACAATCAACAACGTATTCCCTGTGGAAAACGACCCTACTTACCCTTTCTAGTAAAGGTACGTAGGACCAATTTTTAAATTTGTTTTTGACCGACCTTTCAACATGATCAAAATGGTGTCGTTGCCGGGGAATAAGTGCGCTTAGTGTTTTAGATTTTATTTGCTTTATTAAAACACCCAAAATTCCAAAAAAATATTTCTTCTTCTTTTCTTTTTGTTTCGTTCAGTACTTCGCGCGGTTTCTGTTTGTTTTGTGCAGGTGATTTCCAAATTGCATGCATCATACTAGACGCTCAGGGAAGACTTTTCCATTGATTTTTTGACCAAGAAATCGAAAAAACAACTCGTAAGAATCGGAAATACTATTTAATCCAGAACTAATAAACCAATTGAACGTGTAGCAACAGAGATGTAAGACCCTTGCTTATTTTACTAAAATATTATACAAATTGTAGATTTTGATATTGATAATACAAATACACGCCCATACGTATTTTCAGTTTTCTTAAAAATTTATAATATCTCAACATTTATCATTGTTTAGTTTCGTAACGACTAAACATGAGCGGAAACTTGAATTTTGATCGTGTTCGGTTCTTTGTTAAGCTTGATCACCATCTGGTACTTCAAACCATTACCTACATTTCATAAATCATGAAATGCGTTAGTTATATGGAGTTTATAACTAATCTAGCTAAGCCCGAAAGCTCAAAACAATAAAAATACCAAAACAATGTTTTTCCAATTACCCGCCGTAAGCTACGGTTTTGTACCGTAGCTTAAGGTACATGAATTCTGTTGTTACAGCAGCTTCCTACGTAAGCTACTGTAGGCCACCATAGCTTACGGTGGGCTGCTGCAACCCTTGTCAAATTTGTCGTTTTTGTTACGTAAACTTTCGTAACTTATTCAGTTTCATCCGTTTAACTCGAAACTTGTTTCTAAATGTTCGTAAATGTTTACCTACATATTTAACTATAAATCCTTAACCAGGATTCCCAACTTTTATGAATTACGCAACATTACCGGGTTTATGCGCATATTTATTTTAACCTATTAACAGATTTAAGCACTTAACTTAAATCTCACTCCTTCTTTCCTTATCTCATATTGTTCCACACTAAGTCTTCTATATTTTCCACCACAACTCTATTTGTGGTGAATTTATTATAGTAAAATCACATATTCCGAATACTACCCTTTTGTTTAACAATTTTACGAAAAAGACCCGTTTGGAGGCATTAAACCAAAAAGGTTTATGCCTATCACTTCTACACTAAAGTAAAGGTCTACTCAATTATAAAACTCATTTTTAAACTACCCTTAAGGGTTGTTTGCTCAGTTTATCATTCAAGTGCATTTTAGTCAATTTTAGTCCTTTTTTTGCCACGAAGACTTTTAAAATAAAACATGGTTTGACCAAATGAGCACCTTTAACCATGTTCTATTTGAAATCATTGTATTCTTAAGAACATAATGTTCTCAGTTTCAAATTATTGGATATACCTCACCTTAGATAATCCAAAGCCCACCCATGACTTGATTAACTCTCGTCAGATCTTAAGTCCTCATTAAGAGTTTGACCATTTACACGTACCTGACTCGGGTCATAGCATTGACCCGTTTTAATACCTTGCAGTATTAATTGCTAACTAAAAGCAATGCAATCGATACGCTATTCTCCCTATGAGCACAAAACTCGACAAGCGACCATTAATCATTATTGTCAAATGGTGATAACATCACCTTTTGACTGTTTGGTCTAAATGACCATTATATCATTGTGAGATGGTAATTATTTGCCATCTCAGTCATGTAGCCCACTTTGGTTTACACCATACGTTCATATTACTTAAAAATTATTTCTTCATTTTTTTGACCTTTCATGGCTTACGCCATAGAGTGTCTTTTTCAAACTATTATTTATCCATCAACTCGTGACCAAATTGCCATTTTACCCTTATTACCTATTATGGTTTACACCATAAGGTAACTTTTCAAAACCCTTATTTATTCGTCATCACTTGATCAAATTACCGTTTTACCCCTTTTTATCATTAAATATGGTTTCTTACCATTTTCACTTGTTCCGACCCTATCATTTTGCGTCGGAACATCATATTTTAATTACAAATTTACCTTGTTCTTAACCAATACAACAAGTAGGTGTTCTACTAGTAAGGTGTAAGCTTAACTTACCTTGCATCCGATTATATTTTTCCTGCGTGTTTGATCCGTTTGACCCGCTTTCTCCCAAGCTTCCACCTAGCTTGTCAAGCATCAAACTACCATTTATCATTCACAAGATGATTAGATTAGTTATCATTTATTACGACTATCCACCTTACGGATTTACGTCAAAATTATCATTTGATCATATTATAGGTCAGTTTGACTTTTAAAAATCAACTGCCTATTAACATATGCAATGCACAATTAAGTTCAACAAACTCATTTTGGCATTCCATAAATCACCCGGTATGCGTTATTTCTAGGCAACCGTTTTAACTAAATTTCTCTACTAAGTTATAAAATTGTTAACATCGGATTAACATAGTCTTAATCATTGTATGCTAATCTTTCAATCGTTATACAAGAACTTAGGATTGTTTTATCACCAGGAAACGATCCATTGCATCATATGTATGAGATTTACCCAATTATAAACTTAGCCAAAGGCTTCAAACATTCATATACACATGATGATTTTCAAGCATTTATTAACATGCATATAACATCATTTCATCATATTATCAAAACTCACTTCATAAACTACTTGTTAATCACTACAAGTAATATTTCATCAAATATTTCATAATTTCATTATGTCTAACGAAGTTAAGCATACATATACACTGAATTTCATCTTTGGATCATAATCCAACAATCTAATTGCAAGTATTCTACTTGTCTCAGGTTATAACTTTCACCAATCTAAGTTTTGAGAAATATCTTATGATCCCCTCGTTTAGGTGATCATTTATATGCGTTTATGCATTGAGCTCAGCCTAGAATTGACCTTCAATTTGTGTATTTAGATGAACAAGGGCTACTACTCTTTTTCTTCCTCCTCGATATCGACTAGAAACACACACTAATGTGTGTGTTCTTCTTAGTTTTGCCTTTTTTTTAATCCCTTACTTCCAATTGTCCATATTTAGTCCATTAGGTTTAGTTTTGTTTAAACCCTCATATAACACTTACTAACTATTAACTATTATCATAAATAGGTTTAGACATTCCTAGTCACATTAATTAAATTTGGGGTGTTACAACCTAATACGATTTAAGTCTCGCTCACCCGAGCCTTTTATAAACTTTTACTTACCACAAAGTATTTGTTTACTTTAATTAGCATTAGCTTTGATTAGTTGAAATCCTAACGCTTATCGGTCAATTTTTAACGCTGTTGGTATTTTATCCGTTCTTTAGTATTAATGGGATTTAATTACCAAACCCGTTTTTTAGGTGTTACAAGAGATGAGTCATCACGGTAATCACAGTGTTCACAGCCAACACACGGATCCTAAATATTAGCAATTGTTCTTTATGTTTTAAAAAGTTTATATGTTACATCATTTCCACTAACAAGTTTTAATTTTTTGTGTTAAGTCGAGCGATTATGTGAAATGCACATAAGGGAGAGAGTAGAGAAAGACATACTATGTTATGTTTTTTAATATTTATATTATTTTTATACCTTTTCTAAATTTTTGTTTTATAATTTAATAAGATCTTTAAAAGATCAAATTGCACTAATGTGCAATGCACATATTACACATGACTAAACTTAATTAAAAAATTTATCATTTGTTAATTAAAGGACGAAACATGTAAACTTTTTAAAAAAAAAAACAATAGCTAATATTTCTTTGTTTAAGGACAAGTTTTAAAAATTAGTATTAACATAAAGAATAATTTACTCGTGAAAAAATTAGTCACCTGCACTTGTCATCGGCGAAAATGCAAGCGGTCATACACATCGGCGCTCCAAGTTTTAAAGAAGTTATTTTCTTTTCAAAAAAAAAAAATTAATGGTTTATAAGCATGCTTTCTTTTTTTCTAAAAAAACTAAAAAAGTCAATTTACATTAATCTTAACACGACTTCAATCAATACCGTACACTTATGTAAGCGTGTTTACTTATCTTTTTAAGTAAAAGTCAATTTACATTTATATTATATTTAATTTAATTTAATTAATGTATAGACAGGGGCAAACCCACGTGGAACGGATCGGGGTTCCCAGACCCTAATGCTTTTTAAAATTTTAGTAGATCCGGTATATTAAATTTTATAAGGATCTTATAAATATAATTAGGTACACACCATAAAAAGAAAATGAAAGCTAATGTAGTGGTTGATCCCCTCTCTTTACCAACAAAAATTATGAGTTGAATCTTTGTATAACTCAATTTTTTTATATTTTTTAAATCTAATTCAAATACAGGGTTTCTTAAACAAACAAAAGAGTGAAAAAACAAAGGTAAAACTAATTGATATAATTTAGTTTTATAACTTGAATTTTGTCGTTTGTCTATTTGTTTATGGATTTGTTATAAGAATAATAAATTAAAAAATTAGAATGACATTATATTTTAATTTGTGTTTTCTAGTGAGTAATAATTAACAATGTAAAACCTGATCTTTGCATTTATTACAATTAACACATCCATAATACTTTGATCAATATCGTCTCCCAGCTCATTTATTACTAGTAGATTACACATACGCTTTGTAGCGGGGACAAACTAGGACACTTTTACGTGTTTCAGCAGTCAATTTTTGGTTTTGGTGTACTCGCTATAGTAAACAAAAAAACACAAAAATATAGTCATAATATAACCAAAAGGGTATCGCAACATATTCATTTCATTGTTTTTGTATTATTTAACATCCAAATCCGCACGCTGCGATGGGTACCAAAGATAAAACCCAAATATATAATGCCTTCGGTTAATTGATTAGCTTAATATGTGAGTTAATAAAAAGTAAATAAAGAAAGAAAGAATCAGAAAGAAAATTAGAAAAAAGAATAAAGAAATCAAACTGTTTTTAGGGTGAATTTGGAATGAAAGAAAAAGTAGATGATCAAAATCAAAATAGGATGAAAGTAAACGGTAGCCTCTGGACCAACCTAGCCCCTAGACCAACCTATGTGTCTTACCTTACGTTTAAAATGCAAATAAATTGTTCTTAAAGTCAAGTAAAAACTAAAAACAAGTTGGTGATAGCTTAAACACATGGACCAAACCATAACAAAAGACTGTTAACTAAACTTGCAATTGAATTAACAACCTATGTGGCTTACCTTACGTTTAAAATGTAAATAAATTGTTCTTAAAGTCAAGTAAAAACTAAAAGAGAAGGTAGGTAATAGCTTAAACACGTGGACCAACCATAAATATAAACTGTTAACTGAACTTGCAATTGATTGATTTAAATTGAAGTTAGAAATTGAATATTGTAAAATTGAATAATATAAATTAATGAAAATAAAAATTGAAATGAAGAATGAAATTGAAATTAATTATAATTAAATTGAAATTTAAATTGAATTTAATAAGTAATGTATAGAACACATCCAAGTTTAATACTTCGATCGATATTGTCTCCTAGAGCGTTATTGCAGCTAATACGTCTACAATTTATTAATTAAACATATAACTAAGGGTGCTAAAGGGGTTGGGTTTGCGGGTCCAACCCGACCTGAACCTGAAAATGTTATACAAACCTAAACCCGACTCGAAACCAAAAATTTTGTCATACATATGAACCCGAACATGACCCAAATATTAACGGGTTGACCTAAACACGACCCGTTCAACCTGACTTTTTAAATTTTTAAGTTTAAAAAAAATCGTAAATTAATATATTAAATTTACTACAAAAAACATAAAAGTATATAATACAATTGCATTTATTTATAAAATTTTATGTCAATCTCTCTTTTTAAGTAAAGTATAAAATAAATGGGGTAAACAACTCAACTCGTCAACCAGACCCGTTTAGCTAAACGGGTTCCCAGGTTCAACCTGAAACTGACCTGAACGTTTAAACTAAACCTAAACCTACAAGTTTCATGTTAAAAGAAACTTTGACTAAATAAAGTCAAAATTAAACTTCAATTTGAAGAGAGGTCAACCACCCTTAAAAACCATCTCCTCTTAGATGGCATCATCTCTTCCGAATAGAATTTATTTACAGTCATTACAAACCCTAAGTTCTGCCCTCATATTCGTTGGTAGGGTGCTTCTTTTGTCATATATTGTTTTGGTTAGTGAAGTATAGGATAGTAGGCATCTTCATCAACGAGGCATACACTTTAGAAACTTCTATTTGTTTCTTTTTTTAACGGCAAATTTAGATCACTAACGGACCACTAGAGTATCATCGTGCCACCAACGGAATCACCCTATCATATCCATCTCCACTGGGCAATAATGCCTATACACAAATTCAGAAGAGAACCCAATAAATCTAGAAAAACCCCCCCTGTGGGAGTCGAATCCAAAACCTAATAGTCAGTAAGTCTTATCCCACCTTAAATATACCACTAGACTGTAATACCATGGCCTCTATTTGTTTTGTATTATATGATAAACCCTATGGCAGATGTATAACTTTTTATTTAAACATAACTATTTTGAATGGGGTTGTTGGAGATTGAAATAACAATATGATGCTTTTTATATACATACTAGCTTATAACTCTAGGTATTAAATGGGTTGAATATTAAAAAAATATAAATTATAAATTTGTATATAGTTGTTATTAGTGAAATGACTTATGATAAAACTATAAATAAGTAAGTTTTTTGTGCATAGGATGTTGTATCTCATGCTTTGAAGGTTTTTCAAAAAAAAAAATATTTAAACTTTAACCCAAAAGCTCTCTATATATGGCAATTTTAACCCACATATATTTCTTTTTCACTTTTCACTCATAACTTTTAGTTATATTCAGTTTAACCTTACAACATTTTTACTTTTAACTTTAGTTTCCTATACTTTTCATCTTTTGCAAATTTGCGTTTTACGTTTCGTTCTATATTTTGTGAGTTAACATGGCGCAACGTATGTGTGTGGTTCAACATTTTTTTTGTTTTGTTCAAAATTTTGCGAGTTAATATGACAACGTGCATGTGTGGTTCAATATTTTTACGTTTATTTTTTTTCGTTTGATAAGTTTGTCGCAACGCGCGAGTCCTGGATCAACTCAATGTTTGTAAGTCGCTGGCGGTGGTGTGACATTAGTGCTATTTGGCATAGTTTTACGCCCCCAGCGTAACGCGGGGAGCTTAATTCTAGTAATTATTTAAAATGTAAAACAAAAAAGTTAGATGTTAAGATTTCCAAATGTATTTTTTTTAAGTTTTCACAACTCTCTTAAGTCACTGTAATCTATTTTATTATATACAATGGTAAAACCAATAACAACTAAAGCCTAACATCTACAGTTTTAGAGGAAACCCACTACCCAAATGTCCATTTTGGTAAAATCTGGATGAGATTAGAATCGAACTTGAGATCTGTTGTCTTTAGCTTAAATATTTACTTCCCCTCCAATGTCAGTTAAGTTATATCTCATTAACAAAAATAGTTGATAACATAAAATAATTAAATTTATAACATAAAATTAATAAGTAACAATCGTAATTGTAATAATAATGATCAAAATATAATATTGAAAATCTAAAACCACATACAAGAAGATATAGTTATTTTTTTTACATGTGGTAGATTTTGATTAACAGGTGTAATTTATAAGTAGTAGAGTAACATTCGCTATTTAAAAAATATTTTTTTAATGTTTTGATTAAAAAGTTTATTTATATACATATTAAGAAATTAAGGTTTTATAAGGTTTTATAAGTTTTAAGAACTAAAATTTGTATTTTTATACGACAAATGCACATTGTATGCATTTACTTGGATTAAAATACAAATAAAAAAAAGTCGTGCCAACATGTCTATAGAGCCGTATGGTGGTAACTTAAATGTCTAAAAAAACATTTTAAAAGAAACTTAAAAATAATATAGTGTAAACTCATTGTTTTCATTTTTACAAAGCTTGAAATTGCTTTATATATCAAAATAATATAAAATAAACTTGTATTTTTTTTTTATTCCAGATAATTTTGATAGTTGCGTTACATTAATGAGATGATTCGAAATTGCTTTATAAATCAAATAAAATAAACTTGTATTCTTTTTTTATTCCAGATAATTTGGATAGTTGTGTGTTTCATCATATAAACGTAAATGAGAGAATTCTTCGGAGATTATAATGCACAAAAGGATGATGAGATAAACATGGAAATGTTGTTATGAATAATAATTATTATTATATATATAATTGAACAAATCGTTAGCTACAGTAAAATATAATTGATTTGTAGATGATTTATAAATACAATCAAATCAAGCCTTGTGTAATTCACTTATAATGTTGTTGATTTATGGATGATATGTATAAAATATATTAAATGTTGGATGAACTTTATATATTTTATTCATTTATTTTTCAAATATCCCTATTATATTAAAGAAAATAGGAATACATTATTATTTTTAAATTCTTACATTATTACTTCTTATGATAATTTGCATATAGTAGCGTTTTCTTTTGTTTTTATTTTCTATAAATAGGTAATACAATCGATGAAAAATGGGGTTCTACTCAAAAGAGAGTAACTTTTTATAGTCTTGACGAACTTAACTAAAGAAATATTGGCCGCACACAATCGCTACTATTATTGATATTACTGGAACCGATACAAGAAAATGGCTATTTCCCAACAAATTAAGGTTTTCGATCAATGTAAAGCATGTGTCAGAGTACCATGCCGAAGCGAATCGATGGTGTCTGGACAACAATAGTATTGATGTCGGTGGTCATTTATATCTCTTTCGGTAGCTATACCGAGTCCCGGTATCGTCACGATATTGTAACTCATCGAACCGATATTGATCAAAAGTCCGTCGCAAAGCGTGGAAATCCTACTCGTTTTATTTAATTAATTCAAATAAGTATTTAAACATAAAAAATATTAGTTGGGAAATTTGATTGAAAGAGGAGGAGGTGTTGCCATGTAGTATTAATTGTAATCTTTTATTATAATTTAAATTAAATATAAGTATTGACAACTAGTTTAAGTACCCGTGTTTTATACGAGTTACACAATGTCAATTATATTATTTATAAGTTTTTACATGAAATATTTAAATGAACGAAATATTGCACTAGTTATCTAAAGATTAAATAATAATAAACTGACAAAAACAAATGAAAATAAATTATAAGTTTCTAAAGATTTCTTTATATAACACATTAGTTGTCTCATTTATAACTTATTTTTTTATCTTTGTCTAATAATAATAATTTAACATCATGTCAGTATTTTACTCTTGATAAAGTAACATGCAACTGCATATGAGAGAAAACAGGCTCTTTCAAGTAATGTTTGATAACCGAATTCTTGGGACATGACCTGAAATAATAAAATGAATAGGGTTCAAATGTATTTTTATGAATTTTCATATTTATATTTCAAAATAGCATAATAGAGATTGAAAATATAACAAATATAACTCACAAAGCTAGCTATAGATAGTATAAATGTGTAAGCAAATGACAATTGTATATTTGATGAACTACTAACCTACCTACACCGAAACACTAACTGTTGTTAGTGATTTTTACAAAATGTTAGTTGGTTGCGTTATCATTAAAAAATGTGGTGCAATCCATCATGATTATGTTGCATGGATTTTATTAAATGTTAAGACACCACTATAAAATGGTCCTTTTTGTAGTAATGGATTTTAGTTTCCTTTGAGATGATGCATTTCCTAACTTTGGTTTTTTTACGTGAAATCAATTAATTTTCAGCTTATTCCCATGATTTTAATTATGTTAAAAACATTAGACTCGGAAATAGTTATGCAGTGGTTTAGTTAAAGCGTGGGTCAAACCACCAATAACGACTTTTAATCATCGTAAACCAAAACTAAAAACTAATGTTGAGTTAAACCATACCAAACCATTACTGCAGATTAATTTCAATTTGGTAATCATGACTTGACCTGAAACTTCTTAGATCGTGTGATACTTTAATCATATTGGTTAACATGTATTGTTTTTTTTTATAATTAAGTAAAAGAAAATGAACAATTTTTCACTGGGAGGAAACTTCTAGCATTACCTACCATTGTATCATATTATTAGTTTTATCATATTGTTATGCTCAAATGAACGGTTTGATCTAGTTTAATACCAAACAACTTTTAAAGCAAACCATGTTTAGTTCAAAGAGAATAAAACCATCGGTATAGAAAAGCAAAAAATATTGTCAGTTTCTAAATCACTGATCAACAGTTTAACCCGTCTGAACATGACCATAAGCATCCCCAACACATAAACAACAAATTGAAGTATGAATGTAGTAAAAAAGATTACGAGTGGTATACGCATTGAGGCTTGTAATTTTAAAAACCTACCTATCCATTGCTCGAAAAGATATCGGAGAAACGTCACAAATTCAGACGCAATTCCGCAATTTATTTTCTCACAAGCATTTTTCCACATAATCTATAATCTATCTTGTCATAAATGTGTCGGAACTCCTGTTTCCTACACATTTCGTATGGATTATGATACTAAAACAATGGTGCTTTCTAGCAGTGGATAATAGTCATTTTGTGATGTAGAGACAAAATGAATTCATGAGAAGCTAAGTCTAAGATCCAAATAAGTGAAAATGTACGGATAGTCCCTGTAGTTTGCTTTATTTTCATCTATAATCCCTACACTTATAAAATTACAGGTATAGCCCCTTCCTTTTACACATTTGTGTTCAGATAGTCCCTACATAAATGGTGATTAGTTTTTAATGTTAAGTAGGTGTAAAATAACCTAATTACCCTTGCTATTAAATGCATATCTAAAATATTAAAAAAAATATTTAATATATATTAATTTATGTAGGACCCACCACTCACCTCACCCATTTCATTTCCCCGCGCACAACCATCTCCAGTTTTCACCACCTTCAACCACCCTACCCTTTGCCGACTAATAGGGCTTCATGTTGATCTTTCTTAGGTTTCTGAAATTTTCTTATATATCATCAAGCATTTGACCTTAGGTTTTACTTTTGATCACCAAATCATGAATGTAGGTTTCCATGTTTTTGCCTATTTGTTCGGCAAACGCTTTGTCTACCAAATGTTGATAAGTTGCCCCTGCATTTTTTAAACCAAAAGACATTTTTTGCTAACAAAAGATACCTTTGTCAGTATGGAATGTCGTTTTCTCTTCGTCTTCTTGCTTCATTTGAATCTGATGGTAGCATTTATAGGCATCAAGAAAGCATTTGAGAGGGAAGCCTGTGAGCGAATCAACCTTTAGGTCGATTTCTTGTAAGGGATAACAATCTTTTGGGCATGCTTTATTTAGGTCTTTGAAGTCAATGCACATTCTCCAGGATCCATCTGATTTACGGACCATTACCGGGTTAGCTATCCAAGAATGATACTTGACTTCTCGGAGGATTCGGCTTGAACAAGCCCTTCAACCTCCTAACAAGATGCAAGGCTTCTATCTGGGGCTAGGCTTCTCTTTTGCTGTACAACAGGCTTTACATCAGATGGAATTTTGAGCTCGTGCTCGGCAATACTTAGGGGATTCCGGTCATTGTGTTCGGGACACCATGCAAAGATGTCCATGTTGTGTAGGAGCAGTTTCTTGAGATGAGAGAGGTTCTTCAGTAAGGTTGGTATTTACCCTTATCCTTTGTTGAGGATACTTCGGGTTAATGACCCATCCTTGTTTGTCATCCTCGTTTTCCTTTGGATCCTCTCCTTCAACCAAGAAAGCTTCTTGTGTTGGTTGGAGGGTTGCTATCCCTCGTTCAGTAGGGAATTTCACGGTGCCTTGGCCAATTGAAACCGCCATTCCAAACGCACTTGGCCATGGCCTTCCTATAATAACATCATAGTTGGAGGGAATGTTGATCACCACAAAGGTGAGTGGTTTGGTTCTTTCCGTTTTTCCTTCGCTGAAACATACATTAAGGGTTAGTTGGCCGAAAGGCTTGATGGGTATGTCGGCGATACCTTTAATGGAGGATTTAGATGGTTGAAGCCTTGAACGTTCATCATTGTTGAGACGATTGAAGCATTTTTCAAACATAATCTCTGTTGCCGCTCTAGTGTCAATGTAGGCTTTGTGTGTCTTGAGTGTTCCCAACATAGCTTCTACTACCAAGGGTTTGGATAACAAGTCCCCTTTGGGTGGTGGGAAGCAGACGCATTGTCGTTCCCAAGCCTCCAGGCGTGGTTGTTTGTAGGAGGCTTTTCCATCAACATCCACCATGTTCACTTCTTTGCTTTTTCCTTCAGCCATCTTGTCCCTTACCCCTTTCACTAAGTGGGCTAGTTCTCTGGACTTGACAGCCTCCTTAATTCTTTTCTTGAGTTGAAAGCAATCGTTAGTATGTGGCCTTTCTCTTCATGAAACTCACAATGTTGGGCGGAGTTCTGTTTCTCTTACTTTTAGGTAGAGATCGAGAGGTCGGAAGCTATGTTTTGCTTCTTCAGTGGCCAAGATTTTTTGTGGGGACTTGGTCAAAGCTGTGAAGTTTGTGGTCTTTTCTCAGCTTGGAGGGTTCCAACCTTCAGGCCTTCTGGAGTCTGAACCTTTGAACTGTTTGTCGTAAGGACCAAAGTGTCCTCTTTTTTCTATTGGGATTGTTGCTTAGCCAACTAGGAGCTCTTTTCCTTTGTTCTTTAATGTCAACAGCTTCCTCTCCACGAATGTGAGCTTCAGCCCTTTCTAGGATCTCTTCAAGGGTTTTAGGTAGGCATTTGTTGAAATCTCTTATGAGATATTTGGCTGTGATGGCATTTATGAATCCTGCCACCCTCATTTTTTCATCAGCACCTACGTAGGTTAACCCTTCTTTCCTGTATCTTTCGATGAATTCTCTGAGACTTTCGTCATCTCGTTGCTTTATCTGGAAGATAACTGTAGCATCCTTGACATACCTCTGTTGTTGTGAAAAGTTGGCTAAAAAAACCTTTGCTTAGACCATCGAAGGTACGAAAGTTTTTGTCAGGTAGGTCGTTGAATCATATCCTAGCAGCCCCTACAAGGGTTTGCATGAACATGAGGCAGCATTCAGCGTTGGACCATTTTTCGATCCGGGCTGCCCTAGTAAAGATTTGGAGGTGGTCTTCTGGATCTTTACTTCCGTCATACGTTCTCATACGGGATGGCATCTTGATCCAGGTTTGAAAATCATAGTTAGCAATTTGTTGAGAAAAATATGACAAATTGTTGGGCTTGTAGGGTTTAGCATGATCTTCTTCTGTTCTTGAGGACGGATTACTATTTGAGGTCCCTTGGTGAGTGGACAACACTTGATCGATGAAGTGCTGCCAAGGAAACTATGCCATCATTTGTGTCATCAACTGAGGAATCGGGTTAAAGCCTTGAAGGCTTTCGGATGTAGCCATGTAATTTGTTCCCATGGGAGCACTCATGGCGGTACTTCGAGCCAGGGGTAAGACCACCATGGCTTGTTCCCACGTAGTGGCAGTAGGAGGGGGAACACTTGAAGCTGGTGATTGCAATAATTGCTCAAGAGTGCTTTCATGTCTAAGAGGTATGCTGGTCACGGCGGGTTGGGAAGTGAATAAGTGAAAAGCAGTTGGACTCGGCCTTCTAAAAGCATAAGGGCTTACGTTAAACGCTCGGTTCGTCACACTTGGACCAGCTTCAAAGTGAGAGATGGTGGTACGTGAGCTAGTGAAAGGAAGAGGTGGGGGTCGGCTGACAACGAAGGTTCAGACTCGTCGTAGTCCAGTCTTATCATTACCCCCTTTTCCCTTTCAAATGGCTCACATGTTGATTGAGAAGGGATCTCAGTTGTAAGAATTTTCGAGCTACTCCTTCCGGTGTCAAGTCGATGCGTTCCGGTGTACTCGCAGCACCGACTTGGGGAGAGGGAACCCCTGAGCGAGAAGGGGTTGGTGTCTGAAAATAGGAAAATTCGGGAATATGATTCCCGTTGGAGTGCCACCCAGAGTAGAAAATGGTGTGGATGAACTGGAGATGTTTGGCCGGAATTAGGTGTTGGAGTTTGTGATACTTGGTTAACCTCACTGGGAGACTCGCTTTCAGACATGGTGAACTTGATGAAAATGGAGCTACACTAGTGGTCTTTCAAGAAAAGTAAGTGTCGTGGCCCCACGGTGGGTGCCAACTTGTTGCTACAACAAATATAAGACCACGGATAGTGACTGGACTGGTTAGGCAAAAGGGTTCAAGGGTTTCGGTTTCCTAACGCAGGTCGTGGGGTCCCACCACGTTTGTAACATATGGAGAGAGATCACTGTTGTTAGTTGCTCACTTTTGGATTCTGTGTTGAGAAGTGTTCAACCCAGAATGTTAATATCAAGTGTGATGATGTAGTGCTAAGTGAAGAATAGAACAAGCATGAAGCAAGTTCTAGAGGGGAGAAGTAAGATCAGAGATCAAGAGTGACCTGAGTTGATCTAGAGTGCCCCTCCTGAATGACAAGAGGCTGTGATTTATAGGGAAGGGATTCTCTATAAGAAGAAACATTTGACCAGTGATCCTTGGTTGTAGTGGGGGACTTGTCCTTTTTGGTAGGTTGAAGGGTTTGGACCTGCGGGTAAAAGAGTGTGCTCTCGCACATGCTCTGTTGTGGCTGTGCAGGAGAGTTTACACGTAAAGTGTTGATGTGACTAGGCACTTTTTTAATTCTTTTTGCTGTTCACGATAGTTGTCGATTCCGAACCCTTTTACCTTTCAACTCTTTAAGCTATATTGTGTCTAAGTCTTTTTATTGAGCTTGAGCTACCCACGTCATTAGCCCCCCAAGTCAGAGGTGTTTGGGGTGTAAGCTCAAAGGCTTCTGACTTTTTTCACAACGTTTGGTTTGTTAAAAGGCTTCAAGGCTTGAAGGGATCCGTGCTTTGTTTTTTGGGCGGCGAAAATGCCGGATTTTAAATTTTGAAAAGACGGTTGATTTGAGTGATTAGACGGTTTTTCCATGTTGCAGTTCTTAGCCCTCTAAATAATAATGGTAACCGTCCTTTCTTGTTATAACATCTTTTTAATAACAACTACTTCCACATTCCTCTCAAGTTTTACCACAATACTCATTTTTTCATCCAGGTTAGTTTTTCTTTGCCCTTTTCTTGTTTTTCCTCAATCATTACTCACGGGTGCCCGAAAGGATCTATCCACTAGTTATTCTCTCCTTACTCAAGAAGAGATTGAAGCGTTTTGTACACAATGGAGTATTGATCTGAAGTTTAATCCAATTGCTCCGGGCTTGGATAAATCCATAGATCAATGTCCTGCCAGTTCCATTGCTCTGTATTGCCGCCATTTTGAGTTTTCCAATCTTCGTTATCTTTTTTCTATTTTCGTGCTCAATGTTTTAGAATATTACCGTGTTTCCTTTGGTCAATTGCATCCCCAAGGTCTTGCTAGGGTTTTACACTTTGAAATCGTGTGTCGGGCTTCAGGGTATAATCCGTCTTTGTTATCCTTTCTTCGTTTCTTCTGTTTGGCTAAGAATGGCGATTGGTTTACTTTCGAGACGTCTCAGATTGACACTTGTTGATTTCATCTATGGTGACTACACTCGGTACCTGGAAAGACTGGTTTTTTTGGGTTTATGAGTCGATTGTTCCGTTCAAAACGGTTTGGAGGCATCCGGATGCAGTCTGTCACACCCCGACCCGCAACGGAATAAGAGTCGGGGCATAATTGGGTTATCACCAAAGCTCATGACATTTACTAATATGTTTCATATTTAATAAAGTCAAAGTTACATTTCCAAAAGTCCAAACATGTTCATTCAATACAAAGAAAATAAACCAACATAACAATCCCAACTCTAAATCGTTTTATTCTTCTAGTCCAAGTCCTATGTGTTCCTAGCTGCTGCTGGTTCACCTGTATCATGTGTAAAAATGGAAGTTTTTGGGTCAACATAAGTTGGCGAGTGAACCTTATTAGATAAACATTTATTAATAAATTAATTGTTAGTTTATCAATGAAAATTTGTGCATAATCATAGATGAGCAAATGTAAATAATCAAGCAATGGCAAATAGCAGTCACACTATAACATACAATAACATATGACAGCATACATGAACATACCAACATCATACTGTAAATAACATAAATGAAATTGTGCGATCAAGGCTCAATCAAACGGAGCCGATCGTATTGCATGTACTGAAAATGAAAATGTCTGTGCGATCAAGGCTCAATCAAACGGAGCCGATCGTATGTGGGCACGCCAGGTTCAACCTCATAATGAAATGGGGAACATGCTCAACGCTCATAATGTAATGGGGAGCGGTGGCCTATGAAATTGCATGTACTGAAAATAATAAACTTGCATCCAACAATAACTACACAACAGAAACAAACTGAATACACTAGTTCATGATATGATGTATGCACAATGGTTTAAGTATAATATATATATCAAGACACATGATACACCCCAAAACGTGATTAAAACGGGGAATTTGTAAAGATTCACTCACCTTGGGTGCGTTGGATTAGAGATGGTGAGATGCGCAGGAATTAGATGAGCGGAACAACGAGAAATACTAACCTAAATAATGACGGAAAAATATATTAAATGAGTGGATTTTATTAAGGATTTTAATGAAATTTTTAGATATATTTTTGTGAGTTTAAGGCTATTTTCTATCTTTAAAAATGTTATTTTTAAGTATTTTTAATTGATTTTTAAATTAAATTAAATAAATAAAAAATATAAAAAAATTGTTTATTTTGCGTTGACCGTTGACCGTTGACCTGTTGACTTATTGACCGGTTCGGTCAATGACATGGTTTGCGCTGGGTGAGGCTCGAACCCGAGACCTCCCGTACGCGTGCACGCAGCTCTACCAACTGAGCTACGTGTCTAACCCGAAATAATCTTGTTTTTAATTATATTTATACACTTATTCAATTTAACCGAATTTCCTTTATTTGCAAAAACATTTTAATTCAATCGGACCGGTGCTAGTGACGGGTTTCGAACGCGCGACGTATGGTTCATGTTGCACACAGTCCACCGCTGGACTGTGTGTCTAACCTAGTTATTATCTCGGTTTCTATTATACTTAATAACTAACTGAGTTATCCCGGTTTAGTTTTTAAACAAAAAGGCGTTTTATTATATAAGGAGTGCGTATAGCAGGAATCGAACTCGGGACGTGAGTGTGTATTTTGCACACAGTCCACCGCTGGACTGTGTGTCTAACCCGTTTATAATTCCGATTTTAATTAATCTTATGTCATCTTTGAACTCGTCTTCTTCATTACAAACACAGACATCAATCAAAACAACTGATACGCGATTAATTTAGTTAATGAACATGATGACCAATTTGAATGCATTGAACCGGAAAGTTTGGGGAAGAAAATACCGAATAGATCTTCTTCTTCAGAGGATCCGGCGAAGTTCGTCGGCTCTGTTTTGGAACCTTCGGCTGTGAGAATCAATTAACAGGTTTAAGGGATTAGATGTGAAATTGAACTAATGAGTATTGATTATCAGCACGTTAGAATGAGCATACCGGTAATCAGTGAGTTTCCGACAATTCCAGAAGTTTTCTGGTGAAAACAGAAAGTCCAGTAATGTCGTATGTGGTTGATTATGAGCGATGGGTTAATGTTAGTAAGGTTCTAACAATTGATTGAAACAGTAAAGTGGAGGTATTTTACCGGTTTGAGTTGAATACGGTTTTCCGGCGACTTTTGCAGAAAATTCCGGCGAGCTGATTTAGGCGTTCTGATGGTCTGAAAATGCGACGAAAATGAAATGGAGTATTGGTATGATATCTCTGAGTCGCGAGAGTGGTCTGAAGTTGAAGAACTCTGGACTTGATGATTTTTCGGTTTTAAAAACCGATAATGATGAGGCTTTATGTTTAATCAATTCCGATTTGATTAAAGACCGTCGGTGCATCGGTTATAAACTGAATGTGTGAATAAACAACGAATTGACGATTGGTTTGCCGATTACCGTTTCTCAGATGGCGCAACCGGTTTTAACTGGGTTTGTGTATAAATTTCATTTGTGTTCCTAGAGTTAGCAGAAAACACAATGTGGCGGAGTGGTCTTGTGAGTGGGTGTTAAGTCGCTAAGTGTGTCTTGGCTGACCCGGGTTCGAGTCCCGGCAGCATCATAATTTTTTTATTTATTTTATTTTAACTTTTTATCAAATATAATTTTTATAGTTTAGTTTATTTATTAATTATGTATCGTTTTAAATCAAAATAATCATAAATATTCGACGTAACTTTTATAACTTGATATTCGATTACAAAACGGAGCGGGTTTTGAAAACCCGATTTTTACAAATGTTACACGGTCCTTAATGAGTTGGAATCATCTGAATCCGAGTTGAATAGTGGTTTTTTAAAGTCTATCAGGGCGTGTCCTTCGAGGCTTTGTCCCTTTCCTGAACACTTGTTAGTGTTACTGGCTATTAGCAAGTTATGGGATAAACTAGCTTCTATGGCCGCCTTGAAGAAGGAGAGTGCATGCTTTGCTGAGAAGGAAAAATATTGGGTGTTGAAGGTTGGTGAGCTTACCTAGAGGCATGAGGTTGAGGTGAACGAGTTGAAGAATGAGGTGGAGGCTTTAAATGTTCGAGAGAAAGCCTCTTCAGAGGAGACGGAGAGGCTGGAGGTTTACTGGCTCAGGTGACCAGTGACAACAAATGGCTCATTGAGCATGGCTTCCAACAGGCAGTCACCTATCTTCTTCACTCTTATGAATTTAACAAGGCCTTGGGTGGTGTTTATAGCAAACTCCTTGTTCATGGGAGACATCAAGGCTTTGTTGCTGGTTACAAAGCTTGTGGGTCTGGGGAGCCTCAAGACAAGTCTTCCTTCTTTCAGCCTCAAGCCTTCAAGGTTTTTCAAGATGTTGTCTTGGAGATGGAGCATTCGACTTACCCTTATGTCGGCGAAGTCTCCGAATGCTTTAGCAAACCTCTCTCTGTCCTTCAAAAGTTGAAACCCCGTGGCCTTAACGAGGTTGTTTGTGACAAGGTGCTTAAATCTCTTTCCAAGAAGCGTTCTTGTTCTGGAGATAGTGAAGAGACCTTTACAGATGATGGTGAAGGCTCGAAGGAAGCAAGCCTTGAAGCTTCGGAGGCGGCGGTTGAAGGTGGTCAAAAGGCTAAGAAGGGGAAAAAGGTGAAGAAGGCTAAGGTTGGTGATGCTGGTGTTTCCAAGCCTTCTGCTGATGTTTAATTAATTACTTCGTAGCTATCTTATCCTTTCAGACAATATTATGTTGTGTATTTTTTTAACATACTTTCTTTAAAGGGAACCGTTTAGGTCCCACTGGTGGTGGAGGCCTTTAAGGCTTATGAACAATATGTAGGTTAACTGGCCTCTAAGGTCGTTGCTATGTTTACCTTTTTACGTTTTGTTGCTTTGTTATTCCCTTGTGTTTTTCATAGTTTGTTATGTTGTCTTTGTTTTTTGGTTATGCATCTTTTGCTACTTATACCTTGAAGGGTTCAGTGCTGCAGTCACTTAGCCTTAAGAGTGTTGTTAACAAGAAGACACATCGCCTATCCTATTTATAACACTCACTTGGTGTTTTTTGGTTCGTAAACCATTGTTTAAAACTTAAGGAACATTTGATGTAGGCTGTTCAAACCCGTCTATGAGACATGTTTTTGAAAAATTTGCTAAGTCTCATGGAGTTGTATTGATTTAAGAACTCACCCCTTATATAGGTCCATTAACCCTCGAACCTATTGAGTGATGTGGCCTGAGAGCTCATCCCCTTTTATGGCCCCTGCCATGGAGTTTTTTGCTAGGTTCTCAATCTGATTATAGGATAGAAAGACAAATTTGATAAAAAAAATCATCATTCATTCAAGAGAATTTTTTTTGTTACAAAGGGAGATTAGAACGACTCCCGAAATACTTTCTAAGATATTTTGGCTTCACCTGTGTGTTGTAATAAGAGTCCAACTTTTGTTTGTACTTAGCTTCTTGCACAACGGCTTGATCACGAATTTTTTGAGGAGTTCCAAGTTCAACATGGTCTCTGTTTCGTTTGATTCGAGGTATATGTTGAACATTCGCCGTGTTGGAACTCCAATTTCCGTTGGGATTACAGCTTCTGATCCAAACACTAGACTGTAGGGTGTCTTCTTATGACTTGTCTTCTCGGTTGTTCGGATTGCCCATAAGACATTAGGCAATTCTTTGAGCCAGTTGTTGTCGTATCTTCCTAATCGGGTTTTAATACCTTCAACAATGCTTCTATTTGTCCTTTCAACCTGGCCGTTTGACTGTGGATAAGCAACCGAGCAAATACCTGAGTTATCCTGAACTCTTTGCACCAAGAGCTAAAAGGCTTCTCGGCAAACTGTTTTCCGTTGTCGGTTACTAGTACCCCTGGAGGCCCAGATCGACAGATTATGCTTTCCCAAACAAAATCAATGACTTGTTTCCCGAAATTTTGGCCAATGGTTTTACTTCTGGCCACTTGGTGAAGTAGTCAACGGCTACCAACAAGAATTTGACTCCTCCCTTGGCCTGTGGGAATGGCCCCATTTGTGGAATGGCCAAGCTGAGGAGATGGGGACAAGGACATGCTTGGGGCTTTTGGGTATTGGGGCATGCAACTGCCAAGGTTCATCAACTTTGTAACTACGACCTTGGGCAATAGTGGACTCCACATATTCCCTCGTGAACCTCCTTTATCAGATAGTGGATTTGTTCTGGGCCAACGCATCGGAGTAGTGGTGCAAGGTAACCTTTTTTGTAAAGGACTTCTCCTTGTAGCACATACTACCTTGACTTGATACGAACCTTTCAGCCTCCGTCTGATCATTCGGTAATTCACCCTTTCTTAGGAATTTGATCAAAGGGGTCATCTAATTTGGCCCTTTTTCGGTAATTACGTCTTGTACTTCAAGTTCTTGGATGGATGGTGTCTTTAATGCCTCGACTAATACTTTCTTGGTGAGATGAGCAAATGTGAGAGATGCAAGCTTGCTTGGTGCATCACCCTTTTGTTTGGTGAACTTGAAACTTGTTTGATGGTACATGATTGGAATGTACTCATGAGTTCCTTTGCTTTCTCCCTGTATTTCTTCATGTTAGGTTCCTTGGGTATGTAGCTTTCATTTACTTGGTTTGAAACATGTAAAGAGTCTGTGAAGACTTGAAGTTTTTGGACATTCATCTTTTTTGCTAGCTTGAGTTTGGCAATGAGTGCTTCATACTCGGCTTCGTTATTGGTTGTCTGAAATTCAAGCCGGAGAGCATATGTAAATTCTAAGTTTTCGGGGTTGATTAGCACTAAGCCGGCCCCTGACCCTTCAAGGCTGGAAGCTCCATCGGTAAAAAGCTTCCAGGTATCCGGGTTAGATGGTTCAGCTATGGTTAATGTTAACTTCCGTTGATGTTTCTTTTGGAATTTCAACAATGAAATCAGCTAAGGTTTGGGCTTTGACAGCCTTCCTTGGAATATAGGTGATGTTGTGTACACCTAATTTCATGGCCCATTTGTCTAATCGCCCGAAAGTTTCAGGGTTTTTAAGCATACTTTTTATGGGTTGATCAGTGACCACTTGTATTGGGTGTGCTTGAAAGTTCCTTCGAAGCCTTCTAACTGTTTTTACCAGGGCTAGAGCAAGTTTTTCCAATGGGGGGGGGGTACTTGGTTTCTACCAATTTTAAAGTTTTGTTGAAGAAGTAAACAGGTACCCGAGCTTTGTTTCGTTCAATGGTCAGGACCGCGCTGATAGCTTCCTCAGCAACCGAAAGATAGACAAAGATTAATTCCCTCGTTTCCGGAGCAGCAATGTCTGGGAGTGAAGCCAGGTGTTGCTTCATTTGGTTGAAAGCTTCCTCTGCCTGTTCTGTCCATCGGAAGTCTTTCTTATTTGAGCACCCTCGAAGGGTTTTGAAGAAAGGCAGGACTTTTCTGCTAGTTTGGACGTGAAACGCTTCAAGGCTGCAAGCTTTCCATTCAGGCTTTCCACCTCTTTCTTGATTTGTGGAGACTTTGTGTCGAGGAAGGCTTTAATCTTGTTAGGATTAGCCTTTATGCTTTGTTTTCCACTATGTGCCCCAAGAACTTGCCTTCTTCAAATCCGAATGAGCACTTTACAGGATTAAGCTTCATGTTGATCTTTCTTAGGTTTCTGAAATTTTCTTATATATCATCAAGCATTTGACCTTAGGTTTTACTTTTGATCACCAAATCATGAATGTAGGTTTCCATGTTTTTGCCTATTTGTTCGGCAAACGCTTTGTCTACCAAATGTTGATAAGTTGCCCCTGCATTTTTTAAACCAAAAGACATTTTTTGGTAAAAAGATACCTTTGTCAGTATGGAATGTCGTTTTCTCTTCGTCTTCTTGCTTCATTTGAATATGATGGTAGCATTTATAGGCATCAAGAAAGCATTTGAGAGGGAAGCCTGTGAGCGAATCAACCTTTAGGTCGATTTCTTGTAAGGGATAGCAATCTTTTGGGCATGCTTTATTTAGGTCTTTGAAGTCAATGCACATTCTCCAGGATCCATCTGATTTACGGACCATTACCGGGTTAGCTATCCAAGAATGATACTTGACTTCTCGGAGGATTTCGGCTTGATCAAGCCCTTCAACCTCCTAACAAGATGCAAGGCTTCTATCTGGGGCTAGGCTTCTCTTTTGCTGTACAACAGGCTTTACATCAGATGGAATTTTGAGCTCGTGCTCGGCAATACTTAGGGGATTCCGGTCATGTGTTCGGGACACCATGCAAAGATGTCCATGTTGTGTAGGAGCAGTTTCTTGAGATGAGAGAGGTTCTTCAGTAAGGTTGGTATTTACCCTTATCCTTTGTTGAGGATACTTCGGGTTAATAACCCATCCTTGTTTGTCATCCTCGTTTTCCTTTGGATCCTCTCCTTCAACCAAGAAAGCTTCTTGTGTTGGTTGGAGGGTTGCTATCCCTCGTTCAGTAGGGAATTTCACGGTGCCTTGGCCAATTGAAACCGCCATTCCAAACGCACTTGGCCATGGCCTTCCTATAATAACATCATAGTTGGAGGGAATGTTGATCACCACAAAGGTGAGTGGTTTGGTTCTTTCCGTTTTTCCTTCGCTGAAACATACATTAAGGGTTAGTTGGCCGAAAGGCTTGATGGGTATGTCGGCGATACCTTTAATGGAGGATTTAGATGGTTGAAGCCTTGAACGTTCATCGTTGTTGAGACGATTGAAGCATTTTTCAAACATAATCTTTGTTGCCGCTCTAGTGTCAATGTAGGCTTTGTGTGTCTTGAGTGTTCCCAACATAGCTTCTACTACCAAGGGTTTGGATAACAAGTCCCCTTTGGGTGGTGGGAAGCAGACGCATTGTCGTTCCCAAGCCTCCAGGCGTGGTCGTTTGTAGGAGGCTTTTCCATCAACATCCACCATGTTCACTTCTTTGCTTTTTCCTTCAGCCATCTTGTCCCTTACCCCTTTCACTAAGTGGGCTAGTTCTCTAGACTTGACAGCCTCCTTAATTCTTTTCTTGAGTTGAAAGCAATCGTTAGTATGTGGCCTTTCTCTTCATGAAACTCACAATGTTGGGCGGAGTTCTTGTTTCTCTTACTTTTAGGTAGAGATCGAGGAGGTCGGAAGCTATGTTTTGCTTCTTCAGTGGCCAAGATTTTTTGTGGGGACTTGGTCAAAGCTGTGAAGTTTGTGGTCTTTTCTCAGCTTGGAGGGTTCCAACCTTCAGGCCTTCTGGAGTCTGAACCTTTGAACTGTTTGTCGTAAGGACCAAAGTGTCCTCTTTTTTCTGTTGGGATTGTTGCTTAGCCAACTAGGAGCTCTTTTCCTTTGTTCTTTAATGTCAACAGCTTCCTCTCCACGAATGTGAGCTTCAGCCCTTTCTAGGATCTCTTCAAGGGTTTTAGGTAGGCATTTGTTGAAATCTCTTATGAGATATTGGGCTGTGATGTCATTTATGAATCCTGCCACCCTCATTTTTTCATCAGCACCTACGTAGGTTAACCCTTCTTTCCTGTATCTTTCGATGAATTCTCTGAGACTTTCGTCATCTCGTTGCTTTATCTGGAAGATAACTGTAGCATCCTTGACATACCTCTGTTGTTGTGAAAAGTTGGCTAAAAAAACCTTTGCTTAGACCATCTAAGGTACAAAGTTTTTGTCAGGTAGGTCGTTGAATCATATCCTAGCAGCCCCTACAAGGGTTTGCATGAACATGAGGCAGCATTCAGCGTTGGACCATTTTTCGATCCGGGCTGCCCTAGTAAAGATTTGGAGGTGGTCTTCTGATCTTTACTTCCGTCATACGTTCTCATACGGGATGGCATCTTGATCCAGGTTTGAAAATCATAGTTAGCAATTTGTTGAGAAAAATATGACAAATTGTTGGGCTTGTAGGGTTTAGCATGATCTTCTTCTGTTCTTGAGGCCGGATTACTATTTGAGGTCCCTTGGTGAGTGGACAACACTTGATCGATGAAGTGCTGCCAAGGAAACTATGCCATCATTTGTGTCATCAACTGAGGAATCGGGTTAAAGCCTTGAAGGCTTTCGGATGTAGCCATGTAATTTGTTCCCATGGGAGCACTCATGGCGGTACTTCGAGCCAGGGGTAAGACCACCATGGCTTGTTCCCACGTAGTGGCAGTAGGAGGGGGAACACTTGAAGCTGGTGATTGCAATAATTGCTCAAGAGTGCTTTCATGTCCAAGAGGTATGCTGGTCACGGCGGGTTGGGAAGTGAATAAGTGAAAAGCAGTTGGACTCGGCCTTCTAAAAGCATAAGGGCTTACGTTAAACGCTCGGTTCGTCACACTTGGACCAGCTTCAAAGTGAGAGATGGTGGTACGTGAGCTAGTGAAAGGAAGAGGTGGGGGTCGGCTGACAACGAAGGTTCAGACTCGTCGTAGTCCAGTCTTATCATTACCCCCTTTTCCCTTTCAAATGGCTCACATGTTGATTGAGAAGGGATCTCAGTTGTAAGAATTTTCGAGCTACTCCCTCCGGTGTCAAGTCGATGCGTTCCGGTGTACTCGCAGCACCGACTTGGGGAGAGGGAACCCCTGAGCGAGAAGGGGTTGGTGTCTGAAAATAGGAAAATTCCGGGAATATGATTCCCGTTGGAGTGCCACCCAGAGTAGAAAATGGTGTGGATGAACTGGAGATGTTTGGCCGGAATTAGGTGTTGGAGTTTGTGATACTTGGTTAACCTCACTGGAGACTCGCTTTCAGACATGGTGAACTTGATGAAAATGGAGCTACACTAGTGGTCTTTCAAGAAAAGTAAGTGTCGTGGCCCCACGGTGGGTGCCAACTTGTTGCTACAACAAATATAAGACCACGGATAGTGACTGGACTGGTTAGGCAAAAGGGTTCAAGGGTTTCGGTTTTCCTAACGCAGGTCGTGGGGTCCCACCACGTTTGCAACATATGGAGAGAGATCACTGTTGTTAGTTGCTCACTTTTGGATTCTGTGTTGAGAAGTGTTCAACCCAGAATGTTAATATCAAGTGTGATGATGTAGTGCTAAGTGAAGAATAGAACAAGCATGAAGCAAGTTCTAGAGGGGAGAAGTAAGATCAGAGATCAAGAGTGACCTAAGCTGATCTAGAGTGCCCCTCCTGAATGACAAGAGGCTGTGATTTATAGGGAAGGGATTCTCTATAAGAAGAAACCTTTGACCAGTGATCCTTGGCTGCAGTGGGGGACTTGTCCTTTTTGGTAGGTTGAAGGGTTTTGACCTGCGGGTAAAAGAGTGTGCTCTCGCACATGCTCTGTCGTGGCTGTGCAGGAGAGTTTACACGTAAAGTGTTGATGTAACTAGGCACTATTATTATTCTTTTTGTTGTTCACGACAGTTGTCGATTCCAAACCCTTTTACCTTTCAACCCTTTAAGCTATATTGTGTTTAACTCTTTTTATTGAGCTTGAGCTACTCACGTCATCATGAATCGTGGTGAAAGGTAGATGGTGGTGGGTGGTTTAGGGTGAGGAAGATGAAGTGGGCAAGGTGGGTGGTGGGTCTTACATAAATTAATATATATTAAATATTTTTTTTAACTTTTTAGTTATTAATTTAATAGCAAGGGTGTTTAGGTTCATTTCACACCCATTTAACACAAAAAACTAAACAAATAAAACAAATTAACCGACCCATAACCGAATTAACTGACAAAACCGAACCGCAAAAACCGAACCAAATAGAAACCGGTGGGTCGGTTAATGGTTTTTTTTTCTAAAAACCAAAAGTAATGGGTCGGTTATGCGTATCAAGATTTCTATACACATCATAACCGAACCGACATGTAGTTAAATCTTAGTTAGATTTAGGACTTTTCACCATTTTTTAATATTCGATATTTTTGGTTGAACAATTTAGTATTTAGGGGTTATTTCATATCGTTTTAGTTAAGATGTTTATTTGAATTTATATGAAGATATCATGTCACTTTGTTTGAATATTTTGTAATAATTGGTATTAATATTATAGATTCTATGTATTTTTAACACTATCCAATTTACTAAGGCATAGTAACATGTAATAACAATTTATTCCATGTTTAAAAAAAGTAAGCTAGTTTTAGGTAGACCTAAATTCACGGTTAACCACCCATAACCGGCCTGCTATAACCTTCAAAACCGATTAACCATAACCACCATAACCAATTGGTTATGGTTTTGGGCAAAAACCGACCCACGCACACCCGTAGCTGTAATTTTAGAAGTGTAGGAACTATAGGTGAAAATGGACCAAACCACAGGTACTATCCGGGCATTTTTCTCATCAAATAATTATGTTCATTTTAATTGGAATGTATATGCACACAAATATATAGATGGTGAGTTCATTGGACAACCACAAACAAAAACTGGGGAACTGAAATCGTGGGTTTTACATAATTTTGCAAAGTGTTTTTATATAAACATATATAGAAGTCATTTGAACATAAATAACACATCAGACAAAACAAAACGAAGTGAAAAACATGGTAAGCCATGTTGGCCCAGAATCAGAATCAATATTGATAGCGAATGAGAGAAACAAGAATAGAATTCAACAGAACTTCACTTAATTGAATAGAATGTCCTATTACAACTTTGAAATCTCTAAACCTATATATACATATTGGATCGACATGCTTGAAGCCATCGCACCCCTTGGTGAATGCGTGTCCCTTTTAGTGCCACTTCTAATCGTTCTCATACCACAAATAGATCGATATGTCGATTTGTTAATTACCAAGTTCTAGGTTGACGCATTTAACCCCTAGACTTTACATAGGTTACAAATACATAATATAAACTAATTATACTAAGACCCTTGGACTTAGATATGACTATGTGAGGGATTAACATCATCCTTGTCCCCCTTAATCACGAAAATCCTTAAGTTGTTGTAGGTCTTGAACTTCGAGCAATTCCCTCATAGTAATGAACTTAATCCTTGCTAATGTCTTTGTAAGTATGATAAATATACCATCTTGTTGAATCTCCCCAGTATACAACACTCCACATTAATCTTCTTAATGATTTGCTTTACACAAATTGATTCATTATTTTGACATGTTTCTCATGGACCATGCTTCATACGAACTTGCTTCATACTGACATGTTTTATACCCAAATTTGACTGCACCCAGTTTGCATCACATAAACTTCTTCTTGTGTGGTTGTCTCAACACAAATTCCACCCGGTCTTTTGGATAATCTGAATCACTCCAACTTTTTTATGGTTGTATCACACAACTTATTCTTTTTTTGTAAACTAGTCACGGGATTATTCCTACCCTTTCACACATACGCCGTCTCCTTAATCTATTACAGATTGTTTCATTGCACCCCTCACGGATTGTTTTTGTATCGTACGATTTTTTCACTTTGATTGTATCAATGACCAAAATTCCTATTTCTAATTCTCTTTGGCGTCCAGGCACATCAGAAGTGTCGGTTCATCTGCTTTGGTTTGACACAGAATTACTCATTTTCCTTGTTTTTCTTGGTTGGACATTCATATGCATAGTGTCGGAATTTCTCACATATGTAGCAAGTGATTTTCGACTTATCTTTTATACCCAATGTTTCTTGCATGCTATCATCCTTTTGTGTTTTCTCGGTTACTTCTGACTCATAATAGGTGTGTCCTTCACCTCTATGATGATAATTGCTTATGCCACGACCACGTGATGGATGGAATCTCTCTCGTCCATGAATTCCAATACGTTTTCCATCGTTCATATTATTATCATGACGCGTGTACAGGAGTTCTTCTTGATTGTTCACAGGGCTTTCTTCTTTCATCTTTATCCTTTCTTCAAAGGTTTTCAATCTACCAATAGCTGTCAACATGTCTAGATCAGAGTGTTGTTCTATGGATGCAGCAATATGAAAAAACCTATCTGGCATGGCGTTTATAAGTTTTTGTAATATAGCCGATTGATTCAAAGTCGATCCAAACTCACTTGCCCTTGTAATAATATTGTTACTCTTTGCAGAGAATATATCTACGGTATCATCTTCTTTCTCTTGCAACAACTCAAACTCAATCATGAGCTTTTGCAAACGATCCTTCTGCACTCGATCTAACCCAACGTGTCTCATCTTCAACTGTTCCAAATCTATCTTGTAGTCTTGCAACTTGCGACTTGCGAGACCTCATCTTCTAGTATCGCCTAGAACAGATATGCAATCGTTACTTTGTCTTTTTTCGCATCTGCTTGTGTTCCTTTTATGGGTTCTATCATCTCTTAGAGTCCATTTGCTTCCAGTGTGGTTTTGATACGTATTGCCCATACCGTATAATTTTTCGGTTTGCCCATACCGTGTAATTCTATAAGCCCGTATACTTTCTTGTTTCTAATCTATGACCAATGCAGATACGGAGTTCATATTCTAAGTCGAATGGACAAAACTAATTTCTTAATCTTGGTTAAACCCTTTGGCCTTGAATCTTTAACCGTGACTCAAAGCGATTACTCTAGCCTTCTGAAAATATTTCTAATCTTTCATAGCACCCAAGAAAAATCAAAATAGCCCCTAGTTTCGATATTCTTCCTGGTTCGTTATACTCACAACCCTAAAACCTGATCACAGGCTTCAAATAAACAATCAATCTTCACAATGGAAACCCTAATTGCAATTTTGTGCTTCCTACAATCCCTTGATGCCTTCAAATTGTTATTCCAATGAATCAAAATCAATAGCATGACGCTCTGATACCTACTGTTGGCCCAGAATCACAATTGATATTGATAAAGAATTAGAGAAACAAGAATAGAATTCAACATAACTTCGCTTCAGTTGAATAGAATGCGCTATTAAAACTTTGAAATCTCTAAGCCTATCTATAGACACTGGATCGACATGCTTGAAGTCGTCGCACCCCTTGGTGTAGGGGCGGACCTAGGTAGAGGGTTGGGTGGGCGGGCGCACCCATTGAAAAAAATAGTATATTTTCTAGGGCAAAATCCCGGTTGCACACCTTGAAAATTTGGTTAAACCTCTTGTTCGTACCCCTGAAATAATTTGTAGCTCCGCCACTACCTTAGTGAATCTCACGTCCCTTTTGTGCAACTTCTGAATTAGATCAACAAGTCTATTTGTTAATTACCAAGTTTTAGGTTGACACATGTAGCCCCTAGACTTTACATAGGCTACAAGTGTATAATAAAACATAAGACAAACTAATTACACTACGACCCTTGGACTTAGATGTCATTTTTTTATCATTATCATCATACTTAGTGAATCCCACCAATAGCTAAGCTAAGGTAGGGTCTCAGAAGAGTAAGATGTAGACAACCTTACCTCTACCCTGTAAGCATAGAGAGCTTGCTTCCAGTGAGAACCCTGGCTCGAAACCTTGGACTTAGATGTGAGGGATTAAAATCATAAAGCCAGAATATTCTTTCTTGATAGATTACTGTCAAGCTGGAGGTAGATTTAAAAGACAACCTTAATGTGGTCGCCACTAATGAAGATTTTGGATTCTTTCATCTTGATGTTTTGTGGATACAATAACTTTTTACAATTGTGGCCCATTCAAGATAAATTATATCTGCAAGATAGTATCTTTAGTGGTAATCCATCTATAAAAATTGCATGGCAACTGCAAAATCATCTAACACGTCCTTGAATATTAGTGTTTGAACTCATTAGCGGCGGGAATTTGAAAAACCTCTATTTTATTACATTTTAGTAATATCAGATAATTTGGTGTCCATTTTTATTTATTTATTATTATTTTTTTATATTTATTTATTTATTTATTTTTGCAGTTATGCAGATTAATAGAAGCTTATTGTTCTTTTATATTCCTATTGTTAGTCCATGATTTTAGTAGTTAAGAATCATTTCATATGGTTCGAAAAACTCAAAAATGACCATCTTTTATCTGTTCCTACAAGTGTTTCGTGGTAAAAAAAAAAATTTAATCCTTGTGTTATGCAGGCTATGGCCTATAATTACTATTTGAATATTTTGAAGCCCGCATAAATCTCATGAAAAACAGGAGAAGAAAACTATTCATGGCACCTCTCTTCCCCTCTCTCTTCTCTAGCATGTCTCTCTTTCTATCTTTACATCTTTCTTTTTTCATGCCCACAAAAACTCATTCCATTTCCATCTTTTCTGTAACTCCAACGAACAGCCGCCATTGCCTTCTACAATAGCCCTTTCAATGGGCGCGCACTTGTATGTGCATGTGCGCGCACCAGTGCTCTCCTCTTGTTCCATGTCGGCCCGTTCAGGTCGTTTCCTTGTCCTCCTCCTCATCGTCTCAATCATCCACCTTGTCAAAGGTTCGGATTCACAAACGCTCATCAAGTTTAAGGACTCCCTTATCAATGGCAAGAAGTTGACCACCTGGATTGCCACGAAGAGCCCATGTGATAATAATAATAATACAGCCAATTGGGAAGGCCTTCTTTGCACCAATGGTCTGTTTCGGGCATAAAACTAGACAACAAAGCGCTGGGAGGTAACATTGACACCGATATGTTATCGAATTGTCATCATTGGTGAGCATAAGTTTCAACAACAATAACTTGAAGGGTGCCTTCCCTGATTTCGGAATGCTTGATGGAATGCGAGAAATCCTTTTGTCGAATAACAAGTTTTCTAGTGAAATTCCGGCCAATGCCTTCAAGGGTCTGAAATGGCTAGAGAAGATAGATCTAGCGAATAACAAGCTCATCGGCCAGATCCCTGCGTCATTGACAAGACTGCCTAAGCTAAAAGAGTTGATGCTCCAAGGCAATGAATTCGAGGGCGAAATCCCAAACTTTGCTCCGGGAAGATTGACTCTTGCGAATTTCGCAAACAATCATTTCCGTGGCGAAATTCCAGAAGCGCTTCAGCATTTTCCTGCAAGCCAATTTTCAGGTGAGTTATATATTCATATGTTCTAATGTTATATCCTAGGTAGATTAGTTATGATTGACTGTCCATTGACAATGCTTGATGTAAAGGTATAATATTAATCCATTGCATATGGATCATTATGATCCATGATACGCATGTTAGGTGATTTTTCACGGATGACAATCCAATGGTCATTATGACTTATCACACTTATATGCATCTCTCTATCTCCTGATACAGGTACTGAACTTTGCGGAACGCCGTTGGGAGAATGTAAGAGAAAAACTACTTCCACCGTCATGATCATCATCATAGCATGGGTGGTGGCAACAGCAGTAGCAGCAGTGATTTTTGCCGTTGCAATATTATGTCGCCGCAACCACCAGGAAATCCCAGTAAAAATTCTAAATAATGGTTCAATAGTTCTAGCATCCTCTGGCAACTTTAGCATGCAGGATAAAGGCGGGACATCAAATCATAATGGAAATAAAGCAGATCTTTCATTAAACCTGACTTTCTTGGTAGATGACGAGGAAAGGTTCGACCTTGCAGACTTGTTGAAGGCTTCAGCAGCGGTGCTTGGAAGTGGGATGTTTGGATCCAGTTATAAGACTGCTATTGCGGGCGGGAAAGTGATGGTGGTGAAGCGGTTTAAGCAGATGAATAATGTTGGGAAGGAAGAGTTTTATGAGCATATGAAAAGGTTAAGCAGGTTGACACATCCAAATATACAACCAATTGTGGCTTTCTACTACAATAAAGATGAGAAGCTTTTGGTTTCCAATTATGTTGACAGCATTAGTTTAGCCTTCCATCTCCATCGTACGTTTTCTCTTCATCTTCTTTATTAGCACCTCTGTAACTCCTTAATGCTACCAAAATTACTCCGTTGCAAGAAACACTACAACGGAGTTATCCTTGGTGACGTAAAAAATGTCAGTCACTAAGTTGTTAATGTGTTTCTCCGACACAGAAAGGTGTGGGTTAATGTATCACTAATGTATGATAATGACAAGGGCTGCATAACGCGTGAGCTGATCGGAGGCAGTGTAAGTTTGGGCCCGAAGTTAAACGAGTAAGCTCGGTTGGGCTGTTTATCTTCACTTAACGAGCAAAATTTGAGCTCGAGCCATATCGTGGCTCAACAAGCCAACTCATTTACATCTTCAGAGTTTAACAAAAAATAATAAGATCTTTTACATAAATGCAAAATTTATCAAGTTAATATGAGCCAAATGAGCATGTCAACAAGCTTAGAATAGTGTTAAACATGGACTTACAAATATTAAGATTGAGTGTTATTTGGTTATAACTAATAAACATTTAAAACCTGAGCTTAATTTAAGTGAGTGAAACAAGCGAGCTTGCCTTGGCTCGGGCTTGACTCGTTTACAAACACAGAGCCAGCCAGCTCAGACGAGTTCGTTTACAAACAAGCCGAATTCAAGTGAGCTTTTATCAAACGAGCTACAAGCCACAAGCTTTTTGAACAGCCTATTACCTAGTTGTAGTTATGCCAAGTAGTGAAACAAGATGGCCCCTTTAGTTATAATGGACATATTTCTGGTTCTTCAAATATTAATACAGAAACTTGGTTCCATACTTGTAAATTTGTTGTTGTGATCTCAGGTAACCAGTCTGACGAAACTCAAAGCCCAAACTGGCCTACGCGTTTGAAGATAGTGAAAGGGGTAGCGAGAGGGCTTCAACATCTTTACGTTAAGCTACCAAGCCTAATGGTGCCTCATGGTCACCTTAAGTCTTCAAACGTCCTTCTCACGAATAACTACGAGCCACTCCTCACTGATTACGCGTTGGTTCCAGTAACCAACCCTGAACACGCGCGTGATCTCATGATGGCCTACAAGTCACCAGAGTACAATCAACTTGGCCGTATCTCTAAAAGGACGGACATATGGTGTCTAGGGATCCTGATTCTCGAGATCATGACAGGGAAGATCCCTGTATACACTCTCCACCAAAGCAAAGGAAACGACACTGAGATTACAGATTTTATTAACTCTGTGGCCAAGCAGGAGTCTGATATTGACATGTTTGATAAGGCAATGACGGGATTCGATAAGAGCAATGAAAGGGAGATGATCAAGCTGTTGAAGATTGGGTTGAGTTGCTGCGAAAAAGATTCCAAGAAAAGGATGGATATTAAACAGGTGTTGGAGCGGATTGAAGAGGTGAAAGAAAAGGATGGTCCAGATGAAGACTTTCAATCGGCGTATAGTAGTGAACTAGACAAGCAGTCAGTGACAGGACTCTCGGATGATCTCAACAACTAAAACTATACAGGATAGTGATTTGATTCATCGTTAAGAAGGTCGAAACTGTTGGATGGTTAGGCATGGCTTCATCAATCAGTAAGTGCGATTTGAAGTACCCCATGCCACTTCTGATGTATAGCCAGAAGGGTCCATCATCATATACTTCTTCGGAATGGGGGTGTTTGAGATTGCGTTTTGAAGAATATTGCAATTTGATAATATGATGATCAGTTGAAGCTACTCTCAAACTTATTTTTTGAAGCTCGTACGTACTCACCCTGGAATAATCATATTCAAATTGCTCCATCCATACGCTCAAAACGGACTATTTATGAACTGAAAACACAAAACACCGTCTGGAACACCCCCTAGGCGATATTAACAGGCAATGCAAGAGTTGATTTGGGCATCTCATTCTCGAGAAGAATTTATATTTCGATAAGTGTTTCACGTTTCATCTAGGGGAAATCTAGAAATATTCTATGTGATTTCAGTCAATGTAATTTTATTTCGCTTAAGAGGTTACGGAATCCAGTTTTGACAAAAGAAGTTTGGGCATGTGTTCCTCCTACGACATTTTTTATAGGATATCTCTAATGTGACTTAAAGATCATGATTTCAACAGTAGCACTTGAGAACCAAAGAATTCCTAAGATAAATTAGTAAGATTTAATTTCATTTATATTAGGTTTATCTCCAAGGTATCACAACGCAGAACGAAAACAAAACACTCGCTATAAACACGCTTTTAGAAAGAAATTCTTATGATCATTCAATGTCTCAGACATCCAATTTGTCATGAGTTCTCTGCCCAGGAATGGAAGGCCCTATAACTCATTATGGTTTAGGATTTCTAATCTTACAAGTTAACTTTTTCCCTGCCGGTTTACCATTCTCCCATCACTCCAAGAAGGAATCTTTTAAGGCGAAAACTGGCAGGGCACGCACCGGCACATGGGTGGAAGTGGCAGAGTACTAGTGACGCGTGGAGGCACATCTTAAGGTATTCCGACAAAAGACAGGAACCCTAATCAAGGGTGTCTGATGGTTATGATGACAGCAGTGAGATGCAACGTTCTGTGGAAAAAAAGGTTTCTCCAAAGAACCGTGAACAGAAATTTGGTCGACAAGAGGCTACTACAACATGAACAGGGGCGACGGCCTATAGTTTGCGTCGTACCTTTGCTCTTATACCATGTAGAGTGAATGAAAAAGTATCTTGATGTTACACCAATGGGAAAGCTCTATTATATACAGGAAGAAACCCTAGGAAAGTGTACATTGGGTCCAAGGGCTATAGACTAATAAAGTAGTAGATAATACACATAATGCAATACATACAAGTACAACAAACAGTAAGTAAATACATATGCCCTGGCCTAAATAGGTATTCTGTTATTATATTCATCCGTCCAGATAGCGTACGTCCATTTTAGTGCTAACAGAGGAATATAGTAATTTAACCGCACCCCCTCTTTCAGTGACATAGACAAGTGATGACATGTATGGAACGGATCATTTGTTCTTCATAATGCTTTGAACATGATAAAGACACTCCCTATATACATGTCGGGAACACGCTCTGATATGGACCGATACAAAAAGGAGATGTATGTATTCTTACACTTTCGCTTGCATGTTGAGACCACTGAACAAGCATAGATGAACAGCATTTAAAAGATGAAGACCGCCTGATGTATTGAAGATACTTTGGTGACTTTTTACCCTTTTGATACTGCAATCTGCATGGAAAGAATCAGATCAATGAGAAGGGGTGATTCTGTGATTTAGGTCACCCAGGATCTTTCATCAATCACATTCTTCAATGGTTGACTAAAAACCACATTTATCTTCTTCCATAATCTGTCAGTAATTCCAAAATATTTGATTACTCCGATACTTTTTCTTGACACATATTGCAATCAATTCCTTATAAGTCCATGTTTTCCGCATGTTAAATTCCAAAAGTGCCTCCGATATAGAATGAAAATCCCCTTTTCCCAACACCTCAAACAGAACCGGGTCGGTCAAACAACTGGAGAATCTTTCACATTCATTTTCCGTAAAGCAAAATCCAAATTTCTCCCCAATCTTCTATCCAAATACGCATCAACAACACAACCGTAAGTGACAAGATCCGGGATAGTTCCATTATGATTCATATGCTCAAGACTTAAATGGAGATCCCAAAACAATGACATCTTCGAGAAAGCTGCAGCTCGAATATTAAACGTAGTGAGATCGGGATCAAATCCCGCTTCCACCATATTTAAAAACTTTCTTTGCAAACTCTTCATTTTGAAATTGGCCGCGTACGACAACAGTAACAAATTCCAAAGAAGATTTCCGGCATTTCTTCTACCGAGACCCACTTCCCGTAAAAAGTTACCCAAATTATGAAACTTTTTATCCCGTATATAAGCATCAGAAACCGCCCTAATCCCGTCTTCTTCGATTAAAAATCTTGAACCTTTAGACGCTTGTAAGCATTTTCCATCATGGTTATCGAACCAAAACGACTGTAATACACAATATAAGCATTACCTATAGAAGAACCAACGGGATATCCCTTTGAGATCATTTCCTTCAATGTATAATCCATTAGCTCAAGCTCTCCAACCTTACCGAAACAAGATATTGTATACACATAAACTTGATGTTGTAAGTGAGGATGCCTAAGGCTAACTTGTTGTACGATTCTGATTACTTCGTGAAAAAGCCCAGCTCCAATATAAGCATCAATTAGATCCGAAACTACATGAATATCGAGATTATACGCACTGTTTATGATTGTGTTCCATAATGCATCTGCCTGAGTGAAAAATCCATTATTGGCGTAGTACAACATCAGAGCCATCAAGGTAGAATCGTCGAGAAGAAAAACCTCAGCTTGCAATCTAGGAACAAGTTCATTAACATATGCTAAACAAAACCAAAAGGATCAGAGAGGAACAATAACAGACAGCATGAGTTATTCCTATTACAAGACTTTAAAATCGACCATATTTCTAACATACCTTAAATAGCGATATCTTTAAAAGCATAAGAGACGCTATAGTTTTCCATTAAGCATCTAAAGGATGTTAGTTATTTTTTAAAAACGGCAAACTCACACACCCAAATCTACGGCTAAATAGTACCCCCAATGTCCACTACGGGACCAGAACCACTTGCGGGAAAATACCTTACTACACACCACCATGCTAAAAGCCCTTTTGTGGATGTTAGTTATTACTACTTATATGCATGACTAATCCTTCTGATATATAGCTTCTTTCCCGGTTTAACCTCCTCGTAAGACTTGATTTTATTCACAATAGGGTTGCGGTGCAACTTGTTGCCCGTTTGCCTGACATTAACTTTTCTAGTACTTCTATTAATCTACAATATTTCCAAACAAATCACAATTCTGTCATTTCATTTAAATTTGCTTTCCTGTTTGTTCTCATTTAATATATATATATATATATATATATATATATATATATATATATATATATATATATATATATATATATATATTATGAAACTTATATTGATTTTGATCACTAGATGAGATAAACTTCTACTAATGCTAGCTTTTCCTAGAAGAATAGCAATACTGAAAGCTGTAATATTCTAATAGGCTTGTTAAGTAAGATAATTTTGGTTTCATGACACTAGGGGTGTTCGTAATCTTCATATTTTAAAGCGCTTATGGCTTACCACATTATAAAAGCCAAGACGCACTTTGAAGTGTTTTGTTGCAACTGAATTTTAGCTTATTCTAGGCAGCATCCACACCTTTCTTAAGCATACATGCAAATCCTAAACACTCCCATATATGTGAAATTGAAATTACTATACTTTTATGTAACACGCATAATTTTTGCTATACATATAGCGCCTATAGCACTCACTATAGCGCACTATGTAGCATATAGGTCATATGTCACAATCCATATAGCAAAAATAGCAACATTTTTATTTTTTTTTATTTTTTTTTTCATTTTTTGTTCTCATCTCCACTGCTCGATACCTCAAGTTTGGTCTTATAACATGATTTGTTCCTGTATTTCTCTATATTTTTCTTCATCTCCACTGCTCAATAACATGTATTTTTCTGTTTCTCTACTTTATCGCTAAACATAAAATAGCAGGCGCAATTTCGTCACTATCGCTACGTAGCATATAGGTAGCTTGTCGTTGTTGACTGCTATTCACTATTGACAGGTATGTTGACCCTAAAAGCCTCCAAGTGTAACCAAGATTCCCATTTTTCAGTAAATCCGTACCAGGCTTTTTGCAAGTTGCAACTCTTAATACAAAAAAACATTTAGGAAGTTTAATCCACATATTCCTTAAAGTGGATCAAGTACTAAACTTCAAATTGAAATTTTCCTTCATTATACATAATAATAACATTAGAAATGCACATACATAAGTAAGAATCTATGCTGCTTCTAACCTAAACTCATAAACATATGCAAAAACATAACAATAACATAAAAGTGCTTGCTTTTGGAGCTGACCCTGTACTGTGTGACTTGTTAAGTGTGCATAGTGTCTTTAAACCAATCAGTTTGGTTTCAAGAGGAAGAGTTGCAGAGACAACTGAGATAGCTCCCATATCTTTATCAATAAATAAGAGGCTTAAATCATTTTGTAAGAAGCTGGAATTTAGGAACTCTATCCGGTTTACGAAGAAGGGTTTGATAGGAATCTGCAGCAGGTTCAAGGTCATGTATTTCTTGTTCTTGTTGTTTGGGGATTAGGGTTTTGATTATCTTGAAGAATCTGCTACACTACAAAAGCATACATCTTTCTAGAACATAAATTTCTTCTTCGGTCGTCACAAAACCTCAAAATTTATCCCTTTTCAAAACCCAAAATTAGCTTTGCTCACTCGAAAAAAAACCCAAAGCCTGACCCGACTGAGAATACTAAAAAAACCCAAGTTTGACGGGAGTACTCTAAAAATCCATATCGGATATTTGGGTATGAGATTAAATAAAAATTTATAGGTGTGAGAGCGGATATAAGATTCAGATAAAAGATTCGTGAGTTTGGGTTTGTACCCAATATCCGCTTACCTAAATCACATACCGGAAAAAAATGATTTTTATTTTTATTTTCCTTTAACTCGTGTTTGTTATATGTTTTTTGGGATATGTTTTTTATGCTATTGTTTATATTTCTATGCTACGAGATATGAAATTACTTTTAAGATTTATATGGGATTATGATATGTATTTAAAATAAAATATTTTATTGTGACTATGATATGTAGGTAGTTTAAAATATCTCAGTTTAGTTAGATAGTGCACCTATCGTATATTTAGTATAGTATTGATTGGAACAAAATATCGATCCATAGACACTACATATCCTAATACTAAATCATTATTAGTGATTAACCTATTAAAAAGTGACAATCTATATATAACTAAAATGGCATGCAAAATGTAACAACTAAACTAACAAAGAAAAATGCAATCAACTAGAAAAGAATATCATTTTAATCTCCAATTCATTTAGCTAAAAATTACGACAATCATGGATATATTGCAAAATCACAAAATACATAAGTAATTGTAACCCCGCTAAAGATAATTAATCGTATAATTTATCAAAAAGTTAGAATGATAAACACAAACTATCCACCTAAATTCATACAAATAAACCCAAGTGATACAATGATGTCAATGTTCATAGATATAAACTAGTTTCCTATCAAGGGTGACTAATCCAACAAATCTTTGGAAAATAACATGAAAAATACATAAGTCTTGAATATCATAAGTCATAATAAACCTTTCAAATACATAATAGAGTAAAATATTATTATCGTCTTTATGGTTTGGCCATTTTGCCACTTTCATCCAAAAAAAATCTCATATGCGTGACAACCGGTAAATTCGAGACATTGTCCGTACATCTAATTAATCAGGATTTGCATTAGTTACGTGCAATTAGACGTAATTAATGGTAATTGATTCCATAAAGTCTAGCAAAGTCCGGGTAAATGCATGGGATTGCATTTGAAAACCGTTAGATATAGAGTTATCGTGTTACGGTAAAAGTGTCTAAAATGAACGTTTGTGATTATATCTCGTACACTATAAAGTGCTAAAATTGTTCCAATATTCCGGAAACGTTAAAGTAATGGCAATATTATGTGATTGGCGTGAAAAATAGATAAAAATATAATACGGACATAAAAATATCGTATTTTCCGTTTTTATCGCGTAATTGTCGTTTTTATTACATTTTAACACCTGCGCTTGCCACTTTTCACCCAACATTATATTTTTGAGTGTGTAATTGTATTGTCTAGTGAAAATTGCCATAACTTGTTATTAATTAGACAAACTAAATTCAATTATATAACCAGACTAAAACGAAATCTTATGTAGTTTATCTTGGGAACATTCTTAACAGAACTAATGATCAAATCACAATCCCAACCCCCTTGTCCCCTCCCTTCAGCCGAGATCCCCCACAAAACCACCTAAATTTGTGTGTTGAGTTGATAATGCTAGTTGTCATGCTTGGTTATTTGTGTAAGACATTTTGTACTAAAGATCCTTAAGATCATATTCCATATACACATTTCCTTGTTCCGCACATTCAAACCCACACAACTCTCTCTCTCTCCCTTCCCCTCCCTCTCTCTTTTAAACAACCAAGAACAATGAGCCCCAAACCCTTTCATTTTGCTACCAAATCACCAAATTTAGCCTCTAATCCTTTAAGGTTTTGAGATTTAAGGGGCTTGGAGCATAACCTTGGAGTTGAATCTCAAAACCAAGCTTTTTCTCATCATTTAGAGAGTAGCAAACATCCTTAGCTTGTCTAGTGGTATAACTCCTAAACTCATCTTGTTATTTTCAGTTAAAATGTTTACTTTATGCAAGTAAAGTTCACCAAAAGATATGTACATGTGTTTTTGCTAAAACAAACTAAAACAAGTGTTAAAATGGAAGTTTTAGAAGGTTAGGAATGTATGCTTTGGGTCGTGGATATGCATGATTGGGTATGTGTTCTTGTTGTTTTACAAAAATGTGTTTAAAGTGCTTAAATGGTAATTTTGTTAAATGATGATTCTTGTATGATGATGGGTATGTTTATGTGATATTTGACACCAAAAATGGAAGTTGTAAACTTGTATATATGGCTGTGGGTTGTTGATGATGTTTGGTGACATTTGTGTGCTTAATTGGTGTGTTAAAACATAAGGATGAGTATATTTTATCATGGATCTTGCATGTTGATGCTTGGAATATGATGATCAGCATCAAAGGACTGATCAAAGATAGAGAGATTAAATGCCAAAATACCTTAGATTGTTTGAATAAGGTAATTTGCAAATTTAAATGCCTAAATACCTTAGGTAGTGGTAAAAAGGATATCGAACCACGAGGAGTTAATAGTTAGTGTTTAATTTCATTTGATTCACGAACATGTTACAAAAATCGATTGTCTGATTAATATTGTTTGAATAAGGTAATTTGCAAATTTAAACTTAATTTGGTGAATGAAACACAAGTAACTGAAGAATGGCCACATCAAGGATCGAGTTTTGAAGATTATTTGAAGATACAAGTTGCAACGGGTTAGAGATTTAACGTTTAATCTTAGTTTTTCGGTTTATGAGCACGATGTACTCGATATTACTGAACTTTGTATATTCATTTTTCATCACCATGAGTGGCTAAGTATTTTTAGACTACATACTCTCGGTTTTGGTTTTATTCGGTTTAATTATTTAATGCTTTTGTAAAAGATTTACTTATTATTCGGTTTTAATACGTATGCATGCTCGTTTGGCTATCATTTATATTTGTTTCTCATGATCCTTATGTTGATTGCTTCCTCATTATCTAATATAAGTTTCATGTGTTTCTCGCTTACTTTGTTTTTATGAATCAAACGTGTGGTTTCTTGTCTTAGATAACCCTTAAGATAAGGACAAGACATGGTATTGGTTTGTCTAGTTCTTTAGTATACGGGTTTGGTGAGACCGGGAGGAGATCTATCCTAGTAAACTTTAGATTTTAGCAATCCAAATTAAAACCATAAATAGATAGGTTACCCCTTTAATCTTCGGGTGAATTGTGATTAGTGAGACCCGAATGAGATCTTTTCTTGGGTACCTTAGCATATTTGTTGGTAAGATCGGGAGGTGAGCCGAAACTAAACAAACTGTTATATTTCACATGCCTAGTTTGGAATTTTCGGGTAGCATTAGTGAGACCGGGAGGAGATCTAGTGTGTCTTAGCAAACCCTTATTAGACGTATAATTTGAAAACAGTTAAAACCGCCAATTCCGAGAGTGTGCTAGTTTACTAGTAGGAGCCTACGCCTAGATTAGTTCGTCTTAGTATTCGTGCTAGGTTATTAGTTAAATTAGTACTTAATAATTAATTAAATAAAAACCCCAAAAATTATGTTTTAAAATTGACTTTTATTCGACGATGGTTGTTTGTTGAAAGTTATTGCATAGAGTCCTTAGGATAGACATCTGGTCTTACTGGGTATACACAAAGCAACCTGTACACTTGTCGTACGAGTGTGGTTTATTTGTTGAGTCCAAACTTTAAACTTGATGGGTCAAGTCAAATATAATATGTTTCCATTCTTATTTTATGTACGTTTTTAGTTGGTTTACGTTTGACGTAAATTTTAATATCGTTGTGGTTGTATTACCACTGTATATTTTTTTGTTTTTTCTTTCGAATGCTAATGGTACCGTATTTAGGTATCCTCTTCTGGTTACTATGTCGAGTTTCGGTATTGTACAAACCAAATAATAATGACCAAATTCCCTCGATTGCCCCGCCTCAAAGCGTTGGCATCAACCCCTAGTTTAAATAATTGTAATAGTAGGTTATGATATGGAGTTTGTGGAGGTTTGTGCATTGTGGGGAAAATGGAGGTTTTTTTAAGGAGCTTTGTAAATCTAATGTGGTGGTTTATTTGGGTTTCGGTGGTTTGTACATTGCGTTTTTATCAAACCTATAACAGAATGTTTGACACAATGAAGATGGTGTTATATTTAAGTTTTCTATACATTGTGTTATAGGTTCTGGTCATTGTGTTTAGTTTGCTATTCGTTGTTTTTTAATCTGTTGTCCATTGTGTTTTTGTTTTGTTGTCCATTGTGTTTTAGTCTGTCTCATTGTGTTTTTAGTCTGTTTCATTGTGTTTTAGTCTGTTCATTGTGTCTTTTCATCAATTGTGTTTTAGTTTACTTTCCACTGTGTTTTTCGTTTGATACTATTGTTCATTGTGTTTTAGTCTGCTGTTCATTGTGTCTTTTATCTGCTGTCATCAATTGTGTTTTTAGTTTACTTTCCACTGTGTTTTTCGTTTGATACTAATTGTGTTTTATGTTATGTCCATTGTGTTTTAGTCTCATATTCATTGTGTCTTTTATTTGTTGTCATCGATTATGTTTTTAGGCTACTTTCCATTGTGCTTTTAGTTTGATACTCATTGTATTTTACGTTCTGTCTATCGTGTACTACGAGTTTTTGATTTTTTTTAGGTTTTTAACATCAAACATCGCGTTCACCTTTACTCGTTCTAGGCACTTCTCAAATCGATTTAAAGCTCTCATCAAGAGGGCTACATACCCATTAGTTGCTAAGGTTGCTAATTATATACATCTGTCTCAGTTGGATCGAATGGATTTGGCCTCATTCAACCTTTGCTTGCTCTAACCTGTTGTAGTACTCTCTAACTGGTTCTAGCAGCTTGCTAGAGTGTACGTGCATGAATTTAATAAAATCAAAATATATGGTTTATAAAAGGAATATTATATACATAAGATGAGCATTCATATGTACTAAATCAACAACATATAGTTTACAACTTAATAATGCATTAAGAAATTAGGACATATCATAGATACATACTTTGAACAAAAAGTAAAAATATAAGCATATATAATTGGTTGATTCACACATTTTATATTAAACATCAAGCAAGCTTCTTTCTTTCTTTGTGTAGATGCTTGACACCAAGAAACTATATTATGCATCTTCGGAGGGCATGAAAAAAAATTGCATATTTACAAGAGCTTCCATGCTTTGCCTCCATTCATGTTATATTTCTTTAGCCTACCAAAAAACATGACTACGATTAAAATTAGTTTTCCTGTGTCGCTCCATTTACCCGCGAAACCGTACCATTTGTTTTCACAAATGCCATCTGGTTTCAGTTGACGACCGCAACTGTAGCCGGTGGTGAACCCCACGTTTCCATAAGCACTGCAAATGGTTTAAATCAAAAAACTGTAAGTTGATAGTTTTGGTGATTCGCAAGAGATATAATCTTGAATCTAATTTTAAATCCTTCTTTCATGTATTCAATATACATATATATCTTTAGTCTAGTGGTACCCTATATATCAGGATGTATTTATGGTGTTATATCAATTAAGTGGTTTAAGTCCGCTTAGAATAACCATCAGGAACAAAAGGACAGATGAAATATCCGATTTTATGTATCTTAGTTGTGTTAACCTTTTATTCACCTAAAACGTTAATTTACTCCTACAAGTCATTGACAATAACCTTTTCATACTTTAAGGATGCCTTGGGCTCCTATAATGTTGTTAAAAGAATGAACTTATATGAAAAGTTTTAGTAAATTTAGGCCTCTCGGGCCTTGTGTGATCACACCACTTAGGGGCTCTTTAGCAACATCTGAACCAATAAATGCTGAATGAATAAGAGGTCTTAGTGAGTAAGAGGTTCTGAATAAGTAAGTGCAGTACTGTTTGGTTGCGCCTCTGAATGACTATGTAAAATGACATTTTTACGCCTCTAAACACACAAACACAAAAAAAACTACTTAATACAAACCATACCATTAAACCATTACCAAAAAAAATTAAACCAAATTACACCACAATATCATATCATTAAACTACTAAAGCATCACAATATGATCAGTTTCAACTTAACCCTAAAACTATTGTAAATAATCTAACCAAATGTTGAGCAAGCATTGAAACCATCTTTCATAGTGCCTTATACAATGTACCTTCAAAATCAGAATGTATAACTCGACCACAACTATAACATACAAATTATAACTTCAGAATGTGGAGGTGTCGACTGAGGAGGTGAGTGGCGGTGCTGTGGAGGAGTGGCTATGAAGGAGGGGTGGCGACGGAGAGGCTGTGGAGGAGTGGCGGAGATCTGTGAATGAGAGGAAAGGAGAGGAATGAGGCTGTGGAAGAAGATGCATTGTTTTATCAAAAGTTCCATTCAGGTCTCAAAAATAGCTGAACCATTCAGATCTGAATGATTTCATTAAGAGATGATGTTTTGATGAACCAAACACTTATACATCTGACCAATTTAAAGACTTGCCTCTTAATGGTTCCATTAAGAGGCAACCAAACAGCCTCTTACACTCTCACACATCCAGCCTTGAATATAAGAAATTGGATGGATAATAACCCAAATAAAAATTATAAAATTATAATTATAATCAAGTACAATAACCTTAATACTTTAATAAACAATAAAAATAATAATAATAAGTTGTGTTTTTTTTATTTTGTTTGAGTCATAAGCATAAGCCATTGATATAAAAGACATTATCAGTTTTTAAAGTATAAATATATTTACATATTTCGTTCTCAATTTGTCTTAGATTAATATATTGTCATGTAAAATGTTGCAAATGTGATTACATAATTATAATGAGAAAAGAATTGCATCGCCATCCATTAATTATATCACTTTTTTAATTCTATGTGTGTCAACTAGCTAGAAGTGCCACTTGGATCACAAGCCAGCCTTTCACCTTTCATTGTGCAAGTATATTGTATGCTTGCGTTACATTACATATGATTTCAAATAAGCAAGCATCTATCCATCTATTTATGGTGATTTGTTTGTATGTAGTCCAATATTAGATTTACGATACATATATGCATACATATAGACTTATAGAGGGAGTATTAGGGTTACCTTGTGACTTCAACCACGATATTTAGGACATTGAAATTAAGGGGATCATCTTTAATGTTTCTCCTTTCGGTTATGCAAATGAGGATAATGAAAATCACAAGATAAGAGAGTTGTGAGAATATGATATTCTTCAACAATACTCTTTTGTTTTTCTTCTTTCTTTGGTCGCTATTTCTTTTGCCACTTTCTTTCGCGGATAATGGCAAAAACGAGGTATATGGAGGAAGGTACCTATGTCGAGATCACCATTGCAAATTTATCAATTAGGCCAAATTCCATTGACAAATGCAAGTAATTTTTAACATTAAATTATGGCGACTTTTATAAGAAAGAATGGGAAATTACATATAGTAATAGTTTGTTGCATTTTAAAGTTTATTGTTATCATGACAAATGAATAAAATTCTATAAATGGTAAAGATGTAAAACGTATGAGTCCAAGACACCAGGTTATTCAAAAGAAACCCAATATTTTGAATAAAAAATATGGAAAACAAATTAATAAAATATTACAAAAGGTAAGAGTAAAATAATATTACAAATAATTTTTATATATTTTTGTGGGTCAAAGCGAAGTTTCATACATGAGTCGAATCGTTCTTAAATAAACCACTTTGAATGAGCTTCTCGAAGTTGATTTGCATCCGTTAATTTTTAATGTGTAAAAGTTAAATCGACCCGTTTATTCCAACTAACACCTTGTGACGAATATTTTAATCATAAATTGTGACGAATATTTTAATCATAAATAGTACTTAACCTACGGCATGTCCTAGTAAATTATTTCATTAAAATATACTTAAATCCAAACCTTTGATTGAGGTTTTTATAAATGCATGTTATCTTAGAATATTCATCAAACTGTGACTTCATGCTATTCAAATTTATTTTTATAATATTATATAACAAAAATAAAGTTTACATGATCCGATAACAAAGTCATAACGAGGTACGGCACATGCAATCATGTGAACCTTCATAATTGCACCTTTATCTTGGTGGTCATGATTTGTTTGAAATTGATTGACAATTTTATCTATGTTAACAAGATGGAGAATAATAAGAGAATAAAGAAAAGAAACTAACATCATGACCACGATCAATACCAATGAGGCGGCTGCAATGGTGGAGAGATCTACGATGGTTTCACCTGTATGTCTGGTGTTGATGGTCTGAAACAGGACCCCAATAAACTTTTGATAATTGTTCATGCCCGTCAAAGCATTATCACTCCACTCCAGTGAGGCAAACAATGTAAACTGTACAAGGATAAACACCAACGCCGTAACAACAATAAACGACGAGTGGAGATGAGAAAGAAAATGATGGAACCTGATTTCTTGGGTATTGTTCAAGAGGTAACTAGTTTCGTCTTTCTTTTTGAATTTTCCAATGCTCCAAACAGAAAATCTCAAAACTGAGGGGTACAAATTGTTACCTAGAAGAACATGAGGGATTAAAAGTAATAATAGGCCAGAATTTTTGTTAAACACCATCATGTTTTCATTGGTGGGAACAAAACCACAGCTAGCAAAGGTGGAAACTATGGTAAAGAGGGAGAAAGTGAATGTGTTTAGACCCTTTTGTTTGAGTACATTTTTGGCACTTGAGATGACATTTAGGTATACATAAACTGAGAAAACACCTAAAGTTTGGACAAGCAATAAATAACCTAACACTAAAAGACCCAAAAATTTTATGGATTTGTCCTTAAGTTCCTCCACATCAGCCACATGTGGTTCTGATTCATAACCTACTCAAAAATATCTGATTTTGAGCTCTCGAATTCAGGGTTCGCTATGGTGCCTAGCTCAAGCTGGTCATGAAAGTTGGGTGGGATACCAAGATCACTCATGGAATCGTTCACCCTACCACCAGCTTTTATAGAACCATGACGCGAAAAACTACGCACAAGGAGTCCAACCATAGAAGTGAAAACCTCACCACCAATGAACATCAATATTGTCATAATGATGAGTTGGGAGTTGGAGAAAACCTCCATTTCAACAACAGACATACTAGAAACAGTACTTGCCGAAACGGAGGTGAAGAATAGATCTAGCTTTCTAGGGGTAAATGTGGTGGTTCTTGGATCCATTGCATTGAGGATAAGATACCCAAAACACGAAACAAAGAGAAAATAAAACAATTCAATAGAAAACGGGTTCATGCGATGCATAACATAATGGTACAAATAAATGACTAAGAACCACATGAATCTAAAAGTAGTTGATAAACAACTACAAAGTTGTTCTAGTTTCTTTCCTACATAGGAAAAGACCACCATGTTGAAAGTTGCAAGAGTTAAGAAACCTTAATTATATGCAATGAAAAGGATCGAGTGCTACTGTTGAATAATTTGGAGGTATATATAGGGAGGGTGTATATAGCCTCGAAGGTGCTTATTCTGTTTGCATACAATCATTCTAATTGTTTAACAAAAATTTAGCGTTAAATTGAATGTATATGTATATAATTAATTTTATTTTTTAATATGTATTTGATTGTTGGGAAATCTTTAAATATTTTTTAAAGTAAGTTTCTTCATGAGCTTATATAAAATTTGGGTATTATTTATTTATTTGCGATAATTTCTTTTCTCAAATTTAATTTAAAGTAGGGGGTAAGTTGTATTATTGTTAAACTTAAGTCAAACTAGTGTTTCTTGAAGTCGCGCATTGCAACGAAACCGAGTAAATGATACGTAAAAGAAATGTGATTTGAAAATAAAGCATGTTGTTTGAAAGCCAAACTATTAGAACGGTTTAGTTTATCATTATATCGTTTTATGATACCAAATAAATACTTTATTTTGAGTACAACTTCATTTTTAACAAAATTTATAACGGAATATCGAGAGAAAATCAAGCAGAACTACGTACTTAAGTTTTTAGAAAAAGGTTATAAACGTAAAGTATTAAATTATGCGATAGATTAATATATGTTCTAAGAAAGAAAAAGGAAATATTAAAAAATGGTTAAGGATATATGTGGTTTTATAAAAGAAAAACATAAAAATATGTTATTAAAAGTAAATATAATAATAAACAATTATATTATAATATAATATATTAAATAAAAATAATTAAAACCATATATTATTTTAAAAATAAAGTTACTATTAATCGTACTTCGTTAACTATATATATAACTATAATATAATATATAAATAAAAAATAATAGAAAACTATATGTTATTTTAAAAATAAAGTTACTATTAATCATTCTTTGTTATAAACGTAAATTATTAAACAAGTATATTATTTGATAAATTAATACATGTTCTAAGAAAAGAAAAAGGAAATATTAAAAAATAGTTAAGGAAATATATGATTTTAGAAAAGAACAAAAATAAAAATATGTTATTTAAAGTAAATATAATAATAAACTATTATATTATAGTATAATATATTATAATTATAATATAATATATTAAATAAAAAAATAATAAAAGCTATGTATTATTTTAAAAATAAAGTTACTATTCATCGTTTTTTTGTTAAATATATATATATATATACATATATAATTATAATATATATAATTAATATATAATATATTAAATAAAAAACAATAAAAAGTTATATATTATTTTAAAAATAAAGTTACTATTTATCATCCTTCCTTTATATATATATATATATATATATATATATATAATTTGAAAAAGATTGTCACTAAACACTAATCAAGATTTATATATATTTTGCGTAATTTGATTTAAAATAAAATAAAGTTGTTTGCGCTACAGAGATCATGAATGCAAAGCGTTTATAATATAGACGGACTGTTAATGGTTGTTACATATTGTTGCTTCGGAATACATAACACTTTGATACAAATTAATAATTAATTATTCGCTAACATAACAAAAGACAGGTAGTAAAAAACGATATATGTAGTACGCTTACCATAATGTAATCAACTCCGGCACACGCATCCTAGCCCGATGTGTGAATCTGAAATATGCACCGAAGTGGGCAAGCAATAAGGAAATAACGAATAAACGAGGCAAACGCAGTTCTACATAAGGTGTATGGCCTATTGCACGAAAAAACTAAAATGTATAAGTTATACATCGATATAACTACAAAGAAACTAAAAGGCTTATCAACTATTGTTGGTCACAATTGTCACACCCCGACCCGCATTGGATTAATTGGGCATTAATTTGACTTTAACAAATATGAAAATATTATAATATATCATAGCTTTGTGATAACCAAATTATGCATCCGATCTATTCCGCATGTCCATACAAATACAAAGAAAATAACCAAACAAAACAATTCCAAGCTCTAAATCATTTTATTCTTCTAGGCCAATCCTATGTGTTTCTTGCTGCAGCTGGTTCACCTGTATCATGTGTAAAAATGGGGGTTTTTGGGTCAACATAAGTTGGCGAGTGAACCTTGTTAGATAAACATTTATTATTGATTTTCTTGTTAGTTTATCAAAGAAAAATTGGCATAATCATAAGTGAGCAAATGTAAATAATCAAACAGTAGCAATAGCAATCACAACTATAACATACAATAACATATGATAACATACATTAACATACCAACATCATACAATAAATAACATGAATGAAACTGTGCGATCAAGGCTCAATCAAACGGAGCCGATCGTATTGCATGTACTGAAAATGATAAATGTCTGTGCGATCAAGGCTCAATCAAACGGAGCCGATCGTATGTTGGCACGCCAGGTTCACGCTCATAATGTAATGGGGAACATGCTCAACGCTCATAATGTAATGGGGAGCGGCGGCCTATGAAATTGCATGTACTGAAAATACTAAAATTTAATCTAACAATAACCACTCAAACAGTTGAAACAAACTGAATACACATTTGTTCATGATATAATGTATGCACAATGATTTAAATATATTAAATAGCAAGACACATGATACACCCCAAAACGTGATTAAAACAGGGAATTTGTAAGATTCACTCACATTGGGTGCGTTTGATTGGAGATGGTGAGATGCGCACGAGTTGGAAGAACGGAACAACGAGAATCAACTAACCTAAATAATAACGGAAAGTATAGTAAATGAGTGGATTTTATTAAGGATTTTAATAGAATTTTTAGATATATTTTTACGAGTTTAAGGCTATTTCCTATCTTTAAAAACATTATTTTAAGTATTTTTAATTGATTTTTAAATTAAATTAAATAATAAATATAAAATATGTTGACTTTTTGGGTTGACCGTTGACTTTTTGACTTTGACTGTTTGACCGGTTTATTGTGTGATTGAAATGCGCTAGGTGAGGCTCGAACCCGAGACCTCCCGTACGCGTGCACGCAGCTCTACCAACTGAGCTACGTGTCTAACCTGAAATAATTCCGTTTTTAATTATACTTATATATTAACTCATTATCCAAAATTCTTTTATTTTCAAAAACATTTTAAATCATCGAACCGGTGTCACTAACAGGTCTCGAACCCGGGACCTGTGCTTTAACGTGACACACAGTCCACCGCTGGACTGTGTGTCTAACTTGGTTAATATACAAATTTTTATTATACTTAACAACTAACGTGAATTAACCCGTTCAGTTAGAAAAATAAAACGTTTTTATTACATAGAGGGTGCGTGTATCAGGGATCGAACTCGCGGCGCGTGTGCGTATTATTTGCACACAGTCCACCGCTGGACTGTGTGTCTAACCCGTTTAAAATACCAATTTTAATTATCCTTATAGTGTTAACACAGTTCATCTTCTCCGTTAGTTTTTACAGACAGCAGATTACACCATTATATCTTGTTTAATTCGATTGATAAACATTGTACAGACTAATATGAAATGGTAGAGACGATATTTAGAAGTAAACATACCGGTGAACGATTTATTTCAGAATTCCGGCAAGGCGTCGGCTCTGTTTTTATGAACTTCAACTGAGCAAGCAGATAACTGTTTTGATTAGCTAATCGTGGAATTGAAGTGATAAACAAACGTTAACAGAGTGTTTGAATGTCCTTACCGTTTCACAGATGAAAATAAGGATTTCCAGAAGTTTTCCGGCGAACTGGAATTATCCGATAACAGCGTCTGAATTTGATTTCAATTGAAAGGTCTGAGTTAGAAATAGCTTAACAATTGTTAGACCACGACGGTATTGAAAGACTTACCGTTTTGATGAAGAATACGGTTTTTCGGCGACCTGCAGAAACTTCCCGGCGAGTTCAAAAAGCTTCTCCGGTGGACTGAAAAGTGTGCGGAAATGTAATTGGAGGTCTTGCAGAGTATTTTGAGTCGCGAGAGAGAACAAAGATTGAAGTAATCCAAGAATTGAAAGTTTTCGGTTATTAAACCGATTCACTCCCGAATTCAAGTTTCATTCAAAGCAAAATTGATTGGAATTGTCGGTGTATCGGTTAAACTCAGTGAACCGCGAGTAATCAAACGTCTTTGGACGTTTGGTGACCGATTTCAGTTAAGGTTGACGTAACCGGTTGATTTATCGTTGACTATAAGATTTATTTGTTTCCCATAGATGACAGAAAACAAACAAGTGGCGGAGTGGTTATGTGTGTGTGTGTTAAGTCTTTGGAAGTTCATAACCTGGCTGACCCGGGTTCGAGTCCCGGCAGCCCCATTTTATTTTAATTACTTTATTATACTTTTATCAATTATAACTTTTATAGTTTAGTTTGTTTATTAATTATGTATCATTAAAAATCAAAATAAACATAAATAGGCAACAACACATTTATAACTTGATATTCGATTACAAACGAGCGGGTTTGGTAAAACCCGTTTTCGACAAATGTTACAACAATCGATCATAGGCTCATATTAAGTGAGGTTGGCTGCTTATTAAAAGCCATCTAAAACGTCTAAAGTAAAGAGCCTAATCAAAATGCGACAGACAATATATAAAAGATCGCTATCAAACACATCTGTCACACCCCGGATTTCCAACCCCGAAATCCAAACACCGGTGGACCCGGGTGGGGAGTATCGTGACAACAGTTGATAACATCATAGTCAATTAAACACGACACAACGGAAGTCTTGGAGTAAAATTACTATTACAAACCGAAATATTCGAAATCTAAAATAATATACAGGCTCGTAATAGAAGATCCACAGGCGGATCGGAAAATGTACAAGAAAGAACACAAAACAGACTTTAGGCAGATCTAAGGATTTGCAAGATCCTCTTATTCTCTACCGAACAGCTTCCAGCCTATTTCATATTATACCTGCAGATCAGCCTCTGGAAGATACGTCAGCTTACGCTGGTAAATACACCCAACTGGCTCATTTTGAAAACATTAAAAATGGTTTTAAGTGCAAATGGCACCAAAATCTTTTATTAACTTGGGAAAGTTCACCTTGCAATGGACCAAGCGATAATAATTTACCGTATCCCAAGCCCGTACAGGGAAAATAAGTCGAGAGTATTTACCTGAGCTAGTCTTCTTCTTTTATTTTTAATTAACTCGGTCGTATACAAAAGTACCAAGTGCATATAGCATTTACCGGGAAGGCTCTAGTCTGGATTATGGCATAAGCTAGCAATTAAATACTAACGGTCTTATAAACCGAATAGTATACATGATCATTACGTATAACGCTTGATTAAACGATGATCGGATAGAATGTAGTTTAAACCCGACAAGTACTTGACTTGTATAATATGGGTAAACTATAAACATTCTGGATTTTGAGGCTAAATGACAAGGTTGAACCCGTTACGGTTAAATTCCGTAAAATAGTTACATATACGTAACTGTGCGCATAATAGCGATATCGGGTAACTGGATAAGTCATGGACAAGTTCTATATGCCATTATACTTTAAATAAGTTAAAATATCAGTAGGATATCAACTTATATGCCCATTAAGGTTTTAAAACGAAACTATGCCTCATAAGGGCATTTTGGTAATTTCATACCATATAAAAAGAACTTGAATATAATTTAATGTTATAATTATAAATATTCTGGAAAAATACTTTATTTATGACATAATATTAGTAGGATGTCAATTATATGTGTAAATTATCTTTTATGACCAAACTATGCACCGAATAGGCATTTTGGTCATTTTACACATAGTTTATAAATTATTTGGGGTTCTGAGTTTATAGCATGTGCCTAGTGTAATTATGTTTAAAATAAGTTTTGAAATCAGTAGGTATCAAGTTTTGGTCAATAATATGGTTTAAAACCATACTATGCGTCGAAATGGCGCTTATGTCGTAAGATGACGTTGTTAAGTGATGTTTAATGAAAACTGACCTTAGGGTCAGACTTAAAATGTTTAAAATATGTTATTTAATATAACATATAAGTAGGTAAATGATTTACCTTGAAAAGATTGATTAAAATCATTTTATGAGTCACAAGTACTGAAACCGTCATTTATCGACATAGTTTAAGGACCTGCTTGAAAACTCAGTTTATAACTTGGTTTAACATCCCAAATAATCCTACTTATAATATTACATCAGTAGGAAACTCATTTTTAAGTTATTATCATTTAAAACCTTGTTTTATACAAAAAAGACATTTTGGTCAAAAATACATAATTATGGAACTTGTGCATAAACTTAGATTCTGATTATGATCATGTAATATAACCTCAGAGGGTTATGCTAGATTATATTATGATCATAATACAACTTTAGATCAGTAGGTAACTAATCTAAATCGGGTCAGAATCGAAAGTCAAAGCAGAAGTCAAACTTTACGACTTTCGGTTGCGAACCGACCCTAGAACTGAAATTGACGAGCCGAACATGTTCATACATGTTCTAATAATTATACCAACTTGTTTAAGTGTCAAAACAGGTTTCATAACATATATAAGATCATTTATGATTTTTCCGAAAAATGGCTTGTTTGACTTTTTAATATCATAACTTTGACCGGTCAATTGGTCTAGCAAACGTGATCTTCAGAGGTGCCCTTTATAGGGACTAACACCTACCTTATTACGATCACTTATCCATGTTCATTTTGAACAATGCTGGACCATAATGGTCTTAACTGAAAGTCAAAGCGTTTTACGAAAATGCTTGACTTTTGGCTATAGAAGCCTAAAAAGAAAATGCAAGAGCAAGGAACACTTACAAGAGGTTCCTGTAAATGCAAGAGAACTAAGTTGGATGCTCCTTTCAGTTAGGAACTTCTAGATGAGGGAGAAGAGTGATTTAATGAGAAAGGTGCAAGTTGGAATGAGAACTTGTACACCTATTTATAGTTGGAGGCTCAAAGGAGGTGAAGCCAGGTGTTTAGGGGTGTAAGAAGAAGCTTATAAGTGTTCCAAATGTGGCATAGCAGTTTATAAGTCCATGGTTTCGAATTTAAATGGTTTTGGAGTTTTGCTTGGAGACCAAACAATTTCTGAAGTAGAGCCTTTCTCGCCGGCCACCGCGGGACCGCCCCTTGGCTAGTTTCAACTTTTGACACTTTAGCTCCTAAACTTTAAGAAGCTTCTAAAAACCATTTTAAACACCTTTTTGGCACTTTTAGCCCTCCGTAACCAATACTTGGCACATCCGGGATTATGCCCGGACATTGTCGAGCTCTCGGTTCATTAAAAAGGTCACTCAGAGGTATAAATTAACATGTTGACACTTTTAATCCCTCCATTATCCAACTTTCACATATTTACAAAATTGAACTCTCTCGTCCAACAAATGGCACGTATGAGAGTTTAGGACTTCACAAAGGATCACTCAGAGGCTTATGATAAGCATGTTGATTCCGATATCACTCAGAGGCTGGACATGTTGACATATCAGTCACTCAGAGGCCAAGTTTCAAGCATGTAATTACTTAAGCTTGTTGACATATCAGTTACTCAGAGGCTGTTATTTATGCATGTTGATGTCGGTTCATCACTCAGAGGCTCAACTTGAGCATGTTGACGCCTTTAGTCTTTATTGGTCTTTAACAGACTATTATTTAAAATACAACATGTGTCACCATATTATTGGACACGATTTTTACAGGGTGTTACAACATCATACCTATTCGTGGGAGCACCTTGCGATGCTTCTTGTAATACTTGGGAATGAATCTATCCACTACAAAGCATTAGACTTGGAATTCAACATTCTGTTACAAAAACAATAATCAAATGTTAAACAAACAATGCAAAAGTTAAAAAGCGTTAACCCACTATAAGCCCCCACAAACATAGGTGGTACAAACCCAAAAGCAAAGGAACAACACAATAAACTAAGGAAAACCAATAAAGGAAATGATACAACCAACAATGAACATAGATATTAGTGATTAACGTTATATAAATAGTTTTAAAGGCTCAAGTTATCGGTTGTAACTGGTGGCTTTATTAAACCCACTTTTATTACCATGCCTAGGTTTGTTCGATGGCGTCCTCCACTTCGACGAGTTGCTCTTCTGTTTCTTCCGTATCGGGTCGCTCTACTTCTCTTCAATTAGAGGGTCGTCATAGCCAATTGGATTTGATTGGTCAAGATTGACATACCTTTTGTCAGTCCCTAATTTAAGTGGTATGTTGTTTGCTTCCGTTTAACTAAGTTTTGACGGTTTTGATGAATGGTTGTCTCAACACGAGTGGAGCATCATCTAAGATGATAAAGTCCGCTGATACTATTGTTTGATTGTTTGAATTAAGAAATTCTTAATCATCCCTTGGCTTTTATCATTCTTCGGTTAGAGAGATAAATATGAATTTTAAGAGGAAAAAGATCACTAGTACTTAATTTCTCAAAAATGTAGTTTGACATTATGTTAACACAAAGATCTTTATCAATTAACATGTTACTAACAAAATGTTTTGAAAAAAATGGTACCGGTTTTATGTTTAATTATGGTGTTCATCTTGTATTAGTGAAGTTTGATTTTTTGTTAAATTAATGCTAACTATTTCTTCGTTGTTAGTAGTAGTGTTTAACTATTTTAAAAACTTGGCATGAGAAGGTATCAACAATGATTTTCAAAAGAAGGTTGCAAAATGTGATTTTTTTTTTTGAAAATTTTGCTTTATTTCGAAATTATCATTTTTAGAATTACCTTCTTGATGTTTGATTCATGGTGAGTTTTTCGTTTTGTTGTTTTTACTTATATTATTACCTCTTTGGTACAAATGGCCTCCTCTTTTTCGTTAGCTCTTTGAGTAGGAGTTCTAAATTTTTGAGAATTTGTATAAGGCTTTCGGCTTCGAGAATGATTGTTGGTGGTGCATCGTATGCTTCAGATGGGTTGGTGTCCCAATCAAAGTTTGGCTTTGAGAGCTCAAACCTAGGTTCTTTCATATGTGGTGTATGAGGGTGATGGTTGAAAGAGGTAACAATGTTGTACCGAATGAGATTCACCGCAATTGGTATAATATGGTTCCTCATAAACATCCTCAATGTAGTAGTGGTTGTAATCTTCTGAGTAATAATCCATTGGAAGGTACTCAGAAGATTAACGAGCCTCCGGATCAGAAAACAGAAAAATAAAAATTAACAGTGAGATGACCACGACCTTGTGCTGTACTGGCACAACCCTGTGGGCAAGCCTGTATCTGGGAGTTTTAAAAGTTTTAAAAAATATTGCAGCACGGGGGCATGGCCAATTGGCACGACCCATGGTGGATCTACTATAAAAAATAAAAAGTTTCGAAAATGAACACGCAGTTTTGAAAAAGGTACATAATTTGATTATGCCGCTAATTTTAAGCTTTCTTAAAATCTTTGTCTTCCCGGAAACGGCGCCAAAAACTTGACTTGGGTGAGCGTGGTTATAATTTTTGTTATATTTTAAGCATTTTTTACTCGTTGATCAAGTTTCAAATTTATAAAAACACGATACAATACAACACTCTACACACGTTAGAGCAAGTGCACTCATCGCAGACATAGTATAGTGATGGTAAGATACCGAGGTCATCCAAGGACACAAGAGCTTTTAATAACAGCTTATGTTAACGTCTAATCTAACCAAATATTGATAAAAAAATTTTGAAAGTTTTAAAAGATAACTAAATGTAAAAATGTGAAGAAATAAATAAAGACAAATAGACAAGAAAGAATCACTTGGTTCCAACTCCTCTTTTATATATCCTTTGATGATTTCCTCACTTTGGGCTCTTTAAGATACTATCTTAGTTACAGTGGTAGGCCCTCTTGAGAAGGCATCGTTACCATCGGCAATATTGGTCTGAGTCAGCAGGCATATAGTCCCGCTAGGCCGGAATATTGAAAGATAATTAAATAAGTTATTAATGTGAAAAGTGGTAGGCCCCTCTTGTGAAGGTGACACTAACCTCGGCCACATTGGTCTGAGTCAGCAGGGATACAGTCCCGCAAGGCCAGATAAAGTTTTAATAGTTGTGTACTTACAAGGGGTTCAAGCCATTCTTACTTCCCCCGATTTGATGCTATATGCCTCAAGGGATGTCCTAATAAGCTTGATCAAGTTCTCACAGGGTCTATACACTAAACGAGGCAAGAACTTTACCCAAATACCTTCTAACCCCTTCGAGGTAGTTAATGTGCTTTATATAGACCGTAAAGACGCGAATGGTGGAATCAACGAAACATGAAGAAATGTTTAACCAAAGCTCACTTTCAATATAAAAAACTAGTTATTAAAGTCATTAATACATACCCAAATTAAAAGGTTACCAAAGATTGGAAATGAAAAGTAATACATAAAAGATTCATCAAATGATGTAAGAGATTCAGTGGCCTTTGTTTGACAAGAACTCTTACGATCAATCTTAGATCCAGATACTACTACACACTCTAAAAGATGAAATGTGGATGATGGTGGTGGGTGTTGGTGTTGTAGTGGTGGTGGACTGATGGCAAGTGTGAGAGGAGTGGTTTGCCAAGTGATGTCTTTCTCTTGAACCAAGCACCTATATAGCTAGAAACAGAGGCTAGACATGGCCCCTGCCCACCTGGCACGACCATGTGGTCATCTTTTTCTCTCCCTTCGTTGACTACAGATGTCAGGTCTTGTACAAACACGCCCCATGGTGTCATAACATGAACCCGTGGTCAGTGTACTTGTTGTACTATTGCATACTCAAATCTTATAGTTGACCACGGCCCGTGTTTGGTTGGCACGGCCCCGTGTTGGTTTGTCTGTTACTGTTGTCTTTATCTGGAGAGAATCTTGACTGGGCACGACCCATGCCTGGTGGGCACGACCCCATTGTCAAGCATTTGTTCTTATTATTTTTGTTGTTTTGGATGTGGATGGGGGTTCGGCAGGTCGTGTCAATCTTTCTTCTTTGTATTTATGTTGAATTTTGCTGTTAATTTGCTCCTTTTATTCGTTCAAGCTCTTTTGACCCTATAATATAAAAGTAAACAAAGAAACATGCTTTTTCCAACATTAGTACCGAAAAAGGGTTGAGTTTATGCCTTATTTGATGTAATTTATATGTTACATTTTACGTAGATCAACAGGCTTCCAGCAAAGACAGGCCACATATACGACGACTCTTTTTGTGGGTTTTAGTTTTTGCATTTGTTAATTTGAACACCATTTTTCGTATCAGATCGGAGGTAGAGACAAACGGAGATCAGGTGGTACCGTGGTGGTACTATATAGTGGTGGTTTGGCTAATTGAAGTGGGGTTTTATTGAAATTAATAATGAAGAATGCCAAGATGTTGAATTTCAATGAAATGGTTAAAGATTGGAGGCTTTTGTAGGGGTTGTACTCTTGTAAACGAAAGATGGATGAAATGGCTTTAGCTAGATTTCTTTATTCATTGTTAATTAAGGGGTGTTTGGGATTACTTATAAAACAACTTATTAACTTATAATTTTTTTAGAAAAAGAGTTTTTCAAAAAATAATGTCTGGGTAATGGGTTGAAAAGGAGGTTTTAAAGCTTTGAAAAGGAGAAATAGAAAAGTTAAGAGGGAGTGACTTTTTGAAAAAGGAGATAAGAAGGTGAAAAAGAAGATAAGGAGTTTTTCATAAGCAATCCCAAACACCCCCATAATTTGAACAAAAAAACGTTGAAGACTTTATAAAAAGGGGTTGATGGGTGGACTAATTTATCTGTCAGGTTTTTTTTACGATTTTCTCGCTTTTGATTGTCGTTTGCTTACTATCCGCAACGCTGGTTTTGCCTCTACTTACTAAAGATTGTAAAGAACACCTAAATATCACTTTTTTGTACTCGACTTTATAATACGTATCGGTATAAGTTTAAATTTTTATTTATGTAAGGTCACAGTATAAGTTTGTATTTATCTTTGCCTTCGTTTTATGTCAAAACAGTATAAATTCGTGTTTTTCTTTAAATTTATACTGGCTTTGATCAGCATTTGCTTACTGTTTAGCAGGGTTATACCACCCCGCAATGCAGGGGTATAAATACTAATTCCAAATATAACACGAATTCAAATATAAATAAACATGATCTAATATTTATGTTTTACATTTTAAAGAAACATACAACCTGATTTCTTTATCAAATCTGGCTCTTTCTACCTAAAAAAAGTAGAACAAAGTACTATAACCTAGTTTTGTTGTAATAACAAGAATCCAGACCTCCATACATTCTAAACCATAATTCATAATTGTTGACATCTTGGATAATTTGTTATGTTTTTCCTTTCTTTCCTTTGGTTGCTCCTTTGTTCCTTCTTCATTCCAATACCATGGTATGCTGACCTACATCCCTTTTTATTAATCTCATAACTATGTTTGATTGGTGTTTTCTCTTGCTACACACATACAAATAAATATGTATATATTGCAATAAGAAACCTCTTTAACACCTTGGTTAACCATTTTTTTGGTTTCATGCTATTGTGAGAAAACGGGTAGCAAGGAACCAAGCATCACTAGTATCTGATCTTAGTAGTAACTTATGCATAATTAGTGATTGGAGACAACTGTACTCTATTTTAGTTGTAACTAAGTAGTAATAAATCGTCAATAGTAAACTAATATTGGTCCTATGTAGTAACTCATCCCTGGGGTAATTAAGTAATAGAACCTCCTCACTAGTAATCGAGCTCATTACTAACTTGAAGATCAGTGGTAACTAACTTAATAGAAACCTTAGTAGGAACTTACAAAATGCCAAGTGCACCATCATATTGTCACATTACGCTCATTTCCAATGTCACTTGTTTGTGTGCAAGTGCAAATTCAGGTGCTTTGTACAACGGTCGCCACTTATTCCTTTAGCTATGAAAGCAATATTCATAAAATGCTCTCACTTATATACCATTTCAAATTTCTACCTACTTTAATGTGACAAGTTCCAACTCATGTCTTGCCAATCACAACTTTGTTAGTTTCAAACACACAACTTCGAAGCTCGAACATTGATATCTTACTCAATTTAAGTCTATTTTGTACATGGTCTAGTTCGTTGAAAAGCTCTCGCATAGTAGAAAACATACCCAGTAATTAATAATTATATTAATAACAATTACGTATTATTTGTATCCAAAGTTAATGAAAACGCATTTTCACTATTTTTTTAATAATCCCTCACGTGAATGGTTATAAAACATAACATATAAGCATCATGTGTAATTTCAACAACTAAGTCTTGACTTTTCCTTATACAACTGTTGATTGACTATCACAATGTATACATATAGCCGACATAGGCTTTATCCATCTTGGAATATCTTCCGTAAACTGATGTTGCCACTTCGTCTCTTCTTCGGGTTTATCCTTGGCAATAAACTCGGATTTCGTTTTGAATCGAGTTATAACCATCTTGACTCGTGCCTCCAATTTTCTTATTGAAGTTTTCCTCATTTCTTCCAACCATAATCTTCACTATGGTTGATTTTCTTGGATAAAACCTTAACATTCACCAATTCCTTTTGATTTGGTACTTTACCCAAATCAGCTCGTTATGAAACTTTGAGCTATTTAGCTCAAATCTTTCATACCCTTTTATCAAGGTTTCTTATTATTTACCAACCACAATCAAAATCATGGTTGATATATTGGAACAATACCTCGGCTTCTACGACCCCACGGGTCGTTTATACCTTGGTTATACATGTCCGACACTAAGTTTATTACCTTATAGACCACAAATGTCACACCCCGACCCGCAGCGGATAAGGTGATCGGGGCATGATTGGGTTATCATCAAAGCTCATGACATTTATTAAGCGTTTCATATTCATTAATACAAATTAAATGGAAATTTACAATAAAGGTTACAACTGTTCTAACTAACAATCTAAACTTCTTGATTCTCTTCTAAGGCATATCCTATGTTTTCCTTGCTTCAACCTGTTCACTTGTATCATGTGTAAAAGGGTTTTTGGATCAACATAATGTTGGCGAGTGAATCCTATAGAAAACATTTGAACAATTTATTTAACTTGATTATGAAATATGTGCACAACCAAACATGAGTAAAAATAGATGTAACTTAATCAACAATCATAAGATGTTAAATGAAACACTCATGAACAATAATGGAACAATTAAAGGCACGCGATGCTCAACTCGTCTCTCACGAGGAACTGAGGGGCCTAATGAATGAATTGCATAACCATGATAATATGAATGACACAACTACAAACAATACAAACTCAATGATACACATATGAACAATAATGAATTTGAATTGAAGCACGCGATGTTCTACTCGTCTCCCACGAGGAACTGATGGGCTTAATGTATGAGTTTCATATAATTTGACAAAAGGATTATAAGTAAATTACAACAATAGAAACAATCTAAGTTTAAGTCATGATGTGGTATGGCACAAGTTTAAATAAATAAATTAATTATTTCATAACACATGACACACCCCAAAACGTGTAATTTAAAAAGGGGAATTGTAAGATTTACTCACAGTGGGTGCGTTCGGTTGATGACGTTGAATGCACGCGAAGTGGTTTTAACCACGAGTGAGATTTAACCTAGATAAATCGCATTATGGTTTGGTAAGTAAACGGATTTTATTAAACTATTTTAGTAGGATTGTTGGGTGTATTTTTGTGAGTTTGAGGCTATTTTCTAACCTTAAAAATGTTATTTTTAAGTATTTATAATTGATTTTTAATTAAAATAATTAAATAAAAATAATAAAAAAATTTATTTTTTCTGACCGTTGACCGGCTCGTTGACCGTTGACCTGACCGTTGACCGGTTCGATGGCATATTATTGTGCGCTGAGTGAGGCTCGAACCCGAGACCTCTCGTACGCGTGCACACAGCTCTACCAGCTGAGCTACGTGTCTAGCCCGTTATATATCTGATTTTAATTATATATATATATTAATTAGATTAAACCGAAATTCATTTTATTTTAAAAACATTTTAAGCGAAACGGTCATGCACTCCACAGGTCTCGAACCCACAACCTTTGGTTTAATCCAACACACAGTCCACCGCTGGACTGTGTGTTCAACATGTTATATCATTCGATTTTTATTATACTTAAATACTAATTAGTTATTTCCTTTTCTGCCTTATTTAAAAAGAAAAGATAATTGTCCGAGTCGGTGCTGAAGACCGGACTCGAACTCGTGACCTGTGATATAAACAAACACACAGTCCACCGCTGGACTGTGTGTCTAACTTGGTTATTATTCCGATTATTAATATACTTAACATATAACTGTGGCGACCCGGTTCGGTTTAACAAAAAAAATGATTTTTATTATGGCAGCGTGTGTGAGACGGGAATCGAACTTGAGACGTTTTGCGTTTTATATGTGCACACAGTCCACCGCTGGACTGTGTGTCTAACCCGATTAATTTCATGATTTATATTATACTTATATGATACATAAAAACATCGTCTTCCTCGTCAAGTTTGAACCAGAAATCGGAAATCGACTGGTTCAAGATTTTTATCAGTTTATTAGTGTTTTACAGTCCATTAAGGTAAGATAAAGGTGAAAAGATAAAGAAAATAAGCGAAAGAGGTATACCGACTGGACCCTCTGTTTTCCGGCAGAAACTCCGGCGACAGAATTCAACTCCGGCGTCAGGTGTCTTGCAGCAGCAAGTCTCCGGAAAGCTTGGAAAGAGTATAGGTATCTCCGGTATAAGCTTCAGAGGCTCAGCAAGGCTCGGCAATGGGGAAGTCGGTTTTCCGGCGACGAACAGAAAAGTTCCGGCGAGTGGAATTACGCCGAGGAAGAGTGTGGTTTTGAGCGAAAAGGTTTGTCGTCGGTTGTGGGTCAATTTATAAGGCAAAACGTTGAAGAATCTGGTCTGATTTCCGACTGTGTTCGTTTATTTAAATTTTCCGGCGGTTATGATTTTGGTCGCGGACTTTAAACATCGGTTATAACCGATGTATTGTTAATGGTTTACGTTATAACTGAAAGTGGTGTTAAAACTCGCGAGATTTCCGGGATTCCGACGACTGAACCGTTTGGGCGCCGGTTTTGAATTCGTAACGACACTTTATCAATTAAATGATTTCAATATATAACAAAACAAATCCGCGGCCCAGTGGTTTGTGTGTGTGAGTTAAGTTTGTTTCCGGAATCGGTACAGACCCGGGTTCGAAACCCGGCAGAAGCAAATCATTTTTATTTTGCGATTTTTGACAGTTTTTCAAAAACTAAATATATATTCTTGTATAATAATTGATTACGGATCGTTTAAAAATATTTTGGGCATTTAATTCGCAACGAAATTTTTGACTGACTGTTCGGTTGATAAACGGAGCGGGTTTGGTAAATCCGTTTTTGACGGATGTTACAGTATCCCCTGCTTTTTAGAAATTTCGTCCCGAAATTTAAATAATGATATATTTTGACTATAAAAATGATGATGTTTTGTTTGACAGTTGTATGCGTAGAAAAATGAGGGTTTAAGTTTTTGCTCGAGGCGGTAACGTTCCTTGTAAGGGTTAAGTACCCTATTCAGGAATCGCTTTTTGTTGCCTACTGTATGAGTATTGATAAACAGGAATGATTCGCTAAAAATGATATCATGCATAAGAGTTTAGATACGTTTGGGAAAGTATGGTTATATCCTAAGGCAAAACTTCTAACACTACAACCTATATGGAACATAAATAAAAACACAACAGCTGATATTTGAACATAGGTAAACACAACAGCTCATATTCGAACATGAATAAACACATCAGCAAATATTTGAACATGAATAAAACACAACAGCAAATATTTGAATCCACATTCTGATAGCATATATGTTTGAATGATGGAAGTTCCTCTCTCGTTTGTTATGATGGAGAGGTTAGTTTATGTAGAAATGGATCACAATCCAATCTCTTTAAATAACATGATGATGTAAATGTAACACAAATTCCAACCAAGGCAATACTAAATCCTACATGGAACTTCTCATAACCGCCTGATAATGCCTCTGATCCTTTGGCAAGAATACTTATATATAGGAAGTACCAGCGGCGTATCCACCATATTCTTGCCAAATTTTCATTAGTTTTATCCACAAGTTATGATTGGTTACCAAGAAACTAATAAATCCTACATAGAACTTCTCATAACCGTCCGATAATGCCTCTGATCCTTTGACAAGAATACTTATATATAGGAAGTACCAGCGGCGTATCCACCATATTCTTGTCAAATTTTCATTGGTTTTATCAGTGAATTATGATTAGTCCTATAACTCTACAATCAATACAACAAACATAACATACTGAAATGAAACATATCTGGGCGATCAAGGCTCAATCGAACGGAGCCGATCGTATTGCATGTACTGAAAATGAAATGGATGTGCGCTCAAGGCTCAATCAAACGGAGCCGAACGTATTGAATGTACTGAAATTGAAATGGTGTGCTCAAGGCTCAATCGGGTGGAGCCGAGCGTATTGCATGTACTGAAAATGAATAACTTAACCACACAAACAGCCTATGCATGGAACCTCTCATAACCGCCTGATAATGCCTCCGATCATTTGACAAGAATACTTATATATAGGAAGTACCATCGGCGTATCCACCATATCCTAGTCAAATTTTCATTGACTTTATCCGCAAGTTATGGTTAGTTCGATGCGACTCTACTACAAACACCACAACCACAAGATACTGATAATGAAATTGTCTATGCGCTCAAGGCTCAATCAAACGGAGCCGAACGTATTGAATGAAATTGTATGTGCGCTCAAGGCTCAATCAAACGGAGCCGAACGTATTGAATGTACTGAAATTGAACAACTTAATCTAAACAATCATTACACAATCATCCTATGCATGGAACCCCTCATAACCGCCTGATAATGCCTCCAATCATTTGACAAGAATACTTATATATAGGAAGTACCAGCGGCGTATCCACCATATCCTTATCAAATGTTCATTGACTTTATCCGCAAATTATGGTTGGTTCGATGCGACTCTACTACAAACACCACAACCACAAGATACTGATAAGGAAATTGTATGTGCGCTCAAGGCTCAATCAAACGGAGCCGAACGTATTGGATGAACTAGAAATGTAAATTGAAATGTGCGCTCAAGGCTCAATCAAACGGAGCCGAGCGTATTGCATGTATTGAAATGTAAAATGAAATAACCGATCAAGGCTCAAACAAACGGAGCCGATCGTGCGGCACGCCAAGATCAACCACATTATAAAATGGGGATCCAACTCAACCTCGATGGATGGGGAGCCACGGCCTTGGCAAAAGCATATACTGAAAGCAATATATAATATATAATATCCAATAATTTCTCTAACAGTCTACACATGGAGAAACATCAAACTAAACGATAGGGGTTGAATCTGGATCTTCGGTGAAGAGGACTAGCTGAGTATCTTCGTTTGGACCGTTAATATCTTCGACAGGATTGGCGTTGATATTGAAGACTCTTCCTCTTGCTGGTGGCATAGTGGTTGGGTTTTCTTGGTTTACTTGGTTAACTGGGTTTAATTGGGCTTGAGTGTTGATAACGTTAACCAATTGAGGGCATGTGTTTCTAAAGTGGGTAGGATCGCCACATTGAAACAGGCTCGCGCATATGGGAACATGGGGTATTGGGGTTGGTGATAAGTTTGGGCCATGTTTTGAGTAGGGGAAAAGGTTTGGTTTTGAAAGGTGCGACAAACATTGCTCAAATGACCATAGCGTCCACAAGTTGCACATAGACGACAAAGTAGGGTATGGGGATGGTGATAAAAACAGTTGTTGCATCGAGGGTGAGGTCCAAGATATGGTTTCTTATCTGGGTAAGCTGAGTTGGGTGCCACTTGGGTGATTGGGATAGCTCGGATGGGTATGGCGTGTAGAACTGGTTGATTTCGTTGGGTCGCAGCGAAAAGTCGCCCGACTCTTCTTCTCTTAGGATTGGGTTGAGAAGGGGATTCAGTTTGAGTGGAGTCGGAAGTTTCAGTCGATTCTTTATCCTTCTTCTTCTCCTCCTTGAAGTCTTTGTTTCGGATTCGGTTCTCGGTGAGCTCTGTTGCTAGCTCCATTGCTGCTTCCAAAGTTGCAGGCTTGGTACTTATTACAGGGTCTTGAATCTTTGACGGAAGACCACGAATGTAGTGCTCTATCAAACGGTAGAGGGGAGTAAACATGTTGGGAACCATTTGATGTAATTCGAGGAACCTTTTGTTGTAGGTGATGTGGTCTCCTTCCATTTGCTTCAATGAGTAAAATTCATCTTCTAACTTCTTGATTTCGCTCCTTGGGCAAAAACGTCTGGTCATGATTTCCTTCAATTCGTTCCAAGTTAAGGTCATAGCATCTTCCACACCTCGTTTGGCCTTCTCTGTGTTCCACCAAGTAAGTGCTATCCCATATAATCGACCGGTAGCATATCGTACTTTGCGATCGTCAGGGCAATCGCAATTTAGAAATGTGTTCTCCATTTCTTCAAACCAATGGAGGAGAACGGTGACGCCTTCAGTCCCTTTGTATTTCGGAGGGTCGCATGATTTGAAATGCTTGTAGGTACATTTAGTGGTATTTGGGGGAGAGTTGAAAATGTTTTGGTTTGCTTGATTGACAGGATTATTGGTAAGTGCTTGTTGAACTTGGATTACAATGTTGGGTATTACGGCAGCCATTTGTTGAGCGATTAAGGCAGCCATGCGCTCGCGGGCTTTTCTTGCTCTCGTCTTCCTACTGGCGAGGTTAGAAGACATCTACAAGAAAGACATGACAAGAGTATGAGTTGGATGCTTTTGGGATCATGGGTCGCATTCAAGAACGAACATTCATAAAATAATTATAGATAAATAAATTACTACATCCATTGGATGTCTTGGGTTTTGCTCGCTGTTAGGCCCTTCATGCCGCCATACTTTACCTGTGTAATCATGTGGGCCCCCATGAATACCGGTTTTTCATATGGTTCGCACGGTTTCTGCCTGGTTGCGTACACAAAAACCCGGAGAAAATCGAGAAGTATGTATACAACGTGTGATGTTCGGAATGTGTCCAGGTGTAGACACGGTGACACCTCAAAGTAGGTTTAGTTCGAACGACGTTTGGTGTGGCATGCTTTGGCCTAATAGGTCCTTCGTACTCTCATCGTTGGTCCCCAGGTAGGCAAACTGGTCCGTTATATTGGATTTATACGAATGCCAGCCTAGACAGGACGTTCCGACTACCGGTACTTGTACCCTTCCAGTTACTACATGCCCGTCGCAGAACTTACTTTGATGAGATTTGAAAATTGCACAAAATCTTTGGATAATGAGAGTATGAAAATAAATGGAACACATGAACATCGATATATGTATAATGAATATGTATATATGTATAATGAATATGTATATAAGCATGTATGTTTGACTGAAATGTAATCAAATATGAAACAAATAAATATCACAAGTTTGTATGTAACCACCTAATCAATTAAAATTTAGGCAGACTATAGTATAGGCTCTAAGGGTCTAATAACCTATCCTATATCCCTATAGTCATGGCACTGATACCAATCTGTCACACCCCGACCCGCAGCGGATAAGGTGATCGGGCATGATTGGGTTATCATCAAAGCTATGACATTTATTAAGCGTTTCATATTCATTAATACAAATTAAATGGAAATTTACAATAAAGGTTACAACTGTTCTAACTAACAATCTAAACTTCTTGATTCTCTTCTAAGGCATATCCTATGTTTTCCTTGCTTCAACCTGTTCACCTGTATCATGTGTAAAAGGGTTTTTGGATCAACATAATGTTGGCGAGTGAATCCTATGGAAAACATTTGAACAATTTATTTAACTTGATTATGAAATATGTGCACAACCAAACATGAGTAAAAATAGATGTAACTTAATCAACAATCATAAGATGTTAAATGAAACACTCATGAACAATAATGGAACAATTAAAGGCACGCGATGCTCAACTCGTCTCTCACGAGGAACTGAGGGGCCTAATGAATGAATTGCATAACCATGATAATATGAATGACACAACTACAAACAATACAAACTCATGATACACACATGAACAATAATGAATTTGAATTGAAGCACGCGATGTTCTACTCGTCTCCCACGAGGAACTGATGGGCTTAATGTATGAGTTTCATATAATTTGACAAAAGGATTATAAGTAAATCACAACAATAGAAACAATCTAAGTTTCAGTCATGATGTGGTATGGCACAAGTTTAAATAAATAAATTAATTATTTTCATAACACATGACACACCCCAAAACGTGTAATTTAAAAAGGGGAATTGTAAGATTTACTCACAGTGGGTGCGTTCGGTTGATGACGTTGAATGCACGCGAAGTGGTTTTAACCACGAGTGAGATTTAACCTAGATAAATCGCATTATGGTTTGGTAAGTAAACGGATTTTATTAAACTATTTTAGTATGATTGTTGGGTGTATTTTTGTGAGTTTGAGGCTATTTTCTAACCTTAAAAATGTTATTTTTAAGTATTTATAATTGATTTTTAATTAAAATAATTAAATAAAAATAATAAAAAAATTTTTTTTTTTTCTGACCGTTGACCGGCCCGTTGACCGTTGACCTGACCGTTGACCGGTTCGATGGCATATTATTGTGCGCTGAGTGAGGCTCGAACCCGAGACCTCTCGTACGCGTGCACACAGCTCTACCAGCTGAGCTACGTGTCTAGCCCGTTATATATCTGATTTTAATTATATAATATATATTAATTAGATTAAAACCGAAATTCATTTTATTTTAAAAATATTTAAGCGAAACGGTCATGCACTCCACAGGTCTCGAACCCGGGACCTGTGGTTTTAATCCAACACACAGTCCACCGTTGGACTGTGTGTTCAACATGTTATATCATTCGATTTTTATTATACTTAAATACTAATTAGTTATTTCCTTTTCTGCCTTATTTAAAAAGAAAAGATAATTGTCCGAGTCGGTGCTGAAGACCGGACTCGAACTCGTGACCTGTGATATAAACAAACACACAGTCCACCGCTGGACTGTGTGTCTAACTTGGTTATTATTCCGATTATTAATATACTTAACATATAACTGTGGCGACCCGGTTCGGTTTAACAAAAAAAATGATTTTTATTATGGCAGCGTGTGTGAGACGGGAATCGAACTTGAGGACGTTTTGCGTTTTATATGTGCACAACAGTCCACCGCTGGACTGTGTGTCTAACCCGATTAATTTCATGATTTATATTATACTTATATGATACATAAAAACATCGTCTTCCTCGTCAAGTTTGAACCAGAAATCGGAAATCGACTGGTTCAAGATTTTTATCAGTTTATTAGTGTTTTACAGTCCATTAAGGTAAGATAAAGGTGAAAAGATAAAGAAAATAAGCGAAAGAGGTATACCGACTGGACCCTCTGTTTTCCGGCAGAAACTCCGGCGACAGAATTCAACTCCGGCGTCAGGTGTCTTGCAGCAGCAAGTCTCCGGAAAGCTTGGAAAGAGTATAGGTATCTCCGGTATAAGCTTCAGAGGCTCAGCAAGGCTCGGCAATGGGGAAGTCGGTTTTCCGGCGACGAACAGAAAAGTTCCGGCGAGTGGAATTACGCCGAGGAAGAGTGTGGTTTTGAGCGAAAAGGTTTGTCGTCGGTTGTGGGTCAATTTATAAGGCAAAACGTTGAAGAATCTGGTCTGATTTCCGACTGTGTTCGTTTATTTAAATTTTCCGGCGGTTATGATTTTGGTCGCGGACTTTAAACATCGGTTATAACCGATGTATTGTTAATGGTTTACGTTATAACTGAAAGTGGTGTTAAAACTCGCGAGATTTCCGGGATTCCGACGACTGAACCGTTTGGGCGCCGGTTTTGAATTCGTAACGACACTTTATCAATTAAATGATTTCAATATATAACAAACAAAATCCGCGGCCCAGTGGTTTGTGTGTGTGAGTTAAGTTTGTTTCCGGAATCGGTACAGACCCGGGTTCGAAACCCGGCAGAAGCAAATCATTTTTATTTTGCGATTTTTGACAGTTTTTCAAAAACTAAATATATATTCTTGTATAATAATTGATTACGGATCGTTTAAAAATATTTTGGGCATTTAATTCGCAACGAAATTTTTGACTGACTGTTCGGTTGATAAACGGAGCGGGTTTGGTAAATCCGTTTTTGACGGATGTTACAGTATCCCCTGCTTTTTAGAAATTTCGTCCCGAAATTTAAATAATGATATATTTTGACTATAAAAATGATGATGTTTTGTTTGACAGTTGTATGCGTAGAAAAATGAGGGTTTAAGTTTTTGCTCGAGGCGGTAACGTTCCTTGTAAGGGTTAAGTACCCTATTCAGGAATCGCTTTTTGTTGCCTACTGTATGAGTATTGATAAACAGGAATGATTCGCTAAAAATGATATCATGCATAAGAGTTTAGATACGTTTGGGAAAGTATGGTTATATCCTAAGGCAAAACTTCTAACACTACAACCTATATGGAACATAAATAAAAACACAACAGCTGATATTTGAACATAGGTAAACACAACAGCTCATATTCGAACATGAATAAACACATCAGCAAATATTTGAACATGAATAAACACAACAGCAAATATTTGAATCCACATTCTGATAGCATATATGTTTGAATGATGGAAGTTCCTCTCTCGTTTGTTATGATGGAGAGGTTAGTTTATGTAGAAATGGATCACAATCCAATCTCTTTAAATAACATGATGATGTAAATGTAACACAAATTCCAACCAAGGCAATACTAAATCCTACATGGAACTTCTCATAACCGCCTGATAATGCCTCTGATCCTTTGGCAAGAATACTTATATATAGGAAGTACCAGCGGCGTATCCACCATATTCTTGCCAAATTTTCATTAGTTTTATCCACAAGTTATGATTGGTTACCAAGAAACTAATAAATCCTACATAGAACTTCTCATAACCGTCCGATAATGCCTCTGATCCTTTGACAAGAATACTTATATATAGGAAGTACCAGCGGCGTATCCACCATATTCTTGTCAAATTTTCATTGGTTTTATCAGTGAATTATGATTAGTCCTATAACTCTACAATCAATACAACAAACATAACATACTGAAATGAAACATATCTGGGCGATCAAGGCTCAATCGAACGGAGCCGATCGTATTGCATGTACTGAAAATGAAATGGATGTGCGCTCAAGGCTCAATCAAACGGAGCCGAACGTATTGAATGTACTGAAATTGAAATGGTGTGCTCAAGGCTCAATCGGGTGGAGCCGAGCGTATTGCATGTACTGAAAATGAATAACTTAACCACACAAACAGCCTATGCATGGAACCTCTCATAACCGCCTGATAATGCCTCCGATCATTTGACAAGAATACTTATATATAGGAAGTACCATCGGCGTATCCACCATATCCTAGTCAAATTTTCATTGACTTTATCCGCAAGTTATGGTTAGTTCGATGCGACTCTACTACAAACACCACAACCACAAGATACTGATAATGAAATTGTCTATGCGCTCAAGGCTCAATCAAACGGAGCCGAACGTATTGAATGAAATTGTATGTGCGCTCAAGGCTCAATCAAACGGAGCCGAACGTATTGAATGTACTGAAATTGAACAACTTAATCTAAACAATCATTACACAATCATCCTATGCATGGAACCCCTCATAACCGCCTGATAATGCCTCCAATCATTTGACAAGAATACTTATATATAGGAAGTACCAGCGGCGTATCCACCATATCCTTATCAAATGTTCATTGACTTTATCCGCAAATTATGGTTGGTTCGATGCGACTCTACTACACAAACACCACAACCACAAGATACTGATAAGGAAATTGTATGTGCGCTCAAGGCTCAATCAAACGGAGCCGAACGTATTGGATGAACTAGAAATGTAAATTGAAATGTGCGCTCAAGGCTCAATCAAACGGAGCCGAGCGTATTGCATGTATTGAAATGTAAAATGAAATAACCGATCAAGGCTCAAACAAACGGAGCCGATCGTGCGGGCACGCCAAGATCAACCACATTATAAAATGGGGATCCAACTCAACCTCGATGGATGGGGAGCCACGGCCTTGGCAAAAGCATATACTGAAAGCAATATATAATATATAATATCCAATAATTTCTCTAACAGTCTACACATGGAGAAACATCAAACTAAACGATAGGGGTTGAATCTGGATCTTCGGTGAAGAGGACTAGCTGAGTATCTTCGTTTGGACCGTTAATATCTTCGACAGGATTGGCGTTGATATTGAAGACTCTTCCTCTTGCTGGTGGCATAGTGGTTGGGTTTTCTTGGTTTACTTGGTTAACTGGGTTTAATTGGGCTTGAGTGTTGATAACGTTAACCAATTGAGGGCATGTGTTTCTAAAGTGGGTAGGATCGCCACATTGAAACAGGCTCGCGCATATGGGAACATGGGGTATTGGGGTTGGTGATAAGTTTGGGCCATGTTTTGAGTAGGGGAAAAGGTTTGGTTTTGAAAGGTGCGACAAACATTGCTCAAATGACCATAGCGTCCACAAGTTGCACATAGACGACAAAGTAGGGTATGGGGATGGTGATAAAAACAGTTGTTGCATCGAGGGTGAGGTCCAAGATATGGTTTCTTATCTGGGTAAGCTGAGTTGGGTGCCACTTGGGTGATTGGGATAGCTCGGATGGGTATGGCGTGTAGAACTGGTTGATTTCGTTGGGTCGCAGCGAAAAGTCGCCCGACTCTTCTTCTCTTAGGATTGGGTTGAGAAGGGGATTCAGTTTGAGTGGAGTCGGAAGTTTCAGTCGATTCTTTATCCTTCTTCTTCTCCTCCTTGAAGTCTTTGTTTCGGATTCGGTTCTCGGTGAGCTCTGTTGCTAGCTCCATTGCTGCTTCCAAAGTTGCAGGCTTGGTACTTATTACAGGGTCTTGAATCTTTGACGGAAGACCACGAATGTAGTGCTCTATCAAACGGTAGAGGGGAGTAAACATGTTGGGAACCATTTGATGTAATTCGAGGAACCTTTTGTTGTAGGTGATGTGGTCTCCTTCCATTTGCTTCAATGAGTAAAATTCATCTTCTAACTTCTTGATTTCGCTCCTTGGGCAAAAACGTCTGGTCATGATTTCCTTCAATTCGTTCCAAGTTAAGGTCATAGCATCTTCCACACCTCGTTTGGCCTTCTCTGTGTTCCACCAAGTAAGTGCTATCCCATATAATCGACCGGTAGCATATCGTACTTTGCGATCGTCAGGGCAATCGCAATTTAGAAATGTGTTCTCCATTTCTTCAAACCAATGGAGGAGAACGGTGACGCCTTCAGTCCCTTTGTATTTCGGAGGGTCGCATGATTTGAAATGCTTGTAGGTACATTTAGTGGTATTTGGGGAGAGTTGAAAATGTTTTGGTTTGCTTGATTGACAGGATTATTGGTAAGTGCTTGTTGAACTTGGATTACAATGTTGGGTATTACGGCAGCCATTTGTTGAGCGATTAAGGCAGCCATGCGCTCGCGGGCTTTTCTTGCTCTCGTCTTCCTACTGGCGAGGTTAGAAGACATCTACAAGAAAGACATGACAAGAGTATGAGTTGGATGCTTTTGGGATCATGGGTCGCATTCAAGAACGAACATTCATAAAATAATTATAGATAAATAAATTACTACATCCATTGGATGTCTTGGGTTTTGCTCGCTGTTAGGCCCTTCATGCCGCCATACTTTACCTGTGTAATCATGTGGGCCCCCATGAATACCGGTTTTTCATATGGTTCGCACGGTTTCTGCCTGGTTGCGTACACAAAAACCCGGAGAAAATCGAGAAGTATGTATACAACGTGTGATGTTCGGAATGTGTCCAGGTGTAGACACGGTGACACCTCAAAGTAGGTTTAGTTCGAACGACGTTTGGTGTGGCATGCTTTGGCCTAATAGGTCCTTCGTACTCTCATCGTTGGTCCCCAGGTAGGCAAACTGGTCCGTTATATTGGATTTATACGAATGCCAGCCTAGACAGGACGTTCCGACTACCGGTACTTGTACCCTTCCAGTTACTACATGCCCGTCGCAGAACTTACTTTGATGAGATTTGAAAATTGCACAAAATCTTTGGATAATGAGAGTATGAAAATAAATGGAACACATGAACATCGATATATGTATAATGAATATGTATATATGTATAATGAATATGTATATAAGCATGTATGTTTGACTGAAATGTAATCAAATATGAAACAAATAAATATCACAAGTTTGTATGTAACCACCTAATCAATTAAAATTTAGGCAGACTATAGTATAGGCTCTAAGGGTCTAATAACCTATCCTATATCCCTATAGTCATGGCACTGATACCAATCTGTCACACCCCGACCCGCAGCGGATAAGGTGATCGGGGCATGATTGGGTTATCATCAAAGCTATGACATTTATTAAGCGTTTCATATTCATTAATACAAATTAAATGGAAATTTACAATAAAGGTTACAACTGTTCTAACTAACAATCTAAACTTCTTGATTCTCTTCTAAGGCATATCCTATGTTTTCCTTGCTTCAACCTGTTCACCTGTATCATGTGTAAAAGGGTTTTTGGATCAACATAATGTTGGCGAGTGAATCCTATGGAAAACATTTGAACAATTTATTTAACTTGATTATGAAATATGTGCACAACCAAACATGAGTAAAAAATAGATGTAACTTAATCAACAATCATAAGATGTTAAATGAAACACTCATGAACAATAATGGAACAATTAAAGGCACGCGATGCTCAACTCGTCTCTCACGAGGAACTGAGGGGCCTAATGAATGAATTGCATAACCATGATAATATGAATGACACAACTACAAACAATACAAACTCAATGATACACACATGAACAATAATGAATTTGAATTGAAGCACGCGATGTTCTACTCGTCTCCCACGAGGAACTGATGGGCTTAATGTATGAGTTTCATATAATTTGACAAAAGGATTATAAGTAAATCACAACAATAGAAACAATCTAAGTTTCAGTCATGATGTGGTATGGCACAAGTTTAAATAAATAAATTAATTATTTTCATAACACATGACACACCCCAAAACGTGTAATTTAAAAAGGGGAATTGTAAGATTTACTCACAGTGGGTGCGTTCGGTTGATGACGTTGAATGCACGCGAAGTGGTTTTAACCACGAGTGAGATTTAACCTAGATAAATCGCATTATGGTTTGGTAAGTAAACGGATTTTATTAAACTATTTTAGTATGATTGTTGGGTGTATTTTTGTGAGTTTGAGGCTATTTTCTAACCTTAAAAATGTTATTTTTAAGTATTTATAATTGATTTTTAATTAAAATAATTAAATAAAAATAATAAAAAAATTTATTTTTTTCTGACCGTTGACCGGCCCGTTGACCGTTGACCTGACCGTTGACCGGTTCGATGGCATATTATTGTGCGCTGAGTGAGGCTCGAACCCGAGACCTCTCGTACGCGTGCACACAGCTCTACCAGCTGAGCTACGTGTCTAGCCCGTTATATATCTGATTTTAATTATATATATATATTAATTAGATTAAACCGAAATTCATTTTATTTTAAAAATATTTTAAGCGAAACGGTCATGCACTCCACAGGTCTCGAACCCGGGACCTGTGGTTTAATCCAACACACAGTCCACCGTTGGACTGTGTGTTCAACATGTTATATCATTCGATTTTTATTATACTTAAATACTAATTAGTTATTTCCTTTTCTGCCTTATTTAAAAAGAAAAGATAATTGTCCGAGTCGGTGCTGAAGACCGGACTCGAACTCGTGACCTGTGATATAAACAAACACACAGTCCACCGCTGGACTGTGTGTCTAACTTGGTTATTATTCCGATTATTAATATACTTAACATATAACTGTGGCGACCCGGTTCGGTTTAACAAAAAAAATGATTTTTATTATGGCAGCGTGTGTGAGACGGGAATCGAACTTGAGACGTTTTGCGTTTTATATGTGCACACAGTCCACCGCTGGACTGTGTGTCTAACCCGATTAATTTCATGATTTATATTATACTTATATGATACATAAAAACATCGTCTTCCTCGTCAAGTTTGAACCAGAAATCGGAAATCGACTGGTTCAAGATTTTTATCAGTTTATTAGTGTTTTACAGTCCATTAAGGTAAGATAAAGGTGAAAAGATAAAGAAAATAAGCGAAAGAGGTATACCGACTGGACCCTCTGTTTTCCGGCAGAAACTCCGGCGACAGAATTCAACTCCGGCGTCAGGTGTCTTGCAGCAGCAAGTCTCCGGAAAGCTTGGAAAGAGTATAGGTATCTCCGGTATAAGCTTCAGAGGCTCAGCAAGGCTCGGCAATGGGGAAGTCGGTTTTCCGGCGACGAACAGAAAAGTTCCGGCGAGTGGAATTACGCCGAGGAAGAGTGTGGTTTTGAGCGAAAAGGTTTGTCGTCGGTTGTGGGTCAATTTATAAGGCAAAACGTTGAAGAATCTGGTCCGATTTCCGACTGTGTTCGTTTATTTAAATTTTCCGGCGGTTATGATTTTGGTCGCGGACTTTAAACATCGGTTATAACCGATGTATTGTTAATGGTTTACGTTATAACTGAAAGTGGTGTTAAAACTCGCGAGATTTCCGGGATTCCGACGACTGAACCGTTTGGGCGCCGGTTTTGAATTCGTAACGACACTTTATCAATTAAATGATTTCAATATATAACAAACAAAATCCGCGGCGCAGTGGTTTGTGTGTGTGAGTTAAGTTTGTTTCCGGAATCGGTACAGACCCGGGTTCGAAACCCGGCAGAAGCAAATCATTTTTATTTTGCGATTTTTGACAGTTTTTCAAAAACTAAATATATATTCTTGTATAATAATTGATTACGGATCGTTTAAAAATATTTTGGGCATTTAATTCGCAACGAAATTTTTGACTGACTGTTCGGTTGATAAACGGAGCGGGTTTGGTAAATCCGTTTTTTACGGATGTTACAACAAACGACTCACTTGGTTTCCCATTCATGATTCTCAACAAGCACGAGTGACAACCATCCTTCTCATCAATTTCCGCCATGGTCCATGACCACGTTTATTCCAGTTAGGCAATACCTCTACTTCTACGACCTCGTGAGTCATTTATATTTCGCTTTTACATGCTATTTGATACGGTTTTGTTAAACACTTTTCTTCCATTTCAGTTCTCTTTAGTATGTCATTTAGCATTTTCAACAACAATGTAGTATAGTAAAAACATAACAAAATAGCTATGTACCTTAGAAATCACCCTTGACGTGCTTCTTTCCCGACCCGGCTTACCGAAGCTTCACTTGACTTGCCTAAATTTAACCCAATTGATTATTAGAACACATAATCATTTATAGTCCTTTTAATCAAGGATCACTTTCCATATTCTTAATGATTTCACCAAGGTTTTCATGAGTTAAAAGCAATTAGTTCTCACTAAGGCATGTTATAAAACACTTGGTGTGCATTATCTACAATTTATCATATTAGCTTAATTTGCCTACATAATCACCACATAATTCACAACCAAAAATCTCATACATGTTATGGCATCAAATTAACACAAAATTCAATTATCAAAGCAAGTTATCAATTAATCATACTAGAATTGGGTTTTCACATCTTTGACAAAAACCCACTTCATAACATCCTATGATATATGACTTTCTACTCAATTCTCTAAATTACTGAATTTCTTCACAAAATCAATTAACTAAGACAGTTATAACTCTATTAGAACATCAAACAACACTCAATTTCTAGGAATTCAAGCTAGACTCACAATCTACCATGAATCCTCAACACCAAGATGTCGTCATATGAGAATCTACCACATACCTTTAGCTTGGATGATGTTAGGGACTTGAAATCTTTAGACATGCAAGCCAAACACTCAGATTTCACTAAATTCCTCAAATTTAGGTTTTTGGTGTTCTTCTCTTTCTCCATCTCTATTTGGTCGACCAGGAAACACACAAGTGTGTGTAATTTTATTATTTCAGCTTTTAATCATTCTACTTCTCATTTGTCCAACTTTAGACCCTTAGGTTTACTTAGTTATTTCGGTTAGGCATCTCTTGCATATTCTATTATCATAAGGCCTTATAATTTACTAGGTTAAATCTTATCCTAGTTACATAATTCAAGTTAAATGCCAAATTAACAATAGTATACTTTATATTTTTGGGGTGTTACATAATGACATGTCACTTGTTGATCTAAATTTTTAATATTAGATATCTAATTCGCATCACAAATATCCTTTGGTCAATATTGGATATTGGGTATAATGCAATTTGCATTCGCACATTTGTCTCAAGTATCGAAGCAATCTCTTCATACTTGTATAAATTGACACATCTATATTATGTTTGTACCTACTTAGTTTGCTTACAATACATGTTAAGTCATGTCTAGTACAAGTCATAAGATACATTAAGCTGCCACGTTTCGTAATAAACTCTACGAGTTAACACGATACAACATGCATGTGTGGTTCAACATTTTTACGTTTTGCTTTAGATTTTGCGAGTTAATACAACGCAACATGCGTTTGTAGTTCAACGTTTTTACGTTTGACAAGTTCGTTAAAACACGCAAATCCTATATCAACTTAGTTATTATTTTCTGTGTTTTACGTTCGGTCTAATTTCTTTGCATTAATACGTCATAACTTCAGTGTTGGTGGTCGCTGATGGTAATGTGGCATTGGTGCTATTTGGCACAATTTTACATGGTTTAATGTTTTTACGTCTACTTTCGTTAGCTTTTTTTATTTGTTTTGCTTTACGAACTTTTCTGGTGTTGGAGGTCATTAGTGATGGTTTGGCAGGGATGCTACTTGGCATAGTTTTACGCCCTCCACCATGCAATATGAGAGAGGATAAGGGGTTAATACTAGTTATAACTACATAGTATATATTATATCTTAATATTGTGAGTGTGCGTGTATATATAGAGTACATTTGAAGAATATAATTTTTCCTAAGACGCATCAGACAATTTTTCCTTCATAAGGTACAAGTGCTTTGTGCATTAGCTTCTAATTTGCCCTCATTTAAAAGAATTTCTTATTAAAAATGCAATATTTAATGCACATGAGATTATAATTCACTAGGGTAAATATTATATTTTTATAATACTTTAAATCAAATTAAGATTTAAATTTACATTTACTATTTATTTTTATAGCTAAATATTATTTAAATTATGTATAATCTTATTGATATACAATAAGTATATACTTATTAAATATTTAAATAAATAATAACATAATCAGTGTTTAAGGCTGGTTAAGTTAGATTGCTCTTTTCAAAAGAACTTCGGTAACTCCTGTCGTATTAAGTGGACCAACTCACAAGTTATATATAAAATACAAATGTATACGACTAACTCATAAATAATAAATGAGTTGAAGTCAAGCTTAACTCGTAGAAATAGAGGTTCAAATGAGATAAGCTTGAGCTCAAGTAAGTTGAGCGAGTTGAGTTCAAGCTCGAGCTGAGGATGGGTTGGCTAGTTTACGCACCCATGCATGTAATGCTAGAGAGGAGGGACTATTTAATTGGAGAGAAACTATTAACTATTTATTGTTTAACTAGTATTAAGGCCCCGGTTGCAATAATTGTCGTAAAACTGTGTCAAGTAGTACCAATGCTATACCACTGTCATCGACCACCAACACCAGAAAAGCTCGTAAAAACAAAATATAGAAAAACAAAAAATATAACGCCGAGCGAAAAGCAGACATAAAATCTTTGAATCACGCACACTCGTTGCAGAGAAATTAAACCGAAATGTAAAACACGAAAAACAATAATTAAGTCAATCCAGCACCCGCGCATTGCGATGAACTTGTCAAACGGAGAAAAATAGATGTGTTTTGACGGACCAATCAAACGGGAAAAATATACGAAAAAATATTGAATCCCACATGCACGTTGCGGTGCATTAACTCACACAATTTAGAATGATACAAAAAACTTAGGAAAGATGAAAAGTATGGTGGACCAAAACTGAACATAAAAAAAGAGTTGAGGTCGAATGGGAAAACATGAAAAGTTTTGGGTTAAAAGTAAAAAAAACAAAGGATCTAAATTGCAAAAGAAGAAAAGTTTTGGGTTAGAAATGAAAAAAACCTGTACATGGGGTACAACACCATATATTACAAAAAAAAGTTTAAAAATTTTATTTTTGTAAAACTTAAATAAACTCTTATGTATTATATATTAATATTAAATCTAGTTAATGGTTAAATACTTATTTAGTATCTGCATAATATACGATATGGTTTCAATTTATTTTTTATTTTTTGATTATTTTAATATTTGAACTAATTCTTTTCATACTAAATCAAAAGATATTAATAATTTATTAGATGTTAGATTTAGATATTAATAATAATATTAAAAGATTGAATAAGAAAATATCATGTGACATTAATTGAAGTTATTTATTAATTTTAGATAAAGATAAATAATATCTATATATTAGTTATTAATATTAAAATTAAAAGAAATATATTTAATAAATATAAATAAAATTTATGAGGTTGCACGAGAGAATGCTATTTGACATTATTTAAAGTCTTTTATTATAAGTTATATTAGATTAGATTGAAGTAGAAAATATTAATTATTTATAATAATATCTTTTAGTTTTAATTTTAATTTTGTGAATGAATTGAAAAAGAAATGAATAACTGATTAATATTCGTAACACAAGTAATATGGAATTCTCTGTTAAGTTCTCATTTGATTAATTCTCGTACACATAGGAAGCCCAATTTTCATTTCTCGTACGAACCCATACCAATTAATTATTTAGTGAATTATACCAAAAATTTGACACTTCATATTACAAAATTAATAGGGATAATGTTAATCATTCGTCTTCTTTTATCCTTAATAAAGCATATCCTGTTACATTAAATTGAATAACTGATCATCAAAATTCGTCTGAATATTACTATTTTTTTATTGGATTGAATTTTATTGTTATTTATTGTAATATATGCCATGATGTACCTGAATCATTTATTCAACATAGTTAAATATAGGTATGCTTTTAATTATATTATATAGCAATAATTCATGCTTGTTATTGACGTATTCTATCATTTTTAAGTCATTATGTAAATCATCGAGGCCTTGCGCGTAGACTCCGTGTTACTTTTTTTATTGTTTAATTATTTTAGTTTCATATATAGCAATAATTCATCATGCCCACCCTCTAGATAGTGGCCAGGTAAGTCTTCGTTTGTGTATTTTAAGCTTCGTTTGAAGTGTATTTTTATAAAGAAGAATGCGATATATTATATATATAATTGATTATATATATATATATATATACGATTATGATCATTTGTAAACATTTTTTTGAAAATGAACTAAGTGAACTAATCTTGACTATTGATTATTTTTTAGATTAAAAGGGTAAGATTGATATTAACTCTCTCTCTCTCTCTCTTTTAATTAAAATCCCTTAATTTTCTATCTATTAATTCTCTCTCTCTCCTTTTTAATTATTCTCCATTATTTAAACTCGTTTAGAATCAGTTACTAATAACGTATATGAAACTCCTAACGGAACTAGGTACTAGACACTAACTGTCTCTCCCGGATTCAAACTGTATATGAAACTTCTAACGGAACTAGGTCGTGGTCTACAAAATACACAGATGTATCAAAAGTCTGTACACATCTGTATAAACTCACAACTGTGTATCTTGTACAAACTGATAGTTTAGCGAGACTGTACACATGTGTATAAACTAACAGCGGTGTATCTTGTATAAATTGATAGTTAGTGAGATTGTACACATGTGTATAAACTAATATCTGTGTATCTTTGTATAAACTAATACTATCGAGACTGTACACATGTGTATACACTAACAACTGTGTATCTAGTATATACGGAAACTAGCAAGATTTTAGGAATTTTGATTATATTGTTTAATAAATGCAATTTACAAATGATCGCAAATACCCTTTTGTCAATTAATGTAAAGGGAAGTTACAACATTTAATTACAATCTTGTCATTGTTTAAAAATCTCTAGGATTACCAATGGCTCAGATTAGTTTACACAATTCACTCTTAACCTAGCGTTTACTCTAGAACCCTACCCACACACACACACACACACAACACACATATATATATATATATATACGGTTAGGTTATTTGTGAACAACCCCCTTGATAGTGAACTTTGTAATATATAATTTTGTAAGAATAAAAAGAATAACTTTTAAACAAATAGAAGTTCCTCATTTACATCATTTAATGTGTGTATTTAATATTATGAAAAGGGCATATAGGTAAATCTATAATTGTCATTAATTAGCTAATTAATTAAACTTGTAACTCATTTTTTTCATATATATGTTTTCAAGATAAAATAATTTATGGTGTAAGACAGTTTTCGAGATGTGTAGGATAAATTTTAGTATATGTAGGATAAATGTTGAATGTGTAGGGTAAATTTACATGTGTGTAGGGCAAATTCCGGTAAATGTAAGACGTATGTAGGATAAATTTTAAATGTGTATAATAAAATATTTTTGATTTATTAATAAAAGATAACATAATTATATGAAGAAGTTATAAACTATTTAATGTTTTACCATTATGTCCTTTTTTTTTTCTTCTCATATTAAATTTCTTCTCAAATGAATTTTCCCAATATATATATATATATATATATATATAAAGACTATTAAAGGTGAAAATAACATGAGAAGTCTACAAAATGATGAGTCATTTTTCAGAACTACTAAGTGGTTGAGATGGTGGAGATGTCATGTGAAAAAAAATGAAAAGAACTAAATAGCCTGGAAGTGTAAATTGTGAAAAACTCACTATTATTAATTTTTTTTTCTTCGCTATTGTTTTAAAACTCAAATAAATTTTATATATCTTATTGTTGTCTTTTTAAATAATGCCATAAAATGAATATTTTTTTACTTTTAATATGAGTATAGTAATATTGTTCTATGAATTTTATAAATAAAAACTTTTTTCTAAAAAAAAGTAGATATACAATATGATAAGTGTGTGTAATTTTGTATAATATCATTGTACAATAACTAGAAACATAAATTACATAATAATTTAATATGTTTCATAAATATATATACATAGCATAATACCTTGAAACATAAATTACGTAACAATTTATATATGCTTCATAAATATATATAGCATAATACCGTGAGTACATATTAATATACATTGCATAATTTTGTGCGTATACATAGCATAGTACCATGCGTAAGTATTAATATACGTTGCATAATTTTATGCGTAACTAGTTATATATGTCAATGTAGCTTGTGCGTAATTGTTTTGATACATATCATTTATAGGAGAGATGAGTGATGAATAAACTATGGCATTACTACATTTTGTTTTAATTTCTTTAAAATTAGAATGATTGAATAGTTCAATTTTAATCTCGCAATTATTTGTAATATATATATATATATATACATATATATGGAGGATAAAGTAAAAATTCACGTGAGTTGTAGAAATTATAAAAATCTTTTATAAAACTTATTTAACAAATTGTTTCTTTTTATCTAAAAAATAGGACATGTAGTATATATATTCGAACGTTTTAAGAAAAAACCAAACTAAAATGCCACATACTTTTCTCTAGATGTTCTATTTTTTTATGTATAAGGTATAACATACACAAGTGTGCAACAATTATGTAACAGTAGAAAATGTTTTTAGATATTATCTTTACACACTTTTGTACCTCTTACACATAAAAATTAAAAGCTTATTAAAAATAAATATTCCGTGCTTTTTGGGTTTTTTATATAGAATATGTTCGAAATACATGTCCTAATTAAAAAAATGTTTTGTTACATAAGTTTTACAAAGGATTTTTATAGTTTTTACAATTTAAGTGGTTTTAGTCTATACTTCTCCAATCTATATGTGTATATATATATATATATATATATATATACTTTGAAGTTGGTGATAGTGTTAGCCAGTGGCAGACCCATAAAAATTTTTAATGGGGTGTGGAAATTTATAGGGTTGATTGTCTATTGTTATATAATAATTTTTTCGGTTCGGGTTCGGGGTCGGGTCATATGATAAAAGATAATCAAATTAAATTTTGTATAATAAATAAAGTAAGTCAAACGTTATTACAAATGAAAATCAAATAAACCTAAAGTTGTTTTTTTATGGATTTTTAATTTTTGAAATCTAACCATAACATCATGTAGCAAAACAATTCTAACCATGTCTGAAGAAACCCTAGATAACTAAACCGGAATCAAAGTAGATCTATGGAATGGGCTCTTCATAAAAAGGGTTAACCCTCCGTTTGGTTTCACGATGGATGATGAATAGAACAATACTCCGCTGATCCTGCAAAACAGAACACCGTTAGCTCGCCACGGGGAGAAGGGGGGTTCTCTCCGTGACCACCCTTCGGCGTGAGAATAAGTACATGTAGTCGGAAGTAAGTATTGTAAGTGATAGAGTAGTTGAGTGTGAATACCTTTCCTTGAACTCCAAGTTACTTATTTATAGCCGGTGTTTGGCGCCAAAAAGAGAGATTGTTAACTTTAACGGAATCTTTTTTATTCCGTTAACGTTTGTTGGCAATCTGTTAGTGCACACGAATCGTGAGCTCATCAGTGGTTAGGGAGGCGCCACGTGTCAACTGAGATCACTAGATCTTATATATGTGAGCATGCCATCACCGTGATCTTCCTCAACCGTCCAGATATCGCCATGTGGGGGTTATAACCGAAGAGATGCTTGCACGATTGGGTGTGAATGACTTCTAGAAGGTTTCACAGCTGTTATCCATCTATTATTCGCCACGTGTACATTCTGTTACAACAGAAAAGATTCCCCTTGCTTCTGCACCAAGTTAAGGATTTCTAGGGAAAGTTTCAGGATTTAATGTTTCCTTGCGCAAGAAGCGCAAGTTAGTTAACTGATCTTCCTTCTTTTCCTTGCTGCTTGGCGCAACGTTTGGTGGATGCTTGCTTTGATATGAATATCTGCGCAAGGTTTGCGCATGGAGCATTATCAAGCAAGAACGTTCAAGGTTAACTTTAAACCTTGCGCGAGCCCGCGCTAGGTAGTTAAATGAAGCATTATCAAACAAGAATGTTCAAGGTTAACTTTGAACCTTGCGCGTCGCGCAAGGTAGTTAAATGAAGCATTATCAGACAAGAATGTTCAAGATTAACTTTGAACCTTGCGCGAGCCCGCGCAAGGTAGTTAAATGAAGCATTATCAAGACAAGAATGTTCAAGATTAACTTTGAACCTTACGCGAGCCCGCGCAAGGTAGTTAAATGAAGCATTTATCCAAAGAGAGTGTTCAAGGTTAACTTTGAACCTTGCGCGAGCCCGTGCAAGGTAGTTAAATGAAGCTTTCCTCTCTTGGATATTTGGCGTAAAGTTCTAATAAATCTTATTTGGCAAAGAAGTCTGCGCGTAGTTTCCTTAGAAGTTATTAATGGGTATGGTTTCCTTGATTGACGCAAGGTTTTTGGGACCATACCCCTTCAAGTCCCCCCAGTCCAGTGTTGCTCCTATGTAAGAATAAAAAGTAGGTGGAGCACTGGACTTAAGATAAATGTGCTGCGCTAGGTAAGGACTACTTTTTGTTGCTTTATGCATTTTGATGGCGTGTCGTAAGTGAATTTTGAAAAAAGTATTTGAATTTCAAATATGCTTAGACACGTGTCACTTATCTGGATGGTGTAGTTGGTGACGACGCACGTTCCTGAGACGTGGTGGTACTGTTGACAGGCTGTCAAAGTACATGTCTTACCGTATTTAATGCTTTGTAGCGACACTCGCGCGCTGTGGACGGTTACTGTTCCCCACTCGCTCTTACGTTACTTGGGGAAACGTGACGACCGTAAAAGTCGTTGCAGTCAAATCGTGCATTAATTGCGGTTAGTATATAAAGGGATCAACGATCCATTTGCTTCCTCACCCAATCTTGAGAGAAATTTGCGTTCAAAAATTCCGACGACCCTCAAAGCTTTCTAAGTTTTCTTCAAAGTTCGAATTATGGCCACCGGTGCAAGCTCTGCTGAGATGCCGTCGTCAAGTTTGCCACCGTTAAAGTGGTCGAAGAAAGATTTTGATAATCTTGCACCAACTTCCTTTTCGCTCCGTCCTGGAAAGCATTTTTTTCCGGAGGGATGCGCCGGCCGGCTATATTACATTATTTTACGACCTTTGCCGAAGGGAACTTCCGGCTGCCGGTGACCCATTTCTTGCTGGAAATTCTTGGTTTTTACAAGATTCACATTTCTCAGTTGAGCCCGATGGGCATGGTGAGGAATCCGACATTTTGAGTTCGTTTGCCGATCGATGCAGATCGTGCCGTTAGTCGAGAAGTTTAGAGTTTTCTACCAGCTGCACTGCTCGTTGGGTTTTTGTTCGTTCCAACAGCGTGTTCAAGCCAAACGATTGTTGTTGGTGCCGCTGAAGTCTTACCACGACTAGAAGCAGAAGTTTTTCTTTATCAAGGCGGCGGTGATCCCGATGAAGATGACATTCCAGGGGAGTGATGAGATTGAGGTGGAGACCCTTCCCATACCTGCGGACGAGGTATGGTATCAAGATATTAAAGATGTGCCCAATATTGTTTTACCGGAGAGGGCCCTATCGCTGCTGGGATGAGTATTTTCTGGAAGAAGGAACGCCAAGAAAAACCGGTGTATACAGAAGATGGAACTGGTATGTAACCCTTTAACTTCTTAGCAATATCTTTCAATAGATCTGTATTGATGCAAAAATGTTTGTTATGTAGTTGCGCCTCTCTACTTGGTCTTTTTCAAGAGAGAGAAGGGAAAAATGGCCGTCGTGCCTATTGCTGACGGTGAGGACACTTGGTTCTCACAGATCTTGGGAACTTTGAGTTGCCCAAGCAGGAGGATCTGGAGGCGCAACCATGTTTGAAGATTGGTAAATAAGTCCATATAAAGCCTAAGTTGATATTGCAATATAACTTAATGGCGCAACCTTTACGCAATATGATTGATTATATAGGTGATTTGCTGAACTTGGGCGTAGGCCCTGATTCGAAGAAGAAGAGAAAACCAACTGCTGCTGCAGCTGCTGTGCCTCCCCCTTCCAACCCAGAGCAAAAAACCAAGCCATCAGCTGCTGCGAAAGCTGAGGGCAAGAAAGGTACATTTCCTGTATCTGACTCTTGGTGCAATTATGTGGTGGTGTCGGACTCACTGGAGGGTCTTGCGCCTGTAGGTTTGAAGAAACCGAAGCCAGAACCCGTTGACACCTCATCTCTTCCTACTGCGAACCCAGATGATCCTTTGGAAATACCTTCTAGCCCGGAAGAGGCGTTGAAGCGTACTAAGAAGAGGAAGGAGGTGGAGACTAAAACTCCTGCGCCAACCAAAGTTGCGCGCCCGCGCATTGGTAAGAAGGGCAATCTAGATGCCTTTGCAAAGAAGTTCTCACCTGGTACGTTTAGTTTATTGCGCATTTCTGTCATAAGTGCAGAATCTGATACTTGGTATTTGTTGATATGCTTTGCAGAGAAAATGGTGAAGGCTACGCCGGCCACCTCATCTGCTATACTATCGCCGCGCAGGCCTGAGAATGTTGAGGGATATGCAGGGCAAGAAACTCCTGTTCCTGAAGCCAATCCCATCGTCCCGGAACATGTTGAGAAAGTGGCTCCGGAAGAAGAGCCCAAAAATTTTGATGCTGAGAATCCTGCTGGCGAGCAGGTTAAAGATACGGCTGCAGATGTTGGGGAACCGTCCGGGTCGATATCCAAGGGAGCCGGACCTTCAACACAAAGCAAGGGCTTTGTGTTTGCTAAGGATTCGGAGGGAGAATCGCCCATTCGCCCAGAGGAGACGCCTGGGGATTATTATTATCGCTCTTATTCCGAGAGGCGGGCCTCTGCGATTCATCAGCCCGTGTGGAAGGTTAAGCAGGGCGATGTTTTTACCGATTGGCACTCCTGTAGGGAGTGGTATAAGGGCATCTTCCCGCCGGCGGAGGTGAAGCGCCAGGAGGAAAAAGACCATGAAGCTACTTACGAGTCATATCTGCAAGAGTCCGCCCTTGCCTCGTCCACCATAAATAGAATTGTGCGTGAATGGCGCAGTATGAACAAGGAGTGGGACGAGGTTGAGCTTGAGAAGGCGAGGGCCAAGCTTGAGAAGGAGAAGACGCTGAAGATGCTTGTTGATTTTGAGGCGGAAAAGGCCCAATTTGAGAAAGAGAAGAAGACCGAAGAATGGGCTGCGCTATCTTGGAAGCGCAAGTGTGAGGCTTCTGCTGCGCAATATGCGAACGAGCGCAAGCGCTTTGTGGAGGCTTCCGAGTGTGACAACAAAGAAAAAGCTTCTCTACGCAATGAAATTGAGAAACTCAAAAAAGAGAGAGCTGATGCAGTTGCGGCAGTAGAAGAGGCGCACTCACATAGAGAAAGAGGAGCAGAATGAGGTATTAACCAAAATGACTCTTCTTCTTAGGAATAAAGAAATTGATGATCTAACTGCTATGCTCTTTGACCAGGAACGGCTGCAAGCTGAGGTTGACAGTTTGAAAAAAGATGTCAACCTTCACCGAACAGAGAAAGCCGAGTTGATCCGCCGTTTGAGTGAAGGCGAACAAAGACTTAATGACACGGAGGTCGCTCGCGCTACTGCAGAAAGCTTGACCGAATCCCTCATGAACCAGCTTATCTGGTTGCAGGAGTACGGGATTGTGGAGGTAATATTCACTTTTCTTTACACGTCTGGTTTGATTGTCGCAACATATACTGATTGTATTTGTGTACAGATCGCAAATGCCATCCTTAACTCTACGGAGTTGGATGAGAGAGTGGCAGAATTAATGGTGGCGGCGCGCAATGATGGTCATGCTGAAGGCTACAGAGAATGTACTTTGCATGTGGCTGATGTGCTGAAGACTGATGGGATACCAGCCGTGCTGCCACGCATGGGCTAAATATGCCGCCATTTATTCTACTGCCAAGGAAAAATATGATTTGTTCCAAATTCCGATTATGGACCTTGTGGACGCCGCGCTGCAGCAAGACGACTTTGTTGATAAGCAAAAGGAGATCTTTTCCTCAGCAGCGAAGCAGGCGGGAACCAAGTCTATAGAATAGGAAATTTGTAATTTTTACTGTATAATAACTTGTAACGTCGCGCTTCTGCGCAAGTATTGTGAATATAATATATTTCTGTTTTATAATGTTTGCATGGAACCAATTACTTGTATAGGATAGACAAATGAACAATTTCTTTTCTCATGTGTGAGCGTAAGTATTAAATTAGCTTGTGGCTCATGAGTTTGTGTTTTTGTTTATCCAAAGGAATTGCATGCATTTGTAAATGAACATATATATGACTGTAAGTAGTGGCAAAGTATTTTATTCATACTGACAAAGCGCAAGGCTATGGCTGCCACTAAAATACATAACAAAATAAAGTAAGCAGTCTCGTTACGCAACGCTCAGAAGTTGCTTAGAGGACTGAGATTACATATAACATTGGCGCAGTTGCTGGGCGTTCCAGGTTCGAGTAACGCTGGATCCGTCCATACGCTTCAGAGTGTACGCGCATTTTCCCAATACTTCATGTATCACGTATGGACCTTCCCATCGTGGGGCTAACTTCCCTGGTTTTTCGGCATTCGACGCTTCATTATCACGAAGAACAAAGTCACCAGGCAAAAAGGAACAGATGTGCACCCTTTTGTTGTAATACTTTTCAAGCTGGGACTTGTATTTGGCTTCGCGAATCGCTGCACTTTCTCGGCGCTCTTCCAATAAGTCTAGGTCGATGCGCCGTTGCTCTTCGTTATCTTGTTTTTCCAAAGCTAGCATTCTTGGAGATGGTAACCCAATTTCGGCAGGAATCACAGCTTCCGTGCCGTATACAAGGCTAAAAGGAGTTTCTCCGGTGCTAGTCTTGGGCATAGTTCGGTGTGCCTACAAGATGCTAGGCAATTCGTCAACCCACCCCCGCCGTGCCGTGCCAAGACGGGCCTTGATTCCGTCGACCAACTGTTTGTTTATGCTTTCAACTTGACCATTTGCTTGCGGGTGCGCAACAGAAGCGAAAACATGTTGGATTCCCATTTCAGTCATCCATGTTTGCAGCTCTTGAGCCATTAAATTTGGACCGTTGTCTGTAATAATGCCATGGGCAGACCAAAATGGCAAATAATATATTCCCAGATGAATTTGCGAATTACCATCGCTGTAGTAGAAGCTAAAGGTTTGGCTTCAACACATTTAGTGAAGTAATCGACCGCAACGATGATAAACTTTACTACGCCGAGCGCATCTGGAAATGGTCCCACTAAATCAATGGCCCATTGTTGAAATGGCCAAGCTGTTGTGACGGGTACCAAAGGATTCTTTGGGCGCAATGTTTTAGGGGCATGCCTTTGGCAGGACATGCACTTGCGCAAGATCTCTACTGCATCAACGTACATTCCAAGCCAATAATACACTGCGCTTTTTACTTTGGCTACGACCATGTGCGGCCCAGAATGTATGCCACATAGTCCCTCATGAATCTCCCTGATCTGGTATTGCGCATCATGTTTGTCAACACAGCGGAGTGAAGGACCCATGTAAGAGCGTCGGTACAGGATACCGTCAATCATTTCATAATTGAGGGCTTTGCATCGTAACATTCGTGCTTGCGCTTTATCTGCTGGTAAAGAACCATGCAACAAATACATCATTATTGGAGACATCCATGATGGATCTCCTACTTCAACCATTGTCACTTGCCTGAGAGGGACTGATGGATTACTTAAAACCTCGATGCGAACCTCTTTTGCTAAATGCTTGAAGCTAGTTGTAGCAAGTTTACTTAGAGCGTCAGCATGTTTGTTTTCGCTTCACTTGACATGTGTGATTTTAAATTGTTGGAACTGTGCTATAAGAGCCTTCGCTTGCGCCAAGTATAGAGCCATGATATCTCCCTTTGCATCGTATGTTCCAACTACTTGCTCAGCAATTAATAATGAATCAACATGGGCTTCTAAATTTGTTGCGCCCATTTTGATAGCGACGCGTAAGCCTGCTAGGAAAGCTTCATATTCGGCCTCGTTGTTTGTGCTTTTAAAATCCAACCGAATTGCATATGTGAACTCTGCTCCCTTTGGACTCATTAATTGAAGACCTGCTCCAGCCCCATCACTGTTTGACGCGCCATCTGTAAACAATGTCCCGGCTCTGTTGTGATGACTGGGACTGGGTTTTGGATAGCTTGGCATTCTTCAAGCTTATCAGCAGGAATTCCAGCGATGAAATTTGCCAAAATTTGGCCTTTGATAGCTGGTCTAGGTTTATAACAGATGTTATAACCTCCCAATTCTATTCCCATTTCGCAAGTCGTCCAGAAACGTCTGGTTTGGCCAGGACTTGGCCAATGTGAAAGTTTGTTAAAACTGTAATAACATGTCCAGAAAAGTATCTTCACAGCCTGCGCGAAGCATGGACCAATGCTAAAACTAATTTTTCCATGATTGAATACCTTGTCTTTGGATCGTTCAACATCTTGCTGATATAATAAATTGGAGACTGGACCCCTTCGAGTTCTACCAGCAAGACAACACCTACTGCTACCTCAGATGCAGCAAGATATAAGACCATGGGTTCTTTTTCTCGAGGATCAGTGAGTGTGGGAAGTTGAACTAAACAATCTTTCATCTGCTGAAAAGCTTGATCAGCTTCAGGAGTCCATGCGAACTCTTTGCTCTTTGTACAATTGCTCAAGGTTCGAATGAATGGGTAAGATTTTGCAGCATGATTGGCGAGGAAGCGGTTTAGCGCAACTAACCTTCCAGCCAAACGTTGCATCTCTTTGATGGTAGTAGGAGAAGACATTTTTTTATTGCATCGACTTTTTCAGGATTAACTTTGAAACCGTCTTTGGTGACGATGAAACCCAAAAATTTGCCCTCCTCCATGCCGAAGGAGCATTTGCAGGGATTTAACTTTAGATTCACCTCGCGCAGAGAATCAGAAGTTCTTTGGATGTTGTCTAGCATAGTGTCTCCTGAATTACTCATAATGACCAAATCATCCATGTAGACTTCCACAGTTTTCCCAATGTCATCTCCAAACACTGTATCCATCAATCGTTGATAAGTAGCTCCCGCATTGCGGAGACCAAAAGGCATCTTGGTATAACAAAAAATGCCCTTCTCCGTGCGAAAAGCAGTTTTATCTTCGTCTTCTTTTTTCATCAAGACTTGATGATAACCTTTATAACAATCTAGAAAACATTTCCAGTGAAACGAAGCTAATGAGTCAACCTTTTTGTCAATCTCAGGAAGTGAATAACAATCTTTTGGACACACCTTGTTTAGATCTTTAAAATCTACGCACATCCGCCATCCGCCATTATGTTTCTTTACCATGACTGGGTTTGCCACCCAGGTCTGGTATTTGACTTCGCACAGAATACCAGCATTTAATAACTCGGTGACTTGTTCGTTCATTGCCGCTGTCTTTTCTGACCCGAGGCTGCGCTTTTTCTGCACAACTGGCTCTGCTGACGGAAATACATTCAAGCAGTGTTCCGCAACGTCGCGCGGGACACCAACCATGTACGGCAGGCGTCTAGGCAAAAATGTCTTTGTTGCGAAACAACAGTGATTTAAGCTTTGCACGAATTTCAATACTGACTGCAGGTCCTAATAAGATCGTCTGTTCAGGGTACTTATTGTTGAGTACCCACTTTTCTGGTTCATTGCTTGGCAATGTCTTGCCAGCCTTCATAACTGGTTCCTCAATTGACATAATTTCTTTTCATGCGTAAAGTATGGCTACGCCATTTGGTGTCGGAAAACCACAAGCAGCATGCGGAGCGGAAGTTATCATACTAAAATCACGTTGCGCGCGGCGTCCCAATAGTACATCGTGACGGGAATTTGCCGGCATCACCATGAAGTTGACGTTACTCGTTCGAGAGCACCTTCCATCAGATAAAATAACCGGAAAGAGGATTTTTCCTAGAGGAAAGATAGCCTCATTGCAGAACCCAGTTAATGAAAAATCAACTGGTTCCAAGCGTGCCTTATCCTCATGATCTAGTTGCTTGAAACACTGCTCATACATGATATCCATGGAACTACCCGGATCTATAAACATATAGTCCGTTTGGTAGTGCCCAAAGATACTGGTGATAACTACTGCCGGTCTTCTTGAGGACCTCCTGAACGATAGGAAAAATGACCTGCTGTTCGCGCCAAGTGTTGTTTTGAAAGTGTTGAAGGCTATTTTGCGCGATGATCCACCTTGAATCATGGAAACGTGTTGTTTCATTTTATTGTTACTAGGCCCTTCGTTCTCGCGCGTAATCTATTTAATCTCTTTGCGACATTTTGGACTAGATGTGTAAGCTTCCCGCTCTTTAACGCTTTCTCAATCTCCATGCGCAGACTGATGCAATTATCTGTTGTGTGGCCGATGTCTCTATGATAGTCACATAACAAATTTGGATGTTGCCCTTTTTTGTTTTTCATTGGTTGCGGCTGTTTAAACTGTTAATTCTCAGTGCTGAGAACCTCAGTAGGAGATTTCGTTAAGGGAGTCCACTGACGTTCCCTATTCTCCTGTTTAATCGCTTTTTGAGTTGTTATCTTGTTGATTGTTTCTTGCGCATCAATTGGTGAATACGGAGAATACGAATTCTGACTTGACTCTTTCCAGTTTCTCTTATACTTGCGACTACCTCTACTCAGGTCTTGCGGATGGTTCTGAGGTAGAGGTGCCGGTTAGAACTTAAGCTGCGCTCAGTCTGGGCATAAACCTTGGCTGCCGCCATGAGTTTATCCCAGTTTTTATTTGGAAAGCCAGTTGTACAGGACAACACTTTAATCGTTTCGTCGCACCTTACCGCATACTCGAACTGCGCACGTATAAGGTCTTCATGGACATCTCCAATCTCCAATACCTCTTTATTGTAACGTGTTATAAAATCTTCAGGCTTTCATCGTCCCTCCGCCAGATGTTCATTACATCTGAGGAGTCGCGCACGTATCGCCGTTGCTGACTAAAGTGTGTAAGAAAATTTTCTTTTAAGTCATTCCAAGAGGAAAGTTTACCTGCCGGCAAATTATCAAACCAAAGGCGCGCAGCGCTAGTAAGGGTTTGCACAAATAAGTGACACCACATTGGCAGTGTCCAGCACCCAAGTAACCCTGCACCAGTAAAGAGGCGCATATGATCATCGGGATCAGTCAAACCGTTAAACTTTCCAACGTTGGATGGTAATTTCGCTCGCTCTAACGGAGCCAGTGCTATCTCTCTGGTAAACTTTGATTGTTTAGCTGCTTCGGTTGGGCGATACACCAAATTATAATTATGCTCAGCTTTCGGATTGTATACTGCGCGTACTTTTGTCCTGTAACTAGCATGATCTGCAGATATTCGATTAAAAATACTTGCACTATCCTCTTCCTCACAGGTTCTATCAAGCTCATCGTGTTGGGTGTCCTGTTTCTGCGAAGATCGCGAGCCCAAACGAGAGTGGACAGATGTGCGACGGTGAACGTTGTCTTCTTGCCTTCTATTACCAGAATGAACAGGATCATTCCTGGTTTTAGAATGTATTTCTATTCCATCTTCAGGCATGCGCGAAGGGGAACGAGCATGACCTTGAGTATTTATAACTCAAAACCCGAGTTGCCGGCGAAGCACGGACCTGAGGAGCGCTAACTGGAGCTTGAAAAGCTGGAGTTCCAGTTTGGGCACATAACTGAGCATACATAGCATTTAGAGTCGCTTGAGATTTGATTAACCACGATAATGAAGTCTCTCCAGGTGGTAAAATCGACGTAACATCAACCTGAGGAGCCGCCGGCGTTACAGGAATACTCGCATGATTAGGATCATACTGAGCATTAGCTTCGCCGGAGGAATCCTCAACTATTTGTCCGTAGACCTGGGGTCCGACAGCAACGCATCGAATCCCTGATCGAGGACCTTGAAAAGATGATCCGTCAGCCATGACGCTAACGAAAGGTGAGAGAATCGAAATCGGTGGACGCCAATGAAGAAACCCTAGATCAACTAGACCGGAATCAAAGTAGATCTATGGAATGGGCTCTTCATAAAAAGGGTTAACCCTCTGTTTGGTTTCACGATGGATGATGAATAGAACAATACTCCGCTGATCCTGCAAAAAAGAACACCGTTAGCTCGCCACGGGAGAAGGGGGGTTCTCTCCGTGACCACCCTCCGGCGTGAGAATAAGTACAGGTAGTCGGAAGTAAGTATTGTACGTGGGAGAGTAGTTGAGTGTGAATACCTTTCCTTGAACTCCAAGTTACTTATTTATAGCCGGTGTTTGGCGCCAAAAAGAGAGATTGTTAACTTTAACGGAATCTTTTGTTATTCCGTTAACGTTTGTTGGCAATCTGTTAGTGCACACGGATCGTGAGCTCATCAGCGGTTAGGGAGGCGTCACGTGTCAACATGAGATCACTAGATCTTATAAATGTGAGCATGCCATCACCGTGATCTTCCTCAGCCGTCCAGATGTCGCCATGTGGCAATTGGTTATAACCGAAAAGATGCTTGCACGATTGGGTGTGAATGACTTCTAGAAGGTTTCACAGCTGTTATCCATCTATTATTCGCCACGTGTACATTCTGTTACAACAGAAAAGATTCCCCTTGCTTCTGCACCAAGTTAAGGATTTTGCTAAGGGAAAGTTTCAGGATTTACTGTTTTCTTGCGCAAGAAGCGCAAGTTAATTAACTGATCTTCCTTCTTTTCCTTGTTGCTTGGCGCAACGTTTGGTGGATGCTTGCTTTGATATAAATACCTGCACAAGGTTTGCGCATGGAGCATTATCAAGCAATAACGTTCAAGGTTAACTTTGAACCTTGCGCGAGCCTGCGCAAGGTAGTTGAATGAAGCATTATCAAACAAGAATGTTCATGGTTAACTTTGAACCTTGCGCGAGCCCGCGCAAGGTACATAAATGAAGCATTATCAAACAAGAATGTTCAAGGTTAACTTTGAACCTTGCGCGAGCCAGCACAAGGTAGTTAAATGAAGCATTATCAGACAAGAATGTTCAAGATTAACTTTGAATCTTGCGCGAGCCCGCGCAAGGTAGTTAAATGTAGTTAAATGAAGTATTATCAGACAAGAATGTTCAAGATTAACTTTGAACCTTGCGCGAGCCCGCGCAAGGTAGTTAAATGAAGCATTATCAGACAAGAATGTTTAAGATTAACTTTGAACCTTGCGCGAGCCCGCGCAAGGTAGTTAAATGAAGCATTTATCCAAAGAGAGTGTTCAAGGTTAACTTTGAACCTTGCGCGAGCCCGCGCAAGGTAGTTAAATGAAGCTTTCCTCTCTTGGATACTTGGCGTAAAGTTCTAATAAATCTTATTTTGGTAAAGAAGTCTGCGCGCAGTTTCCTTAGAAGTTATTAATGGGTATCGTTTCCTTGATTGACGCAAGGTTTTTGGGACCATACCCCTTCAATGTCCCTTTTTTATATAAAAACTTGAAACACACATATTTCGTTTGGACCAATTACACGACTTAAACAATGAAAAATTTCGACGAAATTAAAACATTTACATATAGCTAAGAAAACTTTAACTTTAGATACAAAATTAAGCATTTTAGACTAACAACGATTCACCCAAATTACAAAGCTATTAACACATGTTCTTGGGAAATTTTGTTGACTACACTATGACAAAATATCAACAAAAGTGTTTTGACCCGTTTACGACTTAGAAATCCGGAAGCGTATCGAGAGCGAAACATGGTGTGTTCGTTTCCGAGCAAAACATGCCATTCAAAGAATGGTTTTACCTATATTGCAAAACAAGAAGACAATGTTAATTTACATGAATGAACTCAGTAAACGACTTTCATATGTGTAGCTCATTCATAACGTATCACTTTTATTCATTCTTTCATATCACATTCTAGATTAGTTAACCCGTTCAACATGAGTCATATTCGTGTCATTCTTTTATGACATTCTAATCGTTTGACCTATTAGACTCGGATCGTCCTCATACATACATTCTTATCATTCTAATCATTCGACACGGATCATCATCATACATTCTCTTTTATGACATTCTACTGTGTGACCCATCTGACACGGATCATCTACGTACATTCATTCTTATCATTCTAACCATTCGATCCGTTCGACACGGATCATCATCATACGTTCTCTTTTATGACATTCTACCGTGTGACCCATCTGAGACGAATCATCTACATACATTCATTCTTATCATTCTAACCGTTCGATCCGTTCGACACGGATCATCAACATACATTCTTTTTATGACATTCTACCATTTACCCGTTTGACACAGATCGTCTACATACTTTCAAACATGCCTAACTATATATATATATATATATATATATATATAATAAGGATAATATGCAATTTGTAATAATTTCGCAACCATGTACGGGTACAACTACTTCTAAGTATTAATCACATGTAAGCAAGGAAACGTACCTCGATCTTGAGCCGTTTTTTGTTTTCCGAACCTTGTCCCTTCTTCCTTCAATCCTACACATAATCCACTTATTTAGATTACATTGTTTACTTAAATGCAAACACTTTTAAACATATTCACACCCACATCATATTTCATATCAATTTCAATTACCGTATCATCCTTTTGCAACAAAACTCTCAAATTCCTTCAAGACTATGTAAATTACCATTTAGGCATTTTATCGAACAGCTGGAGTGCGTATAACATTTTAAGCATCATGTACATGTTTTCTATTTATAACCTACTAGTTCACATCATAATGCATCAATTCAACTAATTTCACATAATTCCTTCAGTCTAAGCAAAGTCATCTAGCAATATTCTAATACATATGCACTCCCACATTAATGATACATAATTTTCACTAATACAAATCACGATATCTCATCATACTATTACAACAAGTGGGTTTCACTTCAATTTTCAACATAAAACAAATCAAGCATAAATTACATTCTACATGATGATTATAACTCATAATCACACAAATTTCACATCAACTCATGGATTGATTACAACCCACATTCTACAAAATCACCCAAATCAGGAAATTCAACTTACCTTTATATCAGGGACACTTAGATGATAAAGAATGTGTGTTCATGCATCAGATTTAGCTTCAATTTCTCTTCAGTTTGATGATTTTGTTGCGAGTTTAGGATGAACAAGGAAACCCTTGTCTCTCTCTCTCTAAGTGTCGACCAGACACACACTTGTGTGTGTTTGGTTTTGAATTTTTTATTTATATATAATAACTTTCCATTTATACAACTTAGGTTCCTATTGTTGGCTTTATTTATTTGGAAATCATGATAAAATTCTATGTTAATATTTCTTCTTCGTTTTCCTAACTAAGTTATAAATTTACTACCAATGTCCAAAATAATTAACCGTTACATTTACATATTTTGTATTTTTAACTTTTTGGGGTGTTACAAGTCTACTCCGCTTAAGAGAGGTTTCGCCCCGAAACTTGAATACGTACCAAATAGTGTAGGGTAGTGCTCCTGCATTCCATCTTCTAATTCCACGTTAGATCTGATCCTCTTCGATGTTGCCATTGGACCAACACTTGCTTAATAGTCTTGTTACGGAGGCGCGTTACTTTTGAGTCCTTTATGGCAATAGGTTTTTCAACTTAATTAATTCGTTCGTCAATTTCAATATATTCAAGCAGTACATAAGTTGATTCATCCGCAAGACATTTACATAATTGTGATACATGAAAAGTATCATGAATTCCATCCAACGCCGGTGGCAATTCTAACCGGTAAGCCACCTTTCTAACACGGGCTAGGATTTTAAATGGTCCGACGTAGCGAGGGCCCAACTTTCCTCGTTTACGGAATCAGATTATGCCCTTCCAAGGGGAGACCTTTAACAAAACATGATCCCCAACTTGGAATTCAATAGGACGTCTCCTCCAATCTACTTACGCTTTTTGTCTATCTTGTGCCTCTTTCAGTCGTGCTAATACTAAATCAATCTTTTCATTGGTTCTAGTGACTATATTCTTGGATGCAAGTTTCCTTTGCCCTACTTCTCCCCGACATACGAGATTTCTACATTTCCTCCCGTACAATAGATCATACGGAGCCATTTGTATGTCGTTATGGTAACTATTATTAGGAGAACTCCACTAATGGTAAACGATCATCCCAATTACCACCAAAGTCTAGAACCCAGGTCCTTAGCATATCCACAAGCGTCTGAATAGTCCGTTCTGATTAACCGTCCGTTTGTGGGTGGTAGGCGGTACTAAAGTGGAGTTTCGTTCCCATTTGTTCATAAAATCTTTGCCAAAAACGTGATGTAAATCTAGTGTCTCGATCCAACACAATGGAGACGGATACTCCATGGCGAGCTATAATTTCATTTGTAAAAATCTCTGCCATCCTTTCTGAAGAATAGGCCTCACAGATAGGTTGGAAGTGTGCACTTTTGGTGAGTCGATCCACAACTACCCATATGGTATAATTTTCTTGAGGCATATGCGATAACTTTACCTCGTTGCATTAAAACACCTCCTAACCCGTTAGTGTACACAACTAAATCTTCTGTCCCATCTGGTAGAGTTAGCACTGGTGAATTAGACAGCCCTCTTTCAGAATTAGAAATGCTTTCTTTTGTTCGGGTCCCTAGACAAACTTCTCACCTTTCTTTATTAATTTAGTCATGGGTAGGGCTAATTTGGAGAAATCTTGAATAAATTTTCGGTAGTAGCCAGCTAACCTAGAAAACGTCTTACTTCATTTGGATTCTTCGGAGGAATCCATTACATGACTGCTTCTACCTTTGACAGATCCACTAAAACGCCATATTCGTTAATCACGTAGCCGAGAAATTGTACTTCTCTGAGCCAAAAGGCACACTTAGAGAACTTCGCGCATAATTTTTCTTTATGGAGAGTCTATAATACTTCGCGCAAATGGCGTGCATGATCGGCCTTGCTTCGAGAATACACCAAGATATCAACTATAAACACTAGTACAAATTTATCTAACATGGGTCGACATACTAGATTCATGAGGTCCATGCAGCCGGCACGTTAGTTAACCTGAGAGACATTACTAAGGACTCGTAATGCCCGTATCGAGTTCTAATTTTAGCCACATCTTCTTCTTCTCATACTCGTAATTAATGATAAGCCGAACGCAAGTCGATCTTTGAGAACCAACTTGCCCCTTGTAATTGATTAAAAAGGTCATCAATTCAAGGTAGGGGATATCGGTTCTTAACCGTTAATTTGTTTAATTCTCGATAGTCGATGCACATGCGCATCGAACCACCTTTCTTTTTTACGAATAAAAGGGGGACTCCCTAAGGTGACACGCTCGGGCGTATAAAGCCCTTATCGGGCAATTCTTGTATCTGCGTCATTAACTCCCACATTTCCGTAGGAGCTAATTTATAGGGAGCCTTAGCCACCAGCTTAGCACCCGAGTTTAGTTCAATGCGAAACTCCATGTCTCGCTTGGGTGGGAGTCCCGATAATTCATCCGGAAACACATCCAGATACTCATTTACAATTTCAAGATCTTCCAATTTTTGTGCATCCTTAGTGGTATCCACTACTTAAGCTAGGAATGCCTTGTTTTCATTTTGTACATACTTGACTATCTCTACAATGGTACATAGCTTCGTTTCGAGCTTTCTTTCCCCATAAATGCTTACCCATTTCTGTAATGCTTCACATTTTTGGCCTTCCTTATTTAGAAAGTGTATTCATATTTCTATATTTGGAAACTTATATCGTATCCATATCTTTCATTTTATACTCTTGTACTCTGAGATTATGATCATAATGAAACTCATTTTACCCTTATACCTGTTACATACTTGAATTATACTTTACACTTCTTAAAACGTGATTATATGCAAGAAACTCATACTTAAATGCTCGAATACTCACCTTTATGCACTATTGTACTTATACGTCATTCATGCATGCTCAAAATACTTAAAAACCGGATAAAACGCGTGAAACTAGCCGCAACTGACCCCCTTCCTACTAGTTGGATGTACCTCGCACGAAGTGGAGCCCGCTTCGCACGAAGTGGCACACTTCACATAAGCGGAATTGGCAGCCGTTTTTCCTACAAATACAGATGCACTTCATCACATCTAATCTTCTGTTCACTCTCACTCTCACTCCCGAATTTCTTGATTCTCGACAGAACCATCTTCTTCTAATGAGTCTAACTCACTAACACTTTATAACTTATCTTCTTCTCTGTACCAAGTGTTTGCAAACTGGCCTAATTCATCATCCTTATAGGATTGGATTAGTGTTCAAGCTATTGAGAACGTTGGGAGCTTTGGCTACCCGAATTAAGTTCCACACCTCACTTGAACAATCTTTACTTTCTATTAATTCATGACAAACCGGGTTGTATTACAACTTTGTGCTTTGATGAATCGAATAAAGAGATTTAACATCTCCATGCTTGACTTCTATGACAAACGTGACAAAGCTATACATAAATTATACTTATTTTTCGTATTTTCTTAACAAACCAGTCTGGACGAACATTAATCGCATTCTGATCTAGTGTTATGGCCCGGACTGTTCTGCCTCGTTATCACGATCCACGTTCACAGAATTCAGTGTCGCAATGGGTACAAAACGGGCTAATACGTTCTAGGACTATCACCTCGCACGAGTGCAAGTCAACTCGTAAGAGGTACCAGCCAACTTGTATGAGTTGCAAGTCAACTCACACGAGGCAGGGAGTCTACTTCGTCGGAAGTGGCATTTTTCCCGTTTTCTTTCCGTACTTTTTGACTCATAATCTGGACCAATCATCCTACTCAGATTACTCATGTTCTCCTGATTACCCTATGTAGGGTAACTCCATGTTGCATCACCTGATCACTCGTCCATCCACGAACTTGCTAAAGAAGCTTGCAAAATTGTGAGCATACTGGATCCCATTTTACGCTTAATCACCTTTGGGTGCAATACATGTTCAATATGAAAAATTACACAAACATGCTCATACTCTATGCACGAACAATCTTTATACATTTCGTTATGCTAAACTTAAAATCACACATGCTTATACTCGATATGCTTGTCACACCCTAACCCGCAGCAGATATGGTAGTCGGGTCATGATTGGGTTTTCATCAAAGCTCATGAAATTTACTATTACAAAAGTTTCATATAATTATTTCAAATTAAAAAGAAATATTCCAACCAACACATAATCCATACAAACACAAAATATTCTAAACCAAACATTCAAGTAACGCTTTATCTTTCTTCTAAGGCCCAATCCTATGTGTTCCTTGCTTCAACCTGATCACCTATATCATATGTAAAAATAGAGATTTGGGTCAACAAACGTTGGCGAGTGAATCCCATTTAAACAATAGAAAGAATTAGTATGTTTATTAATTTAATAAAATGTGCATAAACCAAATATGAGCAACGTATATGTAATCCAACCACAAACCACATAATTATCTAGCAATGTACATGTGAGCACGATAAGCGATGTGCTGTGAGATCAAGGCTCAATCAAACGGAGCCGATCTAATTAGGCAACGCGACGCTCTACCCGTATGTAACGGAGAACAAATGGGCCTAATATGAGAGCTTGACTGAAATGAGAAAATATAACCATAAATAACAATAAACCAAATATCACATAGCACGTTAGTTCATATATGGTAATACCACAAGTGTTTGAATAATTAAAATAAATAAAACGACACATGATACACCCCAAAACATGAATAAAAAGGGGAAGTTTGTAGGAATTCACTCACAGTGGGTGCGTTTTTGGATTGATAAAGAGCACGCACGAGTTAAAACCAACCGACGAGAAAGGCTAACCTAGATGTTCACGTAAAGATTCGGTAAATATATTTCTTTTACTTAAAATTAGTATTTTTATTTAGTGAATTTTATTAGACTTTTTAGATACTTTTATGGTATTTGTTACAAATTTTTGTGCTTAAAAAGGACTTATTTTAGTATATACTTTTTATAGTTTTTGGAGAAAAATAACAAAAGTTTAATTAAAAAATATACCCCTTTTACGGGTCGAACCGGGCAGAATTATGCAACGTGTGAAACTCGAACGTGTGACCTCCCGTTTGTGTGCACGCAGCTCTACCAACTGAGCTACGTGTCTAACCCGAAATATATTGAAATTTAATTACTTTTATACACTTACTGAGTCCAACCTCATTTTTGATTAATTAAAAAGGTTTGGATAATTATAAGAACCGTGTAACCGACAGGACTCGAACCCGCGCCCCTTGCTTCGTGTTGCACACAACCCGACCAATTGGGTTGTGTGACTAACCCGAAGGATATGGAATTTTAATTAAACTTATATACTACTTGAGTTGTTTTATATTTTAGTTATAAAAAGGTTTGGATTATATAAGGAATTCGGAACCGTGTGTGAGACTCGAACCCAGGATCATGCGTTTCAAATGCACACAGTCCACCACTGGATTGTGTGTCTAACCCGGTGTATTTACCGGTTTTTATTTCTTTTAAACACAAACACTCTTCATCATCTTCATTATGAAAAACACAGTTCACATACACGATTTCAAATTCGATAAAACTTATTGGATTAATTGTTTTACTACTACTGATAATAAAAATAAATAGAAAGAAAAAGGTTTCAAGTGTGTTTATACCGAAAAAGGGGTGATCTTGATTTCTCCGGTGATGTTCCGGCGACTGAAGATAATTCCGGCGATGTATAATTTGAAAACAGAGAGTGGACAGAGTGTATTGCGAGTATGAGCGAGTTCTATATGAGTTTAAAGTTCACTATTTATAGTTGAATGTGTTGGTTCAAGTTGGATTTCGTTTTCAATGGTTTCGGTCAATCTTTAATTGTCACAATGATTCTATAACTGAATTGAATCATTGTTGACCCAATAATTGTGATTAACACACGATTCTGAAACGGTTCTTCAGTTTAATTCGTAATAAAAACTGAATTTTTGGTGATTGATTTGGAAGTTACAGCCGTTTACATGGCGGATTTGGATTTGATTTCAAGAACCATTTTTGATATAAATGTCATTTGATTTGGAGATATAACCGATGTGTATGTGTGGTGTAGTGGTATGTTGTTTGTTTTGTTTGGGTAGAGACTCGGGTTCGATACCCGCAGTCCACATCCCTTTCTTGTTTTATTTTTTTATCATTCATATTAGTTAATAGTATTATTATTATAAACCTTATTTTTATAAACCTTATTATTATTAACCTTATTATTATTTATTATTTAATATAATAACATAACAAATTTTAAACTTATTAACATAAATGCGCAACGAACATCATACGTATATTTGAACTACAAAACGGAGCGGGTTTTAGAACCCGTTTTATGACAAATGTTACAATGCTTATGCTCAGTCATTAACTTTGATGAAGCCTCCCTTAACATGTATAGCACTATAGGGATAACGCACCGCTTAGTAAACTTGGGGTCATGTTAAGTCATACACATCTGGTCCTATCATGTTAAGAAAGGATTATGCTTGCGAGAAAATTTGGGTTGACTAGTATACTAATGCATGATAGTTTAATGTATGTTAGCCTCAAGAATAGACAAGTACGCATGAAGATTTGTTTAAACGTTTATACTATGTTATTATTCAAACTTGTATGCTCGCCAATGCCTTGTGTATTGAACTATACTTTAACATGTATTGCAGGGTGAGGTTGATGATAACTACGCATGGAAACGAATAGGAAGACTTAGATACACACCTAGAATTGTAACATTAAAGTTGTTGTATTTGAAATTTGTTATCCATGATGTTGTATTTTGAAATTTGTTATCCATGATGTTGTATTTTGAAATTTGTACTATGTATTTGCCATTTCAGTGAAATGAAATTTTTTTATATAAATTATTATCACATTTTAGCGTTATGAAGTCTGGAGCAATCTCTTTCGTCCCGCCCTGATATTTCCGCCATCGGTTGGGGTCTGACAGATTGATATCAGAGCCATAACTATAGGGAATTAGGTAGAACCGCCATGTTTGACCTAGTCTGTAGTCTAAGCACCAAACAGACCCCTTCGTACGAACTGAGACCTTTGTGCGAACTGAAGCGCTTGGTGCGAACTAGACCTCTTCGTGCAAACTGAACAGCTTCGCACGAAGTGAACTATTCATCGATTAAAACGCCAAACTTTTCATGTTTGCTTCTGATCTAGCCTTGTTTCTTACATGATACCCGCCTTTCCTAAGGCTACATAATAGACACACGAAGACATGAAGACATCATACCTTACAATTGAGACGACATCACCAAAATATGGGTGAAACCCGCACTTTGGTGATCACCTCAATCCGCGTATTCGATTTTACACGAAATTACACCATCAAGCTAGGAGTGAAATCCACATCTTGATGGAAAATTTCCATTTCATACTCTAGTGGACCCTTATCAACGAGTCGGAACATGCTCCTCATTTGGTAAGTAGCAACCACGTTTAAGGAACGAAATTATCAACTTAGGAGTGATATCCACCCCTTGATAACTAGTTCCACACTTCGATTTTCAATTTCGCCAGAGCTTCGAATTTCCTATCAAATAAGGACATGTAGTAACTGGAAGGGTAAGATGCCGTTAACCATTCCTCGGTGATAGTATTTTATCTATTAGGCCAAAACATGTCTTCCTAATTTGAACGGATTTACGTTTCGCTTTGGAATAGTCGAAGTTTCTAACCCGAAACACTCCCATGTCTTACCGAACGTCTCCTTTCATGTGGATCAATTTCTATGTATTTAGTTTGATGCGTTATTCATTTCAAACGCATGAATCACACTTTCCTTGAAATATAAAACAATACAATAATCGTGAACCAACTAAATTTACACTCCTTACACATTTTACTCCTCTATAAGTGATTATACCTTATGAATACATGTTATGCTTATACTTTATACATGATGCTTATGTGCTACATGAAACACTCATGCGAATTATGTGGAAACTTATGAGCTATATGAAATACTTACACTCATTCATGTAATCGAAACATTATCTTAAAATCGTTATGATCAAATCTCACATTTTCCCTCTATTCCAACCCTTTAATTGTTGTCTGACGGTGAAAACTCGGACTCCAAGAAGATCGCTAGCAACACCAACGACTCCATGACCAAGAAATAGATGATGAAATTTATGGCCAAGCAGATGGCCAAGATACTCCCCGACATCATCAACCGTATCCAACCTACTTCCACCTCTACTAACACCGAAAACCATGACGACACGACCAAGCTTAAGGACGAAAGGCCTAAACCTTACTTCACCTTTAAGCAGTTCAACTCCTACAGCCCAGCGCACTTCACAGGCGAAGACGGGGCGACAAGGATGATCCAATGGTTCGACGCCATGGAGGTCACCTTTCGCCAAGGGGTTGTCCCGACGACCAACGTACCGTCAGGGCTACTGGCGTATTCCGATCAAGAGCTCTCGATTGGTGGACGTCAGAACGCAATAGGTGTGGCAATGACGTGGCCTACTCCCTGACTTGGTCTGAACTTCAGAAACTCATGAGAGATGAGTTTTGTCCTCCCCGCGAAACCCAATAACTCGAAAATGTGTTTGGAACATCAAACAAGTGGGAAGTAACAACGCTGGGTTGACCGCTAGGTTCAAACAGTTCAGTATCATTTGCTCTGGTCAAGTCGAAACTATCGAAAAGACCATTGCCAAATACATTCGAGCTCTACCCTCTTCTTTCTCGAACTACGTTAAGACTTCTCAACCGAAAACCATCGAGGATGCCTATCACCTCGCAGCCAAGTTTAACCACAACCTAATGATGGAAGGAGCCTTCGAAACAAAGGGTTCAACCAAATCAGCTCACCAAGCCACCACTGAACCAACCCCAGAACCTACACCTACTAAACTACCCACCAAAAACAACAGAAACGGGAAGAAGCAGAAGGCTTCACCCAGAATCGTGTGGTTGTTACTCCGCCAAACGTACCTCAACACACACTTACCCTCACTCAAAACACCGAACCTGCCAAATGCGCCTATACCGGAACACAACCTAGGTGCGTAACTTGTACCTTCCACCATCCAACCCAAGCACCATGTCGTCTCTGCACTACATGCAACAAGTGTGGACACTTCAGCACCTAATGTCGGAATGGTTTAAAACCCCCGGTCAACCAAAACCAGGTTCAAACACCTGCCAACAATGGTCACACTTCTTACAAGTGTGGCGACCAAATCCATCTCGCTAATGCTTGTCCTCAGCGTAACACCGACAACCAGCAGCAGCAACAACAAGCTCCACGTGGCATAGCTTTCGTCATCACAGCTGCTCAGGCATAAAACAACAACGAAGTTATTACTGGGATGTACCTCGTTAACAACGTTTACGCTTCATGTTTGTTTGATACTGGCGCAGATAAGAGTTTTATATCGTTAGAATTCGAACCTTTGTTAAAGTGAAGACGTACTAAGTTGCCCAAACCATTCGTAGTCGAAGTCGCTAACAGTAAGTATGTCATTGTGATTCCGTTCTTTCCAATTGTTCCTTGAATCTCAACGAGCATAAGTTTTCGATTAACCGCATACCCATGCAAATGGGTAGCTTCGACATCATAGTAGGCATGGATTGGCTCAGACAAGTTCATGCCGAAATTGTGTGTTCTGAAAAGTTTATTCGCCTCCCTATCACTAACGTGATTCCTTACACGTCTATGGCGAGAAACCTTCTAAAGGCCTCAAACTCATGTCATGTACCCAAGCGAACAAATACCTATGTAAGGAATACCTTGCCTTCCATGCCCATGTTGTGAAAGGGAAGGATAAAGGTCTAAGCATAAGCGATGTTACTGTAGTGCGCAATTTTCCTGATGTTTTCCCAGAGGATCTACCTGGTCCTCCTCCTTCTCGTTCTGTTGACTTTCGTATCGATCTCATTCCTAGTGGTACACCAGTCGCTAAGTCCCCTTATCGTTTAGCACCCTCGGAAATGCAAGAGCTATCCAGCCAAATTCAAAAGTTACTTGAAAAAGGCTTCATACGCCCTAATACTTCTCCTCTGGGCGCTCCAGTCCTCTTTGATAAGAAGAAGGACGATTCTTTTCATATGTGCATCGACTATCGCGAACTTAACAAACTCACTGTCAAGAATCATTATCCCATTCCTCGCATCGATGACCTCTTTGATCAACTCCAAGGCGCAACGTGCTTCTCTAAGATCGATCTTCGTTCTGGCTATCACAACTTTGAGTTCTCGAAGAAGATATCCCTAAAATCACGTTTCATACTAGATATGGTCACTATGAGTTCGTGGTCATGCCTTTTGGTCTGACCAATGCACCAGCGGTTTTCATGGATTTGATGAACCGTGTGTGTAAACCTTATTTAGACCGTTTCGTGATCATATTCATTGACGACATCCTAATCTATTTGAAGACACAAGCCGAACACGAATGTCATTTGCACCTAATCGTTGAACTTTTATGCACTGAACACCTTTATACCAAATTCCCCAAGTGTGAATTCTGGTTAAAGGAAGTTCAATTCCTTGGGCACATCGTCAATGAACTTGGTATTCACGTTGACCGTATAAAAATCAAAGCTGTGAAGAATTGGATTGCTCCTAAGACTCCATCTGAAATTTGTTCATTCCTTGACCTAGTTGGTTACTATCGTTGCTTCATTTTGATCTTCTCCAAAATCGCCATCCTTCTCACCTCTTTAACTAAAAAAGATAAACCTTTTGTTTGGGGTTCTGAACAAGAGGAGTCTTTCCAAACTCTCAAGGACATGCTTTGCAATGCTCCTATTCTAGTTCTTCCAGATGGAAACGACGATTTTGTTGTGTATTACGATGCATCTAACCAAGGTCTCGGTTGTGTTCTCATGCAACGAGACAAGTTTATTGCATACCCTTCGAGACAACTCAAGATACATGAGAAGAACTACACTACTCACGACCTTGAACTTGGTGTGGTTGTTTTTGCATTAAAGATATGGTGACACTATCTTTATGGTACCAAGTGTGTGGTCTTCACCGACCATAAGAGCCTTCAACACATCCTTAAAAAAAAGAACTCAACATGCGTCAACGTCGATGGATAGAGTTGCTCAACGACTACGACTGCGAGATTCGCTACCATCCTGGTAAGGTGAATGTTGTGGCCGATGCACTTAGTCGTAAAACTCTTGTAAAGAGCATTTGTTGTTACCAACTATGAACAATCTTCTTTGACGTATTCGTGAAGCACAATACTCATCCGTTAATGAGAACGACTTATACAACGAGATGAAGTGTGGTGCTGAAAATCATCTCTAGACTAAACCTGATAGTCTTCTTTACTATCTCAATTGTTTCTGGATTCCTCATCATGATAATCTTCGTGACTTCGTAATGAAGGAAGCTCACAGATCCCGATATTCTATTCATCCTAGCGCTGACAAGATGTACCACGATCTTCGTACGTCTTATTGGAGGCCTGGCATGAAGAAAGATATCGCCCCCTGTGTCTCCAAATGCCTTACTTGTTCCAAGGTAAAGGCTGAACATCAACGTCCCTCTAGCTTACTCGAAAACCAAAAATTCTTGTCTGGAAATGGGAGAGTATAGCTATGGACTTCATTACCAAACTTCCTCGCACACCTTCTGGTCATGATAGTATATGGGTAATCATTGATCGTTTGACCAAATCCGCTCATTTCCTCCCCATTCGTGAAGACTACAAAGTCGAGAAATTGGTCCCGTATCTACACGGATGAAATCATTTGTCATCATGGTATCCCCATTGACATCATTTCTGATCGTGATGGTCGTTTCACTTCGCGTCTTTGGCAAACCTTTTAGAAAGCCCTTGGTACTCATCTTAACCTTAGTACCGCTTTCCATCCTCAATCTGACGGTTAAACTGAGCGCACTATCCAAACCCTCGAGGATATGCTTCGTTCATGCATAATCGACTTTGGTGGTAACTGGGATTCTCACTTACCTTTCGTAGACTTCTCGTACAATAATAGTTATCACGCTAGTATTCAAATGGCACCGTTTGAAGCTTTGTATGGTCGAAGGTGCCGATCTCCTATCTGTTGGCACGAGATCGGAGAAACTCAAATCACTGGCCTGAACTCATACAAAAGACAACGAACAAAATCCTACAAATACGTGATAATTTGCTCAAGGCTAGGAGTCGACAAAAGAGCTACGTAGATAAGAGACGCAAACCTCTAGAATTCAACGTGGGTGATCATGTACTTCTCAAGGTATCCCCTTGGAAGGTGTAATTCAATTCGGTAAGAAAGACAAACTCGCTCCTCGCTACATAGGTCCTTTCAAGATTATCGAAAGGATTGGCAAAGTAGCGTATCGACTAGACCTACCTCTAGAACTCAACAATGTTCATCCAACTTTCCATGTCTCGAATTTAAAAAAAAATGCCTAGCTGAAGGAGGACTTCATGTGCCTGTTGATGATCTTCAGATTAAGAAACTTTTCACTTTGTTGAGAAACCAGTCGAAATCATGGACCGAGGAATCAAGCAACTGAGGCGCAGTCGCATTCCCATAGTCAAGGTCCGCTGCGAAGGAAAACGTGGCGCGGAATTTACTTGGGAACTCGAGAGTGAAATAAAGACTAAGTACCCACACCTCTTCATTAAGTCTTCCTCTTGAATAAATTTCGAGATAAAATTTCCTAAAGGAGGGGAGACTGTAACGCTCCGCATTTTTTGTCTTTCCTTATTTAGAAAGTGTATTCATATTTCTATATTTGGATCCTCGTATCATATCCATATCTTTCATTTTCTACTCTTGTACTCTGAGATCATGATCATAATGGAAACTCATTTTACACTTATACCTGTTACATACTTGAATTATACTTTACACGTCTTAAAACGTGATTATTTGCAAGAACTCATACTTAAATGCTCGAATACTCACCTTTATGCACTATTGTACTTATACGTCATTCATGCATGCTCAAAATACTTAAAAAACCGGCTAAAACGCGTGAAACCAACCGCAAATGACCCCCTTCCTACGAGTTGGATCTACCTCACAGGAAGTGGAATTGGCAGCTGTTTTTCCAAGAAATAAATACGCACTTCATCAAATCCAACCTTCCGTTCACTCTCACTCTCACTCTCACTCCCGAATTTCTTGATTCGCGACAGAACCATCTTCTTCTAAGTGAGTCTAACTCACTAAGACTCTATAACTTATCTTCTTCTCTATACCAAGTGTTGTAAGCTGACCTAGTTCATCTCCTTATAGGCTTGGATTAGTGTTCTAGCTAGTGAGAACGTTCGGAGCTTTGGCTGCCCGAATTAAGTTCCATACCTCACTTGAACCATCTTTACTTTCTGTTAATTCATGACCAACTGGGTTGTATTACAACCTTGTGCTTTGGGGAATCGTATAAAGAGATTTAACATCTCCATGCTTGACTTCTATGACAAACGTGACTAAGCTATACATAAATTATACTTAATTTTTGTATTTTCTTAACAAACCAGTCTGGACAAAAATTAATCACATTCTTATCAAGTGTTATGGCCCGGACTGTTCTGTCTCGTTATCACGATCCCCGTTCACATAAATTAGTGTTGAAATGGGTACAAAACGGGCTAATACGTTCCACGACTGTCACCTCGCACGAGGTGAACAGTCAACTCGTACGGGGTGCAAGTCAACTCGTACGAGTTACCAGCCAACTCGTACGAGTTGTAAGTCAACTCGCACGAGGCGGACAGTCCACTTCGTACGAAGTGGCATTTTTACCGTTTTCTTTCTGTACTTTCTGCCTCATAATCTGGACCAATCATCCTAACCAGATTACTCACGTTTTCTTAATTACCCTAAGTAGGGTAACTCTGTGTTGCATCACGTGATCACTCGTCCATCCACGAACTTGCTAAAGAAGCTTGCAAAATTATGAGCATATTGGATCGCATTTTTCACTTAATCACCTTTGGGTACAATACATGTTCAATATACAAAATTACACAAACATGGTCGTACTCAATGTACGAACAATCTTTATACATGCCCTTATGCTAAACTTGAAATCACACATGCTTATACTCGATATGCTTATACTCAGATAGTAACTTTGATATAGCCTCCCGTAACATGTATAGCGCTATAGGAGTAACGCACCGCCTAGTAAACTTAGGGTTATGTTAAGTCATACACATTTTGTCCTCTCATGTTATGAAAGGATTATGCTTGCGGAAAACTTTAGGTTGACTAGTATACTTCTGCATGATAGTTTAATGTATGTTAGCCTCAAGAATAGACAAGTACGCATGAAGATTTGTTTAAACATTCATACTATGTTATTATTCAAACTTGTATGCTCGCCAATGCCTTGTGTATTGAACTATACTTTTACATGTATTGCAGGGTGAGGTTGATGATAACTACGTATGGAAACGAATAGGACGATTTATATACACACCTAGAATTATAACATTAAAATTGTTGTATTTGAAATTTGTTATCCATGATGTTGTAATTTGAAATTTGTACTATGTATTTGCCATTTCAATGAAATGAAATTTTGTTATATAAATTATCGTCACATTTTAGTGTTATGAAGTCTCGAGCAATCTCTTTCGTCCTGCTCTGATGTTTCCGCCATTGGTTGGGGTGTGACAATTTCCCACTAGGTGATAACACTCTAATGACTTTAGTTTCACATTGAATTTATGCATAGTGTCGGGACAGCCAGCAATCCATGCCCACTACTACTTTGAACTCCCCTAATACCATGGGCACAAGATCTATATCGAATTCCTCGTCTTCTATAAAGATCTTACATCCTTTACATACTTTGTGTAATAATTAGTTCTTGCTATCGGCTACTTCTACTTCTAAGGGTATAGGCATTCGTTCAATTTTAAAAGAGGGATGGCGTATAAGTTCGTGTGATACGAATGACCTAGTAGCCTCGGAATCAAACAACACATTTGTAGGTATTAAATTAATTAAGAAAATACCTGACACAACATTCGGAAGTGCTTTAGCTTCTTCAGTAGTGATTTGGAACATTCTTCCCTTGGCTCTCGGGGTATCATCCTTCTTCCCATCCCTACTCCATGTCTACTTCAGCTTTGGGCAATCTGCTTTGACATTTGTAATTAGGATGCCCTTCTTATCCACAGTTGTAGCATCCTTTCTTGCCCAACAGACAGTCTCCCGAGTGTAGCTTCCCACAGGTTTTGCATTGGGAAACCTCACTCTTCATGTTATCCTTTCTGTTATAATCATGGCTTTTCGATTTTTTTGGACGGGCTTGAATTACTACCCCTTTCCATCGTTCTCTTTTCCCCCCGCTCCACTTGACACTTAAGCTCTAACTCTCGATCCCTTGCCCAATTGATCAGCTCATTTAGGGTTTAACACTTCGAGGGAGTGATAAACTCCCTAAATACCGCCTGTAACATGACGTGATATCGGTTTATCTTCATTCTTTCTGTCTTCATGAAATCTTGGCAAAACTTTACTTTGCCAAGAAATATGTTTGTGGTTTCATTAATAGACTCCTTTCCTTGCCGAATATGTAAAAACTCCTCTTGAATTCGATCAACTGCAGATTGTGGGCAATGGAACTTTAGGAAAGGTTCTTTAAACTCTTGCCATGTTAGCTCTTGAAGCTTCTCTTCTCCCAATTCCTTGCAATGGGCGTCCTACCAATCCTTTGCTTGGAGTTGGAGTTGGCCCGTTGCAAACATTACTTGATCCTCTTTTCGCACCTACTTCTTATAAACATGGCCTCCATGCTGGAGATCCACCTTTGGCATGCGATAGGATCGATTTTTCCATCATATGTTGCAGGGTTACAGGCCATTAAATCCCTATAAGTGCATCTGCGGATCCCCTTTTTGCTTTGGACCCTGCTCATCCATTCCTTTAATTCTTCCATTTTGTTGGTCATGAAAGCCTCTACTGTTTCTAAGACACAACTTTCCACCTCTTGTGCTATTTGAGGCAGATTGGCTTGCATAGGTTTTGCAACTTCCTCTGAGATCTTTTTGTTCGTCGCATCTTGACGTGCCAAGTTGGAATCGTTAGATCTCTTTTATCCGCCATCAACATAAATATCATCTTTCTTTCGCTAGAATATTCATTCATTAACCTTATTGTGGTTATTCATAGTGATTGTTATCGTGTTTCATACTTGAGTGTTCATTCTATAAATTGATAAAAAAAAACAGTCACGAATCATCTACGTGCCATCAATGAGTTGAAGGACTTATTATTACATACATTCTTAATCTTATTTCCAAAATCTTTTGTTTTCCGAGACATATTAACATAGCACGATTAATGTCACACGACTTCTTATCAATTTTTATCACTTTTCGGGGTTCTAATGGGGTCACGGAGCATATTTTAGGAGGTCCAGAACTCGTGGTATAAAAAATAAATAAAAAAACGATCTAGGCCTGCAGGCGGCGACGTTGACGACCCAGGCTGTATCGGCGACACCCCCGGCAAACCAGCGTTGATGGTTTTTCATGTAAACAGCAAATTTGGCGTCGCCGACGCCTCCTCGGTCATAAAAAACGCTGATTTCCCAATTTTAGCTGTATGACCCGTTTCCGAGCCCCGTTCCAATCGGAACTGACCCGTAACATCCCATAGCATTCTATAACACCCCATAATATCCCATAACCTCCCGTAACATTCCTCGAATCATTATTAGTTATACATAATTAGTAAACTTAGAATGCACTTACTTGAGTGGCGTCTCGGAGCAAACACACACTTCTGCACGAGCTTTTGGTTCGAGTTCAACCACTATGACTCATGCTTGAATCCCTCAAACCTCCGCTCTGATACCAACTTGAAACACCCGTTTTCTGTTTGGACCAGTAACACGACTTAAGCAATGAAAAATTTCAACGAAATCAAAACTTTAACATATAGCTAAGAAAACTTAAACTTTAGATACAAAATTAAGCAATTTAGACTAACAAGGATTCACCCAAATTACAAAGCTATTAATACAAGTTCTTGGGAAATTTTGTTGACTACACTAAGACAAAATATCAACAAAAGTGTTTTGACCCGTTTACGACTTTGAAATCTGGAAGCGTATCGAAGGCAAAACATGGTGTGTTGTTCAAATCATGCCATTCAAAGGTTTTACCTACATTGCAAAATAAGAAAACAATGTCAATTTACATGAAGGAACTCATTAAACGACTTTCATATCTTAAGCCCATTCGTAACATATCACTTTTAATCATTCTTTAATACCACATTCTAGATTAGTTAACTCGTTCAACACAAGTCATATACGTGTCATTCTTTTATGACATTCTAATCGTTCGACCCGTTAGACTCGGATGGTCCTCATACATACATTCTTATCATTCTAATCATTCGACCCGTTCAACACGGGTCATCATCATACGTTCTCTTTTATGACATTCTACCATGTGACCCATCTGACACGGATCATCGACATACATTCATTTTTATCATTCTAACCGTTCGATTCGTTCGACACGGATCATCAACATACATTCTTTTTATGACATTCTACCATTTGACCCGTTTGACACAGATCGTCTACATACTTTCAAACACGCCTAACTAGTGTGTATATATATATATATATATATCAACTAGTAATCGTTATAATATGCAACTTGTAATAATTTCTCAACTATGATACGGGTACAACTACTTCAAGTACTAATCACATGTAAGCAAGGAAACTTACCTCGATCTTGAGCCGTTTGTTGTTTTCCAGAACTTGTCCCTTCTTCCTTCAATCCTACACATAATACATTCTTATTTAGATTACATTGTTTACTTAAATGCAAACACTTTTAAACATATTTCACACCCCACATCATATTTCATATCAATTTCAATTACCGTATCATCCTTTTGCAACAAAACTCTCAAATTCCTTCAAGACTATGTAAATTACCATTTAGGCATTTTATCGAACAGCTGGAGTGCGTATAACATTTTAAGCATCATGTACATGTTTTCTATTTATAACCTACTAGTTCACATCATAATGCATCAATTCAACTAATTTCACATAATTCCTTCAGTCTATAGCAAAGTCATCTAGCAATATTCTAATACATATGCACTCCCACATTAATGATACATAATTTTCACTAATACAAGATCACGATATCTCATCATACTATTACAACAAGTGGGTTTCACTTCAATTTTTCAACATAAACAAATTCAAGCATAAATTACATTCTACATGATGATTATAACTCATAATCACACAAATTTCACATCAACTCATGGATTGATTACAACCCACATTCTACAAAATCACCCAAATCAGGAAATTCAACTTACCTTATATCAGGGACACTTAGATGATAAAGAATGTGTGTTCATGCATCAGATTTAGCTTCAATTTCTCTTCAGTTTGATGATTTTGTTGCGAGTTTAGGATGAACAAGGAAACCCTTGTCTCTCTCTCTCTAAGTGTCGACCAGACACACACTTGTGTGTGTTTGGTTTTGAATTTTTTATTTATATATAATAACTTTCCATTTATACAACTTAGGTTCCTATTGTTGGCTTTATTTATTTGGAAATCATGATAAAATTCTATGTTAATATTTCTTCTTCGTTTTCCTAACTAAGTTATAAATTTACTACCAATGTCCAAAATAATTAACCGTTACATTTACATATTTTGTATTTTTAACTTTTTGGGGTGTTACAAGTCTACTCCGCTTAAGAGAGGTTTCGCCCCGAAACTTGAATACGTACCAAATAGTGTAGGGTAGTGCTCCTGCATTCCATCTTCTAATTCCACGTTAGATCTGATCCTCTTCGATGTTGCCATTGGACCAACACTTGCTTAATAGTCTTGTTACGGAGGCGCGTTACTTTTGAGTCCTTTATGGCAATAGGTTTTTCAACTTAATTAATTCGTTCGTCAATTTCAATATATTCAAGCAGTACATAAGTTGATTCATCCGCAAGACATTTACATAATTGTGATACATGAAAAGTATCATGAATTCCATCCAACGCCGGTGGCAATTCTAACCGGTAAGCCACCTTTCTAACACGGGCTAGGATTTTAAATGGTCCGACGTAGCGAGGGCCCAACTTTCCTCGTTTACGGAATCAGATTATGCCCTTCCAAGGGGAGACCTTTAACAAAACATGATCCCCAACTTGGAATTCAATAGGACGTCTCCTCCAATCTACTTACGCTTTTTGTCTATCTTGTGCCTCTTTCAGTCGTGCTAATACTAAATCAATCTTTTCATTGGTTCTAGTGACTATATTCTTGGATGCAAGTTTCCTTTGCCCTACTTCTCCCCGACATACGAGATTTCTACATTTCCTCCCGTACAATAGATCATACGGAGCCATTTGTATGTCGTTATGGTAACTATTATTAGGAGAACTCCACTAATGGTAAACGATCATCCCAATTACCACCAAAGTCTAGAACCCAGGTCCTTAGCATATCCACAAGCGTCTGAATAGTCCGTTCTGATTAACCGTCCGTTTGTGGGTGGTAGGCGGTACTAAAGTGGAGTTTCGTTCCCATTTGTTCATAAAATCTTTGCCAAAAACGTGATGTAAATCTAGTGTCTCGATCCAACACAATGGAGACGGATACTCCATGGCGAGCTATAATTTCATTTGTAAAAATCTCTGCCATCCTTTCTGAAGAATAGGCCTCACAGATAGGTTGGAAGTGTGCACTTTTGGTGAGTCGATCCACAACTACCCATATGGTATAATTTTCTTGAGGCATATGCGATAACTTTACCTCGTTGCATTAAAACACCTCCTAACCCGTTAGTGTACACAACTAAATCTTCTGTCCCATCTGGTAGAGTTAGCACTGGTGAATTAGACAGCCTCTCTTTCAGAATTAGAAATGCTTTCTTTTGTTCGGGTCCCTAGACAAACTTCTCACCTTTCTTTATTAATTTAGTCATGGGTAGGGCTAATTTGGAGAAATCTTGAATAAATTTTCGGTAGTAGCCAGCTAACCTAGAAAACGTCTTACTTCATTTGGATTCTTCGGAGGAATCCATTACATGACTGCTTCTACCTTTGACAGATCCACTAAAACGCCATATTCGTTAATCACGTAGCCGAGAAATTGTACTTCTCTGAGCCAAAAGGCACACTTAGAGAACTTCGCGCATAATTTTTCTTTATGGAGAGTCTATAATACTTCGTGCAAATGGCGTGCATGATCGGCCTTGCTTCGAGAATACACCAAGATATCATCTATAAACACTATTACAAATTTATCTAACATGGGTCGACATACTAGATTCATGAGGTCCATGCAGCCGGCACGTTAGTTAACCTGAAAGACATTACTAAGGACTCGTATTGCCCGTATCGAGTTCTAATTTTAGCCACATCTTCTTCTTCTCATACTCGTAATTAATGATAAGCCGAACGTAAGTCGATCTTTGAGAACCAACTTGCCCCTTGTAATTGATTAAAAAGGTCATCAATTCAAGGTAGGGGATATCGGTTCTTAACCGTTAATTTGTTTAATTCTCGATAGTCGATGCACATGCGCATCGAACCACCTTTCTTTTTTACGAATAAAAGGGGGACTCCCTAAGGTGACACGCTCGGGCGTATAAAGCCCTTATCGGGCAATTCTTGTATCTGCGTCATTAACTCCCACATTTCCGTAGGAGCTAATTTATAGGGAGCCTTAGCCACCAGCTTAGCACCCGAGTTTAGTTCGATGCGAAACTCCATGTCTCGCTTGGGTGGGAGTCCCGATAATTCATCCGGAAACGCATCCAGATACTCATTTACAATTTCAACATCTTCCAATTTTTGTGCATCCTTAGTGGTATCCACTACTTAAGCTAGGAACGCCTTGTTTTCATTTTGTACATACTTGACTATCTCTACAATGGTACATAGCTTCGTTTCGAGCTTTCTTTCCCCATAAATGCTTACCCATTTCTGTAATGCTTCACATTTTTGGCCTTCCTTATTTAGAAAGTGTATTCATATTTCTATATTTGGAAACTTGTATCGTATCCATATCTTTCATTTTATACTCTTGTACTCTGAGATTATGATCATAATGAAACTCATTTTACCCTTATACCTGTTACATACTTGAATTATACTTTACACTTCTTAAAACGTGATTATATGCAAGAAACTCATACTTAAATGCTCGAATACTCACCTTTATGCACTATTGTACTTATACGTCATTCATGCATGCTCAAAATACTTAAAAACCGGATAAAACGCGTGAAACCAGCCGCAACTGACCCCCTTCCTACTAGTTGGATGTACCTCGCACGAAGTGGAGCCCGCTTCGCACGAAGTGGCACACTTCAAAAAATCCTGATTACCCTAAGTAGGGTAACTCTGTGTTGCATCACGTGATCACTCGTCCATCCACGAACTTGCTAAAGAAGCTTGCAAAATTATGAGCATATTGGATCGCATTTTTCACTTAATCACCTTTGGGTACAATACATGTTCAATATACAAAATTACACAAACATGGTCGTACTCAATGTACGAACAATCTTTATACATGCCCTTATGCTAAACTTGAAATCACACATGCTTATACTCGATATGCTTATACTCAGATAGTAACTTTGATATAGCCTCCCGTAACATGTATAGCGCTATAGGAGTAACGCACCGCCTAGTAAACTTAGGGTTATGTTAAGTCATACACATTTTGTCCTCTCATGTTATGAAAGGATTATGCTTGCGGAAAACTTTAGGTTGACTAGTATACTTCTGCATGATAGTTTAATGTATGTTAGCCTCAAGAATAGACAAGTACGCATGAAGATTTGTTTAAACATTCATACTATGTTATTATTCAAACTTGTATGCTCGCCAATGCCTTGTGTATTGAACTATACTTTTACATGTATTGCAGGGTGAGGTTGATGATAACTACGTATGGAAACGAATAGGACGATTTATATACACACCTAGAATTATAACATTAAAATTGTTGTATTTGAAATTTGTTATCCATGATGTTGTAATTTGAAATTTGTACTATGTATTTGCCATTTCAATGAAATGAAATTTTGTTATATAAATTATCGTCACATTTTAGTGTTATGAAGTCTCGAGCAATCTCTTTCGTCCTGCTCTGATGTTTCCGCCATTGGTTGGGGTGTGACAATTTCCCACTAGGTGATAACACTCTAATGACTTTAGTTTCACATTGAATTTATGCATAGTGTCGGGACAGCCAGCAATCCATGCCCACTACTACTTTGAACTCCCCTAATACCATGGGCACAAGATCTATATCGAATTCCTCGTCTTCTATAAAGATCTTACATCCTTTACATACTTTGTGTAATAATTAGTTCTTGCTATCGGCTACTTCTACTTCTAAGGGTATAGGCATTCGTTCAATTTTAAAAGAGGGATGGCGTATAAGTTCGTGTGATACGAATGACCTAGTAGCCTCGGAATCAAACAACACATTTGTAGGTATTAAATTAATTAAGAAAATACCTGACACAACATTCGGAAGTGCTTTAGCTTCTTCAGTAGTGATTTGGAACATTCTTCCCTTGGCTCTCGGGGTATCATCCTTCTTCCCATCCCTACTCCATGTCTACTTCAGCTTTGGGCAATCTGCTTTGACATTTGTAATTAGGATGCCCTTCTTATCCACAGTTGTAGCATCCTTTCTTGCCCAACAGACAGTCTCCCGAGTGTAGCTTCCCACAGGTTTTGCATTGGGAAACCTCACTCTTCATGTTATCCTTTCTGTTATAATCATGGCTTTTCGATTTTTTTGGACGGGCTTGAATTACTACCCCTTTCCATCGTTCTCTTTTCCCCCCGCTCCACTTGACACTTAAGCTCTAACTCTCGATCCCTTGCCCAATTGATCAGCTCATTTAGGGTTTAACACTTCGAGGGAATGATAAACTCCCTAAATACCGCCTGTAACATGACGTGATATCGGTTTATCTTCATTCTTTCTGTCTTCATGAAATCTTGGCAAAACTTTACTTTGCCAAGAAATATGTTTGTGGTTTCATTAATAGACTCCTTTCCTTGCCGAATATGTAAAAACTCCTCTTGAATTCGATCAACTGCAGATTGTGGGCAATGGAACTTTAGGAAAGGTTCTTTAAACTCTTGCCATGTTAGCTCTTGAAGCTTCTCTTCTCCCAATTCCTTGCAATGGGCGTCCTACCAATCCTTTGCTTGGAGTTGGAGTTGGCCCGTTGCAAACATTACTTGATCCTCTTTTCGCACCTACTTCTTATAAACATGGCCTCCATGCTGGAGATCCACCTTTGGCATGCGATAGGATCGATTTTTCCATCATATGTTGCAGGGTTACAGGCCATTAAATCCCTATAAGTGCATCTGCGGATCCCCTTTTTGCTTTGGACCCTGCTCATCCATTCCTTTAATTCTTCCATTTTGTTGGTCATGAAAGCCTCTACTGTTTCTAAGACACAACTTTCCACCTCTTGTGCTATTTGAGGCAGATTGGCTTGCATAGGTTTTGCAACTTCCTCTGAGATCTTTTTGTTCGTCGCATCTTGACGTGCCAAGTTGGAATCGTTAGATCTCTTTTATCCGCCATCAACATAAATATCATCTTTCTTTCGCTAGAATATTCATTCATTAACCTTATTGTGGTTATTCATAGTGATTGTTATCGTGTTTCATACTTGAGTGTTCATTCTATAAATTGATAAAAAAAAACAGTCACGAATCATCTACGTGCCATCAATGAGTTGAAGGACTTATTATTACATACATTCTTAATCTTATTTCCAAAATCTTTTGTTTTCCGAGACATATTAACATAGCACGATTAATGTCACACGACTTCTTATCAATTTTTATCACTTTTCGGGGTTCTAATGGGGTCACGGAGCATATTTTAGGAGGTCCAGAACTCGTGGTATAAAAAATAAATAAAAAAACGATCTAGGCCTGCAGGCGGCGACGTTGACGACCCAGGCTGTATCGGCGACACCCCCGGCAAACCAGCGTTGATGGTTTTTCATGTAAACAGCAAATTTGGCGTCGCCGACGCCTCCTCGGTCATAAAAAACGCTGATTTCCCAATTTTAGCTGTATGACCCGTTTCCGAGCCCCGTTCCAATCGGAACTGACCCGTAACATCCCATAGCATTCTATAACACCCCATAATATCCCATAACCTCCCGTAACATTCCTCGAATCATTATTAGTTATACATAATTAGTAAACTTAGAATGCACTTACTTGAGTGGCGTCTCGGAGCAAACACACACTTCTGCACGAGCTTTTGGTTCGAGTTCAACCACTATGACTCATGCTTGAATCCCTCAAACCTCCGCTCTGATACCAACTTGAAACACCCGTTTTCTGTTTGGACCAGTAACACGACTTAAGCAATGAAAAATTTCAACGAAATCAAAACTTTAACATATAGCTAAGAAAACTTAAACTTTAGATACAAAATTAAGCAATTTAGACTAACAAGGATTCACCCAAATTACAAAGCTATTAATACAAGTTCTTGGGAAATTTTGTTGACTACACTAAGACAAAATATCAACAAAAGTGTTTTGACCCGTTTACGACTTTGAAATCTGGAAGCGTATCGAAGGCAAAACATGGTGTGTTGTTCAAATCATGCCATTCAAAGGTTTTACCTACATTGCAAAATAAGAAAACAATGTCAATTTACATGAAGGAACTCATTAAACGACTTTCATATCTTAAGCCCATTCGTAACATATCACTTTTAATCATTCTTTAATACCACATTCTAGATTAGTTAACTCGTTCAACACAAGTCATATACGTGTCATTCTTTTATGACATTCTAATCGTTCGACCCGTTAGACTCGGATGGTCCTCATACATACATTCTTATCATTCTAATCATTCGACCCGTTCAACACGGGTCATCATCATACGTTCTCTTTTATGACATTCTACCATGTGACCCATCTGACACGGATCATCGACATACATTCATTTTTATCATTCTAACCGTTCGATTCGTTCGACACGGATCATCAACATACATTCTTTTTATGACATTCTACCATTTGACCCGTTTGACACAGATCGTCTACATACTTTCAAACACGCCTAACTAGTGTGTATATATATATATATATATATCAACTAGTAATCGTTATAATATGCAACTTGTAATAATTTCTCAACTATGATACGGGTACAACTACTTCAAGTACTAATCACATGTAAGCAAGGAAACTTACCTCGATCTTGAGCCGTTTGTTGTTTTCCAGAACTTGTCCCTTCTTCCTTCAATCCTACACATAATACATTCTTATTTAGATTACATTGTTTACTTAAATGCAAACACTTTTAAACATATTTCACACCCCACATCATATTTCATATCAATTTCAATTACCGTATCATCCTTTTGCAACAAAACTCTCAAATTCCTTCAAGACTATGTAAATTACCATTTAGGCATTTTATCGAACAGCTGGAGTGCGTATAACATTTTAAGCATCATGTACATGTTTTCTATTTATAACCTACTAGTTCACATCATAATGCATCAATTCAACTAATTTCACATAATTCCTTCAGTCTATAGCAAAGTCATCTAGCAATATTCTAATACATATGCACTCCCACATTAATGATACATAATTTTCACTAATACAAGATCACGATATCTCATCATACTATTACAACAAGTGGGTTTCACTTCAATTTTCAACATAAACAAATTCAAGCATAAATTACATTCTACATGATGATTATAACTCATAATCACACAAATTTCACATCAACTCATGGATTGATTACAACCCACATTCTACAAAATCACCCAAATCAGGAAATTCAACTTACCTTATATCAGGGACACTTAGATGATAAAGAATGTGTGTTCATGCATCAGATTTAGCTTCAATTTCTCTTCAGTTTGATGATTTTGTTGCGAGTTTAGGATGAACAAGGAAACCCTTGTCTCTCTCTTTAAATGTCAATCAGACACACACTTGTGTGTTTGGGTTTTACTTTTTGATTTATATATAATAACTTTCCATTTATACAACTTAGATTCCGATTGTTTGACTTTATTTATTTGGAAATCATGATAAAATTCTATGTTAATATTTCTTCTTTGTTTTCCTAAGTTATAATTTACTACCAATGTCCAAAATAATTAATCGTTACATTTATGTATTTGTATTTTCAACTTTTTAGGGTGTTAGAAAACTACAACTATTACTAGTATTTAACGAATATAATGAACTCTTAAAATATGGTTAGTTTTATTTTATTGAAATACCATTTTAAAGATCACATCATTACATCATAAAAACTATTACCTATGTTATATAAAATTTTCAAAAATAGTAGAATAAATATTATAAATTAACAAGCCATTAATCAAATAAATTGTTAACTACATAAAATAATATATAATAACATAACTATAAAAATATCTTGTTTATTTTAAAAGGGACAAGTTACTTACTTATAGAAAATTGTAACAAACTAAAGAAACCCTTATTTAGATGTAATAATAAATAAATAAATAAAATAAGTTAAACTTATATAAGAAACAAATCTAGAAATGTATATATTAAGGTTTCCACTATTCTCACAATCTAAATCTTATTTGCACATCATTTTTCACTCTATCTCTCTCTCTATATATATATATCTATGTATGTATCGAGAAAGCTAGGGGATAGGTGTGTGAATATTAACTCCCATATATTAAACTTGCGCTTACGGCTTCAAATATTATAACAAAATAAAACTAAAACAAACATCCAAATGAGTTGTGTTTGTTGAAAATTTGACTTTACCTACTAATAAAGTTACTCTGCTAAAGAAAAGTCAGAATAGGCCTTTAGCCTTATAGCTAGAACAGGCCAACTAACAATAAGATATATAATAAATAGGAAAATCTTCATCTTCTTCATGTTATCACTGTAAATGCATACCAGTTTCCCTTGTTGGTCCCAGATGAAAAATGCTCTTTTAACTTAATATGGCAAGTGATTTCAACAGATATGAAAATAGTTTACGGAAATAAAAATCGAACTTTCAAGAAACAACAACTACGGAATTTTCAAGTTTATATCACTTTGAAACAAAAATTGGTTTACAAGGTGATTGTAGGGTTATTAACTAGTACAAATGAATACTTGTATAATTATGTGGTGAAAGGGAAATGGAGATGTGTATTAAATGCTTGGCTTAACTCACTCTTCCTTTTAGTGGATTAACTCTCTATTTATAGCGAGTTCTTGCATGAATAAACATTTGTTTATTTATGCACTTGCTCTGCATAAAGTGACTTCTTGGCATATTCATTGAATCCACTAGGGTCAACTTGCTACTTTATGAAATAACAAAGCCTTAGCTTTCAGACAAGTTGGTTTCTCAAAAGTCTTGACAGCCATCTCATTAGAAAATTTGATGAACAGATCACCAGATTTTCTAATAACCAGACTTTACCAGAAGCTGATGATGTTCATCAGAACTATCATCAGATTCTCAGATTGGTCTTTTCTGATTGTCTTCACTTGTATCTGATCCTTTTCTGATGCATCTGGAAGATATGTTATCCTTTTTCCTTTGTCAATTCTTGTTTCTTCTTTCTGTTTTTGACCTTTATGATTTTATCTTTAACAATTGATGAAACTGATCACATTTTTCTTCAATACTTACATAAAGGTTTCCTAACAGTTTCCCCCAAAGTATTGTAAGAAAAATAACATCTCAAAATAACATAACATTCTTAAGGAAACTTCAAAAACATCAAAATTCAAGTGTTAGACATAAACATTGTTCAACAAATAAAAAGAAACTTTCAGGCAATCTTCAGTCCACTTTTGTAAAGGTCTCCTTTCTTCAGTTGCTTCTTATGTTCAATTAGCTTGTGATAAACCTTGTACATGTCTTTGTACCATCCTCTAGCAGTGATCCATTCTTCTATGATGTCCTCAATTTCTTTTCATAGCTTTTCCTTGTTTCTTCCTTTAGCCTTGAGTTGTTTCTATTTCTTATTCATTCAGTCTTTGATATAGTTGAGTGTCTGGTTTGAGTACCTGCATATTTCATTAACTCTGAATAGAGCCTTTTTATCTTCAAAATCCCTAAAAACTACAGATAATTCAGATGTTTCAAAAATTGACTCCTCTTCTGGCTTCAGTTTCAAGTTCAGCTGGAACAGATGTGTTAGGAGGTGTTATCTGCACTTTCTTGCTATAATCAAAGACAACGCAGAGGTCAAAATCTGCTAGAGCTGCCCTTGAATACAACTTTTGTCCTACTTCTATTAAGTTGAAGATAGCCTTTCATTGACCTTTGTATCTCCCTTCTCTTTATCAAAAATTTGTTTCAGCTTTGTTAGGTCCAAGGGATGTAGTTCTTCCCTAAGATTAGTGTCCAAAATTGTTGTTACACTACCATCTAATCTGATCAGAGCATACATGTTTTGCTCATGGGTCCCCATTACCTTGGTTGGAGTGAACTAGGTGTCCACCTTCTGGTCTATAACTACTGGATTCATAAGAGGTGGGTAAAGACTAGCATTACCTCTTTTCAGCTTTGCTTCTCTAATTCTTGTGCTTCATGGGCTTAAAGGTCTGTCAAGCTTATCTTCTTTATCATTCAAGTAATAGATTCTTAGATGATGTTCAGGGAACATCATACTATCTTGATCAATCGGCTGCACCAGAAATCCCTTATTTTTTCCTTGTGGATCCTTTCTAATTTTGACTCTTGGTTTCTTTGAAAAAGTAGCATAATCCTCCCACTTTCTCTTTTCTGCCTGGATCAGTTGCTCACTAAAGATAGTCTCTCCAGAAGAGGTTACTTTTGGTTGGCCTCTTGATGAAGAGCTGCTAGGATTTGAGATTATCACAAGAGTGCCTTCAAGTCTTTTTATTATTTCTAACATTGGCACATCTAGTGGAGGCCTCATTGGTGAAGGTACAGGTTGACTAGAGATGTAGCTTCTTTCATTTGTGTGTGCTGAGTAGCTTCTGGTTCTCTCTAGTGTGAAATCTCTTTGGGAATGGGAGTTCTAAGTTCATGAACATCAATGTTTGCCAGCTTGGCAACATTTAGTTGTAGTCTTTTTACAAGTGATTGTACAACACTTAATAATTGAGCATTTCTTTTCTATACTTCATGTATCTTGTTGAAATCCTCTGTATTCTGATTTTGCCGTGTAGCCCACTCTTTTACCAGTTTATCCAGAACATCAGTCAAGCTAGTGTTACAAGCTTTTAAGCTCTATATTTCCTGTAGAATTTTCCAAGAATTCACAGAATCTCTTGTTTCCACAGCTTCAGTCACCTTTGTCTTGATGTCTTTGATCTCTTCAAACATTTTCCAAAATCTGTTGCAAGGTTGTTGTTGTCTAGTCCCTTTTGCAAGTTCTTCAAGGCTTCAGTGTTCTTTTCTGTTTGTTTTCTAATGGACTCAACTGATTCTGATAGAGCTTTCATATCAGTCTTCTAGTTTCTGACTTCTTCTATCAGCACATCCAACTTTGTTTCAACAGGGGATTTTTCTGCACAGGCCTTGATAACATTGTCTAACATTTGTTCAAGTTGTTCTGTTCAGATGATTGGGTTAGTGGGTGAAACAACAGATGTTCCTTCTTTCAATCCAGCAGAAGACACACTTGCTGCTGTTGTAAGGGGGTCAGGTTGGTCAAAAGACCAATCCTTCACACATTTACCAGATCTGTGAAACTCATTCACATCCTGGATTTCTTCACTTCTTTGAATCATTCTTGAGAATGATCCTCTGTGAATTGTTGAAAGGCTCATTTTTTTCACCCAGGTTTCCTTGATCGGCAGGCTGATCTCCACCCCTTACCGTCTTAGTATCCTCCTCATTAGCTGATTCAGAGACTGGACCTATTGAACTACTAACCTCTTTGTCTACTATTGTTAGTTTTTTAAGTTGTATGACATAATTTCATCTAACAGATTCATCTGAATTAGAATCTGTTGAGGTTGCAACAGTAAATTCATCAAGGTTAGTTTATGCACCTGTTTCTGCCATACAAGATGCTTTAGCATGATGTTGCCTTTCTTCTAGATTCTACTACACCTATTCGTCAACGTCCATAGGTTCTGGTGAAAATCTGATGTCTTGGTGCTGAAATTGCTCTGTTTCGTCAATTTCTGGAGCCGTTGATACTTGATCTTCATGATCTGGTGAAGAACTACTGTCATATACTTTAGTATCCTCCAATCCTCTGTTCAGAATTGCCATATACTGTATCCTGTAAGGTGATTCTTCAGCTATTAGGCTCATCATGCTCTCTAGTAGGTTTGGTACATCTTTGTTGGACTTCCAAGCTAATGTTGCACACCAAGGCTTCATGACAGATGATCTCCACATGTTTTCTAATATAGGAAGTTCAACATTCCTTTCATAGAATGTTTCGGCTATTATGATTGACCTGAATCTGGGAAAAGGTAGATGAGAGTCAACTCTATCGGATTTGGTCAATACGGATCTCTTCATCAGATTAAAAATTTTTGTTCCATAATCAAAGTTAGTCCTAGTTATGAGACCATACATGATTGTTAGAATAGTCATGTTGATCTGATCAGTGCCCCCAATTTTTGATGTTAGGCACTTGGTTAGGGTTTCCATCATTACATTGCTAGAAGGCAGGCAGCTCATTACTCTTGAATTCTCCAATTAAAGAAATCTTTCTTTCATATCCCATCAGAGCATCAAGTTGTCCTAACAATTCCTCCTTCCCAGGTGCTTCGACATAGTGGTCATTGATTGGCAATTCCAAACATTCCCTGATTCTTTGTGGAGTAATGATCACAGAGATGTTACCCTAGAGATGAGTTGTGACTTCAGTCACACCAGTTTCGCTGAGCGTGTTGACAAGCTGCCACATAATATTCTCTGGCACTTCTTTGGTTTTGGTTAAAGCCTGTGCAATAGGGCATCTTAGCAGAAACTCGACCAAAATCTTGACATTTTTCATCATAAGTTTCATGGTTAGTCTTCATCAACAAGTTGTTTTTCTTTAATGGTAAGAAATCTTCATCTCTGGTGAATGTGATGGAGTGTTCTACAGCTGGGATATTGAGATTTATGAGGTTTGGTGCACCATGGTGAGTTAAATTTTGCTTTACAAAAACTGTAAGTGTTCTTAGGGCTTTTTGTGAGGGTGGAGGTTGCAGGTGTATCTCTCGTCTTTTTTAGTTGGGTATATATAGGGTTTTGTGAGACAGAGATCATGGGTGGTTATTATTTAAGCTGGTTAATTACAAGTTAATGATGTTTTAACTTTATCTGAACCGCTCTATGAACTTTTGGTATACCCCAATTTTTTGATGTATCTTCAACAAAAATTTCAACCTTTTTTATATTGAAGATAAGTTTTTTCTATTGGTGAATACTAACGGCCAAGTTGTACCTTTTTCCTCTAGTGGACTTTTGTCAGAGAGGATGTCCAGTGATATCTTTTCTAGAGTCTAACATTTGTTTCCACTTTTTGAAAGCAAAATTCAATCTGATGACTTCATTAGAAATCTGTTTAATTTTTCTATTGTAGAAATTCAGAAAATTCAACTTTGTGTTTTATCATAAATCCATCAGATGGTCATCAGAACTGAGAATTCCCCCTTGATAAAGCATGATATTTTTTTTATTTAAGATGAGAGGGAATAAAGAGAGTAAGGGAAATAAACTTATAATGTGAGCTTTTACAGAGATCCTTGAGTCTTGAAAAAAAAAGTATATTTTGTTTCATAGAAAGACTGTTTTGATCTTCTTTTGAAATGTTCAACAGATAGTTTCAAGAGTTTTGATTCCCCTTCCCCCATTTTTAAAACAAAAATTGTGTCGAATTTTATCAGATTTGAAATAAACCCTGTAATTTCTTTCAATATTTAGTCAAATAATTCTTCATCAGATTGTTGATTGCTTTACCAATAAATCATCAGATTTAACTTAAATTTATCAGAACTTTTGAACTTTTTCTTAGATTTAACAGATCTGATATTGTTTCCTCCCCCCCCCCCCCCCTTTACTTTTTCTTTAAACTTTTAAGGACTTGATCCAAACATTTTAGAGTTTGTTTTTCTTGCATATAATTTTAACAGAAAACACACTTAATTAGATAAATATATACAAAAAATAAAAAGAAAGGAAAACTAACGAAAAAGAAAAAAAAACTAATTCTCATTATACATAAGTTCAGCAAAGACCCACAAATAAGTCATAGTTCCTGAATGGTTTGCGGTTGACAACAGGCTTGCATTGTGTATGTTTTCTTGAAGGACAACCTATGCTCTTGGGTACCATTTTGGTACTCCTCCGAAGTCCAATTGGTGTGTGATCACCCTCATTACGAAACAAGTATAGATTGGAAATGGTTTATAAGAGTTCATGTTCCCCTCAAAATTTCTCATGAGATATTTAGAGAAGTTATAAGGGACCTCTTGAACTACTTCATGCACCACCTCCATCAACCTATATGAGATCTCATCAAAGTTTACGTATTTTCTTGAGAAACACACACCAAGCTGGGTAACCAAAAACTGATATGGCTGGATGAATCCGGATTTGCTGATCCCTCTCGTACGGTTAGCTGAGAAGTATTCCATCTCCCTCAGAGTCCGATTGAGAGTTTGGCTAGTGAAGAATATGACATTGTTGTTGTCATTTAGGTGTAGAGCCTCTCTGATCATCTCTTCACTCAAGATGATGTCCTTCCTCATCACCTGGTTGTGAATCTAGACCTTCGTTCCCTTGTAGAAGAGTTGGATGGATCGAGATATATGTTGTCAGGGTATATGCTAAAGGGCTCTGCATTAGCATGTTGAGGATGATGCCACAGCTTTCCCATATTGAGCCGTTAAGATTCATTTAGATCTTCATATTGTGGGTTTCGTAGTGTGGGAGTTGGAAAAGTGCAGTGTTAAGTTCAGTCATGTTTAGGGTTTTTAGAAAAGATAAGTTTGTTAGGGTTTCTAAACAAGAAGAAAGAGACAGATGATGACATATGAGGTGAAGTTGATCTTCAAGTGGTGGTTGTATATATGGATGAAAGTGATAGATGCACTATAAATGGCATTTACCAACTTAAGATATTCTTTCTTTTTATTCTCATTGTCCTTTAACGCACAAGATCCTCAGTCAGAAGCAAAGAGAACTATTATGAGGTGGAAGGCTTCTGCATTAAATGTTTTAGGCGGCTATTTCTGAGAGATTACAATGATCATCTTGCCTATGTGTCAATTTTCTTTCTCTCTAAGCGTGATGACTATGCTTTGAAAACTGGCTGATAGTGTGTGTGAGCAATGAATTTTTGTTCAGAAATCTTGCTTTGTGACGTGGTCTACCCTAAGACTCTGGGATTTGCAGTGGGAAAAAAGAAATTTATTATAAAAGAGATTTTGTTATATATATATAATTTCTTGTTTTAAAAGAAAAGAAATAAAAACTTATGTCCAATCGTTGTGCTATTGACGTGTATGAAGCAAATTTTAAATAAGAAAGCTTAAGTTGTGAGCCACATTTTGAAGCTTATCAGATTTTCTCAGCATATCTGATAGATTATCATATTTTCTCTGATGAATATCATCAGTTTCTGATGAATTATTAGAATTTCTGTCAAAATTCTTATCATCTTCTGATGGTTTACAATTTTGTCTGTCCTTTTGTGACAATGCATTTTCTGAATTTTCTTCATATTTTATGTTGACCAGGCCCAAATTGTTACTAGAAAATTGTGTCTCTTTTCATCAAGAGATTTTGTAAGATGTCTATAATTTGTTTTTCTGTTGGAACAAATACATTTCAATATTGCCTTTTTCAACATGATCTATTATGAAGTGATATCTGACATCAATGTGTTTCGTTCTTGAGTGATGCACTGGATTTTCTGTTATGACAATGGCACTCTTGGAATCACACAATATTGGAATTTTGGTCACAGTACTTGTGAACAACAGCTTGCTGCTGCCACGTATTCAGATTCAGCTGGTGATGTGGAAACACAATTTACTTCTTGCTTGCCCAACCTAGCTTTTTCTCCAACGTTTGACAAGCACCAGATGTGCTTTTTCTGTCTATTTTGCATCATGCATAATTTGCATCATACTCTTGGAGCTTGCTTCAACCCATACAAGTCTTTGTTTAGTTTATAAACACTTTTGGAAATTTGGGGTCAACAAAGCCTTCTGGTTGTTGTACAAACTTCCTCCTCAATCTTACCATTCAGAAATGCTAATTTCACATCCATCTAATAAACTTTGAATTCTTTTGATGCAGCACAAGCAAAGGATATTCTTACAACTTCCAATCTGGCAACTTGTGCAAATGTTTCATCATAATCGATGCCTTCTTGTTGACAATAACCTTTTACTACAATTCTTGCCTTGTTTCTTGTTATTATACCTTGTTCATCAGATTTGTTCCTAAATACCCATTTTGTTCCAATGACAATTTTGTCCATTGGTTTGGGTACCAGATTCCATACTTGACTTTTTCCAAATTGGTCAAGCTCTTCTTGTTGCTTGTATCCAATCTGAGTCATTGAGTACTTCTTTGACAGATTTCGGCTCTATCATGCTTAGAAAACTAGCATATAGACATTCATGAGCTATGGCTGATCTAGTCTTGACACCTTCTTCAGGATTCCCAATAATGTTTGATTGAGAATGACCTTTGCTTGTATGAACTAGATGATTTTGATGGTTCTGAAGCTTCCCCCTGATTAGTAACCACTATTGGATTTAGTGGATCAGAATTCTAATGCTTAGCTTGGTTTTCTGATAAATTTTCAGAATTTTGATCTTCTTGTGAATTTTCTGTTGAGTGCACCAGATTTCCTACAGGGTTAGTATGTGACGGATGTTTGGTTAATTCTTTATCAGTATGTCCACATTCGAGAAGTTCTTCAGTTAGAATGTTAAAAAGATGATTAGAGTCGTCTTGCTTATCAAAAAGGTTTAATTCTTTTACAATTTCACCAGTAACTTTTGTTTATTATGAGCCATCAAATGACACATATAAACTTTCTCTTGTTGTCCTTGTGTTTAAGATGAAAACTCTGTAAGCTTTTGAGGACAAAGAGTAACTAAGAAAGATACTTTTTTCAGCTTTTCTGACAAACTTTTCAAGACTTTCAAAATCATTGAATACAAAACATCTACAACCAAATATGTGCAACAATTTGATATTCGAGATTCTTCCATTTATGATGTTATAGGGTGTTTTCTGAAGTCTTTCGTATATCATGGATCTATTCTGTGTAAAACATGCATTTTCAATTGCTTCTGCCCAAAAACAAGTGGGCAATTTGGCATAAGCCAGCATGGTTCTTGCTACTTCTACTAAGGTTCTATTTTTTCGTTCCACACTCCATTTAGCTATGGAGTTCTTGGATCAGAAAAGCCATGAGAGATTCCTTTACTTATAAGGAAGCCTCAAGTTTTGAGTTTTTGAATTTTGTTCCATTGTTAGATCTGATCCTTCTGACTGGTGATTTTAACAAATTTTCTACTTTTCTTAGGAAATTTATGATCAGATCTGGGGTTTCACTTTTCTTTCTTAAAAACTCAACCCAAGTGTACCTAGAGTAATCATCTACATGACCAAAATGTATTTCTTACCAGAAAACTTGATGTGCTTAAAGGTCCACAAAGTTCCATATGCAAAAGTTCAAAACTTTGAGTTATTGAAGATTCAGAAACTGTTTTATGTGAGCCTCTTTTGGATTTTCCTAATTCACAGGCTTCACATAACTTATCCTTCTTGGAGGATATGAATGGTAGACCTTTTACCAAACTTTGCTTACCAGTTGGGGTAGATTTTTGAAATTTAAGTGGGCTACTCTTTTATGCCACATCCAACTATTACCTTTGCTGTCTTTTGAAAATAAGCACATTTAAGGGTGCTCTATTTCTTCTTTTAAATCAAAGTAATATATGGATTTTCTTATTCTTTTTCCACTTAAATAAATTTTGTTATCATCTAGACCAACTAATAAGTATTTTTGTATTAAGAAGTTTACCTTAAAACCTCTATCACAAAATTGACCACAGCTTAGTAAATTATACTTCAAACCTTCTACATAAGCAACTTTCTCTATGGTTAATGATCCATACTTAATGATGAACAGATCACCAGATTTTCTGATAACCAGACTTAACCAGAAGCTGATGATGTTCATTAGAACTATCATCAGATCCATCAGATTGGTCTTTTTTTATTGTCTTCGCTTGTATCTGATCCTTTCCTAATGCATGCAGAAGATATGTTGTCCTTTTTCCTCTGTCCAGTCTTGTTTCTTCTTTCTGTTTGACCTTTATGATTTTATCTTTAACAGTTGATCAAATTGATCACATTTTTCTTCAATACTTACATAAAGGTTTCCTAACATCGTTGACCGGAAAAAAAAATCTGGTATGATTTATCCTTTCTTTCCTCACCTGCTTGGTGTCGGTTTTGAAGATTTAAGAGATGTCGACTACAAAACTTTATGGGGAGCACTCGGGATTTTCTCATACGTATAGCACTAATTATTTTTTTCAATAGAGGCGCCAGCACCCCCACCCAAAAATAGGTCCGCCCTTGGTATTAGTTACACTTAAATGGTAAAATCTCGTTTTAGAACTCATAAGTGATTGGGTTGTCCTCAATTCAAGTATATGTCGACAAGGAGCCATCAAGACTATTTTGATAAATGCATTCCATAGTATCCCAACAATACCCACCAAACAAATATGTGGAGTCGTATGTTAAAAGATGCTTTAACTAAAAGACATGTTAAGAAGTTTATAATATGATCATATAACTCGTAAGTATACAAATATCTAAAGTGTGCAAGTGATTAACACATTATCAATGCTTTATGTTTAGGACTAAAGTTGAGTAAATGAAAAGTGTTTACAATGATTGCGTATATCCAACTTTCATATATTCATATATTTTTTCACTAAATGATGCAAACTGATTAACAAACATGGGTTTCTAAGAAATAAACCTATTTATAAGTGTGATATTTTTATCATTATACCAATCATAATTTATATAAAGTGTCATTTCTATATTTTAGGAGACCCTAAGCGAACTACAAATGAAGGCCGTTTTGAAAAATTATCATTTTCAACATGTTTATTAAAAAATCATTCTCCTTTACCCGGGCTTGGGACCGGCAAAATATCATTTTCAACATATGTAGTCGATGTATCATCGTTTGTAGGTTCGCTTTTTGTACCTTCATTATTTGTGGCATTTGTTTTTTAATAGAATTTTGAAGTGCCCCCTTTCGTGATTCGATTAAAGCTTCTTGTTTACGTTTTTTTTTTTTTTTTTTTTGCTTTTTTACATAGCCAGATTCAAAGGTTTGGATTTGATTTGACATTGCTAAAATACAAATTTACTTAACAGGGTTAATGAGCCCTAAACAACAAATTAAAATAAGCAAATAAGCCCCAAACAACAACTTGAAGTAAGCAAATAAGCCCTAAACAACAACCTGAAATTAGCAAATAAACCCTAAACAACAAATTAAAATCAGTGAATCAACCTTTTTAGATATGAGGATATCTAACCTGAGTTCCAAGATAGTGATTCGGCAAATAAGCACAAGCCAATGTCTTCCAAGATTGAAGATTAGTATGTAGAAAACGGCAATACCAAAATACCAAACTACAATTCCAAGATTGAGGATTCATCTGGACTATGGCTAAACTGCAATACCAATTGAAAAACTGATTACTGAAATACTAAATGTATTTTATGTTTGAGGCTGAGCAAAACTGAAATACCGAATGTATTATACACAAAATTGAAGAATGAAGATTAGGCATTAAAACTAAAATAATCGTTTGTAAGTTTGTTTCCTACTATAGGTTGTAATCTTCAATTGAAAGATCAGATTTGTGATGATTACCCTAAACCTATAATCCCTTATTTGCAATTATTACCCATCTCGTTTACTAAACCAACCCCAATCATCAATTCATGGAAATTCGAATCGTCGCATGCGTGCCTGCATGAATTCTTGAGAGTGATAAAACTAAATTCATCATAGATATACCCATCTAAATGAAATTAAAATTTATGACATCATGCCCCAATCCATTATTGAAAGATTTACAACTTTTTTATCCATTGACATTCAGAACATTAAGAAGTGGCAACCAAACCGTCTGGCAATTCAGATTCGCAACCCGAAGTAGGGATTCATGATCGGATTCTTAAGAGGCATTCAGGATCACGCTCGTGTAGGGAATCAAGGTTAACTATTTGCTTATTCAATATCATGAGTTCAGAATCACAATTTCAATTCAGGATCGTATTAGGTTTTCAGAATCACGATTACGTGTTCTTGTGACCATTATGAAGAACTACAACGTAATTCTTTGTTCTATTATTTTTGTTACGTTGACCATTATTTTTGTTCCTGTACAAGAAACCATGGCTTCTAGGTTGTGAATGTTTAAGATATATATTCTATTAATCTTTGAATTCATGTTTCTTGTCCATAATTTGCAGGACAACTTTTAACTAATAAAATAAAATAACAATTTTATTAAACCATAATCAGATTACTTTACATAAATAAGAATTGAACAAAATACAATTAAGAATCTAAACAAAGACTAAGAACATATTACAAGGAAATAAACAAAATACAAAGCACAAAAGTAACTGAGGCACGTGAAGAAAACACTTCCCTTAAAACAGATTTCGACCATCTAGGTGAACCCATCTGTTTCCTAGGGTACAACAACCAAAGCAGATTGTAATTCCAGGATTAGCCAAGCACCTGAAAGTATACCTGAAATGAGAGCTTGTAGAGATAAAAAAAATCTTGGAATTCTATGGAAGTTGTGTGTGTTCTACGAACCATACGAATTTCTATTCTCTGTGTCTGTTGAACAAAGCATACAGACTTTATTAGGAACTTAAACAATGCCAAGTGAAAGTCAGAATTAAATTAAAAATTTTAAAGACATTAAGTCTGGATTCAATGACTTTGAATTCTAGAACTTAATCAGACTTTACTTGTAGAAATGTGAACAGTCTCCTACACACCAGTTAGCTAAGCCACACACGAGTTAACCGAGCGGCATCTAGTCCACAATCATAACAAATATTATAGGCGGCTCCAAGCGTGCGGGCCGTGAAGTGCCAAATGCGCCATCAAAACGCCACAATACTCCCTTGTCCCAGTCTCTTGCCCGAGCGCAGGCATGCGTGCACGTCAGGTGTACCCCCCCCCCCCCCCCCCCCGAGAATTTCGAGCCTTCAAAAACTTTTATAGTTTTTTCATATTTAATTAACCGGTATTTGAACATAACTATTTTAACGTAACATACATACCAAGACAAATTATAAGTTACACATACCCTAAATACCTTTCATATAGCTTACGTAACAAGTTAGATGGGTTAAAAATGTCAAAAAGCTGATAATACAAGTCCAAGGGCCAAAATTATCAAAAATAAAAATATTTTGCATCAAGGGCCTTACGATCCAAAGCGTATAATACAATTCAAGGGGCCAAAAATGTTAAAAATAAAATTATTTTGCATTAGAGGGCCTTACAGATCCTAAGGCTACCCATACGGTCCGTAAGGGGTGCCCAGATGCAAACTATTTGCTTGATCACCAAGCTTTACCACCTATCTTCAATTTTTGACACCTAGCACAAATTTTGCCACCTCAAACCTGGTTATAACACATGTTAGGATACTAGTCAACACTTGGTAAAACTTTTCATCACCTCCTTGATCCTAAATCACTATAAATAGATCAATGTTCATGAGCTTCATCACACCATTCTTTTCTTTCTCAATCAAACACTCTTGGAGCTTGCTTCTACACTTGAGGCCTCCATTCCTTAGTTTTGATCCTTCTTCCAAACACAATTAAGTATTTCTCCTAGTGTATTTCATTTATTTGGCTAGTTATGAGCCAAAAGTCAAGCAAAATTGACTTTTATTTTGACTTTCGGTTCCAACCTTTTCGGTCAAGTCAAAGTTTGAAATGAACTTTGTTACGTGATCAAATAATGAAAGTGTTAATCTCTTGTGATTACAACCTCTGAGAATCACGTTTAGTTGGCAAAATGATGAATCAAACTTTTACAAACTAAAAGTCAAAAACGCATAAAACTTGCATTTTACGACGAATGAGTTTTCAAGTATTAAAACTAAAGGTTTTGACACCAAATCAGTTTATATAAAATTATAAGACATGTTTATCATGTCTAACTCGTCATTTATAGTTTAGAGCTCAATTCCTAGTCGAAAGTCAAACAGTTTGACCTTTGCTTTGACTTTCGAATCTGGCTCGTTTGTCAACCTTAGGACCCAATCAAGCCCATTCGACTGATCAAAAATACCCTTTTTGGCGTACAATTGTTTAAAACTTATATAATCAACTTTTTTTATAGAAGACTGATCATATAACATAAATAAACTTACGTTGACGTGTTAGACTCGTCATAAGACCCATTCGACCATTCGGACCCGTGTTTGTGCATATGACTAGTTAATTAGTGTAAACTAGATGTAACGGGTCAAAACACTTTGAAACACTTTCGAATCAAAATGTTAGGTTTAACCAACCATATTACATGAGATCCCTTGCTCATATGGTTATAAACCACATTCTAGTCACTCTTCCATCAAATCTGTAGTATGCGAATTTAATAAACTTTCGATGAATACTTCTTGTTTGGACAGATTCTATGTTGTTACTTTAACCAAGAATAACTTGGTCAAAACATAGCCAAACAAAGTAAACTCTTACACTTTGATTAAATTCATTAAAATACGATTTCATAGTAGTATGACCCATCTACAAACACCTTTGTTTGGACCTTTAAATGTCTAAAACCAAACCAAAGGTCAAATCTAAACAAATTGCAAATATCAATAGTTTTGACCACTTTCCGAGTTTTTAAACAAAAAAACTTTCTAACGAAAGTTGTAGAACAGACTTTGGTTTAGTGAACTGGAAATTTTTATAATTTTTCGATAACGTTTACTATTTTTTAATGTATTTTACAAAAACAACACAAAAGGCTATCAAAACTCCTATCTTCTAAAACATCTAAACTTCTTCAAAGTTATGATGTTTCAATAACTCACATTCATCCACAAACATTATCACAACAAAAGCATTGACAAAAGAGTAGTTATATCTAGGAAACACTTGAGCTTTCCTAATACAATTAAGCACGATATCGACAATTCAAGTGAGTACATAGTTCCCAACTGTTACATTTTCAAATATTTTGAGGTGATTCATATGTGCCTATTACTATTTTCAAGATTTTAAAACAATATATATATATATGGTTTATATACATAGTACACTTTCCAATGTAGGAAACTTGATAGTGTGTGGAATATGACAATGATACATTCACTAACTTTAGCCAAGCCGAACGGTAGTAAGTTAAAGTGCTATAGGATTCACAATCCCATTGCCGCTTCCTAGGTCTGTTTGAAAGTTTCCTCTATGAATGACAGGAAGTGTGAAACCAACATTTTTTTTGAACAACCAACAGAATCAAATCCCGGGCACTCTCAGAGAACCCACTGGACCAAATGGAGTACTCCGAGAGTAGCTCGAGTCCACCACCAATTCCGGGGAAAACCTATAACCCACCCCCCGTAGGCACGATGGTGAAATTACCGGTAAAACCTGTTTGGTTTATACAAAACAGGACAAGACATTTGATTTATACAAAACAAGACATTTGGTTTATAAAAAGTCACATATGGTTTTCAAACATATATAAACCATACAAATATCATTTTAACCAGCTGGTTGTTCATACGATTTTTCACAAGGAATGATTTTGTCAAGATTCGTGGCTACAAAGATTTATTTAAAATATCAACTCTTGTAGTTGGTTAAACATATTTAAATACAAATTTGTATCCATGAATATGACCACAAACCCTATGATACTCACCAACTTATTTTGATGTTTCAGGTGCAAATGTGAGAGGTCGTATGCTACACATAAAAATGGACTCGGGCTTTAGTTGCTTTAATCTAAAAATAATTATTCGTAATATTTTGTGGTTGAAAATCAATATAATATAGTGAAATTTAGTGGCATGTTTTATGAGCAATTTGTAACGTAACTCACCGACGTTTTCGTCGCGGTTTGTATTTGCGGTCGAGATGTTACATTGGGTGCTTCGCGACCTCCTGGCAACCAGTGGGTGTGACTTGCGACATAGGAATACATTCCTGTAGAAAGTTCCACTTATAAATCAATAAAAGATTTATCTCTCCACCAATGTGGGAAAACACAATTTCCTACACATTAAAGTTCCAACACATAACCTTAAAGTTCAAGATCTCTCATTCATCTGCCTTATATTAAATAGTAAATATAGTAATCATAGATATAATTATTATCAGTAAATTTCCAACAATCCTCCACATGAATAGAGATCATTCCATATACTCAAGTGTCACGATAAAATTTTAGCGGTTAAGTAATGCAGGATAAGTAGGTTTCCCTTTGAACCTCCTTTGTGACATGTACTTTGTTTCCTAGAGGTTAGTAAACGCGATGTCCTTGAACCAATCTCTGTTTACATAGACGTTATTCACATCACACCTTATTCTTCCTAGTCTGGTTAAACCCTCATACTCGTGTCCATTTTGGTCATGGAACACTAGCCTATTCTGCTAGAGATTTAGGAGTTGTGCCCCTAATTCCATTTAAAGCGACCCCACTTCTCTCTAACATAGGTGATTTACAAATCATTGGAAGCCATATGCTTAAGCTCTCTTGATATTGTTGGTTTTATAGTAGGTTCGGACTAGGAAGTTTGCAACTTCCGTTGTATGTAGATGTACTCCCCCATAGTGACCTCGGTTTGTACAGTTAGGTGGTCCTATTGAGCCTAGCTCATGAGATCTCAAATGTTCTAGATAGGTTTTCCATAAAAACTTACTCCAAGGGTTTTGGTCTCATTCCCATCGACGACTTATAAAATGCCTCTCTACTTAAGCCTTTTGTGAGCGGATCCGCAATGTTATCCTTTGACTTCACATAATCAATCGTGATAACTCCAGCTGAGAGCAGTGGATGTATCGTGTTATGCCTACGTCATATGCACCCATTGTTTTGCCATCATACATTGAAGTTTGAGCTCTACCAATAGCTGATTAGCAATCACAATGTATGCAAATAGCCGTCAGAAGCTTAGGCATCTTGGAACATATTCTAAGAATTGGCGTAACCATTATGCCTCTTCTCCAGCTTTATCTAACGCGATAAACTCAGGTTCCATCATCGATCTAGCTATAAGAGTTTGTTTAGACGACTTCCAAGATATAGTTGCTCCTCCAAGGGTAAAGACATAACCACTTGTAGATCTGAAATCTTTCATATCGGATATACAATTGGCATCACTGAATCCTTTCACAACAGCTGGATTTTGGCCATAATGTAGTCCATAATTCCTCGTGTATCTCACACGTTTTATTTTCTTGTTAAGTTGATTCTCAATTACAGCTTTATACAAGATAAACTTGTCAATTGCTTCATCCTATAACAATATCTTGTATTGTCATTGATAAAAGCAATCAAATATTTATTACCACCAATTATGGGAATTGATTTTAAGTCACACACCAGATCAAAGGGTTCGGTTATTCTTTCAACAGATTTGAAGGTGATCTTCTTTGTTTGGCTTCAATACATGTTTTACATATTGTTTTAGATTCAATGGAAAAAGTTGGTATGTAATATAATTTAATCAAACAACGCATCGAATTAAAATTTACATGACCAAGACGACCATGCCAAACACTAGGAGACTCAACCAAGTAAGCAGAAGTAGTAGCATTCTTTTTCATGTTTTTCTAACTGCAATTACATTGAGTTTAAACACGCTATTTTGGGCATAGCCCTTTCCAACAAACATACCATGCTTACTTAAAACAAACTTATCACTCTCAAAAACCAAACGAAAACCAAACTTGTTAAGCAACCAAGCCGACACAAGACTGTTGCGCAGGTCAGGAATATAGAGCACATTCTACAAGGCGAGCTTTTTACCAGAAGTCTACTTCATGATCATATCACCTTCTCCTTTGATATCAGTTGTAGTAACGTTCACCCATGTACAACGTCTCTTCTCCCACTACCTCTTTAAACGTATTAAATAGGGTCTTGTTTGGCCACACATGGCGGGTAGCCCAAGTATCAACCCACCACCCTGTTGGCTAATTAGCTACCAAATTTACCTCCTCCATTATGGTAGTGAGGTCTTAAATCATAACCACTAAGGGCATACCATCATCATCAACCATAAGAGCCTTGTCACATTTAGGCTCTTTGCGTTGGTTAGCACTGTGACTAATTTGACCACAATTTTATCATTTCCCTTTAAAGGGACAAACATTCTTTTTCACACCAACCTTATTTGGCCCAAGGTCAACACCTTTATTTTTTTCCCTTGCCATTGAACTTGTGGCCTTTGTTACCTTTTTAACCTCTTGAAGATTGACCATGCTTTACAAGGTTTGCTTTTGTAGAAACTTCAACTTGACTTCCTTTGTGTGACAACCTGTTGTCTCCCTCAATACGAAGACGAACCACAAGGTCTTCAATAGTCATTTCCTTTTGCTTATGCTTAAGGTAATTTTTTAAGTCCACCCAACTAGAAGGCAGTTTCTCAACGATTGTTGTAGTTGGAATGTTTCACTAAAATTCATTCTTTCAGACACAATGTCACTAAGAATAATGTGCAGTTCTTGAACTTGACTCATCACAATTTTTTGAATCAATCATTTTATAGTCTAAGAAACTAGCCATAACAAACTTTTTAGTACCCGCATCCTCAGTCTTGTATTTGTTTTCCAATGACTCCCATAATTCTTTGGCAGTTGAAACCTTGAAATGGACATTGTACAAGGCATCTGAGAGGCCCTTCAACACATAGTTGCGACATAGGTACTCAGAATATTTCCAAGCCTCAACCACACTCACAGAATGGACATTAGATTTCCCTTCAGTGAGAACAGAAGGGGACTCCGCCAAGAGCCTCGCAAGGTTCAAAATGGTCAGATAAAACATCTTTTGTTGTCATCTCTTAAAGTTTAAACCAATAAACTTTTCCGGTTTCTCAGCATGATTAGCCACAACTTAGGCCGCTCGGGTATCAACTAATAGTCCCATATTAGGATTCAATAGTTGTTGATGTGGTTACAGCAACAATAACCATTTCTGAAACTAGAAAAAAATATAATTAATTTTCCATAAATGTTAGTTTACACAAAACCAAAATAGGAATAATCCTATGATCTTGAGACTTTTTGGTTAAATAAAAACCAAAGCAAAGTTACTAAAAGTTTGCTTCGAAAAATTTAAAATAGAAAACGAAATAATTTTATTAAACCATAAACGGTTTACGATACATAAATAAAAAAAGAACAAAATTAAAACAAAATATAATACAAAATCAAGCCCAGTCCATGCCGGGTGCTTTGAACCCTGTTGGGACCACTAAGTGTGATTTGTTTATAGGAATACATTCCTAGATAGAGTTTCATTTATAAATCAATAAAAGATTTAGCTATTCAGGGAAAAATACAATTTCCCACACATTAATGTTCCAACACACAACCTTAAAGTTTAAGATCTCTCATTCATCTTGGCTTTATATTATATGATAATTATAGTAATCATAAATATAATTATTATTAATAAATTTCCAACATAATCAGAAACCAAGTTCTAAGTTTTTGTTATATTATTTTTTGTTATGTTATAGTAACCATCGTTTTTGTTCCTGTTGAATATATAACAATTCAATAATTCAAATATGCCACATACATTATCAATCAGATTCGTTTATTATGTTGTGTAGTTTTATTTTATTGATTAAAATGAAGTTGATCTTATCTGGGCCCTGGCTTTGAAGACATAGCTTGGCTTGTAGCAGATTGCAGCTCAACCTGAGTGTTGGATGAAAGGACTAAGGCCCGTAGCTAGTTATGCGCGTTTGTGTTGGTGTACATTTCCGTTTAAACACAAAAAAAAACCTGGATCGGTTATTAACCAAAGTGGTTTTTTTCATCTTCGGTCAACAGCAGTTTTGAAAAAAAAAAAAAACCATTTCGGGATTGTGACCGAATTATTTAGGACCGGTTAACAGATCACCGCCAAAAAAACCAATTTATTTTTTTTTTAATCCAGAAAACTAAAAAACGTCAAACAAATACAATAAAATTATGTTTTTATTTATTTTTTAATCTAACAGTGAACAATACATTGATCAGAAAAAATGATTTAAAATCTTTAATACGTTTTTTTATGTATATAATCATCGTTGTCTTCATTAACGTTTAATGAACTATTTTTGCTATTGTGAGTTGGGACTAGTTGAGCGTACTGATTCATCGTACACTATTTCTTTATCGGAAAGTGGAAGTGCCCGTCCTTTTGATACTATCGTATGTTTGTGTAACTGATAACTTTGTCATTGTCTCGTATTATGGTTTTCCTATCTGTTCATGAGTTTCAATAGTAGTTCTTTTGTATGGGATCATAATATTGGTCTAAGAATTGCTTTGAGTCTGTATAGTTGTTATTCTTGTTGTATGGATATAAAGGACTTTGGTTTGCCATAACAAAGCTTGGGTTTACTACTTTTTTGCAGCTTCTCAAACCCTTCTTCGCAAACCCCTCCTGAAACCCGTCAGCTGAACATATTCAAAACTTGGATTATGGGTAACTGATGAAGAAAAAAGATATAGTATTTACTTCTGCAACAAAGCTGGGTTTCATGGGTAATAATGGTAGAAGAACAACAGTGGATTTATGGGTAATCAGTAGTTGCCAAATCTGATTAAATTAGGTGGGAAGAACCATAGATTATCCTGAATCTATCGGTTTCCTAAAAAAAGCGTAGAAGGTCGTACACAACAATTTAGCGACTTCGAGAATCAAAGTTTTGTTTTTCGGTAGAATCATTTCGCCAAAAAAGGGATTTCGCGCAATTTCCCATAATCCGATAAGTCCTAGTTTTTTTTATAAATTGTTTAAAGAAATGGTAACTAATATTTTAACTAGTTAGTTTGCAACGAAATATATAATATTTTAAGTTTTAGTTAGGTATATATAATAACTAGCTTAGAACCCTGTGTATTACTCGAGATTAATAATTTAATTTTATATACTAAATAATAAAATAATATATCTTTAAAACCCTCATTTAACAATGATTGAATAAATGTAATTTTATATATTAAATAATAAAAAAGTTATATCTTTAAGAAGCCTGTTTATTGTATGGGTTGAATAAATACAATTTTGTATACTATATAATAAAAAAAGTTACATCTTTAAAAACCTTGTGCATTACACGGATTGAATAAATCTAATTTTATATACCAAATAATAAAAATAAAAAGTCTTGGTGTCATCCTACTTCCCAAAGGACTTACATAAAGCATTCATGAAATTTATGCACTGGTACACGTAACTCCCATTGGCGCAGGTTAGAAGGGGCCGACCCCCCCCCCCCCCCCGAACTTTTCGATTAGTAGTGTTATATATATAGTTTTCTTATAGAAATTTTTGGGTATATACGCCCCCCCCCCCCCCCCGTTCGAAAATCTCAAGCTTTGCAACTGGTAATTCCCTAAGCCTAAAGTACTATATTGTTAGAGCATTCACATTAGATCCTCTTTTCTATATAATATAGAGAAAAGAATACAGGAAGCAACAAAAATTCCACTACATTGGAATATGTATAATAGAGGAAAAACGTAAAGAAAGTAAATGTACACTCTATATTTAAAAATACACTACATTGAAATCTCTATTATTGAGTTTCTTTGCTAATATTTTTAGATTAAACTACTAATTTTTTTGTTATTTTTATTATGTTTTAGTTCCTCGTGCACACAAGATAAAAAGTCATATCAATCATTTATTAGCTTTGTATAGAGGTTTCATCTTTTTTTGCGAGGTAACAATGTCATAAATCTAAATAATATTATGGAATAACATAATAATATTTCTTCTAAAAAATTAAATAATATTATGGAATAACATAATAATTTTCTCCTAAAAAGATTATCTTCAATTTAGAATATATGGATAGAGATCATAAGATTTGTTATTATGAGATAAACTTTTAATTATTATTTATTTAATTTGTATAAGATAAATTGGAGAGAGATGCAAAAAAAATGATACTTTAAATGAATGACATGTAAAGGTTTACTTTATTATATAGTATATATCAAGGAGATAATCAATATAAAACTGCATATAAATGAGAAAACTAAAAAAACCTAAAAAATATACAATTTTTTTTAATTTTTTATTTAAAATTTCGTTACTTTTCATATATAAAAAAACTTAAAAAAATTGTACTGCACATATGCATTACATGTATATGCTGCACATGTGCATTATATGCTTTGAGTTAGCTTTTGAGTTTAATTTAGTTTTTAGGGTTAAGTTTTTTGAAAGTTTAGGATTAAAATTAGGTTTTTGGGTTTGGGGGGAGGGGATTTAGGTTTTTATGGGAGTGCGGGTGGGGGATTTAGGATTTTGAGGGGTGCGGGCGAGGGGGTTTTGGTTTTTTGGGGGTTTGTTTTTAAGGTTTAGTTTTAGGTTTTTTTGGTGGGGTGGTTATTGGTTTAGGCTTTTTCGTATTATTGCACATGTGCAGTACAACTTTTTTTAAGTTTTTTATATACAAAATATAGCGAAATATAATTAAAAAATTCAAAAAAAACTTGGTATCTTTTTTAGACATTTTTAGATAGTTTTTTTTTTTCTCATTTAAACTAGTTTTTTTCATGATCCATCCATATATATAATATATATATGTGTGTGTGTGTGTGATGAGGATCATTACAGAACACTAAATATTGCGAGAACAAAACGAACAACTCTAAAACACTAGATTTGTGATTTAGTTCATATTTTTTGAATTTTATGTTTTTTACATTCATATGTGTATTTATATACATAACAAAACCATATATTCTTATCTACACATAGTCTATATACATGTTGGTAATTTAACCTATACATAACCTATATATGTGTAGGCTATACAAAAAGTGAATTTTTCATATTTTGTTTTGAATTCTAGTGTAAGAAACAATAAATCTTACATTTGTAACATTCCATTTACTTTTTAGGTTTTTAGGATTGAAAAAATGGGTGATTAATTTTGTTCTGCGTGTTCTTGTAATATTTAGTGTTCTGCAAACATTCCCCTATATATATATGGATAGGGTAATATAAGAAACACCTTTAGATACGAGAACCGTAGGATCATTATCCACCCTAGATCTCTCATATATGAGTGGTTGAGATTAAATTGATTAAATTTGATTTGTCTTATAGTGAATTTATTGATTAAAAAATGATAAATAGTACAAGAAGTGTATTTTGAAAATTTTGACTTGTGTATTATTCATATCAACTTGTCAAACATTGTTCATGTCAACATTAATTACGCTTATTTATTTAAAAAATAATAATTATAAGACATGATATTTTATATAAAAATAACAAACCCTAAACTAATATGAAAATAATTAAAATAGTGAAGTTGATAGAATATTCCATCTTTTCTCCTGCGACTTCCACCTCTTAGAAAGAAAAGAACTTATATGAATAAAAAGAAAACGTCTTCAATCTCTAATCTTGATCTTCATTTTTTGTTCGTTATCATCGTCATGTGAACGTAAAATCCCCAATACCTACTGAAGAAACCGTAGATCAAATAGACCGGAATCAAAGTAGATCTATGGAATGGGCTCTGCATAAAAGAGTTAACCCTTCGTTTGGTTTCACGGTGGATGATGAATAGAACAATATTCCGGCTGATCCTGCAAAACAGAACACCGTTAGCTCGCCACGGGGAGAAGGGGGTTCTCTCCGTGACCACCCTCCGGCGTGAGAATAAGTACAGGTAGTTGGAAGTAAGTATTGTAAGTGAGAGAGTAGTTGAGAGGGAATACATTTCCTTCAACTCCAAGTTACTTATTTATAGCCGGTGTTTGGCGCCAAAAAGATAGATTGTAACTTTAACGGAATCTTTTATTATTCCGTTAACGTTTGTTGGCAATCCGTTAGTGCACACGGATCATGAGCTCATCAGCAGTTAGGGAGGTGCCACGTGTTAACATGAGATCACTACATCTTATAAATGTGAGCATGCCATCACCGTGATCTTCCTCGGCCGTCCAGATATTGCCATGTGGCAGTTGGTTATAACCGAAAAGATGCTTGCACGATTGGGTGTTAATGGCTTCTAGAAGGTTTCACATCTGTTACCCATCTATTATTCGCCACGTGTACATTCTGTTACAACAGAAAATATTCCCTTTGCTTCTGCACCAAGTCAAGGATTTTGCTAAGGGAAGGTTTCTCAGGATTTACTGTTTCCTTGCGCGAGAACCGCAAGTTAGTTAACTGATCTTCCTTCTTCTCCTTGCTGCTTAGGGCAACGTTTGGCAGATGCTTACTTTGATATAAATATCTGCGCAAGGTTTGTGCATGGAGCATTATCAAGCAAGAATGTTCAAGGTTAACTTTGAACCTTGCGCGAACCCACTCAAGGTAGTTAAATGAAGCATATATCCAAAGAGAGTGTTCAAAGGTTAACTTTTGAACCTTGCGCGAGCCCGCGCAAGGTAGTTAAATGACGCTTTCCTCTCTTGGATATTTGGCGCGGAGTTCTAATAAATCTTCTTTTGGCAAAGAAGTCTGCGCGCAGTTTTCTTAAAAGTTATTAATGTGTATGGTTTCCTTGATTGGCGCAAGGTTTTTGGGACCATACCCCTTCACCTACGGTAATCAAAGAAAAAAACAGAGTATTTACATTCAACAAACATTTAGAGGAGCTCGGGCAAGCGATCAAGAGCGTAAAAAGCATTTTTTTATTGACTGTAATAAAAAAAATTTACATTCGACACCGTGCGCAAATTATTTTTACATTCGACATCGTACGCGAAAATTTTTTTACATTCGATAACGTACTGGAAACAATTTTTCAAATGTATGTAAAAACTAAAAATTTACGCGTGACGTTTAGAGGAGCTCGGACCGAAGATGAGGGGTGTAATTTTTTTTCATTTGACACCGTGCGTAAAAATAATATTTTACATTCAACAACTTACATAAAAACATTTTTCAAACGTGCGTAAAAACCGTTTCACACCTTCCATTTTACAAACTTTTGAAATTAGATTTACACGTGACATTTAGAGGAGTTCGGGTCGGCGATTAAGGGCGTGAAAAAACTTTTTTATGGAGGTTGACAAAACATTTATTTATTTATTTACTTAGTAGTGTACTCATACTCAGTTCCTGTAAATGTTTACGCATGTTGTCAAAACTTTTTTACGCACGTTGTTAAAACTTTTTTTATGCACGTTGTCGAATTTTTTTTAAAGCTGTGGTGCAAAGTTATCAAACGTTAACGAATGAAATAAAAATATAAGACAAATATTGTATTTTATAAAGAATATTATGTCAGAATTAGGGAAAATAGAGCAAAAAGAAACAGATGTCATTTTCAATAATTTTGTATTTTGTAAATTACATATAAGACAAATGTAGCTTGCATTTTATAAAAAAAAACATTATTTCATAATTAGGGAAATAAACCAAAAAGAAATAGATATCATTTTCAATATTTTTATATTTTCTAAATTACGTAATACTTTTAATGTTTGAATTTAAAACCTAAGATTTTTTTTCTAATTTTAAATATAAAAAGTATAAAAGAGATGAAAGGAGAGAGATCTTGTATAGATATTAAATGATGATTTGATATGTTTTAAAGATAAGAGGGATGAGATGTGAAATTGAAAGGAAAATACTAAAAATATCCTTTTAAATTAAATTGATTATAGGTGATATGTTAAAATTCTATTGGAAGAAAGAAGTTCTCATGGTTCTCGCCACTGATTGTGGTTCCTCCTTGAACGGAATCATATATATATATATATATGGGAGGGTTCATTGAGAAACACTAAAAAGGTGGGGAACCGACAAACACTCTTAAAAATTCAACTTAACATGTTAAAAAATATTTTTTTCTAAATTTTTTTCAACATTTTTCCTCATAAATACATGTAGAAACATTTTTAATAAAAAGATCAAAAACTAAAAAATGTTTAAAAACAGTTAAAAAATATCTTATAAAATTAACTTAACATGTTAAAAATAATTTTTTTAAAACAATTTAGCGATTTTCCTTATAATAATGGGTAGAAACTATTCCAATAAAAAAATCATTTTGTAAAAAAAATAAGCCTTTTTAACTATTTTTTATATTTTTAGTTTTTGATTTTTTTATTAAAAATGCTTCTGCAAGTATTTATAAAGAATAATGCAGAAAAAAATTTAAAAACATTGATTTTTAACATGTTAAGTTAAATTTTTAAAAGTGTCTCTGGTTTTCCAATATATATATATATATATATATATATATATATATTTTACCCCTTGTTACCGTTTGCTCAACCCACTATGCATAAATATCAAGGTTTGCTCAAGCTTCTGCTTTTTATTACGAAGCCATTTTCTCTTAACCCACTGTAAGTAAAATTTTTTATTACTTACGTTATTTACTTTTACTGTTTTTACCAAAATTTATCCATATACCCTTCTGATTGATATATATATATATATATATATATATATATATATATATATATATATATATATATAAGTAGAGGTTCATGTAAGAAAATATAAAAGTGCGGGAAGGATAAGAAAGATTTTGGAGGTGACACGTGTCTCTTTTTATTTTGGTAGTTTAAGGGTATAAATGTAATTTAACTAATAAAATCTAATCATGGATTGAATATATGTAACCGATTTTTTGCAGTTATCGTGGGGATTTTCGAATTTGAAGGCATACATCTTATAAAGAAATAACACCCTAACTCATAAAAACACCACAACATTTATATTGAAGGCACACATCTTATAAAGAACACCATAACATTGAATATAACAGAAATAACACCCTAATAAATCAAGGACCTTTGTCCTCACATTAAATATGACATGAATAACACTCTAACTCATAAAAACACCATAGCATGTATATTGAATGCATACATCTTAAGAAGAACAGAAATATGACAGAAATAACACATTACAATTAAAAAACCATTGTATGAACATAGAAAAAATACTATGGACTAAAACATCCAAACGAGACGTAATTTTTTTCTCTACATAAGTATATCAATATGGTACTAATATTAAAGATAAAAAACACTCGTTATTATGGTGTAATTTTTTAAAAAAAAGTTACGTATAAAAAGTTGTTGACGTTTAAAAAAGAGAGGGGGAACTTGCATGTGCATTAATGTTAGTTTCTTAATTTAAAATGTTAAATTTACCTTTATACCATTAATCTAGAAAATTAATTAGTTTAATAGTCAACACTATTTACAAGGCTGTCATCAATATCTCAACCATTAGATTAAATATCTAATGGTTTAGATTCTTTCTTATCCTTCACACTTTTATATTTTCTTACAATAACCTCACCCCATATATATATATATTATATATATATTATATATATATATATATATATCTAGCCCCTAAAATATACATTGGTCTTGGGATCGTCATACCATCACACACATGGCTGTAAGATGGCCAACTGATTGCTTTTGGCCCAGTTGATCTCGAAAATTCAAGTCGATTACCGATATTGTTTCTTTTCCTTGTAAAATATATATGCTATTTCTTATATAAATTACTGTTTTATTTACGAGTAAGGGCCATTTTAGTTCAGGATCAATTTTTAGTAGGAACCGAAATAACTAATACGTGGTGTTCACAATTGTATTTTTATCAACTTAAAACAGTAAAAAAAAGTGTAATTTATGAGTAAATTATAACGTGTGTAAATTGTCGTCAATGTCGTCAGTATTTTTATCAACTTAGTATAGCAAGAATAAAAGGTGTAACTTATGAGTATATTGAGTGTGTGTGAGTTACCATTCTAAAAAATCAACTTAAAACAACATTGTTAGACAAATTAGATTCATATATTTTCATGCCTTAAACTATTGATTTTAGGTGTTTTGTTTAAAAAGATAGCTTAAGTTCTCGTATTCAACTATTAAAATTATAATCTTAAGAACAAATACAGAATTTTATTTTATAAAATAAGACTTGTCCGGTTGTTTCAAGATGACACTTTCGGGCCCAAAGGCCAAACCTGGATGTTTTCCAAATTGAGTGAACGGGCTTAACCAACTAGAGATGGGCATAAAAACCGGTTCCAAACCTGAACCGGTAGAACCGAACTGGAACCGGTTCCAGTTCCTACCCGACATTAAGTAGAACCGGTTCCGGGTTCAAAATACCTGTTGGTTCCAACCCGGTTCCACAATTTTACCATTTGAATCCGGTAGTAACCGGTTCCTAACCGTACCCGGTTCCTACCCGTACCCGGTTCCATCAGTACCCGGAAATGCAGTTCTAGAAGGAACCGGTTATACCGTTAAAATGTTACCGTTGGAACCGGTTATAGCCGAAAAAGTGGAGACTAACGATAGAAAGAAACACAAAAATAACAAACACAATAGAAAGAAACATTACACAAACTTTATTAAAACACCAAACCAAACGGGTTACATCAAACATTTGAAGAACCGGTGCCGGAACCTTCTCCTGTTTCATTTTTCTTTGCCTTCGTCACTGGGCAATCCCGCTCAGTGTGTTTCTTAAGGGTTGAGTTGGCTGCGGCCTTCATAAATTTTCCGCAAGCTTTGCATCTAGCCATCTCGTGGCTGTCGGATATTAAACAGAGATCAAAATTCTTCCATGTAGCTGGGTTTCTTTTCGTCTCTAAGACCGTAACAACTTCTTCGTTGCATGCCATAGGTATTTTGCAAGATTTTAGAAGATGATTGAGTTTGTAAGTTGATGATGGTGAGTGTTAAGTTTTGAAATGGAAGTAGGGAGGGGTTTATATAAAAAAAAAAACCGATTTCGACTGCCAGGAACCGGTTCCCAACGGTAACATTTATCAGGAACCGGTTCTGAACAGTAAAAGTCAGATTTTCGACTGTCAGGAACCGGTTCTGAACAGTAAAAAGTCGGGTTTTACTGTCAGGAACCGGTTCCACACAGAAACCGGTTCCACACCATACCCGGTTCCATAATACCCGTACCCGGGTTCTACACGGTTCCATATTCTTGGGTGTGAACCCGGGTAGGAACTGGACCCGGTTCCACACCATACCCGGTTCCAATGACATCCAAGCAGAACCGGTTCCGAGTAATAATAAAACCCGATTATGCCCATCTCTATAACCAACCCATTATCATGAACCAGGCCTTATCCACATGTTATAATATATTGAGTATATGACACTAGATGTGAACGAAAAACCAGTTAATTTAACCGTACTTATTATTATATTATATTATACTATATATTATAGAAAGATGATTATGAATAGTGTTTTAAAATTAATTTAATATTATCTTTTTAACATTTAATTATTTTATTAATACATTTTAATTAATTTTTTTCCCTTATATAACTATTAAGATACGACATTTTATATAATTTTTATTATATTGTTACAACATGTCTAGCTTTTTCTCTGTATTAATACATTTTTTTCTGAAACTGTGTTGTGAATGGTAAAGCTTAAGTAATCAAAACACAAACGTACATGTTATCAAATCTAAATCACATTTAGTTTTTTATATATAAATTGACATTACTTTTTTCATTTATTCTAATAGTATAGTGTAATATTTTAAAAAGTTCTAATCATATGCAACATGTTTACTTTTGTTTTCGTTCCGCTAAAAGTTTTGTTCAAAATCAAACGGATCAATATAATTGATTTTTATTTGTTCTTTACCATGATTAACCGAACAGATATCATGCAGAACTTGGATAGCGGTATATGGCATCTTTTTATATTATAAACTACATCGAGCATGAATGCTATACTGGTACCTTGACAAACCGAACTTATAGCGTCTGTTCTTTACCATGAAGAATTGAACTGATACCATGCGAACAACTTTGATGGTCGTATAGAGATTTCTTCAGTTATGGTAAACTATAGCGAGTATTAGTACCACGTCAATTCCAATTGAACAACATCAGTACTGGTATCGGTACCATTAGAATGAATACTGATATTCATTTTTGAAGACATTACTGATATTCTTTTTTTTTGGTTTTCGATTTACGGAAAATATGCATTGATATCCTTTTAGGCATACAACGAATTTATTTTTGGGTTTTCTCATTCGATTGCTATAACGAGTGCCAGTATCGTAACAATATGTTGTTCAATCGGATTCAGTTCGATTTAGTACGACAACAACACCCGCCGCGAAGCACAGTGGAACCTCCCTAGTTAATTATTAAACGAAACTAAAATCAGTTACAAACTCATACTATAAACCGATTTATGTTATATAAAATTGAAGATTAGAGATCGGATTAAATATTCGAGATAGAAACCGGTTAATTAGGGATGACAATGGGTCGGGTTCGGATTAGGTATTGGTAATCCCATACCCGGTTATAAAATCATATCCCATACCCAGCCCCATATGCTATCGGGCATACCCGCATATATCGGGTATATCCGTTTGTATGTAAAACAAATACCGGTTAGTATTTCCATGTACATTTTTTTAATATTATAATATAGATATAAGTTTTATTATAGATAAATAATATGATTATATGTTTTTTTAATTACAAGGCTATCAACACATAAATGTTTTAAGTTGTGAAAAAAGTGCAGAGGTGTTTTTTAAAATTCGCATAAACAAATATATGTTATCAGGGTTACTAAAATGCCAAACTTAACTAACGATAACAAAATTATTAAGGATAAACATAGGAAATGGCATAAACTAGAGTTGCTTGATGCTCGGGTATTAAAATATGATAGAAACTATTAAAATAAAGTACCAATAAACAATGATTAAGAAAAAATAAGAATAAAAAATAAAATATTCTCTGGTATATGATACGGGTATGTGGTTCAGGTAAACGTTATGTGATTTCGGGTAATCGGGCCGGGTATCATCTATTCCCATACCCGTCTCATACTCGCAATTTTTTTTTAAATTCTAATCCCATACCCGCTAGGCTTCGGGTATACTCGTCCCAAATGTTTCGGGTTTCGGGTATACCCGTCGGGCTTGGGTTTTTTTTGTCATCCTTAAGGTTAACTGGTTCGTATTGTTAAAAAAACAATCTAGACGTTTGCAACCGCTATATAGCCGTTTATGGCTGTTAAAATGAGTTTTTGGACCATTTTACTGCCGTTGAAACAATCTAACCTAAAAAAACACTTTCCAACAAACACACACAACTTTTTACCAACAACACATGTTTTTCGTTTGTCCAGATATCGATAAAGACCCTACAAAAAAATCTCCTATAGCCTAAAGTTCAAAGCTCATCCTCACAACAACGTAGTTTTGCTTGCCCAACTTTTATGTAATTATGTATGTTACTATTGAAACCGTATTTTATGGCTTGTATATATAACCAATTCATGCCACACTGCACAAGGGAGTTTCACTAATTTCTCATCAAATAGCAACCCAAAGCTCCAATAGTCCAATTTCTTTTAGCATCTATTGTGTATATCCACTAAATAGTGGTGATTGGGTGCCCTGGTTGCATTTTCATCTTTCGACCACTACTAAAAAAACCTCATTTAAAACGGTCAAGTATAGTTCATTTAAAACGATTTAAAAAAAAACTGTTGTAAAAGACAATTCATTATTTTAAAAAAGTATTCCTTTTAAAACGCATATGAAAAACCGTTTTGTTTTATTTGATATATAATTAAAGGATCAAATATTTATTTAAAACACTCAAGTATACTTATATAAAACAACGTCATTTTTGATACTCAAATAAAACAGTTCTAAGGAATTATAAGTGAATCGTTGTTTTTGATAAATTAGAACGTCCTTGAAATTCTCAAATAAAACGGTTGAGGTTTTGACCTACTTATCTGACTTATCTAGTGTTATTTTAAAATTATACACATTATTTTTTTAACATGCATATTTAAAACGGTTTAGAATTTGAACGTTTTAAATAACTATTCATCCTTATATATTTATTTTTTCTTGATTTTCTATTTCTTTTAGTTAGGGTCATATTATCAATAACTTATTCATATATACCAAAAAAGTTAAAAGAAAGTTTCAGTTGTTTTTGTGATCTAGCAAATCAGAAGCAGGCAACCTTATTCATTATTTTTAATTGTTTGTTATTAAGTAAAGGTTAAAAACTTAACTTTATATGTGAGCAGGCATTAAAGTTAAATGGAGAGTATCGATGATCAAGTATTCACAAATTCAAAACTGGGAATCAAGTTGGTAATCATCATCAACATATCATCGTCTAATTTCATACAACAAACTCATATTCTTCATTAAATAATAGTCAGGTAAGCTATTTTTCTTTATAAAAAAATGTTTTGTTTTATATTTTTTCGAAATACCGTGAATATTTGATTTACCTTCCACCACTTTCTTTTGTTTAAGATATTTAATATATTTTAAATCTTTTTTCGGTTTAGATGTCATTTTTTCTCCATAACTTATTTTTATTTATTTAAATGTTTGTAAATTAGAGCAGAGTAACCGATCATCAAATCAAGAAAACTCTTTTATCTAAAGAGTTCTTTGTTAAGGTAACATCTATTTACTTTTTTTCCGTTGGGTAATCATTTAGTTGCATAATGTATTTGTACAAGAGGTGGGCTAAACGTACCCTCCCCCATTATTTGTCATACACCCCCTGACAAAAACTACTTCAAAAAAGAATTTCAAATTCCACTCCAACGAACTTATCAGTTTGTTTAATATGAATCGTTCGATCGACTCCAAATGTAAAATATAAAAGGCCATTCTTTTAATCAAATAGTAAATGTTGGATTAAAAACCCACCGAATTAATCAAATTATGTATAATAATATTAAATAATAAAAACCCACGAATTATGATAAAAAATATCCCACTTTTTATGTAAATTTTATCTTATAATATATAAAATAGTAAAAGATGGAATTCAAATAGTGAGATTCAAAATATAAAAAGACACTATTGGTCAAAAAGTAAGCATCAAACTTGTTATAAATCATCGAGTAAACTGTTAAAATAGTCTCTAAGATTGGTTATTTTTGTCAATTTAATTAAAACTCAAATCTTTTGAATATGGGTTCTTATGGTTTCAATTTTATTGTTATTTGCATCGAAATCAAAATCTTGTCAGATTTTTCAATTAATATCTAGATTTTTTTTTTGTCTTTTTCTCCCTTTTAATGAAGGGCAAAATGGTCTTTTACTGTTTCATTATAACAAATTAAAAAAATCCAACAAGTTTTCCCTTCTTTGAAAGGAAGGAAAAAGGCAAAAAAACTGAATGTTAAGTGAAAACCTGGCCAAATTCAAAAGGTTTTAGTTTTAGACTAAAGTGACAAAAGTAAACAAATCTTAGGGATATTTTAGCAGTTTACTCTAAATCTAGTACTCGAAATATTAATCTTGCACAAATCTTAATCACAAAAAACATGACAATACTAACAATAATTTTTTACTGAGTAAAGCCTCGTTGACACCCCTGTTTGTAGAAAAAACTTTTAATGCTTGTGGTCATGCATGTAATTTTTTATTCAATGGCTGGTAATACACATACGAATAAAAAGAAATTAATCCGAATGTATATTGCATTTAAAATTAAATAGTAATAATCTAACTTTTAGAGTTGAATTACGTAAAAACTTGAAGGGATGAGTATAATTAGTAAAATTAGTATAAATGGGACATATTTAGTAGTCCCTCCCCATATATAATTATCCTAGATTTAGATACCTTATAAATTAAACCCTGTTTAAAACTAATCTAATAGAGATTAGTTTCGAATTGTCTCATTATTCTTTCATCTAACATATATATACACACACATACATACAATTTATAATATGTTAAATACTTAAAAATTGATTAACTTTCTCTTTATACTCCATCGGGTATGCCTTTTTTATGCATACTTACGAGATAAAGGGAAATGATGTCGAATTTTTAAATAATTATCTCGTTAAAACGTGTGTATGTGTATATGTATGAGATAAATTAATCAAAACGTGTATTAGGATTCTCTCCCTTAAATTAATTTAGGTTCAATCATTCACATCAAGTATGTGCACTCAGCTTTTTTCTTTATTTAAAAATATTAGATGGATCGTAATTATTGGATGTACAAAATTAAGTGTCTTCACGCAACATATTTGAGCAGTGTGTCAAGTTTTCTTAAGATTGCTGAAGATAATTGTGTGAAAAAGGGAAATGAATCAATTCCGTGTCCTTGTATGGAATGCAAAAATTTTACCAAATTGAAGGAAATAAAAGATATTCAAAATCATTTGATTAAAAATGGTTTCATGTATAATTATACTTGTTGGTCAAAACATGGGAGTCACTTGCTAATCGTAGCACAACATCGACTAGTTCCGTCGGTAACAATGATGAAAACAGTGATCCGTACATTAATGATGATGATGACAATGTAAATGATGATAATGACAATTTAATTGATAATAATGATAATTTAAAGGACATACTTGACGACTTGGAAACTAATATTGGTGACAATGATCAAGAAAGCCTACAAAAAATATTTGCTGATTCGGAAAACCCGTTATATCCCGATTGTGAGAAGTTTTATAAACTTGATGTTGTGTTACAACTGTTAAATTTAAAGGTGAACTACGGATGGAGCAACAAGAGTTTTACAAGTCTATTGGTGCTCTTGCATGACATGCTTCCAAATGACAATGAGTTATCGGTATCCTTATACCAAGCTAAAAAAATGATGTGTGCAATGGGATTAGAAGTTAAAAGAATACATGCGTGTCCGAATGATTGCATGTTTATATCAATGAGTTTGAAAAAAGTCATACATGTTTAGATGTTTGGCATCGAGGTACAAGCGGGAAAAGGAAAGTGACGAATATGATGATGATGTGACGAAAAATGGACCACCAACTAAATTATTGTGGTATTTCCCTATCATACCAAGACTAAAACGTTTATTTGCTGACGCTAAAAAATCACAATTATTGCGTTGGCATTCTAATGAGCGTAAAAATGATGGAAACTAAGAAATGTGGCAGATTCACCCCAAATGGAGAAATATTGATTATAAATTTCCAGATTTTGGTGAAGAGATTAGAAATATACGATTTGGTCTTAGTTCAACGGGATGAATCCTTTTGGAACCATGAGTAGTTGTCATAGTACTTGGCTAGTTCTTCTATGCATCTACAACCTTCCGCCATGGTTATGCATGAAACGGAAATACATAATGATGTCATTGTTAATTCAGGGTCCAAAACAACCTAGTAATGATATTGATGTTTAATTTTCTCCTTTGATTGATGAAATGAAAACACTATGGAGTACCGGCGTAAACATTTATAATGCTTATAAAAGGGAGAACTTTACGTTGAGAGCCATGATTTTTTGCACTATTAGTGATTTTCCTGCATACGGCAATTTGTCAGGGTATAGCACGAAAGGTAAACGAGCTTGTCCTATATGTGAAAATGAAACAAGTTCAATATGGTTAAACAATGCAAAAAAACAATATATATGGGTCATCGCCCATTTCTTCCGAATAATCATCGTTATCAAAGACAAACGAAAGAGTTTGTTGGAACGATAGAGCTTGGAAGGGTTAAGAGAGATTTTGATGCATATTCACGAGTTAAAAATATAAATGCCGTGTTGGGAAAAAGAAATCGTGCTAAGAAGGGAAAAAGAAAACGTGTTGAGAAGGGAAAAAGAAATCGTGCGAGAAAACAGACATTTGGAAAAAGAGGTCAATTTTTTGGGATTTACCTTACTGGTAATGTTTGGAAGTTCGACATTGCCTAAAGGTTATGCATATTGAAAAAAATGCATGTGATAGTTGTTGGGATTATTATTAAACATTCCCGGAAAAACTAAAGATGGTATTAAAGTCCGTAAGTACATGGATATCACATAGTATTGCAAGGTAAACGACGTATTCTTGTGTTGATCATGTTGTCGACGAGGAAGAAAATAACCAGTTTGACGAGCAACCACCATTTTCTATTGGCATTCAATCAATAAACAACTCTTCAACTGATGGCACCACATACTTACGACGCGACCATGACGATGGAATATATGTTAAATAATTAAGGTTGATATATCTATAGTTTTATTTATTAGTATATTTCTAAACAAGTTTATTAACAGCCAATTCTTTTTTTTTTCTAGGAATTATTGAAAACCAAGAAAAAAAGATAAAGAACGAAGAACACATGGGATTATAATTACTCATTGGTTAAAAAATATTCAATTATTCCAGTTTTGCTAGATTTTATTTAATGTTATTTAATTAATGTTTATTTAACGCATACTATAGTTGTTCGATGTAATTTCTTTATGATTTTAGATCGAGGTAAATCACATGTTGATATTTTTTTGGCATATTTACTTTCGTAAAAATATCAAATGTTGGTATTGTAACAAACTGAACTGATACGATTGAAACCCGCTACGTACCCTGGTACATTTATTAGTTTAATATAAGATTCGTAATTGAGACAACCAAATAGGGATAAGCATATGGTACTAGGTACCGGTACCGAATTTCACGTACCGAATTTTTTACCGATAGTAGAATACCGAATTTTATTTTCAAATACCGATGTCGTACCGGTCCCATACCGTGCCAAATATTTCATACCGATACCCAGTTTTAACGAATTTCGATACCAATACCGTATGACACGATACCACACTCCCTAGCGCCAGAAGCTATCCACTTCTTGACGAGGGTTCAACGGGTCGTCTACAGCAATTGTTGCCCGACTACCTTCTGTTTTGATGTAACTTGACAAGTTTTCTGACTTATATATGAATTATATTTATGTGCGCGATTTTGAAAAAAAAAAATAATCAATTATAGTAATTATTTTTTATTATTGTTACTCAGCGGGTATACTGGCTTTCAATGAATTTAACAAATGAGATTTAATATGTGTCCCATTACTTTATTATTAGTAGGACTCAAAATTAAGGATACGTTTCAACGAATTGGTACATACGTGGCTTCATGTATGACGAGCAATTAAATAGTGGGACTCAAAATAAAGATTGATTTGATAATAAAAAAGATAGATTTATTTGTATGGATTTAAGTTTAATAAAAAAAACTAGAAAATGTTGGTTAGAGAAATTAAGTTAAATTTCTCAAAATAGCTCCACCCTTATAAATTATATTATAATTTCTATAAATATGTTGGAATTGTTTCCTAACGGAGCAGATATTTTACTAGTGAGTGATTTTAGAACTATAATAATTTTAAAAATAAAAATAAAATAAAAACAGATATACAAATTAAATAAATATCTTATAGGATATTAACAATATATGAAGAAAAAACCAGAGGCTGAGACCTCTTATTAGTTCAGCACTTAATAGTTTAGACTTTTTGTTTTGTGAGCAGATGTCTAAATGGTTTAGACATTATAGCCTTTAATGGTTAAGCATTATACTGAGTATGAATTGGTAGGACCTATAATCTAAATTGGTTAGATTTTGCCCTCTGAACGATTAAATATTATATTAGCCCTTAATAGTTCAGACTTTTTACTGGTTCAACAAAACTTTACTGGTTTAAAACTCTTAGTGTTCAACACTTAGTCATTCAGAAGTTACCAACAACATCTTAGAAATATAAAATATTAAAAAAATCAAATTAAAATATTTTATTTAAAATTACCGGATGGCTTCAAAGTAAAACCCATTTGATCAATCTACTTACACGTGTAACCCACCTCTTCTATCTCAATACAAAAATAAAGAAAGCTCTAGTCAATCTCTATCTCACCATACAAAAAGTAAAGAAAGCTAATTAATCTTTATCACTCCATACAAAGGTTAAGAAAGCTCTATATACTGACTCGATTTCGTCACTTCTTCTTCGATCAAATCGGAAATCAAAATTCAGTATGTTCCGACTTTTAATAAATAGATTGCGAATTTGCTTAATTGCTTGAACTAGAATGCATGCTCAAACCATAATGTGTTATTTCGTTATGTTTTGGTTATTTGGTTATCGTGGCAGTGAACCCTAATCGTTGAACAATGGTGCTTTTCTTTATTTAATTGTTATATTTTAGTTGTTCTGGGTTTACATCTTTGGCAAATGCGTAATATAATTTAGGATGAAACAGTATTGCTATTCCAGCTCTTCAAGTATGGCACTAATTGATATGCTTTTGGCTTTGATTTGGTTAAAGCTCTTTAAGTTGGGGGGTCCTGATTTAATCTATGAGCGACTAATACTTTATATTAACCATTATCAACTAATTCAATGAATGGAATTTTTTTGTTAATATTTCTAGTTTCGGTTCAAGGAACTGATGAATATATTATGTGGTTATTTGTGTTGTTTTTTTTTTTTGTTTTTTTTTTGTCTTATATGCCCCCTCCTCTTTGATATGTTAGGGTTTTAGGATTTAAAAGTGAAAATGATAGTTTTGTGTGTTTTTGTATATTAGTTGATCCCATGTCCCCTCCGTTACCATAATAGTGCCACTTTATTTGTTTTGTTGATTGATTTTGTGATTTGTTCATTATAATATGTTCTCCAATCTATGGGTTTTTGTTATTGCAGCTTTCACTATTACAATATCGAACATTTGATTATACAATACTTACAATTAGTATATTAATTTAATGTGTTTATAGCAATCCACTATAAAAATATCTTACAAAAAGAAAAGGGGAGCTACCAAATGTAAGAAGATGTTCCTTGATCCAAATAACTAAACAATTGAATTCAATGAGGCTGGGTTCGCAATTGGAGCAAATGCAGGGAAGTTTATCTCGTTCGCTTGTTTAGAGTTTAGGACAATGATTCCTTATTATAAACTACTTAAAGACATAGACGAAGAGTAGTACGTTGATGTATGGGAGTACATTAAGGTATTGCCGCTTTTTAAATTTTTAAATTTATATTTATTACTTTCTATGATTAACTTTGTTTTAAATACGTAGGAAACATGAAAGATACCTAACAATAACGCAATAGATACAATTATTAAACAAGGAAAGGACTCCATGAGAAACTTCCGATGTACACTTGCAAATGGTTATGCTCGAAAAGATAAATCTCCTTTTGAAAAGTATACTTTTATGGTTAGAAGTCATTGATTTGATTTTGTTTTAAAAGTAAAATCTGAAACTTTTGAGGTATTCTTTAATTAATTAATTGAATTATTATATTATTATTATTATTATTATTATTATTTTATATTATTATTTATTATTATTATTATTATCATTATATTTTGTAATTAGTCATAACGGGCTTTATACATTATATGAAAGATTCAAGTCAAAAGGCAAAGAAGAGTGTAGCAAAAAACACTGAGCGTCCCTGTGTAGGTCGGATGGGATACGTTGGTTTGCAGGAAGATAGATGGAAACAACTTTTAGAAAGCTACCCACACCTATATAATTTGGAAGGTGAAGATGTACAACAATATGATATTAGCAGAGCGCGATACAATTCTGTTAGAAAGTTATATGAACTTTCAAAACTCCTATTTTCATATGGTGAATTGACAGGAACACTTCACGACATGGTAAATATGTAAATTCATGTTATATAATTATTATTTGTTATTATTGTTATGTTAGTCAATTTATTTTCTGTTAATATATTATTCTAACAGTATGATAAAGAATATGTACATATGATAAACAGGGAAATGATGTGGTTACTGAAGTGATCGGTAAGGGACATCAGCACAGAGGCCGTCTTGGTGCTACAATTACCTTGCATTTCAAAAAGAAAAAAAAAGTCTAAGGGGGCATAAATAGTAAGAGAAGAAATTGACGCTATACAAAAAGATAGTATCATGTTGCTGCAGCGGCTCAAGCAAGCTTGATTATTCGACTACCAGAAATCAAGGTACTATGTTGTAAAGTCTGATTGTTTTTTTAAAATAAACATATGTTTACTATAAATGTTATGTTTTTACAGTCAATAAGTACTTGTGATCTTCTATGGCCATTCGATGACTCTTTCCCAAATATGATCTTAGGACATGGACAGGTTTATCCTACTTCTGTTAGGATTTTAGATAAAAGGCCGATACACGACCACTATGTGAAAGTCCATGTAGATGACGTAAACCAGGAATATAAAGGTTATCCTATCCCGCCACACACAATGATTGAAGATGGAGTAATTAATATTGGGAGTACAAATAGAAAATTTATTTAGTGGCCTAGAAAAGCAATTAAGGTATATTTAATATAAACAATAACTGTATATTATTTTATTTATTGTTATATTAATTTTTTTGATAATGCAGAGCTTTTAAATATTGTTTCTCCGCGACAATCCATTGCCCAACATCAACAATTGGCCCAACAATCTGAGTATTAATAAGTGCTTTTAATTTCAATATGTAAATATATGAAATAAAATTATATTTTTTTTGTCAATGTAGTTAGATGATGGACTAATGACATTTCAAGAAGAACTAAACTCTGGCACAGGATTTATGGATTTGGTAATTACTTTATTTTATAATATATATATTCATTCACTTATTATCAATTGGTATAATAAACGGTTTCATAATGTCATTTGTTAATGTGGTTGACTAACTCGATTATGATAAAACCGATTGCACCAGATGAGATGTTGGATCCTAAAGCTTGTAAGGTTGTTGCTGATCTTAAGGCTCTTGAGACTTTATATGGTCCAAAAGCTACGAAGCATGTTTCTGATCCAAAAGCTTCCGAGGCCAAGGCTCATCCTAAAGCTTTTAAGGTTGTGCCTCGTCCTAAAGCAATTGATGGTGTTCCTGATCCTAAGGTGATTAGAATAGATGCAATTTTGAAAAAGGCAAAGTCAAGGCCTAAAAAAATACATGGTTTTGCGGAACAGTTGGCGGCTTTATCTACCGAAACGATGTCAATAAATTTCACTTCACACAGTGGTATGTATATAACGCCCGTCCTAGTTTTACGACTAAAAAGCTATAAAATTTTTGAACTTTTTAAAAATATAGCTTCAAAGTTACCATTATACCCTTAAGATTAATACGACAAACGCGGCTATCAAACATTTCAACTACATGAAACCAAACTACTAACTACCGAGGTTAATACATCTTCTTACAAAAGTAATTTGAAGTAAATTCATTATTTACAAACCCAAAAGTTGTTTGACCGTTTGTCGTTAACACATGCGGAAGCATAAAAAGGGCAAAAAGTGTGTTCGTTCCAAGCGAGGCCAGCGTTAAGTAGAAGTTTTACCTAAACATCACAAAAGTTCGGTTAATGTTTCATGTAATAATTTATAACAATTTTAAAGAATTATTCTATTATCACATTCTTTGACTTTTTAAAATTCTATTGTTTGACATGAACAACATGAACTTATAGACTCATTCGTATTGGCTCTTACTCAAAATATCGTTTAACTTTCACATTATTATTCGGTTGATCGTCCAATAGATTCAACATACGTTTACATTCTTATTCTTAATTGGTTGACCCGTTTTACATGAGTCAACTCAAGATCATACTTTTACATTCTCATTCTAGTTCTTGCCGGTTGACCCATTTTACACGAGTCAACGCGAAACCATTTTCTTACTTTCTAAATTCTTGTCTGGTTGACCCGTTCAACACGAGTCAATGCGAAACCATTCTTTTACTTTCTACATTCTTTGGGGCCGTTGAACCGCTTCTATCTACATCGACGTTCAACACAGTAAAAACTAATCTTTTACTTTCTAAATTCTTGTCCGGTTACCCGTTAAACACAATTCAATGCGAAACCTTACTTTTTCATTCTCATTATTACCCGGTTAATTCATACTACATAAGTTAACACGAGGTCGTTCTTTTTACTTTCTTTTAGTTTACGATTCCTTGACAACTCTTTAGTCGTAGCAAAAACAACTATAATCCTTCACGAAGCTATTAGATAGTTCGTTTACAACTAAACATTATCTACAAGTGAGAATAGAACGTACCTTGGTCTTGTACTTTCAATCATTTCTCCGAGCTCGTTCCTTCTTCTTTCACTCCTACACATAATCCATTCATACTTAGATTACTTGTCCGCTTTTACGCAATCCATATTACTCATAGCTCACTTTTACAACTTTACCCATATCTAGTTCAATTTCCAATATAATTATAAGCTAATAACTTTCAATTCATATAAAGCTACAACAATCATCTCTTAGGCATTTTGTCGAACACTTGGTATGCATACAAAACTTTAAGCATCATGTACTAGTGTTCTCATACATAATCTACCCAACCATATCAAGATTCATCAAATCAACTAGTTTCATATAATTTCTTCATTTAATACTAATCCTATTTAATAATTACACATATCATACATCAACCTATTGCATCTTAGTGAATCATTATGTTTCATCAACAATTTTTCTTCAACTGGGTTTTATTGAAATCATCAAAACAATCAAATTTAAACATAGTTCATCTTCTACATGTTGTTTACTGGTATTCATGATCAATTTCATCAAACACTCATGGATTACACATAACCCACTTTATCAAATCATTAAAATGTAAAATTCAACTTACTTGATGATAAGAACACCTAGATGGTCATCAATTTTGGTTCATGCATAAGCTTGGGCTTCAATTCTCCTCTTAATTAGTAGATTTTGTTGAGCAAGGGTTTCCCCTGCTTCTTCTTCTTCTCAGTCGACACACACATCAGAAGTGTGTGTGTTTTAGTTTTCATTTAACATCTTTCTATTTTATTCAGTTTTGGCCCCTATAGTTTGATGTTTATGTTATTTTAGTCAAAACTATTCTTTAATTTAAAACTCTATTTACATTCTACTAGAGTCTTACTCTTAGTCACATTAAACAATATTTATGTTTGCATATAACTTTATCTTAACATATTGACATATATATAGATTTTTGGGATGTTACAATGTACAAGGATGATTTTATTGAGATTGTTGAAGTAGAGGAGATCATGGCATTAACAATTTTTTGGAACTTAGTGTTTTGCATTGGTAATTAATATAAGTTCGACTATTCTTTTTAATGTTCTTTTGTAACAATTTTTTTTTCTAAAATAATGGAGTTATTGAGCATATCTTATTTCTTTTCTTTTTTGTTAATTTTAGGTATTTATATTCACATGGAAGTTCTAAAGGTCTTAATAAAACTGCATATTTCAATCCCCGTATAATACAATTTGATATTTGCGATTTGAAATTTGCGATTTGTATGAAGAATTTGTCATTCATCACATTAAAGATGTCATGGATCATCACAATGATAGGACTGTTTTATGGCACCACATCTAGCCGAGCATTATAAATATTTTTGCTATGTACAATGTTTTTTTATTTCATTTTTAATATTAAAACTAATTGTTTTCAAAATATTCATTTATACAGAGGTCATTGGTCATTAAGTGTGATTTTTCACAATCCCAAAAATCATTGTAAGTCACGATAATCTGGATCGGACAATGATATCACACGATCATCAAGGATGGACGGAATCCAAACTTGGTGATATTCAAGAGAACCGAAAAGATGAAAGAACAATGCGAATTAACTTTTAACACCTTGCACACGATTCTATTACTGAACAAGCAAAACCGTCTGGTACAAGATGCAGACTCTCTAAAGAAACCCCAAAAGTCTAACCTAGGGTAAGGGCATGCCCCTCATGGGCTTGCCTGGACCACATGGCCTATGGCATGCCCAAATGACCTATAAGGGTCCAAACCTAATACAAACTAACTCAGTTAATCCTAGTTAACTACCATAAACCGTTGCGTATATTTGATGCGTCAGTCTCACACTTCTAGGACCTAACAATCTCCCCCTAGACTGATGCATCAAATTTTCTTCATAGCATAAATTCAGCAACGTCTTCAACAGAGTCTATGGTTGTCGCTATGCTGTAAGTGTTGTGTAAGTCAGTCTCATACTTCTAGGACCTTACACTCTGATGAACTCTTAGCACCGGGTCTCTTTTTTCTGCTCTTGTGGTTAGTTTCATATCAGGATCTTGATCAAGTTTGCTTGAAACCTCTTTGTCAAAAAGAATGCGAGAGGAGGAATCTCAGCAGCTCTTTCCTTCTTCAATCTTTCTCTTTCAAGCAAGCAGGTTTATAGGTACTTCTCCAAGTAAACTATCACTGTCAGACGATGACTGACATCTGGTTCTTCTGACTCAGGTACACTTTGCTGTTGTGATGCTTCATGCTTTATCGGCAACTAACAACATCTCAATTTTCAGCAACCCTTATTTCTTGATCTAGATCAAGTTCTGCAAAAATTCTCAGAAATTTATAAGCAAACATTTCTTTGCAGCAGAGAAAAGTACCGTATGAACACTTGGTACAACAAAGTACCTGTACTCGGATCAAAATTCTTTCTTTCATCATTTGATGATTAGTCAAATCTTCAAGAACGGTTAATAATTTTTAATAAAACAAAGAAAGCACTCTATTTTTGGAATTTTGAATTATATATATTTTTTTATTTTTTAAATATAAGAATAAACAATAAACGCAAATAAACGAAAGAACTAACTCAGTAGTTACAACTATACAATTGCAATGGGAACAAAATCGTTTTAGACGGACCAAGGAACACTTTTCAGTGCGAACTTATTCAAATGTTCTAAGTGGCATGTGCATTTGCTCAATTATTTTCAACTTCGTCCACTTTAAATTTTAAAATACGCTCAACATTGCAATCGAAGGTAAGCACAACGATTCATTGTAGCAAGTGAGTATACTGAGATCATCCTTTATCTTTTACAACTCAGACTATTGGTGAACAGGTCAGTACGTTGTACAGCAGAATGACCAATAATATCTGACAAGGGTTAGGCAAATACGTTATATGGTATGTTTGACTTTTCAAGCACATGGAATTTTCTCGTGAGAGATTTCCCTTTTAAGGTTTTGGCCCTTTCAATTAGGCTCTTTTAAGAATATCCTGACTGTGCCTAAGTCTACATATATTTGGATGCAACAAAAGGGCAGTCCTGATATCCCAGATGACGTATCAGTATAATGACTTGAAACTTCAGACGTTAGCTATCTATTAACACAGGATTTAAGACCATGAAATCATATGCCGATGATAAGTTACCCACAAGATACATAGTTCGTTATGTTTATATCACTTTGTATCTTATAATCACTTTGAGCATTAGCATACCGACATAGCACATTAGATCATAGTCTTTTCAGCTACGACACCTTACATGTGTCAGTCACGCCCTTTATCACGAATATTCATTTCATTTCCCGCAAAAAGAATTTTTGAATTTTTTGTTTTTCAAATGTTTTTTATTTTTATGCTTTTCAAAAGTTTTTATATTTTTGTGATTTTATCCCCATCAAACAATGCATATATACATATACCTCTCCCTTCCCTCTAAATTTGTGCATCACTTTATGCACGAATTTACCTAATAAAGAAAACGTATGTACAAAGTTTTAAACGAAAGAAAAGGAAAATATTTTTGTTGTTTTTGCTTAACCATTCCGTCATTAGATTAAAAACTTTCAAAATAAAGCATGAAATTTAAATCTGTACCTTTTGGCCGATCTTTTCTTACCTTCATCTCCTCCAAAGAAACATCGCACTCGGAAAAGAAATTTGATCTTTTGCAACAGTGAGATGTTATCCGATATGTCTCTGGAACAACCTCTATCAACATTCTAGAGATTGTCAACAGCTCCTCATTGGTTGTTCCTGAAAAATAAGAGGATTAGTAAGACAGTGAGACCCAGGCCACGTGGTCCTGGGTTTCCCTGAAGCATCAAAATAAGACACTTCTTTCAGACACAAGTCCCCTTTTGTTTCGAGGATTGGTGATGTTGCTACCGCTTTGGATTTGGATTTCCAAATCTGTTTCATTTTAACAAACGGGTTGTTGCCTTTGATTGAGCAACTTTTGATATTTCATGTTTAGTCTTTTAGAAACAATTTTTATTTCTGAACAGCCTTGCATTTGTTTTCGACAACATTCCAATCCCCATCAGATGGTTTAACCTTGGGATTCACATTCTTCATTGCGTTAGGTGATGATACCTTCATCGACTTCGAATGATTGTTATCTTTAGGTGTAACCTTCAGATTTTGAGCATAGTATGGTACATAGGGACTATGTGTGCAATTCCGAGCAATGTGACCAGGGATGCCGCAATTGAAGCACGTTTGTCTCTTCGCGTATAAGGCATTTGGATTAGCATGTGTGCTCTTGCAGGCCCTGAAGGATGAACTGATCCTTCTGTGCTTGATTTCCTCTTGCAAGATGAAGATGAATTTGGATGTCTATACTTGTTGGTTGCAAGGGCCTTCTTCTGTTGTGGAGATTTCTTTTTATTCTTCTTGTTTTGTTTAGATTGTAAGTCTTGTTCAGAAATCTCCCCAACCTTTCCAAAAGCTTTGCTAGCACGGTCAAAAGCATATTTTTCACATTTGCCATTAATGATCGTCTTAACAAAAGCATTTTTCACAACACTAGCCTTTTGAGGGCTATTGCTGCCCATTGAGGATTTGGGAGAGCATGACTGTCCTTCACGTTTGGACTTTTGCTTTCTTCATCTCTGATTTGCTCGTTTCTGCTCCTTTAGCTTGCTCTGAACCTTTCATCACAAGTAGAAGGTTCAGATTGTTCAGTTTGCGCACTTGGAGCCTTGTTCACATCAGCTCTCTCTTCATCAGTTTTGATAAAATCTGAGAGTCCTGGTGTATCAGATGAAACACCAGACACTTCAGTTGAATCATTAGAAGATTTAACATCACCAGATGGTTCCCGTGTGTCTGACGTATAATCAATGGGCATGTCGTACACCATATGCTGTGCTCTCTCAATATCTTCATCGGTTTCAGACATTGTTGTGTAGTTGTGATTATACGGTGGGGCAACGCGATTGAATCCCAAACCCTTCCCTTATTCTCCTTATATGCTAGCTACACATTACACACGTCTTGAACGAGCTTGCTAGATGTATCAAACTTCTTTATATTAACTTCGTTTTGTTGATATTTTCCAGCAAGAAGTCCCATCTCAACTCTTACCAAATCGCATTCCATGGTTTTTTACTGTAATCTGGTCTTGTAATCACGGACCCAACATTTCTGTTGATTACGTCCAGATGGAGCTGAGCTATGTCTTTCTTTTGTGCTTCAACCTTTTCTTTGAGTAATTTGTTACTTTCTCGAAGGCCGATGCTTTGAGCCATTGCATTGTTGTAATCATCAGCCATTTTAGAATTAAGTGCCCTGATTTGAGCAACCCTATTCCTGCAAGGTTCAGTGCACAAAAGGCAGTTGACTGTGTCAATGAGCGATCTTGGTTTGCCAGCGTGAGTTTGGGCTTGAGGTAGAGTTTTGGGTGCTGGGCTGCTGATTGCTGCTTGCTGGGCTTGAGGTTTCTGTTCGGACACTTCTTCAGGATGAGACTCTGTTGATTTAGCGTATAGATCTTGGAGATCTTGGTTTGATTGCAAATGATCCCACAACCAAGATACAAAGGAGTCTTGTCATCACCTAAAAAGTTGTTCATCTCATTTCTCACTTCCTCTTTTCGCCTCCCACGTTCAAGCAAACGCATCACATAGTCAGCAACCGGATCAACATTGTAGTTTCCAATAAACTCATTCAGCTTTTTCTTCACTTGACCCCGCAAGTTCGGGTTTTGATTTTGTGCCTGGGGTGAAGTGCTGTTAACGGATGCTTTGATCAATGGGCTAAACACAATGTTTGGATTTGCATCCGGTTTTGAATTACATACTGGTCTGAAAACTATGTTCGAGTGCTGAGCTTGGCCTGTTAACATCTTCGGATAATCGAAACTGTATCGGTAAAAACGATAAAAATTGTCCGAAAACTGTTTTTACCAAAATGTACCGTTAGACTTGTCTCGACGATACGAATCAAATGATATATAATGTTAAAGACCTATTTTCGTCCCCTTTTTTGTCCTAAAAATCACACGAGTCTAACTGTGCAATTGGTTTGTCAAGATTGTCTATGGATCAAATTCTGCATACGAAAACGTTTAACTCAGGTTACGTCAGCTGGTTAACTTTCCACATTTGTGGGTACAATTCGGAATTGTACCAAATTCAAAACAGTAACTCGGATTAACAATCCGAGATGGTGATTCGGAACAGTGATCCGAGATGGTATCCGAGATGCACTGTTTCAATTCGAGATGCTCCCTTGTTTATCCGAGATGCTTCCCAAATTCGAGATGCAATCCGAGATGAACACCTATGATCCCAGATGCTATCCAAGATGCTATCCAAGATGCACTGTTCTGATCCGAGATGCAACTATTCTGATCCAAAATATAACTCTGATGATCCGAAATGCAAGCTTTCTGATCCGAGATGCTTCTCTAATGATCTGAGATAGATTCGAGATGGTTCGAGATGTTCAACCGAAACCCAAAACAGAAGCATATACGAACCGAAATATGTGTGATATCAGATCTGAGCCTGGAAACAGGTTCAAACTGTCTTTGATACCAATTGTAAGTCCCGATAATCCGGATCTGACATTGATATCACACGATCACCAAGGATTGGCGGAATCCAAACTTGGTGATATTCAAGAGAACCAAAAAGATGAAAGAATAATACGAATTAACTTTTAACACCTTGCACACTATTCTATTACTTGAACAAGCAAAACCGTCTGGTACAAGATGGAGGCTCTCTAGAGAAATCCCAAAAGTCTAACTCTAGAAATGACATAAGCTTAGCTTATACCTAGGGTAAGGGCATGCCCCTCATGGGCTTGCCTATGGGCTCGCCTGGCCCACATGGCCTATGGCATGCCCAAATGACCTATAAGGGTCCAAACCTAATACAAACTAACCCAGTTAATCCTAGTTAACTACCATTGACCGTTGCATATATTTGATGCGTCAGTTTCACACTTCTAGGACCTAACAATCATAAATTCTACGGATAGATTATCGACTCAAAGAAAAAAAGGAATTACTCCCAAGAGTTACATCATTACTGAATTATTTGAAAAGCTACGGCGAGAGCATTATATGGTAAATGATTAATGTAGTGTTTCTTTTCCTTTTCTCGTTGTATTTGTATAATTTTGTATCATAAGAATTTAATTGTTAATTTAATGTGTTTAGTGCCCTCAACAAAAGGGCAAATGGGAATGCGGATACTATGTCATGAAGGCCATGCATGATATTGCGATTAGTTTCCAAGAAAAAATTGTAAGTGTGTGTGTGTTATATATATATATGGGTAGGGATCAAGAGTGAACAACTCTCTAAGAGTGAACTTTGCGAACTGATCCAGACCGTTGATTTCAATCATCTTGAAACTATTAATAGGGGCATGATTGTAATTAATAATAAATGTTTTTAAATTAAAAATTAAAGGAAAAGGGTGATGGGTAAATGAACATATGGCAAATCTATTTGAATAAGGAAACCCAACCATTTCCATACTATCTTTCGCGCAAATCATTCCCACGTTCTCCCCAAATTGCGAACTAATAGGGTTTTGAAGAAATTCGAATCCTTAATATCTTCTTCTCATCCGTATCAATTCCCCACTACATTATCGGCGTTTCCGTTTTGCGATATTGTGTCGAAGGAAGACGAGTTTTAGGGGCGACGGCCGATAAGCATCTGTGGTCAAATCGAGCGCCTGATCGAGGTAATTGTAGTTGTTGAAGTAGTATATTTGATGATTTTCGTTCGTTTGTGTGTATATTAGTATCCCGGTTACATTAATTTAACCAGGAATCATTGTTTAGGGTTTTCATATTCGCGAATTGTAGCGATTTGTGCACATTGAAATTTTAGGTTTTAGTTATGTGTTTTCCGTAGTTCATCTGAGTAATTTTAAAAGAATGTTGAACACCAAAAAGCATAACTTGGTGAGTATTGCAAATGTTGGTTGTTATATGTGTTCTGGAATCGATGACTTATGCGGATAGTTAGTTATCTATTATAGGACACATGTGGTTATGTATTTGTATAAGGGTTTGAGTTTCTTAAAACCGATTTGTCTGAGTAATTTTAAAACCGATTGTCTGAGTAATTAATTGTGTATATTAGTTGTTATTAATTATGTACTTGTTTAGGAGGTATACTTAGGTTCCCAGTATTGTACACATGTTTATGTTGGTGATATGGGGTTTAGCTAGCACCTCGATTCAGGAAAACGTATTGTCCGTTGTAATCACAACTGAAAGTTCTTTATTACGGTTATTAAATATTTTGTAGTTAACATGTGTATAATTGATGCAATAAAATTTTGTTGGATTTAAAATGTGTGTATCATGGTTAAGAAGCCTATTTTGAGTATGGTACATAGTGTCACTAGTTTGTAATTGATATTATAGGAAAAGGCTGGTACATGTGTGTACTATATTATATCCGATAAGTATCCATCCTATACATTTGTGTATTACAGTATATTTAGAATTGTTCAGTTGATACATATGTGTATTTTTTGAGTGATTATGAAAAAAATATTAATTAATATGGTTCTGACATATAAACTTTGTTTATTTTTGGCAGTGGAAAACTGAATTCCTTTTGATACAAAATAGAATCGCTATGAGGAAACAAGTTGTAATCGGAAAATGAAATAAAGTTTCGACAACTATATTACTACTTCGTTGATCATTATTGTTAATCGTATAGGTACAAGAAGCGAAATAATTGCACGTTTAAAAGCTATAGATTAGTAATACTATTGACGATCAATTCGGTTTCGATGAGACAAGAAAATGACCAAGTGGAAACAGGTGAGTATAAAATTTTAGATGATGATTATACTGTTTTTTAAATAAACAATATTAGTTAAACACTATTGTTAAAATAACCCAATTTCTTTTTATCTGTATGTAATATGATTTAAACGCAGGATACGAGGGTGAACAATCGCATGAAGTGAAACCAAAAATAAGGATTCGAAGGGCAATGGAGGAAAAAAAGTAAAGCAAGAAGAAGAAAAAGAGAGAAAGAGCTAAAACTTTTAAAGTTCCTTCACAGACAAATGAAGAAGGTATGTTTGTTTGTTTTTGTATCATTTTTTGTTTGTTGAAGAGCCTTATTTATGAAAGAACAAATAAAAGGAAAATAAACAACAAATGACATGTAAAAATATTCGGCTTGTTATAGTGTTAAAGATAGTCCGTCGAAACATCCAGTGGTTGAACGAGCAAGGAAAACCTGGAAAAAGTGATAAAAAAAATCAACAGGTATGGTTCTGTACCCCTAAAAAATGTAGTTTCCAATGGTTTGTAAATATGTAAAATTATACACCTTGAAATGTTGTTTCCCCATACGGTATGAAGATTGGTAGACACACCAAACTGAAGAAAACGCGTAGATGAAACTAATAACCGTAGCAAATGTTGAATCCGACGGTAAGATTTGAATTGCTCATTTGTATGGGTGTGTATTATTATTTTGTATTGCTTATTATTTTTTTATAATAGGGAATGAAACAAATACAAAGAAGGGCAGTGTGAATGTTGAGCGGAATGACGTTAGGGACGTAGGTGAAGAAACTGAAGGTATAATTGTAATCAAGCTTCTAAATAGTGTTCCTAAAAAATCATTATGTGTTTAATCATTTAATATTATGTTGATAATGAAACAGCTGAGCTTTTCGGTTACTGAAAAAGGCGACCGCAAAAGAAACAGAATAAAAAGAATACACAAAGAAAAAAAACGTGTAAAAGTTGAAGATGGTTTGTTTGGCATCAGGGTTAGAACGTCGCCCAATAAACTTTATGAAGCAATGCGGGTAATGAAGCAATGGCAGAAAGGGATGGTGACAGATATGGGTTTGGTAAGTTGTTAGAGTTTCATGTCAGCGATGTTACAGCCCATCTCGGGCATTTTGTTATTGATAAGCTGGACACAAAGAACATGAGTATCGTTTTGGAAGAACGACAAATTAGGGTCGACAAAGAGTCTGTAAAAAAATATTAGGTATCCAAGCGGTAGTATAAAGGTTTCAAAGGTGAACAAAGATGAAGCAGGACATCCTATGAAGGAGAAATGGGTTTCTAGGTTTGATAAGCTACCGATTAGTTGTAAGAATATAGTTGACAAGATTCGGACAGATGAATATGAGTATAGGGAAATGTTCAAAATCAACTTTGTGCTATTGTTCATATCAACGATGATTGGATGCACTAAAAATGGTAGTGTTATGTACAATATGTTGGATTTGTTTAACCATGAGAAGGAGTTCAAGGAACATGATTGGTGTCAATTTGTGTTGGAAGCCGTGAAGAAGTATAAAGACGATTGGGTAAGGTGTGACCCGAATGTGTACTTCAGAGGGCCTCTAACCTATCTGGTGGTATGTATTAAACACTCAAAGTATTATATTTTATCACAATCTTCATAATTTACTTATAGTACACATGTTTTGTTTGGGGAAAATACACAAGTGCTCTATGTTTAAGTGTCAAGAAAACATATGTTTTTCTTGTTTAACTCTGTATGGGTTGTTTTTATTTTAATTGTATTTGATTACGTATTTGATTATAACAGTTGTTGTATTTGGAGTTAATACGATGTCCTGGGTTCGACCGTGAACGTATGGAAGCTCCTATGAGATTTTGGACACATGATTTAATGAACCAGAGGAAGGAGCAGGAGTTGAAGAATGGAGGTTTTGGGCTGGGAGATTTAAGAGAATTATATTATGTGGAAGATGATGATGAAAACAATAGTGAGGAAGGGCCGGCTGACATTGCCAAGGATGATTTTGTGAAAAAAAAACAAACGCACAAGATACGTCATCGGTAGAGGTATGATGATGTTAACAGTTTTAGTTTTTCCTACGTTAAGAATAATGTTGCGACATGGGGTTATCGTTAATTTATGTATATATTTAGTTATTTAATTTTTTTGTAATGCGCAGTTGAGTGGTGCACGCATATTGTCAATATGCGATGAAATTGAGAGTTTTAAAATACAGTTAGAGGATGGAATAAAAGAGCATATATCACGATATCCGTCGCATCAGTCGGTTATACCAATTTTAGAAAGGTACAAAAAAATTTCAACAAACCAGCTATTGGTGAGACGGGAGAAAAGGAATGCTATGCGAGTCCATGTATGAAAGGAACAAACAAAGATAAAGTCGTATTTTACTTTTTATATGATTCTATGTTTTACGTATGATTTAGTCTACACATCAATAAACATGTTTACTATACATGTATGTAGGTGTGGAGGACAATAAGGGAAAAGCAAAGAGTGCCAGTTTGCAAGAAACGCGTAGAGATAACGTCACATCACCACATATCGCTTCGCTAACAACAAAGATTTTTATGAAATCAGCAGAAGTGATTGAGGACTTCATTTCTTGTGCATATAATACCCAAAGGTTAGACGAAATTCTGTCGTTCAGCCTTGGAATCAGACAGGATGAATGTACCGCACAACATAATACGCCAGTGAATGTCGAGCAAGAAATAAATGTTGCTGAGATTGTTCAATCCATCGGTAAAGGGAAAAGGAGAAAGATCGGCTCGAAGTATGTCCAATCACCATTTTTGGTGCGAGCTGTGAGTATCAACAGTTGGTTGAGCAAGAAAGAAAATATGTTGCGGAAATATTTGTCGATTTGTGCCGATGACAAGATGTAAGTATTATCATTAATATTATTTTTTTTGGTATTTAGAATATTGTTGTCATTTGGAAAGTAATGTCAATGAACAGGATAGCAAGACCGAAGAACAAAAAGGTGACCAAAGGGTCGATGAAACACCGTGATGAAAAAGAAGTCGCGGAGGTAGAAGCGACAAACGCGTAAGAAATCTTCAATAAATCACTCTTGTTTAGATGTGTGTATATATATATATATACATATGAACAATATACGACCATGCATAATCAAGATAATACCCATTGGACCTATCAGATATATGGTTGTTTAAATCATACCAGTTAACACGTGTGTACTGTAAGTAGTTATATATAAGGATAAAAACATGCGTATGTGTACTACATAAAAAGAATGGTTAGGAATAACATTATATACATGTGTAATGTGAATCTGAAAATATAATTACATGTAAATCCACATGTGCATTAGTGTATTACTTGATTGGTTATCCTTGCCGTTCAATATAGACTTTTTCGAATGTAATAAAGTGATGTTGGCAAGTAAATGTCCGTGTAGTGAAATTAATTTTGGTACTGTATGTTAATTTATAATATGTTGTTGAAAACAGACGATTTGTATTTGAGACCGTGACGAGGGTTGGTCTATACCATTTCCAAATGAAGGATTTGCAGCCAAGTCAATGGATTAATAGTTGGGTCATTAATTGTTTTCCGTCAATGCTAAACCCAGAAGAGAATCATAGAACTTCGGGGGAAATATTTTTGAGGGAGTTGATAAAGTTAAAAGCTCAAAGCTGCGTTTGTTTTGCCATGCGGAATGTTTTGTAAGTTGATCCCCATTAAAATAAAAAAATGTGTGTATTTTTATTGAATTTAGAAATTATAGTTTGAGTGTTATCAACTGATGGATCGTTTTTTTTGTTATTTTTTTTGTTGTACAGACGGAGGATGTGTTATATAATGTAAGGTATGGAGATGTGCAATGGGTTGAAAAACTAAGAAGTTCTTTACTACACGTGGTAGAAAAAAGACCATATTTGTTGACTTTGTCCACTTATTGCGTAGTCTGCTTCCCAATTCTTGAAAAGAGACATTTTTATCTTGTCTGTTTTGATCTTGAAACGGCATCGATAACGGTGATCGACAATATGGCTGCATCAGAAAGCCCAGTTCAACTGATAAATGATGAAAATTATTTCAAGAAAAGCACTCCGTACATAGTTGTAAGATACTTCTATATGCATTTAATTTTATTTTAGTTTTGGCTTTTGATAGTATATAATATAATTCAATTTAATATTGTAATTTCGGTTGCAGAAGGACATTTTCACAAAGTATTTGAAAGTGATGAACCACCCGAAAGCAATACAAATTGATAATGCAGTGCCGGAAATGTTAGAATTTGAGTGGAAGACCGTAGGCAACACTGTCGATTGTGGTGTATTTGTTATGCGCCACATGGAGACTTGGTATGGAGTCACGACCGAAAAATGGGATTGTGGATTCCCATTAGAACCTGGTCAGAAAAAAGCAACATTGACAAGGTTGCGCAAGAAATACGCGGTAAAGTTGGTGACGTCTGATGCAAACATTCACCGGGACCGGATACTAGCGGAAGCGGAACAATTTGAAAAGACATTTTATTTCAGTTAATTGTTGGAGCTTGTTGGTTTTTTCTTGGAACATGATGAAACAATTTGTGGTTTGGTTTGGAAGTAGTTGGTTCTTTGATGGAATTTGTTGAAACATATAACTGTGTAGACATATAACTTTGTAGACCTTGTGTGTGTGTTTGTTTATGGAACTTTTGATGGAACTTGATTTACGTATTACATGTGTGTACTATATTATTTCAGGCACATATCTAGGTGGTGTATATGTGTACTACATTATTAATGTAATTGTCTAGTTATGTATTACGTGTGTGTACTATAGTGTTCCCGACCACCTCATGGTTGTGCATATGTGTACTACAATTTTAATTTAATTGTCCAGTTAGGTATTAGTATACATAAAACAGGAAAGTGACCATTTCAACGGTAAGGAATTAAAATATACACCTTTAATCCTAGACAACTGGTTTTTGTTTTTATCAATTTATGCAATAAAATTTGGGTACTACTGAATTAAGTGGTATTCATCGGATGTGTACAAGTGCATATTACCTAAACATTTCAAAAACAGCCTGATGTATGTAAATTGAGGTTTACTTGTATAATATATGAAAATTGTGGAGTCAAAAATGATGTTAATGCGGCAATGTTTAACTAGTATCCAACTCAAAGTATTACCAAATACATTTTCAAAAAATCTAATAAAGTTGCAAAAAAACATAAAACATAATGTACCAGTTGCATCATATGAAAGATTTATTATGGCTCATATAGTTAAAGTTAAAACATAGTGTCATCATCTCTGCTCTCGTGCACTTGCACTTCAGTTTCACTATCGGTGCAGTCTTCATACTCGTTTGGTTCATCATCATCTTCCTCGCCATCTTCTTATGTAGACGAATCGTCCTTTGTGATGTTGCCTTTTTTCAATGGGCAATTTCTTTTATCATGCGTTCTCACCATCTTGTCACAATAATTTCATTTTCTTCTATGTTTTGTGCATTGTTTTAATGCTTTCTCGCGAGGACCAATTGGACGTTTATGCTTTCCACATCCTTTGTTGCGTATTTTCTTTGGTGCGGTGCATGATACTTCTTCTGGTTCAGTATGATCAAGAATTTCCTGGTAAACGACAAACTTTTTTTTAAGTTCCGGATCCGGTGGAACATCTCTAAAAACCTTATCTTTCAACAACTGTACTTGCTCATCTAGTTCCTGTAATTTATCAATCCTACCACGAACTCTCTCTCGACACATTTCCATATTGTCAAGTATCCTACGCCAAATTCTTCCGCTACGACTCTGATCTACAGATAACCTATTTTCAACGCTATATACACTAGAAGGCAAAGCGTCTCTTCTCTATCTTGGGTGAATATACCGTCCCGGAATGTTATCTACGTTATGGTGCCCAAAAAGGCAGAAGATATGATGGCATAAATATCCGTTTCTAGTATAACCCATGCATTAACATGAAACGAAGACATCTTGTTTGTTAAAGGTGACATGTAATATAATGGATACAAAATGGATAAATTAGGGGATATGTTCAGAATAATGCACACCTATGTTTTAAGATAAGAAAACACACTTTACTGAATGTAAATACCCACCGTGAACTCGTTTATAACTTCTTTCATGTGGTCTTGGTGAGCAATCACAAAGCTGATTATACCATAAGATACACATCGTTCAGCAATATAACAATTTTCCTTGACGTTCAATATTTCTTTTTGAACATCAAAAAAATTCAGCGTGTGTAGATATCATTTGCATGCCGTTCAATAGGCCAAAATGTTTTGAATTCGGGATTAGTGGTGTCCGTTTTATGTGTTAGTTCCCTCTGTTCGTTTCGTAGCCCATCAACTGATGTGTCGTAACACAACATGAACTGAACCAAGGTGTTATGAGAACTAGAATTAGATTTGAATAAGTGGTTTGCACTTTCACACCTGGATGTGGTCTTCATTAATGTACACGTATCTCGCGGAAATAAGCCGGTATCCAGTTTGAACGAATTGAATACATCTCGGACAACCATGAATGGTCTTGCAACCCGTATTCAGCAATAAGATTGTGCCATCTACTCTCAAATATTTGTGGTTTAATGTAAACATTCCAAACGAGTTTGTGGAACTTCTGTTTTATTTCTGCATTCCTCCAGTTGTTCCCTTTGATCTACATTTAAAAAAAAAGAAAAAAGTTACTTAGTCGCCAGGCTGCTTTTGTAACATCCGTAAAAAAAAAACGGATTTTACCAAACCCGCTCCGTTTATTAACCGAACAATCAGTTAAAAATTTCGTTGCGAATTTAATGCCCAAAAATAATTTTAAACGATACATAATTAATTATTATATTGGAATATATAAATTGTTTTTGAAAAACTGTTAAAAACAAGAAAATAAAAATAATATGTTTCTGCCGGGTTTCGAACCCGGGTCAGTCAGCCGGGTCAACACAACTTAACACTCAACCCTTTAACCACTGCGCCACTCATGCTTCTTGTTAATTAATGGAAACAATTAATACATATCATAATCCTCGAATTCAAAATCGGCGCGCCCAAAATTGCAGTCGTCGGAAATCCCGACTAACTCGCCAAGAATCGACGGTTACTTCAGTTATAACGTAAACCTTAAACACCACATCGGTTATAACCGACGCCTGAACCCGCGACACAAGCTATAACCGCCGGAGAATTTTTAACCGACGAATCAAGTCGGAAATCGGACCAAATTCATCGACGACCTGCCCTATAAATACCTCCTCGAACCTCTGCAAGCTTTTTCGCTCAAAACCGCACCTTTACCTGACGTAATTTCACTCGCCGGAAAACTTCTGCACATCGCCGGAAAACCGAACCCTTCACTTCTGAGCCTTACTGAACCCCTGAGCTTATACCGAAGTCACCCACATCCTTTTCAAGCTTGCTGAAGACTCTCTGCCGCAAGACACACAACGCCGGAATCTTTTGCTGTCACCGGAGTTCCGCCGGAGAAACAGAGGAGTCCAGTCGGTATACCTTACGCCTAATTTTTCTTTCTTTTTATTTAATCTCACATGTAATTAACCATCAGACACTAACGAACATGATTTAATCATCGAACCAGTCGGACTTCCGATTCTGGTTAAAATCAACGAAGAAGACGGAGTTTCTGTAGTGTATAAGTATAATTAAAATCAAGTTATTACTCGGGTTAGACACACAGTCCAGCGGTGGACTGTGTGCACATTAAACACGTAAACGTCTCGAGTTCGAATCTTGTCCCACGCATGCTTGCCTTAATAAAAATATCTTTTTGTTAACCGAACCGGAGTCGCCGCTGTATATGTTAAGTATAATAATAACCGGAATAATAACCAAGATAGACACACAGTCCAGCGGTGGACTGTGTGTATGTTTAAATCACAGGACACGAGTTCGAGTCCGGGCTACCGCACCGGCCCGGATAATTGTTAAACTTTTTATTTAAGACAGAAATGGAAATGTTCAGTTTGTATATAAGTATAATAAAAATCGGTTTATATAACAAGTTAAACACACAGTCCAGCGGTGGACTGTGTGTTAACTCAACCCGCAGGTCCCGGGTTCGAGACCTGTGGAGCGCACCGAGTCACGGATTAAAATCTTTTAGAAATAAGCTGAGTTCGGATTAATCTAATTAATATATAAATATAATTAAAAACAGAAATATTTCGGGTTAGACACGTAGCTCAGTTGGTAGAGCTGCGTGCACGCATACGGGAGGTCTCGGGTTCGAGCCTCACTCAGCGCACACATACACGCATACGAACCGGTCAAACAGTCAAGGTCAACGGTCAACGGTCAAAAAAGTCAATTTTTTTTTATTATTTTTATTTATTTATTTTAATTAAAAATCAATTAAAAATACTTAAAAGTAACATTTTTAAGGTTAGAAAATAGCCTTAAACTCACAAAAATACACCCAACAATCCTACTAAAATGGATTAATAAAATCCGTTTACTTACCGAACCATAATGCTATTTATCTAGGTTAATTTCACTCGTGGTTAAAACCACTTCGCGTGCATTCAACATCATCAACCGAACGCACCCACTGTGAGTGAATCTTACAACTCCCCCTTTTTAATTACACATTTTGGGGTGTGTCATGTGTCACAAAATAATTAACTCGTTTATTTAAACTTGTGCCATACCATATCGTGACCTAAACTTAGATTGTTTATATTGTTGTAATTATGTATTTCATTTTGTCAACCTATATGAAATTCATTCATTAAGCCCATCAGTTCCTCGTGGTAGACGAGTTGAGCAACGCGTGCCTCAAAACCAATCCATTATTGTTCATGTGTGTATTATTGAGTTTATATTGTTTGTAGTTATGTCCTTCATATTATCATGTTTATGCAATTCATTCATTAGGCTCATCAGTTCCTCGTGAGAGACGAGTTGAGCAACGCGTGCCTCTAAACGATCCATTATTGTTCATGTGTGTATTGTTTAATATTAAATTGATTTACGAATAAGTTTACATCTATTTTTACTCATGTGTGGTTGTGCACTTTATTTCATAATCAATTAAATAAACTTGTTCAAATGTTTTCCATAGGATTCACTCGCCAACTTTTTGTTGATCCAAAAACCATTTTTACACATGATACAGGTGAACAGGATGAAGCAAGGAAAACATAGGAAATGCCTTAGAAGAAAACAAAGAAGCTTAGATTGATGTTTAGGTCATGATGTATTTATGATTGTAAATTTCCATTAAATTGTATTAATGAATATGAAACGTTAAAATAAATGTCATGAGCTTTGATGATAACCCAATCATGCCCCGATCACCTTTTCCGCTGCGAGTCGGGGTGTGATAGATTGGTATCAGAGCCATGACTATAGGGATATAGGATAGGTTATTAGACCCTTAGAGCCTATACTATAGTCTGCCTAAATTTTAATTGATTAAGTGGTACATACAAACTTGTGATATTTATTTGTTTCATATTTGTTTATACTTGCAGTCAAACATACATACTTATATACATATTCATTATACATATATCAATGTTCATATATTCAATTCATTTTCATACTCTCATTATTCAAAGATTTTGTTGCAATTTTCAAATCTCATCAAAGTAAGTTCTGCGACGGGCATGTAGTAACTGGAAGGGTACAAGTACCGGTGTCGGAACGTCCTGTCTAGGTTGGCATTCGTATAAATCCAATATAACGGACCAGTTTGCCTACCTGGGGACTAACGATGAGAGTACGAAGGACCTATTAGGCCAAAGCATGCCACACCAAACGTCGTTCGAACTAACCCACTTTGAGGTGTCACCGTGTCTACACCTGGACACATTCCGAATACCATACGTTGTATACATATTTCTCGATTTTCTCCGGGTTTTAGTGTACGCAACCAGGCTAACACATGCGAACCATATGAAAAACCCGGTATTCATGGGGGCGCACATGATTACGAAGGTGAAGTATGGCGGCATGTAGGGCCTAATGGCGAGCAAAGCCCAAGACATCCTATGGATGTAGTAGATTTATTTTTCTATAATTATTTTATGAATGTTCATTCCTAAGTGCGACCCATGATCCCAAAAACATCCAACTCATACTCTTGACATGTATTCCTTGTAGATGTCTTCTAATCTCACCCGTAGGAAGATGAGAGCAGGAAAAGCCCGCGAGCGCATGGCTGCCCTAATCGCTCAACAAATGGCTGCCGTAATACCCAACATTGTAATCCAAGTACAACAAGCACTTACCGCTAATCCTGTCAATCAAGAAAACCAAAACATTATCAACTCTCCCCCAAATACCACTAAATGCACCTACAAGCATTTCAAATCATGCGACCCTCCAAAATACAAAGGGACTGAAGGCGTCACCGCTCTCCTCCATTGGTTTGAAAAGATGGAGAACACTTTTCTAAATTGCGATTGCCCCGATGATCGCAAAGTGCGATATGCTACCGGTCGTTTATATGGAATAGCACTTACTTGGTGGAATACAGAAAAGGCCAAACGAGGTGTTGAAGACGTTATGACTTTAACTTGGAATGAATTGAAGGAAATCATGACCAGACGATTTTGCCCAAGGAGCGAAATCAAGAAATTAGAAGATGAATTTTATTCGTTGAAGCAAAAGGAAGGAGACCACACCACGTACAACAAAAGATTCCTCGAGTTACATCAAATGGTTCCCAACATGTTCACTCCCCTCTACCGTTTGATCGAGCACTACATTCGTGGTCTTCCGTCAAAGATTCAAGACTCTGTAATAAGTACCACGCGTGCAACTTTGGAAGCAGCAATGGAGCTAGCAACAGCGCTCACCGAGAACCGAATCCGGAACAAAGACTTCAAGGAGGAGAAGAAGAAGGATAAAGCATCAACTGAAACCTCCGACTACACCCAAACCGAATCCCCTTCTCAACCCAATCCTAAGAGAAAAAGAGACGGGCAACTTTTTGCTACTATCCAACGAAATCAACCAATTTCACACGCCATACCCATCCAAGCTATCCCAATCACTCAAGTGGCACCCAACTCAACTTACCCAAATAAGAAACCATATCTTGGACCTCACCCTCGATGCAACAACTGTTTTTACCACCATCCCCTTACCTTACCTTGTCGACTATGTTCAACTTGTGGACGCTATGGTCATTTGAGCAAGGTTTGCCGCACCTTTCAAAACCAAATCTCTCCCCTACTCAACACATGATCCAAACCTATCAACAACCCCAATACCCCATGTTCCCATATGTTCGAGCTTGTTTCAATTGTGGCGACCCTACCCACTTTAGAAACACGTGCCCTCGATTGGTTAACATCATAAACGCTCAAGCCCAATCAAACCCAGTTAACCAAGTAAACCAAGAAAACCCAACCGCTAGGCCACCAGCAAGAGGAAGAGTCTTCAATATCAACGCCAATCCTGTCGAAGATAATGACGGCCCAAACGAAGATACCCAACTAGTCCTCTTCACCGAAGATCCAGATTCGACTCCAATCGTTTAGTTTTATGTTTTTCTTTATGTTTTAGAATCACATAGAACCAATCATAACTTAAGGATAAAGCCAATGAAACTTTGACAAGAATATGGTGGATACGCCGCTGGTACTTCCTATATATAAGTATTCTTGTCAAAGGATCAGAAGCATTATCTGGCGGTTATGAGAGGTTCCATGTGTAAACTGTTTGAGTAATAATTGTTTATTATTTCAGTACATGCAATTTCATAGGCCGCCGCTCCCCATTACATTATGAGCGTTGAGCATGTTCCCCATTTCATTATGAGGTTGAACCTGGCGTGCCCACATACGATCGGCTCCGTTTGATTGAGCCTTGATCGCACAGACATTTTTCATTTTCAGTACATGCAATACGATCGGCTCCGTTTGATTGAGCCTTGATCGCACAGACATTTTCATTATCAGTATCTTGTGGTTGTTGTGTTTGTTGTAGAGTCACATAGAACTAATCATAACTTGCGGATAAAGTCAATGAGAATTTGACGAGAATATGGTGGATACGCCGCTGGTACTTCCTGTATATAAGTATTCTTGTCAAAGGATCGGAGGCATTATCAGGCGGTTATGAGAGGTTCCATGTATAGGCTGTTTGTGTGATTATTGTTTAGATTAAATTTATTATTTTCAGTACATGCAATACGATCGGCTCCGTTTGATTGAGCCTTGATCGCACAAAAATTTTCATTTTCAGTACATGCAATACGATCGGCTCCGTTTGATTGAGCCTTGATCGCACAGACATTTTCATTATCAGTATCTTGTGGTTGTTATGTTTGTTGTAGAGTCACATAGAACTAATCATAACTTGTGGATAAAGTCAATGAAAATTTGACAAGAATATGGTGGATACGCTGCTGGTACTTCCTATATATAAGTATTCTTGTCAGAGGATCGGAGGCATTATCAGGCGGTTATGAGAGGTTCCATGTATAGGTTGTTTGTGTGATTATTGTTTAGATTAAATTTATTATTTTCAGTACATGCAATACGATCGGCTCCGCTTGATTGAGCCTTGATCGCACAGACATTTCATTTTCAGTACATGCAATACGATCGGCTCCGTTTGATTGAGCCTTGATCGCACAGACATTTATCATTTTCAGTATTTTATGTTTGTTGTATTGGGTGTAGAGTCACATAGGACTAATCATAATTCCCTGATAAAACCAATGAAAATTTGACGAGAATATGGTGCATACGCCGCTGGTACTTCCTATATATAAGTATTCTTGTCAAAGGATCAGAGGCATTGTCAGACGGTTATGAGAAGTTCTATGTAGGATTTAGTAGTTTCTTGGTAACTAATCATAATTTGCAGATAAAACCAACGAAAATTTGACAAGAATATGGTGGATACGCCGTTGGTACTTCCTATATATAAGTATTCTTGCCAAAGGATCAGAGGCATTATCAGGCGGTTATGAGAAGTTCCATGTAGGATTTAGTATTGTCTTGGTTGAAATTTGTGTTACATTTATATCGTCTCGCTATTTAAAGAAATTGGATTGTGTTCCATTTTCTACATAAACTAACATCTCCATCATAACAAACGAGAGAGGAACTGTCACTATTCAAACATATATGCTATCAGAATGTGGATTCAAATATTAGCTGTTGTGTTTATTTATGTTCTATAGTCATAGAACCAATCATAACTTACTGATAAAAGCAATGAAAATTTGACAAGAATATGGTGGATACGCCGCTGGTACTTCCTATATATAAGTATTCTTGTCAAAGGTTCAGAGGTATTGTTAGATGGTTATGAGAAGTTCCATGTAGGTTGTAGTATTAGAAGTTTTGCCTTAGGATATAACCATATCCTTCCAAACATATCCAAACTCTTATGCATGATACCATATTTAGCGAATCAATTCTGCTTATCAATACTTTTACAGTAGGCAACAAAAAGCGATTCCTGTAATAGGGTACTTAACCCTTACAAGGGACGTTACCGCCTCAAACAAAAATTTAAACTCTTACTTTTCTTCTAAGTATGTAACTGTCAAACTAAACACCATCATTTTTAGTTAAATATAACACTACTTAAATTTCGGGACGAAATTTCTAAAAAGCGGGGGATACTGTAACATCCGTTAAAAAAACGGATTTTACCAAACCCGCTCCGTTTATTAACCGAACAATCAGTTAAAAATTTCGTTACGAATTTAATGCCCAAAATAATTTTAAACGATACATAATTAATTATTATATTGGAATATATAAATTGTTTTTGAAAAACTGTTAAAAACAAGAAAATAAAAATAATATGTTTCTGCCGGGTTTCGAACCCGGGTCAGTCAGCCGGGTCAACACAACTTAACACTCAACCCTTTAACCACTGCGCCACTCATGCTTCTTGTTAATTAATGGAAACAATTAATTCATATCATAATCCTCGAATTCAAAATCGGCGCGCCCAAAATTGCAGTCGTCGGAAATCCCGACTAACTCGCCAAGAATCGACGGTTACTTCAGTTATAATGTAAACCTTAAACACCACATCGGTTATAACTGACGCCTGAACCCGCGACACAAGCTATAACCGTCGGAGAATTTTTAACCGACGAATCAAGTCGGAAATCGGACCAAATTCATCGACGACCTGCCCTATAAATACCTCCTCGAACCTCTGCAAGCTTTTTCGCTCAAAACCGCACCTTTACCCGACGTAATTTCACTCGCCGGAAAACTTCTGCACATCGCCGGAAAACCGAACCCTTCACTTCTGAGCCTTACTGAACCCCCTGAGCTTATACCGAAGTCACCCACATCCTTTTCAAGCTTGCTGAAGACTCTCTACCGCAAGACACACGACGCCGGAATCTTTTGCTGTCGCCGGAGAAACAGAGGAGTCCAGTCGGTATACCTTACGCCTAATTTTTCTTTCTTTTTATTTAATCTCACATGTAATTAACCATCAGACACTAACGAACATGATTTAATCATCGAACCAGTCGGACTTCCGATTCTGGTTAAAATCAACGAAGAAGACGGAGTTTCTGTAGTGTATAAGTATAATTAAAATCAAGTTATTACTCGGGTTAGACACACAGTCCAGCGGTGGACTGTGTGCACATTAAACACGTAAACGTCTCGAGTTCGAATCTTGTCCCACGCATGCTTGCCTTAATAAAAATGTCTTTTTGTTAACCGAACCGGAGTCGCCGCTGTATATGTTAAGTATAATAATAACCGGAATAATAACCAAGATAGACACACAGTCCAGCGGTGGACTGTGTGTATGTTTAAATCACAGGACACGAGTTCGAGTCTGGGCTACCGCACCGGCCCGGATAATTGTTAAACTTTTTATTTAAGACAGAAATGGAAATGTTCAGTTTGTATATAAGTATAATAAAAATCGGTTTATATAACAAGTTAAACACACAGTCCAGCGGTGGACTGTGTGTTAACTCAACCCGCAGGTCCCGGGTTCGAGACCTGTGGAGCGCACCGAGTCAAGGATTAAAATCTTTTTTGAAATAAGCTGATTTTCGGATTAATCTAATTAATATATAAATATAATTAAAAACAGAAATATTTCGGGTTAGACACGTAGCTCAGTTGGTAGAGCTGCGTGCACGCGTACGGGAGGTCTCGGGTTCGAGCCTCACTCAGCGCACACATACACGCATACGAACCGGTCAAACAGTCAAGGTCAACGGTCAACGGTCAAAAAAGTCAATTTTTTTTATTATTTTTATTTATTTATTTTAATTAAAAATCAATTAAAAATACTTAAAAATAACATTTTTAAGGTTAGAAAATAGCCTTAAACTCACAAAAATACACCCAACAATCCTACTAAAATGGATTAATAAAATCCGTTTACTTACCGAACCATATTGCTATTTATCTAGGTTAATTTCACTCGTGGTTAAAACCACTTCGCGTGCATTCAACATCATCAACCGAACGCACCCACTGTGAGTGAATCTTACAACTCCCCCTTTTTAATTACACCTTTTGGGGTGTGTCATGTGTCACAAAATAATTAACTCGTTTATTTAAACTTGTGCCATACCATATCGTGACCTAAACTTAGATTGTTTATATTGTTGTAATTATGTATTTCATTTTGTCAACCTATATGAAATTCATTCATTAAGCCCATCAGTTCCTCGTGGTAGACGAGTTGAGCAACGCGTGCCTCAAAACCAATCCATTATTGTTCATGTGTGTATTATTGAGTTTATATTGTTTGTAGTTATGTCCTTCATATTATCATGTTTATGCAATTCATTCATTAGGCCCATCAGTTCCTCGTGAGAGACGAGTTGAGCAACGCGTGCCTCTAAACGATCCATTATTGTTCATGTGTGTATTGTTTAATATTAAATTGATTTACGAATAAGTTTACATCTATTTTTACTCATGTGTGGTTGTGCACTTTATTTCATAATCAATTTAATAAACTTGTTCAAATGTTTTCCATAGGATTCACTCGCCAACTTTTTGTTGATCCAAAAACCCTTTTTACACATGATACAGGTGAACAGGATGAAGCAAGGAAAACATAGGAAATGCCTTAGAAGAAAACAAAGAAGCTTAGATTGATGTTTAGGTCATGATGTATTTATGATTGTAAATTTCCATTAAATTGTATTAATGAATATGAAACGTTAAAATAAATGTCATGAGCTTTGATGATAACCCAATCATGCCCCGATCACCTTTTCCGCTGCGGGTCGGGGTGTGACAGCTTTAGTATGATACATTTGTGTACTGATAAAAAAATTTTTGATTCAGATTTAGTACCTTCATCGGTAGTTTTTGAATAATGTTCCACATACACAACCTGTGAATTGACTTGTCAAAGACCTTTCCGACAGCTTGTTTCATTGCACAATCTTAATCAGTTAGCATCAGAAGGGGTTGTTTACCATTGTGTGCCTCAAGGAATTTTTGAAGAAGCCATGTATAAGACTCGATAGTCTCATTATGAAGCAACCCTGCACCAAAATTGTACACCTTTTGTGGTGATCGACTCCAGTAAAAGGTAAAAAAATCATATCATACCTGTTTTTACGAACACAATTAGATACATATATTAAAAGATAAATAATAGATTACAAATTTCATGTTTGTATGATATGTCGCATCGAAGGCAATAACATCGCCAAATGAGTCGTAGTTTGATTTCGATACCGAATCACACCAAAAAATTAGCTGGAGTTCGGTATCAACAATATAGGTGTTAAACGTGTAGTTTCCTTATTTTTGCGACGTTCCTTGAATTTGTCAATTATCATCTGGGCGTCTCTATCCCCAATAAAATCTCGGATATCACGCCCACCCGTTTTTGTAGTTTACAACGGTTTCGTTCACATTATGATGACCACCTTTTAAAACTACATGTACCTTGTGAGACTTGGTAGGTCCTAGGTTTGCGTTTCGGCATTTTGCTATGAACTCTTGGGTAGAAAAGTCAAGCTTCCTCCTCTTTAGTGATAGATCAAGATTTTCAGGGGTAGTAAAGCCATGGTTATGTTGTTCTACAAAGTTATGTATCTCATACTCAGATGAATTTTTTACACGCACAAATTTAACACATGCCTTGCAGTCTGTAACTTTAACGTTCGACCGTCTTTTTGGTGAACTTGAATTTACTTGTTCAGTCGTAACATCTTTACATTTATGTTTGTTGGCTCTAGAACATAAAATGTATCGCCTATTAGTAACAATTTTTTCACCTATTTTTTCCTTTTGCGATGTACCAAGACGGGTTCCAAAACCGGCCAGTTGTGCATACTCTTCATACACCGCTATAGCTTCTTCAATTGTACTAAGTCTAGCATTAATAAACGGTTTGAAACCGGGAGGGACGGTTGGTGTCCAATACCTAGATTCATTAGGAGATTCATATACGTTGCTCGCAACGGATTCTGCAGAATTTATTGGAAAGTGTAAGAAACCGACTATGAAAAAAACAAAGAGTACACATATGCGTACTGTATATGGTAGACTATAGTTCTTCAAAAAACAATAATAAAATTGAATGCCAGAATTACATAACAACTGCTAATTTTTAAAAGTATATACAGTCTTAAGATCTTAAACCGTACACAATTAACTAAAATTCCAAACTCACCTATAAAAATTTGCAAATAGAATCAATGTGGTCTATACTATACAACTATAAACAAGTGTGCTAATCTGGAACAATCTTTACAATTACAGCATGTGTGAAAAATAAAGATGTCATACCAGCAAATATGTACACATGGAATGTAAACGCAATTATACACAAGTGTACTAAATTGAATCTCTCATATACATCATAATTACAAATCACAGATTCAAAATCAAAACAGCACATAAATTATGTATACTACTATCTATGCACATGTGTACTTATTCTGTAACAAACATGTCAGTTAATGTGTTCGGAACCACCAAAAACATCGGTGACAACAAACCTAAAAAACATCCAATCAAAAATTCGTAAATGCGTTGTTTGTGAATTACATTTCTGGAATCTTGTTAACAAACGGGATGGACAATTAAAGAGATAAACGACAATGTTGAGTACAAATACATGTCGATCAAAAGTTGTAACGAATTACAAATATAATACTCTTAAAAACACAACCAAGCCTGGTCGATCCATAGTGGTAACAAAAACATTGTCAGGACCCTTGACGTTGTCTTCAAAACCCATCGTAACATCTTCTGGTTGTTCCATTATAAAGAGAAAATCCGATCAAAGAGTTAATCAAATACTGGAAATTATGTAAATTAAATTCTGGGAAAATTGAGAATCAAAATCTGGGAATGAATTCGTATTCTTTGTTTACCGTAACGGTAGAATGAAATCAAAATTCAAATCAATTTTGACTAACTGTTGTTTACGAAAATATAGGAATTGAAATAAGATAAACAATATGTAATTGACAAGGTATTTTTTAAATGGATATTTAAAACTATATTAATACAAAATTAAAATCCTATCATTATCAAAAAAATAAAGAGATCAATGGCCCAGATTAGTTCACACAGTTCACTATGATGATTCTGTTCACAAATGATCCTAATCCATATATATATATATATATATATATATATATATATATATATAGGTATAGGTATATGTATATATATATAGGATGAGGTTATTATGAGAAAATTTAAAAGTGTGAGAAGGGTAAGAAAAAATATCAACCATTAGATTAAAAATCTAATGGTTGAGATCATAGTGGCATTATTGTAAATAAAGTGTCAAACAATTAATACTGATCATTCAGGGGTGTTTTAGACATTTTAACCAAGTTCAAATAGAAACCGAATCAACTCCCCAACAATCACAATCAATACTTCGAAAATTACGGAGGTTATTCAAGATAACAATCTTCAATATCAATCTCAATATCAGTAGTAATCGCAAAATCACACTCCACAAATAAAGAAAATTAAGCTACCATTTATTGGCGACTGGAAGAAGGAGACGACGACGAAGACTCCGTCGATGGGGAAACCTGCAAAATCACATATATGTATGTAAGGTGCTACGAAAACAGAGTGTTTTTAGTCGTATTTAAACATTGTATTGTGATATTGCTGATTCCTTTAGTTGGTATGATTAGGGTTTTTGATAAGTTGCTTAATTTCAATCTAATGAAGCTATATTGGTGTTTTTCAATGACTTATTAAGGTTTTGGTTTTATTTTTATCAATGGAGTTCGATTTAAGCCATATTCATAAAAAAAAAAACAAATCTGCATTGTATGATTTAATGGTTTCAGTTTTATGGTGTCTTTAAGAAATTTTATGGTGTTTTAAATGTTTGTGGTGTTTTTAGCTGTTATGGTGTTATAAAAAGATTAATGTGTTAATTTTGTAGTCTGTAACTCATGGTTTACAATTATTTATTAATTGTTAGTTAGGTTTTTGGTTTCTGTTTGGGTTTACATATTAGGGTGTTATTCACAGGCAATTGTGCTTTTACATATGCTGTGGTGTTCTTTAATGAGTTGTATTTGTTCAACAATACTTCTGTGGGTGTCTTCAATGAGTTTCTATACTTTTTTTATTGTCATCGGAGTGAATAACCCTGTTCTAAATGGCGTATGTTTAGGAATGAATAACGTGGGAGTGCAGGGTGTTATTTGTCCATTATCTGCATTTATGTTGTTATTTATAAACACTCTTTGGAAACCGCGTGGGTATGTGCTTACAATAGGTGGTGTTATTTCTGTATAGGAATTGAAGGTGTCTTTTTTTTCATTATGTGGTGTTATTTATGGTATAACCAATTATGCATGGTGTTTGTCTGTTAGATATTACTACTAGGGAGTTATTTATTGAGATGTATGCATTCATCAAAAGTGATGTGGTGTTTTCGAGTAGATATTGTATTTTTTGGTGTTATTTACCATCTATAGGGTTTGTAAAATAAGTTGTATTAATTGAAAAAAGAAAATGCATCACAAAACTTAGGGTTTATCTGTGAATATGGTTTTTAGTTTCTGTGGACGTATTCAATGAGTTATGCTGTTTTTTTGTTCATTCAAAGAAAACTGCATTCCAGTACTTGGTGTTTGTCTGTTTGGTTGGGTTTTGGGTTCTGCAGCTGTTCTTGTCATAGCTTACCTGATAGGGGTGTTAGTTAGTGATTTGCAGTCATTCAACAAACACTACGGTGGGGTGTCTTCAATGAGTTCTTTATTTTTGTTTTTAATCGTGATTTGGTCTCTTACCTAGTGTTATATGACATTTTTTCGATAACTTGTATTATATATATAAATTTGGTATAATACATTTGTTTTAATAACTATGGTTATAATACATTTTGTTGCACGTGTGTACTATGCAGTTAGGAAAAGCCATCGGCTACGAACAAAAATGTACCACTCCAAATACAAGAACACACAAGAGACTGCTATCGTGTGTTCGGATTCAGACGGAGAGGGATATGATAAACAAGGTGCCCCCGCCAGGGAATGCCGCGACAGCCAGAACCAAATACAACAAAAATAGTGCCACCGCCAGGGAAGCAATTCAAATCAACTGCAAGATGGTTGGTTACAGGAACTAACACAAACAATATGCATTTTATCGTTGAACATTATAATGAGTGAAATGTCTATCTGTGCGGTATTACTAATACTTTGTTTGTTTAATGTAGAATCAAAGTTAACCATAAAGAAGCCTGAGAAGGTGATTCCAAAGCCATTGTCCAACCCGGACGATGACTTTGTTGACACCCCACCAGGAAAACGAAGGAAGTCGCTAGCCAAAAATCATCGATTCATGCAAAACGACAAATACACTCACAAGCTTACAAGCCCTATACGGGAACAAAAATCAGGCCAAAAGTTTCGATCGACAATTTGTTGAATCTAACAGGTGGTTTGAGTCCGAAACAACGAGAAAAGGTTTACAAGATCGGATTTGGCTCAATTTTCAGCCATCAAGTTATTGGTGTCCCTACCGCAATCGCACACTGTTTGGTCACAAATTACGACCCAGATGCGTGCGTCTTGAATATAGGAAACAACAGTCTGATACCCATTACTGCAGACCTTGTATACCGCATATTCAAGCTACCTCGTGGGGAAAATGTGCTAGTTGATCAGACGAAGACAAACAAGAGGAGTGGTGAAGTTATGAAGGAATTTAGGGATCAATTTAAAGATGTACAAGGAAAAAGATTGTCTCCATTGCACTGATGATGCATATATTGAGCATAGACGACTACGAACAGTTATTTTTCTGAAATTCATAGTTTTATACCTTCATTTCCGGAGAAACAACGAGCAACAACTCGGTTAATGTCCGGTATCTTCCGTGCCTAAAACTAGAAGTTGAAATATCAAGTTTTGATTGGTGTGCTTACATGGTTGCGTGCCTCAACCGTATGAAGAGATCGTGGCACGGTGACAAGGATCATTTCAGGGGCCAATGCTTTTACTGATGGTAAGTTAATACTAAATAAAACATAAACAACAGAAAATCATGCATTTAATAATTGTAGAAACTGTACTAACCTCTTTCCATGAAACTTGACAGATGGCCTATGTAATAAAGAAAAAAAAGATACCTGCAACACATGGTTCGGCTCTGATTGGATTAGCAACTGATGACTTGTTTGAGGAGTTGGCTTCAGAGATGGAGTGTAAAAAGATATCAAGCGAGGATGTTGATTCAGCAAGAAAGGGGGAAAAGGAAACGTGGTTCGGACGAGATCAGTGGAAGGGAAAAGAAAAACATGTTAAAGGTACTACAGCTATTGAAGATGATGACGAACACATTGGTATATACAAGCATTGTGCGGACTACTTTCTGACGCAAACTGACACCCAAACGTGTGCCATGCTTGTAGGTCCAGATGGAGCTTTTTGTGTGCCGATGTTGTCGCAGTACGGAGACACACAATCGCCCCCATCGGCATTTGGAAGAGAATATGATGAGGTAAATAAACAATAGGTTGTAAATAGACTGATACAATATATATATTTTACCAAAATATGTTGTTTAACCGGATTTTGAAACAGGATAAATGCAACATTTTGGATAAGTTGTTCCGTGATTTTGAAGAATGTGTTCGTAGCATAAATGAGACGATTACGGAATCGTGTACATTGTATCCCAAAAGTGAGAAGTTGAAGGAAAAAGCATTGACATGGAATAGAATGAAGTTGAAACATCTACAAGCGGATGAGGCGAGCACGCAAGATGTCAACCGTCATGAAGGAGTGTACCATTAACCAGTAATAACACTACTCCAAATACGAGAAATCATGAAACTATGTCACAAAAAAATCTCCCTTTTCACCAATGACGTCATCATTTGTAGCAGAGGTAGAGGCAGTCGGTGGATACAGCAAAGACACCCCAACCACGGTTCAATGTATCATGGCTTGAGGCAGTGAACCTGTCAATAAAAACTTGACAGTATTTGGGATCATGATAAAGGTGTTGAGGGGGGTCGATCTGCGATGCACGAAAAAACACCACCCCAAAAAGGACAATAATTTTGCCGCCAACGCTATGGTCGCCATATGTCAGCCGCGTAGTTTCGTTGCAGGCCGGGCGAGAGAAGTCAGAAGAAGTGTACCATGGTATATTTTCTGCGGGGTGCGTAACGCGTGGTACGTATCCATCGTACAATTATACTTTTTCATTAACATTATTTATTTAAAATAATTCTCTCATCTTGTAGGGATGTAATTTTCAGCAATAATGGTCAAGTTTCAGTGATGAGGTCACCGTTCGAATCGATGGTACCGGGTGTCAGGTACATATTCATGTCATCAGTGCATGGGCTGCAGTATTGAACTACGAGGAGAGACTGAGGAAGATAGGAATAGCCCCAAAGTTGTTCTGCAATGCTGGAATGTTGGTATGTGTTCTTTATTGATTATTGTACGCTGTAATGAAAGTCCGAAAGAATTATCTTGAAAAACGGATTGGACCAGTGAAATAATGTTTGCATTTAGTCAGTTTACAGGTTATCAGTTTTATAGCATAATGAACATGAAATAGTTAAATCATTGGTAAGACAGTCCTAGGCCTGCATATTGTTTAATTATATGACTCTCTTTAGACAAAGCCTAAATGAACTAATGGTGTTATTCTGTTATAAAAGTATATAAACTTGGTTATTGGATCTGAAATAACATAGTGTTCAATTTTGTTTTGGAGCTGAAATAACACCATATCGTTAAATGGATTAGACCAGTGAAAAGCATTTAGTCAGTTTACAGGTTATTTGCATAATGAACATGAAATAGTTAAATCATTGGTAAGACAGTCCTAGGCCTGCATATTGTTTAAATTATATGACTCCCTTTAGATAAAGCCTAAATGAACTAATGGTGTTATTCTGTTATAAACGTATGTAAACTCGTTATTGGATCTGAAATAACATAGTTTTCAATTTTGTTTTGGAGCTGAAATAACACCATATCGTTAAATTGATTGGACCAGTGAAAAAATGTTTGCATTTAGTCAGTTTACAGGTTATCATTTTATGGATAATGAATATGAAATAGTTAAATCATTGGTAAGACAGTCCTAGTCCTGCATTTGTTTAAATTATATGACCCCCTTTAGATAAAGCCTAAATGAACTAATGGTGTTATTCTGTTATAAACGTATGTAAACTCGGTTATTGGATCTGAAATAACATAGTTTTCAATTTTGTTTTGGAGCTGAAATAACACCATATCGTCTAACTTTATTTTATTTTTTTTAAATAAACATATGCAGCTTGAAAAGGAGTTCGACTTACCAGAAAAAGACCGTATATCAAGGTTTGCAGAGAACATGAAGTATGTACTAGACGGTACAGAACTAAAGACATTTAAAGGTTTCCAGAGGGTGTACATCCCTATCTTGAATAGGGAGCACTACTTTCTGCTTTTTTTCAACTTGTCAACGCCCAAATAATAATCATCGACAACATAGAGGATGACGCTGGTTTAGAAGAAAGATACGGAGGGACGGTCGAAAAAGTGGTACGGACAGCTCAGATATATACAAAACTATATTTATATATTAAAAAAGAACAATAATGTATTACCGGATGTATTATTTCAGATAAGTGCCTTTTGTGGGTTCCTTAGCCGTATACAGCCAGTGGTAGCTGATAAACTAAGAGTTACCAAACCCGTAAGAATGGAATTCCCATGGAAGACTCTGTTTAACGGTACGGACTGCAGTATTTTCTTAATGCGGCATATGGAGACCTACAACGGTAAGCTAAAATGTTCCCCTGGTAAAATTTAGAAACATACTGTAGAGGCGCATTATTGTATCTGCTTACGAGAACACATGTCTTTTGACTTATATAGGAACAAGCGTGAAAGATTGGAAATGTGGACTATCGTCAGAAAGGAACGCAAAAGGGGAAGTATTAATAATCAAAGAAGGGAAATCACCGATCTACGCAAGAAGTATGTATCAAAAATGCTTCTTAGTGAGGTGAACTCAGTACGAGGGGTTGTAGAGATAGAAGTTAGAGAGTTTGCTGGTTTGGACGAGGACGAAAGAGTGAAGCTCGAGGAAAATGCAATACAAAGAATTTGTCGCAGGTTGGATGGTATAATGTAGCTTTCAAACAAGTTAATCCAGTTGGTACATTTTCAATTTGGTTGCTCTAAACAATTGTGACGTATGAACATTTTATGGGGTTTTTTCGGTAAGAAAAAATGGTGTGAAATTTGATCATTTCTTTTGTGTTTTGTTGTTACTTTTTCTTTTTGTTTACTTTCTCTAATATTTTGCTGCAATAAACTAGTTTTATATCGTTCATGTCAACGGAATTAGTGAATGTCATGAAATATATGCTTGAAAACAAAACACTGTTACAAATACGACAAGATAAGAAAACCATATAAATTGTATAATTCATGGCATAAACCTATTCATTGGCTAAACCTCCTTTAAATAAAAGGAACAACATAATAACCAATTGACAAAAAAACATAAAAACACAAAGCTTTATATACATTAACAAAAAAAATTTGTTATACCAATATACAATATGTACCCTTTTAAAAATCGGCCTAAAAAAAACTCATCGCTGCAGAAACTAAACACGTGTATAACGTTTCAACTTAAAAATTGAAGTATAACCATTCAACCGAAAACCACTGTGAACAAACACAAAAAAATGACTTATCTGACACTCCCTAATCGTCAGCTTCGTCCTCGTCTGCTTCATCCTCATCTACTTCATCATCGTCAGATTCGACCACTTCTTCCGCCCCATCTTCCTCAGAACTAGCATCTTCTTGTTTCCTTTTAGGGTGTTTACAGGTACGCTGTTATGACCATACCTAAAGCAATTTTGACAACGACGTCTCTTATTACCCATTTGCCTTCTATCAATTTCACGTTTAGACTTCATCCGTTTCGGCTTATCCATACCTTTAAATCTAGTTCCAATGGGGACATCGAATAGTAACTGTAGATGGTTGGGTATTGCCAGTTATTTCAGCAAACTTTTCCCTACGACTCTTATGAGGTGCACTCCCGACGGCTCGTCAGCTGAATCGAAGAACTTAACCACATGATCCCTAAATGAGCACAATGCATCGAAATTGGTAACAAGTTTGTTAATAACCGACTCTGTATATTGTGTTATCTCAGTACAACCCGGTTTACTTCGTTATACCGATCTTCGTCCTCATTCATACCTAAATTAACACCAGGAGAGCTATTGGTAACAGCCTCCCTCGTCCAACGTCTAAGTTTATATCGTTGAGGGAATTCCATCACGTCAAGCATCCTAAGCACGCAGAATATGTGTGAGCACAACAACCCAAACTGTTCGAATCTTTTGCATGTACAGTATATAGTCATGTCGGCCTCCCGCACCATTACCTATAAGGCACAACAAAGAACATATAAAATCTTACAAAAATCGATTAAGCAAATGACACCATACTAATTCATGTGTCGGAACCAAGTATATTTAAAGTAAAATGTAAACAAAACAAACAAAATTAAAGTCTATTGTATACCTCGAAGAAAGTGGTGCATGGTTGTTCCCAATCCTTCACAAAAAATTTAACGAAGTCGTCGGTAGTTTCCCACTTTCCAATAGCACATCTATGAATACCATTTTGTATCTCCAATTGGACATAAAAAAATATGCTGTATAACCTCGCGGCTTCCTCCTCCAAAGCAAAGTCTACAGCCCATATATCAGCAATCGTGTTTCTAGTGTCATGGTCGTTCTTCCTATGCTCATGTCTTTGAGCTTCAATTCCAGAATCAAAATGCCCCAAAAATTCGACAAGGGTACACTCCGGGTTGCAAAACTGTCCAAAAATGGTTCTCACTCTCTGAACGAGATGATGTACGCATGAGCCCAGACATGTACTCGTCACGATAATACGCCGGTATCCTAACTACCCCTGATCTGATAAATAGACTGTAACCATTCATGCTTAGAAAGATTAAAATCATTCATTATGGTACCCATTCGCTTTCAAACTTCTCGGTAAGTATAGAATCGGTCCACACAATGGAACACAACCTCTTCTTGAAATCTGTACTACTACAAATCGTAGGGCCAACCTAAAACACCATTGAAAAAAATTGAAAACAAAATAAATACAACACACAAAAATGCAAAAAATATTAATAGATTGAATAAGCAAAAACACCTTAACAGTAAGCTTGTCCATTATATGCCACATGATAACCTATCAATAGGCCTTCTTCAATGCCATGTGGTCTTGGTCGGCCACAACCACCGGAGGAGCACGACCAAAAGATTCACGAAAAATCCTAAGCAACCAACTATACGTTTCAGCGGTTTCGTTTCCTATTATAGCGGCTCCAAGTGTAACGTTACAATTATGGTTGTCAATAACGGTAAATGGTACGAACATCATTTTGTACCTAAACACAAAAAAACACCATATAAATATCTTTTATATAAAACTAAAAACGAATTTAAAAAAAAAAACAACAAAATTGATTAGTAAACAAACTTGTTACGCCGATATGTTTGCACAATGACACAACGTCACCTAAAACTGAATAATTCCGCTTGGCCTCCTCGTCTGCCAGAACAAAGCCCTTAATATACCATCTTCAGAGGTTGTATACTCCATTGAAAAGTTTGGCATATACTCTTTCTTTCTCAACAACCGTTTAATCATCATATCAGCATCAAACTCAGATATGTACCTGTTTATATCTCGCTTAAAATTCTTGAAATCGGATTTGGTTGCCTCAACCTTGTCAAAGCCACCATACAATGTCCTCATGATATTAAATGCTTTCACAGGTCCAATATTTATCGCACTCAAAGCATTAACCGCTTGCTCTTGAGTATAGTTCAATCCTCGGTTAACGGGGAGTAAATACCTATCCTCGTCAGCAACAAAAGAGGGGTTTATGGTCCTCCTTGAAATAGTATACCTCACATAGATTCATCTCATTAAGGTTTAGGCACATACGTGCTTCACAACCAGTCCTAATAGAAGGGACCTGACGAGTAGATTTCCTTTTTGAGCCTATATTTGAGGTGTCGACCACTTTAGATGAGTCGATCACCTTAAAAGGTTTGGTCCCTTCCTTTGAGCAAACAAAGTATTTGGATTTAACAACATCCTGCAGCTTATATTGAGAAGACATTCTGGCGGTAAAGCCTGCAGCCATCGCGTACGTTTGATAAAAAAGGAATGCATTATTCAGTGTGTCGAAAGTCATCTTCTCTCTCGGCCTAAGCGAATCTTCCACCTCAGGTAAAAAAGTCCTCTTACCAGAATTTGGAGACAAGCGTGGACGCCCAACAGGCTGGTAATTATGAGGCCCTACAAATAACACCACATATAACATAAATAACACCACAATTGTATGTATTAAACAACAACACAAATATCCCCTAAATAAACACTATGAAGGAACACAACTGTATGTATTAAACACCATGAAGGAAGACAACTGTATGTATTAAACACCATGAAAGAACACACTGTATTAAATAACACCATGAAAGAACGCAACTGTATTTTAAATAACACCATGAAAGAACACAACTGTATTAAATAACACCGTGAAGGAACAACAAACTGTATATATTAATAAACACCATGAAGGAACACAATTGTATTAAATAACACCATGAATGAACACAACTGTATCAGCACAAATAGCCCGTTATACATAATATAAAAAAGACACATGAATTCCTATAAAGAGATAACACCACCTATTGTAAGCACATACACATACGGTTTCCAAAGAGTGTTTTTTAATAACATCATAGATGCAGATAATGGATAAACTGAATAACAAAACACAATACGATACATGAATAAATAACACCTGCACTCCATTCCTGAAAGATACGCCATTTAGGATAGTGTTATTCATTCCGATGACAATATAAAAAAAGTTTGGAACAACCTGAGATCTAATACAGACAATCACCCTACAAACATACCCGCTCCATGATTCTCCATATGAATGCAGCGTTTTCAATAGAAGTGGTAAATCGATTTATCCGGTAGATGTTATCGAGTTTGAATCGAAAATCACGTATGAATTCAAAGAATATTGATGAATTTTAAAACAAATATGAACTCTGCGAATATTTCAACATCTTGTGCAAATTGATTTGAATACCTTCGAAAATAACTGGTTTACGGTTATAGAGTACAATTACCAAGAATAGATTTTATTAGGGAAATTACCATTATACCCCAAATCTCAAAAAAAAAAAAAAAAACGGACACATGGCACAACCATATTCCTTCTTACCCTTCTCACACTTTTAAATTTTCTCACATAAACCTATACATATACATATATCATATAATATATAATGATTGTAATCTAAGTTTGTTCTAATTATATGTTTTAGATTCTCCATTCCGAAGAGCCCCTCAACAAAAACAAATTGACCAGCTTGTAGAAGATACATTAAAGAACTTTGTGATAACCATGGTAAGAGATTGAGGCTTGGAAATGTCCGGGTGGGAGTGATCATGTTTTTGTTCTCACAGGTAACTTTAGTCATGTTTTTTTAAGACTTAAGTTTTCATATTAAGACCCTTATGGTAGATGCTTGATCTCATTCTTAGTAACTAGCAATCTTGGATACATTAGTTAAGATCTTGTAGAACTAGTCTCGATATTAAGGTTTATGTATTCTAAGCAGAGTAATCCAAATAATTTATGCTATCTGTGTATCTATTTGATATGTTATGTAAGCGTTTTTGATATTCTTACTATACTTTCCTTTGCTGATTTTAATTGCTTTGCTTTCCAGCTAATGAAGTTATATCATCAGATTCGTTTGATCTTTCTGCTATAAAAATATATGTTGTTAATCTTGCTAATGTCTTTTAGAAAGACTGGTCTTGACTTGTTACCTCACCTGTTTTGTTGGATATGATACATTTGTTATTCTACTATTAACATTAACAATGAAATTAAAAAAAAGGTCTTGAAATTCCATTTTGCTTTGCTTTGGGCCATGATCTTAATTTATATTCAGAAATTTTTGTTTCATTCAATGAACTGCATTATGCAATCAATTCTTCTGCATACCATTTCTTTACAAATATATTTGACAAGATGTGATAATGCAATTCATGTACTGCACTAAATGCATAAGGATATTTCAAAAACCATGTAATATTTCATGTAAACTTGATTTTGTTGTAATAACCATTCTTATGCATCATTTACAGATAGGTGGCTGGTTTTGTGGATGGAGATGTTCTTGGACTACGAAGTTTGATGTTGTAGGATTAAGTACAAAATAGAACGTGAACTATGACTTGTGTTTTATAGAAATAATAAAGTTGACATGTTTATATTTGTAACCCAAATGTTTTCAATCAAATACGGAGTTTATGGTTGCTACTGTTTGTATGTTGATTATATGTTTACCTTTTTTTAGTATTCAATTAATTGAAAATGGTAATGATTAAGATCATCGTTGTATTAAGTAGTTTGTTGTATTTGATCAATATCATTAAATCGTTAAAAAAATAAATTAGTATTTGAAAATTCTTATAATGTAGTATGTTGTATTTGATCACAACGAGATTGTAATTGAAAAGTAGTCCGTCGTATTTGATCATCTCAGAACCGTTGTAATTGAATCTTTTTATTTAATTATTGATGATATAAATCATTTTTGAAACTCTTTTAAAACGGTTTTGCTTTTTTACAACCGTTGTAAATGATTTTTTGTGAAAGTGTTCTTGCTCCTTTTACAACGCTCATGAAACTCTTTTACAATAGTGGCAAACTTTTTAAAATGAAACATTTAAAATGGTGTGCAACCGTTTTAAAAGAACAAAATCACCGTTTTAAAAGCTTTCTTTTTTGTAGGCATTCTCATGCTATTCTCTGCATAATCACAAACATCATGTCATCTTTCAGGCATCGTCGGTCGATTGCTTCCCTACTTGCTTTAATCGAATGCTTCTCTGCTTTCTTTAATAGACTTCTCCAGTAATTTGTGTGAAGTTTTAATGTGAAGGTTATTGCCTTACTTTCATTTACTTCTCGTTTTAATTGATACCTTCCTTACTCGTTATAATCTACTTCTCAGGTAATTAGTTGAACATCAACAACGTGTGTAATTTGAGAAGCTGGTTATATAACTGCTTGTTTTAGTTATTTTTATATAAGTAAAATAAAATGTCATTTTAAGTCGTTTGACATAACAATAAACCGACATTCATTTCAAACACCAAAACGATGATAAGTGAACAGTTAGGATCAAACTACATATACCATCGTACAATTTACTCCGATATGTTAGGTGAGTGTCACATTAAGGTTCAGTTTGTTTCTAAGAGGTAAAATGTCCGCAATCTGCGAACCACGTATGCAGACATCTACAGAAGAAGACGCTGATCAAACCTCTACAATCTTCAAGAAGAAGGTTGTTTGTTTTTTTAACGTATGTAGACTTCTAAAATAAAATTGTGGTGGTGTACGGACGGTGGTGGTGTTGGACGGTGGTAGTGGATGGTGGACGTGGACAGTGGGTGGTGGTGGACGGTGTTTGTGGGTGGTGGACTGTGGTGGTGGCTGAACCCTCTGCACACCTTAGAAGATCTTAAATGTAGTTGGGTCAAGTTTGCACCAAAAATAGCTCGCACAGATGTTTTTTAATGAAACGTCTTCGGAAAAACAAATAATCTGCAGATGGTAATACCGGAAGTAGTTTACGCGGTGCAAACAGAATAGCCTGCGCATATCTTTTTAGCAAAACAAACACCACTTAAGATGAGCCTCTTTAGAAAACCCCTGAGTGTTATATGCCATCAGAAGTTCATTTTGTGCTATTTCAAGTAGTGAAGCAAACCTCATCTGGGGTGATTATAGGCGTCCACAAGGTGAACCATGCCGAATCAGAGCAAGCTCGGACTCAGCTTGGCTGCGTTCGAATTTTAAATCGAGCTGGTTTGAGCTCGAGCTTGTTTCTAAAAAGGAATAAACACATTTTAAGTTCAACAGTTTAGATTACCATTTGATAATTAGGAAACATTTGCAAAACAAGTTCGTTATTATATACAATAATTCCAAATCAAGTTCAACTAAACACAAAATAAGTTTATTAACATCTAAATATAATATGTAAAGTATATAGAAAGGATGTGTGTTATATATATATATATAAGTTAAATATTTGAGTCAAACTGAACCGATCCTCCTTTAGCATAGGCTCTGCTTCATTGGCGGAGGTTAATGGAGGCCTGGGGGAGCCCCAGCCTCCACTGATTTTATAGCTCTTAGTGTTTAGTTTTACCGAAAATTTTTGAACTTTTTTAGAGCAAAATATTGATTTTTTAAGAGTACCCCCCACCGATTTGGATTTTAAAAACCCAATCACTATCAAGTTTTCATTCAAGCTCTGTCACTGCTTGGCTTGGCACGTTTCAAACTAAGCCAGCTCCACTCGACTCAGTTTTAAATAAGCCAATTTGAGCAAGCTTCGAGTAACGAGTTTTTCAGACAACCCTATATTTATTATATTTAAATGCTAATTAACTTATCTTGGTTTGAACCGTAAACTACGATTCAAAAATGGCAAGCCAAACTAAAGGTATATTTTTTTTGGGATGGACCGTACTAAAATTGTTCGGTTTGATGATGTGAACCTCCTTTTTTATTCTTTTAAACCGTTGGTTTAATTAACTTTAAAAAAATAACAAAAACTATTCATAATATAATATAACACATATCCATTAGACTATAACCACTTCATAATAATAAAAATAACAATAATAATAAAGTAAAATAGTAGTTCATTTAATTATTTCAATCGCCTGTCACTATTTCAAACCATGAACCGCTAAACCTAATTTTTAAACTCTTAATTAATTAATTAAATCGTAATGTTGTGACATCTGTGTGAATACTATTAACTGAAAATAAAAATAAAAACCTAGTTAACACGTGTCTTTATAGTGAGTAACGGTTGTTTATAAGACGTGTCTTAAAAGGTCATAAACATGTGGTACATACTGAAGCAAAGACAAGTGTTGTGCGAAGAGGCACAAATGACAAAACCATACTACAAACTACAACGTGAAGTCACAAGACCACCTGGTTCTTAGTGCCCCATTTAAAATACAAATTTTAAATACAAAATAACTGTTTGTATATTATTCAAACAAATTTTGTTTTAATTTACAACGTTGAAGATGATTTAGATAACTTATATAAATTGACTGCTGTATGCGATCGAGACGTAGATGACCTTTTGATAATAGGTATCCTTGGTGGTCGGGGATTACTATTCATTTAATAAAACACATTTTAAATATATAAATAAATATAAATATGTATTTTTAAGTGTTTGTCTTTTATAAACATTTTTTAAATCATTCATTTCTGAATTTTTTTAAATATACAAATAAATATGTATTTCTATAACCATTTGTTTTTTATATTATTTTAATTTAATAGGGGTAACATTTTAAAAGTACGGGTAACGAAATCAAAAAAAGTCAATTTTTTCCAAAATTTACACTACCGCCAGAGCGCCAAGGGGTAGCGGAGGCTACCCCTACCAATAAGGTAGGTCCGCCCCTGGTTTTAAAAATATTTTTTTTAAATCTTTTAAAAACTCATCCATCTTTTATAAAATGTCTATTTTTAACCCGTTTGTTTTTTAAAATCGTTCTTTTAAAGTGATTCATTTTTTAAACTTTCTTTAAACAGATCATTTTTACTGTTTTTTTAAATAGCTTGTTTATAACTTTTTTAAACAATTCGTTTTTGTAAAATCGGTAATTTTTAAAACCGGTTTTTAAACAAATATTTGTGTTATGTCAACGTTCACGTCACCAAAAAACTAACTAGGTTTTTAGTCTAACTAGGCTTGTTTCACTATTTCAATTTTAGTTTGTGTTAAAGTTTGACAAACTCTTAATGTTGTGTTAATTATTCTTGTAATAATCATGTCAACAATGTTCCTATAATTATAATTATGTTAAGTGTTTATCTGTTTTTTTATTCTTCGTAATATTTGTGATGAAAATGTAGGTTTTATTCTAAAATGAATATTGTATCCATTTGTGTTCATTTATGTTCATAAACATTTGTTAGAGTTCATTTGCGTATGGTAAGTGTTTGTGAACAGTTCACGAATATGTTCGTTTCCTTAATGAACGAACACGAACAAGAAATCTCGTTCGGTAAGCGTTCGTGAACAGTTAATGAACAGGCTTGTTCCTTAACGAGTTATTCGTGTTCGTTCGGTTCGTTTACAGCCCTACTAATAATATCCAATTTGTAGAGTGGATAAGGTGCAGAATATTCAATCCCCTCTTTCAGTATAGGATGTAAACAAAACAAGGAGGAAGACCTTCGCTAAACAGACCTGTATGAACAATGACTGTGAGGCAACTTGTTGATTTTACCATTCAACATGGATAGCAAACTATCGGAAGTTGACGGCAAGGAGGCAAGTTGCAACGTATGGAAAACACGGGGTGGCAAAACCAAAAGTTTTGTAAAAGGGAAACAAAGTGAAACCCACCCCAAATCAAAAGGAGGCAAATTGTAATTAACTCTACTATTTATTTGTAACATGTGTATGTATAACTTAGTTGGAACTTGTGCATTATTTCATTTTTTGCATCATTGGGTGGTAACTTTGGTTATTTGTTTTGTACCTTTTTGTGAGTATATAATTGTTGGGTTGTTGTTTGGGGTGCTCATTTGCACCCCTATCGGTTTCTTTGGCACCTGTAACATCCGTCAAAAACGGATTTACCAAACCCGCTCCGTTTAGTAACCGAACAGTCAGTCAAAATTTTCGTTTCGAATTAAATGTCCAAAACATTTTTAAACGATCCGTAATCAATTATTATACGCGAATATATATTTAGTTTTTGAAAAACCGTCAAAAATCGCAAAATAAAAATAAAATACATCTGCCGGGTTTCGAACCCGGGTCTGTACCGAGTCACCTAGTGACTTAACATCTCACACACAAACCACTGCGCCGCTTGATCTGTTTGTTATATATTGCAATCATTTAATTGATAAAATAATGTTACGAATTCAAAACCGGCGCCCAATCGTTTCAGTCGTCGGAATCCCGGAATTTCCGCGAATCTTAACTACGATTTACGTTATAACGTAAACCATTAACTACATATCGGTTATAACCGATGTTTGAAGTCCGCGACACTTTTCAAAACCGCCGGAAAAATTTAAATAACGAACACAGTCCAAAATCAGACCAAATGCATTTCGATTATTCCCTATAAATTCAACCACAATCGTCTGCAAACCTTTTCGCTAAAAATCACATCTTTTCACGGCGTAATTTCACTCGCCGGAACTGTCCTATTTTTCGCCGGAAAACCGAGTTTTAATTTTCTGAACCTCACTAATCCCCTAAACCTTTACTGAAGTTACCCATACTCTCCCCAAGATTTCCGGAGACTTGCTGCTGCAAGGAACCTATCGCCGGAGGTGAATTCTGTCGCCGGAGTTCTGCCGGAAAACAGAGAGTCTTGTCGGTATATTTCTCCGCCCAGTTTCTTTTCCTTTTCACTTTTATCTTACCGAAATAAACTGTAAAACACTAACAAACTGATAAAAAAACTTGAACTAGTCGAATTCCGATTTCTGGTTCAAGCATTGACGAAGAAGACGATGTTCTTCCATATCATATAAGTATATTATAAATCATGATTTTAATCGGGTTAGACACACAGTCCAGCGGTGGACTGTGTGCACATAAGACGTTAATTATGCAAAGGTCTCGAGTTCGATTCCCGTTTCACACGCTGCCTTAATAAAATCTATTTTTATTTTATTACTGAACCGGAGTCGCCTTAGTTTATTGTTAAGTATATTAATAACCGGAATAATAACCAAGTTAGACACACAGTCCAGCGGTGGACTGTGTGTTTGTTTATATCACAGGTCACGAGTTCGAGTCCGGTCCTCAGCACCGACTCGGACAATTATCTTTTCTTTTAAATAAGGCAGAAAAGGAAATATCTATTTTGTATTTAAGTATAATAAAAACCGAATATTATAACATGTTGAACACACAGTCCAGCGGTGGACTGTGTGTTAGATTAACCCACAGGTCCCGGGTTCGAGACCTGTGGTGTGCATGACCGTTTCACTTAAACTGTTTTTAAAATAAACGATTTTCTATTAATTCTAATTAATGTATATATGAAATTAAAATCGGATATATAACGGGTTAGACACGTAGCTCAGTTGGTAGAGCTGCGTGCACGCGTACGGGAGGTCTCGGGTTCGAGCCTCACCGAGCGCACAACAATATTCCTCAAACCGGTCAACGACCAGTCAAAGTCAACTGGTCAATGTTACTGTAGCAGAAAAAAATAAAATATTTTTATTATTTTTATTTAATTATTTTAATTAAAAATCAATTATAAATACTTAAAAATAACATTTTTAAGATTAGAAAATAGCCTCAAACTCACAAAAATACACCCAACAATACTACTAAAATAGTTTAATAAAATCCGTTTACTCACCAAACCATAATGCGATTTATCTAGGTTAAATCTCACTCGTGGTTAAAACCATTTCGCGTGCATTCATCATCATCAACCGAACGCACCCACTGTGAGTGAATCTTACAATTCCCCCTTTTAAATTACACGTTTTGGGGTGTGTCATGTGTTTTGAATTAATTAATTTATTTATTTAAACTTGTGCCATACCACATCATGACTTAAACTTAGATTGATTTATTGTTGTGATTTATTTATATTCCGTTTGTCAAATTACATGAAACTCATACATTAAGCCCATCAGTTCCTCGTGGGAAACGAGTAGAACATCGCGTGCTTCAATTCAAATTCATTATTGTTCATGTGTGTTTTCATTGAATTTATATTGTTTGTAGTTGTGTTATTCATATTATCATGTTTATGCAATTCATTCATCAGGCCCCTCAGTTCCTCGTGAGAGACGAGTTGAGCATCGCGTGCCTTTAATTGCTCCATTATTATTCATGAGTGTTTCATTTAACATATTATGATTGTTGATCAAGTTACATCTAATTTTATTCATGTTTGGTTGTGCACATATTTCATAATCAATTTAAATAAATTGTTCAAATGTTTTCCATAGGATTCACTCGCCAACATTATGTTGATCCAAAAACCTTTTTACACATGATACAGGTGAACAGGTTGAAGCAAGGATAGCATAGGATATGCCTTAGAAGAGAACAAAGGAGTTAGATTGTTAGTTAGATCATGTTGTAGAAATCATTGTAAACTTTCATTTAATTTGTATTAATGAATATGAAACATTTAATAAATGTCATGAGCTTTGATGATAACCCAATCATGCCCCGATCACCTTATCCGCTGCGGGTCGGGGTGTGACAGATTGGTATCAGAGCCATGACTATAGGGATATAGGATAGGTTATTAGACCCTTAGAGCCTATACTATAGTCTGCCTAAAATTTTAAATTGATTAAGTGGTTACATACAAACTTGTGATATTTATTTGTTTCATATTTGTTTACATTTCAGTCAAACATACATGCTCATATACATATTCATTATACATATATACATATTCATTATACATATATCGATGTTCATGTGTTCAATTTATTTTCATATTCTCATTATCCAAAGATTTTATGCAATTTTCAAATCTCATCAAAGTAAGTTCTGCGACGGGCATGTAGTAACTGGAAGGGTACAAGTACCGGTAGTCGGAACGTCCTGTCTAGGCTGGCATTCGTATAAATCCAATATAACGGACCAGTTTGCCTACCTGGGGACCAACGATGAGAGTACGAAGGACCTATTAGGCCAAAGCATGCCACACCAAACGTCGTTCGAACTAACCCTACTTTGAGGTGTCACCGTGTCTACACCTGGACACATTCCGAACATCACACGTTGTATACATATTTCTCGATTTTCACCGGGTTTTGTGTACGCAACCAGGCAGAAACCGTGCGAACCATATGAAAAACCGGTAATTCATGGGGGCCCACATGATTACATAAGGTAAAGTATGGCGGCATGACGGGCCTAACAGCGAGCAAAGCCCAAGACATCCTATGGATGTAGTATTTTTGGTATAATTATTTTATGAATGTTCATTCTTGAATGCGACCCATGATCTCAAAAGCATCCAACTCATACCCTTGTCATGTATTCATTGTAGATGTCTTCTAACCTCGCCCGTAGGAAGACGAGAGCAAGAAAAGCCCGCGAACGCATGGCTACCTTAATCGCTCAACAAATGGCTGCCGTAATACCCAACATTGTAATCCAAGTTCAACAAGCACTTACCCATAATCCTGTCAATCAAGCAAACCAAAACATTTTCAACTCTTCCCCAAATACCACTAAATGCACCTACAAGCATTTCAAATCATGCGACCCTCCGAAATATAAAGGGACTGAAGGTGTCACCGCACTCCTCCATTGGTTTGAAGAAATGGAGAATACTTTTCTAAATTGCGATTGCCCTGATGATCGCAAAGTGCGTTATGCTACCGGTCGACTATATGGGATAGCACTTACTTGGTGGAATACAGAGAAGGCCAAACGAGGTGTTGAAGATGCTATGTCCTTAACTTGGAACGAATTGAAGGAAATCATGACCAGACGATTTTGCCCAAGGAGCGAAATCAAGAAGCTAGAAGATGAATTTTACTCATTGAAGCAAGTGGAAGGAGACCACACCACCTACAACAAAAGGTTTCTCGAATTACATCAAATGGTTCCCAACATGTTTACTCCCCTCCACCGTTTGATCGAGCACTACATTCGTGGTCTTCCGTCAAAGATTCAAGACCCTGTAATAAGTACCAAGCCTGCAACTTTGGAAGCAGCAATGGAGCTAGCAATAGAGCTCACCGAGAACCGAATCCGAAACAAAGACTTCGAGGAAGAGAAGAAGAAGGATAAAGGATCAACTGAAACCTCCGAATCCCCTTCTCAAACCGAATCCCCTTCTCAAACCGAATCCCCTTCTCAAACCGAATCCCCTTCTCAACCCGAATCCCCTTCTCAACCCGAATCCCCTTCTCAACCCAAACCTAAGAGAAGAAGAGTCGGGCGACTTTTCGCTGCTACTCAACGAAATCAACCAGTTTTTCACGCTATAACCCATCCGAGCTGTCCCAATCACCCAAGTGGCACCCAACTCAGCTTACCCAAATAAGAAACCATATCTTGGACCTCACCCTCAATGCAACCACTGTTTTTATCATCATTCCCTTACTTTACCTTGCCGGCTATGTACAGCTTGTGGACGTTATGGTCATTTGAGCAATGTTTGTCGCACTTTTCAAGACCAAACCTCTTCCCCTACTCAAAGCATGGCCCAAACTTATTACCAACCTCAATATCCCATGTTCCCATATGCTAGAGCCTGCTTCAATTGTGGCGACCCTACCCACCTTGGAAACACATGCCCTCAATTGGTAAACGTTATCAACACTCAAGCCCAATCAAACCCAGTTAACCAAGTAAACCAAGAAAACCCAACCACTATGCCACCAGCAAGAGGAAGAGTCTTCAATATCAACGCCAACCCTGTCGAAGATAATGACGGCCCAAACGAAGATACTCAGCTAGTCCTTTTCGCCGTAGATCCAGATTCAACTCCTGTTGTTTAGTCTTATGTTTTCTTTATCACATGTGTAGACTGTTAGAGTAATTATGGTATATTATATATTATATATTGTTTTCAGTATACGATTTTGCCGAGGCCGTGGCTCCCCATCCATCGAGGTTGAGTTGGATCCCCATTTTATTATGTGGTTGATCTTGGCGTGCCCGCACGATCGGCTCCGTTTGTTGAGCCTTGATCGGTTACGTAATATTACATTTCAATACATGCAATATGCTCGGCTCCGTTTGATTGAGCCTTGAGTACACAGATTTATTTACATTTCCAGTTCATGCAATATGCTCGGCTCCGTTTGATTGAGCCTTGAGTACACAGATTTATTTACATTTCCAGTTCATGCAATATGCTCGGCTCCGTTTGATTGAGCCTTGAGTACACAGATTTATTCACATTTCCAGTTCATGCAATATGCTCGGCTCCGTTTGATTGAGCCTTGAGTACACAGATTTATTTACATTTCCAGTTCATGCAATACGCTCGGCTCCGTTTGATTGAGCCTTGAGCGCACATACAATTTCATTATCAGTATCTTGTGGTTGTGGTGTTTGTAGTAGAGTCGCATCGAACTAACCATAACTTGCGGATAAAGTCAATGAAAACTTGACAAGGGTATGGTGGATACGCCGATGGTACTTCCTATATATAAGTATTCTTGTCAAATAATCGGAGGCATTATCAGGCGGTTATGAGAGGTTCCATGCATAGGCTGTTTGTGTGGTTAAGTTATTCATATTCAGTACATGCAATATGTTCGGCTCCGTTTGATTGAGCCTTGAGCACACAATTTCAATTTCAGTACATTCAATATGTTCGGCTCCGTTTGATTGAGCCTTGAGCACACAATTTCAATTTCAGTACATTCAATACGTTCGGCTCCGTTTGATTGAGCCTTGAGCGCACATCCATTTTATTTTCAGTACATGCAATACGATCGGCTCTGTTCGATTGAGCCTTGATCGCACAGATATATTTCATTTCAGTATTTTATGTTTGTTGTATTGATTGTAGAGTTATAGGACTAATCATAATTCACTGATAAAACCAATGAAAATTTGACAAGAATATGGTGGATACGCCGCTGGTACTTCCTATATATAAGTATTCTTGTCAAAGGATCAGAGGCCTTATCGGACGGTTATGAGAAGTTCTATGTAGGATTTATTAGTTTCTTGGTAACCAATCATAACTTGTGGATAAAACTAATGAAAATTTGGCAAGAATATGGTGGATACGCCGCTGGTACTTCCTATATATAAGTATTCTTGCCAAAGGATCAGAGGCATTATCAGACGGTTATGAGAAGTTCCATGTAGGATTTATTATTTGCCTTGGTTGGAATTTGTGATACATTTATATCATCATGTTATTTAAAGAGATTGGATTGTGTTCCATTTCTACATAAATTAACCTCTCCATCATAACAAACGAGAGAGGAACTTCCATCATTCAAACATATATGGATTCAAATATTTGCTGTTGTGTTTATTCATGTTCAAATATTTGCTGTTGTGTTTATTCATGTTCAAATATTCGCTGATGTGTCTATTCATGTTCGAATATTGGCTATTGTGTTTATTCATGTTCAAATACTTGCTGTTGTGTTTATTCATGTTCAAATATTTGCTGATGTGTTCATTCATGTTCGAATATTTGCTGTTATGTTTATTCATGTTCAAATATTTGCTGATGTGTTCATTCATGTTTGGATATCAGCTGTTGTGTTTTTATTTATGTAGATTGTAGTGTTAGAAGTTTTGCCTTAGGATATAACCATATTTTTCCCAAACGTATCTAAACTCTTATGCATGATATCATTTTTAGAGAATCATTCCTGTTTATCAATATTCATACAGTAGGCAACAAAAAGCGATTCCTGAATAGGGTACTTAACCTTTACAAGGAACGTTACCGCCTCGAACAAAAACTTAAACCCTCATTTTTGCTAAGCATACAACTGTCAAACAAAACATCATCATTCTTATAGTCAAAATATATCATTATTTAAATTTCGGGACGAAATTTCTAAAAAGCAGGGGATACTGTAACATCCGTCAAAAACGGATTTACCAAACCCGCTCCGTTTAGTAACCGAACAGTCAGTCAAAATTTTCGTTTCGAATTAAATGTCCAAAACATTTTTAAACGATCCGTAATCAATTATTATACGCGAATATATATTTAGTTTTTGAAAAACCGTCAAAAATCGCAAAATAAAAATAAAATACATCTGCCGGGTTTCGAACCCGGGTCTGTACCGAGTCACCTAGTGACTTAACATCTCACACACAAACCACTGCGCCGCTTGATCTGTTTGTTATATATTGCAATCATTTAATTGATAAAATAATGTTACGAATTCAAAACCGGCGCCCAATCGTTTCAGTCGTCGGAATCCCGGAATTTCCGCGAATCTTAACTACGATTTACGTTATAACGTAAACCATTAACTACATATCGGTTATAACCGATGTTTGAAGTCCGCGACACTTTTCAAAACCGCCGGAAAAATTTAAATAACGAACACAGTCCAAAATCAGACCAAATGCATTTCGATTATTCCCTATAAATTCAACCACAATCGTCTGCAAACCTTTTCGCTAAAAATCACATCTTTTCACGGCGTAATTTCACTCGCCGGAACTGTCCTATTTTTCGCCGGAAAACCGAGTTTTAATTTTCTGAACCTCACTAATCCCCTAAACCTATACTGAAGTTACCCATACTCTCCCCAAGATTTCCGGAGACTTGCTGCTGCAAGGAACCTATCGCCGGAGGTGAATTCTGTCGCCGGAGTTCTGCCGGAAAACAGAGAGTCTTGTCGGTATATTTCTCCGCCCAGTTTCTTTTCCTTTTCACTTTTATCTTACCGAAATAAACTGTAAAACACTAACAAACTGATAAAAAAACTTGAACTAGTCGAATTCCGATTTCTGGTTCAAGCATTGACGAAGAAGACGATGTTCTTCCATATCATATAAGTATATTATAAATCATGATTTTAATCGGGTTAGACACACAGTCCAGCGGTGGACTGTGTGCACATAAGACGTTAATTATGCAAAGGTCTCGAGTTCGATTCCCGTTTCACACGCTGCCTTAATAAAATCTATTTTTATTTTATTACTGAACCGGAGTCGCCTTAGTTATATGTTAAGTATATTAATAACCGGAATAATAACCAAGTTAGACACACAGTCCAGCGGTGGACTGTGTGTTTGTTTATATCACAGGTCACGAGTTCGAGTCCGGTCCTCAGCACCGACTCGGACAATTATCTTTTCTTTTAAATAAGGCAGAAAAGGAAATATCTATTTTGTATTTAAGTATAATAAAAACCGAATATTATAACATGTTGAACACACAGTCCAGCGGTGGACTGTGTGTTAGATTAACCCACAGGTCCCGGGTTCGAGACCTGTGGTGTGCATGACCGTTTCACTTAAACTGTTTTTAAAATAAACGATTTTCTATTAATTCTAATTAATGTATATATGAAATTAAAATCGGATATATAACGGGTTAGACACGTAGCTCAGTTGGTAGAGCTGCGTGCACGCGTACGGGAGGTCTCGGGTTCGAGCCTCACCGAGCGCACAACAATATTCCTCAAACCGGTCAACGACCAGTCAAAGTCAACTGGTCAATGTTACTGTAGCAGAAAAAAAATAAAATATTTTTATTATTTTTATTTAATTATTTTAATTAAAAATCAATTATAAATACTTAAAAATAACATTTTTAAGATTAGAAAATAGCCTCAAACTCACAAAAATACACCCAACAATACTACTACAATAGTTTAATAAAATCCGTTTACTCACCAAACCATAATGCGATTTATCTAGGTTAAATCTCACTCGTGGTTAAAACCATTTCGCGTGCATTCATCATCATCAACCGAACGCACCCACTGTGAGTGAATCTTACAATTCCCCCTTTTAAATTACACGTTTTGGGGTGTGTCATGTGTTTTGAATTAATTAATTTATTTATTTAAACTTGTGCCATACCACATCATGACTTAAACTTAGATTGATTTATTGTTGTGATTTATTTATATTCCGTTTGTCAAATTACATGAAACTCATACATTAAGCCCATCAGTTCCTCGTGGGAAACGAGTAGAACATCGCGTGCTTCAATTCAAATTCATTATTGTTCATGTGTGTTTTCATTGAGTTTATATTGTTTGTAGTTGTGTTATTCATATTATCATGTTTATGCAATTCATTCATCAGGCCCCTCAGTTCCTCGTGAGAGACGAGTTGAGCATCGCGTGCCTTTAATTGCTCCATTATTATTCATGAGTGTTTCATTTAACATATTATGATTGTTGATCAAGTTACATCTAATTTTATTCATGTTTGGTTGTGCACATATTTCATAATCAATTTAAATAAATTGTTCAAATGTTTTCCATAGGATTCACTCGCCAACATTATGTTGATCCAAAAACCTTTTTACACATGATACAAGTGAACAGGTTGAAGCAAGGATAGCATAGGATATGCCTTAGAAGAGAACAAAGGAGTTAGATTGTTAGTTAGATCATGTTGTAGAAATCATTGTAAACTTTCATTTAATTTGTATTAATGAATATGAAACATTTAATAAATGTCATGAGCTTTGATGATAACCCAATCATGCCCCGATCACCTTATCCGCTGCGGGTCGGGGTGTGACAGCACCTACCTCTTAGACCGCCTCCTTCGCCTTTCAGCCTCTTCCGTCATGGTTAAACACCGAAGACTTTCCGGCTTCTTGCCTTTGTCTTCTACATTCACATATTTATCATGTAGAGGTAAAGTTTGTTCCGTAAATCCCTTTATCGTTTAGCGTTTTAACATCTTGGACGATTGTTCTTGATGGTTGTTCGTTACGTTCGTTGTTTTGGTTGAAGTGTTCTTATTTGATTCCACATGTGGCCTTGCATGTGTGTTTTTTTCGGCTAAGACCATGGTTGCAAAAGTCGCTAGGCACTCCTTAGTCGGTTGAGTGAGAGTTGAGAGTACTCGGCCTAGGCGAAGAGTATAGTACTCGGACATGTTAAATTTTAAAGAAATTAGTTTTTGGGAAACTATATATATGTCAAATATCATAAGTTTAATAATATTTACAACAAAATACGTGAATATCAATATAAATAAAAAATACATGTTCAAATAGTAAAGTATTTCTCAAATTGATATGCATTCCTTTAAAAATGATATTATTCTTTAATATAATAGACATAGGAATTATGTTTTTAGTTTTTTGAAGTCAAACTCGGCCGAAGGTGACCTAGTAGATCCAATTCTGGTAGAGGTTAACCGGGTTTGATAGATTCTGAGTAATTAGTCGGAGTTGAAGAAAGTCGTCGGCAGCCTACTTTGTAACGACTACTTGGGAGTACTCGGCCTCCGAGACCTTGTTTTACAACATTGGCTAAGACCGACTGAGTATGTGTTGTCTTTGTTTAATTTTTTAGGATCAATGACGATAGGGCTTTGCCCTGATCTGAGATTGCTTGGTTTCTTTATTTGTGATTCTTTTCCTTTTGGTGAAGTGTTAGCCTTTTTGGCCTTGCTAAGAATCATGGGTTTGTTATCAATAATGATGAGATGCCTTCATCGAAGATTTTATTTATAACGGGGCTTGTGTTTGTTTTTAATTTTGATATTATGTTTGTTGAGGCTTTAGACCCCGACAACTTGGTGTTAATGTTAATGTTGATGTTGTGATATGTGTTGGTAACGGTGTTTGGATTTATTGAAGTTAGATTTCGTTGTCGATAAGGATTACAATAGTTATTGATATGAGACGTTTAAGATGTTTGTATGTGGCAATCTGAATTGTCGTATAGTGTTTGATAGTTGATTGATGTGGTTTAAAATTTTGGTCCTATGATGATGGTTTTGTGCTAATACGAGAGTTGCAGCACATGCATTTATTGGCGATGATGTCGCTTGTCATTTGGTGCGCATTATTACATGCAAACATGATGGGCTTCTGAGCCTATGTCATTTCGTCTTCTAGACATGCTAACAATATTTAATACATGTGTTGCTTACTTTCTATGCTTCTTGGTGTTGTAGTGTTGCATTGCGTCTTTTTGTGCCTCTTGGAGTGGTACAGTTAGTTTTATGTGTTATACATTTTGCTACTATGTACACACTGATTTCTTTTTTGATTTACAACATTTGGACCCTAAGTGTTGATGGAAGCATTAGCTTTGTGATCGTGGATGTTCTTGGTTTTGTTTCACATTGTTGTTATTCTGGTTGTCGTTTTGCATGGTAGTTATTGTTGCAGAAGCGCCTACATGTTGCTCACTGATAGTATTTTGAATAGACTATAATGTTTAAAGTTTGTTTTGTTAAGCATGCGAAGGTTTAATATAAGCAACTGCTATTTCCCGATTTCTGAGTCACTTTTTAATAATAACTTCTTAACAATGAGTCATTTTTATGTCCATTTTGTGTTTTTTTCCGCTTTTTATTTAGATTAAGGTTAACGAGTAATTTGGCGATGACGAAAGAGTTATAATATGGTCTTTATGTCTAAAAAGGCATCATCAAACTAAATGGCTACAGTAATGTGTTTGCGCCAATTCCTTCCAGGTTTCGTATCAGTAATAAGTTTCTATTATTTATGTTTTTATTGTTGTTCATTTAAAATCCAAGATAGCTAATATGTATTTTCGAATGTCTAGAATGTCAACTGGAGGATATGGACGTATTAGAGAAGCTCATGTGTATTCTTCAAGATGTGATAAATCTAATAAACTTATTAATTACAAACTCATCGAGCTAACTGAAAAGGTTTGTAAGATTCGTGAGAAACAAGTGAAGTTGCAATTGAAAATAATGCTTTTTAGGGGCGTTATGTTAGAAAAAAAATGTTGAAAAAATAAGTCCAGGTATATTAGATTTAAAAACATGATTGTAAATTTTGGTTTCATATTGTAAACAATCAATGTTAGTAGTTATAGTTAATCCGTTATGTTAGTTAAACTTGCAATTTCATGTTTTACGTTTAATCGTATTTAAATTTACCAGCCATCACGCAACAGGTAAATCATCTAGTTATTTATATGATGCAACATTGCAACCAATATATTTATTAATCTCTATGATAGTAGAGGGGTATGGTCCCAAAAACTCTGCGTCTGCGCAAGGAACCATACCCTCTAATGAAAACAGACCATAAGAATAACCTTGTGGGCAATGCGCAACGGTGCGCCATTTTTGAAACCAGCAGGTTGCCTAACAAACCTTGCGCACACTGCGCAACGGCACGTTAAACCTGGAAGCGCCGGTCCTTGACCCTGTGCGGATCAAACAATTCTTAGCCGCGAAGTCATAAAACCTTGCACAAGGCCAAGACTAAGATGAGAGCAACTCATACTTAGTCTCGAGAGCAAAACGACTTAATCCCTACAAGTCCGCACTGGCCGAAAAAGCACTGATAAGGCCACGTGGAAGGGAGAAGCGCAAAGAGGCATTGACCAAGTACAAGGGTACAAAGTGGCAGAGCTGTGACCCAACAACCGCTCGGCAGGTTGTGCCAGACCACGTCGCATGATGAACACTCATGCAGAAGGCAGACTGTATGCAAGGACGTACACGTGGCACCAAGCAACTCACGCCAGGGACTGTCACACGATCTCCACTACCGACTGATGATAGGTCCGACAACAAGGACAACTGCCAGGACACGTGGCTCCATTCACCATGCGCCAAGCGCACCTCATGCCAGAGGCCATTAACGGTTGTCACAGAGGAGACAGAATGGATATTCTTGGTTGTCGGTTCCAGCGCAAGGCTCATCAGCCCATCTCCTACACACCACTCTTCAGCTATAAAATAAGGATCACATGGTAGATGATCATTATCATCATAATCATCACAATACTACTACACACTGTTTTGAGCTCACTCATTACTTGCTCATTACTTGCAATCCCCGATACTTATTCTCACGCCGGAGTGCGGTCACGGAGAAAACCTCCCCCTTTCTCCCGTGACGAGGCTAACAGCGTTTCTAGTCTTGTAGTGAGCTTGAAGCAAGATCATTCCGAAAAGCAAAGTAGATATAACCTTTTATGCAGAGATGTTGAGCTGTAACCAAGATATCTCTGGATACCCCTGCGTTCAGCCAGTGTTTCTTCATTGGCGCCATCCGATGTTTTCTGACTCGAACTTCTGTCTCTCGTTCGTTTTTTTCTCAAATCTCACTTTCAAATGGCTGAAATCCCATCAAGTGTACCACGAGATCCTCGGGCCGAGGGCAAGAACCCAGTTCATGCCCCTCAAACTGACGGACAAGTGGAAGAAGATTCTTCGGAAACGTCGGTGTTCACCACGACTTAGGACGTGTGAATATCCCGGTAACTCCCGTAATTCAAGTGGAAACTCCCTTTGTACAAATCACATCTTTTTTACCTTAGGTGAAACTCCGATGTCTTGGAACATCAAATCTCAAATTGCCCTGAATGCCATTTATGCGCAACTATGTGCACAAACTAATGCATCCGTTGTGCCGGCTCAGCCGCCCACAACTCACGTGCATGCTTCGCCTGCACCACGAGTACTAAGCTACGACTCGCCGGCCCAAAGCGAGTGTTCCCTCACACCTTCGTACCAGGGAAACGGAGTATTCGCAGTCACTGCCAAAATATGAGTCAAACACTCATAGGCGATCGTCTATTCATGCACGGCTGGGTCCACGTCCTCTAGAGGGACGGGACACCCAGCGTGAAGAAGATAGAACATATGGCGAGGGTGACAGCGCCAGCGTGTTTCACCGGCTGCCTAAAGATCACGCCGCATAAAAGCCTACGCCACGGGTTGTGTACAACCGGAGGCGGAGTATAACTACAATCTGATCTACAGGCCGGCTGAAGCAGCCGAACACTCGAAGTTTGTGAAAGAGATCGCGTTAGCCCCGCGTGAAGGTGCAAAAATACCATCAAATGTGGGAAAGTTTAATGGGTTGACAGACCCAGACGACCACATGCGCTTGTTCACTGGCGCGGGGCTAATCGGAGGTTGGACGCTGCCCATGTGGTGTCATCTTTTTGTCCAAACTCTTACAGGCGTTGCGCGCCTATGGTTTGACAACTTACCCACAAGTAAGCTCACCCCATGGAACGATCTCAAAGATAAGTTCCTGACTCATTTCAGCCAACAACGATGGTACGTCAGAGATTCCTCTGATATCATGAATATTTGGCGGAAGGGATGATGAAAATCTGGAAGATTTCATCACCCGCTACAACAAGGAGGTGTTGGAAATTGGAGATGTGTACGAAGACTCGATTCGCGCACGATTCAAATACGATGTCCGCTGTGACGAGATGATAAAAGTCTTGTCTGGAACTTCTGGCCTCCCAAAAAGCTGGGAGAAACTAATGGCGGCAACAAAGGTCTACGTGCAAACGGAGCACAACCTAAAATCCAACAGACCTCCTCTACCACAGTACCTCCGCAAGACATGAGAAGGAGTTTTGCGAAGAAAAATAAGAAGAGTTGGAAGGAGTCCAACCAGAACCCTTCCAACTCACTGATCGATACACGCGCAATAATAAATAAGATTGCTACTAAAGAGCAATCAAACAAGATATCGCGATCGTAAGTGGACGCCACTGACGAAGACTCCGGCGAGGTGCTCAGCACAGAAGATCATCAGTTTAAGCAGCCACCGCCGATGAGAAACAAAAAAGGTCAAGACCTAACCTTTTTTGCGATTATCACAAAGATACAGGGCACACGACCGGCAACTGCATCAGCTTGCGCACGAAATAGAAAAGGCGCTAAAGAGTGGGAAGCTCACCCATCTGCTTCAAAACGTGCGCAAGGAGGTGCGCCAAATTACTTGCGGCGAAGAGGGCCCGAGTAACAAGAAGATGAAACAAGAATTCGTTCATATGATACGGGGTGGCCCAGCGCGCAAGCGCAGTCATCAGAAGAGTTGTACGCCACACTGGCGCGAACAACAGGTCATCTTCCCATAGTTCCCGGGGGCACGCAAGAGGAACGTCCGGTTGTGATAACTGATATCTTTGGCCATTATCGCACCGACTACATGTTCATAGACCCAGGACGCTCTATGGACTTATCTATGAACAATGTTTTCAACAGTTGGACCAGAGGATAAGGCGCTTGGAGCCGGTCGACTTCCCATTGACTGGTTTCTGCAACGAAGCCGTCTTTCCGCTGGGTCAAGATCTCTTTCCCGTAACTCTTTCTGAAGGACGACACTCGCGCACGGTCTCTTTCAACTTCATGGTAATGCCAGCAACATCGCGCCATGACGTGTTACTAGGTCGTCGCGCCCAAAGAGAGTTCAGCATGATCACCTCCACTCCTCACGCTGCCTGCGGGTTTCCAACAGAAACCGAGGTGGCCATCATGTATTCGAGGAAGGAGGTCATGTCCATCGAAGAAGAACCGTTGGTGAAGGTACCGAAGTCATCATCAAATGGTGAGCCAGAGAAATGGTACTCAACAACAAGTACCCGAAACAAACGGTGTTGTTAGGACTTGCCATGACCCATGCAGTCAAGGCGCGGCTTAAAAAACTCTTGTTCCGCAATCTAGACATTTTCGCTTGGTCACCAGTCAGATATGACAGGGGTACCAAGAGGGATTGCAGAGCATGCGCTGCACACTTTTCCTTCAGTTGAGCCGGTCGTTAGAAAAAGCGCAGTTTTGGTCTTGAAAAAACTCGCCCCAATGAACGAGCAACTTTTAGAGCTCCTACAAGCTGGCATCCTCAGAGAAGTGCACTACCAAACATGGGTAGCCAATCCAGTCATGGTCCAGAAGCACAATGGCGATTGGCGCATGTGCGTCGATTTCAAAGACTTGAACAAAGCATGTCCAAAAGACTGCTACTCGTTGGCCGAAATCGACAAAAAGGTGGACTCCTCGCTTCATTCAGGTGGAAATGTTTTATTGACTGCTACAAAGACTATCATCAGATTCAAATGAAGAAGGAAGACGAAGACAAAACCGCATTCCGCACGGACAAGGGAATCTTTTGCTACACCAAGATGCCCTTTGGTGGCACAACGGGGGAGCCACCTACTAGCGTTTAATGGACCATGTCTTTGGAGATGACATTGGCGAAACCGTGGAAGTGTACATTGAGACCTAGTCATCATGAGCCTGGATGAGGAGAGGATGCTGACAAACATTAAGAAAACTTTCGCATCCTTGCGTAAGGCCATGTTGAAGCTGAACCCCGAGAAGTGCTTGTTTGGAATGGAAGAAGGTAAATTTTTGGGATTCATCGTCACGCATGATGGTTTTAAAGTCAATCTTGAGAAGGTGGAAGCGATTCAGTGTATGCCTTCCCCTCAACCATCAAGGAAATGCAACGGTTGGCGGGGCGACTGGCTCTGCTGAACAGGTTCTTAGCCAACCACGCGATGAAATCCTTCCCATTCATCAGCACCCTGAGAAATTGTGTGAAGCAAAACAAGTTTCAGTGGACTCCTGATGCAGAGAAAGCCTTCTAGCAGATGAAGGAATGCTTGATTCAGTTGCCTACACTCACAGCACCACAAAAGAACGGGCCACTGATCATTTACTATTCCGCATCGGATATCGCTCTGGGCGCAGTCTTGTTATTAGAACGCGTAGGAGTCCAAACTCAAATCTACTATGTCAGCAAAATGTTAACTGGCCCGGAGACAAGATATCCAATGATGGAAAAGCTTGCTCTACCTTTAATCCACGCATCCCGTAGGCTGCGTCGGTATTTTTCAGGCCATGTGATAACAGTTCTCACGAACTATCACTTGGGCCAAGTTTTGTCCAAACCGGACATATTTGGCCGTCTGGCGAAGTGGGTGATCGAGCTTGGTGGACATAATATTGTGTACAAAGCACGCCAGCTATCAAAGGCCAAATACTAGCCGATTTTGTTACGGAAGTGCCAAGCAATAAAGTGCAAGAGTGTGAAGCTGTACAGAATCCAGTGCCTGTCACAGACGACCGTGCATGGATACTTCACACTGACGGCGCATCCAATGATGATGGCAAGGGGCGGGTCTCCGTCCAATAAGCCCTGATAACTAGGAGTTCACCTACGCCATCAGGTTGGACTTCAAAAGCACAAATAACGAAGCTGAGTATGAAGCGTTTCTGGTAGGCCTTCGGTTAGCCATCAAAATGGGGGCTAGGAAGTTGGAAGCGCACGTCGACTCTCTTTTGGTCGCAGGGCAGATCAATGGCATGTATGACACAAAGGGCGAAACGATGGCCCTGTATCTTGAACAGGCGCAATCCTTAATAACCAAATTCCAAAGTTTCAAAATAATCCACATTAACCGAAGCGAGAATAAACATGCTGGTACGCTCAGCAAATTGGCAACTACAAGCTTCAAAATCCTCGCGCGAGAAGTGCGCATCAAGGTGCTCAAGAACCCTTCCGTTCCGTTGCGTCAAGTAAACCTCATAGAAATGGGAAATCCTTCCTGGATGTCTCCTATCATCATGTTCTTGCAGTCTGGGATCCTCCCAGAAAACAAGGCGGAAGCAAGAAAGGTCCAGAACAAGCCACTGAACTAGGAAATGGCAGACGGAATCCTTTACCGGAAGTCATACCTTGGACCACTCCTCTGCTGCGTTGATCCACAAGACGCGCAATACTTGATTAGCGAAATACACAAAGGGTGTGCGGAATTCATGTCGGTTCGTGCATGGTAGTGGCGAAGATCATGAATGCTGGCTATTATTAGCCCGACATGCACTTAGATGCAGTCGAAACGCTGCGTAAATGTTCATCATGTCAATGACACGCGCCTAAGACGTTGCGCCTCAATAATCCCTTGATCCCAGTGACAACAGCATGGCCCTTTCAACAATGGGCAATCGATATGGTGGGACCTTTCCCTGATGCCCCAGATGCTGTAAAGTTCATAATCATAGTCGTCGATTACTTTACCAAGTGGGCAGAAGCAAAGCCCCTTGCATCCACCATAGCAACGGTAGTTCGCAAATTCATTTGGGAGCACATCATTTGCCGCTTTGGGTAACGGCCCCAATTTTGCTGCCGAAGAGCTACAACGGTGGATGAAGGAAATGCATATCGAACATGTACTAACTTCGGCCGCGCATCCCCAAGGGAACGGCCAAGTGGAAAGTATAAACAAATGTATAGTCGAAGGGATCAAGGCGAGACTGGGGATGGTGCAAAGTGGTTGGGTAGATGAATTGCCAAGTATCCTTTGGGCTCATCGAACCATGCCAAAAACCAGTACTGGCGAGACACCATTCAGCCTGGTTTATGTGACGGAGTCTGTAATTCCCACAAAAATAGACCTCCCATCACCGCTCATAGTTGCTATGCAAAGCCAAAATAATGAAGAAGAGCACAGACTCGACTTGGACCTCTTGGAAGAAAGGCGTGAAAACGCCACAATCAATGAAGCAAAGTACAAGTCCAAGCTCGAGAAGTACTATAATGCGCGAGTCCGCATATGTACCTTCCTACCTGGTGATTTTGTTTTAAGAGACAATGAAGCGTCCAACGCTGAAAGTCCAGGAAAACTTACGCCTAAGTGGGAAGGCCCGTACATAATCAATGAAGTCCTAGGAAAGGGTGCATACACCCTCATATGTTTGGACGGCACAAACATTCCTAGGACCTGGAATGCACAACAGCTAAGGCGGTGCTACATGTAATCTAAGCATGTTCAAATGTCAAGGCTTCATGACTCATCAATATTCACGCAGCAAACTAGCAAAACCTATGATCTAATTGTCTACCATGTACATGGCTCTTACACCTTATTGTTAATACAAGAAATCAATACACGGTTTTCATTATCTAGATATTTCGTTACAAATGCGCGAAACCACTTTGGGTATACGCGAAAACACCATGGTACAACATGACTCATGAACAGAATTCACTACCTATTGTATGTGAATGGGATGAACGTTCATACACGAGTTCATTACCAGTTTTATTCGCTCTACCTACACAAAGTTGTCATGTTCGCGCAAATATCGTAGCTTCAAAAAAAACTTTCATTTCATATCAAACAGAATACAACCATCAAGCACAACGCACAATTACATTCAGATATAACATTCAGAAGCCTACAAACAACATTCTATCCTATCATTCACTCTCTTCAACTTCTGCCACATCTTGGAATATGTCTTTTAAGCGATCCACATAATCATCGTGCTGGAGCGCCTCGCTCACGAAATCCATCACCGGCAGTTGAAGACGATCGTACTCTCGCTTCGCCTTGGAGAATGCAGCTTCAGTATCGATCCCAGGAGTGGAAGCGCGGCTTGTATCCCATTGAACGTCCAATGCACGAGTCACATGGTGTGCGCACTCGGCGTAGCCCTGCGCGTATCCATCATGGTGCCCTTTGACCATCAGCTTGGCTACAACGCTGTCCAAATCCACCGAGTTCAAGATATAGTTTGCGATCTGCACAATGCAAGGAAGATAGAATGAGAATCAAGATAAAGTGATCAAAATAACAACGGAGAACTTACATTGACAATTCCATGTTGTTGCATCCACAGCATGTTGTTCGTTAGGGGCTCCACCAGACTCTCCGCGGTGGCGCGGGCCGCCTCAGAATTTTCCAACTTTTCCTCGCCCACGCCCACCTTTGCCTCCACCAAGCGCAATTTCTCCAGATCCTCCAAGTTCCTACGCTGCAATTCGGCTTTTTCGACCAAGGCAGCTTGGAGATCTTTCCTTGCACTCTCCAGTGTCGCGCAAGCCTCCACCTGATCACACAATAACAAGGTTAGTCTAAAAACCTCTTGATCCTGTAAAATAAAGAAGGGCAGAAGTTTTTGCGTCTTTCTGCTCACTCCGCTCTCGGTGCGACCTTGCCTCCTCGGCCGCAGCGGCAGCTGCCTCCTTCTAATTTTTTAAACGCGCAACCTCGACGCGCAAACCCACAATCTCATCCCTCAGAGATTTTTTCTCGTTATTATCCCGTTCGCAGGCCTCCCTCCACAACTTGCGCTCTTCAGCAAGTGTGGCAGCGAAGCTTTTTACCTTCTTCTTCCACCCCAGCACGGACCACTCTACGGTCCACTGGGCTTCGGCAAATTTAGCTTTCTTAGCCTCCAGCTCTGATTTTTGCACAGCCACTTGGGCTCGCTCCTGGACCATCTCTTTCTTGGCAGCTTCGAACCTCTCTTGGTCCCGATGCATGCTCTGCCACTCCCTTATGATTTTATGCGTGTTGGAGGTGGAGCTAGCAGCTGACTGGAGGTACGCGCGATATGTTTGCTCGTAGCTCTGTTCAGCACGCGCACATACCTCTGTTGGGGGGAAGGCACCCTTAAACCACTCCCGTCACGCCTGCCAGTGGCTAAACTTATCTCCCTACCTCAACTTCCACACGGGGGTGTGGATCTCAGCAGCGCAGCCATCAGAATATGACCTGTAGTAATAATCACCCGGCATTTCGTCCGGGCGGATTGGGGACCCTTCATCAGAAGGGCGCCCCCTAGATCCCCGGCTTCACCCCCGAGTGCTGGCTCTGCTGCATGAGTACCCCGAGGCACATCCTCAACATGTTCACCACCAACCACCATCTCTTCAACACTTTCAACTACAACTTCTTCTACCACCTCCACTACCGGCACTGCGGCCTCCGCATCCATCTGTGTCTCCGTCACCCCGGCACTAGTCTCACCACCCTCACCTGACGCTTGCGTAGTCTCAACAACGGGTGGTGGCATAGAGATCTTGATCGGCGCAGCCGGAGTAGACAGGGGGATAAAAGGTGTCTCACCTTTCCCTACAGAACAATAAAAAGTTAAACAAGTGAAACAGGAAGAAAAATAAAACACAGTCAAAAGTGTTTACCTGGGGAAAGTTTAGCAGCGAGCACATCCAGGTTCCCACGCTTCCCAATTATCTTCTTCCACGCAGCCTTTTTGGGAGGCTGCGCGGCAGTATTGCCCTTTGAAGGAGCCCTCTTCTGCTTGAGAGACTCAGGGCTTGACTCCACGTCGATGGGGTCATCCGGGTTGGCAACCAAAATCTCCGCCATCTCTTGTGGCTCCGGCTTCGGCTTCCTCAGACCTACAGGTGCAAAACCCTCAGAGACTACTACATAGTCATTCCAAGTGTCTGGCACAGAACACGTACCTTTGGGCGGGTCTGCCCTGGGTTGCGCTGGCTTCTTTGGGGCCACCATGCTTGGTCACGCGTGCCTTTTTTCTTGGAGTATGGGCCAACGCCCAAGTTCTTCAGCGCGCCTGCATCATGGCGCAACACAGTAAGCAATCTGAAAAGATGTAAAAACAATTAAACTATGCAGACTTACCACTCTCAGGCGCAGGTGCCGCTAGATCTGCGCTCATTGGCAGCTCAAAATTCCCAATGATCTGGGCATGCCATGTTGGCTCCTCTGGGCCGACGTGGACGTTCTCCATCTGTCCCTCTCCCTCTGAAAGGCCATTATATATAGCGCAACCCTGCAAAAGGACGCATAATTTAGTCCGCGCATAAGGAGAAACAAAGAAATAATGGAAGAATGAAACAAGGGTACTTACTCTTATCCTCCTCCATATAGATCGGCTTCTCCTGGCGGTCGGGCTTCCACAGAAGGCTCATGCCCGCCGCCACCAGTGCCCTTTCAGGTAACTGAACTGCCGGGATCTCCTTGATTTCCTGGTACCAAGACTCCTCCATCAGTATCGAGGACGTCTCAACAGGAATGTACTCTGCCCCCGGAAGTGCATCGGAGGGAATCACACCGGCCTTCACATAGAAGAACTTCTGCTTCCAATCATGGTAGGACTTTGGCGGAGAGTGCAGGATCTTCTTCGCCTGGATCCTGTGCTGAAAGGAGTAGAAGCCTAGCGAGCAGTGTAACTGGTAAAACACCCTGAGCCGGTTCACGGTTGGGTGATTACCCATCGAACGGCACAAAAACTCAAAATGTTTGATTCGCACCATCCCCATTGGATTGAGTTAGGAGATATGGAATCGGTATTGGTCAAGAATATCAAGAAAAAATTTCATTGCCGGCAACCGGAAGTTGCCGTTGGCGAAAAATCAAAGAATAAGGTGATATAACTGCGCCGGAGCATCGTCGGCGGTTTCCCCATTGGAAGGATATCGGGCATCCCACTCCTTGGGAAACCGGAACCTGGAGGCCAGCCGTTGGAAACTTGCTGGAGACCACTTCAACACCAGCAACAATGTGGAAGCCTCCATAGCAGCAGCACTTTCTAGACCTCTGGTAGACATATCGCCGGAAAAAGAAAGAAGACAGAAGATTTCAGAGGAAGCATAGAGAGAAATTCAGAGAAGACAAGAAGATTTAAAAGTGTGGTTGTAGCCCTAGACGATTCGTCTATTTATACCCATCGCATTTAATGCGATAGGGAAGCGTGACGCATCCGCAGGCCCCCCAACCAATCCGCGTCTGACGCGTGGAGGGCAAGTGGGTAACTAACAGTCGCCACGCGCGCGTGGCTGGTACTTTCTCTGTCATTCATTAATGAAAAAGAGGCTGCACTGTTGACAGCATGCTGCAGCCGTCAGAGGTCACTTCCGCCTCACCTTTTCCTCACCAACTCGCATGCAACATCAGCATGACGAAAATTCAAATTTCACATACCTCATCATGAACAAAGATTTCCCCAACACAAAGGTTTTCTTTATCCCTTGCAGTTATTAAATTCTTGCCGTTGAAATAAGCGCGCATACATGCATTCTTATATTCCAGCTCTCCACCTACTTGTCAATTTGCGCATAGGAGCACCACTGGACTGGGGGACTTGGAGGGGTATGGTCCCAAAAACTCTGCGCCTGCGCAAGGTACCATACCCTCATAATGATAACAGAACACAAGAATAAACTTGCGCACAATGGTGCGCCATTCTTGAAACCAGCAGGTTGCCTAACAAACCTCGCGCACACTGCGCAACTCAACGACAAGTTAAACCTGGAAGGCAGGTCCTTGACCCTGCACGGATCAAACAATCCTCTAGCCGCGAAGTCATAAAAACCCCTTTCACAAGGCCAAGACAAAGATGAGAGCAACTCATACTTAGTCTCGAGAGCAAAAGGACTTAATCCCTACAAGTCCGCGCAGGCCAAAAAGCACTGATAAGGCCACGCGGAAGGGAGAAGCGCAAAGAGGCATTGACCAAGTACAAGGGTACAAAGTGGCAGAGCTGTGACCCAATAACCGCTCTGCAGGTTGTGCCAGACCACGTCGCATGATGAACAGTCATGCAGAAGGCAGACTGTACTCAAGGACGTACACGTGGCACCAACCAACTCACGCCAGCGATTGTCACATGATCTCCACTATCGGCTGATGACGGGTCCGACAACAAGGACAACTGCCAGGACACGTTGCTCCATTCACCATGCGCCAAGCGCACCTCCTGCTAGAGGCCATTAATGGTCGTCACAGAGGAGACAGTATGGATATTCCTAGTTGTTGGTTCCAGGCCCAAGGCCCATCAGCCCATCTCCTACACACCTCTCTTCGGCTATAAAATAAGGATCACACAACAATGTAGATGATCATTATCATCATACTCATCACAATACTACACACTGTTTTGAGCTCACTCATTACTTGCAATCCCTGATACTTATTCCCACGCTGGAGTGCGGTCACAGAGAAAACCCTCCCCCTTTCTCCCGTGACGAGGCTAACGGCATTTCTAGTTTTGAAGTGAGCTTGAAGCAAGATCGTTCCGAAAAGCAAACGAGGGATAACCTTTAATGCAGAGACGTTGAGTTGTAACCAATATATCTCCGGATACCCCCTGCGTTCAGCCAGTGTTTCTTCGGATAGTGTTTGGTATCTAGAAACAAGATGATGAATGAAATTGACCATTGTGAGAGAATGAAAAAAATGGTGTTTGGTTGGTCAATAGAATCCAATCACCTATTACACAAACATTCTCATAACTTTTAAACACCACAAATTTATTCCATCCGCCTCCTAGTTTTTTTTTTCTTATTTCATTCCCTCTTTCACCCTTCATTATCACCACCCTTTGACCATTCATTTCTTTATCCATTATATTCTCTTGTCCATTTCATTACCCATGCCAAATAGAACCTATTTTTTCTATATAAAATTCATCAAAGACTCATTATTACTATTAGTTACTTGAAAAGATCGAAGAGTTGAACATTTCATCATTAATACTGTTAACCACTTGAAAACATTGAGGAGTTCATGTAAATTATTTTTTTAATGAGAAATGTTACTAATACATTATCTACATCAATAATTTAGAAGTTCTGAACCTGACTCTTTTTCTTTAAAAGACATGTATCTCTATCAAATGGGCTAGCCTCACGATGACAGTTGACGTGACGTAATTAAATTGGTTAACATACAACATGATTACTATACATTTGTTGTTATCTGTTTGTCTCCAACTCTTACTTGACACTCCTTTCCACTTTCATTTCAAATTCCTTCACACAATAACATAAAGAGATACTAGGATCGAAATTTATGTTATGATTGTGGTAGTAAGCCTATTAATTTGAGGTCTTATAGATATCAATCTTATAAACGGGTGTTACTGAAAAATGGACACAGAAACCTTTGGGTTCTCGTGGTGTTAGAAGTAGTCAAAAGTTTTTTTGTTACACCATTGGTATTAGTTAAGAAAAAGATGCAAATTATAAAATGTCCATGGATTAATTGAGCGAGGCCACATTTAACTCTTAACAGTTCATGGTGGAAACTGATGCTTCTTCATTCGGTATGGAAGCAAAGTTAATGCAAAACCATCATCCCTTGGCATTTATCAGTAAGGCTTTATCTCCTAGACAACAAGCTTTATCAGTTTATGACAGAGATTTTGGTTGTCCTATTGATTATCAAACAATGGTATTAATATTTGAATTCTAGTCATTTTGTTATCAAACTGATCAAAAGAGTCTTAAATATTTGCTGGATCAAAAGATTTCTACACCCTTGGAACATTCTTGGATGGTCAAATTAATGCATTATGATTTTGAAATGCAATATAAGAAAGGAGTGGAATGTGTGGTCGTTGATGCTTTATCCAGATTGCATAGTTCTTGTTCTTTGTCTAAGCTAGCAGTTTCTTCTGTTTACCCATTGTTATTAAATAAAATCAAACCATTATTCAACAGTTATAGAATAATGAAATTGCAGGACACTCAACATGGGCTAATATTGACTTAAAAGGAAAGGAAAGTTGGTGGTGGGTGGCAATAACCAGTTGAGAAGGGAAGTACTAACAAATTTGTCATGGGTCAACTGTAATGGGGACATTCAAGTTTTCATGGCACTCATAAAAAGCTTAGAAGTTTGTTTTACTGGAAGGGCTAGTCTAAGGCTGTGAGGGAGTTCATTGGACATTGTCATATCTGCCAACAGGCTAAGTATGAGATGGTAGCTTCCCCTGGACATAATTAACCTTTGCCCATTCCTATTTGTGTCTTTTCTGACATTAGTATGGATTTTATTATTCATTTGCCTATGTCCAAGGGTAAAAATGTCATTTTGGTGGTAGTGAACAGGTTGACCAACTATGCTCTTTTTGTTGGCCTTACTCTACCAATCTCAACAACCATTGTGGCTTTCATTGACAACGTTTACAAGTTGCATGGATGACCAACAACCATAATTTCTTATAGAGATTCAATTTTCTTGACTACATTTTGGTAGGAGTTTAGTAGTAAACTACAAGGTATTGCTCTGGCTTTGTCTACACTTTACCATCCTCATACACATGGCCAAACAGAGGTGGTAAATAGATGTTTAGAGACTTACTTAAGATGCATGGTTCTTCACTATTCTAATTCATGGGCTCATTGGATGTCTTTGGCAGAGTGGTGGTACAACACTATCATACAACTATCTTCCACCTATCCATGTTCCTTACATCCCAGCGATACTAAAATTGGAAGCTTGGATGATGAATTGTGTTCTAGAGAAAAAAGCTATAGTTATTCTCAGAAATACCTGACAATTGGCTCAAAATAGACTCAAGCAGCTTGCCAACAAGCACATAACTGATAGAGTTTTTAATGAAGGGTCATGGGCTTATCTCAAACTCAGACCTTATATTCTATCTTCATTAAGGGTGGCAGCTTCCAATAAGTTTTCCACTAAGTACTCCCTTATATATTGGATTTACATCTTGAATCTTAGTTACATCTAGTATTCCATGTGTCCTTTTTGAAGCTGGCTAATGGCTAACCTGTAACATCCGCCTAAAAATGGATCCTAGAACCCGACCGGTTTGTAACCAGATTCGAGTCATATCAAATAAGATGCGAACTTTTGTTATCCTTAATATTTTATTGTATTTTGTAGTGACTCAATTTAGTTTAGTCGATTTTGAGGTTAAGCGCTAATTCATAAATAATAATGGTGGAATTCAAACCATATCATTCTTTTTTTTTCATTCCAAGTGGCGCCCCCTAATATAAACAACACCCCTTATCTAAGCGACATCCCCCCTATGTAACACCTAAACGAGACCCCCTATCCCAAACGACATGGGGCTAACCCAAACGACGTTTGAACCTAAAACCAAACGCCACCTTCATTTTTCTTGCAAACGACATGCACATGCATGTCTTCCTCTCCAAGAAACACGATTTTTGGCAACCTTAATTAGTTATTCCAGCTAGTATACGCAATGAATTGTATCCCAATCTACTGTAAATAAGTTAGATACTAATACTCACCTTAATCACGTCCTGATCCATTTTAATTTTCGGTATATTTTGAAATCAAATCAATCACCAATAAAATAGAGAATATGTCAAAAATTATATTAACCAAATTCGACATCCTCAGCCTTTAATACAAATTCTAAACGGCATCTCCACTTTATACAAACAATACCCCACCTCCAATTCATGCAAACACTTTCCCTAACTCACGAATTCAAGGCATTTCTAGGGCTCGGAACTTACTTTCACGAATTCTCTCTCAATTCATAACCAAATCATGTAACTCCAAAGCCTAACTTGGTTTATTTTTCATGTTTTACAAAACCCTCTATCAATTTATATTGATAGAGAGGGCTTTCAAATATGAAATTAAATTTCTTATTATGTTAGGGTTCTTATAATATAGAATTTGGGGCTTTTGATTCTAGATTAGTGTTTGTTAAAATTGAACGTTGTTTACTGTTCGTGATCATGTTATATTAGATCTTATAGTTTTTTAGATTTCTTAAGTCATCTTTTGACTTTATTTTATATTTAATCGTGTTATATTCTATAGAGAAACATATAAATATATGAAAATTATTAAAATAAAGTTTATAAATTTAATCTGAACTTTTCCAGAAAATATAAGTTATGGAATTCTTATAATAAAATTTCACGTCTCTCGATCATTATTATTTTTTTTTTGTATAAAAAGATTAATTTAAATTATGGAACTAAGAATTATCTTTTATAAACAATTGGGTTTTAAATAAAACATGATTATATTCGCGAAGGTATATGGTCGAGAAAGCTCCTAACTTTTCAAGTGATGATGATATCTAATTTCATCCGAATCTTTTAAGATCTAGGGACACGTAGTGGAACAAGATGCATACCTCATTAATAATAAAACTGACTAGCTTTACAAATACTAACTTATTTCTCAAAGTTGGAAAATTCTTATATATATTTAGGTTTACAAGAGCCCCCATAGGCTTGAAATTGTGTAGTATATTTATGTGTTGGCTGTTTGGTATTTTTGTTACTATATATTTTAGTGTAACTCGTATTATTTGAAGTTTGTCATTCTCGTGAGGTTTCTCATCCAAGGATCAATATACGCAAACCATGGGTAGATCTCTAATTCCCCTTTTTATTAAACTTTTGGGGTGTGTCATATGTCACTTTGTTTCTCATATTTCATTTATTTCAATTATCAACATGCATATTAAATGTGTGGTTTATGTGTTATATATTTTTGGTAACATATTTGTTACATGTTACTTGTTACTTGCTTTGTGTTGCAGTTTCACACCATGGATCCACTTGCTGACCGGTTCCCCACGACCTTGGGTTGAACTTGGTATTGCCACCGTTGTTTCGCATCGTATCGCATTGTGTCGCAGGTTTCGCTATTGGTTTTATTTATTTATTTGTGTTGTTGATTTTACTGGTAAATTGTCTCATGTAAATTTAATAATTACTTCATTTAAACTTAGATTTACTCACAAACTTCCATTGAGCTAAAACTACTTTACACATTATACAAGTGATCAGGTTTGAGGTGACGAGGATGAGGACATATAAGAAGTGCCTTAATTGAATAAACTGGATATTTTTTTTATATTTTATGTCTTTGGATTTTGTTGAAGTTGTATGGATTATTTGGATTTCTATTTGATTAGGTGACATGGTTTAATTTTGACTTTAATAAATATCAAACTTTTAATAGTTGCTATAATCTTGGACAATCATCTCGCTCCGACTATAATTCGCTATACGCGGGGGGGGGGGGGGTGTGACACAACCAACCACTATTATACTTATTCCAAGAGCTGCTGGATTACTTTTCAGCCTGCTAAAGTGTTAAATCACGGGATGGTCAAGATGGGTTAGAAAGGGGTGGCTCAAGTGTTGGTTCAATGGGTGGGTCAAACCATGCTGTAAGCTACTTGGGAAAATAGACATGATTTTGAAATGCAGTTTCCAGATTTCCAGTTGGAAATTTTTTGTTTTTGGTTGTTGGAAGTCCATTGAGGACAAGGTTTTGTTGTGTGTGAGGTTAGTTAAAAGTACAAGATCTTAATTGTAACATTTAGCAAGTTAGAGGGCTAATATTGTCAACACTTGTAGACTTGATTTGAAAGGTTGCTATAAGGTCGTTGAAGCTAACCACAACAGTTAAGTTCTGATCTAGGGTTCCTATCACTCTCTCATCCTTTCTATATTAAAGCTATCAGTGAGGTAGAACTAATCAAACTGTCAGTAAAGATGGTGTTTAAGACCAACTATTTTCATAGGAGAAATTCGTTTGGCTAGAAACGAAGTATGTTCACCGAGAAGTTAGTGGTCAACTGTTTACACTAGGTTTTTTTTTAGTAAATTACATTTATAGTTCTTGTGTTTTGTCAAAAGGTAAAATGATCATTTACAAAGACTTAATGATAACTTTGATGTAAGCCATAAAATAAAAACCACATAACTACACACAACCAGCTTTTGTCACCAACACCTCAAACATCAAGTGATTAGACAAAATTATATGATCATTTGTGTAATTAACTCTCTCTCTCTCTCTCTATTTGTGTAACTAAATAGACAAAACACTAGTTTTTAATTAATTTATTTGACTTAATTATAAAAAAATTTTATTTTTAAAAGAATAGAGATTTTGAAATTTTAAGCATGAATACCATTGAGGGTTTTTTTTAAGTAGATGTATGTAAAGATAATTTTGATTAAAACTACTAAATTGCATTTTTAGTGTAATTATCCAGTTTATTTAGTCACGAAGGGAAATCCAGATGATTAAATGGCATGCTCGACAACCAAAAAATTAAGATTTTAATCCTTAAGTGTGCAGGTTTTAATGCATTTTTCTATAAAATCTAAGAATTATTGTTATTAAAAATAGACATGATTTTAAAAAATGTTATACTTTTAAATCTAAGAATTATTGTTATTAAAAATAGACATGATTTTAAAAAATGTTATACTTTCACACGAAAGTATACTAGATTATAAATCTATCTATTACACAAGTAACAAAAAAAAATTAAAGGGTTAGTAAATGAAGATTTATATTTATAATTAATTAATTATAAAACTAATAACAAAAGTATGAAATAAGAAAGGTGAAATAAGAGAAGCGGTAAAGAATCTTGAACGCATAAAACTATAAAACGTCGAATCTTGAACGCATAAAACTATGAACCGTCACTTATTTTTTAAATGTGTCTCCAAAAGAAGAAATTCTGGTGGTGAGCGGTTTACTCCATAACCAAAAAATTGGATATTCAAATCCTATACGCTGTCAGGTAATGGTGTATTAAACTATTTACCCTATAAAAATTACTAATTATTGTTAAAAGATATGTTTTTTAACGGCAAATTAAGATCATTGACGGACCATTGGAGTATCATCGTGCCACCTGGGATCACCTGATTATATCCATCTCCACTAGGCTATAATGTCGATACCAATTCAGAAAAAAAAAACGAATAAATTTTAAAAAAACTCTTCTTGTGAAAATCAAACATAGGAGTGTGATATTCAATCACAAAATCATAATTCTTTTAATTAAATTTATAAGATCTGTTATATTATCATTGATTTATGTAGACAACTTTAGGGTGCAAAACTGAAAAACGAAAAAACCTTTCTTTAATGCTTTAAAATAAGCAAACACTTTTGTCAGGACATAAACGGCCAGGATCACGCCGAGCCTCCCAAACACAGTCAAACAAGAGAAGCAACACAACACAAGAAACAAATCCAAAAGATTCATCATCAACCACCATTAATTACCACAACAAAATTTCACTATTCAAAACAACCCTAATGCAACATCATCTCATTAAAACCCAATCAATCATACATCATCAACCAATTGAGCCCAAGGATGCATGCTCATAACCTAACCATAACCATACCCCCAAATTAACAAAAACACACAGAGGATACGAATAACGAACCTGTGACGTCACACAAGCGGTTATTTCACATTTCGAATTTCAAACCCTAGCTTTCTGTAACAGATTGAAACCGTTAGCAAAATCGTTAACGTTAACATCCTTACAATGAGCGTTAGAATCGATATCCAAATCGGCAAACATCGCCGTGAAATCGTCCAAATCAAGCTTCGAGAATCCGTTATCGTCGCGATTCAAAACCTGCAACAGCTTCTTGAAAAAAGTGACGTCACACGGAATAACTAATCCGCCTGTAGTTTGGAATCCGAATTCTTCTTCGGCTTTGTTGAGTAAGGATAAGAATACCGGTAGGTTGAGAAAGCGAGTTGGAATGACGAAACGGTGTCGTTCTGAGCCGACGTAGACGGCTAGGGTTCCGGCGGACGGTGTGCGGCGGCGGACGGTTTCGGAGTCGGAGTCGGAGTCGGAGGAGGTGGTGGAGGTAGAGGTGGAGGTGAAGGAGGCGGTGGTGATGCAGCGGTGGCGCCAGCGATGAATGGCGTGTTTGAGGCGGACAATTTGGCGGATTTTGTTACCCGCAAATGGCATCGGAGAGGTTTGAAGCGGCGGTTGGAGGGAGTGGGTGGTGAGTTGGGGAGGGTTGGGATAAGTTTGAATATAAAAGGAGAGAAGAAAGGGAAAAATGTATTTTATTTCGCATGGATAATAAAAAAATAACTAATAACAAACAAAAATAAAAGTTATTTTATTTTACCCCTGTATTAATTAAAGAAAGTATGAAATAACCTTTTTAACATAGTTTCTAAGTTTTTAGAATAAATACTTCTATTTTTTTAGAATAAATACATCAAATATACATTCGATAATAGTAGTTTCTAAGTTTTTAGAATAAATACATCAATTATGCATTTTATAAATTTTTAGTTTTTAGGTATAAAATACATTACTTACTATCAGGATTTTTACTTGATTGTAAATGAAATAATTAATAATGAAGATTATGTAATGATAGATTAAGATATGATGTAAATAATTTTTTTTGTAAAATCAAGAAATTGAATATAAAAATGTGAAATAGGAGGTGCGGGAGAAAAATATTGGGTTTACAATTTTGTAGCATGTTTTACAGTTTGTCATTAATTTATTAGGTATAGATTATAGATGTATAAAAAGGTATTAAACATTAATTAGAGGAATAATTATTTGAGAAAAAAATTAATATGAGGAAAAAATGTAAAATAATAAAACAATAAATAGTTTATAACTGCTCTCATTGATTATACACATATCAAAATTTATCATACATATATTTTATACATATCAAAATTTATCTTACACTTTATTCAAGACATATCAAAAATATATTTTTCATCAAAGTTTGGTTGTCTTGAAATAAATTAATTTAAAAATAGATTACAAGTTTAGTTGACTAATTTAAGATATACAATAAATTAATTAAATTATAAATTTACAATAACATTAGATATGTAGTGTTTCTATTGGACTAAAAGTTATTGTCTCTATTCTTTCAAAAATTTTCTACTAATTTGAACGGTTCACTGTAATAAGTATAATATATACTATAAATAAACAATAACTTTAAGCTTAGGATACTTGTATCCTTGTCTTTGATTGGTTTTCAAAAAAATAGAATTTTACTTTTTAACTCAAGTTTTTTTATTTGTTGCAAATTTAATTTATAAAATTGATTTTGTTCACCTAAAAGTCAAAACTTTTCTTCTTTTACAATTTAACTTCACACATTTTCTACTTTTCATTTGTCGCAAATTTTCGATTTACGTCTCGTACTAAATTTTACTAGTTACCAAGGAGCAACGTGCTTGTGTGGTTCAACGTTTTTACGTTTCGTTCATAATTTAGCGAGTTAACACGGCACAACGTCCATGTGTAGTTCAAGGTTTTACGTCAACTGTTTTTCATCTTACAGATTCGTCACAAATCATGGGTCATTGATCAACGTAGTTATTTTTTATATGTTATATGTTTCGGTTTCTCGCAATTTTAACCTCACAAAGTTGAAATTTTAATTTTACCCCAAAACTTTTTATCTTTTGCAATTTAACCACACTTCTTTGATCTTCTATACTTTTTGTCTTTTGCAAATTTTTGTTTTACGTTTCTACTAAATTTGCGAGTAACAGGACACACCGTGCGTGTGTGGTTCAACATTTTTACGTTTCATTCATAATTTTATGAGTTAACACAGCGTAACGTCTATGTGTGATTCAAAGTTTGTACGTCTATTTTTTCTCACTTGATAGGTTCGTCACAACGCGTGGGTCCAAGGTCGACTTAGTTATTTTTTTATTTGTTCTACGTTTTGGTGCTTTATATAGTTGTAACATATGTTTTGGGAGCTTTAAAAAATTGCATTTCACTTTTAAACCAAAGTTTTTATCTTTCACATTTTAACTCTTTTGGTTTTTTTAGTTTTAGCCCAAAGCTTTTCAACTTTTTTGTTTAGCCCCAAGACTTTTTTATTTTTAACTGTAACGCCTCTCTTTTTCGTACTTTCCTTAATTAGAAAGTGTAATCGTATTTCTATTTATGGAAACTTGTATTCGTATCGCATTCGTATTTCGTTTCCCAATCTTATAATCCGAGACTTTGATCGTAATAAAATTCATACCTGATACATACTTGTCTTACATGCACTCAATTGTTAAATACGTGTTTACATACAAACCGATACTTGTTATATGTGCAAATACTCATACATTCATACTTGATACCTAAAATATTCTTACATATACGTTATACACTTGAAAACATGCGAAAATATCAAGTTTTAGCATGAAATGAAGGAAAAACTAAGTTCAGGGACTAAAAGTGACAAACATCAAAGTAGTTTCTGGAATATCACTTCTCGCGCCCCGCGACCGTCTTCTCTTGTGTCTCTCGCGGCCCGTGAAAGGGCATAATCCGCGGATTCTTGTTTCTAGCTCATGGATTGGGCAAAAGTGTGTTTGTTTAAGTGTGTTTCTTGCATTTAATGCTCACTTAACTCAACCCCTAACCTCAACTATAAATACCCACCTCCTCCCACTCTCATTTCACACCTCAAACATTCATATCTCTCTCTCTAAATCTCTCCTCTCTCAATTCAGAAAGTTCAAGACTTTCAAGTGACTTTTAACTCACCTTTCCCTCTCTTCTTTAACATTTCTTCCTTCTTAACACTTAAAACACCTTTAGGAGTGTTTCCATAGGTTTTCCATGGAAAACCAACATGGAACATCACCATATTTGAGGTCACAGGTGTAAGAACTTTCCATTTTAATAGGGTTTTAACCCACAAGTGTTGTATCCTTCCAAGCTTGTTCTTGAAACAAGACTTGAGTTGGTAGTGTGTGATTACTTGGAAGCCTTGGCTATCCTACCTTCAATCCACCACCTCACTTGACGATTTTGATTATTTTACAACTTTTATTTTTATTATAACTTATTCATGACCATCCTTGTTGTCCTTGTGACAACTTGTGCATTGGTGAACAATACGAAAGTGGTTAAAGGAAGGTTATCCTCCTACCTCCATGCATTACCTCTATGAACTTCCATGATAATTATGATTTACTTATTATGTAATATGGATATATATATATACACACACACTTACCGAACCCTTGATGATAATCGAATGATTGTCCGTCATGGTACTAGGTTACATCACCTAAGTACTTAACTTCTCGTTACGATTCTAATGGGTATCTAACCCATGAAAACACATCAACCCGAACGGGTATCATAGTGTCAAAACGAGTATTAAGTCTAGGTGGTTATTTTCTCGTATACATACTTTGGTGTATTTAAATTCCTAATCCTCCGTTATCATCCAAATGCTTACCAACCTACGTTTTCCTCATGTAGGATAACTCGGTGTCCTCCAACTCTCCAAACCTTTCTCGGAATACTCAAGTGGAAGCTTGCAAAACCGTGAGTACACTTGACCCATTTCCCTTTTTACACAATTTGGGTTGTAACATGTTAACTTACAAAAATACACGAATACACACACTACATGCTTTATACACTCGATTCGTGATACATGCTTATTGTTATGCATATATAGCGCTATAGGAGTAGCACACCGCCCGTCGGGTATTGTTAAGCTTTAAGCTGATTCATTCTTAATTCATACTTTAGTCTCGTTACTTAGTGTGACGAGGGATACATTCATTCTTGTAGATACTTGGGTTTGATAATTAGTATTGCATTACCTTGTATACAATTGCCATGTGGATTTGAGTAAACCCTTTTATACTTATGCTATATACTTAAAAGTGTGTACTTGCCAATGTTTTGCGTTGAACTATACTTTTAACATGTTACAGGTTGATGATGATGCATATGACGAATCTAATAGGGACGACATAGAAACGCACCTAGAATGTTAGGCTTTTATGTTGTAATTTTGTGAAGAAGTTGTAATTTGGTTTATGTTGTAATTGACAATTTGATATATGAAATGAAAGAGTTATGATTTTAATATTGTCGCAATTAGTGTTATGATGTATCGAGCAATCTATTTCGTCTCACTCCGTTGTTTTGCCATCGGTTGGGGTGTGACAGATTGGTATCAGAGCCATAACTATATGGAATTAGGTAGAATTACCATGTTCGATCTAGTCTGTAGTTTAAGTGACCAACATTCGACTATTCTTGTTTCATGCCTAAAATGTTAATTCTTCTTACCTTGCTTCTTCCTACTTCTTTGGTCTTAATATATACAATGTGTCTTTCCTAAGACATTTATACAATATACACACATGAAAACTTGAAGACACTCGTATTACAAACGGGACGACTTCACCAAAATAGGCGTAAAACCTACACTTTGGTGAACGACTTTCAAGCCGCGTATTCGATTTTTAACGAAATTACGCCATCAAGTTAGGAGTGATATCCACACCTTGATGGAATATTTCCATTTCATACTCTAGTGGACCGTTACCAATGAGTCGGAATTCGCTCCTGGTTTGGTAAGTACCAACCACGCTTAGGGTACGATGTTGTCAAGTTAGGGGTGAAACCCGCACCTTGTCAACTAGTCTCACTCCTCGATTTTCGATCTCACCAAAGTTTTGATTTTTCCGATCAAATTCGAGACGTGTAGTAACTGGAAGGGTAAAATGCCGTTAATCGCTTCTCGACGAGAGTATTTTACCTACGTTCCTCTAATTTGAAAGGATCTTCAATTCACTTTGGAATACTCGACGTTTCTTAACCCAAAACACTCCAATATTTTACTAAGCCTATCTTTTATGCTATCTCAATTTCTATGTGTTTTAACACTTGTTATCTCATTCATTTCAAACCCGATGCACAATTCGCACATCTTTCTCAATAAAAAAACGACAGTAATTCTCACAAACCAACTAATTTTATACTCCTTACGCGATCATACGTGTTTATACTATTGAATACTTGTTATGCTTATGTCACCTATGTGAACTCATACGTGTTATACAATACTTACATGCTCAAACGTAACTTTCATAATCACGTCACGATAAAGCCTCACCTTTCCCCTATTATCGACAACTTTCATGACAACTAATCAATTTAGATTTATACGTAAACCCTTTATAATTGTTTCAATTTTTCTCATTTATGCATAAACCTCGAATCTTATTATTTTATCCAAACAATTTCTCACCCTACAATTTATTTACGTAAATTACATACACGAAACCCCTAATGATACTTTAAACGTTTCTTTCACAATTTTCAAAAACTTTATGAAATGCTACCAATCAACTTAGTCAGTCAAACGAACCTCTTGCCCTCGATTTTCATAACTCGTCCAAAACACACTCACTTTATACTACCATTCTAAAGACATTTTATTTCCAACAAGAAACCAACGAAGACTTTCTCTCACATACGTATAAGTACTTTGCTAAAATACTTTTCAAAATTCAAGTTTTACATGAAAATTTTCAAAACACAACTTCCCTTGCATCAATAAAAAAATATATAAAAAATAAATAAAGCAAGCTCACTATTTTACAACCTTTTCAAAAATCGCTAATACGCAAACCTAAATCTGAACACATGGCAAAGAAAATTTCATATGCGAATACAAATTTTAAAACAAAAGTAGCATTTCTTTTTAAAAACCACATCTTACATCAAAAATTAATACTTTTCTCAATATTCACCCAACATTAACAATTTTGGTCCTTCATTTTCGACAAACCTGACTTATTTTATTTCAACCAACTCAATGTATTGACTCAAGCAACCATACACATGCTTATCGTCTTACACGTTTCTATTTATGCAGTCATTGTTACATGACAATATTACACATATCACTATTACACTTCGTATTTTACACACTCGCAACTTCATGGTAACTTATATATGCATAATCCCATTTTATCCCACCTATATGCTCGATACTACATGCTAATGTTATACATGTTAGTCTTCTATCATACTCAAAATTTATACATTCACACTACTTGGTAGTCATACTTGAAATCTATAAGTAGGCATGACTCGAGTGGTTTCGCCTACGTTCAACACACTTGTGCATACATACAATCATGCTTACATACTTGATCTCTATATGCTATCTTACACACCTTTTGCTTATAATACTATCTTACACACCTTTTGCCTACGTTCAACACACTTGTGCATACATACAATCTTGATTTTGGCCAACGTTTTTCTCCAAAATGACATCTTTTCCAAAGTCTTCCTCTTGAATAAATTTCGGGACAAAATTTCCTAAAGGAGGAAAGACTGTAACGCTTCCCTTTTTCGTACTTTCCTTAATTAGAAAGTGTAATCGTATTTCTATTTATGGAAACTTGTATTCGTATCGCATTCGTATTTCATTTCCCAATCTTATAATCCGAGATTTTGATCGTAATAAAATTCATACCTGATACATACTTGTCTTACATGCACTCAATTGTTAAATACGTGTTTACATACAAACCGATACTTGTTATATGTGCAAATACTCATACATTCATACTTGATACCTAAAATATACTTACATATACGTTATACACTTGAAAACATACGAAAATATCAAGTTTTAGCATGAAATGAAGGAAAAACTAAGTTCAGGGACTAAAAGTGACAAACATCAAAGTAGTTTCTGGAATATCACTTCTCGCGCCCTGCGACCGTCTTCTCTTGTGTCTCTCGCGGCCCGCGAAAGGGCATAATCCGCAGATTCTTGTTTCTAGCTCATGGATTGGGCAAAAGTGTGTTTGTTTAAGTGTGTTTCTTGCATTTAATGCTCACCCAACTCAACCCCTAACCTCAACTATAAATACCCACCTCCTCCCACTCTCATTTCACACCTCAAACATTCATCTCTCTCTCAATTCAGAAAGTTCAAGACTTTCAAGTGACTTTTAACTCACCTTTCCCTCTCTTCTTTAACATTTCTTCCTTCTTAACACTTAAAACACCTCTAGGAGTGTTTCCATAGGTTTTCCATGGAAAACCAACATGGAACATCACCATATTTGAGGTCACAAGTGTAAGAACTTTTCGTTTTAATAGGGTTTTAACCCACAAGTGTTGTATCCTTCCAAGCTTGTTCTTGAAATAAGACTTGAGTTGGTAGTGTGTGATTACTTAGAAGCCTTGGCTATCCTACCTTCAATCCACCACCTCACTTGACGATTTTGATTATTTTATAACTTTTATTTTTATTATAACTTATTCATGACCATCCTTGTTGTCCTTGTGACAACTTGTGCATTGGTGAACAATACGAAAGTGGTTAAAGGAAGGTTATCCTCCTACCTCCATGCATTACTTCTATGAACTTCCATGATAATTATGATTTACTTATTATGTAATATGGATATATATACACACACACACACTTACCGAACCCTTTTTGATAATCGAATGATCGTCCGTCATGGTACTAGGTTACATCACCTAAGTACTTAACTTCTCGTTACGATTCTAATGGGTATCTAACCCATGAAAACACATCAACCCGAACGGGTATCATAGTGTCAAAACGAGTATTAAGTCTAGGTGGTTATTTTCTCGTATACATACTTTGGTGTATTTAAATTCCTAATCCTCCGTTATCATCCGAATACTTACCAACCTACATTTTCCTCATGTAGGATAACTCGGTGTCCTCCAACTCTCCAAACCTTTCTCGGAATACTCAAGTGGAAGCTTGCAAAACCATGAGTACACTTGACCCATTTCCCTTTTTACACAATTTGGGTTGTAACATGTTAACTTACAAATATACATGAATACACACACTACATGCTTTATACACTCGATTTGTGATACATACTTATTGTTATGCTTAGGTTCATGCTAAATTCATATATGCTTCTTGTCATTAATTTGGCTAGCCCCAACTTAACATATATAGAGCTATAGGAGTAGCACACCGCCCGTCGAGATATTGTTAAGCTTTAAGCTGATTCATTCTTAATTAATACTTTAGTCTCGTTACTTAGTGTGACGAGGGAGACATCATTCTTGTAGACATTTGGGTTTGACAATTAGTATTGCATGCTAGCTTACCTTGTATACAATTGCCATGTGGATTTGAGTAAACCCTTTTATACTTATGCTATATACTTAAACTAGTAGGGACAACATAGAAACGCACCTACAATGTTAGGCTTTTATGTTGTAATTTTGTTGAAGTTGTTGTAATTTGATTTATGTTGTAATTGACAATTTGATATATGAAATGAACGAGTTATGATTTTAATATTGTCGCAATTAGTGTTATGATATCTCGAGCAATCTATTTCGTCTCACTCCGATGTTTCCGCCATCGGTTCAGGTGTGATGTTAACTCTGATCACCCCATACATTTCATCTTTTGCAAGTTTTTCGTTTCGGTGAAAATGTGATTTATTTTATGTTTGATCAAATTATAATGCTTATATAGGTTACATTTAGTTCAATTAGATACGTCTAAAAGCGTGTTTTCATATGGTTAACGCATCACATAATGTTTGGACTAATCCATTCAATGTTTGCGATGTACTGCGTCGCAACACACGTGGGTGTTATTGCTAGTTAAAACAATAATGAACTACATACAAGCATGCATTAATTAAGTTGTCTAGTTAATAACTATATTTTGGTGATTATAACTATATAAATTAAGGTTATTATACAAAAGAGTCTTAAGATGAGAATTGAAGGAGACATTTTTTTGGAAAATTTTCTCTTCTCGTCAAGCATGTATTTTAGTCCTTAAATCTAAAAGAAATTGTTGATTTATATATTAGTAGAGTAGCTATGTGTAATTACTCAAGTAGATGAAAAAAAAGTTATTTCACTTCTCCTGTTAAGTCTCATTTGTATTTATTGTTTACACTAACTATATAATAAAAGAATTAACGTATAACTTGTGTTAAAAACAATCATATAAGTAAGTAAGCAGTCCATGGCTTCATAGCATAGTGGCATCTTGGAGGTGGGATAAAACTTTGGGACCAATAAGTTCTGGGTTCGATTCTCACAAGGTGGGTTTTTTTCCATATTTATTTTAATCATTGGATTTCAATACAAAACAATTGTTGATATATCTTCCTGCTTGTATATTTGCATCATTTGTCTTTTAATTTAACACAAGTATTATAGAATCAGATCCTACAATTGGTATCAGAGCTTGGTCACATTAAACTTGTTTTCACAATCAGTTTAATATTCAAAGATCAGTTCACAAAGATCCAATTTGTTCGTAACTCAGAGTTGTAGAGGGTTAAATTCAAAAGGTATTTCACACATACTTTGTTTTTCTCAAAAGAACAAAAGATATGACACAAAATGATCCCTATAAAGCCTCCTATGCTTGTCATATCTGAGTATAGTATCTGGCAACTAGGATGGCTCGTGTACTTGCTCAAGAGGACACCGAGTGTTGGAAGTCCGTTATATTCGGATCCGACATTCCAACTTTTTTTATTTGAAAAAAATATTTTTTCACTTTTCATGCTAAGACTCATTTGTCTTTGATGTTTACACTAACTATATAATAAAAGAATCAACGATAACTTGTGTTAAGAAAGAAACATCATTAAATAAGTAAACGGGTGGGGGGTTTGGTCTAATTAAAGATGGTTTAACTTTCTTTGGAGATCAAGTATTGAAGTCTTAAAAAATATATAGTTTTAGTATGGGGTAGCCCAGGTGGTAGAGTGTACATACCTCTTATAGAATTGGTATCAGGTTGAGTAAAGAGAAATAATTTAGAATTATTGATGTAAATAGGGATATTGAATTTAAATAACCCCAATTTTAACTAATTGGCCAATAACACTCTTAACTTTTGCTTTGTACACCGACACTCTCAACTTTCAATTTATTGTCCGATAACACTCCCAAACTAACTGAACCCTAACCCAGTTAGCTGATGTCAGCTGCCACGTCATCACAAATGCCATGTCAGCTGTCACGTCATCAAAAATGTCACGTCAGTCGTCACATCACCTGCCACGTCATACAAAATACAACATCAACTGTCACGTCAGCAAAAAGGGGCAAATCAGATGCCACATCAGCAAAAACTAATTGGGTTAGGGTTCAGTTAGTTAGAGAGTGTTATCGGCCAATAAGTTGAAAATTGGGAGTGCTAGTGTACAAATCAAAAGTTAGGAGTGTTATTGGCCAATTGGTAAAAGTTACGGTTATTTAAATCCAATATCTCATGTAAATAAGTAACATTTGCTGGGAAAAAAATAAAAGAAATCTATTTTTTTAAAAAGATGATGACAAGTAAACCTATAAAACATTACATTTATCACAGTGGGTGAATGTTACTTAAGTAGTTAAAAGATGGGTGAAACTGAGGGGACGCCTCTCGCAAATGAGGCGAGGCGGTTCGTGCAGTTCGAGTGCATCATTTGAAACCCTATACGGACATTCAACACACTCTCAACCTCAACTTTTTTACTCCTAAGCTTCACAACTGAGTTTTTACAACACCTAACCCAACCTAATTTTCCGCCACAATTATTTTCACACCCATACGTCACACTCGACCTGTACGAATATTCCATGGAAGCGTAAAATGTATCCAACTCGTTTGCATATAGGAGCCCACCAATTCAATAATCAAAAGAGAATGTCGAATGCTCGCTTCCGATCTACGATTGCAATGAAGATCAAGACGTTTTCATCGAAACACGAAATTTGGATGAAGATATTGGCGAAGACAAGGAAGGATATGAAATGAAAGACGAAGATGTTGGTGAAGCAAGTAAACCGAAAGGCAAGGGAGGAAAGATGGAAAGTCAAAATCGGACGAAAAAACAAGAAGATGCCTTAGCCAATGCATGGGTTCATTGTTCTTTAAACAAGAAAAAAAGACAATCAATAAAAATCGAATGGCTTTTGAAGAAAAATTCTCAAGCATTACAACGTGACGGTCGGCAGAAGTACCCGAAGCGTTCATCAAGTACGTACAAAATGGCTCCCTATGTTGAGGCAGTTGAACTACTTCAATGACCTTTGGCATCAAGCAGTATAATTTTTATGAAAGAAGCAAAATAAGCACAAGCGATGGAGTTGGTGAATATGAGAAAGGAACGTGAAGAAGACACCATAGCATTAGTGGCGGAACAAGGCGAGGCAGTGCGACAACTTTTGTTGATCGGGATATGGAGACGTTTACTAAGCCACACGATAATGCTTCACCCGAAATGTTGTTTACTCTAGCCCTAAAACGCGAGATCGCGAAAAAAATATAATTAGCCATGCAATTTCTAACTTTTAGTTTTATCATCTAGGTTTTTTTTAATTTAATGTAATGTCTTTTTTATTATAATGTAATTTTATTTTGTTTAAAAAATGTTAAGTATTGATTCATAATTTTAAGAAATAAAAAAAACGCAAACGGACACCCCATGAGGGGAGCACCCCTTATGTTTGAGTGCGAAATAAGGAGTGGAAAGAGGAATTGACATAGTATGAGTTGATTGGCTGAGGTGGAGAGTTTACCACTTCCCATAAGAAGAGCACATCTTACACCCTTAGACCATGTGTAGTGGTACACATGAATAATGCCTTCACACTTGGGCATTATTCGACACGTGGCAGTCCAGTCATCTAAGGGGCATTGTTGGGCGTTTTGAAGAAATGGGTGTAGTGGGATAATGCCCCCACCCTTGAGCATTATGTGACGAATGACAGTCCAATCATTACCCAATTATTATTTTTTTAATTTTAAAACTAATAATAGTTTATTAATTAAATAAAAATTACATAAATAATAAAATACATAAACATAATATTTTTTAAAACTAATATATTTTATTAAGTTTTGTCTTCGCTTTTGCCATTCCCGTCATCTTCGTCTTCCGCGTCATCCGATTCTTGCTCTCCCTCGTTTGGAATACGCCGAGTCGACCAAGTGTGTTCAACCAAATCAATCGCTAACGCTTTATGTGCGGGTTCAGACCGCATTTCATGTGCATTCTTCACTCTTTTGGAATATGCCGAGCCGACCACGCGTGTCACCCTCATACGCTAAAATTTTTTTGTAGTAATTATTGCAATCGACGACGAGGAGGTGGAGGAATCCATTTTTTTAAAAGGGTGTGTAAAAATGGGTGAAGGTTTTGATGTTTAATGTTGTAGGTGAGTGTTTTTGGTTATGGCTTGTATAAAATGGGTGAAGGTTGATGATATTTATATAAAAGCTAAAGAAGAAAAGAAAAATAGCCCTTACAATCATGACCGTTGCCAACGCTCGTTTGTCAATTGCACTCATCTCCGGCATGGAAAAAAAGGACGTCATGGAGGTCTTTTTTAAAAACATAGCTCTGGGGCGGTCTTATGGGCATGTGGGGGCATTTTTTGGGAATAAAACGCCTAAAAACCCCACTACGAATGGTCTTAAAGAAAATACTTGCATATGAGTCACAATTCTATACTTACAGATAGTTTTATAATAATTATTAAACGGAGTCCATGTATACAGCAATAATATATATAACAGGAAATAAGGATTCAATAATTATTAAACGGATTCTATATATACTACTCTAAGTTCCATCACTTCTATGTGTATTAGTCACCTTATTTATACCCTTAACTACCTTTAAACCACTTAATCACAGGTAGCACTCCACTCCAATGGTGTTTATAAAGCTCGCTACTCATGGCAGGATAAAAAAACTTGGTGTGAAAAACAATGTTGGACCCAGAAATTTTATTCATGGGATGCGAATTTTTTAGAGATACTTTATCTATTGCTATATTATAATTTTTCTGATCCGGTTCTAACCGGATCAGGTCAGCTTGGTTAGAGGTGATTTTTCTATAGTATAACCCACATATTTCCTTCAGTCACAACATTCACAGGGTTTGTTCATAGGTGAAAGAGATTTGTTTAGTAGTGCACTGCATTGTGTAAGCAGTGACGGACCTATAAATTTTTTTCATGGGATGCGAAAATTTTAGGGATAATTTATTTATCACTATATTATATTTTCTTCTGGTCCGGTTTTAGTCGGATCGGGTCGGGTCAGTTAGGGGTGATTTGTTTGTAGTAAATTATGTTTTACACATATATACTTATATAAATACGGATTACATGCAATTTTTTGTTTTATTTTTATTGAAGTTCTTATGAGTTCTCACATCTATCGAAGTTTTTTATGAGTTCTCACATCTTATCGAAGTTTTCATTACATCCAGACATTACACTAAAGATTTATATGTATATGTGTGTATTAATTATAAATATTTTTTTTACTAAAAATAAAGCAATAAAGTGAATGGAGGAACATACCAGTTAACAATAATAAGTTTTTACTTATTAAAATGGTGTATTAATTATAACTATTTTTTTGTTTATTAAAAATAAAGCAACTAGGATTAAGCATCCCCGCGTTATGGCGAGGGCGAACATTAACACTGAAGTTGCGGCGTGTTAATGCGAAAAATTAAACCGAAACGTAAAACATATAAAAAATAACTAAGTCGATCTAGGACCTGCGCGTTACGATAAACCTGTCAAACGGAAACAAATAGACAACGTAAAAAACGTTTAACCACACACGCACGTTGCGTCATGTTAACTCACAGAATTTAGAACGGAACGTAAAACAAAAATTTTGCAAATGAAAAGTATAAAGGACCAAATTTGAAAGTAAAAAGTTGTTAAGTTAAATTGTAAAAGATGAAAAGTTTTGGGGCTAAAAAAAAAAAAAACCAAATAGTTTTGGGTTGAAAGTAAAGATGAAAAGTTGTGGGGTTAAAAGTAAAAAAATAAATAGTTTTTGGTTAAAAGTAAAGAATCAAATAGTTTTGGTTAAAAGTAAAAAACAATTATTTTTTGAAAAACTCACAAAGCATAAGGTATCACACATCTATGCCTAAAATGTTACAAATTATAGTATTGATTAATAATGGGTAATATAAAACGTAGAGTGTTTGTACACCATTGTACAATACCATTAAACATAAAAACAATTAAGCATAATGTACAATAACTTAATGCATACAAGTGTTACAAATTATGTCTATACTAGGAGTCAAATGTTGGATAATGCTCAAGGAAAGGGTTTGAACACATGGTCTTATGCTTGCTACAGACTCATACATTATCATGAGTCACCTTACACAATAATCCTTTGTACTCTTATATGACTCAAAGTTGTAAACCCACATTGGATACAATAAGATATATAATACATCTACAAAGCTTAATGTATAAACTTTAATGCAACAAAATGTTACAAATTATACTATTACATAATATAATAAAGTGAATGGAGGAACATAACGGCTAATAATAATAAGTTTTTACTTATAAAATAAAGTAATAAAATGAATGAAAAAAATATGTATACACTTTTATTTACAAGGTACAAATAAATTAAAAAGTAAAAACTCAACTAAAATGGAAGATTTATTATTCTTCTTATTGTTAAGGTAGAAATAAATTAACAAGTAAAAACTCAATTAAATGAAAGATTTATTATTCTTTCTTATTGTTATAACTATTATCATATTGTTTCACAATGTTGAAAAATAAAATAAATTAAGAATTAGAAAAGTTGTCACTCACGTGTTTCTCTCGTGTTGCATCCGAGCATGAGTTTTTATTATTGTATACATCCAATTCGAAAAATACCCCTATTCTATACTACTAATTATATAAAAACCCATCATCATCATCTCCCCTACCGTCGAAACTCGGAATAAGGTTTCTAATGAATACAATTTTAAGTTTTCTCTATTTACTTAACTACAAAGTGCTTATATGAGTCGTGAAGGGGTGCAATTGCAAAATCGTATTAGGGAGGGGGAGGGGCGTTTGAGATTTTCACACACGTATAACATTAAATAATTATTTTTTCAAGGAGGCATCCACACGTCCGCCCCTGCAAAAGAAGCTTGGCTAAAAAAAGCTCGATTATATGACTCAATCACGATGGAACTAAATAACCTAGACCACCGATATACAAACTTATTTCAGTCTTCTTCTGTCTTAAAGTGTGGTTTGTAATGTCTACTGGTATTCTTCATATGTGCCACTAGCATAATGAGCATTCAAAAAATACACGTGCACATGCGTCCATTAGGACGAGGTCTCCATCGATTACTATAATGTGGGGCTCTATACAATCGTCTAATGCACCTTTCACCTTCTCTAATACCCATACAAAGTTGTCATCTCGTTTGTTGGTTAAAAACACATGGGTAATACAAAATGAGAGGTATGTTAACGTGAAGCCATGGTTTGAACGAGCGATAATTTTTACTAGTTAGTTTTGTATTTGGCGTCTATCAGCAACACATGCGGGAAGGCATGCCACAACTCGTGTAATAGCGAGTGGATAAAGAAAACATCTTTGATGAGATTTGAAAAAAAAACATTACAAAATTTTGAATAATGTACAAGTAAGTATTTTGAAAATGGAGGGAAATGTCTTGAAAATTGGAGGAAAACATGAACTTATATTATGGATGTTATAAGGATAACACACACAACACACACATATATATATATATAATAATATAATATTTTGTATTGACAAATTTATAGCACGTTGCATGTATCACATAATCAAGTAGCAATAAAGTGTTTACATGCAATTGTGTGTGACAAGAAATTAAAAAAAAACGTGAATAAATGAATGCCATAAGTTTGATCATAACGAGTCAGCACGTAAGCACATAAGTCTAGTTGACTATAGTATAGGCTCTAAGGGGTCTAATAACATATCCTGTATCCCTATAGTCATTGGTTCTTATACCAATCTGTCACACCCCGACCCGCAACGAACAAGGTGATCGGGGCATGATTGGTTGATCTAAAGGTTATGACATACTATTTAATGTTTAAATATTTATTAATTCCTAATTTAAAAGAAATCCAAGTAACACATAATCCAATTCAAACAAGTACATAAACCAAAATGTTGAAATATAACTTCTTTATTCTTCTAAGGCCCAAATCCCATGTATTCCCTTCTTCAAGCTTATTCACCTGTATCATGGGTACAAAGTAGTTTTGGGTCAACAAAGGTTGGTGAGTAAATCTTATTTGTTATTTGGAAAATTGTAGTTTAGTTTGTTTATGACAAAAACATTTGCATTAATTGGTAATAAATGACAATGGTAAATCGACAAACCTCGTAACAATCTCAAACAATAAACATCTCATATAATGGTGCACGGTATCATGGTGCACGGTTTTGTAATGCAAGATCTTGCTCAATCAAAGCCGATCTCCTGTGTCGGCATCATCCTATTCCACTCATAGGTAATGGGGAAACGGATGGCCAATGTATATGCAACGGAAATATATAATGTAAATGTAATTAACTAAATAAATCTATCAACACAAATAATCACATCACAACATATGGTAATTTGCACATAAGGTTTTGGAAACACGAGTTGTTAACTACCATACATTCCAAAACAAGTGATAATTATTGATGTTATTATTGGATTAAGGGTTTTATAAAAAAAGAACATGAATTTAAAATGCCCGGATTTGAAATGGGGACCTCTGTGTCGTTTGTACACAGCCCTAACGTTGGGCCATGTGTCTAACTCAGACCTTATCCAGTTACTGAAGGAGTTGATGTACTGGTTTTAAAAGGAAAAAAGAAAACAAGTGCAGTGAGGATCCAGCCCGGGCCTCGAACCCGTGCCCTGAGTGTATCCATCCTAACGTTTACCGCTGTTTTATTTTATTTTCCAGTTTTTATTTTTTTATTACATAAAATGATCCACAAGTTCCAAAAGTATCACAATGGCTCCTCTCATTTAACTTGGGTTAAATAATAGTTATAATTTGTTTATTTTTAAATTAACTAAATATAGTTTAGACCCCGCTAATCATAATCGAGTGTGTGTATATATACATACACATGAGTGTATGTAAAAATAAAGAATCAAAAATAAAAAAAAAAAAATTCCATCCGCATTTAATGATTTAAGGTTTGATTACAAACGGTTTACGTTTTAGGATCCGTTTTTCGACTGATGTTACAATAATTGAGCCGAGCCAAACCCGGGCTTAACCAGGCTCGAGCTCAAGCTCGATTAACTTGTGAGAGCTCGGGCTCGAGCTAGGCTCGTTTATTATCTATTAATTAACATATTAAATAAAAATAATATAAATAATAGACTTTTTAGGGTCGCGAAGCTCGATAAGTGAAGCTCGGACTCGTTTATTAAATAAGCTTATTTTAGGTTCGAGGTCAGCTTGTAAACAAGTTTAAATAACCTTGGCTCGACCTCGCTCGTTTACACTAAGGCTCGACGAGCCTAACGAGCTTCACATGTGAGGGTCGAGCTCGGGCTTGATAAACAAACGAGCTTTATTTTAGGCTCAAGCTCGGCTCGGTCTCGACAAGGCTCGGCTCGTTTCAAGCTTTTTCTCCAACCGATCTCGAGTGGCTCACAAGCCGCTCGGCTCATTTGCACCCCTACTTATAAGTAAATGATTAATGTTAGATAATTGGTCTTAGTGTTGTGGCAACTAGGGTTGTTCAACGAGCCGAGCTAGGGCTAAACTCGAGCTCAGCTCGATTGTAAACGGAGCTGGCTCGGCTCGGATTTGAAACCGACCTGGAATCAAAGCTCGGGCTTGGCTTGGTTTGGCTCGATTTTGAAAAGAAGAATTAGTATATGGCTCTCAAAATTCAATAATTTAAAATGTTATTTAATAATTTAAAAGAACATATCCAAATAAGCTCAGTTAATACATTACAAGCCAAAATCAAGTTTAACAACACAAAATGCGTTCTTAATTTCAAAGAAATACAAGATAAGTACTTTAGCATGATAATCAACCTTTAAATGTGGTATAAATATCAAATTACACTTCTAATCACATGTAAATGATAATTAATTTATGTGATATATTATTAACGTATTTAAAAATAAAATATATTAAAAGTAAAATAATCCGAGCTAAGCCGAGCCGAGCTGGTATGCGAGCCAAACCGAGCAAATCCGGCTCGTTACGAGCCGAGCCGAGCTAGACTCACTTTCTAACCGAGCGGCTCACTTTTAAACCGAGCTAAATCGAGCGAGCTTTTTCCGAGCTAAATACGAGCAAGCTTCAAGCGAGATCCGAGCCGTGACAACTCATATATATAATAAATCACCCTTTAAAATTAAATATTAGTTTAAGGTTTTATTACAGTTAAACCTTTAAGTTTATTACATTAGAATATTCATATACAATATTAACTTTTATAAAATTGATTATATTATATTCTCACCTTACTGTGCATGTCTTTATCAATAAATGGTCTTATTATCCCAATAATGATGGTTTAATATTAAATCTTCTAGATAGTACTTTTTAATATTGATGTACCCAGCCGTACACGGATTGACTTCTTTGGATACGAAGACCTAGACTCCGATTATTTATGAATATATTTATGATGTTATTTGCTCACAACTCTCTCATAAAAACTAAATAATGAGTTACAAAAGATGTACACTTGATAAATCCATATTTGAATTGTACACGACTTACAATTATATTATATATATGGGACGGTAACGCATAATAGCTGCTTAACGTGCGAAGCGTAAGCGAGTAAATTACGCATGTTCGTTGTAAAATTATGCATGTTATAATTTACAAACCATAATTATGCATAAACACAAAAATCACGCATGGTTTAAAAGAAAACAAAATCACGCATATGCAAACACAAAATCACGCATGATCAGAAAACCCTAATTACGCAGGCTGTACATAATTACACACATTATACCACTGCTCGCATACCCTTCACACATTAAGGACTTTTGTATTGTAAACCTTTTCATACATATATATATGTATATATATATATACACACACACACAAAGATTCATAGGAAAGAAATACAAAAACGGTAAAAACACTCATTATATAGTAAAAAATCATTTTTGGTTGTTTGATGAATCATACCTAAAACACAATAAACATTTGTTTGTGTATTTTGTTAAAGTCAGCTATCCAGGTATATCTTTGTTAAAAGGCCACTCACGCCTCTACCCGCGATCACAGACAACGATAGTGACCCTGTTGCCCTATCACCAATTCCAAAAAAAAATCCCACAGCCTAAAAACCCACCATAGTAAAAACTTCTTATACACGCATTATATTTTGTCAAAAGCAAAACTCTAACCAATAACCATTCCTAAAGAAATTCACCAGGGAACCGCTGGAACATTGCCCTTCTGATAAATATTTGTTTATAAAAAGCTGAGTTTGAATTACCCTCCTTTTTCATATAAAAATACTATAAAGATGGCTCAATAAAGACAAGTGTTTCTAGAATGTTTATCTAATGACCTAATAGTACTTAACCGTACATACACTTTGTACCCTTTCAAATTTAACTTGTTCCAAAGATTCAAACTGCCTTGTATTTAAATATGTTTGCCTAACGACTTTTCAAGAGTCATGTCTACTAATTGGACAAATATATTAGTTTTGAATACCATTCAAACATTCTATAGAAATATGTTTTAAAAACATGAAACAATGTGTGTTTGTTTGTTCATTTTACTATTCTATAAGTTATAATTTTATATCGCATTTATATAGTCACAATATTCGGTGGGTTAGTATAAAATATTATCGGGGTTGAATCACGACTCACGAGTCTCATTTACATCTTGTCCACGATTTCGTTGGACTTTTCCTATTTAGTGTTTCTTATTTATAGTTACTCATTTATAAATTACATATTTTGCTATTACACGTTTCACAGGTTGAATAATATGAGTAAAACAAAAAAGACTTCAACAATAACATATCATCAAAGATGTAGTATAGCATATAAGAATTTAGTTATTGATTTAATACATCGCTATAAGTATTATTATTACTTTGTTAAAAGTCATATATGTACAGTTTGGTGAGAAGTTACTCGAATCGATTTATGATGCCTTGCCTATTATGTCGCATTTTTGGGAGTTGTTAGTTCATCCTGGTTACAACAAAGACTTCGTCACACACATATGCATACGTGTGTTTTTAATTTAAATTGATTGAAAAAAAAGTTATGAATCTTATTGAAAGTTTTAGTGAAAAAGTGTGTTTTTAACAACTTTGTAAGCATATAAACATATATAAATATGTGTTATATAAATAATTATTTATAGGTTTGTGTTTTTCTATGTAAGATCTTCAATATAGAGCTAATTAGGTTAATGAGATGCTAATACTCGAAGTTGTATTGTTAGAACTATCATTATCAATACTGTGAAACTTGAAGAAAACGGAAGAAGTTTTGGAAGCAGATACAAGTGGAGCCCCAAAGGGTGAGAAGCATCCTAACTCGCACAGGCGCCACACTTTACGTGGGCGATGAGCACAATGTGCCACTTTACTTCCAGATGCGATAAGTGGGCCATGCAGACATTTAAACATGATTTTGTCATGGAGTTTTACTACTAATCAAGTTGTGGAAACATCTTCAATTGCAACCATCCAATCATACTCTAAGTCATAGTAAGTATAATTCTTGAGCTAGATAAGATTCTAATTACATGAACCACAAAACGTCTTTTTGTATAGTCCTCGGGGCCATCCCTTTTGGGATGCCGGCACTCACACATGACTCATTTTCAAGATTATGAAAAGTTGATCAACAATTTTGCTTCTAGTGATGATTAGAGAGCATCATGATTCATCTAACTATGTAAAATTAGTCATTTTGGTACATTAATTTTGTTTTGTTATTGTTATAACAATTGCCTCCAAACTAATTAATATGTTTTTTATATATAAGTTTCCATTTTAAGGGTAAAATTTTTCTTGTCGTTTCTTGTCACTCAAGACCTTCAAAATCTACGGAGCTGCGAAAATAATACTTATTTAATTTAAGTAATTATAATATGTAACACTTAGCATGTATATAATGAATATGAACAATTAATATAACATATAAATGCATTGTTTTCCATATGTAGTAAGTAGCCTGCAATTCACGAATCTTTATCGACATGAATAATCAATTTGTTTCTTTACACGTTAAGACAATTCATGAAGGGTACATAATGGGTTTCCTGGAGCTTTTGCCGAATGCCTTAGTGGGAGCCCAAATCTATATCCATCATCTCCTCCGTGTGGCCCAATATACTTATACTTGGTCCAAAACTCTATAAATACTTTACAAACTCTTATCTCACTTGTGTAGATGTTTACTAATAAAACTTTACGAACTCTTATCTCGCTTGTGTAGACGTGTAGTTGTCTTCTTTACATCCTAATCGGACTTTGTTTCTCTACATCACTTCATGGTATGCATTAGGAAGCTGTCAGGGATAGCAAAAATACTTGAGCTCGATGGGCATGTCTTAAACTCGCAACATTTGGGACGGGTATACATGATACCCGACGGGTATTAGGCCAGGTATGTGTATGTATAAAAATTTCACGGATATGGGACAAGTATGAGATTAGATGATACCCGACCCAATTACCCGAAACTATATACCTATTTACCTGAAATGTATACCCGAAAACTTTTATATTTTATATTTATTTTTCTTTAACTATAGTTTAGTAATGTTTCATATTTTTGTAACTTTATTATTAGAAAAATAAACTCTTCGTTTTTAATATATATTTTGATGGTGTTATTCGTATTTATATGCTTTGAAATCCAAAATTATTTTTTGAGATTAATATTATAATATATTTATACTTTTAAACATATCAAATATTATTATGGTGATGATGATATGTGTCTTATCTATCATAATGTAATATATTATATATAGATTTTAAAAATGTAAAATTATAAAGGAAAATAAAAATGCATATGCATGAAAATCGTAACGGGTATGTCTCTCGATAGGTAAATACCCGTCAAATATCCGACGAGTAATGGGTTGAGTATGAGACAAGATTTTACAACCGGATATTGGTATAAGATTAATCATACCTAACCTATAACCGACCCATTACCATCACTAGGAGGTGGCAGGAAACTATGTGCTCATGAAGCCATGAAGGTTTTACGCTTTGTGACCAGGATAGATACAATAAGTTAATAACTAAAACTACTAAACAAATAACTATATCATCAACAAAATATTACTAATGAATTTTATAATAAGTTGATTAACACTACTAAACATATAAGTATCATCAATGCAAAACTACCAACGAAAAATTCGTCTACACTATCGACAGATCCCATGAAACTTGAAAAATAAAATAAAAAGAATATTTCCAGATAATTTACAAACGAATCTCCAGGAGTTCAAAAATAAAAGAGTAAATTGCACAAAACATCCTTTATGTTTTCTCAAACTTGCAGGTTTCAGCCTTAATGTTTAAAAGTTGCTAAAAACAACCTTTAAGTTTATTTTTGTTGCGGGTTCAATCCTTTAGAGCTAACCACGTTATTTTCTTCAGTTAAGTTCCCTCACATGATCAACCAAAATGACGAATATACCCTCACATGTTATGCATGTGAGGGAACTTAACTGAAGAAAATAACGTGGTTAGCTGTAAAGGATTGAACCCGCAACAAAAATAAACTTAAAGGCTGTTTTTAGCAACTTTTAAACATTAAGGCTGGAACCTGCAAGTTTGAGGAAACATAAAGGATGTTTTGTGCAATTTACTCAAAATAAAATAAAAGGAGGTTTTCTTTTTCTATTTTTGCAGGATAAATTAGACGAAATCTAAAAGATTTTTATTTTTTTGTCAGAAAAATTACCGACGGGATCCACAAAAGCAAAAATCAAAAAAAAGAACACAAGTAATTTTGTAAAAAAATATGTAACTTCATTTTATAACTAAATACGCATAGGTTCTTCTTTCTTATTTTATAGACTAATAGAACGCACATGCAATTTATACACATCTTTTAATTTTTTTTTGGAAAATATAAAATATTTTATTTTTTTTATAAATTTTAAATTAAATTTTACCTTTTATAAAGTTATTAATCTACGCTTACTTTCTTTGTACAATGTTCCCTCACAGAACCCCCCAGATCATGCTTTCAAGGATTATATGGTGACTCAACAACTAGTCAAGGATTATACTGTTAACTTAACAGCTAGACTTTTATTAGTCAATGATGGTTAGTTATAGTCAATATTAGTCACTGGTGGCCAGTAGAGTTGTAAACACACTGAATGTTCAGTGAATAGTTGGTGAATTTTTCAGCGGGAATTTCGTTTACATTCGTTCGTTTAACAAATGAACGAACATGAACAAGAAATTTTGTTCGGTTAGTTAAATAAACGAACATTAACAGAGGTCTTGTTCGTTCGATTATGTTCATAAACATTCGGTAATGTGTTGATGAACATTCATACATGTTTGTTAGTTTATGTTGTTCATGATAGTTTTATGTACATTTATTTATTTATTTTATCTAAACATTTTATATTCTTTAACTTATTACTATAATAATTAAAATAGGAAACCCTATTTCCACCTTATTTTCGCAGTGTTCCCTTTTCCTTACTCATTATTAACATCGATGACATCTGCCTCCGTTCCACTATTACTTATTCAAGTTCCAGGGCAGCTTTCTCCACCATCTATTTCTAGCCTTCGACGAATTTTATTTGTGTTCGTGAATACATTCATTTCCTTAATGAGCAAACACAAACATTAAATCTCGTTCAGTAAGTGTTCATAACCGTTCGTGAACACATTATTTCCTTGACGAATAAACATGAACAAAGCTTTGTTCGTGTTTGTTCGGTTCGTTTATAGCTTAGTGGTCAGTCATGATATATTAGGGCAATATTTGTCAATAATGGCCAATAATGATCAATATTGGTCCACTAGGGCCGATGATGGTTAATTAAGAGTTATTAGGGCAATATTTGTCGGTAATTATTATTAGGGCAATATTTGTCGGTAATTATTATTTTTTTCTTTGAAAAATCCATTGGTAAAAGGATTTGTTTTTTCATTTGAATTTTTTTTACGGTAATCTGTCGGAAATCAAATTACTCAGATCATATTTTGATGGATTTCCGATGGAATTAATTCGTCTGTTATAGTCATTTGTTTAGTGGTGTAACATAATCAAGAAAATGGAGAAGCTAATAGCAATAGGGATAGTCACAATAACAACAGGAAATGTAAATTTATAGTGTGTCTTAGCAAAAGAGATGTTATAGTTGCTATGTTAGTTGAAAGTAGTTATCGTTGTGTAGTCAGAAGCTAGAAAGGAACAAAAACTAAATATTATATTATATTATATTGGCTTAATTTCATATTTACATCATGGAATGAGTACCTATTTACATCATGGAATGAGTTTGTATTTATAGAGAGGGGAACCATCTTTAGACTAAACAATAAGGCCTTTTTGGCTACACATCATCGGATCATTTTAGGTAATTAGAGGTTCACTTAAGACCAAATGAGAAATTAGAATGTATATTGATATAAGTTATGAGGTGGTATCTAATAGCAAATAGTTTACATGAGTGAAGATCACCGAATAATGGGTCCAAGACAGTACCACCGACAATGGAGGTAATAACCGTGATTGGTAGTTATGACGGTTATATAACTGCCCCTGGTAGTTATAGGGTGGTGGTTTGTAACTACCACCGATAGTTATAGTGTAGCGGTTATATAACAAGCACTGGTAGCTATAGTTTAGCGCTTGCATAAGTAGTTATGGTGGTTGTATAACCACCAACCGCTAAATCCAATAAACAATGTCATTTAGGTTTGTTGTGGTGGATTGTTGCGAATTATGATACCAATTTCATAATGGTCATAAACCTTTTGTTTAAGAGAGAATTCGAAGAAAAGTTAATAATTTCTAGATTTGGGTTTCACCACTTCTATTGATTACTATAGTATATACATGTATACAATTGAAAGAAGAATGCAACATGAGTCAGAAGAAGTATAAGTCACCGAATGATCAAATAACTTTCTCTTCAACTTATTCTGTAACCATAACCTTTAATTTTGTTTCCATTGGGATTTTAATCAAGCCAATGAGTGAGTGGTATGCATATACTTTCACACTAAAACCCTATTTACAAAGTATTGCCCTTTATGGACAGGGAAATGAACTAGCATCAAACTATCTCTGATCAATAGCTTCCATTTCCGCAATCATAGTATCACACCTTCCATAGTGAGCTAATCAGCTAAAGCTTCACCTGCGGAATGAGATGGTAACAAAGGAGTTAGAATTACATATAATCTTTCAAAAGAAAAAAGGAAACAATAGGGTAAATGCAAGCATGTTTACCTTTGCGGAGGGAAATGGTAGACCATATGATCATGAGGATTGAGGGTTATTAGGAAAATAAGTCAAAGAAGAGGTTGGCACTGAAACAAAATCTATTGCACTATGATGTTGCATATGTTATACTAGATGTTGGTGTTGATTAGTTCTATATGTATGTAATGGAAAACATGATAAGAGTGTATCCGGTAGAGAGGAATGATGTTATTGTGTTTGTCTAACCCTAATCTCTCAATTTATATCTCTTTATATACACCTAAGGGGAAACCCTTAATTAGTTAATAAGAGTAATACAATCTATCAACAATTACTAACTAATATATTATAAGGTATAATTTAATATTTTGATCTATTATTATATAAATGTTTATAATGGCAATACATAAATAAATAAGTATATTATTTATTTATTCTTATAGTTGGTTAAAGAGTGGACGATTGTTCTGAATCAGACGAATACGTTAGGTTCGTTGCTTTGGAAAATATATAGGTAAGTGCTATACCTTTAACTTGTCATTCTCCTTCAACATAGGAAAGAAATGTCAATCTTCATGAGAAGTGGCATACAGAGAGGCAACGTGACGCTCAAGAGTATGAGATCGAGAAACATCAATACCCATTTTGAAAACATGGAAAACACATTTGAGATATTTGGATCTACTTTGTTGTCCCGAGGACAAGTATATCGAACAAATAAAGTGCTAGTTGAGATTACCTAAAGTGATTTTTGTACAAATAAACCAAAACTAAGCATGGAATATTAATGATGCACACAAGGCAGTCAATTAATGAGAAAGTAAGCAGTTGAGATTGCATCACTCATTGGGTTTAGGATAAAGGCATTCAAGAAGGTGTATTTTTTTAGCTTGGCCACAGCATTTAATTTGGTTTGGGGTTTCTGTACAAAAATACATATCTAGACATAATCATAATGAACACCAGAAATAGCGACAAAAACAGGTGACAAAACTTTTATTACTTAACCAACCCAGAAAACACCCAACCAAACCCTAGATCTCAAAATTATGAGATCTATAAAACATACAAAGATCTGGTTCAACAGATTAGCAAAATTTGTTGAACGATCTACAATGATACAATAATACCGGTACAGAGATCACAAGATCTCTCAACCAACTGGAATCTCTCAACACAAAGATGAACAAAGGTGATGAACAAAATACAGAGAGAGAATAACAGTGAAACCCAAGAAAATATCTGATCTGACGGATAAGCAAACTCTCTCTCCTCTTTATATGCTAGTTCCATCCATCTTTACACTTAACCCCCTGGGAATCTCCAAGTATGCCCTATGAGAATCTCAACATTAAATTAAGGCCCCTCAACAAGAACTCCTGCACACTTTACAACCTCGTATCATAACATCTTTAACAACAACCGTAACAATATCAGATCAGCCCACAATACAAACCAAGACATAACACACAAAGCCAAATAGGAAATTATACTCTTAAGCCCACTTTATAATAAGCCCATTTTAAGTATGTTATGATGTATGAATAAGTTATTTTAACATCCGCCCATGATTCATACAACAAACATATCAACAAGAACCAAATGATCGCATAAATGGTCATGCTGAACACTAGTTAAACCTTTAGTAAACAAGTCTGCTAACTGATTCTCAATGGCAATCTTTTCTGGGGAAACAATACCATCATTAATTTTTTCACGTAAAAATGCAGATCAATTTCAAAATGCTTAGTCCTTTCATGAAAGACAGGATTAAATGCAATAGAGATAGCCGATTAGCTATCACAAAACAGTTTAACAGGCAAACTAGAATTGACTTTTAACTCTCTCAAAATGTTCAAAATCCACATTTTTCGCATGTAGCAGAGCACATAGCCCTGTACTCTGTTTCATAGTGGATCTTGAAACAACACTTTGTTTTTTTCTTTTCCAGGAAACCAACGAATTTCCTAGAAAAATCCCAAATCCAGTAACTGACTTTCTTGTAGCCAAACGGCCCAATCAGAATAAACATACCATCTTAGATCAAACCAATACCTTTTTTAAACAAAAGCCCTTTTCCTGGGGACAATTTTAAGTATTTATGCAGTACTTGTAAGTGATAAGTATTAGGAGCATGCATAAACTGACTCAAAAACTGAAAAACATAACTAATATCAGGTTTGGTTATAGAAAAGTATATCAGTTTTCCTACTAACTTTTGAAATTTGTAACATCTTTAACGAACTCTAACTTTTGATCAAGTTTACCAATTAATACATGACTTTGCTCAATAGAGTGTTAACAGGTTTAACTTCTAAGTATCCAAACTCATCAAGCAATTCAAGACAATACTTCCTTTGAGTTAAACACAAACCCACATCTGAATACAAAACACCAAGAAAATATTTTAACACACCTAAGTCTTTAATTTGAAAATTATCACATAATTTTTTTTCACATTTAACACTTCGGACTCAGAATTACATGTAACTATAATGTCATATACATACACCAAAAGAACAACAAACATAGTATTCTTAGACAATGTATACATAGAGTGATCATAAACACTCTGAACAAAACCCATATTAACTAAGACTTGGGTTAATTTCTCATTCCACTTTCTAGGGGCTTGTTTAAGTCCATACAAAGACTTAACAAGCTTGTACACTTTGGTCTCATCTTTTGGAAGATACCCAGGAGGTAAAGACATGTAAACATCTTCAGTGATTGAACCATATAGAAAAGCATTGTTAATGTCAAGTTGAAAAATAGGCCAATTATTTTCAATAGCTAAACTTAACGCACGCCAAATGGTAACCATCTTGACAACTGGTGAAAAAGTTTCACCAAAGTCCACACCTTCTCTTTGGCGATAACCTTTAGCAGAAGTCTAGGCTTAAACCTCTCAACCTCACCATTAGACTTGTACTTAACTTTATAGATCCATCCACATCCTATAGGCTTCCTACCCTTAGGCAAATCAACAAGTATCCAGGTTTCATTTCTGTATAAAACTTTCATTTCCTTATTCATGGCTTCTATCCACCTAGGATCTTTAATAGCCTCTAACTAAGAAGTTGGTTCGACAGTTTTATTTAAACTTAAAATAAAACACATATTTTCAACGGAAAAATTTGAATAATTAACAGTTTTTTCAATACAAATTTAACTTTTCCCTCTACCAAATAATCATCAAATCTCCTAGGTAACACAACATTCCTAGATGACTTTCTGACAGTTTGGACTGGACCCTCAGATTGGTTGGTCTCAATATTTAACCCTCCAGTGGTTCTCTGCGCTGCTATTGTTAACCTCCTGTTGATTACTACTCACCTGCTCACTAGATGTTTGCTGACTATGAGGAGCAGTGGCAGATGTAGAGAGTAACAATGGCTGCTGATCATCACTGGAATGATCATGAGATCCATGTTCACCCCCTTCATCATTGGGTACAACAGGAACTTCAGTTGAAAATGTCTCATAAGAATAAAAAAAGTTTACATGATTCAAGATTTTTTTTCATAAAAACACTCTTGGTTATTAGTTTGAGTCTTAAAGGGATATACACTCTAATAAAATTTTATATCTCTAGAATAAAAAACTTTTTATTATCTAAATTCCACAGTTTATATCCCTTCTTGACATTGGAATATCCAATTAAAATACACTTGTCAGCATGATAAGCAAATTTATCAGAAACAGTTAGAATGGTACTAAAACACAAACAACCAAAGTTCCTTAAATGCAAAAGTGGGGCTTAAAACCAAACAATAACTTCATATGGACTCCTACCACCTATCACTGATGAAGGCAACCTATTAATTAAGCATACAGCTGTCAGACTACAGTCTGACCAAAACCTAAGTGACAAACTACCTTGAAACGTCAAGGCTCTAGCTGTGTTTAAGAGATGTCTGTGTTTCCTTTCCACCACACTATTCTGTTGTGGTGTATACGAACAAGATTTCTGTTGAAAAATACCTTTAGTTTTACAAAAAAATATTCATTTGATTGTTAACAAACCTAGTTCCATTATCACTCCTAAACACTTTAATTCTTTTCTTAAACTGAGTCATAAAAATTACTAAGGTTCTCAAAAACTTCAGTTTATTTGTTAAAAAAATAATCCACACAGTTCTTGAATAATCATCCACAATTGTCAAAAAATTTTTTATCCTTCATAGCTTGTAACTTTATAAGGTCTCCATAAATCTAAGTGAATTAAGTCCCCTACACATATTAATTTATGTTCACTAAGTGGAAATGGAACCCTAACTTGTTTAGACCTATGACAAATTTCACAATGACCATGTTTAATTTTTTTAAAATCAAGACTCTCTTTCAACACAACTAACATCTGATAAAAAAGATGAGCTAGTCTACTATGCCACACAGTAGATTTCACAAAACTATTAAAACAAACATTCATAGAATTACCATTGTTACCAACAATGTATAAACCACTATCCTGACTACCAATCACCAGGACTTTCTTGATTTGGAATCCTGTAGCACACAATTATTTTCATTAAAAATCACAGAAATTTGATTATCCTTGGCTAATCTATGAATAAACAGTAAAGTCACATTATACCCAGGAACATAAAAGACATCTTTTAAGACTATATTATTAACCAATTATGCATCACCAATCTTCATGACCTTTAACACTTGTTTCATTAGGATGACCAACTTTAAGATCAAACTCAGAAGCATCAACAACATTAAAAATTTCTTTATTACAATAACCATATGTTGACTAGCCCCAGAATCTATTATCCAGTTAACATTACTATTAAACATAACAGAACTAGAACAACTAACAAAGTTATTTACACAAACAGACTCACCTCCCATATTAGAGCACTGAGGATCAGTACCACTCTTTTCACCAACTAAACTCAACAACTTGGTTATCTGCTTAGATGTAAAAGGTAAATCAGAAGATCCCACAGTAGCAGATGACCCAACAGTAGCATTATTAGACTTATTATTGTTATTATTAATAGAATTGTTTTTAAAAGATTAATTATTGCTATTACTAGATCTTCTTTTAAACCTTGTAGGATAGACTATAACTTCAAAGTATCTATCAACAATGTGTCCTAACATGTTACAATTTGTACATTTTAAATTGGGTTAGGACCTCTAGATCAGTCTTCTTTTAATATCAAAATTATTTTGATTAGATTTAGAAACAAATGACACACTTTGTCCTGTTGAACCAGAACTAGACAACCTATGTGACTCTTCGGTAGAAATAACAGAGAAGGCCACTTTTACAGAGGGAAATGGTTCTCTTGTCAACAGATTTGTTCTTACAGGTTGAAACATCAGCTAACCCCATAAGAAATTGTATTAGTTTAATTAGAATAGAAAAATCAGTATAATCCTTAGTAGCTTGACAAGAACATGAAGGCAGATGAAGCATAACATCAAACTGCTTCCACTAGTTGTCAATTTATTATAATATTCAGCAATAGTGCAACCATTTTGTGAAATACAGTTAATCTTTTTATACAAATCATACACAACAGAACCATCTACCTTATAAAATGACTCTTTTAAGTCTGTCCAAACTTCAGAGGCAAGTTTGGAAAAGACTTGACCAAAAACAACACTTCAGAATTAGATTTAACAACCATGTTAAGACAAGTGAGTTGCATCTATCCCATTGATTAGCCAAAACCTCATCATCCTTAGACTTCTCACACTTACCATCTATAAAACTATATTTATTCTTTGTCTCTAATGCAAGTTTCATAGTACTAGACAAACAACATAATTTTCCGTACCTTTTAGTTTAATACTAACAATGGTTAAAACACTTGAGTCATTAGGATGTAGATATAATGATCACCAATATCTAACTTGCTAATCAAGGTCTGAGAAGTACTACCAATATCACCCATATTACCCAAATAAGAAAGAACAAAAACACAACAAGAAGTAAACAGAAGACACAAACAGATACAAGATCAAACAAACTTGACCACAAGAATAATACCCAAAGCAAATGAGTCAGGGACCAGATTCCAGGTTCATCACTCTATAAGTTCCTGGACAAGCCTTTACTCAGTTGCAACCAATTAACTAACCACAAACTATAACAAATGCAATGACTCGATCAAGTGCCGTTCTGACTAGTCCGGTAGCAGCAATGCCTAGACTCAACAGATCAATGAAAAAATGACAAGTATAAAGATAAGGAACAAGAAAGTGACAAAACTTTTATTACTTAACCAACCCAGAAAACACCTAACCAAACCCTAGATCTTAAAATTATGAGATCTATGAAACATACAAAGATCTGCTTGCCAAATCTGTTGAACGATCTACAATGATATAATAATACCGATACAGAGATCATAAGATCTCTCAACCAACTGGAATCTCTCAACACAAAGATGATGAACAAAATATAGAGAGAGAATAATAGTGAAACCCTAGAAAATATCTTATCTAACTGATCAGCAAACTCACTCTCCTCCTTATATACTAGCTCCATCCATCTTTACACTTAACCCCCTGCGAATCACCAGTTATGCCCTCTGAGAATCTCAACGTTACATTAAGGCCCCTCAACAAGAACTCCTGCACACTTTAAACCTCATATCATAACAACTTTACAACAACTATAACAATATCAGATCAACCCACAATACAAACCAAGACATAACACACAAGGCCCAATAGGAAATTATACTCTTAAGCCCACTTTATAATAAGCCCATTTTAGGTATGTCATGATGTATGAATAAGTTATTTTAACAGTTTCTATGCACGATGACTAATGAAAAACTCCATGTCGAAGCATATAACACTCAAAGGATACATATAGGTATTTTTGTATTGTCACTTCTTAACGTGTGAAATGGAACATTAAATTAGGTTTTTATTTCAAGAACAAAAATGTGTGAATACTTCACAACATTTTTTTGAACAAGTTTTCCACCTAAAATCCCCAAACCTTGCATCCGCAAGAATTTGAACCACCACTACAAATTTGTAAGTGAAGACACCATATCACTAGACTAATAGGTTATGGGTATTTAGCAACAATTATTCACAAAATAAGCCAAGTAGTTTGAGAATAATAAAAGAAGTGTAAAAAGTACTTAAAAGGTGTGGTGGTTGAGAAAGCCCATTTGGTATATAAACCCTACAATAGTTGTCACTGATGTTTGATAAGTCTGATACCTTACTATGGTTGGAGTCTATAAGATAAATCAAGATCTTAGAAGTTATCAGCAAGATTCATATGCAATAAGTTCAAACTTCAAAGGGGCTCAAGAGGGATTGAAATAAAGTAAGGGCTTTATGCTCCACACTCTAGGGTAAGACTAGAGATGGGCATAAAAACCGGTTTCGAACCCGAACCGGTAGAACCGAACTGGAACCGGTTCCAGTTCCTACCCGACATTAAGTAGAACCGGTTCCGGGTTCAAAATATCCGTTGGTTCCAACCCGGTTCCACAATTTTACCATTTGAATCGGGTAGTAACCGGTTCCTACCCGTACCCGGTTCCTACCCGTACCCGGTTTCACTAGTACCCGGTTCCATCAGTACCCGGAAATGCAGTTCTAGAAGGAACCGGTTATACCGTTAAAATGTTACCTTTGGAACCGGTTATAGCCGAAAAAGTGGAGACTAACGATAGAAAGGAACACAAAAATAACAAGCACAATAGAAAGAAACATTACACAAACTTTATTAAAACACCAAACCAAACGGGTTACATCAAACATTTGAAGAACCGGTGCCGGAACCTTCTCCCGTCTCATTTTTCTTTGCCTTCGTCACTAGGCAATGCCGCTCAGTGTGTTTCTGAAGGGTTGAGTTGGCTGCGGCCTTCATAAATTTTCCGCAAGCTTTGCATCTAGCCATCTCGTGGCTGTCGGACATTAAACAGAGATCAAAATTCTTCCATATAGCTGGGTTTCTTTTCGTCTCTAAGACAGTAACAACTTGTTCGTTGCATGCCATAGGTATTTTGCAAGATTTTTGAGAAGATGATTGAGTTTGTAAGTTGATGATGGTGAGTGTTAAGTTTTGAAATGGTAAGTAGGGAGGGGTTATATAAAAAAAAACCGATTTCGACTGCCAGGAACCGGTTCCCAACGGTAACATTTTTTATCAGGAACCGGTTCTACAGTAACATTTTTATCAGGAACCGGTTCTAACGGTAACATTTTTATCAGGAACCGGTTCTGAACAGTAAAAGTCAGATTTTTCGACTGTCAGGAACCGGTTCTGAACGGTAAAAAGTCAGGGTTTACTGTCAGGAACCGGTTCTGAACAGTAAAGTCAGATTTTTCAACTGTCAGGAACCGGTTCTGAACAGTAAAAAGACAGGGTTTACTGTCAGGAACCGGTTCTGAACAGTAAAAGTCAGGTTTTTTACTGTCAGGAACCGGTTCTGAACAGTAAAAAGTCGGGTTTTACTGTCAGGAACCGGTTCCACACTATACCCGGTTCCACACCATACCCGGTTCCATAATACCCGTACCCGGTTCTACACGGTTCTATATTCTTGGTGTGAACCCGGGTAGGAACTGGACCCGGTTCCACACCATACCTGGTTCCAATGACATCCAAGCAGAACCGGTTCCGGGTTGGAACCGGTTTCGGGTAATAATAAAACCCGATTATGCCCATCTCTAGGTAAGACTCACAAATTCTAATAAAAATTTATATGTATGTATTTGGGCTTGCGATTGTGACCTGGTAATGAGATTTCTGGTCTATAACTATAAATATAAACAGATATTTGTAATATCAAACTTTTACACCTAAATACCACAAAATCGTATTTGTCACTTAATTGAAAAGGAACATGAATTGCCGAGCAACAAAGAAATCTACTTCAAGCTGTAGTAATAACATAAGTTTATTTATATATTTCTAAAATCTTGTATGTATATTGCTTGTATAATAAGTTATATATTTTTGTACTCATCATCACATAAAGAGAATTCTTTTTATTTATCATTTCTTTGTAGTATATAAGGAAAAAATAAAGAACACAACTGAAATCTACTATAATGAATTCTCTATAGAAAATACTTTATAGAAAACTAAAGGATACCTCTATATTTAGAGACTTTAGAGCATTCACATTAGATACTTCATCTCCATCTATATACTTAAATGAAAAAGTATTTTTTCTCTAATTTTTGTTAATTTCTAAAAAAACCCTCTCATGTCCAACCTTCTATCTCTACCTTTATCTTACTCTACATTGACTTATTTTGTTATTATTATTTTCTTTTTCATACACACTCCTAAAAAAATATAGAGAATTGAACATAACCCTCGATATAGAGATGTAGTTTATTATCTTTAAATTTTTCTCTACCATAGAGGTTCCAATGTAGTGGATTTTTTTGTTGTTTTTTCTACCTTTTCCTCATATTATATAGAATGTCCACATATAGAGGATGCAATGTTGTGCTCTTATATAGTATGTAACAAAAGAGAAAAAATAATATAGTAAGAGTTTGTGAGTTTGGATAGAGATAGAGAGTTGGATGTAGAAAGTTTTTAAAAAATAAACCAAAATTTGAAAAAAAAAAGTTTTTTTATTAAATATATAAATGAAGATTGAGGCTCATGTTAATGAAAGCTCACACATGATTGTTAGATATGGTTAATGAATACATTTGATGATTAAAATTATATCATATACTTTTAAATTACTTTTGGTGGTAACGGGTTTTCTTAAACAAGAAGTACCTAGTTTATATAAAGAATTAGGTGGCTGTGGCAAGTTACAGGTAAGAGTATGCGGGTAAGGTATTCGTACAGTAACATTGTTGTCACCCTCTAAGGTAGGTTATGCGGGTTTCGGTCACAAGTTTATCTATGCTAGAAAGGGTGAAGGTTTGAGGGTGGGGTGTTTAAGGTTGTGTGATAGGTGAGTGAAATAAAAGAGTAGGTCCATGATTCTAGGCAGGGGTGCAACATAGAGGGGGCGGGAGGGGGCGGCCGACCCCTCCGAACTTTTCGCTCAGTAGTGGAGAGTATGTAGTTTTCGTATAGAAAATTTTTGGTATATACGTTTTCGACCCGCCCGTTTTATAGAAATTTTTTGGGTATATATGTTTTCGACCCCTCAGTCATAAATTCTCAAGCTTCGCCACTGTCTTCTAGGGTACTTACGGGTAGGCGTCACCAGTGTTTTGTGGTTCTAGGGTACCTTGTGTGTAGATTGACATGCCAATGCGGATTGGTCGGGGCTAGGGTAGTTCCCTTGAGTGCTTATTCTTTCGTTAGAGGCTACTTTGTTCAGAGACAATGACAAAGCTTGAACGAAAACTCAGTTAAAACTAAACTCTCAAAATATAAACCAGTATTTAGTGGACTTTTAATAACCCAATATTTTACCTAACGTAACGAATGAAAACTCCATAAAGTCCCCGCCCTTGTTCGTAGGCAAGTCTCTCTCTCGTACACATAATCCCTTTTATTATTGGTTGTCATTAGTTTATTTATTTTATTGCCTAAATCAAATTAGAATTGATATGCTGATTTTGTTTTCTAGATTTCTGCCTCACTTCGTAGAATATAAGCTAGTTTTAACCTGAATTCGTGATATTTTATTTTATTCATACATTTTTTTTCGTGAGAATGTAAATGTTTCTTATTGGTTAAAGATACGGTTAAGTATAGATTTTCTTACCGTTTAAAATTGTTGTAAGTATATATAATTTTTAATTCATACATTTTTTTTCGGTGAGAATAGTAAATGTTTCTTATTGGTTAAAAAGACGGTTAAGTAGTAGATGTTTCTTACCGGTTAAAAAAGATTGTTAAGTAAAGTAATATATAATTGAAATAAAAAAGGAATGTGGTGTAGTGGTTTATGTTGTATTAAGCGAATCATAAGATCCGTGTTAGAACCTAGGCATCGCAAGTTCTAATTTTTTTCCCCGGGCTATAGTTGATAATCGCTCCACTGCTCCACCTCTGGCCGGCGGCGGGTTTCCCTCCCCTGCTACCGCCACTCGAAACACTGCGTTTTGTTTGCATCTCTGACAGGCGTCGACTTCTATGTTTTTTATTAGCACAGGATGATGTGATCTAGATACGAATTGGGACCAAAAGTGAGTTATAATCGGAATATAAGCTGCAGAAAGGTATCTGTTTGATTGATTTCGAGATTATTTATCCGATTGATTTGCACACCAACTGTTTGATAAAAAGTCTATTTGTTAATCCGATTAATTTGCACACCAACTGTTTGATAAAAAGTCTATTTGTTAATCCGATTGATTTATTTATCATATATGATGTGGCTTGACATATATGAATGAAATATGTTAATGATGTAACTAGTAGTAAACTAATCTGAAGAATGTGCTATAAATGGAACTCATAGAAGAATTCGGGTTAAATGTATGTTTTGGGTAAGATCATGCATTAAGAGCTTGTACCATGTGCTTTGGACATCTTGTATTTGATTGATTGTTAGTTGAAATCAAGAAGTGAAAGTGTACTATGTCCATAGCATACGGACTCACTAGCGACGAATGATGATGTGATTATATTAAAGTGACTACCTTTGTATGTGGTTGTCAAATGTAGAATTATGAAAGTATTAGCATGGTAAATGAATTATGTGTACGTTATATAAGTGACTCGTACGAGTGACAATGTCATTCGTATGAGTGATAAACATCTCACTCGTACGAGTGATAATTGAGTTGCGAGAACGTGAAATAAGGTGGTCATTAGTACATGTCAATATATGCGATAGTTGACTAATGCAAGGCAAGAAATATATGAATGGAAAGTAATGAATGTTAGTATATATGATTACAAATATGCTAACCATGATATGATTGTGGTGACATGAACACAAGTGTGGAGTCATGTGAAGGTGGACTCAAGCACGAACGGCTAACGGGTCAAGAGGAGGCAGGGAAGCGGATACGAATACGAATACACATAAGGTAAGTGATTTCCGGAATCACTTCTTCGTTTATAAATGAAGATTATTATGTAAAATACAGGGAATCGTGTAAGATATTATGGGTAAGGATATGAATTAAGGTACGTATGGTTGTGGTAAGTCACATGAAGTCATCTATGTTTGAACTCATGATAAAAGTGAACGGGTCAAGATGTAGAAAGTATGTGTCAGATATGGGTTTTGAATGATTATGGTTCGGGAATTCATGTAAGAATATTTAAGTAATCATAGTACTAAGACAAGTATTATTGTAAGCTGGCCATAATTAGTTAGCTACATCAGAAATAACTTGGTATAATCAAACGGATCAAAATCAAGAAAGTATGATAGAAGTACAGATTTGATTATGAGGACATGAGGTTAAGTGTTTAAATGATTCGGGATATTACGGGAGGATAACGGGGAGCTTACGAAAGGTTATGGGATGTTATGGAACATTTTGATCAGTTCGGGTTGGAATGGGAATACGAAATGGGTTGTGTAAGTTTAAACAAGAAAAGACAGTGTCGGCATCACAGAGGGGCGTCGCCGACGGCCTCCCTAGCTGTCGCCGACGCTGCCCCCTTCTCCCGACGCTCTAATCAACTGTCTACGCAAATGAGGACCGACGTAACATTTCCGGAAGGCGTCGCGGATGCTCCTCACAAATTTGACAAGCTGTTTTGTTAGTTATTCGCACAAGGAGTTTCGTATCTCCCAATACCTGTTCTTTAACCCTCAATGAACCCGAAAAGCGAAAATAACGAATAGAGAGTTATGTGAACTTATCGAACTGTGATAATGATTGTCGGAAATAATTAAGTATGTAAGCATGTATGTGTATGGCTAACTTATATGTTAGTGGTGGGATCCTTAGGTAAACATGAATAGAAGTAAGCATGTGCACAGGTTCGTATGTATAAGACTTATTTATGTGAATGTTGTGACTAGGATATGTTAGTATATTTTTATGGGAATGTAAATGGTATGTAAGGACTTGTATATATGTATATATGACTTCATAACGTATGAGCATTAAAGTTACTAATTACTATCCTAGAAAGAAATGAAAGTGCTGGTTTACTATTTTGACTTATGAAGATTGACGATTGGGATGCAAGATCATACACGGAAAGATAATCGAAAGGATCTTCATGAATTAGAAGATTATGGAGCGATCATTTAATTATGAATGTTTAAAATTATGAATGATGTCACCAAATATTAATAATGCGGACATATGTGGTGATTGCAGGTTGCACGGAATTATCATTGCTATGGAATTTAAAAGGTTGAAGATCGAGTCGAAGAGCAAGGATTGTACGGGAAAAGCGGACTCATAGCTTGTATTCATGTATTACATTTAACGAGTTAATCAAAAATGGATGTTATAAATCTTTCGAAGAAAGTGTCCAACATTTATAAATGAACCTTCAAGTATGTTATATGGTCAATAAATAAAGTATTTTTGAGTCGGTATTTCCGCTGCGTCACTTATAGTCAAACTGTATTAGGGTGTTTCAAGTTTATATTAGAGCTATGGTTTGAGTGAAATCAAGTACAAGAAGGTAAGTACTTGAACTCAAATCCGTGTGCTCTTTTGATAAGAACCCGTACAATCCAAGACTCGATCAAGATCCAAATGTGTAAATGAATGTAAGCATGTGTATATGTATCATATAAAGAAACTAACTGAATTGTATATGCAAGGTAAGCTTAAGGGATTGAAGAGAATGATCCGAGAATACGGTCTAGGATGAATACCAAAGCATGTAATAAGACAGATGGATCCCAGGCACACAATATTAATATATAGGTACCGGTGTTACAAGAAAAAGGAAAATCTCTTCGTGAGGGTAAATTAAACAAAAGACAATGATATTGTCTTGGTAAGGTTTTAAAGATGTTGCACGAATTAAAACCCACTTTTTCGGATATAAGGTAATGATTACATGAAGGCACAAAACTAGTATACGAATTGCACGCCTGGCTAGTGTGCAAAAAGCATATGACCCTCGTGAGACCATAATAATCATCACCGGGATGTCCGATAGAGTTGGGAAGTAGTTTGACGTGTGGATGAAAAGAGTTATTAGACTCTTAAGAAATGGAGAGCAATCTATAAGAATGAAAATGTTTGAATCCGTAAGTAAGTACGGATCAAATAAGTAAGAATGTATAATGAGAATGGAAATGTTTGAATCCGTAAGTATGTACGGATCAAACAAGCAAGAATGTATAATGAGAATGACAATGTTCGAATCCGTAAGTGAGTACGGATCAAACAATTAAGAATGTATAATGACAATGACAAATGTTCGAATCCGTAAGTAAGTACGGACCAAACCAGTAAGAACGTATGATAAGAATGGAAAGGTTTGGAACTGTAAGCTCGGACCAAACAAGTAAATATTTCTTAAAATAGATAATATTCAAGTTATGTTTAAATCTGCATATAATAAATATATATCAATAATATATATATATATATATATATATGCAAATATGTTTGTATGCAAGAATGGTTAAAAGGACAAACGAGTCATGCGGGTCAAATGGTGATCGCCATTTGAACCCAGTATTTAGTGTTTTGTTTTGTCAAGTTTATGCTTATATGTAAGCGTAATGAATTGACATACATTGCCACAAATTGGAAAGAAATAACCAACGCATGGTGTGGATAACGAGTCAATGATTTTGGACTTGCGTCATGTATGAATAAAAGGTTATACTTTCGGTAGAAGTTTATGGCTAGACTAGAGCGGATGTGTCAAAATTGGGTAATAGATTAACCCAAGTGAAATGCATCTAGTAATTTGGGTTGATCAGTCATTTTGGTCTAATGTTTTACCGAAGGGTAAAATTGGAATATAAAGTTTTTCTAGCATAAGCCACTATAAAGAAGTAGTGTTGAAAGATGTAATGAAAATTTTGATGAAAAGTAGGAGACACGAGTTTGAATGCGAAACGCCTCCTATCGGGTCGGTTGAGTAATTGATAAAACAGAGATAAGAATGTATTTACAGTTGGACCTTCGAAAAGCCAAACGAAGTTAATAAATAATTATTAAGCAAGTAATAGTAAAATAGCATGACGTAATTGATTCATTAAGTAAGTATAATCGATGAAAGCTACTGTAGTAGCAAGAAACCTAGTTGAAAGAGATAAGTTTCGAATGTTACATGTGAGGTATGTTAGTAATCGACCCAAGCGAGTCAAAATGAATGATGGGCTAAGGTTCGGATGACTTATACAATTTACAAAGAAAGGAATAAGGAAAGGCTAAAATAATATCTAGTAAGTATGCTTGATTTTGGAAAGAGTACAAACGGGTACTTCAATACATATACGATAGGTAGAAGTGCTAGTTGACTTTGAAAAAGTCAAACTACAAAAGGTAGATGAAATAATTAGCAAAATGAAAGAATTATATGAAAGAAATGGTATGTATAATATGTGATAGCATACATGTAAGAAATTTGTGAAAGAGTGGTAGGTGCATAAGCACTGAGAAGAATGAGTATTGAAGGGAATGTTTAATGGTAAGTACGTCAGAAAATGCTTACTCTGATGTTGGGCTTGTTGGCCATGTTCATCTGAATAAGACATTGTTGAAAAGATGCGCATAGGTGGAAGCTCAACAAATGAATGGATGCAATCAATTCGAGTATCGCATAAACTCACGAAGAATCAGGCAGATTCAGATCACAGACCGTTGGTTATGCAAAGGAATCAAGGTTAGTAAAACGTTTAGCTCGTAACTATTAGAAAGAATTGGTATATTGAGCGATTTGCTTTAATGGGTAATGTAAGGAGCAAATTATGTCATTAGGAGGATAACTCCAAAATTTTTAAGTAAAAATTTAGGGTATTAGTTAAACATTCCCACGGAGCGCTCGCGATACATACTTGCTTAGTAGGGCAACTAGTGCATGAAGGAAGTTAATTGTGTAATGATATGAATGAGATAAGTTGAGGCTAAATTAAAGGCATGCATGATATAAGTAACGATAGTAACTGTAGAATGACGATTAATCCTTGTCAAGTACGAATAAACATATATATATATATATATATATATTAATTAAAAATGGGAAGTTTTGTTGTAGTATAAACAGGTCAGTGAATGTTTATAGTATGCGTATAATAATACGTTGACCCCTCATATGAATATGAAAGTAATTAGAAAGAACGTTAATAATAGGATGTTGGGGTTTACTTATGGTAAACGGAATGAAAATATCATATATAATATATGAATAGGATGAAATAAATCGATTTATTTTGATTAATAAATGTACGAATGTATTAGACTTAATTAGAAAGATAGAAACAAGCTGTAAACTTAAGTTTGTACGAGCAATAGTATACACTTGGAATAAATTCAATGAATGAACCACTAGCGATGATGTGTGCTAGGAACTAGCATTATAAGTGAAGAAGACACTAATAAGAGATCTTTGGATAAAATTCCAACTTTATGTGATTATGAAACTAATTTTTGCTTGATTAAAGAAGGTGGGGACAATGCGAACAATTATGTTTATGCATGAATAAAACTTTTGCCAAGATCCAGAATGTACTCATGTTGTAGTAAGCATCATGAATAGATGAAAAAGTAAGAGTAGAATTGGTCTAGCAGGAATGAGAAAGGTTTCGGGGACGAAACCTCCTTTAAGGGGGCAGATTTGTAACGCCCCAAAATCACAAATTTTAATTGACTAGTATGTTTCTTTGTGTGATGGCATAGAATAAAATAATCAAGCTACTTAACTTAGTTAAATAGTTATTTAAGTAACAAGAGAATGAAAATTAGCGTTATTGATGACATAAGAATAACTAGAAAGTTAGTATGTGTGTGTATTGAATATTGTATAGATTAGATACGAACACACGAACCAAGTGCGAACAAGTAATGACTCGTCCGAGTGACAAGTGACTCGTAGTGATAAACATCTCACTCGTACGAACTGCTCACGCCTATATATATGTGATGTGTGTTCACGTTTAAGAGTTTTGGAAGCTCCCTATGGGAAACACTCGCAGATTCTCTCCAGGAATTTCCGCCAGCCAGACAAGATGTGATCTAGATACGAAATTGGGACCAAAAGTGAGTTGTAATCGGAATATAAGCTGCAGAAAGGTATCTATTTTGATTGATTTCGAGAGATTTATTTATCCGATTGATTTGCACACCAACTGTTTGATAAAAAGTCTATTTGTTAATCGATTGATTTGCACACCAACTGTTTGATAAAAAGTCTATTTGTTAATCCGATTGATTTATTTATCATATATGATGTGGCTTGACATATATGAATGAAATATGTTAATGATGTAATTAGTAGTAAACTAATCTGAAGAATGTGCTATAAATGGAACTCACAGAAGAATTCGGGTTGAATGTATGTTTTGGGTAAGATCATGCATTAGGAGCTTGTACCATGTGCTTGGATAGTGTGATGTTCATCTTGTATTTGATTGATTGTTAGTTGAAATCAAGAAGTGAAAGTGTACTATGTCCATAGCATACGGACTCACTAGCGACGAATGATGATGTGATTATATTAAAGTGACTAGCTTTGTATGTGGTTGTCAAATGTAGAATTATGAAAGTATTAGCATGGTAAATGAATTATATGTACGTTATATAAGTGACTCGTACGAGTGACAATGTCATTCCTATGAGTGATATACATCTCACTCGTACGAGTGATAATTGAGTTGCGAGAACGTGAAATAAGGTGGTCATTAGTACATGTCAATATATGTGATAGTTGACTAATGCAAGGCAAGAAATATATGAATGGAAAGTAATGAATTTTAGTATATATGATTACAAATATGCTAACCATGATATGATTGTGGTGACATGAACACAAGTGTGGAGTCATGTGAAGGTGGACTCAAGCACGAAAGGCTAACGGGTCAAGATGAGGCAAGGAAACGGATACGAATACGGACACATAAGGTAAGTGATTTCCGGAATCACTTATTCGTTTATATATGAAGATTATTATGTAAAATACAGGGAATCGTGTAAGAAATTATGGGTAAGGATATGAATTAAGGTACGTATGGTTGTGGTAAGTCACATGAAGTCATCTATGTTTGGAACTCATGATAAAAGTGAACGGGTCAAGATGTAGAAAGTATGTGTCGGATATGGTTTTGAATGATTATGGTTCGGGAATTCATGTAAGAATATTTAAGTAATCATAGTACTAAGACAAGTATTATTGTAAGCTGGCAATAATTAGTTAGCTACGTCAGAAATAACTTGGTAGAATCAAACGGGTCAAAATCAAGAAAGTATGATAGAAGTACAGATTTGATTATAAGGACATGAGGTTAAGTGTTTAAATGATGGGGGATATTACGAGAGGATACAAGGAGCTTACGAAAGGTTATGAGATGTTATGGGACATTTTGAGCATTCGGTTGAACGGGAATAGGTGAACGGGAATAGGAAATGGGTTGTGTAAGTTTAAACAAGGAAAGACAGTGTCAGCATCACAGAGGGGGCGTCGCCGACGGCCTCCCTAGCCGTCGCCGACGCTGCCCTTTCTCTCGACGGTCTAATCAACTGTCTACGCAAATGAGGATCGACGTAACATTTCCGGAAGGCGTCGCCGACGCTCCTCTCAAATTTGACAAATTGTTTTGTTGGTTATTCGCACAGGGAGTTTCGTATCTCCCAATACCTGTTTTTTAACCCTCAATGAACCCCGAAAAGTGAAAATAACGAATAGAGAGTTATGTAACTTATCGAACTGTGATAATGATTGTCGGAAATAATTAAGTATGTAAGCATGTATGTGTATGGCTAACTTATATGTTAGTGGTGGAATCCTTAGGTAAGCATGAATAGAAGTAAGCATGTGCACAGGTTCGTATGTATAAGACTTATTTTGTGAATGTTGTGACTAGGATATGTTAGTATATTTTTATGGGAATGTAATTTGGGATGTAAGGGCTTGTATATATGACTTCAATAAATATGAGCATTAAAGTTACTAATTAATATCCTGAGAATGAAATGAAAGTGCAGGTTCCCTATTGTTGACTTATGAAGATTGACGATTGGGATGCAAGATCATACACGGAAAGATAATCGAAAGGATCTTCATGAATAGAAAAATTATAGAGTGATCATTTAATTATAAATGTTAAAAATTATGAATGTGTCACCAAATATTAATAATGCGGACGTATGTGGTGATTGCAGGTTGCACGAAATTATCATTGCTATGGAATTTAAAAGGTTGCAGATCGAGTCGGAGAGCAAGGATTGTAGGGAAAAGCGGACTCATAGCTTGTATTCATGTATTACATTTAATGAGTTAATAAAAAATGGATGTTATAAATCTTTCCAAGAAAGTGTCCAACATTTTATAAATGAACCTTCAAGTATGTTATATGGTCAATAAATAAAGAATTTTTTAGTCGGTATTTCCGCTGGTCACTTATGGTCAAAACGTATTAGGGTGTTTCACTTCTCACGCAGGTAAATGTCATACCCGGATAAACCATCAGAGTTGGGTGTGATCTGACTGGTATTTTCATTGCACAACGGGAGTGTTTGAAATGCTAAAACTTCTAGTAAGTGAACGCCCACTAATTACTCGAATCCCCATAGGTTCTCCTATTCCAACCGTGCCATACTTTGTACGTGTAACCTTAGAAAGAAACATGCGAAAAATCAACATTAAGTTGGTGAGTTCATAGTTTGTTTGAAAAGATTTTGAAATAAATCTTTTTGGTAACCGGTTCAAATATCGTTGAGAAAACATAATAAAACCATTTTCCCCCGCATGTCAATTGAAAACCTTGTTTTTGTAATATTTGAATATGTCACACCCCGATAAAATTCCATCACATCAGAGCTGGGCGTGAACTAAACTGGTATCTTCATTGCACACGGAAGTGTTTGAAAAGCTAAGACTTCTAAAAGTGTGAACGCCCGCTAAGTACTCGAATCCACATGGGTTCTCCTACTCCAACCGTGCCATAATTCTAAAATATAACCTGAGAAAGAAACATGTGAAAAATCAACATAAAGTTGGCGAGTTCATAGTTAGTTCGAAAAGATTTCAAATAAACCTTTTTGGTAACCGGTTTAAATATTGTTGAGAAAACGTAATAAAATCATTTTTCCCGGCATGTCAATTGAAAATCTTGTTTTTGTAATATTTGAATAACCGTCGATGTCCGCGTATGACAAAGACAACATGCCCACATGAGCCTATAACCCACCACAAGCTAGGAAATGCCTCGCCAAACCGTTTACTCAAGACGGTAGACTAGCAGGCGGTTATAGTTCCGATAGCAGCGAGGACTTCACTATACAGTTTTAAGCGACCCTACGTCCCTTAGTGTTGAGTAGTGGACAATCCAGTCCTTGTGTTTATAAGCTGGACCAACCGTCCCCTTATTTGTATGCAGGACAAACCAGTCCGGTAGCAACTAGGACCTTCTCGTCACTAGTCGTTGAGTCTGAACAGGACCATCCAGTCCCGTAGCAACTAGGACCCTCCCGTCACTAGTTGTTGAGTCTGTAGCAGGACCAACCAGTCCCGTAGCAACTAGGACCTTCCCGTCACTAGTCATGAAACTCACACGTTTTGAAAATACGCGAGTGTTTGGTAAAACCGGTATGTTTAGCATAAACCTTTCGTAAACCGGTATGTTTAGCAATAACCTTTTGTAAAACCATTTGAGTTTGTTGAAGTTCATTCGTATCATCGAAATCTTGTGTACTTTTGCAAAACTTGCATGTCTTTCCACCCCCGAAAACATTTATAAAAATGTAAAACAGTAAAGAGAGGGGGTTATTAACTCACCTTGATATCCTTGTGCAAGCTAGCATAATATGATTCTGTAATATCGCTACCAAAATGTGACTCGCTAGCATGCAATCTATAGCATTCCTATCAAGGAATAAGTTATAAGTCTCTAATAAAATGAGTAGTTAAACTATACGTCACTGAGCTCTACCGAATCGCTAACCGAACGATTCGACAGTAAGTTGTTAACGTAATGGAAAACAAGGAACTATACTTGTTAGGTTCCATTTAATGTCGGTGATAATACTAAGTTTTGAATACACTGAGTTTCCAAGAGGTTTAATATATATATTTATATAAGAAAATATATAAATATACTTATGGAATCGTATTAGATGTCCCGAATGGTGTGCGTATACGTAGACAAATGTTGGTATATGAATATTACACGTTGTACACTCGTAGGATGTGGTCGTATGATTCCCAAGTAGTCGTCGCGTAGTCGTAATAGTCTTGCGTCCGTTTATAAAAATAATTATATAGTTGTACGCTCATTAGAATTGACCTTCGTTTGCTCGTTACTATAGTACTCAGGTAATATCGTTCGTTATAATCTTATGGTGATGTATCGTACCCCCATTAGATTTTCTGAAATAAATATGTTTATATAAGTATTTGAAATCTCGACGTTTGATATAAATTTAACCAACTGTTTTTATTTTATAAAAATATTCGGATTTTCGATGTTTTAAATAAATATAAACAATTATACTTATTTTATAAAAGTATTCAAAGTATTCGAATTATCGATGTTTGAGATGAGTACAAACCATTATATTTACTTTATAAGACTATTAAAAATCTCAGCGTTTGAATATAAATAATTATATTCATGTTAGATGATTTTCGAGTGCTAAACGTTTGAAATATAATTCCCGAATTCCGTCGTTTGAAATAAATATAACTAATTATATTTATTTTATAAAAATCCTGAGTTTGGTTATCTTGTAAACCTTGTTCGTTGAGATGTCGTAAACTTGTTTGGCGAGTTTTAAGGAGTCGTCAAAGTAATTATATATCTATATCTATTTTATAAAAATACTTTGAATCCCGATAGGTGGGGTTTTAATAATATAATTACGTTTCGGATTTCGGATTTTTACGAAAAATGGGCAGAGTTTCCTCTGTTTTAGACGATCCCGACAATACAAGTTGTCGATTTATTTGTCAAAACGTAACAATTCAAGTAACACAATATATATAACTTTTAGTCATTCATTTAAAACATAACTTCCGTCGAGTACAAGTCTATTATATATATATATTTATATATGTTATGTCGCGATGTGTCGGCTCTGTTTTATATAATATATATTATATATATATATATTTTGTATAATGATGCCGGGTCGATTTTTAGCTACCCCATTCACAATTATATACGAAGGCTCGGCCGTTATTATATGATTTCGTTAGTTGGTTCGGGTTAGAGCTCGATGTCGCGTTAAAACGAAACATTAAGTAATTATTTAATAACTTGCATTAATATTATTTTACCAAGTGTCGTTGTTGACCGATTTTGGACTGAGTTGACCGGGTTTTGACCCGTAACTCAACCGAGTCGAACCGAGTGAACCGTCACTGAACCGAGTTGACTGCTGTTGACTGAGTTGACTGTTGTTGACCATCTTTGCCTGACTTGACCAGCTGTTGACTGAGTCGACCCGGTGTTGACCGAGTTTGACTTGTTGACCAAATTAACCGCATCGAATCTTGAACCGAATCTGATGTAGACCGCAGCTGACTAAACCCTAACCAAATCTGATCCGAACCGAACCATGACCTGAGGTTGACTAATTTTGACCCGTACCCTGACTTGTTGAACCGAACCGAGACCGAGTGACCATGTTGACCGAACCTGAAACCTGAACTGAACTAGATCCGAGCCACATCACCACTACCGCCGCCGTCGGAATCAAAACGGCACACCATCGTGCCTCGCCGTCTGTTCCACCACCGCCATTACCCCACCGCTGCCGAATTACACCCAACCCGACCCCGATCTGACCCGATTAACCACCACCACTATTTGCCGCCGTCTATGTGGTTCTACCACGGTCGCTGTGCGCCGCCACCATCGGTGGTGGCCGGCCTCTATCTCCCTCCTGCTGCTCTCCTTTTCCCTCACTGTTCTCTCTCTCTCTCTCTACCAGTCTCTCTCCCTCTCTGATCTGTCTATGCGCGTGTGTAAGAGGGTACAAAAGAGGGGATTTGTGCGGCGGGTGTGCGTGGTCGACCGGAGATACCGCTGGTTGCGGCCGGTGCCTTCGCCGGAGTCCAGCGACCAGTTTAGAGGGAGAGGAGCAGAGGGTTTCATCTTGTGTGGGCTGGGGTTTGAATGAGAGAGATTAGGTTTGATAGGATTTTATAGGTAGGGTTTTTAAGTGTGTTGGCCTCCGTTAGTGTGTAATTCTTTCGTGCGGCCCAATAACGTATTTAGACTCGTTCCCGTTCTCGAATCTCGTATAGCGTTGTAAGATATTTATTTGGAGCCTAAACGTGTGAAATTCAAGTCGGGATTCGGTTTTGATGGTAAATCCATCGGTTGCGTTAAAATTGCGTAAAATCTCTACGGTTGACGTTTCTAAATTGTTTTTCGATCCAATTCAGCTCACGAATAGTAAGACTTGATTACGAAGTTAAATATATCATAATATATTAAAATTGAGATGTAACTCAAGTCCTGTGCATCCGTTTCGTTGTTGATTGCCAACGCGTTCTGGTTTTTCGCGCAACTTCCGCGTTTGTGCTCCGTGATGTTCAGCAATCCAAATAATTTTCATAATTATAACATATGATAAATATAATCACCAATTTTATTTTTAAGCGTTGTCGGTATTTTATTTGGCATCAGCCCGCTTAAAGTTCGATCGCGCGTTAAAGTTTTCGAAAATCGTCAAATCACGTAATGTGAATCAAGTAGACACTCCTAGGCTTTCCGAAGGCCAAATTAAGTTAATTTATGTCAAATTACGCTATGTATATTGTCTTAATGTTTTTTATGCGCGTAATTTCAATCGAAAGTATAGTTGTCACATAATAACCGTCGGTGTCCGCGTACGACAAAGACAACATGCCCACATGAGCCTATAACCCACCACAAGCTAGGAAATGCCTCGCCAAAACGTTTACTCAAGACGGTAGACTAGCAGGCGGTTATAGTTCCGATAGCAGCGAGGACTTCACTGTACGGTTTTAAGCGACCCTACGGCCCTTAGTGTTGAGTAGTGGACAATCCAGTCCTTGTGTTTATAAGCAGGACCAACCCGTCCTCTTATTTGTATGCAGGACAAACCAGTCCCGTAGCAACTAGGACTTTCCCGTCACTAGTCATTTGAGTCTGTAGCAGGACTACCAGTCCCCTCGAGTATATGTGAACCTAGCCCACTAGAGTCTTTGTGCCTTGCACAAGTTAGAATGGCCTAGCCCATTTGAGTCTGTAAGCAGGACCAACCTGTCCCCTTACCTGTTAGTAAGACAAACCAATCCTGTAGTAACTAGGACCTTCCCGTCTCTAGTCATGAAACTCATGCACGTTTCGAAAATACGCGAGTGTTTTGTAAAACCGGTATGTTTAGCATAAACCTTTCGTAAATCATTTGAGTTTATTGAAATTCATTTGCAACATGGTTTAGAAATAACCTTTTGTAAACCATTTGAGTTTGTTGGAGTTCATTCATATCATGATTTAGAAATATGTTGTTTTTGTTCATCGAAATCCGTGTCGTCGTTCCTCGACGGCTGGAGCTGATCTCCGCCGTAAACTCCCACCACCGCGGCTGCCGCTTCGTCAGACGTTGGAGAACCGGGGGCGCTGAGACACGGCTGTCTGCCGCCGCCTCTCTCTCTCTTCGCCGATCTGTCGCTCTTACCACCCCTCTCTCCATCTGTCTGATCTCTATATCTAGGTTTCAGGTGTGCGTGTGTAAAAGGTACAGGAGAGGGTTGCAGGTGCGTGTGAGGTCGGCCGGAGAAAGGTCCGCCGAAAAATGGACCATTGCCGCCATCATGTACGGCGGCGCCACCGCCGGCAGTCGCCAGACCTTCGCTGGTCTGCTGTGTCGTCGCCGGGGTACAGCCGGCCGGAGTCCGGCTGCCGGGTTAAGTGAGAGAGAGAGGGAGTTGAGTTGTGGGGGCTAGGGTTTCTGTGAAAGATGAGAGGTTTGAGGATTTTATAGGTAGGGTTTCTCATGTGGGCTTGGGCCCAAGGCCCACAAGCCCGCTTTTCGTCTTTTGAGCGGCGCAATAACGTGTCTAGACTCGTCTTCGTCACCCTAACGTCGTACATTTCATAGGATTTAAATTTAGATCAAAATACGTATGTCGGTGGTCGACGATTGACGCGATCGTTTGTCGGTTGCGTTAAAAATTGCGTAAAATCTCCACGGTTGTCATTTCTTGTCCGTTTTTCGATCTGGTTTCGACTGCGAATAATAAAACTCGATTACAAAGCTAATTATATCATAATATATTAATATTGAAGCGTTAATTCGAGTTCGTTGCTTCTGTTTTGCTGTTAATTGCCGGTGCGTTCCGGTTGTCCGTGTAACTCCGCGTTTGTGCTTCGAAATGTTTAGCAATCTAAATAACTCACTTAATTATAATATATGATAAACATATTCACAAAACTTGTATTTTTAGCATTGTCAGTATTTATTTCGGTGTCAGTTCGCTTAAAGTTCGATTACGTGCTAAAATTCTTGAATATCGCCAAACGAGTAACGTGAATCAAGTAGAAGCTCCTACGCTTTCCCAAGGCCAAATTAAGTTAACTTATGTCAAATTACGCTATGTATTATTGTCTTAATGTTTGTTATGCGCGTAATTACGATCAAAAAGTACCGGTTGTAGGTGGCGATGCCTCGCCTTTCTTGGTCTATCTTCAGAGCCAAATAGATGAGAGATGGAGAGAAATAGGAGTCGTTAACAGTAGAATGAAAGAGAGGCAGTGGTGGTTGTGGTTCCGACACCACCTGCCACCGGCGACGAAACCTGACGTTTTCTTTTTTGGCTTCCATTGCTCCTCATGTGTTCTCCGTTATCCGACCAACTATGACTTTTCCTCGATTGGCTGGCTAAAGAGATGGAACCAATACGTGGAAGCCATGTGGCATCCACTTTGTTTGACGTTCAGCCGATATGTTTTGTATATTTTTCTTGTTCCCTTGATGTTGGTAATTTTAGTGTTATAAACAAATTTAAGGGTGTTGAATAAACTAGTCGATCGAGATAATAACTTCGGTCGCGGTAGTCACATGGTGACATTCCGATGCTACCCGTCATGCTTCTGATAGTGGTGACTATTTCTTTGTTCTAAACAAGTAACTTTTAGCGGGGGTCAACTTGAGCCGGTTTTATCCATAACTTTTTGCTTTTTATAATTTCACAATAGCATCCATTATATGAGCATTTTTGTCAGTTCTTTATACAAGAAGGAAAACATAACACGGTTTTTAACCTCTTTGACTCAACTGTACAAAAAGAGTTTGGATGTACTTAACCGTTCTAAAATAAAGTCATTTACGTGGTTTTGTTTACGAATACATTTCATTTCATATTGCGACCGAGACTTTAGGATCTTAATCCATGGGTCTGATTAAAGTTATGTGCACCCATTTTGCACATCTGGCCCAAAGTGAATCTTTTATGCTTTTCAACCTCCTAAATAAAGTGAAAGAAGGAGGATGCTTAAAAATGCATTTCAGAAATTTGTCTGCACATGTTGGAAGCCATCTGCTGTGCATGCGGATACTTTATGGTGGAGTACAATCGTTAATGGTGAATTTTCAATAGCAATGATTCAAGCCAATACTGTGTTCGAGGATCAATGTCAGCTTGAATCAAGGTGTTTAAACTTAGATGAGAATGGCCCTCATGGAACCTCTGTCGGTATATGATGGTCGTGCTGCCTTGAAACTGCAAAGTTTATCAATGATCGAGTGTTCAACAATTTTAAAAGCAAGTTACCTCTATGTAAATGCACTTGAAATTTTCATTTGTTATCATGATTGCTGATATTTGCATGCTTTATGTTACCAATCCAAGCTCTTACTAACAATAGAATAATAAAAAGCTTCTGGGCCCTAAGTTTATTTTTCTAGTTTAAGAAAAAAAATCACTTTATGTATGAGACATGAAAAGCCAGAAAAAAGCCCTTCCGCTTAATAAAAACAAGTTTATCATCAGGGTAACTCGATTGTCTTTCTATTTCAAGTTGGTAAAAAGAAAATAGCTAAATAGGAAATGGGTTGACTTAGTTGAACCCGTAAAAAGTTGACAAAAGTGTATTTATACACATTTGGCTCTCATTTACTCCAAAAAATGACTTTCCATTAATCATTTGTTTTGTCACTAATCTCCTTATTTTCATTAAAAACAGTTGGAACAACTTGCTCATAGCCTTTGGGGATTGCATTTTCAAACTAATAGTTCCTCCATTGGATACTCATTTTTTGGATTTTGAGCTAATTTAGACTCATGAATTGAGAGGGGGGCAACAAAGTGAAAAGTGAACAGTTGGATTCCTAGAGGTATTATATATCTATTAGTTGTATATATTTATATTACTTTAAATTGATTACTTTTCGTTTTTTTCTTCCATTTTATATTGAAGTTTTTGTAGGTTTACTTATACATGCACTGCTTCTTCCTTCCAAATAATTGCAAACTTTGACCTGCCATGCACTTCAAATGCTATGATAGTCTTCGACCTTACTCGGATATTTAAAACGCCTCACGAACGACTTAACAGGAGTTGTAGATTAAATAATGTTATCTGCAATTTGTTATTTGATAGACATAGCTAAAAACTAAATGCAGACACAGACAAAAAAAAACATTGGATTTTGTGTGACTTTCATATTTGGTCCTATAAATATGTGGTGGAGCCAAGATATTTTGTTCCTAAAAAGAAGAAGAATGAAAAATTCCTCTGTTTTTCAATATGTATCGACTCCATTCACATTAAAGTTTTGTCTTTACTGGGTTATTTCCTTATGCTTTCGTTTGATTCTATAATCGTTTTTATATCCTTTGATTGTTAGACCAAGGGCATGTACACCAATGAATCGATAATAGAAAAGGCAAAAGACGGGAATTAAACTAATATACACTACAATTCCTATGGAGGGGAATAGTGTCAGGCAGCTGTCTGACATTACCCCGTTGGTCCAGCCAAATTACAATTTTGTCCCATTTAAATTAAGGTTCTGCTATTGGTACTGTTTTTTTCCACCCAGTTAAATTATAATTTTGCCATCAGTTCAAATTTACAGTTCTGCCATTGTTTTTGTTTTTTTTCCAATTAAGTTACGAATTTGCCCCCAGTATAAAATTGCAGTCGTGCCATTGTTTTTTTTACAAAACTATGGTAGTGTTTTGTTTTAATTGGTGACTCAGTGTAATTTTTGTTCATGTCAGGCAGCCACCTGGCACATGCTCTTTTGTCCTAATAAATTACAATTTTGCACCAAGTTTAAAATTATAGTATTTTCATCGTTTTAGTTTTTTTTCTCTTTTGCAAAAGTATGACAATGTTTTGTTTTAATTGATTGACTCGTTATAATTATTTTTAGAACCTGTTATGAGTAGCAGGTACAAGTAATCAAAAAACAAACTATATCGATTATTATGAGAGAGAAATATTCGGTTTGGTGCCCGCAACATGGGCGGGGCAATAACTAGTTGTAGAACAAATTGAACCTTGCTAGTTAAAAAATCTATGTTTCAGTTGGCAATTTTTTTAAAGGAAAATTTCTTTTAATTTTTGTGGTCTATGAGATTTGAAGCTAAGACTTTTCTCTTTTCAAACATATATGTTTAAAGACTTTATTTTTGCCAATGGCCTATTGGTGATTCACTATCTTAGGGTAGAGGTGTACAAAAAACCGGTTTTAGAACCGAAACCGGTTTTTCTATAACCTGGTTTTAGAACCGAACCGAACCGGCGGTTATAGACCGGTTAGGGGGTGTTTGTACTATCTGATTCACTCAATTTAGAGCATTCATATTCCCTCTAATCCTTTAATCTATCTATATAAGTACACTAAAAATTACTATTGTTTTTGTTTTCATTAATAATATTTTTATATACTTTTATCATTATATTTTTTTCTCTCCTTCATCTACAACCACTTTCAAATATATCAAGAAAATTTTTAAAGATGAACATTGTTTACTCTAAATTTACTAATAAACAATAACATTTTATCACTCATCCACTCACAACCACTCTATATAAGAACTCACTCAAATAAATATGAGGAGGGTCTAATGTGAATTCTCTTACAACATTCACAATTGATTCTATACTTAAATTTATTACTTTTTTTAATTAAATAATACTTTTTTTAATACTTTTATCATTACTTTTTCTCTTTTTTCCAATTACATTCACTTTTAAAAAATTATAGATAGTGAACGATGTTTTCTCTGAATTTACTAATAAACAGTAATATCTTCTCTTTTCTCCACTCATAATCACTCTATATAATATAGGAAAGACGATCACGTAAATACATAGGATCAATGTGAATGCTCATATTACTTTTGACTTTCAAAGGAGAGGATGAGAGTGAGCTGAAGTCAACCGACACCATAAAAAAAACATAATCATATATAGAACCGATACCCAGTGACAATCTAGGATTTTTGACACCAAAATCCATTAAAAATAGGAAAAATAAATATAAAACCAAAACTGATGTATAATTGTTAATCTACCTGACTACTTCCCTTAACATTCTTTTTGAAGGTTAGGGGTTGAAGCTTCCCTCTTGCTTAATTGCTATCACTTTTGTGTAATTTTCTTATTACAGAGCCATGTGTGTCTTTTTTACTTTTTTTGAGTTTTTATGTATTTTTGAATGCTTATAAAGTATGCATGTTTTAATACGAAAACAAATTAATCAGCATATCTAGTTAGCAACTATGTTAACTTGAAATTGGAAAAGCAACTAGGTTTTGTTCTTGTAGTTTTCGCAACGAAATTTTGTTCCTAATTGCCTTTTAATCCTTTTTATATATATTTAGATTAAATTAATCAAGACTATTATGAAATTATTCTGTTAGAAATAAATCTAATAATCTCAAAACAAGTGGAGAATGTGAAGATGTGTTTTACTAATTACCTTTGATGTTCCCATTATTTTTTTATCGAGTTTTCTATCACTAATTTGTTATTTTATGCACCAAAGATCAACACCCAATTACAACTGATTAACTGAATAGTTCGACCAACACGAAGAAAAAAATATCAAATCAAGTTGATCGATGACCGAAAACCGAATGTTAGTATACTCTTGAAAAATACTTTAGCAAACATTATAATTAAAAAATACTTGAAAATGTACTGTCCCAGACACCTTTTAGATTCCTTATCTTTACAATGAACTTTAAATATATGTACGCATGATTTTTAATTTCTCACATCTAGCCTCAATTTCAGTGCACCCAATTATGTGTTTCTATTGAGTTTTGAGTTTGTTTATGCACGTATATCTTTTAATGGTGGAGTTGGAAGGGGGAGATCAAATGTTTCAAGTGATCCAGATTTGATTCCTACCCGTAGCATTTAGTTCCGCCGGCACCTGGTGATGATGGAGAATAGGCGAGTATGTGGCGATCACTAGTTCGATCATAGAACTAAGTAGATTTTACCTCACCGTACCGTCGTGCCTTTGGGTGAGTGTTCACGGGCTTCGGCCCTAGGTGAGGGTTTCCCCAGTTCGAAGGCAAGTGTATCCTAATGTGGGACTTTCATCAGTAACCCATTTGACGGATTCGTTAACCATTAAAAAAAGTGTCTTTTTTTTTTTAAATTTGAGTGGGTCCGTGAGATGTGGTTTTGTAGTCATGACTAAGGTTACCTTGGCACTAGCTACCCAAGATTTTTTTTTATTTTACTAGTGTTACTTTATAAAAATGTAGGGATCCCGTTTGGTTTATATGTTTAGACAAATTAGGGTATGTTTAATTTCTTACTAAAGTACTTCTTTTGCTGCTTAACATTGGAAATAGTGGTTGTGACCAAAGTACAAGTTCTTTAGGGTTGTTACCAACTAAATGCTGTTAAAATATGTCAGGAGCCATGCATAATTGCATATACCATGCTGGATTTGATATGAAAGTGGAACAGATTCTAAAAACTATTATGAGAAAGAACATCGATGAACAGTAAACTGGAGACACTGAGTAGAATGGTATGGCAGAAATCTGATTTTAGCAACCAATATTATCTGTACTCAGAACGAGTCCAGGCTCTCTGTTCAAACCACTAGAGATTGATCATATTGGTACAAAGTTTATTTATTCATTTTCGTATATGTGTCTATGCATATATTGATATACATATGTTTAATAGGGTGCGTGTGCATAATCTTATACTCATGCATATATATATATATATATATTACGCGTTAGGTATATAAGTAATACACTAATGCATGCATCTTATATACGCAATGCATATATCTATGCATCTATTTTTACCAGTGGTAAATACAGGAATTTTTTATAAGGGGTTCACTTTATAAATGTTCAATATCATATGTCTGAATATAAAAAAGTACAGGTCGGATCGGGTCAAGCCGGCTCAACCTTTTAGGAGGCTTAAAGTGAAGCAAGAATGGGAGGCCCTATTTTTTCCAAACAATAATATGTTTTTAGTTCTTATTTATAGTTTGTGTTGCAAAACTTTAGTGTAACAAGCCAAACTAAATCTTAATGAATTTGCAGCTAAAAAAAGAGGTTATTTAAGCCACTAAATCGTATATGAACTTATTATGTATGCACTGTATAACACATACATGTTATCATGAAGGGTCTACATATTCACACACCCACTTGTCTATTTGCACACCCTTTAGCGGGTCGTCTAGACCTAGACGGGGCGTCTAGGTTTATTATTTCTCTGACCACATTCCTGCACCTTACAACGTCAAATCAGTCACATCAGATGGGGCGTCTAGCAATAGATGGATGTCAAGACGACCAGGCATAGACAGAGCGTCTAGGGCTAGACGAGACGTCTTCAAGGTGGTGCTCTGCATGCATGTCAGTCAAGTTGCAAAGTGAGACGCCCGTCTGGGCCTAGACGGGGCGTATATTCCCCCTTAAATAGAGCCATGCAGAGCCTTTGAAGTCGCAAAAAAAACTTCAATCCGTCATCGGAATTCTCTCGGTCTTCTTCCTTGGCTTATATCATTCAATCTGATATCATTCTCTACGCCTAGGCGTTAGACGGGGCGTCTATTTATTTGTTAAATAGACCCATTCAGAGCATTTGATGTCGCATAAAACTTTCAATTCGTTGTCAGAATTCTCTTTGTCATGAACATTTTGGGTTGTATTGCTTTATCTGGTTTTATTTATAGGTGGCGAAATGTCATTAAACTGGGACGACAACTATTTTTTGGGGCGTATTCTGGCGATTCGTGGGTGCCTGAAGCCAATACGGTAACAGTTATTAGGTTAAACTAGTTGTTGTTTTGATTATTTACTAATGGTGATATCGTTGTTAGGGGAGAGCGGTGTTCCCAATTCTAACGAGAAGAGGAGGTTGTGTCTAGTGTACAAGACATTATTCGTGATGGTGGAGGATATGGTGGTGAGGCACCCCATACGCAGCCAATCCGTATCTCGCGGAGATCGGTTTGAAAAACGGCTGAGGTTTCACAGTGAGTATAATACATATTGATATGTTGTTTGCGTAATAAAGTGTGTTACGGTTTAACATAGTGATATGTTGTTGAACTTATTTCAGGTGTTTCTACAGCACCTAACGAGTCTCAGTCTTGGTCAACCACGGTCAAGAAAGCAAGAACAATGGCTTGATTTTTTTTATGTTTAATACAATTTGTTTGTATAAATAATACAAATATTTTTTTAATACAATAAAATTTTTTTTGGTATGACTAATAGGATTTTATTTACTTAATTTGAACCTTGATATAAGCCGACATTCCTTCAGTACACCTAAGCCACAACAATTAAACCATACAAAGCTTTGTATCTAAAAACCAACAAACTCCGGTATTGACAAACAGACGGTAATGATACTCTCTGAGCTCTGACGTCCAACCGTCGGCATCGGCAGATGACGAAATGTCAATACTGCCGCAGCGACGGTTGGGCATGAGAGCTCGGATAGTATGATTACAGTCTGTTTGTCAATACCGGAGTTTGTTCATTTTTAGATACAAAGCCCATCTAAAAACCAACAAACTCCGGGTATTGACAAACAGACGACAATTATACTCTCTGAGCTCTCGCGTCCAACCGTCAGCACCGGCAGACGACGAAATGTCGATACTGCCGGTGGCGACGGGGACGTGAGAGCTCAGAGAATATAATTGTTGGTCAATCCGGAGCTTGTTGGTTTTTAGATAGGCTTTGTACGGTTTAAAAAACCATACAAAGGCCATCTAAAAACCAACAAATTCTGGGTATTGAGAAACAACAGCAATTATGCTCTCCGAGCACTCTTGTCCCACCGTCGGCACCGGCAGACGTCTAACTGTCGGTATGCTGGGGCGACGGTGGGACATGCGAGCTCGGAGAGTATAATTGTCGTCTGTTTGTCAATACCGGAGTTTGTTGGTTTTTAGATACAAAGCCGATCTAAAAACCAACAAACTCCGGGTACTGACAAACAACAGCAATTATACTCTCGAGCTCGCAGTCCCACCGTCGGCACCGGCAGATGACGAAATGTCGATACTGCCGGTGGCGACGGTGGCACGTGCGAGCTCGTAGAGTATAATTATCGTATGTTTGTCAATACCCGGAGTTTGTCGGTTTTTAGATAGACTTTGTATGGTTTATTTGTTGTGTCTTTGGTGTACTGGTAGAATGTCGGCTTAAATCAAAGTTTAAATTAAGTAAACTAAAATACTATTAGTTGTACCAAAAAAAAATTAAATGTATATATACGGGTCGTCTAGACCTAGACGCCCCGTCTTGGCGTAGAAGAAGACCATTCTACCCCCGGTTTGTTGGCCGTCTATGCAAAAACCAGGGGCATAAGGGTAAAAAAAATTAAATGTATATATACGGGTCGTCTAGACCTAGACGCACCGTACATTGTTGGCGGGATCTTTATCCCATTTTAAATTTTGAATTTTAAAATTAAAATGTAAATTACCATTTTACCCCTAATCTGGCGCCCGTCTAGGCCTAACTCAGGGGCAGAACGGTAATTAACCATGCAGAGCTGTAAAACACTCAGCTGGTTAATTACCGTTTTGCCCCTGAACTAGGCCTAGACGCGCGGCAGTTTAGGGGTAAAACGGTAATATACATTTTATTCCATACGGGCCGTCTAGGCCTAGATGACCCGTCTAGACCTCGTATATGTCTGATCGCCTAGACGATCAGACATAGACGACACACACACACAAACACACTCAACCCACACACACATACGTATCCTACCGTATTTTTGCGAAATCAAGCTTCTCTGGTGAGTATTTTCAACTATACTTTAATACATTTTAATGTATTATGCATTTAGAATGTAGGTTGGTTGTGAATTTGAAAGATTTTGGGGTTTATGCGTCGTTAGGGTGATCTGTTTGAGCTTTCCGATGAACAAGCTAGACGCCCCCGGTAGACGACCATGAAAATTATTTGTTTTTCTTTTATAATTTATTGTTTTATTCATGTTAAATTGTATTATACAATCGCTGATTAGTTATGGACGAGATTGGAGATCCGATGCCCGAGGACCCATATCCGCATGTTCCGCGACGGGCCCCGACAGCGCAGGTGGACTCCACGGCCACCCATACCTTGAGTTCCCGCCCGACACCGAGGCCACCCGATTTTGCGGCAAGCTACGCCGGATGCAGGTCGGATCGCACTCGGCGGTCGACTGGGACGCGATCGAGGCGATCGGGGAGACGCCCAGACTTTGATTCTTCATTCCCGTTGATTCCCGGTGGCACCGACTGTTTGACCTGGCCGGCACGCCGACTTACAGGGAGCTCCTCGTCGAGTTCCTATCGACCTTCACGTTCCACCATCCACGGGTCGACCAACCGCCTCCCCAGCCACAGGGCCCTCCCCCTCCGTCGGAGGTTTCATTTAGGCTGGCCGGTGTGTGGCGTTCGATGTCATACCCCGACCCGCAGCGGAATAAGAGTCGGGGCATAATTGGGTTATCACCAAAGCTCATGATGTTTACTAATATGTTTCATATTTATTAAATTCAAATTACATCTCAAATGTTCAAGTCAAATTCATACAATACAAGGAAAGGAAAAATTAAATAAACAATCCAACATCTAAACTGATTTATTCTTCTAGGCCGTCCTATATGTTTCTTGCTTCAACTGGATCACCTGTATCATGTGTAAAAATGGGGGTTTTTGGGTCAACAAAAGTTGGCGAGTGAACCTTAATAGAAAACATTTCTTATTGATTTCTTGTTGTAGTTAATATGGAAAATTTGTGCAATAATCATATATGAGCAAACGTCAATGAACATACAATGAAAAACCACCTTGCATGAGTATATGACATGAATGATAATGTATATGTTGGCAACGTCTCGTTCCGCTCATAGGTAATGGGGAAACGGACGGCCTATGATGATGTATGTGCGATCAAGGCTCAATCAAACGGAGCCGATCGTATGTTGGCAACGCCTCGTTCACGCTCATAGGTAATGGGGAACGGTTCCGCTCATAGGTAATGGGGAACAGACGGCCTATGATGATGTATGTACTGAAAATGATAAATTAAATCTAAACATTAACCACACAAACAATTGATACATATTGGATACACATTAGAGCATGAATTGATGGATGCACAAGTGTTTAAATGAGATAAATAAATAGCGACACATGATACACCCCAAAATGTGATTAAAATGGGGAATTGGTAGAGATTCACTCACATTGGGTGCGTTCGTTTGATGATGTTGAATGCGCACGAGTTTAGAGAGTTAATCGACGAGAAATAACTAACCTAAATAATAACGAAAAGGTACGGTAAATAAGTGGATTTTATTAACAATTTTAATTGGATTTTTAGATTTATTTTTGTGAGTTTAAGGTCACTTTCTAACTTTAAAAAAAATGTTATTTTTAAGTATTTTTAATTGATTTTTAAATAAAACAAATAAAAAAAATGTTGACTTTTTGGGTTGACCGTTGACCGTTGACTTTGACCGTTTGACCGGTTCGGACCTTGTGTATATATGCGCTGGGTGAGGCTCGAACTCGTGACCTCCCGTACGCGTGCACGCAGCTCTACCAACTGAGCTACGTGTCTAACCCGAAATATTTCTGTTTTTAATTATATTTATATACTATTTAATTTAATCAGAAATCATTTATTTTAAAAAGGATTTAATTCTGTCGGACCGGTGCACGCAACAGGTCTCGAACCCGAGACCCGTTGTTTAGTGTTGCACACAGTCCACCGCTGGACTGTGTGTCTAACCTGGTTAATATACTGATTTTTATTAAACTTAACATCTTACAGCGAGTTGACCCGGTTCGGTTTAAAAAGAACATTTTTATTTCAGAGAGTGAGGTTGTGATAGGGATCGAACTCGAGACGTGTGATAATTGTTTGCACACAGTCCACCGCTGGACTGTGTGTCTAACCCGGTTATATAACTTGTTTTAATTATACTTATACATAAGTTCAATTTCATCATCTTCGTTCAAAGACACAGACAACGATTATTCAACTGTTCTTGTTTAATTCGATTAACGAAACTTATAAGTGATTGAATGTGATGGATAGAGAGGTTTTGGAAATGAATGTACCGAAACAGATGTCTTTCTCAGAACTCCGGCAAGGATCGTCGGCTCTGTTTTGTGAACTCCGTCTGATCGGATCAATTAACAGTTTTGATCGATTAGTTGTGAAATTGAGTTACTAAACAATGATTATCAGAAGGTTTAAATGATTATACCGGTTCACAGCGTGATTTTGAAAATTCCAGAGGTTTTCCGGCGAGTGCAGAATATTCCGGCTACGTCGTCTGGGATTGATTCTGGTTGATGGATTGAAGTTAGTAATAGTCTAACAATGGATTGAAACCAAAAGAGTCGAGGTATTTACCGTTTTGATGAAAGTCTCGGTTTTCCGGCGAAAGTCCGGCGATTGCAGAAAATCTCCGGCGAGTGAAATTGATTCGAGAAATGGTGCGATTTTGAGCGAAATGATTTCCAGAGACTTGGGTGTGTATTTATAGGGAAGAATCATGATGAATTGGATCTGATTTCAGTCTTGATTCGTTGGTCAGCCTTTCTCCGGCGGTTATGACTGATATCGCGGGATTAGACATCGGTTATAACCGATGTTGAGGTTAATACATACGTTAAGTCGAAGGAAACCTTCGATAATTGGCGAAATCGTCGGAATTTCCGGCGACTGCGAATTGGGCGCGCTGTTGACTGAATTTGATTTCGAGTTTTATTATAAATGTAATTTGTTTCACTGGATAGCACGAGTGAGTCAAGTGGCGGAGTGGTTAAGTGTTTGTGTGTTAAGTATTCCGGCTGACCCGGGTTCGAAACCCGGCAGCCGGTTTTCTTTTTTATTTATTTTATTTCCACTTTTTAATAATTATAGTTTTTAAATTCCAAATTGTTTATTAATTATGTATTGTTTAAAATTAAAATAAATCATAAATACGCAACGAAATTTTATAACTTGATATTCGGTTTATAAACGAAGCGGGTTTGGAAACCCGTTTTTCGACGGATGTTACAGTATCCCCTACTTGGTAACAGGAAAAAAGATGTGGGTATTTCTCGCGCATTGAGTCTTCACGTTCCCAAGTAAACTCAGGTCCTCGTTTCGACTCCCAGCGTACCCTGACGATTGGAATACAGCTTCGTCTTAAACGTTTCTCTCCGAAGTCCATAATTTCTACTGGTCTTTCAATGAAATGCATAGATTCATCGACTTGAATGTCTTCTAGAGGAATATGGAGATTTTCATCGGCGAGGCACTTCTTCAAGTTCGATACGTGGAATGTGGGATGAATTCTGTTAAGTTCTTCTGGTAGGTCAAGCTTGTATGCTACAGGTCCTACTCTTTCGAGTATCTTGAAAGGTCCTACGTAGCGTGGTGCTAGCTTGCCTTTTTGGCCAAAACGAACCACACCCTTCCACGGTGATACTTTTAAAAGTACTTGGTCACCAATGTTAAACTCCAAGGGCTTTCGTCGTTTGTCTGCATAACTCTTTTGACGACTTTGTGCCGCTAGAAGATTGTTTCGAATTTGATGGATCTTGTCTGTTGTTTCTTGAATTAATTCTGGACCGGTGATTTGAGCTTCTCCAATTTCGTGCCAACATATTGGTGATCGACACTTACGACCATATAACGCTTCGAAGGGTGCCATGCCGATACTTGAATGATAGCTGTTGTTGTATGAAAATTCAACTAATGGTAGATGAGCGTCCCAATTCCCTTTGAAGTCTATGACACATGCTCGAAGCATGTCTTCAAGAGTTTGGATAGTGCGTTCAGATTGTCCATCAGTTTGAGGATGAAAAGTGGTACTGAGGTCTAATCGTGTACCCATGGCGGCTTGTACGGCTCTCCATGTTCGTGAAGTGAAACGACCATCGCGGTCTGAAATGATGCTTAAAGGTACACCATGACGGCTTACGATTTCGCTGATGTAGATACGAGCTAACTTCTTGTTCTTGAAGTCCTCGCGAATTGGAATGAAGTGAGCTGATTTTGTGAGACGATCAATGATTACCCATATAGTGTCATACCCACTGGAGGTGCGAGGTAACCCGGTAATGAAGTCCATGGTTATGTTTTCCCACTTCCATACAGGTATTTCAGGTTGGGTTAGAAGTCCTGAAGGTCTTTGATGTTCAGCTTTTACTTTAGAACAGGTAAGGCACTTGGAAATAAAAACAGCAATGTCCTTTTTCATGCCAGCTCACCAGTAGGTGTATCGAAGGTCTTGATACATCTTGTCGGCTCCTGGGTGTACAGAGTATCGTGTTTTGTGCGCCTCATTCATAAGGAAATCACGAAGGTTATTGTGATCGGGAATCCATATGCGATCTAGATAATACAGAATACCGTCGGATTTTGTTTCGAGTTTAAGTTCTGCTCCACAAGATAGCTCATTGCGTATGTCGTTTTCTGTTATAGAAACATGTTGAGCTTCTCGGATTTGATCTTTGATGTCGGTTATGATTTGCGAACATAGAAGACGAATGGAGTTCGCATAACCCTTTCGACTGAGTGCATCGGCCACCACATTTGCCTTGCCAGGATGATACCGAATTTCACAGTCGTAGTCATTAAGAAGTTCGACCCATCTTCGTTGTCTCATATTCAACTCCTTCTGATTAAAGATATGTTGGAGGCTCTTATGGTCAGTGTATATTTCACACTTGGTACCGTAGAGGTAATGTCTCCATATCTTAAGAGCAAACACAACGGCTCCAAGTTCCAGGTCGTGGGTAGTGTAGTTCTTCTCATGAACTTTGAGTTGTCTAGAAGCGTAGGCTATCACTTTTCCCCTTTGCATTAATACACAGCCTAATCCTTGCCCTGATGCGTCGCAATATACTACAAAATCATCGCAACCTTCGGGGAGTGTGAGGATAGGTGCGTCACAAAGCTTTTGCTTAAGATTTTGGAAGGCTTCTTCTTGTTTAGGTCCCCATATGAAAGGTTTTCCTTTATGAGTCAAAGCCATGAGTGGTACAGCAATACGGGATAAATTTGCAATGAAACGGCGGTAGTAACCCGCCAAACCAAGAAATGATCTTACTTCGGTAGGGGTACGTGGCGCTTGCCATTCCTGTACTGCTTTGATCTTTGAGGGGTCGACATGTATTCCCTTGTCATTGACGACATGTCCAAGGAATTGTACTTCCCTTAACCAGAATTCGCATTTGGAGAATTTAGCGTAGAGCTTTTCGGTTCTTAAGAGTGTGAGGATGAGTCGAAGGTGTCGTTCATGATCGGATTTAGACTTTGAGTAGATGAGGATGTCGTCGATGAAGACTATGACAAAGCGGTCGAGATAGGGTTTGCATACCCTATTCATTAGATCCATGAATACAGCTGGGGCGTTGGTTAATCCAAATGGCATGACCGTGAATTCGTAATGACCATAACGAGTTCGGAAGGCGGTCTTTGGGACGTCTTCTTCATGTACTCTGAGTTGATGATAGCCAAAACGAAGGTCGATCTTTGAAAAACAGGTGGCACCCTGGAGTTGGTCTAGAAGATCATCGATGCGAGGTAATGGATAGCGGTTTTTGACCGTTAATTTGTTGAGTTCTCTGTAATCGATACACATGCGAAACGTTCCATCCTTCTTCTTCACAAACAGAACAGGTGCACCCCAAGGCGATGAGCTAGGACGTATGAATCCTTTGTCAGTCAGTTCTTGCAGTTGACTGGCCAGCTCTTGCATTTCGGATGGGGCTAACCTATAAGGAGATTTTGCGACGGGTGTAGCCCCAGGTACAAGATCAATGCGGAATTCGACTTCTCTCGTGGGAGGAAGTCCTGAGATGTCGTCGGGAAAAACTTGTGGGAATTCTTTCACTACAGGTATATCTTCGAGTTTCTTCTCCTTGTTTCCCTTCTTGACAACGTGAGTTAGGAATGCGACATAGTTCTTGCGGAGATATTTTCGAGCTTGAAGGCAGGACATCAATTTGAGTCCTTTCGAAGAGGTTTCTCCAAAAATTCGTAAGGTTTGACCGTCTGCAAGAGGAATACGAATGAACTTTTTGCGGCATAATATTTCAGCATGATGTTGGCTGAGCCAGTCCATACCAATTATAATGTCGAAACTTCCCAACTTCATAGGAATGAGGTGAACTGGAAAGTCGTGATCGTTTAGAGTGAGGGTACAATTTCGTATAATAGAGTTTAATGAGACCGGTTTTCCGTCAGCAACTTCCACCGTTATGGATTCCATGAGTTTATCACGGGTTTGGTTGAGGATGGGTTCAAATTCTAAGGACACAAAACTCTTATCCGCGCCAGTATCAAATAACATGGATGCATAACTACCATTGATGAGAAACGTACCGTTAACCACGTTGTTGTCGGCCCTAGCTTGATTGGCGTTGATGTTGAAAGCTCTTCCTCTAGCAGGTGGAGGAGCTTGGTTAGCTTGATTCACCGGATTTGCTTGAGCTTGAGCATGTATGATGTTCACCAAGCGTGGACAAGTGTTTCTATAGTGGTTTGGGTCTCCACAGTTGTAACAAGCCCGCATGGGTTGCATCATGGGGTAGTTGGGTTGGTAGTAGGATTGGGCCGTATTTTGTGTAGGTGGTAGTAGTAAGGGTTGTTGGGCTTGACCCACTATCTGATGGTGGGTTTGATTTGAGGGTTGGTTGCGGTTCATTCGTTGAAGTGTGCGACAGGTTTGGAGGGTGTGACCTGCACGGCCACAGCTGGTGCAATATTGGCAGGGGTGTTCGGGAAAGTGATGGTATTGACAACGAGTGCATTTTGGGTATGGGCCGGAGTATGCCCTTTTGTATGGTGCAGATGAGGGGGCAATTTGGGTGATGGGTGCAGCAGTGATTGGGGGGTTTGTTTGTGTGACAGCAAAGTTCTTGTTGTTACGCTTCCTCTTGCCAGCAAACTTCGAAGAGGAGACAGAGTGGTTTGTAGTTTGAGCCTCAATGGGGGCTTTCTTTTTCTCCCCTTGAATTTTCCGTTACGGATGCGATTTTCGGTAAGTTCGGTAGCTAGTTCCATTGCAGCTTCAAGTGTTGCAGGTGAAGTGCTTAGAACTGAGTCTTGAATTTTCGAGGGGAGGCCTCGAATATAGTGTTCAACCAAGCGGTACACTGGGGTGAACAAGTTAGGAACCATCTGATTCAGCTCAAGAAATCTTTTGTTGTAGGAAGTATGATCTCCTTCCTTTTGCTTTAGTGAGTGGAATTCATCTTCCAACTTCTTGATTTCGCTTCTTGGGCAGAAGCGTCTTGTCATTATTTCCCTTAACTCTTCCCAGGTTAAGGCCATGGCGTCTTCGACTCCTCTCTTGCCCTTCCCTGTGTTCCACCAGGTCAGGGCTACCCCAAATAGTCTCCCGGTTGCGTAACGTACCTTGCGATCCTCGGGACAATCGCAATTGAGGAAGGTGTTCTCCATTTCCTCAAACCAGTGGAGGAGAGCAGTGACACCTTCGGTCCTTTCATACTTTGGGGGATCGCAAGACTTGAAGTGTTTGTAGGAGCACTTTTTGGAGGAAGGGTTGTCGACGTTCTGGTCTTCTTGGTTGGGAGGGTTGATGGGATTCGCGGTGAGAGCTTGTTGGACTTGAATAACGATGTCAGGAAGCACCGCGGCCATTTGTTTTGCAATTTGGGTGGCCAAGCGTTCGTTTGACCTTCCTGACTTTCGACCTCCACGTAGCTGCCTAGCCGACATCTACAGGAACATACATAGGAAGATTGTGAGTTTAAGAAGTGTTTAGGTGTCATGTGTCGTTAAAAGTAATAAAATAACATAATCATCAATAATGCAACTGCATCCATAGGATGTCTTAGGTTTGCTCATGTTTGGGCCTCCAATGTCCCCCATACCATCGCCTGTATAGTCATGTGGGCCCCCATGACTATTGGCTTAGTAGGATTCACATTGGTGTTGGCGGTTTAACACTCGCATCACCCGAAGGAAAACCATGAAATATGTTTGCGAGATGTATGGTCGGAGTGTGTCCAGGTATAGACACAATGACAACTCAAAGTGGGGTTAGTTCACGCGACGTTTGGTATAGCATGCTTTGGCCTAATAGGTCCTTCATACTCTCATCGTTAGTCCCTAGGTAGGCAAACTGGTCCTTTATTTTGGATTTATACGAATGCCAAGCCTAGACAGGACGTTCCGACTACCGGTACTCGTACCCTTCCAGTTACTACATGCCCATCGTGAGAACTCACTTTGATGTGATTTGAAAATACAAAAAAATCGTTGTAAAAATCATATGAATTGTGAGATGTGTGCTCTCATGGATATGGTATGTTATGAGGATATGATTCATGATGAGCATTGTATAATAGTATGTACTTATGAACATGCTTGTATAACATTGAATGTAACAATAAACATAAACCATATAAACATCATGAATTTTGCATGTAACACACAAACAATTTAAAAATTCTACTCAACTATAGTATAGGCTCTAAGGGTCTAATAACCTATCCTATATCCCTATAGTCATGGCTCTGATACCAATCTGTCACACCCCGACCCGCAGCGGAATAAGAGTCGGGGCATAATTGAGTTATCACCAAAGCTCATGATGTTTGCTAATATGTTTCATATTTATTAAATTCAAATTACATCTCAAATGTTCAAGTCAAATTCATACGATACAAGGAAAGGAAAAATTAAATAAACAATCCAACATCTAAACTGATTTATTCTTCTAGGCCGTCCTATATGTTTCTTGCTTCAACTGGATCACCTGTATCATGTGTAAAAATGGGGGTTTTTGGGTCAACAAAAGTTGGCGAGTGAACCTTAATAGAAAACATTTCTTATTGATTTCTTGTTGTAGTTAATATGGAAAATTTGTGCAATAATCATATATGAGCAAACGTAAATGAACATACAATGAAAAACCACCTTGCATGAGTATATGACATGAATGATAATGTATATGTTGGCAACGTCTCGTTCCGCTCATAGGTAATGGGGAAACGGACGGCCTATGATGATGTATGTGCGATCAAGGCTCAATCAAACGGAGCCGATCGTATGTTGGCAACGCCTCGTTCACGCTCATAGGTAATGGGGAACGGTTCCGCTCATAGGTAATGGGGAACAGACGGCCTATGATGATGTATGTACTGAAAATGATAAATTAAATCTAAACATTAACCACACAAACAATTGATACATATTGGATACACATTAGATCATGAATATGATGGATGCACAAGTGTTTAAATGAGATAAATAAATAGCGACACATGATACACCCCAAAATGTGATTAAAACGGGGAATTGGTAGAGATTCACTCACATTGGGTGCGTTCGTTTGATGATGTTGAATGCGCACGAGTTTAGAGAGTTAATCGACGAGGAAATAACTAACCTAAATAATAACGAAAAGGTACGGTAAATAAGTGGATTTTATTAACAATTTTAATTGGATTTTTAGATTTATTTTTGTGAGTTTAAGGTCACTTTATAACTTTAAAAAAATGTTATTTTTAAGTATTTTTAATTGATTTTTAAATAAAACAAATAAAAAAAATGTTGACTTTTTGGGTTGACCGTTGACCGTTTGACCGGTTCGGACCTTGTGTATATATGCGCTGGGTGAGGCTCGAACTCGTGACCTCCCGTACGCGTGCACGCAGCTCTACCAACTGAGCTACGTGTCTAACCCGAAATATTTCTGTTTTTAATTATATTTATATACTATTTAATTTAATCAGAAATCATTTATTTTAAAAAGGATTTAATTCTGTCGGACCGGTGCACACAACAGGTCTCGAACCCGAGACCCGTTGTTTAGTGTTGCACACAGTCCACCGCTGGACTGTGTGTCTAACCTGGTTAATATACTGATTTTTATTAAACTTAACATCTTACAGCGAGTTGACCCGGTTCGGTTTAAAAAGAACATTTTTATTTCAGAGAGTGAGGTTGTGACAGGGATCGAACTCGAGACGTGTGATAATTGTTTGCACACAGTCCACCGCTGGACTGTGTGTCTAACCCGGTTATATAACTTGTTTTAATTATACTTATACATAAGTTCAACTTCATCTTCTTCGTTCAAAGACACAAACAACGATTATTCAACTGTTCTTGTTTAATTCGATTAACGAAACTTATAAGTGATTGAAATGTGATGGATAGAGAGGGTTTTGGAAATGAATGTACCGAAACAGATGTCTTTCTCAGAACTCCAGCAAGGATCGTCGGCTCTGTTTTGTGAACTCCGTCTGATCGGATCAATTAACAGTTTTGATCGATTAGTTATGAAATTGAGTTACTAAACAATGATTATCAGAAGGTTTAAATGATTATACCGGTTCACAGCGTGATTTTGGAAATTCCAGAGGTTTTCCGGCGAGTGCAGAATATTCCGGCTACGTCGTCTGGGATTGATTCTGGTTGATGGATTGAAGTTAGTAATAGTCTAACAATGGATTGAAACCAAAAGAGTCGAGGTATTTACCGTTTTGATTAAAGTCTCGGTTTTCCGGCGAAAGTCCGGCGATTGCAGAAAATCTCCGGCGAGTGAAATTGATTCGAGAAATGGTGCGATTTTGAGCGAAATGATTTCCAGAGACTTGGGTGTGTATTTATAGGGAAGAATCACGATGAATTGGGTCTGATTTCAGTCTTGATTCGTTGGTCAGCCTTTCTCCGGCGGTTATGACTGATGTCGCGGGATTAGACATCGGTTATAACCGATGTTGAGGTTAATACATACGTTAAGTCGAAGGAAACCGTCGATAATTGGCGAAATCGTCGAAATTTCCGGCGACTGCGAATTGGGCGCGCTGTTGACTGAATTCGATTTCGAGTTTTATTATAAATGTTATTTGTTTCACTGGATAGCACAAGTGAGTCAAGTGGCGGAGTGGTTAAGTGTTTGTGTGTTAAGTATTCCGGCTGACCCGGGTTCGAAACCCGGCAGCCGGTTTTCTTTTTTATTTATTTTATTTCCACTTTTTAATAATTATAGTTTTTAAATTCCAAATTGTTTATTAATTATGTATTGTTTAAAATTAAAATAAATCATAAATACGCAACGAAATTTTATAACTTGATATTCGGTTTATAAATGAAGCGAGTTTGGAACCCGTTTTTCGACGGATGTTACATTCGATGACGCTTGCGAAGTTTGTCGTTAATAGCGGCATATACCTGCAGGAGGAGATTGCTACCGATGTATATACGGAGGGGCTTGTGGTGGTGGATAGAGCCACTCTTCTGGGCTTTTGGCAGGTGGTCGCAGGCCCTGACACTTGGGAGCATGTTAGGGCGAATGGGAGGATTTCTCACGTTGCCGACCCGCTGTACATGTACGTACGTTTATTACGTTAATTGTTTGATTATTAATTGTTTCAATTAATTTACGTATTTCGCTAATATAATGTGCAGGTATCTACATCGGATGCTCGCTACGTCTATTACCGCTCGCGGACACAGCCGTGAGTGGTGTACGAGCACCGACTTATTTTTTTCTATTGTCTTTTGCACAGGAGGCCGTGCGCGCTTGGCATGGTCTCGCACAGTACTTCGCCTCCGCCCATCACCGGCAGGAGCGCGGCTTTTTGTATGGCGGGGCGTATGTCACCGTCATTGCCCGGTTGTTGGGTCTTGTGCCGGAGGCGGACCCGCACTTGCAGCCAGCCATACCGTCCACGCGCATGAGTTTTCAGACCTTGCGCGGGATGAGGCTGGTGAAGAGGTTCGCCATGCTCGGCGAGCGGTTTAAAAGCCGCGAAGGTGAGCCATGGATTCCGGAGTCGCTGCCAGATCACTTTGCTCCAGTCCATGCGCCGGCAGATGAGGCAGCGGGAGTCCAGGACCCTCCGGTTTATTTTGACGGACCGGCACCGCCACCGCCGCCACCACCTCACGGGGCGCCTCAGTTTTAGCAGCACGTCCTTCCAGGTCATGCCCCGGGGGGTGCGGCATACACGCGCTTACGAGCCGACGTCGACAGGCTTATGGATCTCGTTGGCTGGCTGGTTCGGGAGGCGCAGGATAGACGGGAGAGAGACGGGTTACCTGGCATACCGCTCCCAGCAGCTCGAGCACCGCATCAGCCGCAGATGCCAGATCCCGATCCCGACTCCGATGCCGACTCGTATGCATAGACATTTTGTATTTACTTTTTAGCTGTACAGATGAATATTGTCTTGGTTGTACAAATTTATGTTATATATGTTATATTTAACTTTTTTTTCAGTTGTTCGATTACTTGATGATTGTTTGTGTTAAATCGACATTGAAATGTAATACGGAAACCACATACACTTGTTGCATTCATCTTAAAATGTTGAAAACAATATTAAATTTTAGTATTATATTTTTTAAAAAATATAATGTAAAAACAATTAAATATATAAATGATTGAAAAACATAACTCACTTTTTGTACAACAAACAAAACTTTTTAAAAACCTAAAATTACACCTAAAAAATCAACCTCCAACAACAATCAATTTACCTTACCAAAACACTATTTCTTCAATCTCCCCACCAAAACACCTATTTTCCAACAAAAAAACACAACATCCTAGACGGGTCGTCTAGGTCCAGACGGCCCGTCTAAACACCAAAATTGTGACCAAAACAGTCCTTTTCCAACAAAAAAACCCAACATCCTAGGCGGGTCGTCTAGGTCTATACGGCCCGTCTAAACACTAAAATATATGGGCCCTGCCAGGTACTTGCTGACTCCTCAAAATCAGTGTTATACGGGGCGTCTAGATCTAGACGACTCGTCTAGGACTCAGAGATGTCCAAATAGACAGCAGGGATGTGTGAATAGATTGAGACATCATCAAACACTGCAATCTTCGAAAGTTCAATGTTCAGTAACAATAATCACAAGGCACAACATCAAAAGTCAAATTGCCATTATGAGTGAAAATTTCCAAGCAAATTACTAGTACCGTTACTGTGAGCACCATATAAAATTATCATCAAATAAAACTCAAACTCTTACAAAAACAACAGTATTAAAAATCAAAATTTCTATTTGCTCGAACTCAAACCAAAACTCAGTTTCATAACTAGTAATTTAGAGATATTTATTATAAGACAGATTTTATACTTGTCAACTCAAACAATCTAAGGTTTATTTAAGAACCATAATAAAACAATCAAGAAAGTATCTAGAATTGAGTCAAAGACAACATAAAAGCAAAGTACATAAACATGTAAATCAAAAAATCGAAAGTTAAAATAAAAAACTTATAGGGTTTAAAGTATAAACGAACCTGAAGGGGGTGACTGAATGAGGGAGGGAAGGGGCTGCGTGTGGAGGCTGCAGAGGCTCCAGCGAGCAACTGTGTGATGGGGTGTGCAAGTTTGGTGACTTCTGTGTGTGTTTGCATTTGAGGAATAAACTGGCAAGGGCGCATGAACGCTAAACCCTAATTGGCTAATTCATTTTTGTGTTTAAAAAAAGGAAAAAAATCGCCAAAAAAGTGGAACAAAAGGCTTTAACCCGACTCGAACTCGGGACCTAACTTTATACATTTTGGTTACAAGGTTCCTACAAAATATTAAAGGGTTCCTTGAGAATTTCCTATATAACGTAACACTATAATTACTAACTGAACAGGTTTCTTAGAACCCCCTTCCTCACTGTAGATCCGGCCCTGGATATTGCATACATGTATACGTAATGCATGCATCTATGCATGCTTACATATGTAATGCATATATATTGCATACATGTATACATAATGCATGCATCGATGCATGCTTATTATGCATACTTGTGTACGTACCTACATACATAAGTACATACATACGGATCAAACAAAATACCATACCTGGATTTCGGATCATGTACTAGAAAAAGAATGTGCCAATACTTGTAAATATAATTGGAAAGGAAGGACATAGTTGGTTATATATATGAAAAAAAACGAATCTAAAGACGGTAAATTCTAAAATAATTTAGTAATATATAGGAAAATAAAAAAAAAATTAGTTAAAGCCAAATATTTATATTCATGAAATCTGTGGACTCTGCCTCCAGCAAAGTGTGTCTTTTGCTTTCATAAAGTGAAACCACAAATCTTGAAATTTCAACATGTTATCTTCAAATCAAGAAAGTAGTTATAGAATTGGAGGACTAATGGAGATGAACAAAGTTAATGATCATAATAATAATACCCAACAGCCACAACCCAAGAAACAAATTAGAAGGAGACTCCACACAAGTAAGCCTTATCAAGAAAGCTTTCTGAACATGGCTGAAGCTAGAAGAGAGATTGCCACTGCCCTCAAGTTCCATAGAGCTTCCATGAAGCAACAACAGGCAGCTGCCAATCACGACCATCGATCACCACCACCCGAACTAGAAAAGAAGCCAGTCTATCCGGATATGGTCACCACCAACTACTGGCCTATGTCACCTCTTGTTCCTCCACCTCCACCATCAATAAATCAAGAATATTACAATCTGGAACAGCTTCCTAATCAACCATTGGGGCTAAATCTCAATTTTAAAGATTTCAACAACTTGAATACAAGTATTTACTACCACCCAATGCCTCCTTCCTCTGCCCAATCGGCCGCCAAGAAGTCCTTTGAAACCATTGAAATTGGAACAGTGGAGGATGTGACAAAGTCTGTTAATTCTCATGAAGATGATGATTGGTGCTATGAGCCTTTTGAGCAAGTCATGGAGTTCCCACCATGGTTGATCAATGCAAATGAGACCTCTTGTTCCCAACACATATTTGATCACCAACTTTCTCTTGAATATTCTCCTGATCCTGCATTGCCTTGGTAAGATTCTTATTCTTGATTCTTATTCTTATCAACTTTACATTCACTTGTTGAGTGATTTTATTTCTTCCTAGCTAGAATTACATTTTTTTCGGCTTATTTGCACCAAGATGCTACTTACTTTTGTTTTTACCACATACTTTTACATTTTGATGGAATTGTATATTGGAAGAATGTGATGCAAAGCGGAAATTATGAATTTACATAGAGATAGATGGTAAACAGGCAACAAGCTGCGCAACAACCCCTTTTTGAATAGCAAAACTAAGTCTTCTAAAAACTACGTTCATAGATCTCGGGGTCATAACATTACTATGCATGACTTGAATTCGACTAAGTAGGTCCACAGCCTCTGGCGCCAGGAAACCAAAAATATCAAAAGCAAATGGGATAAACACGTGCTGGTTGTCAAGGCACGCTTTCTCGTATTTGGTCACTTTGCCCGAAGCAGCCTGACCCACCATGAAAGCACTACCCCTAAACCCACAACTGGGGAAACCCTAGTTAGATCCACACATGCATTAATTCCTCCTACCTATCCAAAGACCAAAATGTCGGCTGGTCTAAGGGTAGATCTTCCTTCCAATAGGTCAGTTAAGAAATTAACGGGTGCCTCTTTCTTAGCAGAAATGTTGTAAAGCGGAAACATAAAATTAAAAAAAAAGGGTCTCATGATAGAAAAAGTTGATAAATTTCTGAATGAGAAGAAGTATTATATCAAGATCAAGATCATATAATAGAGGAAAAAACTAATCTGGCACGTATATTGGCTACATAGAAATTAAAACGCATGAATTAATAAAATTCACAATCCTCGTATTTTTTTTAGATAAACAAAGAATTAATTAGAATGGCGAATTATGGGAGCTTCATAAATGAAGGAAAAACAGTAAAATCCGAAGCGGTTATCGTCTATAATGATTATGTAACTTCATGCGCATTAAAAGTTATGTATGTTTTAAGTTAGACATTCTTCTAGCTTATTCTCTTTTGTATTAAGTCCGAAAAATATTAGAATTAGCACCATGATAATTAAAGTACATTGCATACATTGTAAAAAGGATGCAAGCATGTTGCAGTTAACCCTTAGTTTTATAACTAAATCTTACTAGAGCTCCATTTAAGTTACTAATGGATATGAAGCTGTGATTGGTTTTGTCCGATTCTAGTAAAAAGACTAGACATAATTGCATTATGGGACTTCAAAACCATGACAGTGAGACCACAGAGGTCCCCACCACCATGTTTTCTCAGTTTGTGCTATAATGCACTTGGCATCATTTTCAGATTTTGTGACAGATACAGTGACCTCTTTTAATTTGGTTTGAAAATTGTTGTTTAAAATCTCCATGTTGCCTATGCAATAAAATGGAAGTTACCATCTTTCTTACTGCCTCTTTTCACATAGAATTAGGTTCATGAATGCTTTATCTGTTTGGGCCGTTTTTTGTGACTCGTGGTGGTATTCGTGTGTCATGCCTGTTTCAGTCATGTCGAGTTTCGGAAACATTGTTTTTCCATGTTTATTTGATGTGCAAAGATGTAACGAATTGTATGTGGTTAAAATTTAAAATTGCAGCATGGACATTGATGACATTGAAGTGATGGATGGTGAGGAGTGGTTGCCTGAAAAAAGATTTTGATTGTTATTTATGGCTTTTCATGGCTATGTATTTATGCAACCTCTTGTGTCGCTATAACCAAGTTTCTATTGAACACGTATGTATTTGTTGGTCATGAAACAAATAGATAGATTTATAAATGCCTCCTCAGAGATTCTGAAAGTTTTAAGCAAATAAATCTATCTATATATATATAATATATGAACGGCTAAACTTGCACAACATGGGGATTGAATCCCTTACCCCCTGCTATCCTAACTCACCAATACCACTAGGCTATTCCTAAGTGGATAGGTAATATTTATATAACCGATATAAAATTAAGTTGATATTTTTTTTGTATCATGTATGTATCCTGAAGGTCCAATAGTGGCTACATGTAGGGCTGTAAACAAACTGAAGAACACGAATGAGGCTATGTTCGTGTTCGTTCATTGAGTAAATATATGCGAATGTTCGTGAACTGTTTGCGAACACATTTCAGAAGTTTATATCCGTGTTCGTTTGTGAAGGAATTTCAATTGTTCGCTAACAATTTGTCAACATTGGTCACGATCCACAAACACAAACAAACAAAATGAGCATAAACGAACATTAAACTTGAAATAAAAAAAAACACCATTAACCTTAAACATCGAACACGAGAGTCAAATAATATATACCATTAAATTAGAAATCAAGAATTCAAGACACAAGAAGTCTAATACAAGCACCATATGATAAATCAAGTTTAACTAACTTAAGACATAATTATCTAAAGTTACTTAGACATATCCGAAAAAAATATCTTTAGTGTCCAACTTCTTCATATGCTTAGATAAGTGTTTAAATTTTACTATCTTTTTTAATATAATTATAAACTAATGTTTAAAGAGGAAAGTAAAAGAACGTGGGGAAGTGAAATATTAAAAAAACATTAAAAACTTTTAACATAAACAAAAGGAACATGAACGAACGCAAACGAACATATTTGATATTTCCGAACGCATTCGAACGAATGAGACCTTTTTTTCATGTTCGCTCATTTAGTTGAACGTAATATCTTGTTCGTATCCGTTCATTAACTAAACCAACTTCCTGCAGAACAGTTTATGAATTGTTCGTTGAACGTTCATTCGTTTACAACCCTAGCTAATGCTAATATATCACTTAAGACTAAGGTACTGTACGTTTTGTGGAATGTAGTGGAATAGGAATTTGGTTAGGAATTTAAATTTGATTTGGAATTTAGGTGTGTTCGTTTCCATAAAGAAATGAAATCGGGATGGAATTGAAATGCAGATCTCGTTGCTGATTTATTATTCAATTCCAGTTTCATCCAGATTCCATTATGTTTATAGAGTATAAAATTTATTCGTTTTCAAATCCAATTCAATTGATGTGACTAATGAATCAATAAGGTGTCTGGTTCAACAAGTGGTCTGACTATGAAAACATTTTAGAATTGTGGATTTTTCACTATTAATTTATAGTATTTCATGTATATCTAAAACCAACAATCAGATAAGACGGAAAGGGTCCTACAAAGAACTAGATGTTTTTTTTTTCTATGAAGACAATGATTACTTGGTGTGTTATACAGATCAGGTGTACTTCTTTATATAAAGGTCACATAATCACAATGGTTGGGGTGAAATGTTGTAATTGTTCATGAAAGGATGCAGCAGAAAGCGGTTATACTATTTCGTAGTCATCAGTTATATCAGTCGGAATCTCAATTGCCACTGCTCTAAGATGCTACCAATTCACAGTTGTAACTAGTGGTCAAAAGCCAATGATTTTATTAACCACTTATATTCAAATCTAACTCATCATCAGTATATTCCACGCAACTTTTCCTCAATCATGTAAATGCTAAGGCATAATCAACAAGGAAGATACATTATTCGTCTTGCAAAACTAACCCTCATCCCTCCACCATAATTTTCGTCCCAACCCTGGCTAGAGGTGCACAAAACGGTTTTATTCCCTAACCGCTTCGGTTAACCAAACTGTCAGTTTTTTTTCTCATTATTTCTTTAACCATTTTTTTTACCTTTAACAGGGTCAGTAACCCGTCAGTTTTTTTCTCATTTTTTCTTTAACCAGTTTTTACTTTAACGCATTCCGTTAATAACATATTTTTCCTTCTTTTTTTTCGGTTATCCGGTAAATCAGTTAAAAACGGGTTAAAAACCGGCTCCTTCTAAAAAAACCCTAACCAATTACAAACCTACAGTTAAAAAAACAACTAATCGGTTACTCCTCAATTGGTTATTAACCGGTTAGGGTTTTGGTTAATAACCAATTTCGGTTATTTAACCAATTATTTTGTGCATCTCTAAACCCAATTGTTGGGTCGGGTCTGCTTGAGCATCCGCACCTTTTACCTCAGCCCATTAAACAGGTCATGTTGCAGTTAAAAGACCGTACTTAGTGTCCAAAAACGCAAGATATTAGACAGTTTATGTATTAGTTCATATTAGAAGGATCTGTTTGTAGTTATGATTTCTACATAAACCCTTGTAATCATCATTAGTAAATACTATATATAGGGAAAGAGGTACTTATTGTATGTTTAGTGTTAATGTAATTATGGATGAAGAAATTCCTCGAAGGAACTCTAATGGGGGATCTACTTATTGTATGTTTAGTGTTAGCAGGGAAAGAGGTAATAACAAAATTAGTGGGAGTCGTGAGAAAACCTTGTCTGGAAAGAATGTGAAGTAACAACCCAAAATGCGTAAATGCTTATACCCTTTATTTAATTAGAAAGTTACTACAACACCTTAGTATGAATAAGATAACTAATAGAAATTAACTCAGTTATTCTAATTTAACTTTAGCACAAAAAGGAAGTTAAATTGTGAATGAAATGAGATGTGAACAATTAGGAGGGACTAAATGTGAACTTTGACAAACTTAATAAAAGAAAAGGACGTGGAGGATGTTGATGTATGTGTGTGTCGACACATAGAGGGAGAGAGAAGAAGAAAACTCTTCTCCCTTAACAAACAACAAAAATTCAGCAAATTGAAGGTGTTCTAGGGCTGAAATCAAATGCATGAACTAGGTTTCTTGATCATCTAAGCATTCTTAACATAAGGTAGGTCGAATTTTATGATTTGGTGATCTTGAATCAAGAGGGATTCAATCAATCTACGAGTTCATGTGAAATTAGTATGATTATAAGTTAGAAGTACCACATATAGCATGAATTATGCTTGAATTTGACTATCTTCATGATTTAAAAGTGAAACCCCACTTGAAATAGTAGTATTATGAGTTTGATGATGAAACATGTGCAAAATTAGTGTAATGTTAATGTATGTAGTTGCATATAGTGGTTATGTGTTAGCTAAATTTACTATAGAATGAAGATTATGTGAGTTTAGTTGGTTTTGATGATCCATGATGTGAACTACTAAAATAATGCATAGGATACTTGTACATTATGCCTTTTTTTGTGGTACGCATGATGAAATACCTTGAATAAAGATTTCTATATGATAAAGATAATCTCATGTGAATATGGTGCTAAATGGTTAGAATTGGTAAAATGATAGTTAGTTAACTCAACTATGTTAAGAAAAGAATGGAATGAAGACATGAGACTAAAGTATGTTGATTGTAAAAATTGTAAGAGTGAAAGAGGTAGGCACGAGCTATTCCGGTCATAAGCGAAGCACGACAGAGGTAAGTTTTTATACTTACAAGTATTTGTAGCTGTAATGTTTATGTTACATTTTTACGTTAAGGATATAAATTTGTATTTTGTTAAATGAAAACACATAGAAGTTCGATTCGTGCATACGGGTCGAATAAGTAAGAATGACACATGTATGAATTGGGAATTGGTGTCGAACCGGATATAGAAGATCGAAGGAAGTTGACATCAAGACTCGCTATTATAGTGTTTTTGTCATGTTTATGTTAAGTTAAAGTTTGCATTCCAAAATATCATAAATTGTTAAATAAGTAGAGGTTTAATTATTGAGTTTGATCCGTTATGAACGGGTCAAACAAACTAGAATGTGATGTTTAAGAATGATCATGATGTTGATCCATTACGAACAGGTCAACGAATTAGAATGTTATATTAATGAATGGTTATCTATGTGATTCGTTGCGAACGGGTCAATGAATGGAAAATGTAAGGAATGCATATCATGTTTGTTGGAAGTTAGTAGAATGTAATTACATGTAATTTAATATTGGTTATTGTTGTGATATAGGTAAAGTCAATCTTTAATGGCATGCTACGCTCGGAACAAACACACTCCAAACCGCTCTCAATACGCTTCCGCACTTAACTTATGCAGACGGGTCAAAACATTTTTGTTGTTATGCAATTTAAAAAGTAGTTGTTAAAAAATAACCAAAGACTTATGTTCTACATCTTTTGTGAATGTTGGATGGTATATAACTAGATATAAACGGTTAACTTTATAAGTATGACCAAGTTTTCTTTAGAAATGTGTAAAGTCCAAATGTGGTCGTAATTTTCGTTGTTCACTTTGTCTTTGACCACTTGTAAATGAATGGGCGTTTCATGTGAAGTACAGGAACTGTGGTGAAAGGGGGTATGTTAAAAAAGAGTGTCCTGGTCCTAAGAAAGAGGATAGTAAATAGCATGTCAACAGTGTTGTGTCAGATGAAGAATCTGATGGTGACGTACCGCTTTACTGTGAAGAGTCTACAGACTCTTGGGCTATGGATTCTGATTCTTCGTTTAAAGCTTTGCACAGCTGGTAGACGATCGTGAATCTGAAAACTGGAGACTTTGTTAAAGTACAATTAGCTAACGGTCATGTTCTTAATGTTATGCGTATGGGAGATGTCAATTTGAAGACTCCTTTGGGCATTACATGGAACTTACAGAATGTCAGGGCAATTCCAGGTTTAACGAAGAAACTTAGCCAACTGGATAAACATGGACTAGATGTTAAGTTTGGTGGTGGAAAGTGGAAGGTGATTGATGGAAATCTTGGTGTTGCATGTGGGAGGAGACGAGGATCATTGTATTTGTTTGAGGTACATGCTGAGGGAATAGTCGTCCCAGTCAAGCATAAAGTCCGGTTCATTGAATATAGTAGGCGGAAGAGGGTTCAATTTGCAAACATAAATCCTGGTGCTACAGGGATGCCAGTTGAATGTGGTAGGGGGTCTAAGCCAGTCAGGGGATTTGGTGACAGTGGAGCACGGGTCGTGTTCCAGGTGCAATCACAAAGAGTCGTTGGGTTTTGAAGACGAAGGTTCCGATTGAAGAAAAATGTTCTCCTGGAAATAGCTTGCATAATGTGTAGAGTGATATTATTTCTGGGTGTATCTCTAGAGCTGGTGGATTGTGCAAGCAAGTAGAGACAGAGAATGGGTCAGTGGCGATTTCAATCACAGTTGGGTCTGGTAAGACTGTTGGGTTGGAGCTCAAGGGAGATTCAACTGGTCTCTCAAGTACTTGATCAAAGGAATGGTTGCAACTAGGTGGATATGACTAGAGATTTACCTTTTTCTTGGGAACCGAGGCTTGGAGGACTGGAGTCTTAGCTTATACTTGGAATTTGGGGCTTGGAATACTTGAGTGTGAAGACTACTAAAGTTATTGGTGATAGGTTTACTGGGATAGACTTTGTGGTCTATGCAAGGCCTCCGAGTGGGAGATTGTTGGGTTCATAGGCTTTGTGATAGCTGGCCCTAGTTATTAGGCTCATTTTTTGATGACTATGTTTGCTCTACTCTACTACTCCGATAAATCCTAAATTAATCGTTTGTGCCCAGGTTTGTACCTTGAACCTCACCTTTAAGAGGCATATGCCTCTACCAAGTAGGCTAGCCCCACATTGACGGGCTCATTTAGTTAACTTGTTGACTAAGAAGTTAACCCTAATCATGTTCAATAAATACCCACCATGTGTAATTGTAATCTTTGTAATAGCATCTAATAAAAGTTATACCTAATTGCAACCCGTGGACGTAGGTCACCGTGACTAAACCACCTTATATTCTCGTGTTCTTTATTTTCTGCTAGTGTGTGTGTGTGGTGTTTGTTCGCTTCCGCTATGAGCCTACTCTGATCCGATACCTAACAGTACAAAGCATGTAGAAGTTGAATTTCACTTTATCAGAGAGAAGGTTAGTCAAGGGAAACTTTTGGCTCAGTTTATAGATGATATGTGTTCACTAAGCCACTACCATGCAATGACTCTTGTTACAATCCAAGTTACAGGTAGCTTTCCGGCCTTAGCTTGCAGGGAAATATTACACAGCTTATGTATTAGTTCATACCAGAAGGATCTATGTATTATTACAGGAACCATCATTGTTAGTGAATACAATATATATACACACACATATACAATTACCAAGTTTTTTTCAGGACCATCCACAGCCATTGGTTCTAACCATTTCCTAGTTGGTTGCCGTTGACTCCAGTCAATTTGTAACCACATTAGACAAGTCGCCCCTAACCATGCCTGCCTGATTGAAAAGAAACCATGCCTGCTTGTGCACTGTTTCCAAACAAGCTGTATCGCTTTTAACGTAGACAGCATAACATTGACACTCTGTGTTCTAACTAACTTGACATGCATGAAACCCATAAGACCGATAAAAACTCGTATGATAAAAATTTTTCTAAATTTTGCAAAAAAAACTATCATATAAAACAACTCTTATCCATCATACATTACACCTGCAAACTCTGTATGAAAAAAAGAAAAAAAGTACAGCTATATCATAAACGAATTCTGATTCCTGCCTACCGAAAGGTAATTCTGCTGTTGGTTACACCTTCATGATACACAGATACATTTTTCAGTTTTTTAGCTTCTGTTTTCATCTTCCTTTTTTATTTTTTTCCGGGTTGCTACCAACTACTCTCTTCCCATATACAATCAATACTAAATTTCACTTTTTGATTTTCACCGGGTTAAAGTATTTTTCCTTTTTTTTCTTTTTGTTTTTTTTATTTTTCTTCAATATAACTGAACTCGAAGGAGCCCAGGCTGGGGCTCAGAGAAGTCAAGGCCCTCTTCCTCCAGCAGGTATCTCTGGACAGCAACAGGCAGTCTTGCTGGAGTGCGGGTCCCCCTGGTGTGGTGGCCCGTTCCAACACATATGTACACCTGTAGATGCTCTGCTGACCTGGCAACATTTCTCAGCATTGTGAGGGCTCGTTTCAAGACATGAATTGCTTCGGTCACATGTAGTCCGTGGAGGTCAATTAACCTCTCGTGTCCTCTTCGATTGCCATGCATACTCACGGGATTCCTACGCACGCATATAACAAGACGGGTCCAGAAACGAAATGATTGAAAAGAAAATGTATATTACAAATTGCATAAAGTTTATACAAATGGCATTTTTGACCCATTTACTTATGAATGAGTTGATTGTGTTTATCTCTAACCAGCTATGAATTGGTTTCCCTTGTAAAAAAATTATTAAAAAGAATATTAACATTAACTTCACTTAATAAAATATAACCAAATATTGACCAATAACAGATTTATGGGGAACAAAACCCTTGAACTTTGAAAATACAGAACTATTATTTTTAAGGAAAACTGGATTTAATTTAAATAATCCCAACTATTACTTATTGGCCGACAACAATCCCCACTAACGAAATGTTTTGTAACAGTCCCAAATTTTAACCTATTTTCTCTCGACAAGCCTTTTCTAACTGAGGTCTAACCTAGTTAGTTTTTGCTGATGTAGACTGTCACATAAGCAGTCCACGTCATCAGAACTTTGCCACATAAGCAGTCCATGTCATCAAAAGTTTGACTTTTTTGCCGCATAAGTAGTCCACGTCATCAAAACTTTGACTTTTTTGCCACATAAGCAGTCCACGTCAACAAAAAACTAACGTGGTTAGACCTCAGTTAGAAAAAGCTCGTTGGGAAAAATCGGTTAAAAGTTGGGACGAACACAAAACATTTCGCTAGTTGGGACCGTTGCTGGCATAGGTAATAGTTAGGACTGTTGCCGACGAATATTCCTTTTTTCTTTTAATTTAGTTCATGATCTCAATTCTGTAAGAGCAGAAACAAAACTAACCTCTGACAGTATATAGATTCGTGAGCTTTTCCATGAGCGGCTTTCATTTGCATGTTGTGCAGTTGGCCCTTTACACTAAGTTCCTTAGCTAAAGCTTTGTGTCCAATAATGTAAGCCTGACGTGCCTATTATGATTTGTGTTTTGTTTCAAACGGGTTAAACCAAAAAAATATGGCTGAAAAAGAATGGGTCAAAACAGGTTGAAACTTGAAAGTTACCCAAATTCTACACCTAACGCATACAACTTCCTAGAACATGTTAATGTTATTCATGATTTTGATCACTATTAATATAATAATAGTATTTTTGTAAATTTTAATCATAAATTTTAATTAACACATTAACTATACACAAGAAATTTTTCTTGGTCTCGTGTGAAATGCACTAGAACTTAATCTTGTAGCATCGTTTACAAGGAGATTAAGAGAAAAATAAGCATCAAATGTAAACGAATATACCTGTTCAAGGTAAGCAATGTGTAGACATGCATGATCACGAGCTTCACCACGCATCTCCGAATACATATTTGCTGCGATATCACCAAAGTTAAAGCACTCTTTTACACAAATGCTACTTAACAAATATTATATTTCATCATGAACATTACCAGCTGCATCGCTAGGCTCAAGCCAGACAGGAACCGATCGGGTTGAATTCCGGTTAGCCAATCTATCTCCATAGTTCATCCTTCCGTGCCCATCGTTATAAGAGCCAGCCAAAACATGAGAACTTCTACTTGATCCAACGGTGGTATCTTGATACGGGTTTTGGTTATACTTCCATATGCCAGAGTCCTGTGAAGCCGGTTTTCTAACAGCGGAAGCAAAATCTGTAGCACCGACAGATGGGGTTGTCGTGGATGATTTGAACATGAGCAAGTTATCCTTCTCCAAAGGACTCTAAGGACTAACATGATGTCGGTGATCATCACGAGTTTGACCATCTGCAGGAGAGAGTGATGGAATATTCAGAGCACTAAGATTTGGAGCGGACAAAACCTTGGAGTTCAAATTCTGATTGTGACTAAAACCACTGTGTACCTGAAGCTGTAATAAAATGTTAAAATATTTGTGAAAATATGATCATTTGTGGTTGTTAGATGTAAAGGTGGATATACGGATATACCTCAAGCTGAGTAAGCATCTCAATTGTCAAATTCAGGTCACCTGCATTTGCAAAATAAACATCCGCAAGGCTTTCAACCGCAAAACCTGCAAACTGAGAAGCCAAAAATTCAAAAGCGTTTACTTCCGTACTCTCTTGTTGCTCAATAAGCACGTCATCTAGATAAGAATGCCCCAGATCACCATTGTACAAAGGCCCGTCTCTAATACCATTTAGCAACCGATCGCCATGCACATTCCCATGGTTTAGCAGACGATCGTAGAAAACTAGACGAAAGTGGATTTTCACTGTATGATGAAACAGGATATCCCGTCTTCTTAGAAAAGCTGCTGCTGTTCGTTTGATGAGAGTCGGTGAACCGTGAAGCTTCATGAACATCTGCTAAAGATAAAGTTGAAAACGAAAGTGAATTGATTTCCAGAGAATCATCATCTCTTGCAATGTTAAAGTCGGGAGTGATGTCATCAGGTAGTTGGTGACGCCAGTATTGGTGTGCTTCGTCATCTGAATTATTTGACACTGATGACTCGGATCCATCTAATATTGTTTTCCCCGGTTTGTGATACCGAAATTACTAAAACTTGAAGAAGCGTCGGGAGTGGAAACAGTTGCAGAAGGTGATCTTAAAGCAAACGGAACAAATTCTGCTGCATCTGGATTTAAATGTATAGTCTTTCCTGTTGCACTAAGAGTTTTGTCAATGGAAGAAGGCCCTTTATTGAACAAGCTCATTCTTCTTCAAGATCGAAAAACCAACATGAACCTAAAAGGGTATGTAATAAGTATAACACTCTAAAATGAACCTGCAAGTTGCAGATTGTCTTACCCGAATCCTGCAAAAGTGCAAAACACATCTTATATCATACTTCATTAATACCAACATGGTTTCCGGCAAATAAAGACCTCTTAAATCAAAATAATTAATAAGACAGGCAAGGAGTCACATTTTGGCAACTTGTATTAGTGAATAGGATACTACATATAACCAAATGTCATCTTCTTTCTTTTTGAAACTGGTTGTAGAGCAAAAGGTATCATTGTTTCTGTGATTGGAGGGAACAAAAGATTCGAAAGAAAATGGCATGTCTAGTTGTTTTACTATGAGCATGACACACGACTAGGAATATCTTTCTAGCAATACCACCAACGCCACGTCTCACCAATCACATGATTCTACAACAGACTTATTTTACACCCCCCCCCCCCCCCACACACACACACAAAATCCATAAAAGCTTCAATATTTAACTTATGAATAAATTGATAACAAAGGTTATCAGTCAAATATCTTTCTGTTCCGCTAAATTCCATAGCCTGAGAACCGTAGATACATCAACAACTATACCCAGTAAATCCCACAAACTGCGAAGCTATTGCGCAGGGTCTGGAGAGGGTGGGATGTAGGCAAATCTTACCTCTATCCTGGGAATAGAGAGGTTACTTCCTGACAGCCACAGCTAGGACAACTAAAAATATAGAAAAATAGCTTCAAATTTGCCCAAAAAAGGTACATTAGAGGAGCAGTTCATACTATCACCTAACACAAACTAAGATCATATAGGCCTTTTGGAGATTCTGATTTGCAGTCTTGAACTTGAATTATGCTCTAAATCGGTTATTCTCCATAACTAGCTGGAACTATGAAAGCTCTTGAAACATCTGAGATAGGTTACGATAGACCGGTTAACGGTATAACACAAGCATAACATTTAAAAGCTTCCATTTCAAAATAATCTCCTTTCCCATTCAACATACTAATCCACAAAAAAAAGCACACACTATTGTTCACAGAAAATAAAAATAACCTCCATAGGAAACAAGCAACCAGCAGGCAGCAACTTAACATAAATAAACCTAAATTACAACCCCCAAAATAAAGCTTTTCATAAACTAGTGCACTAAAAACAAGACCAGATCCAACAACAAGTCCTTCTCAGAACTCATAATTACAGCTAATCACAGTTTAAGAATTAACCAAACAAATTAGCCAAATAACGTACACATTATGAATTCACCAATCCAAACATATCTCATAAATTACAATAAACAAAAGCCCTGAACAACCTTACATCTTAATAATAAACCCAGTCAACACCCCTATAATATAATAGGTCAACGTTACAAGATATATACGTTAAGTTCATATAAAACAATGTGTTGTAGTTAGTGAATGTGATAATGAAAGTGATGCGCTGTAATCAAGATCAATTTTACTTTCATATTCACTTGTGAGGTGTTTATGGTTAGTGAAGTTGAAAGATTACTAGTTTTTTTATTAATGTTTTGATGGATTTTGTCAATTATTTTCAAATACTTAATGTTAATTAATTATCAAAATTTATTGTGGTGACCTAAGCACATGTGAAACCATTTACGAGACCAAGTATACTTTTATTTTAAAAAAAAAGCTATGTTTTCTTTAAAATTTATATCAAATAAATATGTTAAGCAAGATTTTGTATGTAGTTTATTGTTTAAGTTAACGAGCACAAGTTATTTGATAAAAAAATCAGATTAAGTCTTAAATTAAATATTATAATAAAAAAAATTAACAAACGTTGCCTACTTGTCACTCTCTCATTGGCTCGTTATTAAAAAAACAAGGTATCATGCATCTCTTTTCTTTTACGCTACAAACACTGACATTTTAGTTTTTATGTTCATGCCACGCAACACTGACGTTGTGTGGTATTGCCAATGTGGCACTTCTCCCTCCACATTCCTACACCATAACAGACCATCTAAAAAGACAATATTACTCTTTAATTTAAAAAATCAAGAAAATCTCGAATCCCGAATACCATCCCCGGTTTCATTTTCTTCGTCTTACCTTACCTAAGAACCCTCACCACATGCCATCACTTTCCAGAATGGCCAACAACCAACATCTAGCCCACTACTCAAGCAACCCTCATGCACATGTCACAAACAACCCAAAACTACCACCAATCCACCCACATCTTGATCCCTCATTCTTTATCTTCTTCGACCACACAAATCCTAACTTAAATTGCCTTGGTTCCTTTAGACATTGGCCTATCAAACAACATAATTCACATAATGAAACCACTAAATTATATCCTTTCTTTCTAATAAAGGAAATAAAATAAACATAAACTTGTAATCTTTAAAGGTATTCATTTTTAAAAAGATTAAATTATATTGATAAAATGCTTTTTTAAATGTTTTGAGATTCGTCATTATATAAATTATCATATCAAACTAAGTATAAAGTTTTGAAAATGGTTTATCTGACGGGATGTGTGTAAAAAATTGATTTTGTTAATTAGTATTGTTGACTTGGAGAATTGTATATTCTAAGGATTATTTAATTATTATTATTGATTTTGACACCGAGTCATCGACTCCACTCCCACACCGAAAAAACACAAACACAACAAAAGGTATATTCGGAATTTAATTCTTAACCTAAATCAAAATTTAATTTTTAACACAGCCCACTTTGAAACATAGATACTTGAAGTTAATTGTGTAATTCATTTGGGATACTTTAGAAGGTATAAGAGTTTTTGTAATATATATATATATATATATATATATATATATATATATATATATATATATATATATATATGTGTGTGTGTGTGTGTGTATATGTGTGTGTATATATATTAATAATGGATATGTATGTTAGAATTGAGACTAGTGTTCAGACGTCTGTAGGGGATGGTAGGATTCTAACAAGGGTGTGCGTTGAGCCCATTCCTATTTACGGTTGTCCTAGATGATTTGTCAAAGTTGATTCAGGAGACAATTCCGTGGTGTTTACTTATTTTGGATGATATTGTGTTAGTTGTGGAGAGTAAGCAGAGTGTGAATGAGAGGTTAGAGGAGTGGTGAACTGCTTTGGAGGGCAAAGGTTTAAGGATTAGTCGTTCTAAGACCGAGTACATGTACTGTGATTTCATTGGCATAGAAAATGATAAGGACACTCAGATCACCATTAATCGTCAAGTGGTTCCACGGGTGACTAAGTTTAAGTATTTAGGATCGTTGTGACAAAGGGATGGGGAAACAGACAGTGATGTAGCCCTCCGCATCCATGTTGGATGGTGTAGGTGGAGAGCAACCAATGGGGTTTTATGTGACAATAGGTTTCCTACTAAATTAAAGGGGAAATTTTATAGGGTTACAACTAGACCTGCTATGTTATATGGGATTGATTGTTGGGCCATCAAGAAAACACAAGCACGTAAGATAGAGGTAGCAGAGATGAGGATGCTGAGGTAGATGTGTGGCCACACAAGGTTAGACCAGATAAGAAATGAAGTTTTTAGGGAAAGGCTAGGAGTAGGTAGTATATTGGATAAGATAAAGAAGAGGAGATTGAGATAGTTTGTGCATATGAAGAGAAGGTTGATAGAGCCAGTTAGAGCAATGGAAACCCTCATTGTGGAGGGCAAGAGGGGTAGAGGTAGACCAAGATTGACATAGGATGAGCGGATTAGGCAGGATTTATTCGGCTTGCACCTCTCTGAGGACATGGTCCAAGATAAGAATTCGTGGAGATGTAGGATTAAGGTTATGAACTTTTAGGGCAGGGTACTTATGTGTTTAGGTGTGTCGTAGGAAATAATAGTCACCCACACTTCTACGTGGATTATAGATACAACTGTCTTCTTATTTCTATGTTTCTAGGTTGTTTCTGATTGTGTATCTGTCTGTTTTTATCATGTGCTCTATCACCACCTTTTAATCTTTTATGATGTTGATAACCTTCCTTATATCACATGTTCTTATATTTGTCTGTTGTGTGTTTTGGGACTAAGGTGTCACACCCTGACCCGCAGCGGAATAAGAGTCGGGGCATAATTGGGTTATCACCAAAGCTCATGATGTTTACTAATATGTTTCATATTTATTAAATTCAAAATTACAACTTCAATATTCAAAACAAGTTCATACAATTACAAGGAAAAAGTAACTAAATAAACAATCCAAAGCCTAAACCGATTTATTCTTCTAAGCCGTCCTATATGTTTCTTGCTGCAACTGGATCACCTGTATCATGTGTAAAAATGGGGGTTTTTGGGTCAACAAAAGTTGGCGAGTGAACCTCGTTAGAAAACATTTATTATTGATTTCTTGTTATATTTAACATGGAAAAATTGTGCAATAATCATATGTGAGCAAACGTAAATAAACATACAATAACAAATAACAAACCACCTTGCATGAGCAAATGACTTGAATGATAATGTATATGTTGGCAACGTCACGTTCCGCTCATAGGTAATGGGGAACGGACGGCCTATGATGATGTATGTGCGATCAAGGCTCAATCAAACGGAGCCGATCGTATGTTGGCAACGCCTCGTTCACGCTCATAGGTAATGGGGAACGGTTCCGCTCATAGGTAATGGGGAACAGACGGCCTATGATGATGTATGTACTGAAAATGATAAATTTAATCTAAAAATTAACCACACAAACAGTTGATACATATTGAATACACATTTGATCATTGATATGATGGATGCACAAGTGTTTAAATGTAATAAATAATAAGACACATGATACACCCCAAAAATGTGATTAAAACGGGGAATTCGTAGAGATTCACTCACATTGGGTGCGTTCGTTTGATGATGTTGAATGCGCACGAGTTTAGAGGGTTGATCGACGAGGAATAACTAACCTAAATAATAACGAAAAGGTACGGTAAATAAGTGGATTTTATTAACAATTTTAATAGGATTTTTAGATATATTTTTGTGAGTTTAAGGTCATTTTCTAACTTTAAAAATATTATTTTTAAATATTTTTAATTGATTTTTAAATTAAATAAATAAATAAAAATAAAAAAAATGTTGACTTTTTGGGTTGACCGTTGACCGTTGACCATTGACTTTGACTATTGACCGGTTCGGACCTTGTATTTGTTTGCGCTGAGTGAGGTTCGAACTTGTGACCTCTCGTACGCGTGCATGCAGCTCTACCAACTGAGCTACGTGTCTAACCCGAAATATTTCTGTTTTTAATTATATTTATATACTATTTAATTTATTCAGAATTCGTTTATTTTAAAAAGAATTTTAATTATGTCGAACCGGTGCACATAACAGGTCTCGAACCCGGGACCCGTTGTTTAACATTGCACACAGTCCACCGCTGGACTGTGTGTCTAACCTGGTTAAAATACTGGTTTTTATTAAACTTAACATCTTACAGCGAATTAATACGATTCGGTTTAAAAAGAACATTTTTATTTCAGAGGATAGGGTCGTGTCAGGGATCGAACTCGAGACGTTTGTTTTGTTTGCGCACACAGTCCACCGCTGGACTGTGTGTCTAACCCGTTTGATTATGTGATTTTAATTATACTTATACTTATTTTCTGACTTCGTCTTCTTCGTTCAAAAACACAGACAACGATTATTCTACTGTTCTTGTTTAATTCGATTGACGGACTTATAAATGATTAAAATGAAATGGATAGAGAAGGTTTTGGGAATGTGTACCGGAAAGATGATTTTTCTCAGAACTCCGGCAAAGTCGTCGACTCTGTTTTATGAACTCCGTCTGAGCGGACCAATTAACAGTTTTGATTAACTAATTGTGAAATTAAATGACTAAACAAGAATTATCAGAGAGTTTAGATGTTCATACCGATTCACAGCGTGATTTCGGAATTTCCAGAAATTTTCCGGCGAGTGCTGAATATCCGACAACGTGTCTGGGACCGATTCTGATTGAAGGGTTTGAGTTAGTAAAAGTCTAACAATGGATAGAAGATGAAAGAATTGAGAAATTTACCGATTCGATGAATGTCACGGTTTTCCGGTGAAAGTCCGGCGATTTCAGAAAGCGTTTCCGACGAACAGAAAATAGAGCGAAAGTGAAATTGGAGGTTCTGCGAGTGTTTCTGAGTTGTGAGATAATGATATTACCGGTGTAAACTGGAGGTAAATGATTTGGTTATTAAACCCGAAAATCATATGAATCGAGTTCAATAAAGACTGAATTTGATTAAGAACGTGGGTCGTAATGGTTTCATCGGTTATAATCAGTAATAGCGAACACTCAAACGCTGGAAAGTTGAAAGCCGATTATCGATTTCAGTTTTGGCGCAAACAGATAGTTTCTGGGTAGAAGTTAAGTTTTATTTGTTTCCTTGATTACACAAAAACAGCAAGTGGCGGAGTGGTTAAATGTTTGTTGGTTGTGTCTTCCGGCTGACCCGGATTCGAAACCCGACAGCCCCTTTTCTTTTTTATTTAATTTATTTTTACTTTTTAATAATTATAATTTTTAAATTCTAAAATGTTTATTAATTATGTACTGTTTAAAATTAAAATTAACCATAAATACGCAACAAAATTTTATAACTTGATATTCGATTAACAAACGAAGCGGGTTTGGAAACCCGTTTTTCGACGGATGTTACATAAGGGTTTCTCTGGAAGCAACCTCTTTATTCCCCAAGGGTAGAGGTAAGGCTTGCTTGCATCCCACCCTCCCCGAACCCTACCAATAGTTGGTTGTTTACGGGTTTGGGTATAGGTGTTGTTGCATTCATAAAGCACATATAATAGGGTTCATGTGCTTCATTTAGTGCATGTTTCATTTCAACAACAACGATTAGCTAAACATCGTGCTGGATTGTCAAATATTCAAAGCAAAGTGTTATATGATTTTCAGGTTACTGAATGACTTGAACTAATAGTTAGAGATAAGATCAGTATCGTTACGGAAAAAAAAATACTAAAACCCAAAAACTAGTAAAAGTATAAACCGAATACAATACCGATTTGGTTGGTTTGGTACCGGTATTATTGAAAATACCAAAACGAAGGATTGTTGGTTTTTTTGGAATCGGTTTGGTACTGATGCGTGCAAATGTGTATATCTTTCATGAGGATTTTCTTGCACAAATATTGTCTTAAATTTATAAAAATTGTTTTCTTTAACTTATACATAACTACACACAATTAGACAAATACACATATTGTGAAGTGTCGGGCCAGAGATTCAATGTCTTCCACTACCCGATCTCGTTTTTAGACGGAAGCTTGGGTGAATGATAGTACCGAATCAGTAGAACGGGAGTAGAAACAGAAACAGCGGAAGCATTCATTCATTCATACCGAAAGAGTATACATCTTGTCTAGCTGGCGGAATTCCTGGAGAGAATCCGCCAGCGTTTCCCCTTAGGGAACTTCCAAAACTTAACAAACAATGAACACACAACACCTATATATAGACATGAGAGCTCGTGCGAATGGTTGCTCGTAGTGACAAGATGACAACACATAAGCTCACTCGTACGAGTGAGATGCTTATCACTCGTACGAGGCACGTTGTCACTCGTAGAGCACACGAGCGTTTTCATTCGCACTTGGGTCGTGTGTTTGTATCTAATCTATACAATATTCAATACACACTCTTTCTAGCCTATTCGCACAGTGATGGACATAAAGTGCATCAACAATTTCCCCTTGGACGTCACTGTCGAAGCTTGAACTTGATCTTGAAATCTGATAGATGTGTTTGAATATTCTTCAACTTCAATCAGGTATCTATTGACGTTGTATTCCTCCTTGATTGAAGATTCGGGTTTGCATTATCTACGTTAAGCAACATTCCCCTGAAATAATTTTCTCCAGAAATTAATCTTCAGGTCTTTGTTTGCACGGTTCAAGACCTCCTCTGATTTGGTTGATCTACAAATTTTCTCGAATAATCACCAACTTTGAATTATTCAATGCAGCTTCTCCATTTCGACGTTAACCATATCCGCATTCGGTTTAGCACACTCCTCTGATGCTCGATCCTCTGATATTCAAAACCCAACCGGCAATTGATAGAAGCTTCGAATTACCACAATGAAAAACTTCAAATCAATGATATCCGCAAAAATCTGAAATCCCGATTTCCGTAATCATGATTGATCAGCAAATCGGTAATCTTCTCAATCAGCAAATCATCATCAGAATCATACTATTTGGTAACACATCGAATCTGAGAAATATTCTTCGGCAATCAGAATCACATTCTTCCTTTACAGTCACAGTAACATATGTATAGCTATCTCCGCTGGAATGGGGGAACTGAAACTACAAGACATCCTTGTTTCCTGGCGCTTAGTACGAAAAACAGTTCATTTGCCTTGCAGAGTTAAAGATAAGCAGTCGTATGTGCTTCAATTCTACATCGGGATCGGGTATTTAACCCTTGAGCATCAATCTATATCATGATCTGAAAATTCTGAACATCTTTTGATCACGACATTCCAAATGTATAGTCTATTTCGTGAATAGACATAAACGTTATCTCATTACTAATGATCTTCGATCCTTTGTGTTTCCAAGATAATCTGCAGTCGGAACCACCCCGATACTTTTGCATCATCACGAATTTCAAAAATGCCGGAATTTTAACATATACGTGAAAATTTTTATTCCCCCTCATTTTTGCAAATTCTGACGTCATGAGTTCTCATGGGGATGAAATTAGGCGCGTACTACAGCATATGGTACTCAAATTTTGCAAAAAAAAATTCCCAAAATTCAAGTTTTGATCAAATGCTGATTCAACGTTAAGGCCCATTAATAGTCACTACACCAGAATGATCAACTTTTTGCGCAGGTATCAGTGACTACCCCAAAATCTTCATCCTTTTGTGACCGTATTATCAAATCTATACTCTAAGCTCTAGACAGTGTCCCGAACAAGCCGGATTAGACGTTAAAATCTCAAAAAATTTGTGATCACCAAACTTTTTCTGGGCACTCGTCTCGTCGATACGATCAAAAAATGCCTTTTTTGTCACCAGTTCGTACGAGCTGGACTTTGTACGAGTGGTGCTTCGTACGAGTTGCGCTTCGTACGAGTGGTGCTTCATACGAGTGTTTTGTTTCGTACGAGTGATACTTCGTACTAGTGACAAAGTGTCACTCGTACTAGCCACAGAGGCTCACTCGTACGAACGAAACTGATTACGTCTTTTCGATCCAGAATCTTCATTTCTTCGAATTTCAGCATGATTTTTGTACAGATCTGGTCGAAAATCAGTCTAACAATCCTATGGTTTCAATTTTACATTATGTCTGTGGATTGTCTGATTATCTGATATTTTACGTCTAAAACCCCTCATAGGTCCAAAATTCATGAGCGTAGGTGATTCATCAACTGTTAGATTGAATGAATCGGTACCATAGCTCTGATACCAGTTGTGGTCCCGGTGATGGCGGTTCTAGACGGAAGCTTGGGCAAATGATAGTACCGAATCGGTAGAACGGGAGTAGAAACAGAAACAGCGGAAGCATTCATTCATTCATACCGAAAAAGTATACATCTTGTCTGGCTGGCGGAATTCCTAGAGAGAATCCGCCAGCGTTTCCCCTTAGGGAACTTCCAAAACTTAACAAACAATGAAGACACAACACCTATATATAGACATGAGTAGCTCGTGCGAATGGTTGCTCGTACGAGTGACAAGATGTCACTCGTACAAACCCCATAAGCTCACTCGTACGAGTGAGATGCTTATCACTCGTACGAGCCAGTTCTCGTTCGCACTTCGTCTTGTGTTTGTATTTAATCTATACAATATTCAATACACACCCTTTCTAGCCTATTCGCACGGTGACGGACATAAAGTGCATCAACAGTACGGAACCGTAAATCGCTAAGCCCTAGACTACATCTCTCACAAATTTACTTGCAAGACTAGAATGCACGACCCTTGCATAAGCCAGAGTTAAAAACATCTTAAATGAAATCTATACTTCAAGTGTAAAATCATCTTGTTAGGTTAAATGCACAACAGGACTTATAATTGAGAATATAGCCATTTAACTAAGGAAAAACGTAACTTCTCTCTATCATGTATATTTTACCTTACCAAGGAAAAATGTAACTTCTTTTTACTTAGTCTAGCTATGGATGTACCAACCGTCAATGTTGGATCCGGAAATTTTTTAATGAGGTTGGCAAATTTTGGGGTTGATTACTATTGGTATATATTAAATTGTTTGGTTTGGTTCGGGTTGGGTTGGGTCGGGACGCGTCAGATTATATAAAAAAGATAAATCAAGCTAAATTTATACATACCAATGGTATGTCAAATGTCTCTACAAATACATATTGAGAATATAATACGAGTTTTCATTTAAAACCTAGCCATAACATCGTTCATTGTTTTACAGGATTGGTTGAGGCATCAGGCAATCGTGGTTCTTTTCCTATATGCCGCCTTTTGTTTTTTTATTAAGGTTAAAAGTTTAAACAAACGGGCTAAAAGAGATAATTTTGTTAGACTTGCTTGTGGGCTTCAAAGGGCTTAATTTTTTATATGGTTCAACTTAGTTGTGGTATTATTATATATATAATTTAACAACTTCTTAGTTACAGTAAAACATAAAAACATGATTTTTTTTTGTTTTTGTCTTTTTGTCTTTATGGGACCTATTAATTTTGACCTAAAAAATCCAGAGATGATGAATGTAAGGCGTCGTATTTTTGTATTCCTATTTTTAAAAAAGTTCGTATTCGCATTCCATTTTTAGAAACCTTAGAATCGTACCCCATCTCCGTCATCACAAAGCGAGGCGTTAATCATAATGAAAATTTATACCTTATTCATACTTGTCATATATGCAATCAATCATTAAAATATGTGTTTTCATGGAGACCAACACTTGTTTATACGTGCAATACTCATACATTACAAATTTCTACCTAAAGTACTCGAAAACCGACTAAAATAACTAAAAACAGCCCAAAACCAACCCACTCGTGCGAGTTAAACCCGTTTCGCATGAAGTGGAGCTGGCAGCAAATTGTTCTTATAAATATCTACTCATTTCTCACCTTCAATTTTTCCGAAATTTCACACCTTCACTCTAAAACTTCCGGATTCTTGACAGATTGTTCTCAGTCCTCCTAAGTGAGTGTTAGCTCACCACATTTCTCTAGTTCTTGTAACTTTCTTTTACTTTCTTCCTTTTTCTTTTGTACCAAGTGTAGTAGCTAACCAGTTTCATCATCCTAAAGAGGATTTGACTTGTGTTCCAGCAAGTGTGAGAAGTTAGGTGCCTTGGCTTTCCGAATTAAGTTCCACACCTCACTTGAACATGTTCTATTTCTATACATTCATGGCCAACCGGGTTTATCAACTTTGTTGATAAACTTAGAGCTTTGGTGAATCATATAATGAGGTATTCATACCTCCTTGCTTGACCTCTATGACTTATTTGACGAACTATGGACATAAACTATATATACATTACGTACTTTCTTATAAATCTGGTCGGGACCATGATGCTAATCGGATTATGATTAAGTGTTATAACCTTGGACTATTCTGTCTCGATGCTAAAATCCTTGTTCATAGAAATCATTGTCGAAACAGGTGTTAAACGAGCTACGTTGTTTCAGAACTGTCCACTTCGCACGAAGTGACCAATCACTTCGCACGAAGTGAACAACCACTTCGTACGAAGTGGCATTTTTTCTTATGTACACTTTTGTACTTTCTATTCTAAATATGAATCCCTTTCCAACACAGAATACTCACGCACCGTTGTCCCCTCATGTAGGGTAACTTCGGTATTCTACCCCCCCCCTTCCACTCAACAACTCTCGGATTGCTAAGAAAGTTTGCAAAACTGTGAGTATACTCAACTCCCCTTTGTTCTTTTACACTTTTGAGGTGCAACATATATGTCTTATCAAAATCACTAATTCACACATACTTTATGCTTAAAATCACAAACAAACAATCCATCATACGTGCTTCAATCATTATACTTAAGTTCATTCATGCTAGACCATACTTATGCTTTATACTTGTCATTAACTTTATCCAAGCCTCCGTTAACATGTATAGCGATATAGGACTGACGCACCGCCCGTATTCTTTAGGTCATGTTAAGTAAACAAAACAGTCTAGTTATTGTTATGACTAGATTACACTAGCGGTTAACTTTTCGTTGACAATTATAGTTGTATGCTAGTGCGTATGTTAATTTAAGAACTTTTTTGCATGTGGATTCGTTTAAACTTATTATTCATGCTAGTATTGAAACTTGTATACTCGCCAATGCCTTATGTGTTGAACTATACTTTAATATATGTTGCAGGAAATTGATGATGAGGATGCGTGGAATCTAGTATGATAATCTAGAAACCCGCTTTAATTTAGTTCTATGTTGTATTTTATACCGAATCATGTTGTTGTATTTTGTTTCCAAAGCAATGTATTTGAATTTAGAAAGGAAATGAAATATGGTTCTTTAATTTAATCATTGCAAAGTAGTGTTATGAAGTCTCGAGCAGTCTACTACGCCTGTCCCGATGATTCCGCCATCGGTTGGGGTGTGACAGATTGGTATCAGAGCCATAACTATAGGGAATTAGAAAAAAAATTGCATGATTTGACCTAGTCTATAGTCCCTTTCGTGCGGACTGAACCTCATTGTACAAACTGAACCCCTTTGTGCAAACTTGGCTTTGCACGAAGTGGTCACTCCGCACGAAGCAACATACACGCCGCATGAAGTGAAGTCACTTTGCACGTAGTGAGCTTACTTCGCACGAAGTGAGATGTTTCCTCACTTAAAACATCTAAACTTATCTATTCTGCTTCTAATCTATTCCTATTATCTTAAATGTTACATGCCTTTCCTAATGTAACACCCTGTAAAATCGTGTCCAGTAATATAGTGACACGTGTCGTATTTTATTTTTAAGTCTATTGAAGACTAACAAGAACTAAAAGCGTCAACATGCTCAAACTAAGTCTCTGAGTTATCTTCTGATGTCAACATGCATAAACCGAGCCTTTTAGTGACCATTAGTGTCAACATGCTTAAAATATAGCCTCTGAGTGACCATTAGTGTCAACATGCTTAAAACATAGCCTCTAAGTGACCATTAGTGTCAACATGCGAAAACTTGGCCTCTGAGTGACCGTTGTGTCAACATGCCCAGCTCTGAGTGACATCGGAGTCAACATGCTTATAATGAGCCTCTGAGTGATCTTTTACGAAGTCCTAACTCTCATATGTCCCATTTGTTGGCGAGAGGGATTAAATCCGTAATTATATAATAGTTGGACATTAGAGGGATTAAAAGTGTCAACATGTTAATTTATACCTTTGAGTGACCTTTTAACGAATCGAGAGCTCAACAATGTCCGGGCATAATCTCGGATATGCCAAGTATTGGCTACGGAGGACTAAAAATGCTAAAAGAAAGGTGTTTTAGAAGGTTTTAGAGGGTTTTAATAAGTTGAGGGGCTAAAAGTGACAAGCTTAAAATCTGCCTATCGAGCGCTCGCGGGGCGCGAGAGGCAAGCCCTGTGCCTCTCGCGGGGAGCGAGAGGACTGTATCTGCAGAAAATTTGTTTGGCCTCCACAAAAATTGCCAAAAACCATTTGATTCGAAACCATGGTCTTCCAAACTGCTATGCCACGTTCTAGGACACTTGTAAGCTTCCTCTTACACCCCTTAGCACCTGGCATCACCTCCTTCAAGCTCTCCAATTATAATAGGTGCTAAGGTTCACCATTTGAACTTGCACCTTTCTCATTCACAACTCTATCTCCCTCCTCTGAAAGTTCCTAACTGAAAGGAGCATCCAACTAAGTTCTATTGCATTCTAGGAACCTCTTGTAAGTGTTCCTTGCTCTTGCATTTTTGTTTATAGGCTTTTATAGCCAAAATTAAAGCGGTTTACGGAAAACGCCTTGACTTTCGGTTAAGACCATTATTGTCAGCCAGTGTTCGTAATGAACATGGCTAAGTGATCATAATAAGGTAGGTGTTGATCCTTATAAAGGGCACCTCCTGAAGATCACGTTAGCTAGACCAATTGACGGGTCAAAGTTATGATATTAAAAAGTAAAACATGTCCATTTTTTGGAAATGTTATAATTTGATCTTATATATGTTATGAAACCTGTTTTGACACTTAAACTAGTTGGTAATAATTATTTAAAATGTAAGAACATGTTCGGCTTGTCAATTTCAGTTCTAGGGTCGGTTCGCAACCGAAAGTCGCAAAGTTTGATTTCTGCTTTGGCTTTTGATTCTGACCCGATTTAGTTTAGTTAGATACTGATCTAAAGTTTCATTATGATCGTAATATAATGTAGCATAACCCTCTGAGGTTATATTACAAGATCATAATCAGAATCTGAGTTTATGCACAACTTTCATAATTATGCCATTTTGACTAAAATATCTTTTTTGCATAAAAAGAGGTTTTAATGATAATGAACTTGAAAATGAGTTTCCTACTGATGTAATATTATAAGTAGGATTATTTGGGATATCAAATCAGATTGTAAACTGAGATTATGAGCAAGTCTTTGTATTATGTCGATAAATGACGATAAGGCCCTAATGGCTTATAAAATGGTTTTAATCACATCTTTTCAAAGTAAATCTTTTACCTACTGATATTTTATATTAAATATCATATCTAATACATGTTAATCCAACCTTAACATCAGTTTTCATTAAACATCACATAAATCGTCATTTTACGACATAAGCATCGTTTCGGCGCATAGTATGGTTTTAAACCATATTAATTGACCAAGACTTGTTACCTACTGATTTTAAAACTTATTTTAAGTATTTTTACAGTAGGTATATGATATGAACTCAGAATCCCAAATAATTTATAAACTATGTGTAAAATGACCAAAATGACCCTTCGGTGCATATTTTGGTCATAAAAGATAAATTACACGTATAATTAATATCCTAATGATATTATATCATAAATAAATTATTTTTCCAGAATACTTATAGTTATAACATTAAATTATATTCAAGTTCCTTTTATACAGTATAAAATTACCGAAACGCCCTTATGAGGCATAGTTTCACTTTATAACCATAACGGGCATATAAGTTGATATCCTACTAATATTACAACTTATTTAAAATATAATGGCATATAGCACTCGTCCAGTTACCCGATATCGCTAATATGCGTACGGTTAAGCATATGTAACTAGTTTACGAAAATTAACCGAAACGGATTTAACCTTGTCACTTAAGTCTCAAAATCCAGAATGTTTATAGTTTACCCATATTATACAAGTCAAAGTACTTGTCGGGTTTAAACTACATTCTATCTGATCATCGTTTAATCAAGCGATATACGTTTTGATCATGTACACTACTCGGTCTAAGTCAATGACTTAAATAAGACCGGTTAGTATTTAATTGGTTAGCTTATGCCATAATCCAGACTAGAGACTTGCGGGAAATGCTATCTGCACTTAGTACTTTTGTGTACGGCTGAGTTAATAAATCTTGCGTCTAAACGAAGAATAGCTCAGGTAAATACTCTCGACTTATTTCCCCTATACGGGCTTGGGATACGGTAAATTCTTACCGCTTGGTTGGAAATGGGATCAATCAATGTCGATTAGTGGCTAGTAAATCAGCATATTCCGTTTTAATCAGTTTTGTTTGATAACTTAAACATCAGGGGTTAACTATGGTGTCCTGGATATCCTTGGCTCATTACATTAGATAATGGCCACGACCTTAGCGCGGGGTGTAGGCATACACCCGACAGACGCTCAAATGCAACTACCCACACTTGTTGGGGATAACTCCTTCGTGAGTTCATAAGTGGTGTGTACGTTAATCATGTCTCGGTTTTTGTACTGGGCCCTGTATGTGTGGACAAACATGTAAATATGTTAACAAGGTTGCAAGGTCAACTTTCCCAAGTTGTAAAAGATTTTGTGCCTTTTATGCACTTAAAATCATTTTCAAATATTTTCAAAATGAGTCAGTTGGGTGTATTTACCAGCGAAAGCTGACGTATTTTTAAAAGACAACGTTTGCAGGTACAATACAAAAATAGGCTTGAAGTGCTCGGTAGTGATAAGAGGATCTTGAAAATCCTAGATCTGCCCAAAGTATGTTTTACATTCTTTCTTTGTACAATTTATGATCCGCCTGTGGATCTTCTATTACGAGCCTGTATATTATTTTGTATTTCGAACATTTGGTTTGTAATAGTAATTTAAATCCAAGACTTCCGTTGTGCTGTGTTTAATTGACTATGATGATATCAACTTTACATCACGATATTCCCCACCCGGGCCCACCGGTATTTGGTTGAAAATACAGGGTGTGACACCTAAGGCTAACACAATTACGCACACGAAGACGTGAAGACACTCATACTACAAACGAAACGATCTCACCAAAACAAGGGTGAAACCCGCACTTTGGTAATCACTCTCAATCCGCGTATTCGATTTTACACCAAATTACGCCATCAAGTTAGGAGTGATATCCACACCTAGATGGAGAATTTCCTATTCATACTCAAGTGGACCCTTGCCAACGAGTCGGAATTTGCTCCTCGTTTAGTAGGTACCAAGCACACTTAGGGAACGAAATTATCAAGTTAGGAATGATATCCACATCTTGACAACTAGTTCCATTCCTCGATTTTCAATCGCGCCAAAGTTTCAGACTTCTGAACCCCTTTGAAGATTCGGGGGATTCATGGCCATTGCCGCAACATTCACCTTCCCATACCCAAAATTCTTATCACTCGTACCATTCACATCATTCACACCACTCTCATCATTCCCATCATTCTTATTAGGGTGAATTTAACCCCAACCAGTACTTTAACACACCCCCAGTTGATCAGAATCCATTGGATCAGCCAAACCCAATGAACGAGGACTCCGATCCAGAAATACCGCCGTCAGGTTCAAATGCGCACCCCATCGAGATATCGAGCAATTCAAAATTTATGCCGGATCACCATATCAAGGTCCTAATGAATGGGACCAATATTGGAATCAATTTACCTTTGTCAACACTCATTCCCATCACTCTCAACCACCTCCTATACAAGAAGATGTTCACATGGAACCAGTGGAACATCATCAGCCACCACCTGAGCCCGCCGAGGAGGAAACGAGGAGCATGTATGTCAGTACGTGCAGGTCAACAGTCGGGTTCGCTACCACCATTGCCTAAACCCTACCCCCACCATTTAAGAGGACCCACAAATGGGTGGACCCTCTAATGCGTCACCAGTGGTGGAACCAACACCACCACCAATAGTTCAACCACCACCAGAGGGTTATAATAACCCTATCCCAACATATCCAGATATGTCTGGATATGATCTTTTTAACCCATCGACACCTGTTGATTACCAAGCATGGTCGCATGACCTTTACATGCAAGCGGTCATGCATAACACACTTTACCCATCTCCTTTCTCACCTGCTTATCCACCTACTGGATATCCAGGTTATGGGTACCAGTATCCTAGTATGCCACAACCACAACCTCCGCCGCCACTTGAGGCCATTAACGAGGCCTTAGAATGAATGAAAGAAATGCAACAACAAGCGGAGAAAATGGAAAAGAAGACAAACAAATTCTTCAAGAAACTCTCCAAGCTGGTTAAGGGAAAGAAGAACGAGTGAAGTCTCTTCTAAAAATATGTTAGTCCCTGCGAGGACATTGTTATTTCTATAGTCCCTGCGTGGACAATTTTGTTTTTGTAGTTCTTGCATGGACAGTTTATTTCATCGTTTCTAGTATTGTAATTTCTATTTGGAATTTAATGAAGTATTTTTGAAATTATATATTATATATATTCATCCTTTTCAAGCGAGCGTCTCGATTTTATTCGAAATTTATGCTCTGCTATATAATTACAAAAGACCTTAATGGATTTGATTATGCCAAGTGGCGTAGACCACACATTGGCCAAGAAATGATGGTTAAGGACAAGGAGCCTTCTATCAGGATAGTTAAGGGAAGTTATCCTTCTATCCAGAAGTGGGGAACTACGTTCAAGCCTCCAAGGTCGTTAAGATCGAAGGTTACCGGGACCATTAATCAATCATTAAGGTACTCCTATGTTAACAAGGAACGCTCATACTCTTGGTAGTGTGACTTGAGGAACCACACTAGCCGTCTAGGTAAAAGGACTACGTCCTAAGACCTATTATATAGCCCAGGTGATCAATATGATCCCGGCTAATGTCATCAATTCAATGACAAATGACAAGCCAATGTACCATAAATTTACATCTGTTAGGATGTAGGCCAATGTGCCATGAATTTACATCTGTTATGATGTAGGCCAATGTGCCATAATTTACATCTGTTATGATGTAGGCCAACGTGCCATATGTTATGTCCAAGGTAACAGGCTGATATGCCAAATGTTATGTCCAAAGTGACAGGCTGATATGCCATATGTTATGTCCAAAGTGATAGGCCAATATGCCAGGCCAAAGTGCCGTATTTTTATCTCCATTAGTGACAATCCTATGAGCTGTATATAATTGTCAATTATGCCAATGACAGTTGTGATCTTACGATCCACTGTCTAATAATATATGGACTATGTCCAGATTTTAATTTGCCTTTGATGGTCTTATTAAGACCTAGGCCAAATATAGATATGATAAGCCTAAGAGTTGTGATGTTATTCACACTAGCTTAAATAGGCAATGGATTGTTATATCCAATGTTTAAAGCCAATATGGTTGTTATACCATGGCTAAGAGAGAACTTTATTTGGTGTTTAGAACCAAATCTTTAAAAGAATGGCTAACTCGGATGAGGCGCAAAGTAGCCACCGGGATGTTAACTTAATAACACAGAGAACATAGCCATTAATAACGAAGATTTCCAAGCTCACATAGACGCAACTGTGGGAAAGGCCATGGATAAGGCCATAGAAAAACTTAGGGAGTCGAGTGCTACTCTCTCCAGACCGTTATCTATTCCTCCATCCTCAGCTCATAAGGAGAGCTCAGTTTACTCTTCAAATGCGAAGAGTGAACCAAAGAAACTTGAATTTGCTGATAGAACCCGTTCTTTTAAAGACGGATGTACCTATAAATATTTTGTCTCCTGCAAGCCCCGAGACTTCAATGGGGAGAAAGGAGCTGTGGAAGCCTTGAAATGGCTGGATGAAATGGAGACAATTGTGGTTATCAGCGGTTGTGCTGAAAAGGATGTGGTAAAGTATGTATCACAATCCTTCAAAGGTGATGCCTTAATTTGGTGGAAGGCTATGATCCAATCCACAGGTAAAGTATACGAGTACAATTTGGGATGGTCCAAGATTGTGGACCTTGTTAAGAAAACTTACCGCCCACCCCAAAAAGATAGAGTCAAATTTCCTGACTCTCACAATGAAGAACCTAGATTGTCGGAAGTATGTTTCTGATTTCAATTCTCTATCTAGATTAGTTTCCTATCTGATTACCCCTGAAACCAAACGCATTGCAAGTTTTATTAATGGGTTATCGCCCGAGATAAAGGGGATGGTAAAGGCTGCTCAGCCTACTACCTATAGGTCCGCTGTTGACCTATCCCTCTCCCTCACCTTGGATTTGGTGAGGCAAAAGTCAGTCAAAACCGAGACTGAGGGGAAAAGAAAACGGGAGGATGATAACTCCCAAAGGTTTAAGAAGAAAGGAAATTTTGGGTTTAAGAAGAACCAACATAGGTCTGATGATAGACCTCTATGCAAGACCTATGGCCGCAGACATTGGGGGCAATGCAATACCAACCCTCAGATTAAACCTTGTGGTATTTGCAAAAGAAAAGGGCATAAGACCCACGAATGCAAAAATCTTAAAGATGCCATCTATTATGGCTGTAATGAGAAAGGGCATATTAAGCCCAATTGCCCTAAGAACCTCACAAATACTGATGCAAAGCCTAGAGAGGCTGAGAAAGGGAATGCTCGTGCTTTCCAGATAAATGCAAGGGAGGCCGTTAATGACAACAACGTCATAACAGGTACTTTCCTCATCAATGATATATTTGCTAGAGTTCTTTTTTATTCGGGTGAAGATATGTCTTTTGTAGACCATAAGTTTAGTAAACTATTAAAATTACCCATAAGAACTCTAGACAAAACTTATGAGATAGAACTTGCTGATGGAACTTTAGAAATAGCATCTTCCATTCTTGATGGATGCTCTATATTCATTAAGAATCATTCCGTTCCTATCTCTCTTTTGCCAATGAAATTGGCGGGGTTTGATGTAGTTTTAGGCATGGATTGGTTATCCCATAACCAAGCCCACATTGAGAAACTCATCGAAATTAAAACCCCATCTGGTGAAATGATCACCATCATGGGAGATTCACACTATGGATTGCCAGACAAGGTGTCGTTATTTAAGGCATCCAAGTGTTTAAGGAAAGGTTGTGTTATTTACATGGCACAAGTCACTATCAACGAACCGAAGCCAAATATGCAAGACCTTCCAGTTATTTCAAAGTATTCCGATGTCTTTCCCAAAGAACTACCAGGTCCACCTCCAGATAGGTAAATAGAGTTTAGGATTGACATCCTACCTGGATCAGCACCCGTAGCTAGAGCTCCATACCGACTAGAACCAACGGAAATGAAGGAGTTGAGGACTCAGTTAAATGAACTCTTAGAGAAGGGCTTTATTCAGCCTAGTTCCTTGCCTTGGGGAGCTCCAATTCTTTTTGTTAAAAAGAAAGACGGTTCAATGCGGATGTGCATTGATTACCGTGAGCTAAACAAGTTAACAATCAAAAATCGATATTCTCTGCCCAGGATCGATGATTTATTCGACCAACTTCAAGAGGCTAGTTATTTCTCCAAGATTGATATTAGATCTGGATATCATCAGCTGAAGGTTAGGAGTCAGGATGTTCCTAAGACAGCCTTCAGGACCCGTTATGGTCACTTTGAATTTTTGGTGATGCCTTTTGGGCTCACAAACGCACCGGCAGTATTCATGGATCTCATGAATAGAGTCTGCAAGCCGTATTTGGATAAGTTTGTCATTGTCTTCATAGACGACATACTTATCTATTCTCGTAATCACACTAATCACAAGAAACATCTTTGATGCATTTCAGAATTACTAAGGCAAGAGAAGCTTTATGCTAAGTTCTCTAAGTGTGAGTTTTGGCTTAGAGAACTCCAATTCCTTGGACTCATTGTAAGTGAGCGTGGTATCCAAGTGGATCCCGGCAAAATAGAGGCCATAATGAATTGTGAAGTACCCAAAACCCCATCAGAAATACGTAGCTTCTTAGGACTGGTTGGTTACTATAGAAGGTTCATTGAGAACTTTTCAAGGACAGCCACTCCTTTAACTACCTTGACCCGTAAAAATGTTAAGTTTAATTGGGGTCCAAAACAACAAGAATCTTTTGAGATTCTGAAACACAAGTTGAGCAATGCTCCTGTGTTATCCCTACCTGAGGGTGTTGAAGACTTTATTGTTTACTGTGATGCATCGCAACTAGCATCATGTTTGCTAATGCAAAAAGGCAAGGTAATTGCCTATGCATCACGACAATTAAAAGTGCACGAAAGAAATTACACACCCGTGACTTAGAATTGGGTGCCGTTGTATTTGCACTTAAGCTATGGAGACATTACTTGTATAGCACAAAGTGTATTATGTACACTGACCATAAGAGCCTCCAACATCTGTTCAATCAGAAAGAATTGAACATGCGACAGCGTCATTGGATGGAAACACTTAATGATTATGATTGAGAAATTCGCTACCATCCGGGAAAAGTAAATGTAGTTGTTGATGCCTTAAGTCGCAAAGAACGGGTTAAACCTATAAGGATTAACGCCAAGAGCATTGAACTCAGAAATATCTTAAATGAGAAGCTATTAGATGCGCAAAAGCAAGCTCTATTAGAGGCTAATGCTCTTAATGAAGGATTAGGCGGAACTGTTGATCAGTTAGCGCCTGGAAAGGATGGAATCCTTAGGTTTAATGATAGAATCTGGGTTCCAATTTTTGGATGACTTAGAGATCTAATCCTCCACGAAGCACATAATTCAAGATACTCAGTTCACCCGGGTGATGACAAGATGTATCAAGATTTGAAAAAGAATTATGGGGAATAGGTCTGAAGAAATCCATAGCCACTTTTGTAGCTAAGTGTCTGACGTGTTCGCAAGTTAAGGCCGAACATCAGAAGCCGTCAGAACTTCTACAACAATTGAAAATTCCCACATGGAAATGGGAAATGGTAACTATGGACTTGATTACCAAGTTACCTAAGACTAAAAGTGGAAATGACACTATTTGGGTCATTGTGGATAGGCTGACTAAGTCAGCACATTTCTTGCCAATCAAGGAAACATTTAATTCAGACAAATTGGCTAAGTTGTACGTGGACAAAATTGTGTCCCTACATGGTGTGCCTGTATCTATTGTATCTGATAGAGATACTAGATATACGTCTCATTTTGGAAAAGTTTCCAACAACCTTTAGGCACAAAATTAAATTTTAGTACGGCTTACCATCCACAGACTGATGGTCAAAGTGAGCGTACTATCTAGACATTGGAAGACATGCTTAGGGCATGTGTGATTGATCTAGGTGGAAGTTGGGATGACCACTTACCCCTAATAGAGTTCTCCTATAATAATAGTGATCATACGAGTATCAAGGCTGCTCCTTATGAGGCCTTGTATGGGAGAAAATGCCGAACGCCCGTATGCTGGGCAGAAGTTGGGGAAGCCCAACTATCAGGACCTGAGATCGTCCTGGAGACCACAGAAAAGATTGTGCAAATCCGTGATCGTCTCAAAGCTGCCCGTGATAGGCAGAAAAGTTATGCAGACAAGAGGCGAAAACCTCTTAAGTTCCAAATAGGGGACATAGTATTATTGAAGGTATCACCCTGGAAAGGTGTGATGCGCTCCGGAAAGAAGGGCAAGTTAAGCCCAAGATACATTGGACCATTCGAGGTGATTGAATTTGTCGGTTCTGTGGCTTATAAGCTTAGGCTACCCGAGGAGCTAAGTGGAATTCATGATGTGTTCCACATCAGTAACCTTAAGAAATGTCTAGCCGATGAGTCGCTAGCAATGTCGCACAAGGATGTGCAAATAGATTGAAAACCTAAGGTTCGTTGAGAAACCAGTATCGATTGAGGATCGACAGGTTAAGAAGCTCTGAAGGAAATTTATACCTATAGTAAAGGCCAAATGGGATGCCCTTCGAGGTCCCAAATATACATGGGAGGTTGAGTCCACTATGCGACAAAAGTACCCCCATCTTTTTCAATAAATCTCGAGGTCGAGATTTCTTTTAAGGGGGTGAGAATGTAACACCCTGTAAAATCGTGTCCAGTAATATAGTGACACGTGTCGTATTTTATTTTTAAGTCTATTAAAGACTAACAGGGACTAAAAGCGTCAACATGCTCAAACTAAGTCTCTGAGTTATCTTCTGATGTCAACATGCATAAACCGAGCCTCTGAGTGACCATTAGTGTCAACATGCTTAAAATATAGCCTTTGAGTGACCACTAGTGTCAACATGCTTAAAACATAGCCTCTGAGTGACCATTAGTGTCAACATGCTAAAACTTGGCCTCTGAGTGACCGTTGTGTCAACACGCCAACCTCTGAGTGACATCGGAGTCAACATGCTTATAATGAGCCTCTGAGTGATCTTTTACGAAGTCCTAACTCTCATATGTCCCATTTGTTGGACGAGAGGGATTAAATCCGTAATTATATAAAAGTTGGACATTAGAGGGATTAAAAGTGTCAACATGTTAATTTATACCTTTGAGTAACCTTTTAACGAATCGAGAGCTCAACAATGTCCGAGCATAATCTCGGATACGCCAAGTATTGGCTACGGAGGGCTAAAAATGCTAAAAGAAAGGTGTTTTAGAAGGTTTTAGAGGGTTTTAATAAGTTGAGGGGCTAAAAGTGACAAGCTTCAAATCTGCCTATCGGGCGCGAGAGGCAAGCCCTGTGCCTCTCGCGGGGAACGAGAGGACTGTATCTGCAGAAAATTTGTTTGGCCTCCACACAAATTGCCAAAAACCATTTGATTCGATACCATGGTCTTCCAAACTTCTATGCCACGTTCTAGGACACTTGTAAGCTTCCTCTTACACCCCTTAGCACCTGGCATCACCTCCTTCAAGCTCTCCAACTATAATAGGTGCTAAGGTTCACCATTTGAACTTGCACCTTTCTCATTCACAACTCTATCTCCCTCCTCTGAAAGTTCCTAACTGAAAGGAGCATCCAACTAAGTTCTATTGCATTCTAGGAACCTCTTGTAAGTGTTCCTTGCTCTTGCATTTTTGTTTATAGGCTTTTATAGCCAAAATTAAAGCGGTTTACGGAAAACGCCTTGACTTTCGGTTAAGACCATTATTGTCAGCCAGTGTTCATAATGAACATGGCTAAGTGATCATAATAAGGTAGGTGTTGATCCTTATAAAGGGCACCTCCTGAAGATCACGTTAGCTAGACCAATTGACGGGTCAAAGTTATGATATTAAAAAGTCAAACATGCCATTTTTTGGAAATGTTATAATTTGATCTTATATATGTTATGAAACCTGTTTTGACACTTAAACTAGTTGACAATTATCTACCTTTTCAAATAAGTCAGAAATGAAAATACTTAGTTTGTATTTAAGTATAATAAAAATCGGTTTATATAACATGTTAAACACACAGTCCAGTGGTGGACTGTGTGTTAACGCAACCCACAGGTCCCGGGTTCGAGACCTGTGGAGCGCACCGATCCGATTCAGTTAAATCGTTTTTAAAAATAAATGATTTTCGGTTTAATCTAATTAATATATAAATATAATTAAAAACAGAAATATTTCGGGTTAGACACGTAGCTCAGTTGGTAGAGCTGCGTGCACGCGTACGGGAGGTCTCGGGTTCGAGCCTCACTCAGCGCACATATACTCGCATTCGAACCGGTCAACAGTCAACGGTCAATGGTCAACGGTCAACGGTCAAAAAAGTCAAATTTTTTTATTATTTTTATTTATTTATTTTAATTAAAAATACTTAAAAATAACATTTTTAAGGTTATAAAATAGCCTTAAACTCACAAAAATACACCCAACAATCCTACTAAAATGGATCAATAAAATCCGTTTACTTACCGAACCATAATGCTATTTATCTAGGTTAATTTCACTCGTGGTTAAAAACCACTTCGCGTGCATTCAACATCATCAACCGAACACACCCACTGTGAGTGAATCTTACAACTCCCCTTTTTAGTTACACGTTTTGGGGTGTGTCATGTGTCACAAAATAATTAACTCGTTAATTTAAACTTGTGCCATACCATATCGTGATCTAAACTTAGATTGTTTATATTGTTGTGATTACTTATTTCATTTTGTCAAATTATATTAAATTCATTCATTAAGCCCATCAGTTCCTCGTGGGAGACGAGTTGAACAACGTGTGCCTCAAAACCAATCCATTATTGTTCATGTGTGTATCATTGAGTTTATATTGTTTGTAGTTATGTCTTTCATATTATCATGTTTATGCAATTCATTCAATAGGCCCATCAGTTCCTCGTGAGAGACGAGTAGAGCAACGCGTGCCTCTAAACGTTCCATTATTGTTCATGTGTGCTTTATTTAATATCTAATGATTGTTGAATAAGTTTACATCTATTTTTACTCATGTGTGGTTGTGCACTCATTTTATAATCAATTAAATAAACTTGTTCAAATGTTTTCCATAGGATTCACTCGCCAACTTTTTGTTGATCTAAAAACCTTTTTACACATGATACAGGTGAACAGGATGAAGCAAGGAAAACATAGGAAATGCCTTAGAAGAAAACAAAGAAGCTTAGATTGATGTTAGGTCATGATGTAATTATAGTTGTAAATTTCCTATCAAATTGTATTTAATGAATATGAAACGTATAACAAATGTCATGAGCTTTGATGATAACCCAATCATGCCCCGGTCACCTTTTCCGCTGCGGGTCGGGGTGTGACAATAACTCCTTCGTGAGTTCATAAGTGGTGTGTACGTTAATCATGTCTCGGTTTTTGTACTGGGCCCTGTATGTGTGGACAAACATGTAAATATGTTAACAAGGTTGCAAGGTCAACTTTCCCAAGTTGTAAAAGATTTTGTGCCTTTTGTGCACTTAAAATCATTTTCAAATATTTTCAAAATGAGTCAGTTGGGTGTATTTACCAGCGAAAGCTGACGTATTTTTAAAAGACTAAGTTTGCAGGTACAATACGAAAATATGCTGGAAGTGCTCGGTAGTGATAAGAGGATCTTGCAAATCTTAGATCTACCCAAAGTCTGTTTTACATTCTTTCTTTGTACAATTTATGATCCGCCTATAGATCTTCTATTACGAGCCTGCATATTATTTTGTATTTCAAACATTTGGTTTGTAATAGTAATTTAAATACAAGACTTCCATTGTGCTGTGTTTAATTGACTATCATGATATCAACTTTACATCACGATATTCCCCACCCGGGCTCACTGGTGTTTGGTTGAAAATACAGGGTGTGACACCTAAGGCTAACACAATTACGCACACGAGGACATGAAGACACTCATACTACAAACGAAACGATCTCACCAAAACAAGGGTGAAACCCGCACTTTGGTGATCACTCTCAATCCGCGTATTCGATTTTACATCAAATTAACGCCATCAAGTTAGGAGTGATATCCACACCTAGATGGAGAATTTCCTATTCATACTCAAGTGGACCCTTGCCAACGAGTCGGAATTTGCTCCTCGTTTAGTAGGTACCAAGCACACTTAGGGAACGAAATTATCAAGTTAGGAATGATATCCACATCTTGACAACTAGTTCCATTCCTCGATTTTCAATCTCGCCAAAGTTTCAAACTTACGATCGACTAGTGGCATGTAGTAGCTGGAAGGGTAAATACCGTTAACTGTTCCTCGGTGAGTGTATTCTATCTATTAAGCCAAAGCATGTTCACTAACTCGAAAGGATTTTCGATTCACTTTGTAATAGTCTTGGTTTCATTCCAAGACACCCCAAGTTTTACGTTGAAGCTCTTTTATGCTATATCCATTTCTATGTGTTTTACTTTTAGTTTACCAAAACGTTAAACGCACATTATCCGCAATCTAAAACGATACTAATAATTGTGAACAAACTAAATTTACTATTCTTACCATCTTTGTACGTGATTATGCCATGCAAATAGGTGTTTTACTTTCGTAGCCAATGTGAAACTTACGTGTTATGTGGTATACTTTTATGCACGTACATGCAACAAACTTATTTTCTAAACATATTATGACCATTTTCAAGACCATCACCGGATTAATACTTATGCTCAAAATTTTTATCATTATGTCAACTTTCTCATTTATGCATGAAACTCAAACCTTATTATTTTATCAAACGTGTTTCTTACCCTACAATCCATTTACGTGAATTACATGCACAAAAATTCCTCATACTTAAAATATTTCTTACCCAGTTTTCAAAGTCTTATGAAATGCTACATATCTACCAAGTCGGTCTAATGAACCTCTTGCCCACGATTATCACATTTACCCAATCACTAAAGCACACTCACATTATATTATCTTTCTAAAGACATTTTGTTCCCAACAGGGAACCGACGTAAACTCTCTCTCACAAATACATAAGCCTTATAGATGTCATTTCGTGAACCTCGCTTAGTTGGTAAAACGTAACCAATACATAGTCAACCGATAAATATAAATGACCCACCATACACCCTCGAAACTTCAGTTTCAATAGATCCTAACTTAAAGCCATCTCTCCTACCGAAAAATCCATCAATACCTTAGAACAAAAATGAGACTCTTACAACCCTCGCCTATACTCACAACCCAAGAAACCCAATACAAACCATACACAGGAAATCTTCCAATACCCATGACCGATACCTCACTCGTACACCATACTATTATGCACCAAGCGTTGGAATTTTAAACATTTTGACGGAACCTAACGCCTTACCATCAAACCACCATTCAATCTACCTACCACAACCGTCTCATCGATCGAACCAACTTACAGTACATACACTAGACACAGTAACCCTAGACCTACACGCCTATACGAACGAAGTTCGACTATCTATAAGTTCACTTTCCTAAAATTATTTTCAAAACCAAAGTTTTTTCACCGAAATTTTCAAACACAACTTTTCTTATTTTTGATATAAAACATTTTCAATAAAGCAAGCTCCCAGTTTAAACCCTTTTTTTTCAAAATCACTAATACATGACTCTAAACCTAAATGCGTGGGCAGAAAAATTCCTTAAGATCGCATAACTACATATGCATGCATGTCGTTATACACGTTTCAACTTATGCAATCAATACTTCATGGAAATCCTACACATACCATTATATCACACCTCGAGTTATACGCTCAACACTATATGCTAAACTTATATGTGCTTAACCTCGTTTATACTCCAAACTTATACACTCGATACTACATGCTAATCTTATACGTATTCATCATCAATCATATACTCACATTCATACATACATACTACTTAGTAGTCATACTTGAAATCCATACATGGGCATAGCTTGAGTGGTTTTGCCTATGTCAGATACGTGCATAGTTAAATGCAATCATGTATACTTGCTCAAAATTTCCATACGCTATCACATACACCCACACTTTTAACGCAAAATGTACCCTGACCCATACACTACTAGTACCAACTATGCGGACCATGCACGGACCAAAATATTCATGGGTGCACACAGGATTATATTGGCTTGCGCATGAAAACCATAGTGGGTCCTACTGTGTATCATTACACGGTTAGAACATGGTGGATACGCCGCTAGTACTTTCTATATATAAGTGTCCCTACCATATTATCAAACTTTCGTAAAACGTGCCATGTCAAATTGGTGTTATTCAAACCTTAGTAAATACAACCATCTAACAGCAAACTTAGTGACTCACAATCCTTTCCTTGGTTATACCCAAACTCGCTTTGAAAGATTTGATACTCGGTTCGTCTACAACAAAATCTCATTCTCAAAATCGTTTGCCGCAACGAATACACAATCACTAACATCCCTCAACGCTTCATGTCACATTCTATCTGATACCCATACCATCTTTACCCCCCGTGTACATCTACCAAATCGTCCAAACCTTGGTTATAGTAAATCGGCCTTCAATCTATTTTAGCAAATATCCTCACAAAACTCGATTCAGTCAAAGACATTATTGAAATTTTTACTTCATCCTTTATTACACTCAAACATCAACTAGTCGACCCATTTACTGTCAAAACCTTATGAAACCGTAAATGTTTACCACCCTAGTTTCTCACCAATAAACATTTTTTTCTTTACACCAAGTGATTTTACTAATACACCTTAAAACTAATAAAACTTCTTTTTACATCCTATGGTGCGGGCCGCACACTTTGTCAAAATACATCCTTATTTATGCTAAAACCTTCTTCTTAGGTCGTCCTCCTTTTAAAACATTCCTTCCATCAAATTATTCAAACGCAGTTCAACTCACTTTGCCTATGCATACATACACGTTTACTTACTTGTTGATGTCTCAAATCGCCGTAGTCAAACAAGTTACTTTACAAACCTATCTTTTTTATCCTTAAAAATTTTCCTTCATAAGCCCAATCAATCACGAACCATTTATCTAGCCAACACTTTTGGAACCACGAATTTTCAACACACTTGCACATAAACACCGAGCAAGCTTTTAACTTTAACTTCCCAATCCTAGCCAAAACATTTTAAACGGTTATCACACACATCAAAGCACCAAAATGCCATCTTTTCCAAAGTTTTCCTCTTGAATAAATTTTGGGATGAAATTTACTAAAGTAGGGGAGACTGTAACGCCTCGTATTTTTGTATTCCTATTTTTAGAAAGTTCGTATTTGCATTCTATTTTTAGAAACCTTGCAATCGTACCCCATATCCGTTATCACAAATCGAGGCGTTAATCATGAAAATTTATGCTTTATTCATACTTGTCATACATGCAATCAATCATTCAAATACGTGTTTTCATGCAAACCAACACTTAATTACATGTGCAATACTCGTACATTACAACTTTTACTTAAAGTACTCGAAAACCGGCTAAAATACGTAAAAACAACCCCAAACCAACCCACTCGTGCGAGTTAAACCCGTTTCACACGAAGTGGACCCACTTCGCACGAAGTGAACACACTTCGCACGAAGTGGAGCTGGTAGCAACTCGTTCTTATAAATATCTGCTCATTTCTCACCTTCACTCTGAAACTTCCGGATTCTTGACAGATTGTTCTCAGTCCTCCTAAGGAGTGTTAGCTCACCACATTTATCTTATTCTTGTAACTTTCTTTTACTTTCTTCCTTTTTCTTTTGTACCAAGTGTAGTAGCTAACCAGTTTCATCATCCTAAATAGGATTGGACTTATGTTCCAGCAAGTGTGAGAAGTTGGGAGCCTTGGCTTTCCAAATTAAGTTCCACACCTCACTTGAACATGTTCTATTTCCGTACATTCATGACCAACCGGGTTTATAAACTTTGTTGATAAACTTAGAGCTTTGGTGAATCATATAATGAGGTATACGTACCTCCTTGCTTGACCTCTATGACTTATTTGACGAACTATGGACATAAACTATATATACATTACGTACTTTCTTATAAATCTGGTCGGGACCATGATGCTAATCGGATTATGATTAAGTGTTATGACCTTGGACTATTCTGTCTCGTTGCTAAAACCCTCGTTCATAGAAATCAGTGTCCAAATGGGTGTTAAACGAGCTACATTGTTTCAGAATTGTCCACTTCGCACGAAATGAACAGTCACTTCGTACGAAGTGGCATTTTTTCTTACGTTCCCTTTTCGTACTTTCTATTCCGAATCAGAATCCCTTTCCAACACAGAATACTCACGCACCTCTTTCCCCTCATGTAGGGTAACTTCAGTATTCTACCCCCTTCCACTCAACAACTCTCGGATTGCTAGGAAAGCTTGCAAAACTGTGAGTATACTCGACTCCCCTTTGATCTTTTACACTTTTGAGGTGCAACATATATGTCTTATCAAAATCACTAATTCACACATACTTTATGCTTAAAATCACAAGCAAACCATCCATCATACGTGCTTCAATCATTATACTTAAGTTCATTCATGCTAGACCATACTTATGCTTTATATTTGTCATTAACTTTATTCAAGCCACCCTTAACATGTATAGCGCTATAGGAGTAACACACTGTCCGTATTCGTGAGGTCATGTTAAGTAAACAAAACAGTCTAGTTATTGTTATGACTAGATTACGCTAGCGGTTAACTTTTCGTTGACAATTATAGTCGTATGCTAGTGCGTATGTTAATTTAAGAACTTTTTTGCATGTGGATTCGTTTAAACTTATTATTTATGCTAGTACTGAAACTTGTATACTCGCCAATGCCTTGTGTGTTGAACTATACTTTAATATATGTAGCAGGATATTGATGATAAGGATGCATGGAATCTAGTAGGATCATCTAGAAACCCGCTTTAATTTAGTTTTATGTTGTATTTTATGTTGAATCATGTTGTTGTATTTTGTTTCCAAAGCAATGTGTTTGAATTTAGAAATGAAATAAAATATGGTTCTTTAATATAATCGTCGCAAAGTAGTGTTATGAAGTTTCGAGCAATCTACTACGTCTGTCCCGGTGATTCCGTCATCAGTTGGGGTGTGAGAATGACTTTTGTAGTTGTGAATTGAACTCACATATTCACTTTCACTCCTACTAGGGTTACTGTGAATTAGAACGGAGATATTTCGTTATATATGTATTTTATTAGAGATTATATATCAAATTGAGATAGTGTAACTTCTTAAAAATAAAACTTTGTTTCATTTATTTATATTTTATATATATATACATATATATATATATTAAAAGAAAGTATCGATGACTAGAAATCTAAAGTTTTAATATTATATTTATTTTGATTTTTACAGGAAAGGGATATTGTGCCACTATCGTAGTAAATTGAACCGAAACCGAAAGTGAATAGTAATTTATTTATTTTATCGCAAACTATATGAGTGCCTATAATAATATTAAAAGTTCACATTTTTAATCATAAACTAAACGGGTATCGATACATGACGAACCGAACTGATTTCAACTGAACGTCGGTACCAATATTGGTAGTATTAGAACCTATATTTTTTTATGATTTTCGATTGATATAAAACACGGGTGAATATTCTTTTAGGCATATCATGCCTTTATTTATTTACTTTTCTCTTTTAGATGTTATAACGAGTGTCGGTAACGAAACAAACTGAACCGATGCCAACTGAGTTCCCGTCGCATAGCGCGGGAAAAACCACTAGTTAATTATTTATATTGGTAAATACGTAAATTTCTAATTCAGAATTTTCTTTAAGGCCCGTTTCAAAACTTTCTATTAGTAAATACGTAAATTTCTAATTGAGAATTTTCTTAAAGGTCCGTTTCAAAACTTTATGAGGATCAAATTTCATGGGGATCAATCGGGATTTTAACGTGTATATAGTATTAATTTTGTTTCGAGGGGATACAGCCGACCCGCTACCTCCTTAGTAAGTCCGCCAATGCCAACCACACATCGATGCCACCAGCTAACGTAAGCCAACCGTAGGCCCAGGTTGTGCCTAACCTCTATTTCGATGCAATACATCAATCGTACACAACAACGCTGACTAACACGTAACCACATACTATAACCTTTTGAAGTTCAATTTACCTTGTGTTACGTAAGTTGTACTTTATGCTTATTTTTTGTTATTTTTAATAAATATTCAAAACATTTAATTCATACAGATCTACAATCTCAGAATGAATTCAAAAAATTGTTTTTTTGGTAAATGCCACACTGCTATTCTAAACGATCAGTATACACAGAAATCTACGTTCTAAAGCTCAAAAAACACCCATACGTACATCAATGTCTACAAGAATCATTATAAAAATGGAAGCTCTTTTGTCCAGAAAACAAAAAATTTGATGACTTGATCATTCTCTTTGAGAGGGGGTTTGATATGTCATTGATGTTGGTCTTCGATTCTCAAAGAGACAAGTTCACTTTCGTGTTGGGCTTGTTGACTTCTTGACTTTAACTTCTTTGGGAACCATCTTCTGATGCTTTCAGGTAACCTGGAAATAATCGTGTACACAAAAGAGTTAAACCAACACATGCGCTGGCATATAATATAGAGGTAGAGTCGCTTTTTGTCCAAATTTATACTTTTTATAAATAATAAGTTGTCAAAGATGTATGCTAAAAGAACTTACAGATCTAGTCTTTCAAAGAGTGCCCGTCGTACCGAAGAGTTGAGGCCGTATGCTATTGAGTTGAACAGACCCTGCATCATGTTTTGATGCAATAAATACCAAAATTTTGATAAATATTTTTATGAAAAAACATATTGCAAAAAGAAAACAAAGTTACAACAATATAATTTTTTGGACAAAACAATTTAATAGGTTGTAACTTATAAGCATAAAATACACTTGGTGTTTTTGACCTCTTTCCTAAATAACGACCTTAATTGATATTACCTGTTTGAGGAAATAAGAGATAAAATATAACCTGAATCAACCCTTTCGTAAGCAAATGGGTTGAAATCACCACCTCTAGTTTATAAACAAACAACACAAGAGAAATAGAGATCTGATGATTTACCATTAGCGCCGCCATTCCAACATCAAGAACCGAAAGCCAGAAGATCTTATGACCTGGTTCAATGAAGTCATGAATGCGGTTGACTGTCCCGAAACTCCATGATCCTATAAGAATGAGCGGATAGTAACCCCACCGGTTCAAAGCCTATATAAAGTAACACAACAATGAGCCAACATCAATAACCTGAATCGATCCACTAATCACATCTCATGAAAGTGATGAAGCATAACATTGATACCTTCATGTCTGCTCTTGTATCTGACTGGGACCCACGATCTGACATGCCCACTGCCATCTGAAACTTAGAGAACCGTCTTATTGTCTCTCACATAAACAAGAAGCTACAATAAATGTCGGTAGAGTAGGTGAACTTACACGAGTTACATTGTTTAGCATACGTATAACTTGAAAGTAGGTGATTCCATTGAAAAGAATTGCACCCCACAGAGGTGCATAAAAGGTAAAGAAGTGGACAGCCTGTAAAAATACAGCAATTTAATAAACATGCCTGATCATATACTGTGCGTTTCAACAACAAAGAAATGGAATATATATTTTCTACGATAGGCCTTTTCAATGCAATTATCAATGATAAATAAGTTAAAATCTAGAGTTTATTATTTATGGTTTACTAAGAAAGAATGATATAATTTGCATAAGTATATGCATACGATCTTTTTAAGTATCAAAGAGGAAGAGACATGTTAATGATTGAGTACGTAGTCAGACATCTAAGTGGGGACATAGAATATGAATATCCCAGTGACTTACTTAAGAAGATTCTTATATTAGAACTATACGCCTTTAACATTTGCATTTACTAAATGGGATCAATCTCTGCTACTGGAAACGACTTAAAGTATGCAACAGTAGGAGTCAATATCATTATATTTCTAATCTATTTGCAAAATGAATAGCAGATAAACATATTTCCAACCAAGAGACACGTAGAACGTGAATAAATTACCATAAACAAAAAAATCTTATAGCCAAACGAAGACCAATTCATACTTGCCTTTCCTGTTCGTCCAGTTTCTGTCCAGCACCATGCAGCTACGCGACCTATGTGGCCTACATGTCCATGTTCATTACCAATAGATCTTAAAACCGTCATAACAACCGATGTTCCTGAGAGAAAAAATCAATGTCAGCTTTTGTAATGAGGACAACGAAATGACTCGAAAGGAAATAAAGTAAGCAAACCGTTTATCAATGTATCAGTCAAAATTTATTAACTATGTAGTCAAGTACAATTTTTCATGTATACACACTGAAAGTCAGTACGTACCCCAAACATACAAGTGAAACATGGGCTCAAAATCCTCAACATCAGTTTTGTGTTTGACAACTGTACGGTGAAGAGTAAAAGCAATAGTAGTAGTCCATAAGAAAGATGCCACACAGAAGAAATGAGTGCTATAGCCCTGAGCATAACAGAAGAATCCTTTAGATGGATCACTGCATATAGAAAAAAACTATTTTAGCAGGATATAGTCCAGGATATAACATAAGAACCATTTAGATGGATCACTACGTATACAAAAAAGACAATGTTAGAATATACAGAACTCTTATCAGATGAAGCAAGCTATTTCACTCATTTTAACATCCATACCCGACAATGCTGAAAAAACTACAAAGCATATCCTGCACCAAGAACAGAAAAGAAAGAAAAACATAAGTTATTTCCCATCTGTTGATCTTCCAGCACTAAATAAAAACTGATAGAAGCATGACAAAAATGGAATACTTTCTATGCCCCATGAATATTGTAATACCATAAAGAACCGATGGAAGAAATGGTTTACAAGGTCAGCTTTCATTCAACAGGTAAGAAAATGGAACACATTCTATGCCCCATGATCCTAAACTAAAAGTCGCGACTACCTAGCCTATTGTTTTCCCCTGTTGCTCACTTAATTAGCATTGACAGTAAAACAGAACACTGGAGATTTCTCTATATCTTTATCAGCAACAAATAACAACAAAAAACCGTTTAAGAGCAGACTTGAGTGTGCGACTATGTGCATTTAGTTTGCATTTGCCCAAACCAAGAACCTGTAAGCAGTCAATTCTCAACACAGGAACACAGTCCTCTACATAAGCTACATGTCATTTGAAACAAGTGATTCGGTAAACAGCAAAACTTCTTAGAATCCTAAATTCATATTCTGTTAATCCAGTCCAAATTCACCATGCCTACTTAAACAATATCGCTTAAATGCAATCCACCACATCAAACCTATATTCTAGTAAAAAACCAACGCTGATGCAACTATTCACCCTAGATCCATTACAATCCAAAAGTTAAACAATCAACCAGTTCCTAAATATCAAAAATAACCTTCAACAACCAGTAACCATAACATTCTAATTCTAATTTTACACATTAAAATCCTCAAACCCTAACTAACCAAACCAATCTACTAGATCAACCTACTTTAATCACCGTAACAGTTAATTTTCCCCAATTTTACACACACAAAGCACAACTAAATTACAAAATTCAAAGCGATCTGAAATAATAATAATAGAGAGAGAGAGCGGTTACTGATAGAGCGAGAAAGAAGACGAGCTTGAATGAGAACTTGCGGAGCTCTTTAAAGCAGAGGTAGCAGAGCACAATGAATCCGGAACCTAATAGTGATAGTGTGGATGCTCCGCTGTTAACCGTCGTCAGAACTTGCCGTTCTCCGGCCGTTAAGTTGCCTAAAACCGCCTGAATTGTAGCCATTTTTGCTGTTGTGATTTTAGTTGCTTTTTTTGGAAACTGACATTTGTGAAAACTGTAAAATGAAGAATTCTTGAGGGGTAAGGAAGATGGAGATCTCACTTTTTGCTTACATCAAAATGAAATGATTTTAAAATAATATTAATATATGCTGTAGGGAAATCAACACAACGTCGCTTTGGCCGAGTGGTTAAGGCGTGTGCCTGCTAAGTACATGGGGTTTCCCCGCGAGAGTTCGAATCTCTCAGGCGACGGTTTTTTTTATGTCTTTGAAGAATTTTCAGTAATAAATTTTGAATTCTATTTTAGCTATGTAGACCAACTAGGGGTTTTCCCGGCGCGCAATGGCCGGTTTTAACTTTTGTTTAACCATAAATGACACTTGTTTTAGGTGTGCAAGTGTTTTCAAGTGTCTCAGCTAAGGATTTAGTTCCGAAAGACCCTTGCAAAACATATGAATGGCTGATGTGGTCCAAAAGTGTATGTTTTTAGCTGATCTTCTTAGTCAGGGTAGCGAATCCTCTTTGTATCGCATGTCCTCCTCATCTGTAGTAGTTACATTTGTGAGGTTATCATTAAAAAAATATAATGCAAAATATGGAATTGGGTTTTGGAATAGTGTGGTACCTGGTGATTGGAAGAGAGTTTGTTTTGTAGTAGATTCAACAATTGTTGAAGAAGGTTTTTGCAGAGGTGTATGTGGATTTATGGAGTGTCGGGGTGATGAAGGCGTAGGTGCATCTAATTCAACAATTTTGTTGACGGTGCATTTCAGGTTTCCTGAGCGTTTGTCCTTTTGAGCTTGTAGGTAGATTTTTTTTCTCTTTCCCTTGTACTGATTGGATCAACATTGGAATGGCTTCTTTTGTTACAACATCTGAAGACTCTTTTCCTAGCAAAGCTTTGACTGCGTCGTTGAACATGGTTGCAAGAGCATTAACGCCTTTGTTATCTTTAATGGTTTCGGTTGGTTAACGGGACAAGATGATCGATTGGGTTTACATATATAACAACTTAAGTTAAAACAAAAAAAATATGCAAACATATTAGTTAGTTGAAGGGAAAAAAAAATGACAACCCAGTTTTCTTTTCAATATAATTTATAGTAGTACATAATCTATATATACTTGCTTCTTATTTATTTTAAATGATGTAAAGGAACAGTAGAGACATGTGGACGATTATTGTAACTAACATAATAACAAATTAGTACAGCATAAAAATGATGTTCAACATAGAAGGGTAAAAAAGGACTTATCATGAATTGAATTGGATGTTTATTGTAACTAACATAAGAACAAATTAGTTCAGCAAGTTCAAGTTTGTAATGAAATTGAAATGAAATGTTCGCTAAAGTGCAGCTCAGCAGGTAGATGTCTAAATTTGAGGCCCTTTTCTTCATGGTCGTACTATAAAGTGCATTAATTTCTTTTTTTTACGGTACCTTATTATTTTAAATTGTAGACTTTGTTCAGTTATTATTTTTTTTCGTTGTTAAAAAGAAGCCTAAAATAATTTGTGTCAGGTAAGATAAGAATTTGGTTGAAGTGGTTAAAATCTTGATTTCGCAAGTTGAATCCTGAGCAACCGTTGACAGTATATTTTAGTGAGGAATTCAATTTTGTGAAGCCTCATGCTCTTATAGATACAACAACAAATAATAAACCCTAACCTATGAACGAGTGAAACAGAGAGGGGTAAATCGAATCGCAGAGGAGCAAATTTAAGGCAAGAGATTGACACTTACCTGGGAAAAGCCTAAGCAGAGGGGATACAGGGAAAAGTGGGTCTCTGATAAACATAAGGACCATGATATTTACACACCCTTGCCTCATTTTCACATCCCTTATGTGCTGCTTTTTGACCAAAAAGCAGCATATAGGTCTGACCGACAGATAAAGATAGACGGGTGTCAGTCTTTGTCTCGTTGACCTGGCCTAGATGCTACACTTTGGCCAAAGTGTAGCGTAGGGGAGTGTGGAATCCTATACGCTGCTCTTTGGCCGCAGAGCAGCGTTTAGGGCTTTCACCTGACAAAAGCAGAAGTGACCGTTGACAAGTTGACAAGGCAGAGTGTCACGGGGACTTATATGCTGCGTTTTGGGCTAAGAGCAGCGCATCGGGTACGAGGTTGTCTCTTAAAGACAGATAGACCAAGCATACATGTAACGCCTCGGATTTTTAATAAAAATAAATAAATAAATAAACAAATAAATAAATAATAATAATATATTTTCTTTACGACATTCTATGAAATTCCGGGTGCAAAAACGGGCTCCAGAAACGTAATTGGGCCACTATCGGGCCTTGGGCCCAGCACACAAGCCCACTCTAACCCTAGTACTATAAAACACTCCCAAAAACCCTAATCTCACAACATCAGCCGCTCACCCCCTTCCCTCCCATTTTTCCGGCGACCGGAGCCGCTTTTCCGGCGGGTCTCCGGCACCGCGTTTCCGGCCACTTCCTCCTCTCTGCCACAAACCCACACCTTCACTCCTCTCCCTCACTCGCACTCACCTCTCAACGACCTTCATCTTCCCTCTTGCCCGCTCTCTCTCTCCGTGTTATACAGTGTCGGCCACCACATTGGTGGCGGCGCACAACACCCCAACGATGGTAGTCGCGTTATGACGGGGTCACACGGAGGAAACGCCAGCGACGGCGGTGACGACACATCCAAATCAACGGCAACCACGGCAGTAGCCGCTTAGAGCAGCAGCGACAGTGAAATGGCGACACCTGCGGCGGCGGCTCAGCCGCATTCTTCCATTTCAGGTCCAACTCGGCTCGGTTATGGCATGAGTTAACTCAGTTCAGATGTGTTTCGAGTCCGTTTGAGTTCGAGTTTTTACTGGTTCTCGATTTGGGTTTCAGTCAGCTCGGTTCAACGACTTCAGGTCAGATTGCGTCGGTTCAGTTCGACTCTTGTTCGGTTCCGGCTAGTTTCGGGTTCTGGTCAGTTGGGTTTCAGTTTTGGTTGTCCAATCTCGGGTTCAAATTAGTCCAGTTTCGGCTCACGTTTGTTCGGTTTGCGATTTGGGTCCAGCTTCGGGTCACGGTCAACTGCGGTCAACTGGTCAGTCGCGGGTTCGAGTCAACGTCAGTCAATAAGCAGTTTCGGGACGAATCGGTTCGAGTCAACCTGATCAACTCAGTCCAATGTATCACGACACAGTATAATAACACGTATATCATGTTTAGTTCGTTCCGTATTTATTCTTTGTCTTAAAACACATAACCGAACTTATTAAAATTGTAGACATAAATATAGTATGTAAATATATATATATCTGTATTACTTTGTTATTATATCGACCAACGTTGTGTTTTGAAAATGTTTAATCGACACATTGATGTTGTCGGGATCGTCCATAAACAAGGGGAAACTCTGCCCGATTTTCGTAAAATCATACGTATATTCATTTGTTATACTTATCGGTGATACGTATTTCTTAAGCGACATCACATAATCTATATATTATACTTTGACAAAATATACTTTTTAAACTTTTCGGCAAATAAATTTAAACCTTCGATAGGTGTATACTCATCTAAACGGCAATATACATACATATATATTATATTATACTTTTCACATTTTGCTTTCCAATAAAAATATATTTATTTTAGCGACGGAATATATATATATTATATATATATTACATTTTCATAATATATTATTTCATCGATGAATATATATTTGTCTTATCGACAAATATATATATAAATATTGTTCTTTTTTCGACAAATATATATTATATTATACATTTAGCTATTATTCCTTTCGACAAAATATATGTATTTAGCTATTATTCTTTTCGACGAAATATATATATTTAGCTATCATTCCTTTTCGACAAATATAATCTCTAAACGACCACATATATGTATGTGTATACACTATTCGACATATGTATATTACCCTTTTCGGCAATGTATATGTTTATACCTATAACACTTTTCGACAAGAATATATTTATTATACTTATCTAAACGACAAAATACATATAACCACTACTATTGGCAACACTTCTATAATGCTTTTGATGAACGTAAACGTAGACTCGTTTCATAGACTATGTTATGTGTATATACGTGCATTCATTCCAATTCAAATCCCTCGTCTATTGCCCGCTTACTTATACACCTTCGTTTTCCAGTTAAGGTGACCTCGGTGTCCCCTTTCTCCCACTCATCAAATCATCGCGGATTACCAATGAAGTCTTAGCAATTTTGTGAGTACACTCGACCCACTTTTGTTTATATCACTTTTTGGGTGTAACATGTTTCCATATACAAGAAATCACAAACACTTAAACTTTATGAAACGCACAAACAATCCTATACACATGACTACTTGAATCGTATACTTGTTGCTTGTCTGGGATATTCGTTATGCTATGCTTTAGTCATTAACTATTTTTAGCCTTCGTTTGACATGCTTAGCGCTATAGGAATTCACGCATCCACCTCCATCGTGTTATTCGTGAGGTCATGTTAAAACATCGTGATTGCGTAAGGGTTTGATTATTAGTATTGTATGCCTTGATATTGCTCTTGTATAGATTTGGTTGTCATGAGGATTGTTAAAACTTTGTCCGTATACGTATGCTATGCTTAAACTTGTGTTATCGCCTTTGTTTTTGCATTGACTTTATTTTAAAACATGTTATAGGTTGAAGGAGATGATGCTATGAAATCAAAATAGCAAGGACTTAGATACACACATTTTCGACGTTAGATTTATAAATGTTGTACCAAATTTCGTTATGTTTTATGAACTTATTGTATTGCTTCATGTTGTATTTGACAATGTTGTGAAATGAAATTTGGATTTAATTAAATATTGTCATTTATTAGCGTTGTGAGCAATAAGCAATCTCGTTTTCGTCTCATCCCGATGTTTCCGCCATCGGTTGGGGTGTGACAATACAGGTTTTCTAAATTCTTCACATACAACTTTTTCACATAGTGTATTCAGATTACCGATGTCGTGGTTTAACAACTACCTTTTCGGTGAATATTCTGACGAGTCCGTTTTTGGAGGAGGTCACAGAGGCAGCAAGAGCCATAGACATTATTAGAGTCAACACACCATAGACCCGACTATTTGAGATTAGGATTGCTATCGAGAGCTTGTGGTCGAGTTTATCTCGTCTTTTACTTATACAAAGCGGCCAACGGATTATGTGGAGGACCCGGAGCGCCCATTTTACAAGATTACTTTCCGTTTAACCCGGCAACGTTTTGACATGTCTCTTAAGGCGTTCGCGATCCGTTCAGGGTTGTACACTGAGCAGGAGCTAGCTACAGATCTCTACACCGAGGGGATCAGAAAGGTAGACAGACCCTCGTTAGTTTTTGGATGGTTATTACTACGCCTCCCTTTGGTAAATCCTCAGGAAAGGGGACCGCCATTAGAGACCCCTTATACCGATACTTACACCGTATCATCGCCTCATCAACCTGGGTGACCTTTTCTTTTTGTATTGTCTATTATAAGGCAGGACGTGCGCGCTCGCGACATGCTTGGCGGAGTACTTTGCCTCCACATATCATAAGCAGCAGCATGGGTTGTTGTATGGCGGGGCGTACATTACCGTCATTACGCGCTCATTAGGCATTATTCCAGAGGAGGACCCCCTCCTGTCCGCGGCCATCCATTCGACTACGTTAGGCCGGCATCAGGTATTGGCCATGCGGATGGTGCACACCTTGCAGGGCATTGGTCTTCGGTTTCGGACGCGATACTTCCAGATTTTAGTCTTGGAAGAGATACCGGTTTATCTTGAGCTGAGGTCGGGAGTACCAGCGTCTGCTCAGCCTCAGCCGCAGCAGTAGAAGCATCATCCCGATGATGATCTCCCACCACCACCGTTGCTGCCCCCCCCCCCCCAAGCAGCCACCGCAATGCCCACAGCACGTCTTCGACGATTTGCCTCATGCTGCACAGGAGGTAGCTCGAGACTTCGATCGCCGCTTCCTACGTGCAGAGCGCTATCAGATGTGGACGGTTTAGATGTTGATAGAGTTACGGGGGGTCGCGGGATTGGCGGAGCTTTCACTACCACAGTCACTACCGCCAGGGGATGACGACTAGCATATGTTAGTTTAGTTTTTATTTTGTATTAGACATTCAGTTGTACTTTTGTTTTGTATGTACAAATTGACTATATATTTATGCAGTTGATCTTTTATTTATATGATGTTTGTTTGGATTGTTTGTAATTTGTTCGAATGTTTCTTTCGTAACGTATTGTATACTGTTTTAATTAAATATGTTTGTGTAATTTAATAAAAATTGAAATTTTATAAATTGTTAAAATAATAAATAATATAGAACCAATGAAACAATAAAATCGGTTAAAGTTTATAAAACAATAACATAAAGTCAAATCTACAACTTTTCAAACAAAAATCTACAACTTTTAAATATTAAAAAAAAACTAAATCTACAACTTTTTAAAGAAAAAAAAAGTCAATTCAACATTTTGTTATCTCTGTTTGGGTAAATAAGTTTTAATTTTGTATGATTAAGTGTTAAAATACACCAAAAAAACAACCCAAACGTAAAATCACAAGCCTATGCGCTGCTTTTTGGCCTAAGAGCAGCATATAGGTCACGCCCACAGACATAGACTGACGCGTGTCAGTGGCTTGCTGTTGACTTGGTCCCTATGCATTGCTCTTAGGCCAAAGTGCAACACATGGGTGTGACAATAGACTTACGGGATGTGGGAATAGACCGGACCTAAACATAATCCGTGGGATAGCCACGCATAGGAAGGAAATCAGCTGCAGTAGAACATGCGGTAGAAACAGACCTAGTCAGCCCAAATTAAGAAAAGGAGAAACATATTTAAAAAAAAACTCAAGGACAGGTATCGAACCTAGCCCATTCAGATGGCAGTGATTTCAAAGAGTTTGAAAAACCGAGAGAACAGGCGGCAAACATTATAATAATTGAAAAATGGATTTACTTTCTAACTTTGTCACTGAGCAACCACTATTCCCGCCATGTAAGATGTAGATATTGAAAATGAAAATGTATATGCAAGAACACAACTAAATAAACAATGAATTTAGTTAATTTAAAAAAACTTTAAAATAAAAGAAAATGATACTGTTTATTGTATCTCGGTATCTCTCCTAAGATTTAATTTTAAAAAACCTTTAAATGAAAGAAAATGATATTGTTTACTGTTTCTGAGTGTGTCTCCTAAGATTTAATAATTTAATAATAGAAAAAAATAAAAAATGAAAGAAAATGGTACTGTTTATTGTTTCTCAATATCTCTTCTAAGAATTTTGAGAAAATTACTTTGATTATTTTATGTGTATTATTTACATATTAATATTTAATATGTAATACACATAGTATTAGTTATTATAAGGGGGATGGGACACTTAGGGTAGAAGTATCTAGAGTAGTTATTTATGTCAGAATATCGTTGTTATCTTTAAGGGTAGGGAAGGCGGGTTTCATTAGCTAGCTAAGTATCCGCTTACTTTTTGTGTTCTTCAATGCTTGAAAGGAAATTTTGTGACATTATTAACTTTAAAAAAGTGTATAGTTTATGACATGAATTGATGTCGCCATCACTTACTAGTTAATGTAAACTTTAAGCACTTTTTGATGTGGTGAGTGATAGTTGGTCGGGGCTAAAGTATTTACCCTTGAGTGCGCTTCCTTCCTAGTAATAAAGAGTCCTTAAAAGGGATAGCCTAGTGTAAAGTTGTGTATCCCATCAAATGATTGTGGGTTCAAATTTTGTTAAGTGCAGGTGTCGTGTGAGTTTTAGCCATTAAAAAATTAAAATAATAGAGAAAAAAGTTCATTACAATAGAAACTATTTTATTGTAAAACTAAGTTGAAGTGAATGTTATATCATTAAGAGTTAAGACTATTTGTAGTGGTCTGACGCTCCCATCCAATGTAGTGTAACATTTATGATAAAACGGGTTCTAAAACCTGCTCTGTTTTTAATTCAAGTATACGTTATGATGTTTCGCTACACATTTATGTTAAGCGTTTAAAATTCATTATATTATTAGTATTAAATAATAAATAATAATAATAAAGTTAAAATAATAATAATAATGTTAATAAATAATGATATTATATAAATGATAAAACAAAAAAATAACAAAATAGGTGTGGACCGCGGGTATCGAACCCGGGTCTCCACCCAAATCAAACACCCAACACACCACTACACCACGCATACACATCTGTTGTATCTCTAAACCAAACGCCATTTATATCAAAATAAATCTTGAAATCAAATTCAAGAACACCTGCCCTGTAACCGATAGCTTGAATCAAGCACATAATTAGAAATCCGTTTTCTTTATAAACTAACGGATGAAACCGTTTGCAATCATGCGACTGAACCCAATTGTCAATTCAATTTATCAAGAATGGTTATATCATCATTTTCACATTAAAATCTTTGATTGAAATCGATGAAACCGAAACTCAACTCAAACCAGCACATTTATCTATAAATAGTGATTACTTGAGCCCTTTTAGAGCACACACACTCTCGCAAAACTCCTTGCAAACTTCTGCTGTCAAGTACCTTTGTCGAAAACTCTTGCAACTTGCCGGAATTTCGTCGGAAAATCAACCCAACCCCATTCGGTATAAACTTTACTCATTCTTTTTCCTTGCTACTATTATTTATATCTTGTGCAAACAAATAGAATTGTAAAGAGTATCCAAGTAAATCAAATTCTATCGGATTCATCAGGTTCAGTCTGTAATTTTTTAAAAAAATGTAGAAGATGAACCGGACTTGTGTTTAAAAGAATTTAAAATGGTGTCCTAACCGGGTTAGACACACAGTCCAGTGGTGGGACTGTGTGCATACAAGTCCAAGGTCTCCGGTTCGAGTCTCGTATACGTTTCCGAATTTCCTATATATCGCAAACCTTTTTATAACCTGTATTAAAACAACTTAGTTTGTATATAAAGTTAATTAAAATCTTAAATCATCCGGGTTAGTCACACAACCCAATTGGTCGGGCTGTATGTAACACGAAGCATGGGGCGACGGGTTCGAGTTCGGTCGGTTACACGGTTCTTGCAATTTACAAAACCTTTTTAATATAATAAGATTATGGTTTGTCTTAGTATATGTATATATGTAATTAAAATCGGATATATTCCGGGTTAGACACGTAGCTTAGTTGGTAGAGCTGCGTGCACGTAAACGAGAGGTCACGAGTTCGATCCCCACACGCAGCGTATAAACCGGCCGGCCCGATTCAAAAAAAGAACATCTTTTTATAATTTTAACTTTTTGATTATTTATTTCCTTAAAAACCATAAAAATATATATAATCAAATTATCCCTTTTTAAGCTAACAAAAATAGTAATAAATACAATAAATTTATCTAAAAAATATTTAATAAAAATGCGTAAATAATAAATTAAGTAAAATATTAATTTTAACCCATAAGAATATATATTTATATAAAATAATATGTGAATATTTAGGTAAGCCTTATCGTCGTTGGTATCTTGATAGTGCGCAATCATCTTCAAATCTTAAACGCATCCACTGTGAGTGAATTCCTACAACTTCCCCTTTTTATTTCATGTTTTTGGGGTGTATCATGTGTTGTTTTATTTATATCACTTATTCAAATCTCGTGCAATTACCATTATATGATCTAACGTGCTATGTGATATTTTGTTTAATGTTATACGTGGTTATATTTTCTCATTTCAGTCAAACTCTCACATTAGGCCCATTTGTTCCCTGTTATATACGGGTAGAGCGTCGCGTTGCCTAATTAGATCGGCTCCGTTTGATTGAGCCTTGATCTCACAGCACATCGCTTATCGTGCTCACATATACATTGTTAGATGATTATGTGGTTTGTGGTTAGATTACATATACGTTGCTCATATTTGGTTTATGTACATTTTATTAAAATAATAAACATACCAATTCTTTCTAATGATTAAACGGGATTCACTCGCCAACTTTTGTTGACCCAAATCTCTAGTTTTACATATGATACAGGTGATCAGATTGAAGCAAGGAACACATAGGACTTGTGCCTTAGAAGAAAAATAAAGCGTTACTTGAAAGTCTTGTTTAGAACATTTTGTGTTTGTATGGATTATGTGTTGATTGGAATATTTCTTTTTAATTTGAAATAATATATATGAAACTTTTCATAATAGTAAATGTCATGAGCTTTGATGAAAAACCCAATCATGTCCCGACTACCATATCCGCTGCGGGTCAGGGTGTGACAGACTGGTATCAGAGCTTTTGACTATAGGGAAATAGGATAGGTTATTAGACCCTTAGAGCCTATACTATAGTTTATTAGAAGTTAATTGCTCACGTGTTAAGTTGGTTACATGCAAACTTATGATATTTACTTGTTTTACATTTCTCTCACACACGGATACATGCAAGCACTCCCACTACTGTATGATTTTGTTTGATATTTAATGTGTTATACATATTGTCAACATAACATGCTTACATATATACGTATCACGCACATCTCAATTCTCACATATTTAAACATTTTCATGCTTCTCTTCTCAAAATTTTGTGATGTTTTCATTTTTCAATCTCATCAAAGTGAGTTCTACTTTGGGCATGTAGTAACTGGAAGGGTACAAGTACCGGTAGTCGAAACGTCCTACTATGATTGGCATTCATATAAATCCAATATAACGGACCAGTTTGTCTACCTAGGGACTACGATGAGAGTACGAAGGACCTATTAGGCCAAAACATGCCACACCAAACGTCGTGTGAACTAACCCACTTTGAGTTGTCAATGTGTTTACACCAGGACACCTTCCGACCTTACACCTCACAATCATGTTTTACGATTTTCATTTGGGTGGTGCGAGTGTTAACAGGCCAAAACCAATGTGAACCCTACAAAGCCCAGTAGTCATGGGGGCCCACATGACAACCTAGGCCAAGTATGGGGGACATATGGGGGCCCAAACATGAACAAGGCCCAAGACATCCTATGGATGTAGTGAATTTATTTTTCTCATTTGTTTTGTGGATGTTAATTTCTAAATGCGACACATGACACCTAAACGCCAAACTTATAATCTCGTTACGTATTTCCTGTAGATGTCTTCTAGGCACTCTCGTGGAGGTCGGAGATCAGGAAGACCGGCGAGCGTATGGCTGCTCAAATAGTCCAACAAATGGCCGCTGTGATTCCCGATATTGTAATTCAAGTCCAACAAGCTCTCGCCGCTAACCCTGTCAACCCAGTTAACCAAGAGGGACCAAATGCTGCCAACCCTCCTACAAACACCACCAAGTGCACCTACAAGCACTTCAACTCATGTGACCTCCAAAGTACGAAGGGACTGAAGGGGTCACTTCTCTCGTTCGATGGTTTGAAGAGATGGAGAGTACCTTCCTCAATTGTGAGTGTCCCAACGACCGTAAGGTTTGTTATGCTATGGTCGTCTGTATGGGGTAGCACTCACGTGGTGGAATGTTGAAAAGGGCAGACGAGGCGCCGAAGCCGTGGTAGCCCTAACTTGGGAGCAACTTCGAGAGCTTATGACAAGACGCTTCTGCCCAAGAAGCGAAATTAAGAAGCTGGAGGATGAGTTCTATTTCTTGAAATAGAAAGAGGGAGATCATATAACCTATAACAAGAGGTTTCTCGAGTTGAATCAAATGGTTCCCAATTTGTTCACTCCTATCTACCGTTTGATTGAGCAATACATTCGGGGTCTTCCTTCGAAGATTCAAGACTCTGTGATGAGTACTATGCCTGCAACACTGGAAGCAGCAATGGAGCTAGCTACTGAGCTCACTGAAAACCACATCAGGAATGGGGATTTCAAAGATGAGAAGAAGAAAGATAAAACACCAACTGAAACCCCTAACCTAACCCAAACTGGATCCTCTTCTCGATTCGCTAGCAAGAGAAAGCAAAATGAGAAGAACTTTGTTGTCACCCAAACCAACCAACCCATTGCCGCTGCTCCAATCACCCAAGTTGCTCCTCCTACTGCTCCATTCAAGAAACAGTATACAGGACCTCACCCAAAATGCAATCGATGCCAATACCACCACCCTCTTGAGAACCCATGTCTTCACTGCACAGGTTGTGGTCGTGCAGGTCATACAATCCAAACCTGCCGCTCTCTTCAATGGAAAGCCCGCAAGCCCAACCTAACAACCAAACAGTGGGCCAAGTTCCCTACCAACAACCTTTACTACTACCACTTGCTCAACCAAATGCCCAACCCTTTTACCAACCTAACTACCCTATGATGCCACATGTCAGAGCTTGTTTCAACTGCGGTGATCCAACCCATTTTCACAACACCTGCCCGCGTTTAGTGAACATCATCAATGCACAAGCCCAAGCTAATATTGTGAACCAAGCCAATCCGCCAGCAAGAGGTAGAGCTTTTAACATCAACGCCAATCAAGCGAGGGCGGATAACAACGTGGTCAACGGTACATTTCTTATTAACGGTAGTTATGCATCTATTCTTTATGACACTGGCGCGGATAAGAGTTTTGTGTCCTTAGAGTTTGAATCTATTCTTGGTTTACCTCGCGTTGGTCTAGCCGAATAATTTACAGTGGAAGTAGTAGACGGTGAACCTATTGCATTAGACTTTATCATTCGCGATTGCACTCTTACTCTCAATGATCATGATTTTCCAATCGATCTTATTCCTATGAATTGGGAAGTTTCGACTCATCATTGGAATGGACTGGCTTAGTCAGCATCATGCTGAAGTCGTTTGTTATGAAAAATTCATTCGAATTCCTCTCGACTACGGCCAAACTCTTAGTATTTTTGGTGAAACCTGTAACACCCTGTAAAATCGTGTTCAATAGTATAGTGACACGTGTTGCATTTTAAATATAGTCTATTAAAGACAAATAAGTACTAAAGGCGTCAACATGCTCAAACTGAGCCTCTGAGTGACGGTCTGATGTCAACATCCATAAATAACAGCCTCTGAGTGACTGATATGTCAACATGCTTAAATCATTAGCCTCTGAGTGACTGATATGTCAACATGCTTAAAACTTGGCCCCTGAGTGACTGATATGTCGACATGCCTAGCCTCTGAGTGACATCGGAGTCAACATGCTTATAATAAGCCTCTGAGAGATCCTTTGCGAAGTCCTAACTCTCATACGAACCATTTGTTGGACAAGAGGGTTCAATTTTGTAAATATATGAAAGTTGGATAATGGAGGGATTAAAAGTGTCAACATGTTAACTTATACCTCTGAGTGACCTTTTAACGAACCGAGAGCTCAACAATGTTCGGGCATAATCGCGGGTATGCCAAGTATTGGCTACGGAGGGCTAAAAGTGCCAAAAGGTGTTTTAAAAGGTTTTTAGAAGTTTTATAAAGTTAAGGGGTTAAAAGTGTCAAAGTTTGAATCTGGCCATGGGACGGTCGCGGGCCGCGAGAGATCAGGCCTGGGTCTCTCGCGGGGCGCGAGAAGGGCTCTGTTGCAGAAAGTTTTGCTTGGCTGCCAAACAAAGCTCCAAAACCACTAAATCGAAACTATGGCTTCCCAAACTGCTATGCCACGTTTTGGGACACTTGTAAGCTTTCTCTTACACCCCTAAACACCTGGCATCACCTCCTTTGAGTTCTCAACAATAAATAGGTGCTTAAGTTCACCATTTCAACTTGCACCTTTCTCATTCATACACTCTTCTCCATCCTCTGGAAGTTCCTAACTGAAAGGAGCATCCAACATAGTTCTTTTGCACCCTAGGAATCACTGGTAAGTGTTTCTTCCTTGTGCATTCTCGTTCATAGGCTTTTATAGCCAGAAGTCAAGCGTTTTACGGAAAACGATTTGACTTTTCGGTTAAGACCATTATGGTCCAGCCATTGTTCAAAGTGAACATGGCTAAGTGATCATAATAAGGTAGGTGTTAATCCCTATAAAGGGCACCTCCTAAAGATCACGTTTGCTAGACCAATTGACGGGTCAAAGTTACGATATTAAAAAGTCAAACAGGCTATGTTTCGGAAAAAATCATAAATTGATCTTATATATGTTATGAAACCTGTTTTGACACTTAAACAAGTCAGCAATATATTAAATGTAGAACATGTTCGGCTTGTCAATTTCAGTTCTAGGGTCGGTTCGCAACCGAAAGTCGCGAAGTTTGACTTCTGCTTCGATTTTGACCCATTTAGATTAGTTACCTACTAATTAAAGTTGCATTATGATTTTAATACAATGTAGCATAACCCTCTCAGTTTATATTACATAATCAATAATCTAAGTTTATGCGCAAGTTCCCTAATTATGCAATCTTTGACAAAAATGTCCTTTTTGCATAAATTAAGGTTTTAATGATAATAAACTTGAAAATAAGTTTCCTAATGGTATACTATTATAAGTAGGATTATTTGGGATATTAAACCAAGTTATAAACTGAGTTTTCAAGCAGGTCCTTAAACTATGTCGATAAATGACGATTTTAGCCCATGTGGCTCATAAAATGGTTTTAATCAAATCTTTTCAAGGTAAATCAAGTACCTACTGATATGTTATATTAAATAAATATCTAAGATATTTTAATCTGACCTTAACATCATTTCCATTAAACATCGCATAAGACGTCATTTTACGACATAAGCGCCGTTTTGGCGCATAGTATGGTTTTAAACCATATTAATTGACCAAGACTTGCTACCTACTGATTTTAAAACTTTTTAAAATATATTTACATTAGGTACATGATATGAACTCAGAATTCCAAATAATTTATAAACTATGTGTAAAATGATCAAAATGCCTCTTCGGTGCATAATTTGGTCATAAAAGATAAAATACACATATGAATGATATCCTACTGATATTATATCATAAATAAACTATTTTTCTAGAATACTCATGATTATAAACTTAAATTATATTCAAGTTCCTTTTATATGGTACGAAATTACCAAAATACCCTTATGAGGCATAATTTCGATTTAAAACCATAACGGGCATAAAAGTTGACATCCTACTGATATTACAACTTATTTGAAACATAATGGCATATAGAAATTGTCCATGACTTATCAGGTTACCTGATATCGCTAATATGCGTACGGTTAAGTATATGTAACAAGTTTACGAAATTAACCGAAACGGGTTTTTAAACCTTGCCATTTAAATCTCAAAATCCAGAATGTTTATAGTTTATCCATATTAAACAAGTCAACGTACTTGTTGATATTAAACTACACTCTATCCAACCATCATTTAATCTGGCGTTATACGTATTTGATCAAGTACGCTAGTCGGTCTAAGTCTATGACTTAAATAAGACAGTTAGTATTTAATTGGTTAGCTTATGCCATAATCCAGATTAGAGACATTCCGGTAAATGCTATCTGCACTTAGCTCATTTTTAATACGGCTGGGTTATAATCTTGCATTTTAAACAAGGCTAATTCAGGTGAATACTCTCGACTTATTTCCCCTATACGGGCTTGGGTTACGGTAAATTATTATCGTTTGGTCGGAAATGGGATCAATCAATGCCGGATTGTGGCTAGTAAATCCGCATATTCCGTTTTAATCAGTTTTGTTTGATAACTTAAACATCAGGGGTTAAATTACCGTGTCCTGGATATCCTTGGCTCATTACATTAGTTAATGGCCACGACCTTAGCGCGGGGTGTAGGCATACACCTGACAGACGCTCAAATGCAAATTACCCAAGACGTTGGGGATAACTCCTTCGTGAGTTCTAAGTGGTGTGTATTTAATCATGTCTTGGTCTCCGTACTAGGCCCTGTATGTATGGACAAACATGTAAAGCTGTTAACAAGATTGTAACGTCAACTTTCCCAGTTATAAAATGATTTTGTGCTAATACACACTTAAAACAATTTTCGAAATGTTTTCAAAATGAGTCAGTTGGGTGTATTTACCAGCGAAAGCTGACGTATTTTCAAAAGGCTGAGTTTGTAGGTACAATACGAAAATAGGCTAGAAGTGCTCGGTAGTGATAAGAGGATCTTGCAAATCCTAGATCTGCCAAAGTCTGTTTTATATTCTTGCCATGTACATTTTATGATCCACCTGTGGATCTTCTATTACGAGCCACTATATTATTTTGTATTTCCAAAACATTGGTTTGTAATAGTAATTTTACTCCAAGACTTCCGTTGTGCCGTGTTTAATTGACAATGATGTTATCAACTGACGTCACGATACTCCCCACCCGGGCCCACCGGTGTATTGATTTGTTGGAAATCCGGGGTGTGACAAAACCCCATCCAAAGGACTCAAGTTAATGTCGTGTCTTCAAGCTCGAAGATATCTTCGAAAGGATTACATAGCATTCCTAGCCCATATCGTCAAGAAAGAAGGCAAGGAGAAGAAAATTGAAGATATTCCGGTTGTTAGAGATTTTCCTCAAGTTTTTTCCCGACGACGTTCAGGACTTTCTCCAGTACGGGACGTCGAATTTCGAATCGATCTTGTTCCTGGTGCCAACCTAGTTGAAAAATCTCCATATCGGTTAGCCCCATCTGAAATGCAAAAGTTAGCTAGTCAGTTACAAGAGCTGACGACAGAGGATTCATACGTCCTGGCTCATCACCTTGTGTACTGACTATCGAGAGCTTAACAAACTGACCATCAAGAACCATTATCCTTTAGCTCGCATTGACGACCTTCTAGATCAACTTCAGGGTGCCACCTGTTTCTCAAATATCGATATTCGTTCTGGTTATCATCAGCTTAGAGTACGTGAAGAAGACATTCCGAAGACTGCATTTCAAACTCGCTACAGTCACTACGAATTTATGGTCATGCCTTTTGGGTTGACCAATGCTCCCGCCGTTTTCATGGATCTAATGAATAGGGTGTGCAAACCTTACCTCGACCGTTTCGTCATCGTTTTTATCGATGATATTCTTATTTATTTCAAGACCAAATCATATCATAAGCGACATCTTCGACTTATCCTAACACTTTTGAAAACAGAAAAGTTTTACGCTAAGTTTTCAAAATGTGAATTCTGGTTAAAATAAGTTCAATTTCTTGGTCACGTCGTCAACGACAAAGGAATTCATGTCGACCCTGCAAAGATTAAAGCAGTGCAAGAATGGCAAGCTCCACGCACTCCTACCGAAGTTAGATCATTCCTCGGTTTAGCTGGTTATTATCAACGTTTCATCACAAATTTCTCTCGTATTGCCTTACCACTCACAGCCTTGACTCATAAGGGCAAGCCCTTCGTTTGGGGGCCCAAGCAAGGAAGAGGCTTTTCAAACCTTGAAAACAAAAACTTTGTGATGCACCTATCCTCACTCTCCCTGACGGTTGTGAAGACTTTGTGATCTATTGTGACGCATCAGGGCATGGATTAGGGTGTGTCTTAATGCAAAGAGGAAAGGTGATAGCCTACGCCTCAAGGCAACTCAAAGTCCATGAGAAAAGTTATACCACTCATGACCTGGAACTCGGAGCAGTCGTGTTCGCTCTAAAGATATGGAGACATTATCTCTATGGTACCAAGTGTGAGATTTACACTGACCACAAGAGCCTTCAACATATCTTTAATCAGAAAGAGTTAAACATGAGGCAACGATGATGGATCGAACTTCTGAATGATTACGATTGTGAAATCCGTTATCACCCTGGTAAAGCCAATGTTGTGGTTGATGCTCTTAGTCGGAAAGAATATGCTAACTCCATTCACCTTTGTGTTCTCAAATCATAACTGACCTTCAAAACCGCATTCGCGAAGCTCAACATACCTCTGTCACAGAAAATGATGTGCGAGATAAATTATCTTGTGGAGCTGAAACCAAGTTAGAATCCAAGTCCGATGGTATCCTTTACTATCTAAATCGTATTTGGTACCTGGTCATGACAATCTTCGCACTTTTCTCATGAATGAGGCCCACAAAACACGATACTCTATACATCCGGTGCTGATAAGATGTATCAAGATTTACAATACTCTTACTGGTGGCCTGGAATGAAAAAAGATATCGCCATTTTTGTCTCCAAGTGCCTCACATGTTCAAAGGTTAAAGCCGAACATCAAAGACCCTCAGGATTACTCGTTCAACCTGAAATACCCGTTTGGAAGTGGGAAAACATAACCATGGATTTTATTACCGGGTTACCTCGCACCTCCAGTTGGCATGACATGATTTGGGTTATTGTCGATCGCCTTACTAAATCAGCTCATTTCCAATCCGTGAAGATAACAAAAACGAGAAGTTAGCTCGTATTTACATTGATGAAATTGTAAGTCGACACGGTGTGCCTTTGAGCATCATCTCGGATAGAGATGGGCGTTTTACTTCACGAACCTGGCAAGCCGTACAATCAGCGTTAGGCACTCGCTTAGATCTCAGCACTGCCTTTCACCCTCAAATTGATGGTCAATCTAAGCGCACCATACAGACTCTTGAAAACAAGTAACGAGCATGTGTCATCGACTTCAAGGGCAATTGGGATACTCATCTACCATTGGTCGAATTTTCATACAATAATAGTTACCATTCGAGCATCGGTATGGCTCCTTTTGAAGCATTATATGGTCGTAAGTACCGATCACCGGTATGTTCGCAGGAAATCTGTGAAGCACAGATCACTGGAGTAGAATTAATTCAAAAACAACCGATAAGGTTCTTCAAATCCGCAATAATCTTCTAGCAACACAGAGTCGTCAAAAGAGTTACGCAGATAAACAACAAAAGCCGCTCGAGTTTTGTGTTGGCGATCAAGTACTTTTGAAAGTATCACTATGGAAGGGAGTTGTTTGGTTTGGGCACAAAGGCAAACTAGCACCTCGCTATGTTGGACCATTTAAAATACTCGAGAGAATGGGTCCTGTAGCATACAAGCTTGATCTACATGAAGAACTCAGCAGGATCCATCCAACGTTCCATGTATCTAATTTGAAAAAGTGCCTTGCCGACGAAAACCTCCACATACCATTAGAAGATATTCAGATTGATGAATCGATGCATTTTGTAGAACGACCTGTAGAAGTTATGGACTTCGGTGAGAAACGTTAAGACGAAGTCGACTTCGATAGTCATGGGTGCGTTGGGAATCAAAACGAGGACATGAGTTTACTTAGCGAAGACACAATACGCGAGGAAATACCCTCACCTCTTTCAAGTTAAACCTATTACCACTAAAATTCCGGGACGAAATTTCTAAAAGTAGGGGATATTTTAACATTTGTCGTAAAACGGTTTCTTAAACCCGCTCCTTTTTATAATTCAAGTATACGTTATGATGTTTCGCTATGGATTTATGTTAAGCGTTTAAAATTCATTATATTATTAGCATTAAATAATAAATAATAATAATAATAATAATTAAGTTAAAATAATAATAATGTTCATAAATAATGATATTATATAAATGATAAAACAAAAAAAAATAACAAAATAGGTGTGGACCGTGGTATCGAACCCGGGTCTCCACCCAAATCAAACACCCAATACAACACTACACCACGCACACACATCTGTAGTATCTCTAAACCAAACGCCATTTATATCAAAATAAATCTTGAAATCAAATTTAAGAACACCCGCCCTGTAACCGATAGCTTGAATCAAGCACATCATTAGAAATCCGTTTTCTTTATAAACTAACGGATGAAACCGTTTGCAATCATGCGACTGAACCCAATTATCAATTTAATTTATCAAGAATTGGTTATATCATCATTTCCACATTAAAATCTTTGACCGAAATTAATTAAACCGAAACTCAACTCAAACCAGCACATTTATCTATAAATAGTGATTACTTGAGCCCTTTTAGAGCACACACACTCTCGCAAAACTCCTTGCAAACTTCTGCTATAAAGTACCCTTGTTGGAAACTCTTGCAACTTGCCGGAATTTCGTCGAAAAATCAACCCAGCCCCATTTGGTATAATCTTTACTCATTCTTTTTCCTTGCTATATTATTTATATCTTGTGCAAACAAATAGAATTGTAAAGAGTATCCAAGTAAATCAAATTTAATCGGATTCATCGGGTTCAGTCTGTAACTTTTAAAAAATGTAGAAGATAACCGGACTTATGTTTAAAAGAATTTAAAATGGTGTCCTAACCGGGTTAGACACACAGTCCAGTGGTGGGACTGTGTGCATACAAGTTCAAGGTCTCCGGTTCAAGTCTCGTATACGTTTCCGAATTTCCTATATATCGCAAACCTTTTTATAACCTGTATATAAAACAACTTAGTTTGTATATAAAGTTAATTAAAATCTTAAATCATCCGGGTTAGTCACACAACCCAATTGGTCGGGCTGTATGCAACACGAAGCATGGGGTGCGGGTTCGAGTTCGGTCGGTTACACGGTTCTTGCAATTTACAAAACCTTTTTAATATAATAAGATTATGGTTTGTCTTAGTATATGTATATATGTAATTAAAATCGGATATATTCCGGTTAGACACGTAGCTCAGTTGGTAGAGCGCATGCACGTAAACGAGAGATCACGAGTTCGATCCCCACACGCAGTGTATAACCGGCCGGTCCGATTCGAAAAAAGAACATATTTTTTAATTAAACTTTTTGATTATTTTATTTCCTTAAAAACCATAAAAATATATATAATCAAATAATCCTTTTTTAAGCTCAAAAAATAGTAATAAATACAATAAATTTATCTAAAAATATTTAATAAAAATGCATAAATAATAAATTAAGTAAAATATTTATTTTAACCCAAAAGAATATATATTTATCTAAAATAATATGTGAATATTTAGGTAAGGCTTATCGTCGTTGGTATCTTGATAGTGCGCAATCATCTTCAAATCTTAAACGCACCCACTGTGAGTGAATTCCTACAACTTCCTCTTTTTATTCATGTTTTTGGGTGTATCATGTGTCGTTTTATTTATATCACTTATTCAAATCTCGTGAAATTACCATTATATGATCTAACGTGCTATGTGATATTTTGTTTAATGTTATACGTGGTTATATTTTCTCATTTCAGTCAAACTCTCACATTAGGCCCATTTGTTCCCTGTTACATACGGGTAGAGCGTCGTGTTGCCTAATTAGATCGGCTCCGTTTGATTGAGCCTTGATCTCACAGCACATCGCTTATCGTGCTCACATATACATTGTTAGATGATTATGTGGTTTGTGGTTAGATTACATATACGTTGCTCATATTGGTTTATGTACATTTTATTAAAATAATAAACATACCAATTCTTTCTGATGATTAAACAGGATTCACTCGCCAACTTTTGTTGACCCAAATCTCTAGTTTTACACCGATACAGGTGATCAGGTTGAAGCAAGGAACACATAGGACTTGTGCCTTAGAAGGAAAATAAAGCGTTACTTGAAAGTCTTGTTTAGCACATTTTGTATTGTGTATGGGTTATATGTTGATTGGAATATTTCTTTTTAATTTGAAATAATATATATGAAACTTTTATAATAGTAAATGTCATGAGCTTTGATGAAAAACCCAATCATGCCCCAACTACCATATCCGTTGCGGGTCAGGGTGTGACGTTTTTATTGGTTGGAAAAAAATCCACACGCATATCCATGTGTTTCCCCTTCACACGCCCCGCCCTGGAGCCCACGACACGGTGTTTAGCACCCAAAAACTGGCGGTGTTTAGCACCCAAAAACTGATGCTGTGTTAGTAGGTGTTAACCCACTACGTTCGGCCTAGACATATCAGACGGAGATATTGAGTAGAAGTCGGAATCTTGGAGATTCCATTAGAGTTGTGTAAATTAATTTGCAATTTTGGATATGTAGAATTAAGTTGTGTTAATTATTTTGCAATTTTGGATATGTAGAGTTAAGGTGTTGTATTGTAACTTTTTACTCTATATGGAGAGTAAAACAGAGATTGGATATGGACTCTCATGAATTTTAAAGATACATTAAATTTATACATGACCCTATAGCTGTAATAATTTTGTTGAACATTAGACACTTTGGCATACAACTTGTGTGTGGGCGTGGAAGAACCACATTGGTTCATCGTAACCAACACACCTATGAGTAGGCGAGGCGTCACAAATGAAGCATGCATGGAATATGTTGGGACGAGTTTTAGCTGTTGAGTTACTGCTCTTAAAAGTCGATTTAAATATTCAAATTTTACACCTATATATTTCATTTCACATTGAAAATTTTATAAACAACCTTTTTTTACCAACTAAAAATTTGTATAAAAGTATCATCTCTAATGAATCCTCATCACCAATATCCGAGTCCGATGATATTTTCTACCAAACAATGGTAACCACGCCTCAAATGTTATTCCAACAAGGCAGAAGCTCAAGTTCAATTTAAAAAAGAAAAATCTACTTTAAACCAGGATCGTCAAGTGGCCCATTAATGTTTGAAGAGGAACAAAAGTTCGAAACCGTCAAGAGCTACGCAACCAAGAGACACCACTCTCTTCGAGCGGATTGGTCTAGCATATTACTCACTTCATTGATATACTTCATTGATATGATGACAATTAGTAATATTTTATATTGCCAATGAGTAATAGATCAACTGGTTTGGGAGAAGGCGCCATGACCTTTCAGTGGGAGGTTATGCGATAGAGTCTCACCTGATGTAATATTTTTCAGGTGGATTAGTGTTATACCACAGGGGGTCTTCAGGTGAAGGGTTTCCCTTGGACTGGTTGGGCGACCTGGTCACCAACGTTGTATGTCTTCATAGGGCGTTCACAGGACGTGAATAATAGATTAGAGTCCCACTTGATGCATTATTTACGTGTTTGTTAACATTATAAAATATGCATTGTGAAGAAAAAAAAGTAATTAAATTAATTAAAAATCCACTCACACTCACATCAGCTATGCTCACACTCATCCTATTATGTCTGGTGCGTTAATAATGGTGGCTTTTTTTCTACTTTGAAGACACATGTTGATTTGTAAGTGATTATCGTGTACAGTTCCATTCTATCTTAGTTCTTTTTATTTCATACAACATGTTCCATTCCATTAATGAAGTAACCCATCACATATAAACAATTTTTGTTGAGATTTAAAAAATTATTTAATATCTGAAATAGATCTCGTTTGAAAACTTAAAATTATACATAACACATTAATTTATATATTTCTAAAAAATAAAAAAAACCATTGGCGGGTTAGCACTTAAGAATTTAACCATCTAATCGATACCTAAAAAATAAGTAAATTGATTGTGTAATGTGTTAAAATTTTATGAATCGAAACTCTTTTTTCCCATATATCTTATTTCACCCATTTTTTCTTAATAGTGGAAATCACACTAAATCTATCTTTTACAGGGCTCAAACCCTTGACCTCAAGTAAAGCAACATTTTAACTTTAATGCATTTTTCAATTGGACCCAACCCTACCTTTCATTTTCAATATTATTGCTCTATTACTCAAAGTACTTATTTATACGTATTTCAATAATATCTTATCTCTAAATATCATTTGATAGTTTATAAATCTTCATTATGATCTGATATTTTTCTTTATTCAACCCGTGTATTACACGAGTTTTTTTTCCACGTTATGTAACCATTTTGCTTCTTATATACTTATACTTAATGCACTCATTAAGCACTAGCATTTGCAAGGCCATAGTAATTAAGTGTCTTGAACCGAAACGGTTATTTATTTTAATTACATTTTGGTGGTCTACTGGTCTTTTATGTAATTTGAATGAATTGTAACAGTTGTATATGAACTTATGCACCGTTTCATATAGATAACAGGCCAATTCATTCTAGCCAAAATGTATGTGGACACATCACAGATACATGATTTATCTGAACAAACTTCCAGGAGATTTAGTTCACTTTTGAGAGATTGTTCAAATCCGCAACATGTGACATCCACAACATTTGTGCAAGTCACAACTCACTTGCGGTGACAAACACTTCGCTTGTGTCCAATCATGGATTTCACAACAAAACAGGTACAAAGATATCTGACAATACGTCTACATGTATGTGGTCTATGACTATGATATCTTTTTCTATGTGTATGATGATGACATGAAAAAAGTCATATGATACGAATACGATGTAGGTAGCTTGTCATTTTTGTCCTCATATATGTGTTTTACATAGTTGAGTGTCCCAACCATTGTGAACTTAATGCTCTTGTGTGTTGTTGTAGATGGTATTTTACTTGGAAATAGCCCATTAAAGAGGTTAAGAGATCTATGGTGGTAGGAGCATTGGTTTCGAAATGGCTCCAACCATATATGTAACGATTTTTTTAATGGGTTTTTAAGACCCTTGATGACTGTGTGATGCTTTTTGTTACCATCGTTCTTGGGTTCTTCGTTGTTGCTAATAGCAAATTCCGTGTCTTGAAGATGCAAATCTTACTTGGGAGAGTTGGAGCAATTTTGATTTAAGTAGTTTGGGGATATGATTGTAAAAACTTTGGTGTAAAACTTTTGGTGAGCCGTTCTGTTTAACAGTTGGTTAACCAGAAGCATGAATAAAAATTTGTTGGTCTTTCAAAATAAAACGAATTAAATTGTGTAGATAATCTAGTTGGTTGAATTGCTGTTAATGAAGACAAAATAATCTAAATTAGCTTGTCAAGATACAAGTTCATAACTTTGCAGAAAAATTTGGTCATTGGTTTTTGTCTTCACCCGTGAATTTGTGGTTCCTAAGGGAAAATTCACTTTGTAATGTCAACTTAATGTCAAGTCTTTGTCATAATTTACTTGTTCAAACAAAACTCATAAGGAAAACCATACACCACTCATCTTTATAAAATCATGTATCACAAAATAATATATATCCATATTACATCTTAACCATTTATATTACTCATAACAATATTACAGTTTATTTGCTTCAATCTCTAGTTTATTTGGTTCGTGGGCATGACAATGGCTTTGTAACTCTTATGAATGTATCTCAAACGATACAAGAGAGGGTTTCTTGTCTACATGTGAATCTGATAATAGTACTACAGATTGGAGCAAATAAACTGTAATTTTCTTGTGAATTAGTATGAAAGTTGTTGATAAAATTTGTGAAAGTCAAGATACACTCTCCCTAGAAATTTAGAGGGAATTTAGAGTGAAGCAACAAAGCCCTTGTAGTCTCTAAGAGGTGTTTGTGTTTTCGCTCAACCACTTCATCATGTTGTGGAGTTTCTACACAACTAGTTATGCAAAATACTAAGGTGTTGTTTGTTTTTAAGAGGTAAAATATTTGCAGTACGCAGACCACATCTGCAGACGTCTGTAGAAGAAGAGGTGGACCAAACTTCTACAGTAGAAGAAGACTGTTTGTTTTTTGACGTATGTAAAATTCCAAAATAAACAGGTGGTGGTGTAAGTACGGTGATGGTGGTAGACGGTGTGGTGGGTGGTGGTGGTGGTGAACCCATAGGAAAAAATTTCTGGATCCGCAACTGACACAAACCAACAAGATAACTCTTTATTGATTTGATACTAATTAATCAAAAGATAACTCTTAACGCCGAAGAGTTTTCAATATTAATCCAAGATATTCCCTTGGCACAAAACTAGGACATGAAACGTACCAAAGAAAAATGCATGTTGTAATAACTCATCATTTAAAATCCTTATAACGTAAGAAAACAATATTTTTCTAAGTAAATCAAATCTTCCCTTTAAGCTTAACACAATTAATGGTAATAAATGAATCCAGGACTATTTGTGGATGTTGCAAGATCACACTTTTGAACCGTTGGTTAAAACTAAGCGTCTCAATTAACCTTTCAGTTACCACCAAAATACCTAACTCATTTTCTTACCACTCATAACCTTCCCGCCAAAAAAAAACCACCGTTCATATCTTGTGTTGTTCTTGAAGGGTCATCTAGATCTAATGACGAAATCATGCTATTTGTCAATCTTTCTAGCCCTCTTTTCAACTTTTTGGTTGTGCGTAAACTCGCATTTCGATTACAAAGACGCCCTAACGAAATCGATTATTTTCTTGGAGGCCCAGAGATCCGGGAAGCTTCCTCCGGATCATAGGCCTCCATGGAGAGGTGATTCGGCTCTCGATGATGGAAAAGAAGCCGGTGTAAGCGTTAGAAGCATCAACAAACTAGTGTTCTTGTTAACGTTTTGATCACCTTCTGATATTGATCTTTGTTTTGTTTTGATGTGTGTTTGTAGGTTGATTTGGTTGGGGGATATTATGATGCCGGAGATAATGTGAAATATGGGTTTCCGATGGCGTTTACGGTCACCACGATGGCGTGGGCTGCTTATTTTTATGAACATGAGATTAAGGATGCCGGAGAATTGAATAACCTTCTTGCTGGCATTAGATGGGGCACCGATTATTTTCTTAAAGCTAGTGCTCAACAAAATCGTTTGTTTGTTCAGGTGCTTGATTCATCGGTGTCGATATATTTTCGCCTGTTTCACTACTAAAAAACTGAGCAATTACGATCTAATTATGCAGTAGAAGCTGGGCAATTACGATTTAATTTTGTGACAGTAAAAACGATCGCAATACTAGTGGCAGGTTTGCGACAATATACATGTTAGTCGCAAGATTAGCGACTGATTATGATCTGGTCGCAATTAATGAATCGTATACCTATACTAGCAATTGACCATAAAATGCAGCCACAAATACCCAATTTTCTAGTACGCTTAGCTCCCGAGTTTCAATTAACGAAGGAAAAGAAAGAATTGGAAAATGTCAAAAAAAAGTCATGTTCTAGAGTTTTTAGAAGTGTGGAAATTGAGAGAAATGGAAGAATAACTTTTCTTTATTTCATTTATCTTAAATCCTTCCACATTTGAGAGATTTGAAAGGAAAGAATTTTTTAATACATAAATTTTAATTTTTCTTTTCATTTTCTTCTAACTTGGGAGCACGATAGTTAATTAAATATTTTTTTTCCACTCTATTTCTTTTCTTTCATTTATTAAACTCGGGTAGCGTTTGTTTTAAGTTAACAATGAATCATAGTTAAACTAACAGTTTTATTCAAAAAGATTACATGATTAACTTGAACATTCAAATATTGGTGGCAAAATCGGCCACCGGCCATGATCTGGTTGCAAAACGCTCACAAATGTTTTCAAACAATTATTCATATACAAACTAGCCACTGACATGAGCTGAAATTGCGGTTGTAAATACCCAGTTTCCTAGTAGTGTTTGTTTTTGGTTAACAGTGAATCATATTTAAACTAGTTTTTTTCAAAAGATTACATTGTTAACTTGCAACATAATTATTTTATGAAAGTCATCAAGTTTCACTTATAGGTTGGTGATCCAAAAATGGACCATCAGTGTTGGATGAAGCCTGAGTGCATGAAAACACCGAGGACCGTGTTGGAGATTAATCAAAATCGTCCTGGAACTGAGGTTGCTGCCGAGACTGCTGCTGCTTTGGCTGCTTCATACATCGTTTTTCGCAAAGTTGATCATGCATACGCTGAAACACTCGTTAGCCGAGCCAAAATGGTTTCTCAAATTCTATTTTGCTGTGTTTGCAACATCTACTTACTATTAACTTAAAAACAGTTACAAGGTTATTAATAGTTTACAACTTAAGACTTATATGCTGTGTAAAAGTCACTACAAGACAAATGACTTTCACCGACGACGGACAAATTTGTTAGTGTACCCTGTCAGAAATCAGAAAGTGGGTAATATGACGGATTAGTGACAACTGTTCTAGTGTTGAACTCTGACAATTTCTTCGACAGGTTACCTATGATTATTTACTGAGACGCTTACTGTCAGCAAAAAGCTCCCACAAAAAAAAAATGAATTCTGACTTACTCGCATTGGTAGTTGTCGGTGATTGTCAGTTTCTTTCGGGTACTGAATTCTTCGGTAATCTGTAGGTAATCGTCAAGGATTACCAACGGGTTTTTAAATTTATTCTTTTCTGTAGCTTTTTACCGGCTTCTGTGGGTAATTGGCTACGGATTACCGACAAGGTTTTTTTATTTTACCTTTTCTTGTTTCTTTTTTTCTTTGGCTTTTTGTTGGATTCTATCGGTGATTACCAACAGATACAGTCCGTCGGTGATGTGTCATCGGTGAGATTCACATGATTAGTAGCAAATGTCCATGATCAATCGCAAATTTAGCGATGAAAGACATTTTCGCAATTTTCGTATATAAAATAGCACAAAACTATTTGCCACCAATATTAGACATCATGTTACAATGTTGTGTTTCTACATATAGTTTTGCTAAGAGCAAGTTTTATTCTATTTCAGCTCTTTCAATTCGCCGAAGAACATCAAGGAACTTTCGATGGCGCATGCCCTTTCTATTGCTCCCACTCCGGTTACAACGTATAATCCCTAACCGCAACTTTCTTACTAAAAAATGATAGATTTACAGCGCATTTTCACTTCCAATACATGCATTATTTGTGGCTATTTTTGTAAAATTAGTTAACATTTGAAAGAAGTTTTCAGGATGAGTTACTATGGGGGGCATCATGGTTATACATAGCAACAAAAGATCCACTATATTTGCAGTATGTAAATGAGGAGTCCACCTCTGCTGTTGTTAATGAATTCAGTTGGGATCTCAAATATGCAGGTGCTCAAGTCCTTCTCTCTCAGGTATCAGAAAATTAAAACACCTTTATATTTTTTTATGTAGATAAAATTACTAAAAGAGTTGGTTACATATAGTTTTTTTAATAGAATTTGGCTTGTTTAAATTACTTTAATTTTATTTACATTATATAAGATAATTATTCGTGAAGTTATAACAATAAACATAAAAATGCTGCAGGGTAACATGTTAAACAAAGATTGTTTAGTGTATGATTAAGGTTTTGTTAACTTCCAAAAAGTTTTATCATGATATTGAGGTTGTCACTTGGCAAACCTTTTGCTGACTTTTAATGTTTAAGTTAATTTTAACCAGTTTAGTGGATTTAATATATTTTTTGAATTTTTTTAATGCAAATTGGATATTAACAATCCAAACTATAACCCACTGACTAACAATGATCCATACCGCAAAACGTGACCGATAACACTAATGACTTACTTTCGTTCCCAACAGGAATCCATCTAACAGAAAAGTAACTCTGTCTGTCCTAAATGAACAATTGACTGATGTCTGATTTTTATCTCAACCAGCTAAATTGTTTTGAACGACATAAATGAAAGTTGAGGATAGACAGAGTTACTTCTTTGCTAGAGTGGGATTGTTGTTTGATTATTAAATTAAGTTTGCCAAATCTAAACCCTATAAATAAACCAAACTTAGTTTCATTAAGCATTTGGTTTTGACATAAAATGGTTTGGACCTATTATGATAATGCATTGAAACAGTTGTATTGGGAAGGACAAAAGGAGCTTCATACGTTCCAACAACAAGCTGATGGATATATCTGTGCAGTTCATCCTGATAGCCCTTACCGTCAGCCTTTTATGACTCCAGGTATCTCTCCCAGAAACCCTAATGCACCAATACGTCTTAACTGATTAAATTATATTTTTGAAAGACAATGGTACTTCTAGGTGTTATCTTGGAGCTTCTTGTACTTCTAGGCAGTTTATTAAATCCCCTATAAACGAACCAGGAAAGTTCGCTTGGGTGCAAACGAACATCATAGAGTTTTTTTATCAAAGTCATGAAGTTCGCCTGTCACTAAAGTGAACTTGCCAAGTTGGCTTAAAACATCCACAATGGTATGGTTTTAGGCGTTATATAGAGAGAGAAGGGGTGAGGTGAGGAGAGAGGGTGTGGTGGTGTTCATGTGTATGAATTGCGGTTTTGGAGAATGTGAGAGGGTTGGTTATAGAGAGAAAGAAAGTGGTCCGAGTGGGAAAAAGAGGGTGTATTTGGGCAGGTGCCGTGTATGCATATTTTGAGGCTCTAAAACCGAGCCTAGCTATGGATGCTCTTGTAGAGGTAGCGAACTGTCTAAAAGTACAAGACATTCCAAAACATCTAGAAGTACTAGTCGCATTTCTAAACAACGTCCTAATATAATGATAGGCCATAACTTCTTCCGATATGATCGAATAAGCAGTTTTAGCCAAAGTTTAGACTCACAAACTCATAGTCCAATGTATCACATCCTTGCAGGAGGTTTGATTCACTTTAGAGATGGTGCAAACTCACAATATGTGACATCCACAGCATTTCTTTTCAGTGTTTACAGTGATTTGTTGGCTAGACACAATGTGCAAGTCATTTGTGGTGAAAAAACCCTCACGCATACCGACCTCATGTGTTTTGCTAAACAAGAGGTACAAGGTTTGTTAACTACATACATGACTAAACAAGGGAGTGTCACTCTTGACAACCTTACAAAAGTTGTCGGTAATCAGGGGCGGACCTACCCATAGTTGTAGGTGGGCGGGCGCACCCCTTAAAAAAATTAGTGTATATTTTAGACAAAAACCCGCACCCTCAGCAAGTAATATCTGGGTCTGCCACTGTCGGTAATTTCCATTCGTAATATGTGGCAAATGAGATTACGCACAATCATATTTTTAACAATCGTTTACCGACAGATCCCATTTATAATAGCCATATATTACCGACGGATTTTAACGTTGGTGATGCTTCTTTGTTTAGTAGTGATTCATATAATCTTTGAACTTAATGTGCGTGTTTTGTCGTAGATGAATTATTTACTAGGACATAACCCGGCACGTAGATCAATAATGGTCGGGTTTGGTCACAACCCGCCTCTCCATGCGCACCATAGAGGTGCATCGATTCCAGTAACGGCAAAAACTGAAGAAGTAAACTGCGGGATGAGCTTTGCTTTATGGTTCAACACGGATGCACCTAACCCTAACAAGCTAACGGGTGCCATTCTTGGTGGTCCCGATAGGGCGGATGTCTTTATAGACTCGCGAATGAATTCATCTTACACCGAGCCATGTACGTATATTAATTCGCTTGCGATCGGAGTCCTAGCAAAACTGGCACATAAGGCAAAACATCATGAATTGTGATTTTGATCAAGGTTTGTACATATTGAACTCAAAGTCACAATTGCTTTTGCTATGCCGTTGCCTATGTAGGAATAGGCGTAATTGGCAGATAACATTGTAGAATTTTGTGAATATTGGGCTGATATAGAGGAGGATGTACATGAATCATATAATTAGTGGGATACAAATGATTTCAAGCAACGTGTATTTTGACAAACAAGCTTCAATATACAATCTAGGATTCTTTTTTGCACGAGTTACAATTTTTCGATTTTAGTATGTTTGTCATGAGGAATTTTTATGGGTCAGATTTTAGTTTCATTTTTCTGGACTTGAGCTTGTTAGCTTAGTATAATTGGTAGTCTTAGAAGTGTATTAGTAATTCATGGAATGACATCTGTGATACATGCTAGATGGGTGATAGGTTATTTCGTACTTATTATAATTTTGTAAACTATTTGTTTATTAGAATATTTTGATAAGTGACGGACAAGGAATTTTTTTCCTGGGATGTGGAATTTTTTAAAGATTTTAGGCCCCTAGTTATATAAAAAAATTCGGTTTATAGCGGGTCAGGTCATGTAAAACAAGTAAACATAAACAAACAAAGTTAAATAGCGGGTCGGTTAGATCGGATCGGGTTGGTCAATTTCACTTTTCAAACAATGAAACCCTAGTTCCTAACTTTCTATCACATTAACAAACAAAGTTAAATAAGTTAAACAATTAAACAACATAAAAACCATCCTAAGTAAGTAAAATAACAACAAAACCATTAAAGTTCAAACCCTCCTATTTTTCTATTTCTCCTAATCATTAAATAAAACAACAAAAAGGCTTATCTAAAACATACCCTGGTATTTTATTAGAAGACTCTGGCGAAAAAAATGGTTCAACTCATTTCCCTTAAGAAATCGTTTATAACTTCTCTATTCATAGTTTCTCACATATAAATCGATCCATAAGTTCCTATCAAATTTTCTATCACATGATAGATATTTCTATTAACATTTAATACTTTTATATCTAAAACCAATCAAATTTAAACATTTATTAATATAGTTTGAAATATCTATTGTGTATTTTTTTTACTTGTATTTGAGATGTTCATGAATCAAATACTTATACTTGAGATTTTAATTTGATGATTTAGTAAAGGAGTTGTACTACAATACTTTATGGGTATGGTAATATGCTATTTGTATTAGGATTCCACACTTTGCAGGACATTTTATTACCTAAATACCCTTCACAAAATAATAAAATAAAGAGTTAAACTATCTTCTTCTTCACAAGTTCTCTGCAACAAAACAACTTTCGGTGACTTTTTTTGTTTTTGCTTTACATCTTCTTCATCGGATCAAAGTTCCAGGGTGCGACTACAAAATTTTATTGAAGGCGTCGAGATTTTAACACGCGTATAACACTAAAAATATTTTCAACGGATGCGCCCGCACCCTAGGCAGCACAGTAGGTCCACCACTGATTGTGATAGGTTATTTCAAATTTATTATAACTTCTGTGAACTATTTGTTTATTAGATGAATATTATGGCCTTACATGCATATAATATGACTATTACATAATATTTGTAACAATTTTATAGTAATAATCATAGTTACATAATTCGGCGAATGCTCCAAATCGTGAATTCGACTATGAAATTAGCGTTCCGAACAATTAATTGAGTCATACCCTGTTGATATCGGGATCGAGAATTCCTAACTGCGAAACATGTTTCTTGATTATATGGAACATCGAAATTTTGAATTCTCATGGTATTTGGAAAGAAAACAAGAAGTTCCAATGATGAAGATGATAAAAATTTATTTTAGGGTTTACCAAAATATTCTATTGTTTCATTTATTTCTTTTTAACTAAATCTGGTTTTAACCCCTAATGTTACAGTTTTGGTCGAATTTGACCCTAAATATTTTTAATTTGTTTACTTCTTCTTGTTAGTCTCTGAGTTTGATACTTGTAAATTAAACCAAGTAAAACAGGAAAATATGTTTGCAATAATAATAATATTCACAAGTAGGGAGATATCATCATCTGTTTTTCATATATAATCAAAAGAGTACAAAAGTTTTACAAAATGATTCTAAAATCTTCCTCTCTGCCTGATCACTTACAAATCTATTCGTACAAAAGAGAATGTGTGAAGTGATAAAATAGTTTTCTAACAAATGAGATTTATTTATACTAAGTACAAAAGCTTTGTTTGTGATTGGTTGACAGCACCCTGATAGTTGCATCTAACATCCTTAACAGAAAAGATTACAAAGATGTTGCAAACATCTATGTAAATCAAACAACTGATCTAATTATGCTAAACATCCTCTGTTGCTTTGTTCCAAACATTTGTTTGGCCAGACAGATGTTTGGTCTTCTTCATTAGACCTTTGCTTCAACGGACTTTAGGACTTATACAGACCTTGTTTCTTTATGAACAGCGGTTCCAAGGCTTTGAACAAATGTTTGCTGGTCTTCAACAAATGCTTTGATTTAGATGCTCAAGATTCACTATCATTGGAAGGAAATTGCTTTCTCAACTGTTTATTTCTTGATCTCTTGTTTATGTTTTGGCTTTTGAATATCATTTGTTCTTCTGTAGGTCCAACACTTTTTTTATATAGCTTGATTAGTTGTACATTTAGAGTATTAAAGAGTTCTCATGCTTCTTTATGTTGTACATCACACCACATTATATGGTACATAGTACCGAAGCTATCAAAATGAGCCTACCCCCTAGTGCCGAATTTTAGAGACCTAGCGAATTGCGATCCCGCTTCACATTCCCGTACCGCAAACCATGGGACTATGGTAACAATTATGTTGATTTTCTTATTTATTATTTATCTTAAGTTTTAATATCATTCTTATACTTTTAATAAAGTACGTCTTTAACCCATTTAGTTTTTAGTAATTTAATTTTTCTCTTATCAATGCAACGTCCGTCAGCATTACGAGAAAAAGATCAACGCTTGGTTGTGTTTAATTTTTGAGTTAAATGCCATTTTAGTCCCTATGGTTTGACCATTCACCAGTTTAGTCCAAAGGTTTGAAACATTGTCATTTTAGTCCAAATAGTTTTAAACGTTGCCATTTTAGTCTAATAGGTTAACTCCATCCATTTTTTATGTTAACTAGAAGGGAAACTCGGTAAAATATGGCCAAATTGTACTTCTAGTTAACAAAATAACATATAAAATGACCAAATTTCCCTTATAGTTTATAAAAAAATTGATTGAGTTAACCCAGTGGACTAAAATGGCAACGTTTGAAACTATTTGGACTAAATAGCAGCGTTTCAAACATTGGATTAAACTAGCAAAATGGTCCAAACCACATGGACTAAAATGGCATTTAACTCTTAATTTTTTCTCCTTAACGTTTCCGTTTTGTTAAAAAAACATTAACTATAAAGCTATATGAGTGCGTTACTGTATAAGTTTTTTATTTTACAAGATTTGTTGAAAACGGGGTTGTGTTTGAAATATAATATTTTTTATATGATGAGCTATATGAGTGTTGTTATTGTATAACATTTATAAGAATTGGTCTACACTAACATTTATCCTTTTCTTATTATTTTTTAAATTTCAGCCTCACCCTTTATACATTTTAACATGTTTAAATTTTAACAAATTACTTTTTCTCTTAAATATGTGTTCAATTGTAAGATTCTTAGTTATTAATTATTGATAAAAATGGTAAAGTTACAAACAAAAACATTATATCTAATTTAACTTTTAATATAGGATTCCAATTATTGTCACGTGTTACTCTCTTCTTCAACCATACTATTTATACTTAAATTTTATTTAAAATGCCCAATGGCCTGATCAGAAGGATGCCCAAACCTAGCATGCCATAATTTGTAAGTACTTACACTATTACAACCCATTTTACTATCCAGCACAGTATTTCCACACATATAGACCTTCAAGCTGATTACCATTGGGACTTTCTTTGTTAACAAGTCATGTATATAACATTTTTTTTCATCAAAACCAACAAACAACTTGTTATCCTTTGCTAATTTATGGACTGATATTAGATTAACACGGTATTCAGGCATAACAAACACATCATGTAGTATGACACCATTAACTAGTTTTAAACTACCAATTGTAGTGGCATGAGCATTAGTTCTACTAGGATGATTAACATTTCTGTTTAAATCAGTGCAACAAAATCTGTTAATTTTTTTCAATCTTAACCATGTATTGATTTACCCCTTAATCTATTATCCATCCAACATCATTCTCATTTTGAGACAGATTTGCAAAGCAATAAACAGGTTTACTATACACATTAGAACAAAACAACTCACCTGTAACATTGCAGCTCTCAGGGTTTTCAGTAGTTTTGATCATTTAATAAATTAACAACTTAGTCACCTGATCATTAGTCAAAGTAGAAACAGGCACATTAGACTCATCAAAATTCACATTATTACTAACAATCACCTTTTCCCTTGATTCCCTCTTGGTTTTAACCAAAGGGATATCCAATTATTTCCTCACACTTTTCAATAGTATGACCAGTTTTATTACATTGAGAACATTTCAAATTTTGATTAAATTTATTAAGCTTTTAAATCATTTCCTTAACTTAGAAACAAAACCTACTATTTGATTCTTTTTACACTTCCACTACTAGAATTTTTTATGATTCCTCTTTATATATAATAGTAAAAGCTTCTTTAACATAAGGTAAGGTTTCTCTTGTTAATAAGGTGGTTCTAACACCTTGATAATACCCATCTAATCGCATTAAAAACTGCATTAATTTTATCATCTGATTAAAACTATTAAAATCCTTTGAAGCACTACAAACACAAGTAGGTAGTTGTAAAATCTGATCTACTTGCTTCCACATAACATTTAACCTATGATAATATTCAAACGCAGATAAACTATTTTGACTGAAAAGAATAAATTAATAGATAAAGATCAAAGACTACTGACCCATCTACTTCATCATAAGTTTTTTTTTTAATTTAGACCAAACATCATAAGCCAATTTAGAAAAGACTTGACCCATGTACAATTCATCACTAATAGAATTTAAAACCCATGTAAAGACCACAGAATTGCACCTATCCTTCTTAATTGCATGTTTACCCAACTTAAATTTAAAATTGTATCTATCCCCTACCTTGACTAATAAAATTGTATATTTACGCATTTTGATTTATTTTATTAAAAATGAATTGCATAATGGCAATTTTACACTTATTTTTACGAGAACTTTAAAAAATTATATACTTATCCATTTTTACCGGTTTTTGTGATTTTTTTCATAATTTTTGTGGTTTTTTCACAATTTTTGTTGTTTTTTTTGTTTCGCTAGTTAGTTTTTTTGTTTTCGTTTTTTTTTTTTCATTTTTATAACATCCGCCAAGAAGGGTGCCCATTTTGAAAAAAAATGAATCCGAGTCGTTGTAAACTAGTTCGAGCCGTTATAAATAAAATATATTGTTTTTGACTCTACTCCGATTTTTATGAAACTTAGGTCATATTATAGAGAAAAATGCGCTTATTCCAATGTTATGTTCAGATTTTTATAAAAGGTTATACTTTACAAGTTATACGAGAAAAACAAGTTAAGCAGCTGAATTAATTCTTTATATATATATATATATAAAAAAATTAAAACTAATAGTGAATTATATTCTATAAAAGGCAAGATTTATATTCTAAATTAAATATTAATATCATGTTTTTAAAAAAGTAAATTACAACCCTATTTATTTTCTCATTCCAATATTTCTATCCTCTCTCTAAAACCCTAGCCATCACCATCTCCTTTAAAGAAACCCTAGCAACCACCATTGAAGCCTTGCAAGTTTTACCAAACCACCAAGAAGGAGAAGCAAATATCAAACATCACCCTCATCTCCATCTCTTTACCCACTTCATAGGAGGTAGTTTTAATGTCATTCTCTTCTTTATATTTCTTTATTCCTTATTGTTTCATGTTCATACTTTAGTTTCCTTGCAACTTATATTTTTATAATATCTGGGGTTTAAGAAAGTTTGAGTTTTGATAGTAGTTATCATTGTGTTTTGATTTAAAATAGAAATTGTGTTGGCAAAATATTATGACTCTAAACTACTGTTATAAAAATATTAAAATTTCATAATTTTTGCTACTAATAAAATTTGTTTCATAATTATGTTTTAAAGTTGGTTTCATTTTGATCAAATGATAGTAGTGTTTGATATCACATGAGTTCTAACTCCCAAATGTTTATATAATTTTCTTTATTTCTAGGACTTCATATAAAAAATCAGATTTTATAAAAATATAAGTATTTTTGTCTTGTATACAAATATGGACAACTCAAATGGTTATTATAATATCTTGCCACCTATTAAATAGATATAAATAGAATATGCAATATATATATATATATAGTTTTTTTCTTAAATAATTATTGATATATATATATATATATATGGAAAGGTCATAAAAATAGTTCATAACATCTCAAAAAAATATATATATATATATATTATAGTGGGACTAATCTGTCACATAAGCAATAGATATATTTACATATGACATTTAATTACATAGTAATATTTATTTTAGGACGAAAACCCCAAGTATTAGGTTGTAATATTTTTGTATATTTTTCCTTGTGTTATTTTATTCAAGTATTTTGGTGTTATAATATTTTGGGTGATTGTGTCTTTTGGTGTTATCTCTCTTTCGTTACTCATGTGGATTAGTTGGCTTTAACGGAACGCAAAATGTGAGTGTCATATGTCATGTTTCATATGATACGTATACTTTTTCAATAACATGCCAAGTTAAGTGTCATATGTGCTCCTATTTGTTTTATATGTTACATTACTTGCTATACGTGTTTACCGCTTTGTGTCATGGATTTCATAATTTCGTTTTTCGCCTTTTGGAGGCTTGAATCGCATCATTGTTTCATAGTTTCGTTTTTCGCCTTTCGGGGACTTAAATCGATCATTGTTTCATAGTTTCTCTTTTCGCCTTTTGGGGGCTTGAATCGCATCATTGTTTCATTTCATATGTTTTGTTATGTCATATTATATTATTTACTTATGGATTGGTTGTTTTTTCGGATTAATTGATTTATGTCACCTATACACTTAATATTGCATGTTAAATAATTTTTATTAAATAAAATCAACTAAACTTTTAAAGTTAAATACAAACAAATAAAGATTATTCACCAACTATTGTTAACCCAAATTTCTTTTACATATGAAACAGGTACACAAGGTTGATAGCTACTTGAGAAGACACATAGGATTGTGCCTTAGAATAATTAAATCAAGACTTATGTTATCTTTTGTATTTTGAATATTGTATGGTTTTATTTGAAACAATTATTTAGTTATGTGAGACAAATTAATATTTATGATAATAAATATTAAACTTTAAATAAATGTCAAAAGCTATGAAACAATCATATCATACCCGTGCCATATCCGCTGCGGGTCGGGGTGTGACAGATTGGTATCAGAGCTCGAGACTATAAACCATAGACTTAGACTATAATGTTTTTAGGTACTTATGTGCTTATTTGATTAATTGTTTCTAGCTTATGAAAGTTTGAAATGTTTGATATACACATGCACAAGATCACTTATTTAATTGTTACATGTTAAAGTGTGTTACATGATACAATGTGTTATATTGTTTATCTAAAGTATGTTCCTCTTTTATTCATGTCGCGTTCACACATACTATATATTAAATAAATAGTATATCCTTTATTTATTATTTATATATCTAAAGTATGTTGATTTCATTATTTCTTTTCCATACCCCCTTTGAATTTTAATTATTTCATTTAAAGTTTCGAATTTCATTTGAGTTTCATATCTCATCAAAGTGGGCTAAGTGACGAACATGTAGTAACTGGAAGGGTTAGGTACCGGTAGTCGGGACGTCCTTCTAGGCTTGGCATTCGTATAAATCCATTAAGGACCCGTTGCCTACCTGGGGACCATCGATGAGAGTACCAATACCTATTAGGCCAAAGCATATCACACCAAACGTCACGTAAACCAACAACACTTTGATATGTCAAACGTACCCACGTTAAGTCATGGGTGCCCTTCCACAATGTTTCATATCACCCAAACCCTGTTATTTCATGATTTCTTTTGGGCTAGTTGTATGTCAAAGGGTAGACATATGTGGGCCATGCAAACGCTCGTTAATCACGGGGGCCCACGTGATTACGAAAGTGATGCATGGAAGGCATATTGAAACTCTAAGTACACCAACCCTATAACTTTTTGTATTTCATTTTTGAAATATTGTTATCCTAAGTTTCATTTGACTCCATGATTTTACGATGAAATGTTTACTTATTATATTTTATTAATGAGATGTCACGTTTCACATTATTTTATATCATAATCTTTGAATATCTCTATATATCATAAGTTTCTTATTTATTATGTTGAACACACTTAATGTCCACTAGTTTATACTCAAAACTCACAACTTATTGCGTTCAATCCTTATAGATGTCGGCCAAACGCAACCTCAATGGTTCTGGACGACACATGGCGTCTCACATTACCAAAGAGATGGCCGCTATCCTTCCCAACATCGTGGCTCAAGTTCACCAAACCCTCATGGGGTTCGATGACCAAGAGAACCATGGTGGTTCTGGTTCTTCCAAATGCTTGTACAAACATTTCAAGTCTTGTGACCCTTTTACTTATGAAGGCATCGGTGGTGCTAATACTCTTCTTCGTTGGTTCGAAGAAATGGAGAGTACGTTTCCGAACTCCGAATGCCCCAACAATCGTAAGGTTTGATATGCTATGGGCCGTTTACTAGGAATTGCATTAACTTGGTGGAATGCCTAGAAAATACCCATGGTGAGGAAGCTGTTATGGCTTTGACCTGGGAGCAGCTCAAGTAGATTATGGAAGAGCAGTTTTGCCCCCTACATGAAATCAAGAATTTAGAAGATGAATTCAGGAATTTGGAACAGGTTGAAGGTGAGAACACGGCTTACAATAATGGTTCCACGAGCTTACAATGATGGTTCCATATCTATTCACTCCCCTTACCCGACTCATTAGGCAGTACATTAAGGGTCTCCAGGCAGTTATCAAGGACATGGTGGAAGGTAGTAAGCCGGCTACTCTAGAAGAGGCCATGCGTCTAGCTGGCCAACTCACTTAAAATCGAGTAAAGTCAAAAGACCTGAAACGCAAAGGGGATTAGGGTTCATCGGACAAATATCCTGCTGAAAATACAAAGGAGGTAAAAGAAACAAAAACTGAATCGTCTTCTCACTTCGGCTTTAAGAAGAAACGCAAGGGAAATGGAAGAAACTATGCGGTTAACCCAAACCCTCCTATCCCAGCTTGTGCCATTGAACCAGGTCGCACCGACTATCCATCCAAACAAAAAGCCTACACTGATCCTCACCCTTTGTGTGGACACCGCCGCAACCATCACCAGCCTCACACACCTTGTCAACAATGTACCAAGTGTGGGCGTTTCGGTCATTTGAGCCAAGCCTGCCGTGTCGGTCAGGGTCAACCCTCTAACCCGAACCAAGCTCAACGCAACAACCAACAAATGTTTCAACCCATTTACCAGTCACCTCAATTCATGGCTCCACCTCCTCAAAACATACTCCAGCCTTACCAGCCACCCATGATGCCCATGCTAGAGCCTGCTATAATTGTGGTGATCTAACCCATTTTCGTAACACTTGTCCAAGGTTGGTCGACATTATCAACGCTCAAGCACAGGCCAACCCGGTTAATCAAGCTAACCTAGCCAATCAATCCAATCCACCTGCTCGGGTCAGAGTCTTCAACGTTAATGCAAATCAGGCGCAGTCTAACAACAATGTGGTGAATGGTACGTTTCCTATTAATGTTATTTACGCGTTAGTCTTATTTGATTCAGGGGCTACGTGTTTCTCAAAGATTGATCTACGTTCGAGTTATCATCAATTGAGAGTTCTAGAAGAAGACTTCCCCAAAACTGCTTTCCGTACTCGTTATGGTCATTACGAGTTCATGGTCATGCCTTTTGGGCTGACTAATGCACCAGTAGTCTTCATGGACTTGATGAACTGTGTATGCAAACCATATTTGGATCGTTTCGTAATCGTTTTCATCGATGATATCTTGATCTATTCCAAGACCAAGAGTGATCACGAACGACACCTTCGTCTCATACTGGGACTATTGCAAGTAGAAAGACTATACGCAAAGTTCTCTAAGTGTGAGTTCTGGTTAAATGAAGTCCAATTTCTTGGTCACATAGTAAACGATAAGGGTATTCATATTGACGCTGCCAAGATTGAAGCTGTCAAGAATTGGCAAACTCTGTGTACACATACCGAAATCCGATCATTCCTTGGCTTAGCAGGTTACTATCGACGCTTCATCGCCAATTTTTCAAAAATCGCTTGACCCATAAGGACAAACCATTTGATTGGGGGCCTAAACAGGAAGGAGCTTTTCAAACCTTGAAGCAAAAATTGTGTGACGCGCCTATACTCATTCTACCTGATGGCTGTGATGACTTTGTTGTTTATTGTGATGCATCAGGTCAAGGACTTGGCTGTGTTTTGATGCAACGAGGCAAGGTGATAGCTTATGCCTCAAGACAACTAAAGGTTCATGAAAAGAACTACACCACTCATGACCTTGAGCTTGATGTTGTTGTTTTCACTCTAAAGAATTGGAGGCATTATCTTTATGGGACTAAATGTGAGATTTATACTGACCATAAGAGTCTCCAACATATCTTTAACCAAAAGGAACTGAACATGCGTCAACGACGATGGGTTAAACTTTTAAACGATTATGACTGTGAGATTCACTACTATCCCGGCAAGGCGAATGTCGTGACTGATGCCCTAAGTCGTAGAGAGTACGCGAATTCTGTTCATCTCATGTGTTTTCAAATTTTGTCTGATATCGAAAAGCGGATTTGTAAAGCACAACATGTCTCTGGAACTGAGAATGATTTACGCGATGATTGTCTTGTGGAGCAGAATCAAAGTTGGAATCTAAAGCTAATGGGATTTTCCATTACTTAAATCGAGCTTGGATACCTGATCGTGACGATCTTCGTGTTTTCTTGATGAACGAAGCCCATAAACCCCGATATTCAATTCATCCTAGTGCCGACAAAATGTATCAGGATCTCCGAATCACATATTGGTGGCCTGGAATGAAGAAGGATATTGTAGAGTTTGTTTCAAAATGCCTTACGTGTTCCAAAGTGAAGGCGGAACATCAACGACCCTCGGGTTTGCTAGTACAACCCTAAATTCCAATTTGGAAGTGGGAAAATATAACCATGGATTTTATAACCAGGTTACCTCACACCTCCAGTGGATATGATGCCATGTGAGTTATTGTGGATCATCTCACAAAGTCAGCGCATTTTATTCCAATCCGCATAGATTACAAGGACGAGAAATTAGCTCGAATCTACATCGACGAAATCATGAGCCGAGATGGTGTACCTTTGAGTATTATTTCCGATCGTGATGGACGTTTTACCTCACGCACGTGGCAAGCTGTGCAATCGGCATTGGGCACTGGACTTGATCTTAGTACTGCTTACCATCCGCAGACTGATGGTCAGTCTGAGCGTGCCATCCAAACGTTAGATTATATGGTGTGTTCGTGTTTCATAGATTTCAGGGAAATTGGGATACTCATTTGCCTTTGATTGAATTCTTGTACAACAACAGTTACTACTCGAGTATCAACATGGCACCATTTGAAGCTTTATACGGGCGTAAATGTCAATCTCCTGTTTGTTGGCACGAAGTTGGTGAAGCTCAAATAACAGGGCCAGAACTGATTCAGGAGACAACTGATAAGATACTCCAAATTTGCGAAAATCTTTTAGCAGCTCGAAGTCGGCAGAAGAGTTATGCCGATAAACGTCGCAAACCATTAGAATTCAGTGTCGGTGATCGTGTACTCTTGAAAGTTTCGCCATGGAAAGGCATGGTTAGATTTGGGAAAAAGGGAAAACTAGCTCCGCGTTATGTTGGTCCTTTCAAAATCCTCGAAAGAATCGGAACGGTAGCCTACAAACTGAGTTACCAGAACAACTCAGTAGGATTCACCCAGTTTTTCATGTGTCTAACTTAAGAAGTGTATTGCTGATGAAAACCTGCATGTTCCACTTGAAGATATACAAATCGATGACCATGTCGTTGTAAACTAGTTCGAGCCGTTATAAATAAAATATATTGTTTTTACTCTACTCCGATTTTTATGAAACTTATGTCATATTATAGAGAAAAATGCGCTTATTCCAACGGTATGTTCAGATTTTTATAAAAGTTTATACTTTACAAGTTATATGAGAAAAACAAGTTAAGCAGCTGAATTAATTCTTTATATATATTATATAATAAAAAAATTAAAACTAATAGTGAATTATATTCTATAAAAAAGAAGATTTATATTCTAAATTAAATATTAATATCATGCTTTTAAAAAAGTAAATTACAACCCTATTTATTTTCTCATTCTAATATTTCTATCTTCTCTCTAAAACCCTAGCCATCACCATCTCCTTTAAAGAAACCCTAGCAACCACCATTGAAGCCTTCCAAGTTTTATCAAACCACCAAGAAGGAGGAGCAAATATCAAACATCACCCTCATCTCCATCTCTTTACCCTCTCTACTTCATAGGAGGTAGTTTTAATGGCATTCACTTCTTTATATTTCTTTATTCCTTATTGTTTCATGTCATACTTTAGTTTCCTTGCAACTTATATTTTTATAATATCTGGGGTTTAAGACAGTTTAAGTTTTGATAGTAGTTATCATTGTGTTTTGATTTAAAATAGAAATTTTGTTGGCAAAATATTATGACTCTAAACTAGTGTTATAAAAATACTAAAATTTCATAATTTTTGCTACTAATAAAATTAGTTTCATAATCATGTTTTAAAGTTGGTTTCATTTTGATCAAATGATGGTAGTGTTTGATATCATATGAGTTCTAACTCCCAAATGTTTATATAATTTTCTTTATTCTAGGACTTCATATAAAAAATCAGATTTTATAAAAATATAAGTATTTTTGTCTTGTATACAAATATGGACAACTCAAATGGTTATTATAATATCTTGCCATCTATTAAATAGATATAAATAGAATATGCAATATATATATATAGTTTTTTTTCTTAAATGATTATTGATATATATATATATATATATATATATATATATATATATATATATGGAAAGGTCACAAAAATAGTTTATAACATCTCAAAAAATATATAGATATTATTAGTAGGACTAATTTGTCACATAAGCATTAGATATATTTACATATGACATTTAATTACATAGTAATATTTATTTTAGGACGAAAACCCCAAGTATTAGGTTGTAATATTTTTATATATTTTTCCTTGTATTATTTTATTTAAGTATTTTGGTGTTATAATATTTTGGGTGATTGTGTCTTTTGGTGTTATCTCTCTTTCGTTACTCATGCGGATTAGTTGGCTTTAACGGAAAGCAAAACTGTGAGTAGATCTTACTTTCCCCCTTTTGTCACTTAACTTTTTGGGGTGTTTCATGTGTCATGTTTTGTAACATCCGTCAAAAACGGATTTTACCAAACCCGCTCCGTTTATTAACCGAACAATCAGTTAAAAATTTCGTTGCGAATTTAATGCCCAAAATAATTTTAAACGATACATAATTAATTATTATATGGGAATATATAATTTGTTTTTGAAAAACTGTCAAAAATAAGAAAATAAAAATAATTTGGCCCTGCCGGGTTTCGAACCCGGGTCAGTCAGCCGGTTCAGCAACTTAACACACGCACACTCAACCACTGCGCCACTGATGAATCTTGTTAATTATTAGAATCAATTAATTCATAACATCTTTTTCGAATTCAAAACCGGCGCCCAAATTTCAGTCGTCGGAAATCCCGGCGATCTCACGAAATTTAACGATTCCTTCAGTTATAACGTAAACTTTAAACACACATCGGTTATAACCGACGCCTGAGTCCGCGACACAAACTATAACCGCCGGAAAACGTAATGACTTTGAATCAAGTCGGAAATTGGACCAAATTCATCGACGACCTGCACTATAAATACATCCTCAAACCTCTGCAAGCTTTTTCGCTCAAAACCGCACCCTTGCTCGGCGAAAATTTACTCGCCGGAATATTTCTGCACATCGCTGGAAAACCGAGTCCTTCACTTCTAAGCCTTACTAAACCCCCTGAGCTTATACCGAAGTCACCCACATCCTTTTCAAGCTTTCTGAAGACTCGTTGCTGCAAGACACACGACGCCGGAACATGTTGCTGTCGCCGGAGTTCTGCCGGAGAAACAGAGGAATCCAGTCGGTATACCTCACGCTTAAATCGTCCCTTCTTTTTATTTAATCTCACCTGTAATTAACTAAAAAACGCTAAAGAAACCGATTAAAACATTGAACCAGTCGGACTTCCGATTCTGGTTAAAACTGACGAAGAAGACGAAGTTCGGTAACATGTAAGTATAATAAAAATCGGTTTATATAACATGTTAAACACACAGTCCAGCGGTGGACTGTGTGTTAACGCAACCCACAGGTCCCGGGTTCGAGACCTGTGGAGCGCACCGGTCCGATTCAGTTAAATCGTTTTTAAAAATAAATGATTTTCGGTTTAACCTAATTAGTATATAAATATAATTAAAAACATATATATTTCGGGTTAGACACGTAGCTCAGTTGGTAGAGCTGCGTGCACGCGTACGGGAGGTCTCGGGTTCGAGCCTCACCCAGCGCACACAATTATACAAGCGAACCGGTCAACGGTCAAAAAAGTCAAAAAAAAATTATTTTTATTTTTTTTATTTATTTTAATTAAAAATCAATTAAAAATACTTAAAAATAACATTTTTAAGGTTAGAAAATAGCCTTAAACTCACAAAAATACACCCAACAATCCTACTAAAATGGATCAATAAAATCCGTTTACTTACCGAACCATAATGCTATTTATCTAGGTTAATTTCACTCGTGGTTAAAACCACTTCGCGTGCATTCAACATCATCAACCGAACGCACCCACTGTGAGTGAATCTTACAACTCCCCCTTTTTAATTACACGTTTTGGGGTGTGTCATGTGTTACAAAATAATTAACTCGTTTATTTAAACTTGTGCCATACCATATCGTGATCTAAACTTAGATTGTTTATATTGTTGTGATTACTTATTTCATTTTGTCAAATTATATGAAATTCATTCATTAAGCCCATCAGTTCCTCGTGGGAGACGAGTTGAATAACGCGTGCCTCAAAACCAATCCATTATTGTTCATGTGTGTATCATTGAGTTTATATTGTTTGTAGTTATGTCTTTCATATTATCATGTTTATGCAATTCATTCATTAGGCCCATCAGTTCCTCGTGAGAGACGAGTAGAGCAACGAGTGCCTCTAAACGTTCCATTATTGTTCATGTGTGCTTTATTTAATATCTAATGATTGTTGAATAAGTTTATATCTATTTTTACTCATGTGTGGTTGTGCACTCATTTCATAATCAATTAAATAAACTTGTTCAAATGTTTTCCATAGGATTCACTCGCCAACTTTTTGTTGATCCAAAAACCTTTTTACACATGATACAGGTGAACAGGATGAAGCAAGGAAAACATAGGAAATGCCTTAGAAGAAAACAAAGAAGCTTAGATTGATGTTAGGTCATGATGTAATTATAGTTGTAAATTTCCTATTAAGTTGTATTTAATGAATAAGAAACGTATAATAAATGGCATGAGCTTTGATGATAACCCAATCATGCCCCGGTCACCTTTTCCGCTGCGTGTCGGGGTGTGACATGTTTCATATGATTCGTATACTTTTTCAATAACATGCCAAGTTAAGTGTCATATGTGCTCCTGTTTGTTTTATATGTTACATTACTTGCTATACGTGTTTACAGCTTTGTGTCATGGATTTCATGGTTTCGTTTTCGCCTTTTGGAGGCTTGAATCGCATCATTGTTTCATAGTTTCGCTTTTCGCCTTTCGGCTTTTCGCCTTTCGGGGGCTTAAATCGCATCATTGTTTCATAGTTTCTCTTTTCGCCTTCTGGGGGCTTGAATCGCATCATTGTTTCATTTCATATGTTTTGTTATGTCATATTATATTATTTACTTATGGATTGGTTGTTTTTTCGGATTAATTGATTTTGTCACCTATAACACTTAATATTGCATGTTAAATAATTTTTATTAAATAAAATCAACTAAACTTTTAAAGTTAAACACAAACAAATAAAGATCTATTAATCAACTATTGTTGACCCAAATTTCTTTTACACATGAAACGGTACACAAGGTTGATAGCTACTTGAGTAGACACATAGGATTGTGCCTTAGAATAATTAAATCAAGACTTATGTTATCTTTTGTATTTTGAATATTGTATGGTTTTATTTGAAACAATTATTTAGTTATGTGAGACAAATTAATATTTATGATAATAAATATTCAAACTTTAAATAAATGTCAAAAGCTATGAAACAATCATATCATACCCCATGCCATATCCGTTGCGAGTTAGGGTGTTACAATTTTGACCAAGTTATTTGTTTTTCATTTTTCTTTTTGATTATTTAATGTATATATTTATAAATCAAACCAAAAAAAAGATATCCAGATCTAAAATCAATATATACTCATAGTCTCACACGCAAACACCCGAAAGTGATCAGACCCAATTTTTAAAATGGGTGTTAAAAAATTACACCACTCCCCATTTTCATTTTAAGAAGGAAATATTAAAAAATACCACCCAAACTGAGAAAAGAAAAATAAAGCATGTCATTATTTACAAAAAAACTAACTAGCAAAACATTAAAAAAAAACAAAAATTATGAAAAAGCCACAAAAACTAGAAAAAAAAGGATAAACGTGTAAATTTTTTAAAGTTTTAGTAAAAATAAGGGTAAAATAGTCGTTATATAATTTATTTTTAATAAAATAAATAAAAATAGGTAAATTTGCAATTTTATTAGTTAAGAAAGGGGATATATGCAATTTTAATTTTAAGTTGGGTAAATATGCAATTAAGAAGTTTTTTAAGAGGGAATATGCAATTATCCCTATCAATAAAACCTAGTTTGTTTTTCATCTGTAATGTAAGCGTCATACATTAGCCCATATTGTATAATTTTCTGTCTCTTTTAGTTTTACAGGTAAGAATACTTAAATCAGTTGGATGCAAATATAATGGATCACTTGCATCCAGTTGCTAACAATAGGCGCATTAGAAGGACCCCCTCTTGTTTCTACCACAACACCATCTACTGTATATCAATCTAAAAACCACACAAATTCAATCAACCAAAGAGTCACAACAAACAGAAACAAAAACACACAAATATGGTGAAACCAAGACACGGATCCGATTAGCGGTTCGTCGCTCAATAGGTGCCCCCGCAGACCTTATCAAGGGAGCCTTCCTAGACCTAGATATTGGATACTAAAGCAATTAATAGAAATAAACAACAGCAGGTAAAATCAAAACCAAACAAACAAATAGACATGACAAACAAACACACAATGTGCAACAAATAATGCACAAAGACTCGGTCACCCACCGGTCTGACTAACCCGGCAATAGACACAACAATGAAATTGTGATCAGAAAGAAAAAGTTCAGATAGGAACAATCTCACCCGGGGGTGCGTATAATCAACCTTACAACCTGCACTTAGGGCTGGCTATAAGGTACTGATCAGAAGAAACGGCAACAAGATTTCATTAGTTTGCCTTGTAATCTTCAAGGATTACGAAGACCGATAAGAAGATAGTTCCAATACCAATCAAACCCTAGATTAGGGTTTCAATCTTCAAGAACCTTCTACACCAAGCACGAACTCCAAGAAACCAGAAATACTAAGATATAGAGTCGGCAAATAATGAATCCACCAAGACTCGTATCTGAAATCAGTCAGATCTGATCAGGTACTCTCGAAAACACAGAGGAACAATAACGCCCCCAAGAGAGGAGCTCTGAGACCATGTCAAAAGCTGGTATCGAACACTCACATAATACCCAAACCAAATATTGTATAAACTATAGAAATATTCATGAAATGAAATGAACAACAACTCTCAACTCTCACAATCTGTAATTATCAACACGATAAGCACACTAGACTACAACAAGAATCACCAAAGATCTGAAATACAAAAATCATGAGATTTACCTCTCATCAGCCAAAAGTCTATTATTACCCATGAAAATAAAGAAACAATAAGGACCCACGGGATTGTAAGTTTTTTTGTCTTGTAACATCCATAACCAAGATTTGTCCGATGATCTCTTGTCACAAATGAGAGAACGAAGTCTCGTGCTAGTAGTAGATAAATTTCGACACAAATGTTTAGATAATATTATTTATCTATTAAAAAACTGACGTGAAATTGACATAAGAATATACTCAAAAGTAAGATATTGTTTATGCTATCTTATAACACATTTAAGGATAACAAAATTGCTTTTACATTAATTTTTTAAGAGCTTAAAAAGGCAAATTTGTTTTTTTTTAAATTTGACTACCTTACTTATCTTTTACACACATGGTCACATACTAATACCAATTAGATGATTAAAAAAAAAAAAATATGAAGAATATTAATTATGAATAGCATAAATTAATTAGACTACAAATTCAATATTATAGTTGTTACAGTTAATACGAGATCCCATTTAGAAATCTAATTACGTAAACAATTAGTTTCACACTTCACTAAATTTTAAAATCATTTTTACTTATATTTCATACATATTATATTTTATATGCTTTTGGTAGACCTACAAAATTTATATGATATTGGTACCACTTAACCATTCAAGTGCGCTTTACTAATGTATAGTTATGTTTCCTCTCATAGTGTTCAGACTTTTATTTTAAAAAAAAAGAGTTTAAGTTTTGTTTTGCTCCCTATGATTTGGTAATTTTAATGGTTTGTCCTAATAGTTTAAAAATGGTCATTTTTCTCCCTATTCTTTTTCCTCCATGGTCTTTCGAGTTTGTCGTCAATTTGCTCCTCAGCTCTAACTCAGTTAAAGGTTTATTTAGGTGAAAAGACTTACCTTGCTTTTATCTATAAAATTACCACAAATACCCTTCTAGTTAATAAATTTTTTTAATAGAGTCAGACTCAGGGAGCAAAATAATGGTCAGTTAAAAAAACAGAGAGGAAAATGATCATTTTAAAACTATTAGGTTAAAACTGTTAAAACAACCAAACCACAAAGATAAAAAGTAAATTAACTCTTAAAAAAATACAAATCATGGGTGCAACAATGTAATCATTTCCTTTAAAAAAAATAAAAATCAGAGAATTCAAGTCTGTTTTGACTGATCTACAACATGATTAGGATCCTATTCAGCAATAATGACATCGTCATCTTCATAAACAAGCCTCTTCCTCCTCGATCATACACATATATAATCACACACAATTTACATTCTTCCTAAAAAAATTAAATCGTACATTTTATCACTGCAGATGAAGACGATCTGCGAAAAAGGAGGAGATGACGTCAGCAGCGGCGTTTTCCGGTCATCAGAGACAAATGTAAGAACCGCCGGAGTGCCGGTGATCGTACCGGAAGATGAATGCAATTCGTCTAGTAGTTCTTCCATTGGAGACGACAGCGATGCAGATCGAGAAGATGTTGTTGAGAGTCATTACGGTTATGATCGGAAAAACGACAATAATAATAGCTTCGATGATGCCATTCAGGCTCTGGAACAAGCGCTTCCGATCAGGTTTACTTTCTGTTTTGATTCGATAATTGGTAGTTATTGAGATTTGATGTTGTGATTTCGTGAAGGTTACGAAATGTTTGTTATGATCATACGGAATTGGTGATCAAAATGCAATTTGCGTTCCTCTGGCGAAATCAAATCGCGTCCTTATTAGTGTAGTGAAAAAGAAACGGTACCACATGAACGCAAATCGCAGTTTACTCTGGTTTCAACATATGTGAAGAAAGTTAGGTCAAACTTATTTGTCTGTCAGGACTCTCTGATTCAGTGACTTAACAGTAACTTTTGTACTTATTAGTTATTCTGACTTAACAGTAACTTTTGCACTTATTAGTTATTCTATAAGTTTGTTTAGCTTGTTCTACCGCACATAGTCTTATGTTTGTTTAGCTTGTAGTATCGACACCTCGGGTTGTTAAGCTTTTTGAAAAGCTGGACAACACAAGGTTTGTGTTAGTGACATGACCAATGGTTGTATGTGACGTTTATGGTATAATGTGTTTATTTTTGTTATTACAGGAGAGGGATTTCAAGGTTCTACAACGGCAAATCAAAGTCGTTTGCGTGTCTAGGTGATGTATGGCCGACGACATCTTCGGTAGAAGACATTGCAAAGCCAGAAAATGCTTACACGAGAAAGCGAAGGAATCTTGGAGCTTTTAAACTATCAAACTTAAACAGGAGAAGGATATGTAAGAAGCCCAAGACATCGAAATTGAGTTTTACGATTGAGAGAGAAGAGCATGAATTTACCACATGTGCTACACGACCTCAAATCAACAGACCGTTGGCGTTGAGATCGTTCTCGATGGTTAAGTTGCATTGAATAACGATTGGGGTGTTGACCAAAACAGAACAATATCTATCTACCATTTGATTTTGATAACAGTCCACTAGAATTAACAACAAATGATGAATACAAGCTTTACAAAAGAATTTAAAACAAAGGTTATTGTTGGCATTTTATATTATGCAATACTAGTAGGTTAGGTTGTGATACTTCATGTACATGAACATGGCCTTTGACATCTAATACTTGTCCTAAACTAAGACCATAAACACAGAAACCATATGTTTCCCCATTTGCTACACAGCCACAGCTTTATCTTATTATGCACAGACGACTCACTTGGAATTTTGAAGAAGAAACTGTGCTGAAGGATACTCAGATAAGAATGCAGGCGCCTCTATATCTGAAGGATCAATCGCGGGAATCGTCATGTAGATGTCTTCGGTAGAGAATGGAATGCTGCAATACACGCAACAGTCAATGAGGTTAATACCGGTGGCCATTTTAATCAATTTTCTTATAAATAGGTAGATTTGGTTAAGGTGTATCTCAAACAAGTCAAATAAAATGATTGACCATATGTAATTCATTCTTGGAAATATGAGAAACATAAGCAACTTACCTCAGATCATCATCCAACAAGAACGAATTGGATGTGAGATTCTGACTATCCTTGCTCAAATTTCTCTCATCTCGGCAACAACCTAGAGAAAACAAGAAAAACATTCAGACTATGTCCTTACTGTTACACCAATAAATCACTAACAATACTTGCCTCGTTTGATACGCTCTGAGTCCCATATTTGTCATCCCAGTACATTGTACTTATACGATATATTTGCCTAACAGTCAATGCCTGTCCAAATTGATGAATTAAATGTCATGTCTGATAAAAATAAATAGTTAGTCGTATTTTAGCTGAAATAAAGATTATACCGGACATAGATCGTGTCTGATCCCTTCCAAAGACTTTTTTCTTTTCTGGTGTATTACCTATAGGAATTAAAATATTTATTAAGTGAAATGAAGATAAAAAAACATTATTCTACCAGTAAAGATCACTGTAGCAAGTGGCGACTTACCAGAAACCCGACCGCTTGTCTGATATAATTTAGCTCATGCCAAGATTGTCCCGCAAACTAAATTGAGTGTTGAGTCAGCCTCAAAAGGGATATATATGCATTTATAACAATTCTATCATGTTAAAAGAAACAAAAAAAATTATGAAGAAAAAATACCTCTTCTTTTGCATTGCCTATCCATTTCTCCAGTTCTGCTAGACCAGACTTGACATATTCCCCATTGGAAAACGTGCAACATTCTCGTCGCAATAAAAGACTTTAAAAAATGTTCTTAATTAGTATAAATAATCTCATAAAACCTAGAGAATATATATTTCAAATACAAAAAACAATACCTGTTGAAAAGTGATATGTTGATGAATGAAAAGACCTGGGTGGTAAGCTTACGAATGAAAAACGAAGGAACCTGCATGTACCATTTACTGAGGTTCAGCATATATTTCACGAATAATTACAACCTAAATAAAAAGAGTAAGAGATGTTACAATACATGATTTCCACGTAAGCGGTCCATAAGAGAATCCATAAACTCTATAATTTTCTCCCACTGACTACCAGCAGCCTGCTGAGGAATATCACCAGGTGACCGTGACGGTTTACCACCGTGTACTCGTTGATTTTTGGGAGCCTTCACAAAGAATATTTCATATTACTAAGTTCTAGAACTTAAAAAATAGACATAAAATGTGACACCAGCGAAACAACAGAAACTATTATATATGAATACGTGAGGTATAACAATATAACACTAACCTGGATGCATGAAGCTAAAAGAGGTGATATTTCCTTCTTCAAGTTATCACGTATTAAGCCAAATATTTTCTCCACACAAGCGGTTAACTGTTGTTTAAATAGAATCGCCGGATACCTTGCTTCCATAGGTGAAATACCATCATCAAACCCGATATATTTGTGTGGAGTGTAGCTCTGAAAATTGCATACAACATACCATTAAACCATAACTAAGTAAATTACATAAAATGCTTGATCATATGACACACCGATATTCAACATGGAACTTACTTGTGCAGCCCTCCCATTGGGCAAAGTGGACACACCGGAACGCTGAGATATAGGTGTCAAGAAACCATTAGACCGGAAATTCCGTTGCAGCAGACATAAAAGAGCTGAAGCGTTAGATAACCAGTATGGCAAGGTAACACCCTCATCCCCCTCCTACAAAATCGAGCATACGAAACAGATGGTAATTTCACCAATTTTATCTTAAAAAGGAAACAAGTAGAAGCTGTAGAATGTAGATCTACAAACAAAACCAGCTCAAAGTGAACAGATTACCTTAAGAACATTGTTGATCTTCTCTATAATGAAGTCAAATATCGCAGTTCTTTCAGAGTCAAAGGCATGCCAATGAAGAAGGCATTTGTATATGACACTAGCAGCCACCGGTTTTCCATCCTTGAATCCCAAGCTTTCTTTAATGCACCGTAAGAGAATTTCAGAGTTCTCCTGCAACAAAAGTTAGACAATGAACAATCATACAAATTGCAAGGTGTAAGTGTCCTAAGTCCATGCGGACAATCTTGTTGAAAAACGGACCTGGTGCCTTTCAGTAGTCATCTTTGACCGACGTGAATCGGTCACGCCTTGAGACATAAGATTTCCGCTTTTGGTAGGTGTCGGTGTTTCCTACACCAGAATTACAAGATACCATGAGAAAATAGAAAATAACATATTTTCAGAGAAACTAAGCACACTTACGTATATAGATTTTCGCTCCGAGAAGGGAAGAGCAAGTGTACCAGAGAGCTTCTGCATAAAAAACATAAGAAAATAAGCACTGTTTTGAGTCCAGCAAAAAATTTATAATCATTTAAAATTAGAGTTAAGTACACAGCGGATGGTCCTAGTAGCTAACCAAAATTTTGGATTTAGTTCCCAACGTTTTTTGAAGTACACGGATGGTCCCTGTAGTTTGCCCTTTGTAATGCATTTAGTCCCTAACATTTGCCTAAAGTACATGGACGGTCCCTGTGGTATGCACTTTATAATGCACTTAGTCACTAAACGTTGGGGACTAAATGCATTACAAAGTGCAAACCACAGGGACCATCCATCTACTTTTGGCAAAAGCTGGTGACTAAATACGTTACTAAGTGTAAACCACAGCAAACCACAGGGATTATCCATTCATCCGAATATTTTTGAAAAACTAGGGACTAAATCCAAAATTTTGGTGAACCACAGGGACCATCTATGTAATTTACTCTTAAAATTACCAAAAGATCAGAATACCTCAATAAACGGCTTGGTGTTACTTGGCCAGTTCCCTTTCAGAGGGGTACTTAACGTCTTCTGTCTTAGAACAAGGTTCTCTTTCTCCAAACTCGAGAACTTTTCCTCAAAACTACATAGAAAAATAAAGAAAACGTAGAACACAATCAGATTGGCAAGGTCTTCAAATGAGGCTTTCAAATGAACATACATATATAGAAGCTTGAAGTAAAGAAATTATAAACACCTCTTTAACTTCTGCTGGAGTTGCAAGCACGTTTTCTCAACCTCCCGCAACTTTTTAAGGTTAATAGATGCATCTTCTTTAGCTTCGGTAAGTTGGCTTTGTAGTGATGAGTTCTTCTCTTCCAATGCACTCAGTGAACTCTGCAAAAACGAGCAGGTTTTGAAATGGCATTACTCATGTGAAATATCATAACACATTTGCTTACCTTCAAATATGAATTTTCGTTTCTCAAGTCAGCCATTCCGACAAGTTCTCTTTCCAAGGAATATTTTTCTTTCACTGACATTTCCAATTGGTTTTGCAACACTGCATTCTTGTTGCATTCGTTGACTGTAGCCAACTTTGCTGCATCTAACTCAAGGGTCAATGATTGCACTAATTTCTGAAGTCTCGCGATTTCCACAGACTTCGATTCATCGTTTGAACCCTGCATTATATATATGATCGCGTTAGACACACGCACACACACACACACATATATATATTAGCAAAACAGTTGCTGTAGGTGTTTAGTGAGAACAAAACGGAAACCAAAACCGATACCCTTAATTTTTTCTCTAGTTGCAAGCGCCACGTGAGATCCTCCAGCTGCTTTTCAAGCTTAGATTTTGCTAAGCGCAAGGCACCACTCTCATTAGCCTCCTGTCAAATATGAAATAAAAAATGATTCGTCATACACAGATAGAAGGAAAGAGATGATACAAACACAGAAGCCGTACAAGTAAAGCCAATGCTTCCTTACCTTCTTAAGCTTCCTGAGCTCTCTCTTTGCCAATTTTCTTCTCCAAAGACACTGTATTTTTGTAATATCACGATGACGGTGTCGGAAAGCAGAACGAACCTTAAAGATCCTCCATCGAGCCTATGAAAACATTTTTTTAATATAATAGCAAGATCTTGTGTATAGAAGAGTGTAGACATGAAAACTGTACCTGAATTACAGTGGCAGCCCTATGTTCCCTTGTATGTAGAAATCGTTGCCGAGTAGTGAAACCACGGATGCTTGCTTGCAAGAGTAAAGCAAACACATATTTCTGTGTATAAGCATTCCTCAACAGCCATCCACGCATATACTTCTGTATCAGAATGGCAGCAGCATCTCTTCGTTTTGCAGCATATGTAACTCTAGCAAGGTAGCCTGCATAAATATCATTCAAAAGTTATGATGGATTAGTGAGTTGTTACAATAAGAACAAATGAAATATGAACTAAATTTGAAGCGAAGAACCTCTGCAGTATGCTTGGAAAGAAATTGCAGCTGCTCGTTTTAACGTGAAATTCTTGTGTGCGATAAATGTGCGAAGTCGAAGCTGAATACGCTTTGCAGCATAGTCTAAAACGCCAGCACGTTGAGAGTCCAATACACCAATCTGACCAGCCCTCAGGAAAACTTTTGTCTTCCCCAACTGTAAAAGATTATAAAGAAACATGGAGAGTTTCAAACTTTAAGCATCAGATAATAAAAAGGTTGGATATCATTGCAATAACAGATCATCTGCATAATTAATAATGTAACCCTAATCGAAACGTAGCTTAATCGCGTATTATGTTGCAGCATAGAAATGAGCAAACCTGGTAGTTCTCAAGTTTAAGTTTTTGCAGGATTTTTTCGGTCATGGCTCGTCCATCGTAGCTGCAAGTCACAATTTAGACAGTATTAGAAAATGGAATATACTATCAACATAAACTAGACATCTGATTTATCCGAATCAGCTTCAATAAATATCGGATACGGTCCACTCAACGAGCACGCCTTAAACTTACCTTCCATCCATAACTTCCATGGCAATGATTCCAAATCGATCTACAAACTCATGGTACGTTTTACGAGTAGGATAACCCGCAAGACTTATTCGTACAGCCTCCAAAACACCCTACAGAAGATCACATTACAACTTCATAAAGCTGCTGGAAACAAAGATAAAAAAAACAAGAATAAAACGTGCAGACTATTTGTATGCTTTGTAGCTGGTGGGTCACCCAAATACTTGAACAAGATATTACATAACAAAATAAAATAGAAAGCATATATTCTAGTCATTTGATAATATATTCCTTCTCACTTAACACGATCAAGTAGTGTAGAATTGAGAAAACACAAAGATACACCGTACACTCTATGTCGATGCAGAACGTCAATACACAATAGAAATTGAAAAGGGATAAGATGTCACTGACCCCACAACGAAGCTGATGTAACACACTCTGATTTTCAAACTTTTGAGGTCGATTAACTGAGTTTGGCTTCACACAGCGGACGTAATGTGGCTCTGTTGAACTGAGGGTATCCATGAGAGCTTGCAGTTGTTGCTATAACCATGAAGAAACAGAAAAAAAAAACAAAAATATTACAAAACAATGTCTAAAAACTTCATCAGTATCCTCAATAAATAGCCATACCTTAAATCTAGATGCCACTGAAGAGAATTTGTACGATGATCTTGAAGATTCCTCTGCCAATGCTGGGAAAAGACCAGCAATAAAACCACACTTTGACGAAGACATTAGATTACAGTGATCAATAACAACATAATCACGGTTTTTATCCAAGAACGAATCTGTTTGATAATTGACCTGCATTTAAAGAAATACAATTGAATATTATGAAGATGTGTATTGCGTTAGTAAACTAAACACTATGATATATGACTTACCTTGCCAGCATAGTGAGAAATGGTGAAATCTGTCTCGGAGAATTTTGCCTTCCCTAACCTTGGGTGGGCCCGCAAATTCTGGAAAAGCTTGTTTGCAAATGTTTCGTGTGTTGACTTGGGAAACATGCTGCAATAACACGCAAATCAAGATAAGAATAGTTTTCAGCTAAAACAACCAACAGATAGATGTGCACCAATAGGAATCATGTAAATCGATATGTACCAAGCTTCATCCAGTAGAGCAATTACTCCTATAGGCTTCTGCAATGTCAAAGAACATTATAAACCAGTAAGTAACTTCATAAAACTAATTCGTTATCAGAATAAGAGAGGACCTTTTCAATGAGATCTAAAACGTCTTTATTATCTATAAACTCAATGTAGCTCCACGCGATTGCTTCTTTCCGGTACTCCTCCTGTTCCATCTTAAAAACATGCTGCAACAATACAGCAAAGCATGATTGCAGAGATTAAGATAAGTATGGGAAGTAATAAAAAACAGATTAATGACATGCAGGAAAGGTTAAAACATACCTCACGTCACCTACTTATATATATTAGCAATAAACACAATAACGCATGTTATGCACTTATACATCAGAGCTCACCTCATTGAAATGTTGTTGTAGCTTTTCATTTGCAAAATTAATGCAGAATTGCTCGAAACTGTAAGAAGTAAAACAAAAGCATGACTCATAAAAGCAAAGAACCATATAACTAAAAAATTGTAAGCTGTAAGCTGACCTGTTATGCTTAAAGCATTCAAATCCATATATATCAAGAACTCCAATTTGCATTCGAGAATTACTATCTTGCCCAACAGATCTATTGATCTTTTCAACAAGCCTGAAATAAGACAGAAGGCTGAGTAAATAGAGAATCAATAAAGAAAGATTAAAAAGATATGTGCAAATAAAGCCTGACCAATCAAACAGGCGAGCATAAACAGTCTTTGCTAAAGCATCACGACTCGCAACAGCAGCATCACAATCAAGAGCTTTAACTATGATCCCTTCACGAGTTTGAATAGAGCGTGTGCATAGAGTGGCCAACAAGTGTTTTGCATCACACCTGAAAACAAAGCCATTAACCGTGCGCGAGAAAAAACCATGCGAAAACCAAAGCTGAAATAATAGTATGAAGTATGAACTACATATAATGAGAAAGATGCCAAAATGGTATTGATACCCACATAAAAAGATTAGCGGCGGTTTGAAGATGGAAATTAGATTTCTCATCCTTCACCATTGAAGAATCATGCTCTTTCCCAGGAGAAAATTCTATGTTCCCCAAATGCAAAATGGCAGCCAATGTACGAAATATGGCTTCCTATCAAGATAAGAAACCAACATGAAGAAAGCAGTAAAAAGAATGGTAGCAGACTATCATATCCAAAACTTTTAAAAAGCAATACATGAAAGATCGTGTTTCGGTCCTTTCAGATCTTGAATCCTACGGATTAGTGTATAGATACGTTCATGACGGAAGTTTAGATAATTAGAACAATTTAGGCAGCATAACGTTAGTCAACACAGGTTTTATTAGATACCAAAAGAGTTTACATCATTAAGCTCGGGGAGAGAGCAAGTGTGTTCAATCTCCAAAATCTCAGACTTGTGATGTCTAGTGCATGACTCCCTATATATGGGGTATGAGACATGCGTTGGGAGCCTCAAACGCATGTCACATGCGTTGGAACACGAACACACATGTTACATACATTCAACATCACTGAATGTATGTGTCTAAATCAACCGCATCTGTCATGCGTTGACTAATTGCGTTAACCCTATCTAAACATAAACATATCACACTCCATCTAGCCTATTCGCACGGTAACGGACACACAAATTGCACAAACAATACATCAGTTAATATATATGTTTGTAGAAATGTAGAGGACCTGCTCGTCATTACTGATTCCAACGATATCCATAGCCCTTCTTGTCTTCACGTATTCCTCTGCACTACTCACACCTTCTAACTCGTATACCGTGCTTTGATTCAAGTAATGAAAGCTGCTTGGATGACCTAGCTTGTAATTGTCTGCGTCCTGGAAACAAGAGACTAACCGACTAAACAATGGGCATTCGAATTTTTAAACGAAAAAGAGGCGTTAATTATTTGAAGTGTAGAATGACATGCTCCTCACATATGCATGTAGGTTATAAGTTTTTACTATAGATATGTACATTATACAAACATGTGTGGTTATCATTGAAAGAGAGTGAGATAGAAGAAAGAGTACTCTTCCAGACGCACACAACTGGTAAAAGCAGTGGTAATTTCTTTCGGGATCTGTAATCTGGACTACACGTGACCGCTCAAGTAGATACGTTCTGATTGCAGCACCCGATATTCTTCCGTTTGCATCAAACTGAATCTCCACAAACTTGCCAAAACGACTGCAATCGAAAAGCAACATTAACAAATTCTTGATATTAGCATATGAGCATAAGTGCAATATGTTTCACACTAATATATCACCTTGAATTGTCATTTCTAACAGTCCTTGCATTTCCAAATGCCTCCAAAAGGGGGTTGGACTGTATAATGAAAAAGAAAGTCAAAATAATGTGATTTACACTAGACGATGAACCGATATAAGGACCAGCAGAACTTACCTCTAGAACCTGCTGTTCAACTGTTCTGTCATCACTGGCAGCACGGCCACCGACATAAGTAAGATACTGCAGAATCAGTTTTGTTGTTTCGGTTTTTCCGGCCCCACTTTCTCCACTAACCAATATTGACTGACTTTTTGCATCACCCATCATTGCTCTGCATTTGAACAACCAAAAAACAGGCTAACGTTATGCATCATACCACCATCATTGACGACTAAAAGCACAACACTTAACGAACCTGTAAGATGCATCGGCTACAGCAAATACATGAGGGCTTAGCTCACCAAATGGAGCTCCCTTGTATTGCTCCATCATGTGCACGTTATAAAGATGAGGAAGCTTTGTGAACGGGTTTACAGCGATTAGAATACTTCCAGTGTATGTCTGACATAAAAATCAAGAACCCAATCAAACAAATGAAAACATGATTCGAAATGATACAAGGCAAATTATAAACAAAGCAAAATGCACAGAAACCGAGAAGGTATGAGAGTATACACGTACACAAGAAAAATTTTAAGTATACATACATGCATAGATTTTGAAATCCATGAGTCGTTTCTTTCATTAAAAATGCTCTCAAATTTAGAATGAAGGATGTCACTTACATATATCTCATTAAGTGCATAGCGTTTCTTAAGGTTGTCAAGCACTCCAGGTTCATTCAAGTATGCCAATTTGGTCATATCGTCCACCCCGCCATGGTCTGCATCAGCGTCTCTTAATAACAGCTTCTCCGCAAAAGCCAAAACCTTCACAATGACATAAGAGGTTAGACTGACCAAAGTCATTTTCCATATAATTCTCTTACATAGTTGCATCAAATCTCACATCATGAATTGACCGATCATTTCAAGTTGGTTGTCATTTATATGCTTCTTTTGCCAATAAAATGTATGTTAGTGCCACTTAATACGAACATTATGGCATCACTTACTTTAGTCCATATAAATAATCATTTCCTTTCTTCATTTTTTTCCCATTTGCTTCTTTTTTTGCTGCCGATGTTAGTCTAGACTGCTCATCCCACTACTTAATTTGATTATAGATTTGTTTTATCATGCGTTTCCAAATAAAAGAGTGTAATATGTCTAGAGATGCTCACACTATATCCTTACCCAATTAATTGAGTTACTAAAAATGCCAACGTGGTTGGTAATTTGTCTGTCGGATAACTTTCCCATATATCGTGCCCCTAACAAGTAACAACCTTATCAAACCATCCATGTCTTTAATAACTACCATAATACTATATCTGCCATAGTACAATAACTCAAATCATTATTAATCACGTTACTAGCTTAGGGATAATAATGAATTATCCAACATCCTTTCATTGGCATTAAAACATTAATCTAACCAAGAATAAGATCATTTATCAATTGCATAAATCAACGATTCCAAAACTCCGACGTAAAGTACTACTGCTATTTATCCATATTAAAAGTAGGGTCATCTTATTCCCACACCCTTTTCACTCTATCTCTCACTATATATATATATATATATATATATATATATATAATATATATATATATGTATATATATATAATATATATATATATTATATAATATGTAGTATATATATATATATATACATAATATATAGAGAGAGAGAGAGATAGAGGGGAGGGGTGTGTGTATATTAACACCCTAAAAGTCTTACCCAACACGTGAAACAATAATAAATTCAATTTGTAAAACTGTGGACTGTAACATATTGCATATTATAGTAATATAAGTATCAAGCTTCAAAATTTAAATTTCATTCTGATTTAGAACTAAAAGTTAGGCCATTTAACATCATTATTGTGTGATCTTTTCACCAATTAATAAAACCAGACCCAAAACACGTCCATGGTAAATCAAAACAAAGCAAGCCCTATCAGCAGAATCCTAAATTCCAATAGACAAATTCTATGGTTACTTTCTACACGAACCAACAACTAGATCCTAAACCCCGTCGACAAAACTTTTATACATGATCTAATCTTTCTTCTATGCTATAATGTATCTAACTCCTAAGTAAATTCCTACTGCTATTTCTCCATTTCAAAAGTGAGACCGACACGTGACACGATAACGAATTCAATTCTTAAAACCTACGGATCGCAATACATATAAGTATCAAGTTTCCGATTTTAGATTCCATTCTAATTTAGAGACTTAACAATTAGTCCACAACATCATTATTGTATAATCTTTTCACCATCTAAGAAAATCATGGTAACCCAAAACAAAGCAGGCATATCATCAAAATCCTAAATTCCAATAAACTTAAATTAGTTTCAACACTAAATCATTCACTCCAATCCATCCGTCATCGACAATCTACTATAACTTCCTACATCAACCGACAACTAGATCCTAACTCCAACCAACAAAACTTCTTCTAACATGATTTAACCTTTCTTCCATCTTATAACAACCGTCTCAAACAGAATATATCTATAAATCAACAAAAACACAATCAATGAACTAACTTAAACATCAAGTCAAAACCCTGACAGTCAACAAACTACATACAAAACAACAAAAACACATCATCCATTACCTGTTTACCGGGTTCTGTGACAACTTGCACCTGTTGACCGGCGAAACCGGTAACATCTCCGGCGACCCAGGCGGTGTCTCTATCCTCGAGCCAGACCTTGGAGCCCTTACGGAGACTCATACTGGCGTTGCTATTAGTCATCATCAGGAAGAAATTGGTTGAATTAGGTCATGAAGAATGAAAACCCTAAGAAAAGCCCCAAATTGAAAGTTTGAAATTGAAAACCCTAGGGAGAATTTGGAAGTGAATTTGGAGTTCCCGCCCTAACAGTGAAAGTAAAGGTCCTACAAAAGGTGCACTATTTTAATGGTGGGATTGGATTTGGGGTTAAATGTTGCAGTTACACGTAAAGATGGTAATGGCAATACATAATAGCATTTGAAGTTTGAACCAACTTTTTTTTTTAACTGTGGGTTTTTGGGTTTATAACAGTCGCCGGTTATAAGTTGACATTTTCAAATCTGTTTTTCATTTCTAAACCTTTCTTATTTAATGGGAAATGTTATGCCAATGTCCTCTAGATTAATTGATATAAGGATTTGAGTTCTTTTGTGAAAACTTAAGTTCGATTCTCTTTTGGTGCAGAAAATAGTAAGGCACTGGTGGGCCATGATAGCCGATAGAAGACCCAGTGAAACCTAGGTTCAACGTTTGAGTCAAACAGGTTTGACTAGTAATTTCACCGTCATATCTACGAGCGGGTGGGTAGGTTTTCCCCAGAAGTGGTGGTGGACGACTCGGGTTACTCTTGCGGAGTACTCCGTTTGTCCAGTGGGTGCCCCAAGAGCGGGATTGATTTGTTGGCCGTTCAAAAAAAATGAGAAATGTTACAAATTAAATTACACGCATGCGTCACAAATTAAAAAGGGGGAAAGCATTCATCACCCAACCAAAACTCGAATCACTACTCTTCTAAACGTTTGATTTACAAATCTATTTATAGCTATTTGTATACATGTATTTTTGACAAGAATATGACGCCATTAGAATGTGAGAGGTAATTTAATGAGGATGTATATGTTCATCGATTCATATAATTACGGAATCATTGTATATAACTGTTATAGGTGAATATTTCGACCAATATTTGGATCGTAGTTTACCATTCGGGATATTCGACATGTTATAATCTCTGAACTTGTCCTTTATTTTTAAACTACCCTATTTCGCACGTGCCATTTGTTAGTCATAGGTCGATCAATGAAAAACCAAGTCCAAGCTTAATTATCGCTAACTTAGTTGAAGGAAGTGACCATTGGACTCGACGACTTGGATTCCAACGTTCGAAAAGGCATATACTAGAGCATCCCCGGAATATCGGACTTGTGAATAAATAGGCCAACTAATCGATTAGATTTTCTTATGAACCATTGCTCACTTACACTCGCAAACTCTAACACTTTTCTTTGCAGATTGCACACTACTTAACACATAATCATCTATACTTTAGAAATCATAGTATCGTCGATCACATTCGGTTCGCGAGTTTTACCTTTTACATTATTCCAATAATAATGAATGCGGCAAACGAATTTATAGTCTTCTCATGAGGTTTTATACCGGCGATCTACATTGCTCAAGGGTTTTCCTCGTAACTTGATGTATCGCAAAATCCATGCAGTTTTCGTGTATAGTTTGTACAGTTTTCGAGTCCATTCGCATCGTTTTTAGGTATTGTCACACCCCGACCCGCAGCGGAAAAGGTGATCGGGGCATAATTGGGTTATCATCAAAGCTCATGACATTTATTATACGTTTCATATTCATTAATACAATTTAATGGAAATTTACAATAAATGATACAACATGTTCTAACTACCAATCTAAGCTTCTTTGTTCTCTTCTAAGGCATATCCTATGTTTTCCTTGCTTCAACCTGTTCACCTGTATCACGTGTAAAAAGGTTTTTGGATCAACATAATGTTGGCGAGTGAACCCTATGGAAAACATTTGAACAAGTTTATCCAATTGATTATAAATAATGTGCATACCACATATGAGTAAATGTAGATGTAAATTTATTCACACATCACATAATATTGAATATTGAACATACATACACCAAATGATTGTTTTGAGGCACGCGTTGTTCGACTCGTCTTCCACGAGGAACTGATGGGCCTAATGAATGAGTTTCGAGGCACGCGTTGTTCCACGAACTGATGGGCCTAATGAATGAGTTTTGAGGCACGCGTTGTTCTTACGAACTGATGGGCCTAATGAATGAGTTTTGAGGCACGCGTTGTTCTACGAACTGATGGGCCTAATGAATGAGTTTTAAGGCACGCGTTGTTCAACTCGTCTCCCACGAGGAACTGATGGGCCTAAATGATGAGTTTTAAGGCACGCGTTGTTCAACTCGTCTCCCACGAGGAACTGATGGGCCTAAATGATTTGCATACAACTTTGACAATATGTAATACACCACAACCAACAATAGTTACATTCTAGTTTAGATCATATAATGGTATAGCACGAGTTTACATAAAAGAATTAGTTTAAGCGACACATGATACACCCCAAAACATGAATAAAAAGGGGAATTTGTAAGAATTCACTCACATTGGGTGCGTTCGGTTGATGATGTTGAATGCACGCGAAATGGTTTTAACCACGAGTGAAATTAACCTAGATAAATAGCATTTTGGTTCGGTAAATAAACGGATTTTATTAATCTATTTTAGTAGGATTGTTGGGTGTATTTTTGTGAGTTTAAGGCTATTTTCTAACCTTAAAAATGTTATTTTTAAGTATTTTTAATTAAAATAAATAAATAAAAATAATAAAAAAAATTTGATTTTTGCTACAGTTGACTTTGACCGTTGACTTTGACTGACTGTTGACCGGTTCGAAGGCATATTGTTGTGCGCTGAGTGAGGCTCGAACCCGAGACCTCCCGTACGCGTGCACGCAGCTCTACCAACTGAGCTACGTGTCTAACCCGTCATATATCCGATTTTAATTATATATATATATTAATTAGATTTAAACAGAAATCCTTTATTTTAAAAACGATTTAATCCAGAGAACCGGTGCGCTCCACAGGTCTCGAACCCGGGACCTGTGGGTTAGCGTACACACAGTCCACCGCTGGACTGTGTGTCTCACTTGGTTATTAACTCGGTTATTAATATACTTAACATATACCTAAAATCAATCCGGTTCAGTTTGCGAAAAAAGGAATTTTTATTAAGGCAGCGTGTGAGGAAACAATATTCGAACTCGAGACCTTAGCGTTAATGTGCACACAGTCCACCGCTGGACTGTGTGTCTAACCCGGTAAATAACTTGATTTTAATTATACTTAACCATTACCGAAACATCGTCTTCATCACTGGTTTTAACCGGAAGTTACGACTGACTGGTTCGAAGTGTTGATTCAGGTTTCTTTAGCGTTTTATGATTAATTACAGATGAGATAAAAGTAAAAAGAAAGGAAATTAGGCGTGAAAAGTACCGACTGGCTTTCCTCTGTTTTCCGGCAGAACTCCGGCGGCAGCAATCTCTTCCGGCGACGAGTGTCTTGCAGAAGAGAATCTTCAGAAAGCTTACAAAGGGTGTGGGTGACTTCGGTAAAAGTTTAGGGGGTTCAGTAAAGCTCAGAGATTAAGGACTCGGTTTTCCGGCGACGTACAAAATGTTTCCGGCGAGTGAGTTTTCGCCGAGAAAGGGTGCGATTTGAGAGTGAACGATTTCTGGTGAGTTGTGGGTGAATTTATAGGGTAGTATCGAGATGTATGGGGTCTGAATTCGGTCTCAATTCGAAGTCAGCCGTTCTCCGGCGGTTACGGCTGATGTCGCGGGTTCAGACGTCGGTTATAACCGTCGTGGGAGTTACTTCTTCGGTTAATTTGAGCGGTAACGTAAATTAACGGCGAAGTCGTCGGGATTTCCGACGACTGCTATTTGGGCGCAATTGACTGAATTTGACTTCTGATCATTATTATTTGAATTAATTGATTCCTTTTATTAGCAGAAAAACAAAGTGGCGGAGCGGTTGATTGGCTGGGTGATAAGTTATTGTTGAACCGGTACAGACCCGAGTTCGAATCCCGGCATGAATAAAACATTTTTATTTTGTTATTTTTGATAGTTTTTCAAAAACTAATTATATATCCCCGTATAATAATTGATTATGTATCGTTTAAAATTATTTTGGGCATTTAATTCGCAACGAAAATTTTAACTGACTGTTCGGTTGATAAACGGAGCGTGTTTGGTAAATCCGTTTTTTACGGATGTTACAGGTATAATGTGTATATTTCTGACTGGTTTGCGTTTTTTAAGTACCGGGCGAAGAAAATAGATGAGAAGGGCGAAAAACGAACCATGTATTGAGAAAACTGAGTACCAAAACGAGTTCGGAAGATCGAGAGTTGAACTACCACGAGAATCGAGAAAAACATCTGTCGCGTCACGCGACGGGGAAAAGAAGGTTTCCTCGCGTGTCACACCCTGTATTTTCAACCAAACACCGGTGGGCCCGGGTGGGGAATATCGTGACGTCAGTTGATATCATCATTGTCAATTAAACACCGCACAGCGGAAGTCTTGGAGTAAAATTACTATTACAAACTGAAATGTTCAAAGTACTAAATGATAATATACATACGGCTTGTAAAGAAAGATCCACAGGCGGATCCTAAAATGTACAAAAAATGTATAACAGACTTTGGGCAGATCTAATGATTTGCAAGATCCTCTTATATCACTACCGAGCAGCTTCCAGCCTATTTCGTATTGTACCTGCAACTTAGTCTTTTGAAAATACGTCAGCTTTCGCTGGTAAATACACCTGACTGACTCGTTTTGAAAACATTTTAAAAATTAGATTTAAGTGCACAAGGCACAAATCTTTTATAACTTGGGAAAGTTGACCTTGCAACCTTGTTAACAGATTCACATGTTTGTCCATACATACAGGGCCCAGTACAAAAACCGAGACATGATTAACGTACACACCACTTATGAACTCACGAAAGAGTTATCCCAACAAGTGTGGGTAGTTGTATTTGAGCGTCTGTCAGGTGTATGCCTACACCCCGCGCTAAGTTCGTGGCCGTTATCTAATGTAATGAGCCGAGGATATCCAGGACACGGTAGTTAACCCCCGATGTTTAAGTTATCAAACAAAACTGATTAGAACAGAATATGCGGATTTACTAGCCACTAATCGGCATTGATTGATCCCATTTTCGACCAAGCGGTAATAATTTACCGTATCCCAAGCCCGTATAGGGAAAATAAGTCAAGAGTATTTACCTGAGCTAGTCTTGATTAAAATGCAAGATTTAAATCTCAGCCATATTCAAAATGAACTATGTGCAGATAGCATTTACCGGAAGGCTCTAGTCTGGATTATAGCATAAGCTAACCAATTAAAATGCTAACGGTCTTAATTTAAGTCATAGACTTAGACCGACTAGCGTAATGGATCAAAAACGGTACGATACGCTAGATTAAGCGATGACCGGATAGAATGTAGTTTAAACCCAACAAGTACTTAAAACTTGTATAATATGGGTAAACAATTAACATTCTGAAATTTGAGATTAAAATGATAAGGTTAAACCCATTTCGGTTAATTTTCGTAAACTAGTTACATATACTTAACCATATGCATATACGCGATATCGGGTAACCGGATGAGTCATGAACACGTTCTAAATGTCATTATACTTTAAATAAGTTGTAATATCAGTAGGATATCAATTACATGCCCGAAAAGGTTTTGAAACGAAATTATGCCTCATAAGGGCGTTTTGGTAATTATATGTCGTATAAAAGGAACTTGCGTGTATTCTGATGTTATGATCATAAAAATTCTGGAAAAATACTTAATTTGTGATATAATATCAGTAAGATAGCACACATAAGTGTGGTTTATGGTTTAAGACCAAACTATGCACCGAAAGGGCATTTTGGTCATTTAAAGGTATAGTTTACGATATTATACTAAAATCAGTTTATGATCAGAATATTAACATCATAATATGTAAATTAATTAACATATCAGTAAGTACTTCAGTTACAAGTTCATTGTTGATTAAAACCATGTTTTATGTAAAAAATGGCATTTTAGTCAAATTTTGACATTTTACGGAACTTGTGCATAAACTCAGATTATGATTATGATCATGTAATATAACCTCAGAGGGTTATGCTACATTTGATTACGATCATAATGTGACCTTAATTCAGAAGTTAACTAATCTAAGTCAGGTCAGATCGAAAGTCAAAGCATAAGTCAAGCTTTTCGACTTTCGGTTGCGAACCGACTCTAGGACTGAAATTGACGGATCGAACATGTTCCCACATGTTCTAATAAGTATTACCAACTTGTTTAAGTGTCAAAAACATGTTTATAACATATATAAACTCAGATTATAATATTTATGAAATCTGACCCGTTTGACTTTTTAAAACATAAACTTTGACCCGTCAATTGGCCTAGTAAACGTGATCTTAGGAGGTGCCCCATTAAGGGGTTAATACCTTCCTAATTACGATCACTTAGCCATGTTCATTTCGAACAATGGTTAGACCATAATGGTCTTAGCCGAAAGTCAAGGCATTTGTCGAAAATGCTTGACTTTTGGCTATTAAAAGCCTATAAAAAGAAAAGAGCAGAGATGGAGCATTTACAAGTGATCCAATGGGAAACTTAAAACTCAAAGGGAAGCTCCTAAATGTCAGAACTTCCAAGAGTGTAATAGAGAGGGGAAGAAGTAAATGAGCAAAGAAATGAGTGAGCTTAAGTTACTATTTATAGTGCAAGAGGGTGTGTGAAGATGAAGCCAGGTGTTAGAGGTGTTCTAGGATCATCACAAGTGTATAGCAAGGTGTCAAGAGCTGCAAGAGTGTGGCATTTTGTAGGAGAGGTGGCATCTTGACAGAATTTTGAAGTTTTGACACTTTTAGTCCCTCAAGAATAGTTTTGTGGATTGTCATGAATTGTCCCTTGACTTACATTCCATGATATAATGACACAACTAGTTCTTTTCGTTCAACACGAGATGTATTGAAGAAAAGTATGAATAACCAAACATTAAAGGGTGTCACACTAGGTGTCTTTATGACTTAAAAATGTTTACTAGCTTAAACGTGAAGATACGATACTTAGGTTTCATGGATTAAATTACCCAAACTAGTAAAGTTAGAGGTTTGGTAAAAGAGCGGAATGCTCGAGGATGGTAAATAAAAATATATCATCTCAACCGAGAGACGTCCGGGTCTTAAGGTGGCTTAGTAATATAAGAAATATGAAAATAACGAAGTCTAGGGGTCTCTGGGTAATTTTATAAAAGTTAAAATATAGAAAAATATAAGGTTCAGGGGCTCGTCGTAGGCTACGGTCCTAGACCGTAGGTTACGGTTAGTTAGTTATAATATTTTTTTTTTGTGAATTTTGGACTTGTTTTAGGTTTAGTTGACAAGCTACTTTGAGGTATGATTGAGGGTATGCACGTGTCGGTATATTACCGAACACGAATTTCACACGGTGTTACATAATCCCTCTATTGTCCAACATTAGGTATATTCAGGATTAATCCCTCTCGTCCAACTAGTGGCTCATATGAGAGTTAGGACTTCGTAAAGGATCACTCAGAGGCTTAGTATAAGCATGTTGACCCCGATGTCACTCAGAGGCTAAGTTTATGCATGTTGACATCAGAAGGTCACTCAGAGACTTAGTTTGAGCATATTGACACCTTTAGTCCTTATGGGTCTTTAATAGACTATATTTAAAATACAACACGTGTCACTATACTATTGGACACGATTTTACGCGGTGTTACATCGCGTGACGCGAGGAGGTGTTTGACTCAGAGTTGACTATAACATGGTCGTGTCAGGCGACAAACTATACCCATGTTCCTCGCGTGACACCAGGAGCCTATTTTCATATAAAGTAACGGGGGTTGAGAGGGTTGAGTTAATCACATATAATTTTCATAATTAAGATATCCCATAACCCTAGACGAATTTGGAGCTCCCGAAACTCAAAAGTTGGAGAATTTGACACAGGGAATCGCTAAGGATGAAGATCCAAGGCACGAGAACAAAGATAATCGGGTTCCATCTTCCCATTTTCATAGTTTTTTTTGTTTTCTATCTTTCTACCATGAATTTAATTCGCAATCTTTGTTCTTTGATTGTTAAAACGATGTTTAGAAGCTAAACATGTCATGGTGATGATGAACACACGTTAAAGGTGCGATTTTTATCCAGATTATGAACATATTTATGGTTTTCTAGTAAAGTAAAGACTTGTACACTATGATTGATGTGTATGCATATCTTTATTTGCTTGAATTATACTATTGCTTCACATCTTTCTTGTTGAATGTCGTTCGTATAATAGGTTCATGTTAGATCATTAACTGTGTGTTCTTGATTTTTTTGTGGTTAATTGGCCAATATACCATAGAAGTAATATCCGTGAATTGAGTAGGTCTAGGTGTTCTACTAATCTTAAAATCCGTGAGGTGAGAGATTATCGGTATGTCTAGGTTGTTAGATTGCTAGGTTAGGTGCTTTGTGAGAAGACCAACTTAGTTTCCCTTCGCTTATCGAGTCGGATCAGATTTCCAAGTTACCCTTGACTTTCGCGTTGTGAGGTAGATTGTCGATTAAGGTACTTTATTGGTCTAGTTAGAGAGCCCATGAGGGAGTCTACTTAAACAGGTGAATTAACAGCTTATTAGGTTTCCATAGGTGTTTTCTCGAGAAAGGTCGAGTGTCGTGTTCGGTTACTAGGTAGGTTTAGTACTTTAAGATCTCGGTTCCATAACAATTCATGCCCGATAGATAACCAACGGATAATGTATGTAATTCTGACCTAGTTGTACCTTTATCATCATCTGAGTAAAATCCAAATTCCCAGTTTGCGTCTAATCCGGTTAGTTAGTTATTATTTAATTAATTGCAATTTAGGGTATTAGAAACCCCCCTCGAAATACAAAAACAATTTAGTCGTGTCAGTCAATAAGTCTAGTGAGTCTAGTTACGTAATTAATAGAGTCTCATGGGTTTGATATCCGGACTTACGTAGCTATTATAGGGTCGATCGGTTCACTTATCGATTAGTAGTTTAGTGTAGTTTTAGAGAGTTAAGAGTTTAACTTAATGTCTGGATTAGAATAAATTTAATTAATAATAATTAAACTACTTTCTGTTTTCTAACTCTTAAAATTGATTTTACTAAGGAGACTGGTTTTGTACATATTACAATCATTGAATCAACTTCGTCAGGGTCTTAAATGTAACTGATTATTGTTAAACGCATGTCCTACAATAGTTTTATTTAGATGTGCCTAATTGTAGAGGAAAATGCAAATAGGTTTAAACAAAAGACGTTGAATACATACCGTGTGATCCATGAGTGATTGTTGTTGGCTAGAGTCATATCTTGACTTTTTTTTTTCAATTTGCAAAGAAGAGAAAATATTCAAATATAAATTGACCACATTTAAAACTATTTATTGTAATGTGATCGGTTTTTAATTACGCTTAAAGAGAGAAAATTTTGAACCACAAAGGGAGACCCAAAGTCGCAGTTCCATGCATAACATGACACGAAGAGTTTTACTTACAAAAATAAACACCAAATTTCTTATGAAATCCAAACAAAAATCTTGGACCTTATGTATATGTTTCACTTTAATGTGTCGTGATTATAGTTGCAAGATCTTATGAATTAAATGGATCAAATCAAATTTTAGCAAAATCTCATTTTCAATAATAATATATGATTAATTAGCGCAAATAGTTTGAATAATACAATTTTGAATCCGGCATGGATAAAAATAACCGGAATAAACAAAATTATTAGCAAGTGAATAACAAATCAACCTCTAATTAATGTAAAAATAAAAAAAATGAGCAATATGTCTAGAAAAAAATACACTACAAGACAAATGGAATTACTCAAATCCTACCAACTTTTTTTCTAGGTACATATTATAACCAATGCTATTTACAAGAACAACACTATATTTAATATTAGCTAATTTTGTTAAAGCAAAACATTCAAAACACTTTCATGCATTTATTTCTAACTTATGCTATGTTTCTTATACATATAAATTGTAATTAATCTCTAGACTTTAACAACTTATTTCAGCCTCAACTTACGGCCCCGTTTATGTATGTTGAAGTGTTAATTAATGTGTATAACAACCATAACTAAAATCATTGACTTGAGTAAATAAGGAAGATTATCATCATGCAAGTCCATAAATAGCAAAAGTTAGCAATGAAGGTGTGGTATATATATATATATATATATATATATATATTTGGTTTTTGTTTATGTGAATACAAGCATGATAAGTATGATATAAGAGTAAGTTATCATTTTTCATTATCGACATTCGGCAACTAATCATTTTTATACATTTAAATAGGTATCATAGTCAATATATTATATGTTAAAAATCAATTGAATTAGCTAATTAAAAAAAGAAACATTAGTAATTTGGTCACTAGATGGAATAGGTATTTATAGGGATGGAATTGGTACAATACCCGTACCCGTATATAAGATATTGGTATCAAACTTGAACAAAGTTAGATACCAAATACCTTATCGAACATATTGGTATGGTATGGGTATTTTGATACAGTACCCGCATTGATACTATTTTGTTTTTATATTAGTTTTTGAACACTTATGCGGGCACTAAATAGATAAAATTGGCATGAATATCAAATAAGTAAAATCAGTACGCGTACCATAAATACCATAATATGAAATAAATCATAATATATATATATATATATATATATATATATATATATATAAACATTTAAATATATAAAATTCAGTACCAATACCTCTTTTTACCCATACCGATACCAAAATTACGAATACCGAAATCAATAGTACATGGTACCAATACATGTACTGAATACCTAAAATCGATACAAGTATAGGTAGGTACGATATGATATGGATACATGTACGAGCAGTGGCGGAACTAGCCCAAAATTTAGGGGTATCTCAAAATTATTTTTTGGGATCAGGGTATCCTTTGTGTAACGAAGACGGAGTTGAGGAGTATTTTTATACTACAGATACGAAGTTGATGGGTATGTTTAGACTACGGAAACGGAGTTGAGGGGTATTTTTACACCACGAAGACGGGGTTGAGGTTAATACTTTAGGAAAAACAAAAGCTCATCCTTAGGTAACACATTAGCTCCACGCCTGTGTACAAGTATTTAGGGGAAAAAAAACTCATCCTTAGCTATGTACCAGTCAAGGTTAATACTTTGGGTTGGCTTATTTCTATCAACCATCTTCCTACTAGACTAAAGTTAGTTAATAGATCGGGAAGTAGATGTTCCTAGTGTTTTACGCCCAATCAAGCAACAGCAGGGTCTTGAACTGGTCATTGAATAGAACCATCTTCCTACTAGACTAAAGTTAATAGATCGGGAAGTAGATGTTCCTAGTGTTTTACGCCTAGTCAGGCAACATTAGGGCCTTGAACTGGTCATTGAATGCATTAGGTTATAACACGTTATATTAGGTTGTAATGAGTTCGTACCTAATGGATATGCTCTATTATGTTTTGATGGATCGTATTCGATCATATTTATCGAATCGGCTTAAGAGGAGATTTTAATTCTTTGCTATTGTCACATGGTTTATAATGTGTTCGTTACGTGTTAACCATTTGTAGATGCCACAATGGTGTAGGAGATGACAAAAACTTCTTCTTAAAGAATTTAACAATTATAAACACAGATGAATGGACCAAAAGCATGTCACCATATTTACGTAAATTCCACCACCGATTCACCGAACCATATAATAGACTACTCAATCCTGAACACTTTTGGCTATTACCCACCATTTATTTTTATATATTTTTGGAAGTTTCTACTTTCAGATTTTGCTGCTTTGATTTGTGTGTTAATACACATATATGCATGGAGTCCCAAATCAATTAGTTTGGGAGGAGGCATTTCAAGACCTTTGAATATGGAGGTTATAGGTTGGGGTCTTACTTGTTATAATATTTTTTAGGTGGCTCAGTCAGGAGTTTTACCACAGTGGGTCTTCGGACGGTAGGCTTTCTCTGGAATGGTGGGCAAGCCTGGTCACCAATGTTGCATGTGTTTACAGGACGTAGATGGACTTTCACCAATAGGTTTACCCAGATGATCTGACTTGTATAACCTTCGTTGACACTTCAATAAAAGAAAATTAACCACATATGCAATAATAATGAAAAGAAATAGAAATATTTTATTTTCTAAAATAGATTGGTGATACTTACATATATTTTAGAGTAAATTGCATAAAACGTTCTTTAAGTTTCACCAATCTTGCTGGTTTCAGCCTTAATCTTTAAAAGTTGCCAAAACCAGCCTTTAAGATTAATTTTGTTGCAGGTTTCATCCTTTATCACTAACCCAGTTATTAAATTATGTTAAATGGCATCACAGGCAAGCCATGTGAGGGTAAAACCGTCTATTTCATACTTAAAGGACGTTTTGTGCAATTTACTCAAATTTCAGTTTACTCTAATATATCCATGCCCCCTCTCTCTCAATCTCTCTCCCTCTATGAATTGTCTGCAACAACAGAACCATCCAAATCCACCACTCATCACCGCCTCCATCTACATCCACCACACCAACACATCGCCTCCATCCAGATCCGCCACACCACCACCTCCATCCGAATCGTCACCGCCTCCATCCATATCCGCCACACCACCACCTCCATCCGAATCGTCACACAACACATCTACATCCACCACACCAACACATCGCCTCCATCCAGATCCGCCACGCCACTACCTCCATCCGAATCGTCACACAACACCTCCGCCTCCATCTAGATCTGCCACAACCACCACCACCTCGCATCATCAACCGACGACAAAGGCGTTGGATTGAAGTTTAAACAGATCTTCAAAAAGTACCACGTCAGATCTGTGATTTGTACGATGATGAACCTCTGTTGAAACGCATCGCTAAGATTATGAGCAGGGTCAGTTGAAATAATGAGAACAGAGGATCTAACAGACGCCAAAAGAATCGCAAGAATCGAACTACACGTAGTTTTCCAAACACCCCCCTTTCCGCCAACGAATACCCACTTCAAATTCTCCTGTTCCATTACATTTCGCACCGTCCCTTCCGGCATATCCTCTTTTCCCGACATTCTCCCCTGTTTTGGTCCCTCACTCTGTTTTATTATTTTTCAGAAACCCTAGAAAATTTGTGATGGGTTTTGAGGGATTTGATGTGGGATTAGTTTGGGTCGCATTGAAATTTGGAGGGATTTTGGGTGAAAGATGAGATTTTTTTGATGGGATTTGTTAAGGAAGAATGAAATTTGTGGAGGAGTTTTGGTTCGTCTATGCCACACTGACCGCAGACGGTGGTGGGGTTTGGGTCTTGTTTCTAGGGTTTATGAGGAAGTGAGAACGGGGGAGATGGAGATCTGGAACTATGATATATCTCCACTGGATCCGTGGAAAAGACGGTTTTACCCTCACATGCTATGCATGTGAGGCCATTTAACATGGATTAGTAACTGGGTTAGTGATAAAGGATGAAACCTGCAACAAAATTAATCTTAAAGGCTGGTTTTGGCAACTTTTAAAGATTAAGGCTGAAACCAGCAAGATTGGTGAAACTTAAAGGACGTTTTGTGCAATTTACTCTATATTTTAATTTGTTGAGTTTGGCATCATAAATTAAAAAAAACCACATTTATTTGTATCAAATATTTGTAACTATCAGAATAACACTCTTAAGGCTATGTGGTGTACTGAATGGTCATGACTAAAATAACTATTATCATTTTCCATATGAGCATCATGTCAATCAAAATCCCTTAATTTATGAAAGAGGGTCATGGTTGTCATGGATTAAACCATGCGAAGCACCATAGTTTGGAAAGGGGCCCGCGTACCACGAGAACCATGTCCCACGTGGTAATCCATGATTCAATCCACCACCCCCATAGCCTAACACTAGTAGTTGCTACAATACTTTTCAGTAAGTGTTTTCGCATAGACTACAAGTAAAGGAAGATCGTTTGGTGGGTAAGCTCATTCAATCTTCAATATTCACCTTCATTTGCTCTCGTTTATTATCCTTCACCTTTATCACTCTATACCCAATGCTTACTACTATCGTGTTAAGGTCGAGTCACATGACATACGCTACACATGTGTCCTGTGATGAGACTAAGGGTAATTTGTCACAAATTAACAAGTAGTGGATAGACCTTGTTAAATGTAAAGAAAGTTGGCAGTATGTTGATTTATTTAAAATATTCAGTTAAATTAGTTTTATCACGAAAAGAGTTTTGTAGTAAAACTGGATTTGTTCATTTATTATCTTTTACGTAAAATCCTGAAAAACACTTGGATGAAACATATTGATCTAATGATTATCCGTCTCAATCTGTTGTATTTAAATGGATAGAGTTACCAAAAACCACTTAAACAATATATAATCGTTTATTCTATAAGCATTAAGTTGAGTTCTCGAATACCTTATCATGATTCGTTTAGAAAGAGGCACATGCTTGTTAGATATTGTACTTTATCAAACAACCTGGGTTTGAATGAAAAGGGGTAAAATTCTAACCGTCGGAGTTGGTCGGCCAAGTACTTAAATTCTAAAGAAACTACCATTGAAGACATTTAATCAGGTTATCAAGGAGACTCCTTGTCTCTTATTTGACCTGCTGCCTGGTATAATTAAAACATGTTTAATCCTTTTAAATAGGTATTATGTTTTATGTTAGATTCATATTGGACAACCTAAATCCAATTGAAAGTAATTTGGATATATAGGTCGTATTTTTTAAGGTGAATACTAGGGACCATTAAAATCAAAAGAAAGGTGTAAGTTGTAAAATTGTAAGACATGTGAATTTGTTTTGTGCCTTTGATGACAGGTTTTGGCCATTTTGTTAAGAGCTGTTTCCTGATGGAATTCTCTTACTCTACTTTTCTGCTCCTATTTTAATAGAATAAGATTTTAATTGACCATTTTTATTATTATATGTAATACACAATTTCAGTTATAAGAATTATTTAGATATTTGTGAATTTTATCTTTTTCATTATTTAACCGGTGTAACACATAGATATATATATTTTTATATACTCTAATAAAATAGCACTAAGGAGGACACATGACACAATTCTAGTTCTAGAGTACCTTCAATTTCATTATATAGTTTCTCTCTCTCCTATTAAATACTCAGTCTCAAAATCGCATCCCTTGGGATTCTTGCGTCGACGGTACAACCCATACCCTATTTAAGACATACAACCCGTGCCCATATTAAGCCCAAAGCCCAATAATAACTTGGCGAGCACGTTGTTTGCTTTTGGGGGCGTATGACCCGTACCCTTCTAAAGAAGTACGAATGTACTCTCTTCGAAATCCCATATTTGGATTCCTCTTGTCGAAATACTTAAGATTCATAATTGTGGGCCATGTAACTAATTTTCTAACCTAAGATATGCCGGTTAAAGTCTAGATTCTTCCTTGTCGCACTGTTACTTCAGTTTTGCCTCGTTGATCTCCAGGTTTTCATCCAAGTTCTTCACAAACAACTTCTACCTGTAAATGCACAATATGTATAAATAAGTACCATAATCTTATCTAATTGCATAGAAAACATGTAAATTTAGCGCAAATCATAAGCTCATCCGATCCTCTCTATCTACCTGCATTTGCTCTCGTTTAATATCGTTGACCATATCACTCTCTACCCGATGTTTATTATCATGCTAGAGTCGAGCCATAAGAGTGACATTACACATGTCTTGTGGTGAGACTAAAGGTAATTTGTGTTGCAATATCAGTTAGGCGTTTAGGTTACATATAAACGAGTACTTGATACTCTAGTGACCTAGCTTGTTATTGCAACAATATGTCTTCATGGCCATGGGTGGTATAGGGGTAAGTGTTTTCGGTAATAAGCAATAAAGAAAAAGAGAAATAGATACATCGATCTTAATCTAAAAAATCTAATAAAACCAGTCATTAAAACACAAAGAGTATTTTAGTAAAATTTTCATCCCTCAAACTCATAAAACCCTAGCAAACTCGCTACAACATGTCTTGAATGCAACATTTTTTTTTCATATTGATCTTTAGTCTCTCTCATTATGTTGCATTAAGTAGATAATGCATTGTCATAAAGCACTTGAACAAACATAATATTTACAAGCCCGTTTATCAAACAGGCTCAATCTAGACTTGAACCATGCTTGAACTATTTAAGACCGACTTATGTTGAGGTTTTAACACACTTAAATTTTGAGTATCTTATCATCGGCTTGACACGTTGTACGTTTAAACAATACACCGATATACAAAGTGACACATGCTTCTTACATACTCTACTTTATCAAACAACCTGATGGAGGAGGGTTTGAATGAAAAGAGGTTAATATGTAAAATTCTATGATTCCAAAACCTCTTTTAAGTTAGTTGGGGGTCAAGTTTAAATAAACTTAGCCGTTAAAATATTACTTTATTTCAAAAATTTTCTATATGTAACTTTTTAACAAAATAATTTCAAATACTATAGCTGGATTAGGGGTGCTAAACGGGTCTGTTCGTGGGTTGGCGGGTTCAACCCGACCCGAACCCGAAAATTTTACATGAACCCGAAACATCGAATCATATATATGAACTGAACACGACCCGAAGTTTCGTGGGTTGACCCGAACCGACCCGTTTAACCCGAATTTTTTATTTTTATTCTGAAATTAATATATTAAAATTAAAAATTACTTAAAAAAACACAAATGTATATAATATTATCATATTTAAATTATAAAATCTATGTTAATTTTCTTTGTAAGTTATAATCATGACATAAAATACACGCCCCATTTAGTTTATGACATAAAATATATTATAAAAAATACAATATAGTATAAATGTGTTAAACGGTCAACCCGCCAACCCGACCAGGTTGACCCAACCTGACCCGTTAACCTAAACAGGTTCGCGGGTTCAACCCGAAACTGATCCAAACCCGTTTAGACGAAACCTAAACCCGCGAATTTATGTTTAGGTTCGTGTCGGGTTTTCGGGTCGTGTCAGAAATTCACACCCCTAAGCTGAGATACATTTTATAACTTTTTACCGGTTTTAAAAACACTATTATTATATTTACCTGGCCCCATAAAAGGTGCAAACAGAAACCGATAAATCTTTAAATATATCCGTTAAAACTTTATCACTACATAGAATCTTTTAAGGAATAAAATTAAACCAATATAGTAATTATTTCACCTTTTAACAAGTAGAAAAACAATAGGAAAAAAATGAATAGTTGTATATGGCAGTTTAACGTTGGATAATTTGAAACAAAAATTAAGACATCACTACTAGAAAAGAAAAAAGGCCATTTTCTACTAGTACTCCTTACACCTTATCAAACAAAAAAGAAACACTTAATTTTACGGCAGAAAATCATGTTTCCTACCATTTCTGATGGATTATTGTGTAGGAAACAAGAGTGTTTTCTAGTAGTGGATCACTAATAAAAGCCGCGTTTCACGTTGTCCGTGGATCGTTTTTGAGGTCGTTGTAAGTGGGCGAAAGCCCATGGTTGAGCCTATGTGGATCCCCCCACCATTTCTTCGCCATCAATAGTCAATCTCCCCTTTCTCTTCTAGGTTCGTCTTTTCAAAGGTACAATGGTACCGGATATATTTGGTACCAATACCTATTTTCCTCGTTTTCTGGTACCGGTACTTTTGGTACTAGTAGGGTACCATGCTTATCCATAACGCGTACAACTTCTCATAATCTTTAATCAGATTAAATTTATATAGCTTTTTGATAGGGGTGCTTTGAGGTTATTTTTTCAGGATTTGTTTTGTTGAGAAAAAGTGACCAATGACCGACTTATTTAAAGTTTGGGTTATTCGGGTAAGCTCGTTCGGGGTTGTTGGGTTTTCGGTGTTTGATGTAAAATAAAAGAAAAATGTTCTTTTTTTTTTTGTTACAAAATATTATCATAATTCATATTGTTATCATCAAAATTCTAACCAAAACTTAATGATCAAAAGTCCTAAAACTTAACATTGTCAATGCCAGATATTACAAACCAAAACAGATCTATAAAAATCTGGTTCCGATGGCCTTGGATTTAGGTTGAGTTTCAGGTAAAAGTTGACAGGCTTACTTTTTTTACTTGCATCATTAATAAAAAATAAATAAATAAATATAAAAGTAAGTGATGCCATAGGGGTGCAAACTAAAACCGAAAATTTCAGTTTAAAGATTATATAAAGCGACTACTTTCGGTTAATTTGGTTTCGGTTAACTATGAGATGAATACTCTAAACAACCTACAACCGACAACTTAGTATTTAAAATCTTGGCCCTCACCTAGAAACCTACACTTACAATGAAAACTTTGTCCATATGTTAAGGGACCATTATCTATCACCATCAACTAAAGCTTACTGTTCTGCCTCACCCATCATGTATATAATACATAACCAATGTTTCTTTGGAAATTGTTACATGGCACCACATGTATTTACACCCCTCTGCCCACTGGGCCCCATTCACGGACCCATTTATTACCCAGGCCCACCCATGTTCATGCCATGGGCCCACTCCTACTTAACAGTACCACCATTCATAACAGTACAACAGGCCTGCTTGCACATGGATACACCAGTTTTTTTTAGTTTTTTACATTTCCAAAAATCTCCCTCCACCCATCCAACCAACCCTCTTCTTGTACTTGCTACAAATACTATAATGTTCCATAACCAAGGCCAATATAGACATTTTACTACTTTAAAGTTTAATCACTGTTTTGGGATATAACCTCACCAAATTTCAGAAACAGTTGGGCATCTGAGGTGCTAATGGATGAGCAGTTGACGAGATGCGGCGTCTTGAGGTTCGCGTACTCGTCCATGTAGCTCGAGACTTTTGAAGACGGGAGTAGAACGGTGGGACCCGTGGGGTTGTGTTTGGGTGCGGGGAGTATGCTGCTGAGGACGCGAACGACTTCGTGCATTGTTGGTCGCTCGGATGGTTGACGCTTGGTGCACAAGAGCGCGAGTTGGAATACCTTTTTTACTTCCGAAAGGTCTTTGCATGTTGCGGATATTTCCGGATCCACGGTTTCCATGACTGAGTTGCTTGCTGTCTTTGACAAAATCTGAAAATATAAAAAGTAAAATGAGATATACTAAAATGAAATAAAAATGAGTAGAAAATGACCCCTTACCCAACAAATTAAAATGTACAATATGGTCCATTTCATAACTTTATACCAAATCACATTCTTGAAATGAATGACTCATTCCATTCCATTACTGCATAACAATAACTCAATTTACTTTTCTAACGGAGTTAATAAAACCACACCCTAAAAATCTTATTTTCACACCCTCTATACGGGTCGCATAGGGTTAGACGGCCCGTATAGAATATTCTGACATGACAAAAATTGGGTCGTATAATGCTATACGGTTTGATAGATGGAGAAAATATTGGGTCGTATAACATTATATGAGTTGTATAACATTCTATATGGGTCGTATAATGCTATACGACTCCCATAGACAGAGACAAAAAAACATTCTCATAACATTTTTTTTGTGCAACCTATAATCGAAGTAGGGGTGTGAAAATAAGACGTTTGGGGTTTGTATAGTTCCAGGGCCCACCAATACCCTGCTAACCAATGAGATAAGGTAAAGTAGAACTTGTGCCGAACAGGTGTTGGAACGGCCGGGCTTTTTTTTGAACATAACTACAAACTATGTCAAAAGAAAGCTAATTAAGGCAAGAAGACTGACCAGATGATGAAGGTTTGATTCATTATCAATCGCTTTCCGTCCTGTAAGCAATTCAAGTAGAACAATCCCGTAGCTATAGACATCGGATTTCTCGGTGAGCCGGGACGTACGGGCATATTCAGGATCAATATAACCGATAGTCCCCATTATATAAGTCGAAGTGAAGGTCTTCGAGGTGCATAGACTCTTAGCAATGCCAAAATCGTAAGATGTGCTTCAAAATCCTTGTCAAGTAGAATGTTCGATGATTTCACGTCTCTATGGATTATTCGAGGACTGCAATCATGGTGAAGATATGCAAGCCCTTGTGCCGCCCCGAGTGCTATCTGAATTCGCGTATCCCAATCCAGCTTTTTCTTCTTTAACGGGCCTAAAAACCACAAAACGTTAGTAAATACGAGACAAATGCGAATATAATCGCTTATTTGCAATATACTCACCATGAAGGAGATCCCAGAGGCTGCCGTTTTCCATATAGTCATAAAACAACAAGTTTCCGGAAGGTGATAAGAATAACCTTGCAAACTAACAAGATTCCGGTGTTTGATGCTGCCAACCGTTTCAAGCTCGGTCTCAAACTCTTTCAAATACTGAGGATAATGAGTATACAGTTTCTTGATAGCAACAGGCCGACAGTTTTTGAGAACGCATTTGTAGACCGTACTCGACGCTCCGTATCCAATTATATATTTCTCACTCAAGTTCTCGGTCATTCTCATAATATCATCGTACACATGAAGTGCCATGTTCATGTGAAGTATCACAAGCTTTGGCGATGTGTAATGAACGGGTTTGTCGTACGACCCGTCCATGAACGGTTTTGCGTTGTGGGGCCGGCATACTGCCACAAGGATCATAAGGAGTAGAACTAATGCACCAAGCGCGATTCCCAGTATAGCCGCTTTAGGTATCGTCACTACATATAGAAAAACTTGTATAAACATTTTTATTATAAAGTTATCAAACCGACGATAAGTTTTGGTAATCCTTATTAACCTCGCTCGGTGGAACGAGAAGCATGACATGAAGAACTTAGCGAACTGCCGCAGACACCGGGATTGGCAAGAAAGCTGCATGGGGAAATGTTGCTATGTTAGTTGGTTTTTATGACGTTGAAAGTTTACACTTGTACAAGTGTCGGTAACTCGGTATCATACCTATCGGGTGAAAACTTGGAAAAATTGTTGCCGGTAGGAATACCCCCAACGAGATTATTATATGATACGTTGCTGCATAAATGGAAAATAATCAGTCAAAACCATGTTAGCGAAAAAGCACCTTATACGAAATAATGTGGATATTATGACTGAAACTTACAGAACAGAAAGGCTAAGGCAGTTCACCAACGAAGTCAAACCACCCGTAAAGTTATTACTTTCTAACTTTCTGCATTGCATTAATCAAAGAACAAATGTCATTTTGCAGCGTTTCACGAGATTGTAAAATACAAGTCGTGTGGGAACATACAACGTGAACAAATTCTGAAGTTGACCGAGCTCTTGCGGCAGTACACCCGAGAGATGATTGTAAGAAAGATCTCTGCAAAAAAAGGCGTTTATTTTTTTTTAAATATTTTTTACGTTTTCAAACCTGAACGAAACTTGTGAATGAACATATGATCGCTTACATGTCCATGACACTTCTTAAGTTTCCAAACTCGGCTGGTAAATACCCGGTGAACTCATTCCGACTCAGATTCCTATTGTTTTACGACAAAAAGAAATGTGTGAGACGACATGTTTAAGCTTAATTTATGAAAACAAACTTACAGTTTCAGAAGATGTTCCAAATCACCAAGCGGAGAAGGGATAGGGCCGCTGATGTTGTTGTTTGAAAGGTCCCTATTTTAATAAAACAAACAAACAGTTATTACAACCTATAGACTGACAGTTCGATCAGGTTAAAGTCATCATCAGTTTAGAACCACTTACAATGTATCCAAATTACCGATCCGAGACAGCTCAATTGGGATAGGACCCGCAATGTTATTTGATGAAAGATTCCTAACCGTATAAAAAATATTAATTTCGTAAACATGGTTTTGAGCATAATGAACCCGATCAAGAACGGGGGTACTTACAAGTATGTCATGCTTTCTAGCCTCTGAAGTTGAGCAGGGATGGTACCCTTCAACTTGTTTCCATGCACATTGCTGTAAAGTCAAAAACGATTTATTACCGATTGTGAAAAAACGTACGCGAATATAATTATAAAAAGTTAAAAACTTACAGGCTATTGAGATTAGTGCATGAGCTAAGATTATCAGGTATGTGCCCCTCGAGTTTATTTCCCGCAACGTTACTACAATAAAAAAGATCTATTAAATTAACGAAGAAAAAACCGAACTTGATTAACGAAATAAGTGAGATTTGGAAAGCTTACAGGTCAAACAAGTCGGTAAGCTTTCCGAGTTCAGGTGGAATATGACCAATGAGCTGATTATCGTTCAGTTCCCTGTTAAAACAAACAAGATGGCCTTCTTAAAGAACCTATAATAATTTAAAACATATAAAAACGTTCGTATTACATACAAGTAATGGAGCTTTGACATGTTCCCGAGCTCTGGAGGAATGGATCCCGTCAACTTGTTATTGTGGAGATACCTACAACAAAACCATACAAGCGGTTTTAACAAGTGGATGTATAAATGATTATTCGGGATGTTTGGATATTGGTTTTGAAACCAGATATCAGATCGTCACTTTCAAAACTTTCATAATGCACATCCAAACACCCCCTTATTACCTAACAACACAAAAATCAAAACATGTTTTTAGTTTCTTACAATTTCTCGGTGTATGTCAAGTTTCCGATGATCGGAGGAATTTGCCCGCTTAAATTATTGCAACTCAAGTCCCTACAATCCAACGACATTAGTGAAAACTAAAAACATAATTCCATGTTGTGAATACCAAAAATAGTATAGAATCGCTTACAAAACCGCAAGCGCCTGCATGAGACCAATCACCGACGGGATTTCCCCCGATAACTGGTTCCCTTGTAGTGATCTAAAATAAGCGATTGTTATTTGTTAGTATGCATGTGGTTTATTATAATTTGAAAAGTAGTCAAAGCTATAGGCTCACAATGTGGCTACTTGTAGGAACCCGATATTGAATGGTATCTCTCCGGTCAATCGGTTATATGACAAGTCCCTAACACGATGAACACATCTTAATCACAACAAAAACAAACCATGCTCGATATTGTTGTAAATTTAATCGTCTCGAGTTGGGTACGTACAAAACCTGGAAGCCGGTGCAGTTGCCAATATTTGAGGGAATCGTGCCACTTAAACTATTGTTCCTCACATCACTGTAAAAAACATATATAAACAAAAAGTATACACAAGTGTAAACCGATATGACAAAAAAAAAAGACTACTTACAAATACCACAGGCCCGTTAACTGACAGATATCGGGTGAGAGCTCTCCTACCAAATTGTTGCTCCTCAATCCTCTAATTTACGAGATCATATATATTTGGTCAAAATGCAAAAATAATTAACATTTAACAATATACTAGTATTGAGCTTTAGAAACTTACAGGTACTGTAACACTTCATTCCAGTATATAAGCCTCGGGATTTCACCGCTTAGCTGATTTTGTGCTAAGTCCCTGGGATAACCATTTATTTTTATGAACTAAATAATTGTTACGCGTTTTAGTGACTTTTCTAAAAATAAATGAAGGAATAACGCTTACAAAATTTTCAAATTTGGAATCTGTGATAAGGTAGAAGGGATAGGACCAATTAATTGGTTGTTTTTCAAGATTCTGTAACACAAACAGGAATAGGGTCATTAATTGTGTCCAGTGTTTAAACAGTAAATATTAATGCTACAATGAAAGGGTACAAATTGGACGTTAAACTTACAAGAGCTCGAGCTGTTTTAACTTAGATATCGAAAAACGGAATGTCTCCGGTTAACATGTTGAATGATAGATCCCTAGTATAACACAAGTTAATCATACTTAAGCGCGATAAAATGTATCAAAATACAAAACAAATCTGAGTTAGTTAAAGATGACTTACAAGTTCTTAAGGTTGCTACAATCACCAATCTCATCTGGGATTTGACCAGATAATCTATTTCCACGTAGATCACTGTTTATCCATTATTAAAATCAGATTAAAACTGTTTTTACCAATTTCATACTTTTTCAAAAATATAAACTTACATGGAGAGTAAATCTTTGAGCTCTCCAATACTTGGTGACAGTTCCCCATCAAGATTCAAACCTGAAAGATTACTAAGCAGTGGTTCCAAAAAAAGTCAACATTTTGACTGAAAAAAGTCAATCTTTTTATAATTACTTGATTTTGGATAACTATACACTCACAGTGCAACTACATTGAAGGTGCCATTATCACAAGAAACACCTCTCCACATACAGTAGTCTGAAGAAGGTGAATCAGTCCAGTCATAGAGCACATTATTCACATCCCTAAATGACTTTTTTACCTCCAACAATGTCCCCCCTACATCATTAAAAAATATCAAAATTAAACGAATTAAAAAAATATTTTTTAATATTTAGTTAACCTAAAGCAAACAGAAACAAACCCATGTCATTTAGCTGAATAATATATTATACAAGTCAAATGCAATATAATAATGACTTCTAATTTCTTCCAAATCTTAATTAACAAATAGTTTCAAAATCAAGAAACCCATTTCCCATATCAAAAAAAATATATTTATTATTAACCTAAAAACAAACAGTAAAACAAACCCATGTCATTTATCTGAATATAATATAATAATAATAATAATAATATAATAATTAATAATATAATAAATAATATGTTATACAGTCAATGCAATATAATAATGGGCTCTAATTTCTTCCAAATCTTAATTAACAAATACTTTCAAAATCAAGAAACCCTTTTTCCCATATATAAAAAAAAGAACCACACACACACACACTCACCATCATCAGAGTTCACCATAAGGAAGAAGCTTGAACAACTCAAAAGAAACAAAAGACACCCAATCTTGTTCAAAGCTTGAAACTTTCTTCTTAAAGACTCCATACCCACCACCGCAAACCAACGTCCTCCGCCGTGCTCAGCCTACTTCTCCGGCGAGATGCATGAAAATCTTTCAAGATTCACCATTTGCAGTAGAGTATCTATGGAGGATATTATTATGGGGAAGATAAAGTCAAGAATTATTGAAATAGTACCACAATAGTAGTGCCAAAGTATATAGCTGAGGAGCAGCAGCAGCAACTGTGTTATAAAACCCTGCACAATTTAACAGCTATTGTTTTCCCCTCCTCTTGTTAACTTTTACTCACCATTTCTCTCTCTGCTGACAGGCCTTTTCAGGATAAGTGAGATGAAAGGAGACCCATTTCTGCTATCAGTTTTATTTAAATAAAATTATAATTTTAAAAAACTGTTATCATTTTCAGACTAAAGAACATGTGGGTGAATCTGCAAAAAAAATTTTATAAAAATCTTGAAAATAGCAAAAAGGGGTTAAAGATTTTCCATTTATATCTACAATGAGAGAAAGAATGATGGAGTTATATACAATTAAGTCCTATCTTTAGTCACTATCAGGTTTTGGTTTTTCTGAGATGTTTGCAGGAGGAGAGAGAGACCTCTGCCTTTTGTTTCAGACTCATCACTCACTTGGGGTAGGGTGGGGTGTGGGGGGGGGGGGGGGGGGGGTAGAGTGGTAAAGGTAAATAATCTTTGTTTGGGTTTGATAATGACTTGCTTGTGAGGGAAGATGGATGAGACTAAATGAGTGATAAAAGAGTAGCAGAACAGGGCAGGAGACACAGGGGACACTTTATTCAGACATCCATTTAACCTACAAACATTATATAGCTCTCTAGTGTCATCCTCATTCTTGAGTTGAGTCTCAATTTAATAACCATATGCAACTATTTTCATTGTTAGAAATCTTTGATACAATAAGAGTGGTGTAATCGGGTCGAGCCACTCGTAACATCTTTGAGATAAAGGTTGGTTTGGTTAATGTTTGAACAATTCGAGTTTACAAAAGTTTGATTCTTAAATTGGAGTGTTTATGATAAATGAGATTGATTTTAAGATTTACATACCAGTTTGATTAATTTTGCAAGAGGGAATAAGCCCATTATTTATATCAATATAAATATTTGTATCTATATAATACTAATAATAAGAATTAAATAATATATATTTTGTTGTGTATTTTTTTAGTTATTAATATTGTTAATAAATAATAAATGAGTCCACTCGGGTTCTCATAAGTTAAACGAACTGAAGTCAAACTTAAACAAGCTCAGAATCAACTCCACTGCTTTGACCGATAAGATATAACCATCAATTAAAATAAGTAGACATCTAAATGTAGGGTGGGAGTTGACTCCAATTGACAAAGCCATTAAAGTTAAGTTGTTGCTCCCGTTGAGGTTAAGGATTCGAGCCATGCTGAAGACGGATTTAGCGAAATCTAAGTTGTTGTGAAAAAAAAATTAAATGTAAAATGTCATTTGTGTAAAATGCTCAAAAGATCACTAAATAGTAGTGTAAACATAAAAATACAAATATAAAAGTTTATTATTTTATACAGGTTAATATTGTAGAAACATTTATACCTACAAAGTCAAGAAATTGGCTCGTATCTACACGGATGGAATTATTTGTCGTCATGATATTCCCATTGACATCATTTCTGATCCCGATGGTCATTTCACCTCCCGTCTTTGGCAAACTTTCCAAAAAGCTCTTGGTACTCACCTTAATCTTAGTATCCGCTTTCCATTCTCAAACCGACGGCCAAACTGAGCGTACTATCCAAACCCTGAGGATATGTTTCGTTCATGCGTAATCGACTTTAGTGGCAACTGGGATTCTCACTTACCTTTGGCAGAGTTCTCGTACAATAACAGTTATCACGCTAGTATTCAAATGGCACCGTTTGAAGCTTTGTGTGGTCGAAGGTGCCGATCTCCTATCTGTTGGCACGAGATCGGAGAAACTCAAATCACTGGTCCTGAACCATACAAGAGACAACAGATAAAATCCTGCAAATACGTGATAATCTGCTCAAGGCTAAGAGTCGACAAAAGAGCTACGCAGATAAGAGACGCAAACCTTTGGAATTCAACGTGGGTGAACACGTACTTCTTAAGGTATCCCCTTAGAAGGGTGTAGTTTGATTTGGTAAGAAATGCAAACTCGCTCCTCGTTACGTAGGTCCTTTCAAGATTCTCGAAAGGATTGGCAAGGTGGTGTATCGACTGGATCTACCTCAAGAACTCAATAACGTACATCCAACTTTTCACGTTTCCAACCTAAAGAAGTGCCTAGCTGAAGAAGGACTTCACGTTCCACTCGATGACATTCAAATCAATGAGTCGTTACATTTTGTGGAAAAACCAGTCGAAATCATGGACCGAGGAACTAAGCAACTTAGGCGTAGTCGCAGTCGCATTCCCATAGTCAAAGTTCGATGGGAAGGCAAATATGGCGCCGAGTTCACGTGGGAACTCGAGAGTGAAATGAAGACCAAACATTCACATCTTTTCGTTGAGTTTTCCTCTTGAATAAATTTCGGGATAAAATTTCCTATAGTAGGGGAGACTATAACGCCTCGTATTCTCGTACTTTCCATATTTATAAAGAATTGTTGTGATTCTATTTTTGGAAACTTGTAATTATATTTGTGTCTTTTCATTTCAACCGTGTAGTCTGAGATTATGATCATAATGGAAACTTATTTAATACTTACACATGCTACATACTTAAACTACATGTTACAAACTTGAATACGTGATTATATGCAAGGGATTCATACTTCGAATATTCAAATACTCAGTTTTACGTGCGATTTCACTTATACATCATTCATGCATGCTCGAAATTCTTAAAATCGGCTAAAACACGTGAAAACAGCCTCAACTGACCCCTTCGTACGAGTTGGATCCACCTCGCACGAAGTGAGCACACTTCGTACGAAGTGGAGCTCGCACGAAGTGGCACACTTCACACGAAGCGGAGTTGGCAGACGTTTTTCCTATAAATACAGACGCACTTCACCACATCCAACCTTCCGTTCACTCTCACTCCCAAATTTCTTGATTCTCGACAGAACCATCTCCTTCTAAGTGAGTCTAACTCACTGACACTTTATAACTTATATTCTTCTCTGTACCAAGTGTTGTAAGCTGACCTAATTCATCATCCTTATAAGATTGGATTAGTGTTCTAGCTAGTGAGAACGTTGGGAGCTTTGGCTACCCGAATTAAGTTCCACACCTCACTTGAACAATCTTTACTTTCTATTAATTAATGACCAACCGGGTTGTATTACAACCTTGTGCTTTGGTGAATCGTATAAAGAGATTTAACATCTCCCTGCTTGACTTCTATGACAAACGTGACTAAGCTATACATAAATTATACTTATTTTTGTATTTTCTTAACAAACCAGTCTGGACGAGCATTAATCATATTCTGATCTAGTGTTATGGCCCGGACTATTCTGCCTCGTTATCATGATCCCTGTTCACATAAATCAGTGTCGAAATGAGTACAAAACTTGCTAATGCGTTTCAGAATCTGTCACCTCGCACGAGGTGAACAGTCAACTCGTACGAGGTGTAGGTCAACTCGTACGAGTAACAGTCAACTCGTACGAGTTGCAAGTCAGCTCGCACGAGGCGGACAGTCCACTTCGTACAAAGTGCAATTTTCCCGTTTTCTTTCCATACTTTCTGCCTCATAATCTGGACAGTCCACTTTGTACAAAGTGGCATTTTGTTATATGATTATATACAAAACTGCTATGTATGAAGTTGCATATAATGTCTAGATAATACAGTAGAATCTCTATAATTTAATACTCGATAAATTAATAGCCTCGTAAAATTAATAATTTGTCCGGACCCAACTTGGGACCAGTACAATTGGACCCCAATCGATAAAATAATAAGATAATAATTTTTTTGAAATCTCAATGTAAATATGTTGGTCCTAGCGAAATTATAAATTAATTAATAATTACTAAAATATTCCAAAATTCTAGGATTGTCTAGAAGCCATAGTTGATGTGATTTTAAAATTTATCATTAGACATTTTAGAGTGATCAATCTAGATCTATGTACATTGAACTTGACATAATGTGTGAATGTATATGGGAATTTTAAAGGTCCGTGTTTCTGTTTTATTCAAATAGGTAAAGTGAACGGACATGGAAATTTTGAAGGTCGATGCATTAATTTGAGAGTTGCTCACGAATATAAGCCAACTCTTTAAAGTAATAATTTATTGATTTATCGATATAAATAATATCTGGCTAAACTAATAAACTATCCCAGTCTCAACATTATTTATTTATAGAGGTTGTACTGTATAGGGATACTAAATTTTCATCAAATTTTTATAAAGTGTCAAACATCTAGTTTAAGTTATTTAAACTAGGTTTTATAATAATAGGTGTTAGGGCATAGGTTTTATTAATCGTGGATCATGTATTGATCAGTTATCCTTAGCGGATGGTGCAGGGACTCAAAGGATCAAGGATCCTTATCATTACTTATGATTTCTAACAATTGTTCTATATGTTTTCTAATGTTCGTATGCAGGTTATGAACGACATGGACTTAGTTGTTTGGTTAATTCAAACAGGGTTGACTAAGTGTTAGTTAGCAAGATAGCAACATTGACAAACACACACATTCACATACATTGCAAACCAGAACTCTCAACACACTTAGCATTCGATTGTATCACACTTGATTAACATCCAAAGTTGTAATCTTTTTTGTGAATATCTGGATAGTGATAGTTTTCACTATCCGAGATTTTTATGTCGACGATCTACTAGTGATCAAGGGCTTTTCCTCATATAAATCATTGTGTTCATCTTTTTCATTCATCAAGCAATTCATTCTGTCATTTTTCATCACCTAAGCACTCTAACTCACTTTACAAATTTGGTTACATTATTCTCAATCAGATTTTTAACCAAAACAATAGATAAAGGATAAGTAAATAAATAAATTTTGAAAAATAAAATAATAAAATTTAAAATAGAAAGTTTTATAATTCTAATATTTATTTTCTACCCGAAAATATTTATCATATTTTAGTTGATTTTAAATGAATTTCAAGATGATAATAATGTTTAGAAATTGCAAAAATTAATATACAATGATAAAAACTATAGAAAATTCAGAAATAACAATAAGGAATAATCTTCTCATAAATCTCATAAGAGTTTCACCATAACATGAAATCACCATCCATTTAGTTGGTAGGATTTCGGTTCGGTTTTGGGAAAATATGGAAGAATGAAGAAATAACTACAACATGTTCATGCAAGTAGATAGAGGGTGGGATTTGCATCCTAAACCACTACACATGCCCACTTTAACTGAAAACATCCAACTATTTAGCTAGTTTGGTGTTTTGGATTGGTTTTGGCGAAATAGTCCCAAACAGGTCAAACAAATGCATGAACATGTATAAAGGAATAAGAACATGAGTATAAGATGTTAGGTCATATATATACACTTTTACAAGTCCCAACCATAACACAAGAACACTCAAACATTGTGTTGTAGTTTGGTAAAGGGCTGGAAGTAATGTTAGAGTTAGAAGGTTAGAATGGTAAATAATATGCAAAAATATAAAAGAATCCATAACTGATGCTTAAACCATTCATGTTTATGGATTAAACAGAAGGTTTTAAGCCTTGGATTCATATTAAAAACAAGTGTAAACAATAACTAGACTAAAAGGAAGAAAGACGTATAAACTTGGAAGTCAAACCTTTCGATATTGACTTTGAATGTTCTTAAAAAAGTAGAAGTTTGAGAGGGTTTGAGAGTGAATTTGGAGTGTGTAAAGTGAAATGGGGTGGGATATGTGATGTATTTATAGTGTAAAAACCGAGTTAGGTCGAATAAAATGGGAAAAGTGGTTGGAAGTTAGAAGTTGGGTGGAAACATTAAAAGCCTATAGCTGGGCAAAATCTACTGTAAAAGTGTCTATCTCGCGCGTCACGGAGAAGAAACAAGGTCCCTCGTATGGCGCGGAAAGGCAAAGTCAACAAGTCAACTGCAAGCTCTCGCACGTCGTAGAAGGGACATTTTTCAAAAGTTTCACTTTTGCCCCCCCCACCCCCCCGGAGTTGGTTTGAGGGTTAGTTTTTGATGAAAACTCAATGTTAAGCGTGTTTTAGTATGTGTACGTATATGTAAGGGTGTAAGATGATATAATCAACAAATGTAAGAATGTGTAAGTATGTAAAGTGTTTAAAACAACATGTCAACATTCCAAATGATAATTATTGATTTAAACAGTAACGATTACAAGATTTGAAAATGAAAGTACAAGATTACAGTGAACTGAAAAGTACGGATATTACATGTATCCATCAAGAACCACACAATCTCATCTCTGTAACTCACTTTCTCCCCAATCCTCTGAACCCCTAGAACCCCAAAATCAAGGACCACATAATTGCAGATGATGCTTCAGTTACCATCATCTTTCCATCCGTACCATTATCTTCATTTACTTTGTTCGTTCCTGTGGAGAAGATAATGCCGATCTCATAGTAGATTTTGTATAGAATTCGTTGCAAGTGATTATCACCATACTATTTTGCAGGGGCACACTGGCAAGGTATGGTTTCAGTTTTATGTGATTTGTTACAATACTTATGTTATTGTTTGATATGATTTTTTGACCTGTTTTTGGTTACAGTCAACTGGGTCGTTGAAGTAATGGAGATGGTGGAGAGGGAGGTGGTGGTGGAAGAAGGGGGCTAGGGATTCAAACACGCTATATAAGGAAGAAGGTTTTCATTTTCAATTTTCGTCCATGGGGGCTATTAAGGTCATTTCAGCATTTTTGTAACGTTGGGGTAACAACAGAAATAAAAAAGGACGTTATTGATCCAATTCGACAACCACAAGACTTGATTGTTCAATTTTGATACTCAGGAACTGAAAGTGCCATCGGGTGTTAACCACAGGGACAAATTATATTTTACTCTTTTCTTATTTTTATATTTAAATAAATACATTGTTTTTTCGAAATACATTTGCATTTCAAGACACACACACACACACACACACTATTATATATTAATATATATATATATATATATATATATATATATGGGAAGGTTCATTTGAGAAGAAATTTAATGTGAGAAGAAAAAGAAGAAATGCATAATGCTAAAACATTAAATAGTTTATAACTCTCTTATTAATTATGTTATCTCTCATTAATAAAACAAAAACATTATATTCTACACATTTCAAAATTTATCCTACATGTATCTTATATTTATCAGAATTTACCCTACACACATGTAAAAATACCCTACACATTTCAAAATTTATCCTACACTACTAAAATTTATCATACACATGTCGAAAATTGTCTTTCACCATAAACTATTTATCTTGAAAAGGTATATTAAAAATGAGTTACAAGTTTAATTAATTAGCTAATTAATGATAATTATAGATTTACTTATATGTCCTTTTTATATATATTAAATACACACATTAAATGAAGTAAATAGAGAATTTCTATTCGATTTAAAAGTTATTCTTTTTATTCTTACAAAATTTTTCTTCTCATTTGAACTCTTCACTATATATATAAATGAAAAAAAAATTAACATTCATTAAACGGTCAGAATTTGTTTTATATTAATTAATGCATTTTTAAACAAGCTTTATTTTTAATAACATTAATATCAGAATGTTTGTAAGAAAATATAAACAATATTCTGTTTTTGGATTATATATATTCTCTCTATTATTTCATAACTTTACTCCCCTTCACATATATACTTTTCATTTTTCTTTTCTTTTGATTGGTCATGATTTGAGATGATACACACTTAGACCCACACACCACCCCCACCCCTTTCTCTCTCTCAACTAAGTTAATTATTTTCATTTATGGTACAACAAATACCTTCTAACTATATATTTTCTTATTCTAAACTAGCCACATATTTATGATACTTTTAAAGTTAATTATTGGGATTTTTTCTGAATTGATGTATAGACATAATTTCTAGTGTAAATGATATGGTCAGGTGATTCCACTGTTGACACGATAATACTTCAGTAATTTGTTAGTGATCCAAATTTTCCATTGAAAAAAAAAACTAAAACTAGAGACTTAATCTTAGTTAATTAGACACGTAGTCTCTCCTAATAAATTTCATGCAGCAAAAGATATATTATTTTCACTAATAATCATTGTGTATTTTATTTTCCGTTCTAACACTATCATCTTTCATACTTTTGAAATTTCATTTTTGTATCGGTCTACATTTTGCAAGTTAACACGCCACAGAGCGTGTTTCGTGATTCAACACTTTTACGTCTGTTTTTATTCTGTTTAACAATCTCGCCGCAACACGCGGGTCCTAAATACTTGTAATTACACATTATCAAATTATATAAGAAATTAATTGTTATAAATAAACAAAGAAAAATAAAACAAAAGTGTAACTAATGATTGATATGTCGCTTAAGAATAGGTTAGCTTGATATTAAGAACACACACTGTGGCTGTGGAATTATGGTGTGGTGGTCTCTTCACGTTGTGTACATTGGCTGTTAACGGTGTGGGGTTAAAGACGGGGTGATTCCACCGGCATGGGGCATTTGAAGTGGCGACGTGACACGTTGTGGGTATAGTCATTGTGTTCCAACAATTAAATTTTTGTTAAAAAATACTTTTTAAAAATAAATAACATATATATAAACGAACTCATTCTATCATTTTTTTACAAACATTCTAAATTCATATTATTTTCTCTCAACTTTCTGTACATTTTCACTTCAAAAATTTCAAAAAAAAAAGGCAACGATTCCGTAGACCGAAGAAGAGGACATCACATTATGTAAATCTTGGGTTGAAGCGCTTACCCACTACACGTCTTGTAAATCATTTCTGTCTGTTTTGGGGGCGTATTTTCCAAAAATTTTGCATTCATAGGGGTGACACCACCAGAACCGTGGATGCAGTTTCTTCGCGTTTTAGGACTAGCCATTTAGATAGTGAAAGATTTAAGACGGTGCACAACACGGTGGAAAATGACGATGGCGACCTTTCGGAAGACGACGTCATATAAATCGCCCTCATCAACTACAGGTACAATCGTGACTTCAAACACGTTTCGGCGTGGCAGATAATTATTTTTTTAATTATGTTTAGGGTTAACCTTTTATTTTAATTTGTAATGTTTTTTAGTTTATTTTGTGTGTTTTTTTAGTTTCGTTTTTTAAGTTAAAGTAATGTTTTTATTTTTTAAATTATGTAATGTTTTTTTATTAATGTTATTTCCGTAATTAGTATTAATGCTTTTTTAATTTAAATAGAGTATATATAATTTTGAATAATAAAATAATAATAAAAAATGTGTATCACGGTTGATTAACGCCACTCTTTCACATCCCAACCTACTCCTCCCGTTTTTGCACTAAGCCACTTTGCGTTTTCTTAAATAAACCCATGAACGCCCCCTCAAAGGGAGTTAATAAAGATGCATCGTGAAATTTTGTTTTGACACCTTTAATATGAGTATACATATCAAGATAAAAATAAAGAGTATTATAACAATTTATACGACCGGCATGATGTTATACGCCCGTACAGATCAAGATAAAAATAACATTATATGTGTCGAATAGCATTATATGGATCGTATAACAATCTATACGACTCGTATAATGTTTATACGGATTATAAAGATCAAGACAAAAATAACGTTCTCCGACATTTAAGCTTTTTGCAACATTTTTTCTATACGACATGTATAACTCCATGTAGGTCGTATAGACCTAAGGGTGTCAAAATAAGATTATAGACGTGTGTGAATAGTAAAAGCGCTACTAATAGATAGGATAAGGACTAAACTCTGAAGGCCAATTATTCATCATAAGTTGTGTTTTACCCGATCTTATTAATTACTAATTAATGGAGTATTAATAATACGCCCTAACGAATTCTCATGGTGACAATTCTAGTGTATCAATAACTTTTGAAGCTATGTTACTAAAACTTTTGAAAAATACTATGTTTAATAAAACATAATATTTCTTTTTCAAATATATTTAATAGCGTATGGATAATTTTAATAGTGTACCAACATCGTTAATGTCACATAATAATACTACACCACACATTCACACATAAGATAATAGTAATACTACACATCCATTAAACCATAAATCATTTTCTTCAGGGAGGAATGAGCATACATTTTCTCTAAACAACCAAATCATGCCATTTTAATTTTTTTTCAAAGTACTCATCAATCATAAAATAGTAGCGGCATTTACTCATGTCATAAACGATTTTTAATTTAAATAAAGTCAAATGTTAGGTAAAAATTAAACCTCCATCGAGATAAAAATAAATAACATAATTCAAAGTAAACTAATAAAAAAAAGGCAATTAAAAAATAGTAGCGGCATTTACTCATGTCATAAACAACCAAATCATGCCATTTTAATTTTCTTTCAAAGTACTCATCAATCATAAAATAGTAGCGGCATTTACTCTGTCAAAACGATTTTTAGTTTAAATAAAGTCAAATGTTAAGTAAAAATTAAATTGCATCGAGATAAAAACAAATATACATAATTCAAAGTAAACTAATAAAAAAAAGGCAATTAAAAAATTGAAAACAATAAAAAAACTACTCATTTCCTCCTCGAGGTACGATAGATTTTAAGCTACAAGATGGACCACAATATCGTTTCTAAGTCGAAAATGTGTATCTCGATCATTCAACTCTCCAAGAACATATAATCAAAAACGGGTTCATATTATGCACTAGTGAGAATAGTATCATCAAGATTGTTTCTAAGTTGAAAATGTGTATCTCGATCCATCAACTCTCCAAGAACAGTATCGTCAAAAACGCTAGATCCCTGATGTGGACCGATGAGAACGCATGTCCGTCGTCCTTTAAGATCACATTGGGCAGTATCATGCACGTATGCGCCACAATAATAATCTTGTCCACCTTCATAGCACGTATGAGTCTCCTAAGTATGCCCCATTTTCCTTTTAGGGCACCAAGAGCACGCTCCACGTCTTTTCTTGCCCCCTTTTACAATTTCTTGAACTTTTTTCGTTCCTATCGACGGGAAAGGGATTCATTTTCACAAACGTTGACCAAGTATGGTAGATCCCGTCGGTTAAATAGTAACAACGTGTTTATGTATGTCCAATCACTGGAAATGGACACTTAGGTGAGGTTCCGTTCCGTTCAACGAGATATATTGGAGATTGTTGGAGCACATTGATGTCATTTAGTGAACCCGAAAGACCACAATACGCATGCCAAAACCATAAATCTTGTGACGAGACCACTTCAACCAAGACCGTTGGGTGTTCATGACCACCTCTCATATATTGGCCTCGTAACTCAATAGGACACATCCTCCAAACAAGATGCGTACAAATAATACTACCTTACATCCTTGGAAAGTGGTGTTTGTCCTAGTGGTTTTTGTACAAATCCGCTACATCGGTGCTTGTGGGCCTACGCAAGAACTTATCGTCGTACAATTGATTAACGACGTTGCAAAAAAAAATTGTAGGCATTCCCGCGAAGTCCTTTCGGACAACTGTGAGTACTCGTCGTTCTCGTAGGGAGTATTACCGCTCACGAGTTGTTTAATGGCGGATGTAACCTTTTGTATCGCCGTAAAATTCTTTTTGTACCGTCCATCTAATCCCCCTTGAAACCAAGGATATTGTGATTCCACATCACCAACAATTTTTAAGAACAATTTTTTGGACATAGAAAACGGTAACAGAGTGTTTCATGATCATTCTTTGGTTCATCAATAAAATAATCATTCATAAGATTTTTTGTTACCTTATACGTGATCACGTTTGACATTTTTTTTTGGAACGCCCTACAACGTTGTCGTGTCTCCCGCTTCGACTTCCTCAAGCTTCTCTACGAAAAATGGTAAGCTACTATCGGTTAAAAAATCGTCTACGAAATCGTCAGGCGGTAATAAACACCCAAGTTATCATATGAGAAATTAGCTATTAAGAAAGAGATTGATCAGAGTTTAAAAATTTGAGTGAGAATGATATAAGATTAGAGATGGTTATTTATAAAGTAAATAATTAAATAAAATATTTTTTTATGTTAAACAGTTAAATAACCGTTGGAAGTGAACAACCAACATCGAAAACAACATAATTCAACGTGGGTTCTCCTTAAAGCTAGCCGAAGCAGCCAGCCTAATCCGTAAAGGTGACGACGGTGTTCTGACCCTGATTCAAACCCACTTCACCCACGAGTGCCCCAGCCGGCGTTAGAAATATCATCATCATATACTATAATCAAACAAAATATTAGTTTTTCCTTTTAGTTAATGCTCATATAAAAAAGGGAAATAGTGGGACCCGGGAGATCACGTGCGTGGCGTGTAATGGAAGTGACGATGCTTCTTCAACCTAACGGCAATATTTCCATGTCACATGCCCATCCAATTCACGTATTTAAGGTTTAAAAACAAAACAAACGTATTTTTAGTACCACTTCACGTATTTAAGGTTTAAAAACAAAACAAACGTGTTTTTAGTACCACTAAATTGCGTTGTTACTTATATTTATTAAGCATGCTAAAAAGTTTAAATATTAAAGGAAAATTAATGTTTATATAGGTTTATTGACGTAAAGGTTGGTTTTTAACGACAAATCTAATGATTTCACTTATTGATATCGTCATATTTTGATTTTCAGATATACGTTAATTTGAGAAAATAATACTGACTCAGAGGCTTAATTTGAGTCAAACAAATTTGTATAATTATGTGCTATTAAGAATAAAAAATGGGTGTTAATATTCACCCCTCTTTATATATACATAGATATAGAGAGAGATAGAGTGAAAATGATGTAGGAATAAGAATTTAGGGATATAAAAATCGAATGAGCCTAAAAAAATACATGTAAAATCACATAAACATTTCCTTATTCTACTAATGTTAAAAGCCTAAAACAATTTCCAACATCCATCTAGTTCTCTTTCTTTTGGATCTACACCGCAACGAAGACATGGCTTGAATATCGGATGCAAATCTAATGTATAAATTTTTGTAGCCGTCATATAATAACAATCTTTATAAGTTGCACCCGTGTCTGTTATTGTAGACGAAGGCAATTAGCTTTTTTTGTTTTGTTTTGTTTTGTTGTGTATGCGGTATGTGTAATATGTTGGGACGTAACAATAGCATACTTTGTACAAGGTACCCAACTAAATTCTTTTGTAGATACTATGTGGTTAAATTTTTAAAATTGTTTTGCTTTATGCATGCAACATGTTTGTTAAAAATTTCATTATATATATAATATATAAAATATTTCACTTATATATATATATATATAATATATATATATATATTATATATATTTATAATTTGTAAAAATATTACCATTACAAATTCCATTGTGCATATTTATATACACTAGTAACATTCTCGCACGCTTTGCTGCGGTTCTTTGGTCATTATCGGTCTGGTTTATTAAAGTACTAGTACGATACCGACACTCGACTTAGCATTGCTAACCGACACGTTTTTTACATCGATTGAAAACTTATAAAAACGAATACCCATACCTGTGTTATTTGGTCGGTATCAGTCTGTTACGATACCGGTCTTAGTTCGTTACGATACCCGTATCGGTCATATCGGTATCGTACAAACACTTGATATAGCTTACGACACCAAAAAATAGTTTATTACGAATATTACTTTGTGTTTAATAATTTTATGCCGCCACGTCGAGAATTCTGTAAAAACGAATACGACACCATTACCGATATTGTTTGGTCTATATATGTTCGGTTTGTGATGATAAAAAGATCAACTATATATGACCCGTTCGAATATCGATGTGGTTTGGTCTGTATATGTTCGGTTTGTGATGATAAATAAAATCAATTATATATGATCTATTCGAACACCGATGTTGTTTGGTCGGTATATGTTCGGTTTGTGACGATAAAAAAATCAACTATATATATATCTGTTAGAGTAGAACTTTTACCAAATCGTACATAATAATAGGCAAATGGTGACGTTAATAATAAAAAAACTATGCAGATGTTATACGGTACCGATACCGATACTTTCAAACGTATTCGGTAATTTAAAAAAAGAATATTATTAAAAGTTAAAACTAAAGAAATATGTTTAAGGTTAAAAGTAAATATAGTAATAATCTATTGTAATATTAAAATGGTAAAAATATGAAAAAGATATAAAATAATATATATATATATAATATTATAAAAATCAAATTACTATTCATGAATATAGAAACTATATATATTATTATAAAATCAAACTACTATTCATACTGACTTACAAATCATATACATATATACATACACACACTAGATTATTTATCCGCGCGTTGCGGCGGTATGTTATCACGGGCATCTGATTGTATCAGCTCGGTTCCTTAACCGGTGTGACACATGCACGGTATAGAAATCAACACTTGTTATACATCGACCGAAAATGATAAGAACGAATACTGGTTCCGACACCAATGTTGTTCGACTCGCATCGATGGTTGATATCACCATGGTACTGGTACCGATATTGGTTTATCATTGCAGACAAAAATTTATATACAAAAAATCTAAACTGGAAAGCATAAAAATGAATATAGGTACCAATACTGATGTTGTTCGTAGTGTATGATAGTAATACGGTGTCAGTTTATCGGAAACAAAAACAATAAACAAAATACAGATACCGGTACCGATGTTTGGTCGTTTTGGTTCGGTTCACTACGGTAGTGGCACGGAATTCATTAATAAAAAGGAACCATAAAAATGAATACATATACAAGTACCATGTTGATCAATATAGTGTTAGTTTATCGAAAGCAAAATCAATTAAATAAATAATGGTATCAATATATGTGTGTATATATATATATATTGTTTTGTCTCGGTTCAGTTTGGTTTGGTATGATAGTGACACAATATTCGTTTTCTATAAAATTTATATCACAATGTTGAAAAAATATGAACATAGAATGTATGCTATTAATACATGATGAATAAAATACTATAAAAATTAAATCAATTAATTTAAAAAATACATTCGAATATCCGTTAATCGTTACCATTTATGTTAATACTGCTATTAGTGCCTATGTTGTTTGATTAATCAATTCGGTTTATCATGAAACCGGTTCACACAAAATTTATGCCTACAAAAAATCTTTGAAAAAAACTGTTATTAAGAAAATGAAAACACTAAAACTCTAGTCTATTATAAATAAAAAGAAAAAACATTATTAAAAACAAATTTTTATTGGTTTAAAAAAAATATTATCAACTAAGAAAAAAATAATAAAAAAATTCTAGCAAATACTATTTATGGGTACTATTCATACCCACTTTCTATATATATACACACGCATTTACATGTAAATGAATATGAATATATATCCACTTCTATTATGCATTTAAGAGTGAAAACATACGCAAGATATTAGCTGGTCCCCTTCAGAAATTCTAGCCCCATGCAGCACAATGATGATGCATACATTTATTTTAGTTAGTACAAGCAAAAAACCAAGTCACAGGAATGACCCACATACATATTTCCAATCATTGCATTCTATACCCAATTTTATTTCATGATTTCAAAATTTATATCAAACAAAATAAATAGATAAATCATTTTTGCATAACTTGTTTCTTTTTTACAAAAACTAATGTCGGAATTCTCATAGATTGAATTTTTTTTAATTAAATAAAACAAGTAAACGATGTTCATCAATGGAGTATTTTACATAACATGGAGACTGTTTATTAAACCCTAAAAATGTAGGAATTGAAACAAACAACACAAAAAGTAAATGACATTAATATTAACCATGTTTTCGAGAAAGCTTCCTTAGCTGAATATGCGCTTCAAGCTCGGGCATGCGGTCCGTAATCTTCCCATGCCTGTCGAGATTATCTATTCGTGCACACAAAGTTTCAGAAAATAAGCATTTTCTTATAGATGAAACAATATGCTTCCGAAAGCAAACTTAACCCTGACTTACCTTTTGACAAAAGCGGACGTCTAATGTCTCAAGCATGTTACACTCCGATATCGCGGATTCAACTGCTTCTTCGCTAATATTGCAGGACTAGTAGAGAGAGAGAGAGAGAGAGAGAGAGAGAGAGGAATAAGTCTCGGAAAATGAATCACTTTAGAAGGTTGTTCATGATTCGGTTCGGCCGGTTTTTACGAAGATTTTAGGCCGAACTGCCACCTACAGTTTCGGAAAAAGACAAACCAAACCAGCCGGTTTTAGCAGTTTGGTGGTTTGAACCAATTTTTTAATTCCTTTTTTGGAAAAGCCTTGGTAAATTGTATTAAAATTGTTGGAACTATAAAGATAGTTCATAAATATAAAACATATACATAATTACATATTCCTAAAATAAAAAAAAAAGATGACGCATGCCCATATAACTATCAAACCGCCAAAACGGAACTGTGAACCGAACGTACACATTTCAAATAACCGACTTGCTTCGATTTGAGTGATTGGATCGGTTCAATGGTTTATCAACGCCCCTGACACTTTGTAATTTGGGTTGTCCCGAAAAAAAAAATGAGAACTAATACGATGCATACCTGCAGAAAAGAGGCTAGTTAATCTTGGGCAGCCAAGCTTCAAGATTTCCAATGAGCTACAGTTGCTGAAGTGGAAAGCATGTAAAATTTACCCTTTTGAGTTTTAGAGCATTACAACAATAAAATATAATACCTGAGATTGAGAAAGCATAAATTAAAACAGGCCACGTCAACTTCTTTCAAATATGCAGATAGCGAAATGTTTAACGATGACAAATTAGAAAACCGAGCGACTGACGGGATGAGTACTTTCTTGATATTTGGACAACCAACACAGTTGAGATTTTGTAAGAATCGTTGAGGTTGGTTAGAGCCCATGGATGATAGATACGCCCGATCAGCACTAAAACTCCAGTTTAGGTCATGCATATTCACGCACCCGTTCAAACTGACGTGGGTTAAATGAGTACAGCAAGCAAGAAGTCCTCTATGGAAGCCTGACATAAAGTCCCATACGATAAGTCCAATTCCCGCAGGGTCGGGAGAGCCGCGTCTTTGTAAAGAGGTTCGAGTGACGTGTCGGTGAGATACTTGCATGCTTGTAATTTCAAAACCTTTTCGAAAAAAACAGTGAAACTAATAAGCCAAAGATCAGAAATATAGAATACAGTAAAATATCATTTTTGTCCCTGAGGTTTGGCCAGTTTTGCAACATTTGTCCAAAGGTTTGTTTTTCCGCATCTGGATCCAAAGGTTTGGACTCTTGCCATTTTCATCCGGCTCGTTAACTCTTATCCATTTTTCACCGTTAGGTCTGGTGATATGACAATTATTCAAATATTAACGGAGAAAACAATATTAAAATACCCCCTTAACGGAGAAAAATGGATGAGAGATTTAACGAGCCAGATGAAAGTTGCAAGATTTCAAACCTTTTGGATCCAAATGCAACAAACCTTTGGACGAAAGTCACAAAACTGGCCAAACCTCAGGGACGAAAATGGCATTTTACTGTAGAGAATAAAAAAACAAAAAAGTAAAAAATCAGCATCCAGAAATTAAACCTTTAACTGCGGACAGGAGGCAAATACGGGCTGCAAGTTGGTTAAGAACGTGTAGGAAAGATCGAGCGATGTCAAATTTTTAAGCCGGCGGAGAGACAAGAGTCCATCAGAACCAATAGATGGGCATGACATTAGAATTAGCGATTCAATGAGGGAACATGAGGCGGTAGTTGCTGATAAGCAGTTGTCCTTTAGTTGGCTGCATGTACGGATCATAATGCATAGCATCTTATTAATTTATTATTCGCTAATTTCAGTAAATGGATGAGGAAAGAAGGACAAATTTAATGACCTGCAAAAGGAAGCATCAAGAGATGTTAAGAGCGGGCAGTTTATAAATGCCTCTGATATGACACCGCACCCCTTCAGTTCAAGTAACACCATAGATGGTGCTTCGACCTTTAGTGCATTTAGTTTAGGACATATTCCTAAATTAAGAGATCGCAGACCAACCTGCAAAAAAATTGGGAGAAATTTATCAGATGCATTATATACACAATCAATGACTTGTCAGAAATGTTATTTAAGGCACACCACTTGCAAAAGATTTCAGATAGTAAAAGGATTAAGATCAAGTTTTTGAGAGCTTTGACACGTGAACATTGACTAGATGACGTAACAATATGATAAAGCAATTAAACGAGATAATAAAGCTGAGATCCTAATAATATTCAATCAAGATGCCAAGACAGAATTTATGATTGGTTCACTTACTGGACTAAAGATTGCTCTTTCAAGATGATCACATCCACACCAATGACACTTGCTCAAGATAAGGGCAGGTTAGTTCAATAGAAGTAATAGCACGGCAGCCAGCAAGAGAAAGGCTAGTTAATGAATTGCTAGAGAATTTCACAGCCGTCAAGCTCTGAACCAAGAAAGAAAACCAAATCAGTATATAAAAACACAGTAGTAACCCAACATTATACGAAACCGAATACAGCGAAGAATAAGCAACAGCATGAGACATCCATTGCCATCAATAGACGGTTAAACTTCATCTCATCATCAATAAACAGGACCCAAAAAGAGAAAATCATTCTAAGAGCATATAAAGTATCCACAAAATTCATAATGTCAAACAGGAGAAAAACATATATCAACGTTAATGAAAACTTAGTAAGTGCATGAAAAGTGAGTTAAATACCTGCAGTTGTCAAGAATTAAGGATTTAAGCATGGGGCACCCACTACCATCGCTAAAAACATCACATATCGAATTGGTCAAAGATTCACAATCTGTGAGGTCAACTTCTTCTAGACCTTGACATTGCAGCTCTAATGAAGTTAAGCTATCCTGCTTGTGCAAAGCTAGCTTCTGCATAATAACAATAATTCAAGCATACAAAATTACATCAGAAACTAAAATCCAAATAAAGAAATACGACTAATTAAACATTTAAACCATACTTGCAGCGAGTTTGATACAATGTTGATTCGCTGGAGTGCAGGACAGTTAGAGACTTTAATGGATGATAATACCGCACTTCTTAAACTCAAGTCTACAAATCTGCAATCACTTTAACAATGGGAATTAATTATACTAGAAAAATATGTTCACTCATTAAAGATTTGTAGTTTGGTTTACAGATTTATACTTTCGACAATGGACAAGCCTGATATGCTGCAATCGAGGAAGATCCAAGACGACTGATGTCAATAAACTACAATTGTCAAGCTCCAAAACCTGTGGGGGGAATACACAATAAACAAAATTAAAAATAAAATTTATATACTATAAAATATGCTATTTTGTCAACATCAAACCCCTTTAGCTCCTCAACTTTAATAATAAACAACTTTAGCCCCTCAAGTTTATTAATGACATGTTTAGCCCCCCAACTTTAATAATAAACAACTTTAGCCACTCAACTTTGATAATGACATGTTTAACCCCTCAACTTTAATAGTGACACGTTTAGCCCCTTAACTAAAACTTTAGCCCCTCAACTTTAATAATGACATGTTTAGCCCCTTAACTAAAACATCAAACAACTTTAAGTCTCGTGATTGCCTATTTTTATCTACGTTTCGAACCCGCTAGTTAAATTAAAAAACTAGTCAAAGTTGCAGAAGTTAGCTACCAGAATTGAGACAACAGAGAGGATTCTCACCTCCAACATATAGCTATGTGATATGGCAGCCATGAAGCAGAAGTTATGCCTTCACAGCTATGAAGCTTGAGAACTGTAAGCATTGTCAACCTTACAGACTTCGAGCAAACAAAGAAGGGTATATTATATAAACACACATCACCAGCATACTTGAAAAATCATATATGGACCGACAGATATTACCTCAAGAGAAATGTTTGGACAGTATGATGCGTTCAGAACATGGAGATTAGTGCAACTTATGGAGATTTCACGTAATGTTTCGTCGCTAACACAAGAACAGTTGGACACGTCCAATGACTCCAAGAGAGGGCATGACGTCACTGCTGACCGGATTGCAGCATCTAGAAGTTTATGACAAGATGCTATATCGAGATCACGCAGAAGAGGGCAGTTCAGTACAGCATGTGCCATGCTGCTTCGCTTTAACGACAAAGTCTGAAGTTGTGGGCACCTGACCGATATACGGACCACGCGGCATTTCACAATTTGAATGTCTCGCAAACTATCATGGTGTATCGGTATCTCCTGGATGCCATTACCAAGAATAGCATCAGTCACGATCAAACTCTTTAACATAGTGCAATCGGTTAATGCTTGGAAAAATGTCTCCCCTAACTGTCCTTTACCCAAGGTTAAAGACTCAAGATTCCTGAAAGATAGTTAAATGGATAACCAGTGAGATGACATTCGATAAAAAGATGGTATTGAATGATGAACAGTGATCACCTTAAGGAAGAAATTGTCTGCATCACAAGTGTGTGAATAGCTGGCGACCCATTAATGTTTACTTGAGTTGCGTTTGGATATCGGTGGCACATATCTTCAACTGCAAAGACCAAATATAACGAGGATTCTGTAATTGACTAGAAACCAAATTATAGCACAACTATTTGGGACTATATGACTATATCTATAATCGGTGTTGTCAGAATAAAACATTCTCTGTGTCTTGGTTCATTTGATGAGTATTACAGTTCAAAATCAATAACAAAACAAAATTCTCTAAACTCAGTTGTATCAGGACATCACTTCATTCAAACTGGCAAAGAAAATGTTTCACTTTGTAAATTTGTAATAATCGTTAAAAAAAGGAACAACTCAACGGCAAAAATGCACGATCAAGCATTCTACTATGCAAGTATGTAGATCAGTTATATATATTAAAGAAAAACAATAAAGGTGTGTTAACAAAGAAAAATCCTAAACTGTCCTTGTATCAGGATGCAACTTATTTTAAACTGGAAATAAAATCTGGATTAAGAGTTATAAAGGACCAACTCGACAACAAAAATGCACAATCAAGCATTCTACCATGTAGATCATTTTTATATATAAGAAAACCAATGAAGGTAGAAAAATACAACTAAATAGACATAGTTGCATATAAATTCCAAGCAGTCGAGCACGCAGAGGATAATACAATCAAACAAACACACATATATACATTCTGAGCACACAAAGCCTAGCAACATGTGATATCGAAACGATTGCATACATAATAATTAGTACTATCAGTAGAACTCTATGCTTCTCTGCCTGCAACGTGCACACAAGTCGCATATACACTATGAGAGCATTAAGGTAACAATTTCATGGTGACCCTAAACTTGTAACTATTCCATAAATATAATCAAACAAAACATATTTGCCATGTGACTGCCACAGGTACAGGACAATTGCCTAAGCTCTATATGAACTTACCTGCTCGGTACCAGAATAAACACTCCAAAACCGTCATTAATTAAACTCATGAACAGACCGCCTAAACTTTCCTAAGCAGTAAGCACTCCATCACTGAAGTTTAGTTCCAGATCCTACGCCATGCAGCGTGGTTTTCACGATGTGTCACAGATGGTTCTCAAAATGACCTTATGTTTAAAGCATCACCTTAAGAATAATACGATTAAAAATATAACTATCAAAACAGAGGTACAATACATCACCTCAAGAATAATACGATTAAAAATATAACTATCAAGACAGGTGCACTACATCACCTTAAGACTATAAGGTGTGGAGGAGGGTTGTCCCTTAAGGATGATCCGCCACGTCGGCAGCCATGTCATCGGGTGTGGGGGATGAGCCCCAAGGGATGGGCCAAGGGTGTGGAGGATGAGCCCCTTTATATATACAAAATGTATGTATGTATGTATGTATGTATATGTGTGTGTTGGATAAGAAAGAAGTGGGCCCGTCGCGAGCGGCAATAGAGGAACGATGGAGACGGGGACAGACCAAAGGGGGGTGGTGTGGCGACCCTTGACGGGCCTCGACGACCCTGGGACGTCCCCCACACCCTTTAGTTTAAAAATAATACAATTCAAAATATAACTATCAAGACAGAGGTCTCTAAGCTTAAGAATAACTGAATGGATATCAGAATATTACAAATTCAAGCACCACCACAAAGTGTTATCAACTTTGTACAACTTTCTCGGTAAATGAATCACAAAGCCTAACAATCAACATAATATAACAATACATCTTAAAGTGCATTAGCCGTCGAATGCTAAAAAGTGGAGTTATACTGCACTATTATGATTCACGATTACTTTTGCAAAGAATTAAGCAACCATCTATGATTCAATGCTGATCAACTACTTCAAAAACACCGATAAAGTAAAACTTGACTTTGTGATATCAACGTATAGCCTAGTTTGGCATGTATGATATTAAGCGGTGAGTACACGAATAGTGATAATACATACGATAGATTAGATGCTAAATATTTCAACATGTAAACAATAGGAATTAATTTCACAACCTCCAAATATTAAGAAAACGTTCACATGCTTATCAACGAACATTTTTGCGCCACTGAAGCACATAACTGTCCAAATGAAGACAGTCACATGCTTGTAAATTTTGACCGAATAATTTTATATGAGCAAAGATATATACATGTGCAACATAATCGTGACACATAGCACAGCTGTGGTCTGTCTAAAACTGGTGCATCTATTCTAATCTCACTTAACACCTAACTATCTTTGACTTTGAGTTATGAAGTAAAAAAAACCCCTTCTAGCATAGCCCAAAAGAAGAGGCCATGCCCAAAATTTGATCTACCAGACAGTGACGGATCTAGAAAATCTTCGTAGGGGTAACGTTTTATTAAAAAGGGGTAACGAAATAGAAAAAATGTCAAATTTTTCCAAAATTTACACTACCATCGGAACGCCAAGGGGTAGCCGAGGCTACCCCTTCCCCTAAGGTAGGTCCGCCCCTACTACCAGATACTGTAAGCTTGACATCTATTGGACATGTGTTCTGCTAGAGACAATTTCATTTTATAGCTTCCGGTTTAGGTTGTTGCAATCTTATTATACCAAACCAATAATTCCCCAGGTACATCAATACATTGGACAACCAAAATAGTATGAGACTGCTTACATTGTTGAGGAGATATGTTCCTGTTCTCAAAATTTAACACCTTCCAGAAATCTTCATGTGCACTAGCTGCGCGCCACTGCCTACAAACCTTAGCTGCTTCACAAAGACTAATTTGGTCCAAGAAAGAAAACACCTAACAAGCCAAAACAATAATCATCAGCTCATAGTTGATAGTACCAATACAAATAAAAATAAAACAGAAGAGCAATATATACCATATGCAACAAGTCATCTGTAAGATCCATTCGAATTTCTGGATCATCCATATCTTCCTCCATTGGACTCCGATCATCATCCGATACCAAACAGTTGTAGTTATCTGAGCTATCATGCGTTCTCTCATACTCTGTGTCAATCAAACTAAACGACATACTTCCTTGCAAAGTAGCAGCTTGAATAAAGCTACCACTATCCCTGAAACAAAAAACCTCCACACTATTAATTATCACGTAAAAACCAAACGAAAAAGAATCAATTAACCGAACACCTTCGGATTTCGAATTGTCGCAAACTCTTCCATATCAAAATATCATTTTAAACCCCCTAACAAAACAAACTACAAAGAAAAAGTTCTCACAGTGCAGTAGACTGAGCTTTGTGACGTTTACTATGCAAATCGCGATCCAAACTGCCTCTTTCAACCGCACCTGATGAGCCCGAAGACTCTCCTCCCAAACTCAAATTCAAATTCAAATTCACATCCTCATTAGTACTTTTAGACCTCAAATCATCTTCATTCCTCGAATTCACCAAACTTTGAAACCCTAATTCCTCGAAATGTCCTATATCCTCCGATTTTTCACTCATCGTCTCTATTATCTTATGTTCTTCTTCATCGAAACATAACAAACACCAACTCCTCATGCACGAACAAAAAAACCCTAATTTGCGAACTTTTTATTGTAAAACCCTAGGTTAAGATAATAAGATCTCACATACTATCCAAATTTATTAGAAAATCAATCTGAACGCTACAAAATGCGATGAGTTCGCATTTAACAGATCGTAATAATTGCTTCGATGAAATTTATTCGTACGATTAACAAATGAAATTGTAAGAGAAATGGGTAATTATATGTGCGTTTATGCAGGCAGGAGATATGTAGAGATGAGGTGGTTTACAGGTGCAGATGAGATCGGGTCGGATCGGATATTTCTCCGGCGATTGCTCGGTGGGTCACTCGCTTTCTCGGAGATTTGGGGTGTCGACTGACGGAATCCAAAATGGAATACTCTCGAATATTTTTCAGTTATTTCCAAAATATCTATATTCAACGATAATATTATATCATATTATATGCAATTATAATGATTTGAAAATCTAATAAAGGAAAGACATTGTTAAAAAACCAATTGGGAGGGGAGGCTTGTAGCGACTATTGACAGTATTGACTAGTGAGATATTTAGCTCGAAGAGGTTTTTTCTTTCTTTTTGTTTATGTACTTTTTTAATTTTTAAATTTATATGTTAAGTATAAGGAAAACTAAATTAATCTGACTTGGTTTACAATTGACAAGAATGTTGTCAAAATACAAAATTTATATATTATACATTTAGTGATGTGATTATGAATACATTTCTCTCCTAAATAATTACAAAAATAATGTTTCATTTTAATAATTTTAAAATTTAAAATAAATAGTATATTGATATAAGACTCTAAATGTTATTCTATTTTTGTTAACTTTTTCACAAGAACTTAAGAGCTCAAATCCTAGCCAAATGTTATATCTAAGTATTAACCCATGAGAACTCAAGGTTTTTAAGGTGATTACAAAACTAAATCGTAGTCAAACTAATCTAAAAAGTCTAAAGTAGTGTTTGGTATGAGAGAATTAAATGTGGAATGGAATGGATCATCCCAAACATTTTCTTTTTTTTTATATAAAACTACACCATAAAAGCGAGTGTTTTATTCTCTTTAATTTGATTATTGTATTACTATGTTTTTTAGTCATAAAAAATAACATGTTACGTGATTATGCGTTTTACAAGTGTCTGTATTAGCGTGTTGTGTTCCCTGTTGCATCGCGTTGGCAGTCCTCTAGCGCATGTGTTTATAATACCCACCTACAGTTTCTCCTACCACCACCACATCTCACTACATCGTCGTCTACCATTATCAAAGGTGAAACCCTATATCCGAATTTGGTTGAAAAAATTAACAATTTAACCTTTGAAAGAACTACCCATCCATAAAGGGGGACTTTACGGCGTCGTAATTATCGTCACTAGAAAGTGAAACCCTTATCGAATTTTTGACGACCTTGGTGGTCACCTCCGATGAATGCAAAGGCAAGCAGGTGTGGTTCTTGGAGGGTGAAACCCTAAAACCGAAACTTTATGTCATCGACCAATGAGTTGGGTGAAGACAAGCGGGTGTGATGGTTGTTGTTGATGACTGAGAGGGAGGTGGCTAGAAAACAAGTGTTAGTGGTTTAGGGGAGTGGTGGTGGTGTGTTGGTGGGTTAAATTGGCACAAAGAGGGAAGTCAACCCAGATCCATTGATACGGAGGGAAGTCACCGACGGTGGTGTATAGTGATTGCAAGTGATAGTGATTGGTTGTTAGATGTCACACAAGAAGATTGGTGCCGATCGTACCGATGATGATGGATATGGGGATGGAGGTGGCAAATAAGGTAATTTATTTATTTAGTTATTTATTTGTTTGTTTTGTTTAACTTTTTATATGTATATATTAAATGTAGTGGAAGTTTGGACATTTTACACTGAGCTAGTTTACAAGTTTGACGACATCATGGTTACAAATGTTCAACCGTGGGGACCATTAGTGTGAAGGCATCTATAAAATGAGTGTAAATTATAGGGACCATCTGTATAATTAACTCTTAAAGAATTGACAGTATTAAAAAAAAATAGGAGAGTTAGTAGTAAGATGTTTAAACCCCTTTAAATTAGCTCACTATTTTTTAATATTTATATACTTTTTAAATTTCAACTTTTAAGAGTAAGAAAGGCAAAATTAATCTTATGCATTTTATACATGACTAGATTTAACTCTTTAATTTTTGTTTTTATTTTTAGAGTAAATTACTTTTTGTGTCCTTATGTTTTAGTGGTTTAACCAATTGAGTCAAAAATCAAAAAGTTTAACACTCTAAGTTCCTAGCCGTTCATTTCATACTGTTTTGAGTCTTTGTATTTTAGTGGTTTTAACCACATGAGTCCAAAATCAAAAGTACAAATGTTAAAAATTGGACTCAAAACGTTATAAAATGAGTATTTAGAGACTTAAAGCGTTAACTTTTTTTTTATTTTGGATTCAAGTGGTTAGAACCACTAAAACACTCTGAATCAAATAATAATTTACTCTCATTTTTATTTTCGTCTATTATATCAAATAACGAGATGTGTGAAAGTATATTAACAAAGAATAACGACTGTTGTATCTTCTAAAAGTTTAAAGATGATTTCTGCAAATCTGCTGATATAAACCTAAATGATGGTTTCTATAATTTAATCCAAGAATAAATGAGTAAAGCAAATGTTACTAAAATAATAAAAAAAATCCTATTCTAATGATGTGACTATGAATGATTTCTCTTTTAAATAAAAACAAAAACAATGTTTAGTTTTATAATCTAAAAACAAACCATGTATTTTACATGTTGGTGTTGTCCCACGTATCTGGTACTGTTGATCATTCCTCATAACATTGCCAACCACATTTGCTAGCCACTACGTTGATCACTCACTACCCATAACATTGTTCACCACTGGTTCTCCATGCCATCCTATAAACACCCCATTTGGAACAATGTTATGCGCACCAACATACTCCAATTCTTCAATCACAACTCAAGATGTGAAGTAGCATGCTCAATGTATATTACTCTGTAAGTTTGTGTTCAGTTATATATTTAGTCAACTCTTTAACATCATTATCATCGCTTAAAGCCACTAAACTGAAATCTAAGGGGCTGTTTGGCATCTTGTTTGCGTTGAGCTATTAAGAGGTAGCCTCTTAATCAGTAAACATGTTTCTAAAACTAACCCATCAAGAGGCTGCATTAACTATTAAGAGGTGTCTTTTAAGTTAACCAAACACACTTTACCTCTCACTGATTTAGAGATTCATTAAAAGTCTACTAAACAACGACTAAGTTTGTACCTAACACCATAAAGTGATGATAAACCCTGTTCCTTCCTTCAACCAGATGTAACTCATTCATTATGTGGTATATTTCATGTACTGAAAAGATTTTGATATCACAATAATCATCAAACACAACCATAGCATATGCATACCTTCGTCCAGAGTAGTTCATAAATGTATCAATATGATGGATCGTGAGTGAGAACATGTTTAGATATCCAACTATATATCAAACCATTAAACTAAAAAGGGAAAAAATCATAACTTGAAATATTAAGGAAAAATGTTGCATCTTGATGGAATTAAAGACATACCATAAGTACATGAATCTCTAATGACCCACGCCATATTAATTGAAAAAGTTTGGAACAAACTACATATTCTTTAAGAGCATTTGGTTTGTTTAGGTTTATGTAGGTTTCGGTTGATAGCCTTTGCTTTAATTTAGGGTTCAAGAAAAAAATACGATCAATTTTGTGTTTTGATATGGGACGAAATCATTGATATTGACAAATAGATGTACACATTAATTCGATAGGGACATAGCCAAGATTTTTTCCCTACAAGTTCGAAAATCTTCGAGGGACTAACGATTGATTGTATATCACTAAGTTTCAATTTTGGTTGTTCGGTCTGATTATGCGGTTCAGGCTGGGTCACATAATAAAAATAGTGAAAATAAAATTAAAATGCAAATAACTAATAAAAAATTATGTCAATCAATATTAAAAATGAATAATAGAAATTCATTAAAGCATCTACGGCCTACGAATTTCATTTATTGAAAACTATTCGGCGTGGGCTGTCACACCACAACCCCAACCGATGGCGGAAACATCGTAGCGAGACGAAAACGAGATTGCAAGAGACTTCATAACGACTATTTGTGACAAGTATTTAATAAAAAGTTTTATTTCATTTCTAAATTGGAATACAACGTTTGGAAGCAAAGTACAACATCTTGAACAAGGAAACAAAGTACAATACACAAACGAAATTTAAAGTGTGTTTCTAGTCGTCCTACTAGATTTCTTTCAACATATCATCATCAAGTTCCTTCAACACATATTAAATACATGTCAACACATAAAGTATTGGCGAACATACAAGTTTGAATTACTAGCATAAGTATAAAATGGTTTAAACGAATCCACATGTCATAATCGTAAACTAAGACATATCATTACAACACTAGCATGCATCTCAATTGTCAACCCAAGATTCCCACTAGCGTAATGTTGTTTTCGCAACGACAAAACCGTTTTTGTATGACTTGACCTCAAGAATACGGGTGGTGTGTTACTCCTGTAGTGCTATACATGTCAAGGGAGGCTTATACGAAGTTAATGACAAAGTATAATGCAAATAAGGATACTAGCATGTATGAATTCATAAGCATCACGTATCAAACATGTATAATGGATTGTTTGTTTGTGTCAAGCATGTTTGTAAGTGATTGTGTGAGTTTAAAGTCATAAGTATTGCATCAAAAAGTGTTAAAAACTAAAAAGGGGGTCATGTACACTCACGGTTTGCTAAGCTTCCAAAGTAAACGTGAGTTGACGAGTCGTTGAGGGTGGAGCACCAAAGTTACCCTACATTGGGGAAACAAAGGCGTATAAGTATATGGAGTTTGTAGAGAGTTTGGATTTGGAATTAATATGGAAAGTAAATGTGCAACGCAAATATATCTAGTCTAAATACTCGTTTGACACTATGTTTTCATGGGTCCTAAGTTGCCCATTAGAATCACAAACGAGAAGTCTAGAAACTGAGATAATCCAACCTAAGTTCATGACATCTAACCATAATCCGGTTAGTATCAAGAGTTCGGTTAATAGGTATATATATATATATGTTATAAGTGGAAGGTTCAAGTGAGAAGAAAAATTTTGTAAGAATAAAAACAACTTTTAAACCAATAGAAATTCTCTATTTACTTCATTTAATGTGTGTATTTAATATTATGAAAAGGGCATATAAATAATTCTATAATTGTCATTAATTAGCTAATTAATTAAACTTGTAACTCATTTTTTAATATACTTTTTCAAGATAAAATAATTTATGGTGAATGACAATTTTCGAGAGGTGTAGGATAAATTTTAGTATATGTAGGATACATTTGAATGTGTAGGGTAAATTACATGTGTTTAGGGTAAATTCCGATAAGTATAAAATATATGTAGGATAAATTTTAAAATGTGTAGGATAAAATGTTTTTGTTTTATTAATGAGAGATAACATAATTAATGAGAGAAGTTATAAACTATTTAATGTTTTACTATTATGTCCTTTCTTCTTTTTCTTCTCACATTAATTTCTTCTCAAATGAACCTTCCCTTATGTTATAATTCCATCCATCGTGTATTATAATGTAAGTTAAGCATTGAGGTAGGATGATTTACATCTAGTAAACCTCATTGTATGACTCACTAAAGCACGAACTCAACAACTTAGTTGATGAGTCGGCTGGTCATGAATATAAGATTAAATTTAACTAACTAAAACAACCAAGTGAGCAAACTAGATGTGTGCATATCAACTATGGAAAGTGTTCGAGGACGTGTTATAGCCTTGTCACTTTATGGAAGTTGTTTTTGTACCAAAACATACAAGTGAGGTAGTGGAACAAGTTCGGATAGCCAAAGCTTCCATGGTTCACACTTTTGCCAAGACACAAGTCTCACCATATTGAAGATGATGGATCTTGGATTTGCCTCAACACTTGAAGGTTGTTTAAAACCTTATCAAAACATAAAGTTTAGAGGGTGTTTGCACCTCTAAACTTGTAGAAATTAACTCCACACAAGCTCCATAACCATGGGTTTGGCTAGATACAAGGCATGGCACACCCTGACCCGCAGCGGAAATAGAAGTCGGGGCATGATTGGGTTTTCATCAAAGCTCATGACATTTACTATAATTAAGTTTCCTATTTATTAATGGAAATTTAATAGAAAATATCCAAACACAAAGGAACATACAAACACAAGAAATATTGTTCTACACAAGACATATTTTATTCATCTTCTAAGGCCAATCCTAAGTGTTCCTCTCCTCAGCCTGTCCACCTGTATCATGCGTAAAATAAAAGTTTGGATAAAAAAAGTTGGCGAGTGAATCTAAATTAAACATTTAAACAATTTAATTACATTGGTTAATTTAATAAAAATGTGCAAGGACCATATATGAGCATATGTATATATAATCAAACCGCAAACCACATAATATCAACAATGTACACATGCATCATAAATGATGAACTGTGAGATCAAGGCTCAATCAAACGAAGCGATCTAATGAGGCACGCGATGCTCAACTTGTATTCAACGAGGAACTGATGGGCCTTATGTGAATGATTGCATTGAAATGATATAATGTAACCACATAACAACAACAAAAATTACATACACATTAGATCATATAATGGTGTTAGCACAAATGTTTGAGCAATTAAAATATGTAAACGACATATGATACACCCCAAACACATGAATTAAAAAGGGGAATTTGTAAGGATTCACTCACAGTGGGTGCGTTTCCTTGGATTGATGGCGAACGCGCACGAATTTTGATTTAATCACGAGAGAAACTAACCAAAATAATAACGTAATAATTCGATAAATAAATAAAAAATAATATTTTTATTAATGCTTTTTATTAGATTTTTAGGTTTATTTTTGTGGTATTTAATGAAATTTTTAAACCTAAAAAGTCTTATTTTAAGCATTTTTAAAGGATTTTATAAATGAAATTAATAAAGAAAAATAGTAACAAAAAAATTATGGGTCTTGTCAGACCTGACTAGTCTGACCGGTTTATGCGCGTGAATTTTTGGTAGCGTATGAGGTTCGAACTCGTGACCTCCCGTATACGTGCACGCAGCTCTACCAACTGAGCTACGTGTCTAACCCGAAATAATCTCCAATTTAATTATACATATATACTAGTTAGGTTATAACAGAATTTGTTTAATTAAAAAGGTTTATAAATCATTTAATTGGTGCATAGCCTCTGGATCGAACCCGCGACCTTTACTTTGTTTGCACCCAGCCCTACCAACTGGGTTGGGTGTCTAACCCAGTATTATATGAAACCGTATTATATTTATCAACTTCTTGAAAGATGCTCTGAATTCTTTTTAAAAAAATGGTTTTTATTTCAGAAAGCCGGACATACACAAGAGTCGAACCCGGGACATGCTTGTATAACATGCACACAGTCCACCACTGGACTATGTGTCTAACCTGGTTTTATAACCCGTTTTTAATTATATTAATATACACTTTAAAACTTCATCTTCTTCACAAATAAGAACAAAATTCAAGACCCGACTGCAATTTCTTTTTAACCAGATTTGATTAGTTGTCTTAAGGATTAAAACACACTAAACAAAAGTATTATAAGGATTTAGAGGGTTATACCAACTTGGAGGTATATCTCGGTTTTTCGTTGATGAATTCCGGCAAGTGTTGACGAGTTCCGGCAAACGTTTGAGCAGCAAAAGTTTCTAGAGTTACTCGAGAGATCAAGAGGAATGAGCGACTGGAATGAATTGAGATCATCTAGTATTTATAATCAGCCATTGCTCAATCATAACTCTTCGACATTGAATTCCAAACCGGTTACAATCATTGACCTTGATTATAGATTGAAACTGATTTACGAAATCGGTTATATATGATTTTATAACCGAAATTGTTAATTGTTTTCGATTGAATTTGGTTGACAGTTTCTGGTTTTGAATTTCAAACTTTGCAGGTTAGAGGTTTAAACGCGTATAAGACTTGATGACCTCGGTTTTAATCACATGTGGTGTGTGTGTTCTAGTGGTGTTTTGGTGTGTGAATTTGTGGGGGTACCCGGGTTCGAATTCCCGCTACCCCTTTTGTTCATTTTATTTTATTTTTATTATTTTAAGGTTTAATTACTTTATTTATTCTTTTATTGGTTATTATTTAATTATGTAATTTATTTTTAACCATAAATAACAAAAAAAATTTAAGTAACACTAATAAATAAATGCGTAATGAACTTTTAATGAATACTTGATTTTTAAACGAAGCGAGTTTTGGAACCCGTTTTACATGAATGTTACAAGATAGGTGCAAGATTGAGTAAGTTTGAACATGTTTAATAAAGTTTACATAAATTTTTTTTTAAACAGAAAGTTGGACCTCAAAATGGTGATGTTCCACCTTAGTTTACCATGGTAAACTTGTGGAAACAATCCTAGAGGTGTTCCAATAGAAGAAATGTGAAAGAAAGTGAGGTGAAGACTCACTTTTGCACTTAGAGAATTCTGCCTCAAACTTGTGATTTCAGTCGACTAGAGAGTGCGTTAAGAGTGTTTAGAGAGTTGGAAAGTGAAATGAAGGTGTAGGAGGTTTGGTTTTATAATAGAGGATTAGGGTTTGTGTAATAATGAGGTTATAAGGTGATTGGGTGAAGAAGAGGTGAGGAGAAGTAACCAACCCATGACCAGCTAACAACTTTCTGCGGATTGAGTCTCCTCGCCACCCGCGAGCGGAGAAGCCAACTGGCTCGCGGCCCGCGAGCTGATGGTTTTCATCCGAATTTTGATTTTTATTCAATTTAGCCCCCAGACTTTATAATGTTCATCATTTTATGGCAGTTCCGAGTTTGATGCATGTATGCTTTGCGTATAAATAAGAATCAAACATTAATAAGTCTCAGTTTGCACAAAACGTGTATCTAAAGATTGATTGCGTATAAGTATAAGTATAACAAATGTAAGTATAAAAGATGAATTTTCATTATGATCGAAGTCTCGGAGTACAAGTTTGGAATGAATAAAGAATATAATACGATTACACGTTTCCAAAATAGAATATGATTACAAGTTTCTAAAAAAGCAAAGTGCAAAAAACGAAGCGTTTACATGGGCGGCGATGCCCAGGTGGAGACTATAGAGCAACATCCAACGAGGTCGATGGTGTGAAGTTACTTCTTCGTGATTTACTGACTGCACCAAGTTTCCGTATTTCCCATCAATAATTTATTTGCTACTTATTTTTTAATTGGATTTGGATGGTTTATGGGCTTATGTGGTGGGCTTAAACCTTAATGAGTTTTTTTAATAGAATGTGAGCTAAATTAGTTATTTTTTAATAGAATGTGGTCTTAACAAGTTACTTTTTTTAATCGAAATTTAAGTTAAGGTTCATTGTCAAATTTTATATGGTTTGGTGTCAATGTTTCTAAGGGTTCAGTGTCAAAAAAATTTAAAGGTTCGGTGTAACGGCTTCTACGAGTTCGGCGTCAAAGTTACGGATGTGATGTTGACATATACAAATGTATAACACTAAAAAAATTTGGTATGAATTCAGCGAAACCCATACCCTTCTATGTAGCTACGTCATGTTAGATAGGCAAAGAAAATGACATAAATACCCTCATATGTCAACGATGACTTAACAAAAAAAAAATAAACTTCCATATAGCTAGGGACTAGCTCTAGTACCCACTTCCATATAAACTTCCATAGATCAGGATGTCATCGATAACACAATGACCACACGGTTCATGAGGTCCAAAAACTCGTAATGGCCATATCGCGTTCGGAAAGCTGTTTGGGAACAACCTCCTCTCGGACTCTCATCTGATGATAGCCTGGTCTTAAATCGATTTTTGAGTATAAGGTTGATCCTTGTAGCTGGTCAAACAGGTCGTTAATTCGAGGAAGAGGATAACGGTTCTTGAGCGTCACCTTGTTGAGTTCGCAATAGTCAATGCACATACGGAAAGACCCATCTTTCTTCTTCACAAATAGGACTGGGCTCCCCATGGCGAAGAACTAGGTCGGATAAAACCTCTATCCAACAGTTCTTGAAGTTGATTGGACAGTTCTTGCAACTCACCCGGTGCAAGACGATATGAAGCACGAGCAATCGGAGTTGTTTCCAGGTGTAAGTTTGATCTGGAATTCCACCTGTTGATGTGGAGGTAAACCTGGAAGTTCCTCTGGAAAAACATCGGAAAAGTCACGAACAACTGGAATGTCTTCGTTCTTCTTCTCCTCGTGTTGTTTGCCGTTAACTAGAGCTAGAATAGCCGGATAGCCCTTCCGTAAACACTTATGGGCTTTCATGGAAGAAATGAGGCCAACCATAGAACCACTTCGGTGAACTTGAACAGACAGAAGATATCCACTAGGGAGAGGGATACAATGATCTTCTCTTTACAGAGAATTTCAACTCGATGTTTGGTCAACTAGTCCATACCAATGACCATATCAAAGCTACCAAGAGTAAAAGTAAGGAGGTCAATGTCAAACATTTGACCTAAAATATGCTTGGTTTCGAAAGGTGTTGGGGTAGATCCTAACAGTCTACTGAACTTCAAGGACACGTAACTCCAATCAGCACCAAAATCGAATAAAACAGAAGCGAAAAGATTGTTCACAGAAAACGTACCGGTCACAACGTTGTTATCATTCCTAGCGTCACTTGCGCCAATTGTGAATGATCTCCCGCGAGCACCATTCTCGCCGTTGTTGTTATTGTTGTTGTTGTTATTACCAGTGTTGTTGTTCCCATTGTTGTTGGCGTTCCGGTTTAACTACGGGCAATCCTTCTTGTAGTGACCATCACTTCCACATTGAAAACAACCCTTTCGATTACTCTGCTGCTACTGTGGTTGTTGCCTCTGTTGTTGTTGCTGTTGCGGCTGCGGTTGCTAAGTTGGGAACGGAGCTCTACAATCTTTAGCCATGTGACCTACCTTGTCACATCTTTGACAAGTATTGGAAGTTACACTTGTTACACTTTAGTTGTTTCCCAGCGTACGCACCCTGATTCTGACTAGAGCCTTGCTTCTGATTAGCAGAAGAAGACTGGTTGAAGTTGTTGTTGTTGTTGTCAGCCCTCTTCTGTTGTTGGCTAGAGTTAGAGGCTTTGTCTGAATCATTCCACTTGCATTTGTTGTCTGAAACATGAGCAATCACCGCACCACACCCTGTAGTGTACCGCGTTCAACTTCCTGATCGGTGATCTTGTGAGCCAAACGAATGATGCGTGATAAGTTGTCAAGATTTGCAGACGTAACCATGCCCTTGATCTTGTAAGACCGTTGCTTAATTAATTGAAATTTTATGAAAATTTCGCATTTAAATGTGTAAATACGAACGTACGTCCATACATATTTTTTTAGTTTATTAAAAACTCTGTAAAATTAGATCATTATACATAATATCGTTGATTAGTTTCGTAAACAAAACATCATAATACGGAAGCTTGAATTTCGATTGTATTCGATTCGTTCATTATACTTGATCATCATCCGCAAGGTCCTAGCTAACCCCTACACACTCATAAACAACTTAGATGTTAGTATATGGTGCTTAGTCATGATATAATAACCTGAATATATCAAACAAACAAGCGAAATCATTTTTGGGAGACCCGCCGTAGGCTACGGTTGGTGCACCGTAGCTTACGACACACTTGTAAAATTTTGGGTAGAAGTTGTCAACCGTAACCTACGATTGCCAACCGTAGGTTATGGTTGGGCTGATCTGCAACTCTATCCCATTTTGTCCTTATACTAAATTTTCCGTATCTTTCTGATTACTTATCCGTTTCGCACGAAACTTTTTCCTACGTGTTCGTAAAACATTTGCCCTTATTTCTAACTTGTGAGTCCATGATCCGGACTCACAAAAATTTGTTTACGCTAATGTTTCCATATATATATTCCGAATAATTGACCCGTTTACATGTTTAACAAACGATCTCACAGAAGTTACGCCATTATGCAAGAACATTAGTTTTGCTACTATACCACATAACCCGGGGTATTATTCTTGCATTTTATCCGACCATTATCCGGTTCGCGATTATGCCAATTGACCCGTTATACCTTTCAAAGGCCGAACTTTGATTAATCTGTTTACTTTTTAGGAATTCCAAACCTTTCAATCATGACTCTTTAACCGAGTCAGTTTATTCATAATTCGTGTTCCCACTTATGGTTTTTCATTTATATATCATCACAACTTAAAATGTGATGGATCGTGAATGGGAAAAATCATTATATTCCCATTCTACCCTCAAGTTAGACATTTTTACGAAAATGACTCATAATGTAGCTTCAAGCCAAAATGGTTTAAGCCTTCTATCTTATACTACCGTAAGCATTGACCAAATTGTAAACTCATATTTAAACTAGCCTTAATGGTCGTTTACTTGTTTTATCATTCAAGGGCGTTTTGGTCGACTTTAGCCCCCTTCTTTTACGACGAAGGACTTTCAATAACATGTTTTGACCAAACGTGAACAATTTAACCATAATCTATTTAAAATCACTATGTTCCTAAGAACATAATGTCTACAATTTAGATTATTAAATTTACCTTACTTTAGGTAATCCAATGTTCATTAATGACTCGTTTAACTCTTATCGGACCTTAAGTCCTTAATGAGAGTTTAACCCATTTCACATATCTGGCTCGGGTCATAGCATTGACCCATTTAAATACCTTGCTCTATTAGTTACTAATTAATAGCAACACAAACCATACGCTATTTCCCTGTGAGCACAAAACTCGACAAGCGATCATTAGTTATTATTGTCAAATGGTGATGACATCACCATTTGACCCGTTTGGCCTAAATGACTATTTTATCATTATGGGATGGTATCTATTTACCATCTCACCCTTTAATCCATTTCGGTTTACACTGCATGATCATATTACTTAAAGTCATTTCTCATTTCGTTCGATCCGTTATGGCATACGCCATAGGATGTCTATTTCAAAATTTAATATTTATTTGTCAACTCGTGACTGAATTACCATTTTACCCTTTTTACTTCTTATGGTTTACACCATAAGATAACTTTTCAGGATTACTTGTTTTACCCTTTTTACCATTAAATATGGTTTATTACCATTTTCACTTGTTCCGACTTGTATCGGTTCGCGTCGGAACCTTGTATTTCAAAATCTTGTTCCGAATACCAAATCGCTTATTCTTAGTCAAACACATAAGTAGATGTACTATTTTAAGGATGTAAGCTTTACTTACCTTGCATCCGATTATTTTCCTGTGTTCTTGATCCGTTTGACCCGTTTTCTCCCAGCTTCCACCTAGCTTGTCAAGCGTCAAACTACCATTATCATTCACAAGATGGTTAGATAGTCATAATTTATTACGACTACCCCACCTTATGGAATTTATATCAAATTTATCATTTGATCCTATTATAGGTCAGTTTAACTTTTAAAAGTCCACTGCCTATTAACATATGCAAATGCACAATTAGGTTTAACGAACTCACTTAGGCATTTCACTAAACTAAATTTTCCAACTAAGTTCTTGCTATTGTTAACATCAAATTAACATTATTTCAATCATTAAAAAACACATGATGATCTCTAGCATCGTTTAACATGAATATAACATCTTTTTTCATCATATCATACTAAACCCATTCTATGGCAACTATGAACATGTACTCGAACTCATAGATTATTCACGTATCTTGCTATTACTATCATGCATGATGATTCCAAACATAATTATATCATCAACTCCATCATATTATCAAAACCCATTTAATTAGGTGTGGTAAATCATCGAAACACCCAAATCATAGTAATTTATTCAAAATTTCCACTTAGGGTTTGTTCCTAAGCAAGTCTACATCTCTTATCTTACTTCAATTTCTAATATTCATACATGGATTGAAATCCATGAATTCTATCAACATTCATAATATCACCAAATTAAGATTTTTGACAAAACTTATGATCCCCTAGTTTAGGTGATCGTTAATATGCGTTCATACACGGATTCGGTGTCCAATTTTCCCTTTCAATTTGATGATTTTTGTAGATTAGGTCAAGATGGGGTTTCCCCCTCTTTCTCTGCACCTGATCGACACACACACACTACGTGTCACACTCCGACCCGCAGCGGAAAAGGTGATCGGGGTATGATTGGGTTATCATCAAAGCTCATGATATTTATTATAACGTTTCATATTCATAAATACAATTTAATGGGAAAATTACAATCATAATTACATCATGTCCTAAACATCATTCTAGACTTCATTGTTTTCTTCTAAGGCATTTCCTAGGTTTTCCTTGCTTCATCCTGTTCACCTGTATCATGTGTAAAAATGGTTTTTGGATCAACAAAAAGTTGGCGAGTGAATCCTATGAAAAACATTTGAACAGGTTTATTTAATTGATTATAAAATAAAGTGCACAACCACACATGAGTAAAAATAGATGTAAACTTACTCACCAATCATTTAATATTAAATAATGCACACATGAACAATAATGGATCGTTTTGAGGCACGCGTTGCTCAACTCGTCTCCCACGAGGAACTGATGGGCCTAATGAATGATTTGCATATACTTGACAATATGAAATACACAACTACAAACAATATAAACTAAATAATACACACACGAACAATAATGGATTAGTTTTGAGGTACGCGTTGCTCAACTCGTCTCCCACGAGGAACTGATGGGCCTAATGAATGAATTTCATATAACTTGACTATATGAAATACACAACTACGAACAATATACACAATCTAAGTTTAGATCACAATATGGTATGGCACCGGTTTAAATAAACGAGTTAATTTGGTGACACATGACACACCCCAAAACGTGTAATTAAAAAGGGGAGTTGTAAGATTCACTCACATTGGGTGCGTTCGGTTGATGATGTTGAACACGAAGTTGGTTTTAACCACGAGTGAAACTAACCTAGATAATAACATAATGGTTTGGTAAATAATGGGATTTTATTAATCATTTTTAGTAGGATGATTGGATATATTTTTGTGAGTTTAAGGCTATTTTCTAACCTTAAAAATGTTATTTTTAAGTATTTTTAATTGATTTTTAAATAAAATAAATAAATAAAAATAATAAAAAAAGTTGACTTTTTGCGACAGTTGACCGTTGACAGTTGACTTGTTGACCTGTTGACCGGTCAGGCTGTGAAATTGTTTGCGCCGGGTGAGGCTCGAACCCGAGACCTCCCGTTCGCGTGCACGCAGCTCTACCAACTGAGCTACGTGTCTAACCCGAAATATTTCTGTTTTTAATTATATTTATATACTAATTGAATTAAACTGAAAATCATTTATTTTTAAAAACGATTTTAATGCGTCGAACCGGTGCTCTCCACAGGTCTCGAACCCGGGACCTGTGGTTTAGGTTAACACACAGTCCACCGCTGGACTGTGTGTCTAACTTGTTAAATAAACTGATTTTTATTATACTTATATACAAACTACCTTATTTCGTTTCTGCCTTATATAAAAAGTTTGATAATTGTCTGGACAGGTGCGGTAGTCCGGACTCGAACTCGTGACCTGTGATTAAACGTTCACACAGTCCACCACTGGACTGTGTGTCTATCTTGGTTATTATTCCGGTTTTTATTATACTTAACAACTATATGAAATGAATCCGGTTCAGTAAGAAAAAAGGAACATTTTTATTAAGGCGAGTATGCGTGGGACATGAATCGAACTCGAGACGTAAGCGTGTTTTATGTGCACACAGTCCACCACTGGACTGTGTGTCTAACCTGAGTTATATCTTGATTTTAATTATACTTATATAATACTGAACTTCGTCTTCTTCGTCAGTCTTAACCAGAAAACATATTCCGACTGTTTCACCGATTTTAATCAAGTTCTTTAGTGTCTGGTGGTTAATTACATGTGAGATTAATAAAAAGAATAAGAGATTAAGTGTAAGGTATACCGAACTGGACTCCTCTGTTTCGCCGGCGAAACTCCGGTGACAGCAAGCTATTCTGGCGACGTGTGTCTAGCTTGAGATGAGTGTGGGTGGCTTCGGTATGAGCTCTGGGGTTCAGTAAGGCACAGAGGTGAAAGGTTCGGTTTTCCGGCGAGTTGCAGAAGTTCTCCGGCGAGTGGAATTACGTCGGGAAAGAGGGTGATTGTGAGCGAAAAAGTTAACAGAGGTTAGAAGGGGTATTTATAGGGCAGAACATCGACGTATCTAGTCTGATTTCCGTCTTGATTCATCGGTTAAAGATTTTCCGGCGGTTATAACTTGTGTCGCGGGTTCAGTCGTCGGTTATAACCGATGTGATAGTAAATGTTTACGTTGAGTCAAAGGTAACCGACGCCGTTTAACGAAATCGTCGGATTTTCCGGCGTCAACGGATTTGGGCGCGTCAGTTATGAAATTGAGATTTATGATATGTATTAATTGTCTCTAATAATAAACAAGAAACACAAGCGGCGCAGTGGTTGAAGGGTTGAGTGTTAAGTCTTTGCTGAAGTTGCTGGCTGACCCGGGTTCGAAACCCGGCAGCAGCTTTTTATTTTTATTTCATTAATTTTAACAGTTTTTCAAAAAAAAATTATATATTCCAATATACTTATTAATTATGTATCGTTTAAAATTATTTTGGGCATTAAATACGCAACGAAATTTTTAACTGATTGTTCGGTTAATAAACGGAGCGGGTTTGGTAAATCCGGTTTTTGACGGATGTTACAGTATCCCCTGCTTTTTAGAAATTTCGTCCCGAAATTTAAGTAGTGAATATTTGACTAAAAATGATGGTGTTTAGTTTGACAGTTACATGCTTAGAAAAAGAGTAAGAGTTTAAGTTTTTGTTTGAGGCGGTAACGTCCCTTGTAAGGGTTAAGTACCCTGTTACAGGAATCGCTTTTTGTTGCCTACGGTAAAAATATTGATAAGCAGAGTTGATTCGCTAACTATGATATCATGCGTAAGAGTTTTGATATGTTTGGAAGGATATGGTTATATCCTAAAGCAAAACTTCTAATACTACAACCTACATGGAACTTCTCATAACCGTCTAACAATGCCTCTGATCTTTTGACAAGAATACTTATATATAGGAAGTACCAGCGGCGTATCCACCATATTCTTGTCAAATTTTCATTGGTTTTATTAGTAAATTATGATTGGTTCTATGATGTGACTCTAAACATAAATAAATGCCACAACCAATGTACCAAGAAATTACTAAATCCTACATAGAACTTCTCATAACCGCCTGACAATGCCTCTGATCCTTTGACAAGAATACTTATATATAGGAAGTACCAGCGGCGTATCCACCATATTCTTGTCAAATTTTCATTGGTTTTATCAGTAAGTTATGATTGGTCCTATGATATAACTCTAGAACATAAATAAACACAACAACCAATATCTGAGTCCAAATTCTGATAGCATACATGTTTGAATGGTGACAGTTCCTCTCTCGTTTGCTATGATGGAGAGGTTAGTTTATGTAGAAATAGAACACAATCCAATTTCTTTAAATGGCGAGATGATATGAATGTAACACAAATTTCAACCAAGACAATACTAAATCCTACATGGAACTTCTCATAACCACCTGATAATGCCTCCGATCCTTTGACAAGAATACTTATATATAGAAAGTACCAACGGCGTATCCACCATATTCTCGTCAAATTTTCATTGGTTTTATCAGTAAATTATGATTAGTTCTATGTGACTCTAATACATAAATAAACACAATCAACTTAATTCTGATAGCATACATGTTTGAATGGTGACAGTACCTCTCTCGTTTGTTATGATGGAGATGTTAGTCCTTGTGGAAGTGAGATATAACTCAACTTCTTTAAATGATGAAATTGAAATATGTTGAAATGTATGATGAACAAACTTTGACCAAACATACTAAATCCTACATGGAACCTCTCATAACCGCCTGATAATGCCTCTGATCCTTTGACAAGAATACTTATATATAGGAAGTACCAGCGGCGTATCCACCATATTCTTGTCAAATTTTCATTGACTTTCTCCGCAAATTATGATTAGTTCTATGTGACTCTACAACAACACAACAACCAAAACTTGACTCTTAATTCTGATAGTATCCATGTTTGAATGATGACAATACCTCTCTCGTTTGTTATGATGGAGAGATTAGTCATTGTGGAAGTGAGACATAGCTCAACTTCTGAAATTGAAATACGCTGAAATGTATCTTGAACAAACTTTGACCAAAACATACTAAATCCTACATGGAACCTCTCATAACCGCCTGATAATGCCTCTGATCCTTTGACAAGAATACTTATATATAGGAAGTACCAGCGGCGTATCCACCATACTCTTGTCAAATTTTCATTGACTTTATCCGCAAGTTATGATTAGTTCTATGTGACTCTATAACAACACAACAACCAAAACTTACTAAATCCTGCATGGAACCTCTCATAACCGCCTGATAATGCCTCTGATCCTTTGACAAGAATACTTATATATAGGAAGTACCAGCGGCGTATCCACCATACTCTTGTCAAATTTTCATTGACTTTATCCGCAAGTTATGATTAGTTCTATGTGACTCTACAACAAACACAACCAATTGAAAAATGCCTGTGCGATCAAGGCTCAATCAAACGGAGTCGATCGTATTGCATGTACTGAAAATGAAAAATGTCTGTGCGATCAAGGCTCAATCAAACGGAGCCGATCGTATTGCATGTACTAAAAATAATAAATTTAATCTAAACAATAATCACACAAACAGTTTACACATGGAACCTCTCATAACCGCCTGATAATGCCTCCGATCCTTTGACAAGAATACTTATATATAGGAAGTACCAGCGGCGTATCCACCATATCCTTGTCAAAATTTCGTTGGCTTTATCCTTAAGTTATGATTGGTTCTATGTGATTCTAAAACATAAAGAAAAACATAAAACTAAACGATTGGAGTTGAATATTGATTTTCGGTGAAGAGGACTAGTTGGGTGTTTTTGTTTGGGCCGTCATTATCTTCGACAGGATTGGCGTTGATGTTGAAAACTCTTCCTCTTGCTGGTGGCCTAGCGATTGGGTTTTCTTGATTTACTTGGTTAACTAGGTTTGATTGAGCTTGAGCGTTTATGATGTTAACCAATCGAGGGCACGTGTTCCTAAAGTGGGTAGGATCGCCACAATTAAAGCAAGCTCGAACATATGGGAACATGGGGTATTGGGGTTGTTGATAGGTTTGGATCATGTTTTGAGTAGGGGGAGGGATTTGGTTTTGAGGGGTGCGGCAAACCTTGCTCAAATGACCGTAGCGTCCACAATTCGCACATAGTCGACAGGGTAAGGTAGATGGATGGTGATAAAAAACAGGTGTTACATCGAGGGTGAGGTCCAAGGTATGGTTTCTTATTTGGGTAAGTTGAGTTGGGTGCTACTTGAGTGATTGGGATAGCTTGGATGGGTATGGCTTGTAAAACTGGTTGTTTACGTTGGGATAGCTTTGTAAAACGGTTCTAAAACCCGCACCATTTTTTTTATCAAATTTATATTATGGTCCTTTCGTTACAAATTTACGTTAATCATTTCAGAGATTCGTTATACTAATAATATAAATAAAGATAATAATATATATATATATATATATCTAACAGATATACAAAAAAAATATAGAAAGGGGTAGACCGCGGGAATCGAACCCAGGTCTCACCCTTAACCAAACACACAACACACCGTTACACCACTCACAGAACATATGAAATAACCAAACCGATAAATCTTTTAAATCATATTATCTCTTTGAATCCGAATTCAAAGAAATGCCGCCCTGTAACGGCACGCAAGCAATCCGGAAATCATCGGGATTTCCTTTTCTCTGCAATTGACTGAAGAATACGTTCCAAATCGCGAATCTAGACGCAAATCAAGCTAAATCACGTTCGATTAGGTTCGCAGACAACTCGCCCATAACTGTTTTTGACTGAAAACAACTCGAAACCGAAACCAACAATTGATTATTGCTCACCCTATAAATATCCAACCTTTTCATAAAGATCGATTCGCTCAGAATCATTCTCTCTTTCTCTCGAAATTTTCTTTCAAAGCACGTTGCCAGAAAATCCCTGCTCGTCGCCGGAAAACTGTGCAGTCGCCGGAACTCTAAAGAAGTGTCGTTGAGTATCAACCCCCACCATTCCGGTACAGTACAACTCCTTCCATCTTTACATATTAATGATACATTTTTAATCAAATCGATTCAACGCAATTCGGTCGGGTAATCTTTGAATCAGTGGGTACATTGGAGAAGATGAAACTGGTTAATAGTTAAAAGAAATAAAAATTGGAATATAGCCGGGTTAGACACACAGTCCAGTGGTGGACTGTGTGCACACACAACGCGTAAATCTCCGGTTCGAGTCTGTTTGTGTTCCGATCCACTGAAATTAAATCCATTGTTTTTAAAACAAGTCATATCGCTTCACAGAAAGTGGTTAAATAAAATAAAAATCAAGAAAACTAACAGGTTAGACACACAGCCCAACCGGTTGGGCTGTGTGCACACGAACCTTAGGTCCCGAGTTTGAATCCTGCTTCTGTAACCGGTTTTGGCAATTATCAAAGCTTTTTAAATAGAAACAAAAATGAATTAATCTAAATAGTATATAAATATAATTAAAATCAGAAATATTTCGGGTTAGACACGTAGCTCAGTTGGTAGAGCTGCGTGCACGTATACGAGAGGTCCCGAGTTTGAACCTCGCTCAGCGCATAGAATAAACACAGTCCGACCGGTCAACGGTCAAAAAGTCAATTTTTTTATTTATTTTTATTAATTTATTTAATCAGAAAATCATTAAAAATACTTAAAAATAAGATTTTTTAAAGTTAGAAAATTTCCTTAAACACATAAAAATAAATCTAACTATCCCATAAAGAGCACTAATTAAAAATATTAATCTCAAATAAAGTTTATTTATTTACCGAATCATTTCGTTATTATTTAGGTTAGTTTTTCCCTCGTCGGTTGAATCATAATATTCGTGCGCATTCATCGTCCTCAAGGAACGCACCCACTATGAGTGAATCCTTACAAATTCCCCTTTTGATTCATGTTTTAGAGTGTATCATGTGTCGCTTTAATAATTTCGTTTATTCAAACTTGTGCTATTACCATTATATGACCTAAACTTATGATGTAAATATTGTTTGTTGTGATACGTGTTTACATTCTTGTCAAGTTGTGTGCAAATCATGCATTAGGCCCATCAGTTCCTCGTGGGAGACGAGTTGAGCATCAGATGCCTCATTTGATCGGCTCCGTTTGATTGAGCCTTGATCTCATTGTTCATCATTTGGTGTGTGTGCTTGTGCATTAATTGATATTATGTGTTTTGTGATTAAATTTACATTTACGTTTATTCATATTTGGTTATGCACAATTTTATTCAAATAACCAATATAACTAATCCTTTCAAATATTTAAATAAGATTCACTCGCCAACTTTTGTTGACCCAAAACCCTATTTTACACATGATACAGGTGATCCGGTTGAGAAAAGAAACACATAGGATGGCCTAGAAGAATAAACAAGTTAATGCCTTGGAATGAACGTTTAGTTTTGTTTTTCTTTGTAATTGTACTCTAGTTGTAATTTGAATGAAAATGTATTTGAAAATGTTGTGTTTGTATGTTTATTGTAACTTCTTCTTAAAAGAGAAATAATAAATATGAAACTTTATAGTAAATGTCATGAGCTTTGATGAAAACCCAATCATGCCCCGACTACCATTTCCGCTGCGGGTCAGGGTGTGACAGATTGGTATCAGAGCTTTTGACTATAGGGATATAGGATAGGTTATTAGACCCTTATATCCTATACTATAGTTGATTAGATTTTAATTGTTTATGTGGTTACATGCAAACTCATGATGTTTATTTGTTTCGTATTTATTACACACACAAATGCATGCAAACACTTCCACTATCATATTGTGTGATATTTAATGAGTTATACTTATTGTCAAACATAACATGCTTACACATACATTCATCACATATTCAAATCATCCTCATATTTCCTTTATTCAAGATTTTGTCACATTTTTCAATCTCATCAAAGTGAGTTCTACGACGGGCATGTAGTAACTGTAAGGGTACAAGTACCGGTCGTCGGAACGTCCTGTCTAGGTTGGCATTCGTATAAATCCAATATAACGGACCAGTTTGCCTACCTGGGGACTAACGATGAGAGTATGAAGGACCTATTAGGCCAAATCATGCCACACCAAACGTCGTTCGAACTAACCCCACTTTGAGGTGTCACCGTGTCCACACCTAGATGCACTCCGAATTTCAAACGTTACATTCATATTTCTTGATTTTCTCCGGGTTTTAGTGTACGTTACCAGGCTAACACATGCGAACCATATGAAAGCCCGGTAATCATGGGGGCCCACATGATCACGAAGGTGAAGTATGGCGGCATGCAAGGCCCAATTACGAGCAAAGCCCAAGACATCCTATGGATGTAGTAAATTTATTATTCTTCATTTGTTTTATGAATGTTCATTTCTAAATACGACACATGACACCTAAAACGTCAAACTCATACTCTTGATACGTATTCCCTATAGATGTCTTCCAGTCTCTCTCGTAGAAAAATGAGATCAGGAAAATCCCGCGAACGCATGGCTGCCCAAATCGCTCAACAAATGGCTGCCGTAATACCCAACATCGTAGTTCAAGTTCAAGAGGCCCTTACCGCTAATCCCGTCAACCCAATCAACCAAGAAGATCAAAACATTGTCAATCCTCCCCCAAAAGCCACTAAATGCACCTTCAAGCATTTCAAATCCTGCGATCCTCCAAAATACGAAGGGACTGAAGGTGTCACCGCTCTCCTCCATTGGTTTGAGGAAATGGAAAACACTTTTCTCAATTGCGACTGCCCCGATGATCGCAAGGTGCGATATGCTACCGGTCGTTTGTTCGGAGTAGCACTCACATGGTGGAATACAGAGAAGGCCAAGCGAGGTGCTGAGGATGCTATGACTTTGACTTGGGAATAGTTGAAGGAAATCATGACAAGACGGTTCTGTCCAAGAAGCGAAATCAAGAAATTGGAAGATGAGTTCTATTCTTTGAAACAAAAGGAGGGCGACCACACCACATACAACAAGAGATTCCTTGAGTTAAATCAGATGGTCCCCAACTTGTTCACTCCTCTCTACCGTTTGATCGAGCACTACATTCGAGGTCTTCCTTAAAAAATTCAAGACCCTGTAATAAGTACCACACCTGCAACTTTGGAAGCAGCAATGGAGTTAGCTACAGAGCTCACCTAAAACTGCATACGAAATAAATAACTCACGGAGGAGAAGAAGAAGGATAAAGCATCAACCGAAACCTCAAACCCAACCCAAACCGAATCCCCTTCTCAACCCACTTCTAAGAGAAAACGAGATGGACAAATTTTCGCTGTCACCCAACACAATCAACCAGCTTCACAAGTTGTACCCCTCCAAGCTATCCCAATCACTCAAGTAGCACCCAACTCTACTTACCCAAATAAGAAACCTTACATTGGACCTCACCCTCAATGCAACACCTGTTTTTATCACCATCCATCTACCGTACCTTGTCGACTGTGTGCAAATTGTGGGTGTTATGGTCATTGGAGCAAAACTTGTCGTGCCCCTCAAAACCAAGCTTCACCCCCTACTCAAAACATGATCCAAACATATCAACAACCCCAATACCCCATGTTTCCGTATGTTCGAGCTTGTTTTAATTGTGGCGACCCTACCCACTTTAGAAACACGTGCCCCCGATTGGTTAACATCATAAACGCCCAAGCTCAAGCAAATCCAGTTAACCAAGCAAATCAAGCCATCCCAGCACTACCACCAGCAAGAGGAAGAGCTTACAACATCAACGCCAATCCTGTTGAAGATAATAACGACCCAAACGAATCACCCAACTAGTTTTCCCTCACCAAGAATCAAGACTCAACTCAAATACTAGTTTTAATGTTTTCTTTATGTTATCTCAATCTTTCCGTATCCCAGTTATAAATTGGGAAATTATGTATCCAAGGATTTTAATGCAAATTGATATTTCAGTTTTGATTTATACTCATTAATTTAACATTCATACATCTCGACGTACCTCGATCTCATCATTTATAGAAGTTGGGTTGTGTCTCACTTTTACATAGACTAACCCCTTCATCATAACAAACGAGAGAGGTACTGTCATCGTACGATCATGTATCCTTTCAGATTTAAGACTCAAGCTTTGGCTGTTGTGTTTGTTTTGTAGATTTTAGAGTCACTTAGAACTAATCATAACTTACTGACAAAGCCAATGAAAATTTGACAAGAATATGGTGGATACACCGTTGGTACTTCCTATATATAAGTATTCTTGTCAAAGGATCAAAAGCGTTGTCAGGCGGTTATGAAAAGTTTCGTGTAGGTTTTAGTATCGTCATGGTTGAAGTTTTGTTTTATGATATAACCTTATCTTTCCAAACGTATCATTTCCCTCAAAACTCTTATGCATAAAATCATGCTTAGTCAATCAACTCTGTTTATCCATGTTCCGCATTCTTATACTTTAGGCATCAAAAAGCGATTCCTGTAGCAGGGTATTCAACCCTTACTAGGAACGTTACCGCCTCAAATAAGATTTAAACTCTCACCCTCTTCTAATTATGTAAATTGAAACACCCTTCCTGCAAGTCAAATATACCACTACTACTTAAATTTCGGGACGAAATTTCTAAAAGTAGGGGATACTTTAACATTTGTAAAAAAAAGGGTTCTAAAACCCGCACCATTTTTTTATCAAGTTTATATTATGGTCCTTTCGTTACAAATTTACGTTAATCATTTCAGAGATTCGTTATACTAATAATATAAATAAAGATAATAATAATAATAATAAATATATATATATATATATATATCTAACAGATATACAAAAAAAATATAAATAAAAAAAAATATAGAAAGGGGTAGACCGCGGGAATCGAACCCGGGTCTCACCCCTAACCAAACACACAACACACCGTTACACCACTCACAGAACATATGAAATAACCAAACCGATAAATCTTTTAAATCATATTATCTCTCTGAATCCGAATTCAAAGAAATGCTGCCCTGTAACGGCACGCAAGCAATCCGGAAATCATCAGGATTTCCTTTTCTCTGCAATTGACTGAAGAATACGTTCCAAATCGCGAATCTAGACGCAAATCAAGCTAAATCACGTTCGATTAGGTTCGCAGACAACTCGCCCATAACTGTCTTTGACTGAAAACTTCAACTCAAAACCGAAACCAACAATTGATTACTGCTCACCCTATAAATATCCAACCTTTTCATAAAGATCGATTCGCTCAGAATCATTCTCTCTTTCTCTCGAAATTTTCTTTCAAAGCACGTTGCCAGAAAATCCCTGCTCGTCGCCGGAACTCTAAAGAAGTGTCGTTGAGTATCAACCCCCACCATTCCGGTACAGTACAACTCCTTCCATCTTTACATATTAATGATACATTTTTCCAATCGCGTTCCATTTTTCCCACCGATTCGGCCTTGATGTTTTCCTCCTTAATTGCTTCTAACTGGGCGTCGCGTATTTGTTCGGGTAGCCCCGAATGAATAGTGAGTTGTAATTCTCGTACACGACGAGGTTTCAAGTGTTCCTTCCTACTGAGGGCATCAGCTACCACGTTAGCTTTACCCGGGTGATACCGAATGGCACACTCATAATCGTTCAAGAGTTCGACCCAGCGACGCTGTCGCATGTTCAACTCCTTCTGATCAAAGATGTGTTGGAGGCTCTTGTGGTCTGTAAAGATTGTGCACTTCGTTCCATAGAGGAAGTGTCTCCAAATCTTAAGTGCAAACACTACTGCTCCCAATTCCAGGTCATGCGTTGTGTAGTTTTTCTCGTGAACCTTCAGTTGGCGGGACGCATATGCGATGACCTTATCGCGTTGCATGAGTACGCATCCCAACCCCTGAATGGAAGCATCACAATATACTACAAAGTCATCTGTCCCTTCCGGCAAGGACAGAATGGGTGCACTGCAAAGTTTCTGTTTCAGCAATTGAAATGCCGCTTCCTGCTTGTCACCCCAAGCATACTTGATGCCTTTCTGGGTGAGGGTAGTAAGCGGTTGTGCGATCTTTGAAAATCCCTCGATGAAACGTCTGTGGTAACCAGCCAAACCCAAAAATTGGCGGATCTCCGTCGGTGTCCTGGGTGCTTCCCAGTTTTTGATAGCTTCAATCTTGGCAGGGTCTACGTGGATACCCTTTTCATTTACGATATGCCCAAGAAACTGAACTTCCCGAATCCAGAAATCACACTTTGAAAGCTTGGCATATAGCTTCTCCTGTTGAAGTAATCCTAGCAGTAATCGTAGATGTTCAGCATGTTCTTCTTCACTTTTAGAGTAGATGAGTATGTCATCGATGAACACAATGACAAACTTGTCAAGGTATGGTTTACACACACGGTTCATGAGGTCCATGAACACCGCGGGTGCGTTGGTGAGACCGAAGGGCATGACCAAGAACTCATAATGACCATACCGAGTACGAAATGCCGTCTTAGCGATATCCTCCTCCCTGACGCGTAGCTGGTGATAACCGGACCGTAGATCAATCTTGGAATAGTATCTTGACCCTTGAAGTTGGTCGAAGAGATCGTCGATGCGAGGTAACGGGTATCGGTTCTTGACAGTAACCTTGTTGAGTTCCCTGTAGTCGATGCACATGCGGAAGGTCCCGTCCTTCTTCTTGACAAAAAGGACTGGAGCTCCCCATGGCGAAGCGCTTGGTCGGATAAATCCCTTTTCTAACAGCTCCTGAAGTTGGGTAGACAGCTCCTGCAGCTCGGCTGGAGCTAGGCGGTATGGAGCCTTGGCGATAGGAGTTGCATGGTTCGCCAATTCGATTTCAAACTCCAATTGTCGATGGGGTGGAAGACCAGGTAATTCCTCTGGGAATACATCGGAAAAATCACGGACGACAGGGATATCTTCTATACGTTTCTCGTCCTTAGGCTGTTCGGTAACCAGTGCGAGTAAAGCGAAGGAGTTCTTCCTCCGAAGATACTTCTGCGCTTGCATGTAAGAGATGATGTTTGTGACGGCGCCTGCCTTCTCGCCTTGCACCGTCAAGATTTCATCGTTAGAGAGCGGAATACGGATAGATTTTTCGAAGCAGAGGACTTCAGCTCGGACGTCGGTTAGCCAGTCCATTCCGACTACCACGTCAAAACTACCCAGGGTAGTTGTCATCAGATCAATGGTAAAGGTGTGACCCGCGAGTTTGAGTTGACAGCCAGATACTATATGGGTCACGTCCACAGATTTACCATCGGCTAGTTCTATGATATAAGGGGTCTCTAAGGGTTTAGGCGTGAGATTTAGGTTCTTCCTAAAAGACTCAGATATAAAGCTCCTATCCGTACCCGTATCAAAAAGCACAGTAGCAAAATGTTCATTAAGGGGAAACTTACCGGTGACCACGTTCGAGTCGTTTCTGGCCTCTCCGCGGCCCAATGTAAATGCGCGACCTTTGGCACCTCCTGTGCCGCCATTTCCATTGTTGTTGTTGTTATTGTTGTTGTTGTGGTTATTGTGGTTGTGGTTGTTCCCACCATTGTTGTTGTTGTTACGGAGCTGTGGGCAGTCTCTTTTAAAGTGGGCAGTGCTACCACACTGATAGCATCCCCGGTTAACACCCTGTTGTGGGCCTTGGGGTTGATTTTGGTTCTGTCGGGACATGATTTCCCCACGACAATCCTTTGCCGCATGTCCCACCTTGCCACATCGTTGGCAGCGATTTCCGGCACAAGGGCCGTGATGATGAAGATTACAGCGATTGCACTGCGGCTTTCGACCTACATAGCCGCTTGCGTTCTGGTTGTCGTTGTTATTGTTGGCGGGCTGATTTTGGTGACCCCGGTGGCTGTTGTAATGATTGAACCGTTTCTGGTTCCCCTGTTGTGGCTGGGATGACGAAGACTGTCGAACAGACGAGTCTTCAAACTTTCTTTTATTATCAGGGGCAACTTCAGTTGTACCCCGAGCTGGCAACTTCTTTTGTTCCACCGCCTTATCGGTGAGTTTGTGCGCCAATCGGATTGCTTGATGTTCAGTTGCAGGGTTACTAGCCATTACCATACCCTGAATCTCCGGAACCAGACCCCCAAGGTAGAACTCGAGTCGTTTCTCCACAGTGTTGGCCAGATCGGGACATAGAAATACCAAGTCATGATGTTTTGCTGTGTATGCTTCGATTTCAGATCCCACCATCTTGTGGTTCCATAAAGTTTGCTCCAACTGTTGCACTCTGTTTCGCGGACAGTACTCTTCTTTGATTAGGGCTTTAAACTCGGCCCAGGCCATTGCATTTGCAGCAATAAGTCCACGCGTTTGGACTTGTGCATTCCACCAAGTTAGTGCCCCATCTTCCAGTGTTGAGGCTGCGTACTTGACCTTGTTGGCCTCTAGACAGTTGCACATTTCAAATACTGATTCAGATTTTTCGATCCAGCGGACCGGTCCTATGGGTCCTTCTGCCCCGAGAATTTGCTTGGTTTCGCGTCGAGGAACATCTTGTAGGGGTTAAAACCCCCTCCTGCTGACAAAGAACAGGTAGTCAGCGAGGAATTCTACTAGCCCAACTATTAGATTTTCTCCTGAAAATTTAATAATGGTTACCTGCCGGTTGGTTCTGAACACCCGCTAGAGCTGCGTTCACGTGCTCTTGAATCATGGCAGCTAGTTCTTCGGGCGTCATGTTAAGGTTTCCACGTCGTCCAGTTGCCATTTAGATCTTCGAAAAACAACATAAACACACCCCGATAAGTCTATATATCCAATATAGTTATCCTACTTCGTACTTTAATAATTCTCAAGTTATGTCAGCTCAAATATATTAAGTAGTCAAAAGATGTACTTGATTAAATAAAGTTTCAACGTCTTACAAAGTGCCAACCAAACATATGAATTCACTATAAAGTCTCAAGTTTAAACACAAGTGGGAAAATAAATAGACTGAAGGAAAGTAAATAAAATAAGCGAGACGTGTTAGTCGTCTACGTCTCCATCCCCCAGATCACTATCGTTGCCGTCATCCTGCGCGGCATTTCCAGCTTCTACAGCCGGATCCTCCTCCGGATCCTCCTTTGGATCCTCCTCTGGGTCCTCTTCTGGATCCTCTTCTGGATCCTCTTCAGGGTCCTCCTCTGGATCCTCTTCCGGATCCTCCTCTACCGGCACTGGAGGGGCCGGTGCTGGTGCAGGTGCTTGATTTTGCTCTAGCTCCTGAATTCTCCAACTAGATTCCAGGACTCTGTCTTCGAGCCAGTCGGCTCTTATCTGCTCAGCACGCAGATCTCTGGCTAAGGTGTTACGAGCTATCTTACTCGTATGTTGCTCTTCCTCGAGCGAGTCGGTTTTACCTGTCAGTTGTCGGATCATCCATCCCTGTGCTAAGATGCTTTCCTGCATTCTTTCTAATTGTTCTTGTTGTTTCTGTATCATGTTTCTAAGTAGGTCATTTCCTACTTCTACAGAGTTAACCGGTTTGACCGGCACAGCGATGGTTGGGCGTGATGACGACTCCTCCCCCAGAGCGAGCCTTTTCCTCGCAGCTGAGCGTGTCTCCACGCCATAAGATGGTAAGGGTTACACCATAGGTGCCTTTCCTGGCGCTCTTGGTGGCGTAAGTTTGTCGGATGATGATGACGATGATGATGACATTGCCTGTTAGGTTGTGTAGTTAGTTACGAGTTGTTTTCATTTCTTATTATGAAGTCATAATCTACATAACACAATTGTGGTACATCGCATAACAAGATATAACAGTTCGGTGCCAAACTACGTCTAGTGTCGTGTATTCAGCTATAGTTTAGGTCTACTTCTAATGCAAACCTGGTTCTCTATAGCTAGTGGCTCTGATACCAATCTGTCACACCCTCAATTTCCACTTGCGGAGTTTTACCGCGAGGCGTGTGAACAAACCAGAATCTGAAACACTAGTACGTCGAACGACTCAATATTTAATAATACGTTTTCCAAAAATCCTTTGTTTAACCATTCATCGTAGATTTTATATTGTCTTAGTTAGTTACCAATGTTTAGCGGAAGCATTAGTTTTTATGGTTGAGCGGAAGCATAAAATAAGTAGGGAAACGGGCGCCAACACAAACGCCAAAACCAAAGAAAAACCCAAAACAATGTTTATAAATGAGACTCGATAAAAGATGTCTTGATCAATGCAAGTGAGTGCACCTAGAGCTCCTAGCGTCCTGAGAAACATGTAAAGAAAAAAGTGTCAACATTAAAGATGAGTGAGTTCACAAGTTTTCATAAATTCGTTTGTTCGGTTACGAGTTTGTTTCCCCCGTTATCCCTTACCCGGGATAACGATTTGGTTCCATTATTCCCAACCCGGAATAATACTGATGGTTCCATTATTCCTTACCCGGAATAATAATGATGTTCCATTATTCCAAACCCGGAATAATAAAGTTGTTGTTTCCATTATCCCTAACCCGGGATAATATAGTTGTTGTTTCCATTATCCCCAACCCGGGATAATATAGTTGATTCGTAATTAAGTTCAATGTTAACATATATAGGTAGCTAGCCTAAAGTTATGTCACGTAAGTGTTCGCGATCGAAGCTGACTGTTGTGCCTCCGTGTTGCCAGGCCTATCACTGACCATGGCGAAGTTAGGCCAAATTATTCACCCGTTGACCATACCCGGTCGGCTAGCGCGACTAGCTCGGATGGGGCTTGTCGGGCCCAGTAGTACTACTTATAATTTCCCCGCTATTAAAACCCAATACTAACGATCCGAGAGATTGTCGAGGACTTATGTGATATAGCTGCTTAGTGACCATAACATTACATTAACATCAACTTAGTTACCGAATAGTTATGTGACGTTAATTTCGTATAACGTAAAGAGATTGAGTTTGAAGAGTGTATACATGTTTCTCCCCCTGTTGTTTAAAAACCGGATAAAGTTAGGGGCCGTGAACTCACCTTTAGTTGCTCGGTTAGTGTAACACAGAAGTTGCAATTGATGGGACCGCTAATTGCGTCCTAACAAACCAATTGATTCCAAGTCAGTGTGTGAACACACTAATACAAATTCTACACATAATTTACGCACAAAGTGATACACACAATCAAAATTCCTAACACTCAAACATGCATGCAAGTATCCTCATGTGAACATAGTAATCAAAACAATTTATCATGAACATAATCCAATCCATGCAACACTTTGGTGCACACATTCACAAGTTATCAAGTTTCAGCTTACATACTCATAATTCGGCTGTTTTCTAGGATTTTTATATAATAGTTCCAACGTTCCAAAAATTCCAATTATTTTACAGCAGGTGACAATCATACTGTAGAAATTTATATAAATTTTTCAAGTCCTAATACTTTACCAATTAATCATAAATATTAATATACCTGGCTGCAGTCAGATTCGTCGCTTTCTGACTGCAGTCCACGGAAGAATTTATTTAAAAATCACTGATCGTCCAATTAATAAAATTCCAGTGGAAGTTGCCCGGAAATTTCCATACCTAGTTGCTGTACAAATTTCATGATTCGACTCCCTACAGATTATAAAATCCAACTTGATAAACAATTAACAAAATTTCAGAATTTTCATAGCTTTAGTTACTGAATTTCATTGGCCACTTAAAAATATCAAACGACTTCAGAAAAATATGAATCCAGCGCCATTAGATTCGTTATTCAAATCTCTACGTTTTAGACTTCAGAAAATCCGTTTTTCGACAACTAATGACCGAGTTACAGCCAGTTGAAGTCGGCTGTAACTATCATTCAGCAACCTGTTTCAGCATTTTAACACAACTAATTTGCAATAACCGTCGATACAATGAACCTAGGCGATCAAGAACTTATTTTTCCAATCATAGATCAATACATATATCACATCCATGCAAACCCTAATCAATACCTCTAGTTTTTATAATCAAAACACAGCCTATGTTTTCCAGATTTCGAACAAACATCAAACTTTCAATCTAACATAATCAATCCGAAAACAACACAATCACTACATTCAAACACATATATCCGAACATGATCTTGTAACAATGATAAATCATAACCTTAAATGACAAGGTAAATGAGCCGAGACTTGGATGGGAATGGATTCGGCTTGAAGGTAGATCGCGACCGAGAAGGGGCTTGTTTGCGACCGTGAAGAAGAGTGGGGAGCGGCTGTTTGCGACCGAGATGATGAAGGAAAGCTGCCGTCGGCTGTTTGCTATTAGGGTTTTGTGTGTTTTGTTTTTGTGAAGCAAAGCATGCATGTTTGTTTGTATATATAGGCGCAAGAGTAAGGAGAAGAGGGAATGGGTTTGCGGTTTGGGTTGCACGCGGCCGAAGAGTTTGGGTTGGTTGGTTTGGGTTTAAAACTTGGTTCACTCCTAGAGTCACAAGGAATCGAGGTTGGTTCGTGTCGCGGTTCGGTTTGGTTCGTGTACATATTTACTATAAATATTTTATAACTAAAACAACCACGTAATCGAATATCACATATTCACCAACTCATAAATGTTCAATACACATAGCACATACTTCATTTGACAAGTTCGCTAAATTATCGTAACTATTTCGAGCGTGCAAATTCAAGTCTCCGAATTAATAACCGTGAAGTAGTGCGTTTAAGTTATCCGAAAAACCGGGATGTCACATTATCCCCATGTTGAAAGAATTTTCGTCCCGAAAATTGAGTAAACGCGGTTTAGAATGCAGCGTACATGTTTAGAGTGCCACGCACCAGGAGTTAGTTCGTTAACGATGGTACGCGAAGTTACAAGAAGTTCCCAAGTGCCATGCACAAGGATTTAGTTAACAATGCGCGAAAGTATGAGAAATTTCCAGGTTGTCACATCATCCCCATGTTGAAAGAATTTTCGTCCCGAAAATTTAGTTGTTGGTATCGTTAGTTTGCTGCTCAGTTGCGAAGAGGTGTGGGTATTTGCTTTTCATTTGGTCCTCTCTTTCCCACGTGAACTCCAGTCCACGCTTAGAGTCCCAACGAACCTTAACGATCGGAATCTTGCTGTGCCTTCGAGTCTTGATCTCACGATCCATGATCTCGATAGGCTGTTCCACAAAGTGCAGTTGTTCATCCACTTGGATCTCATCCAATGGAATAACTAGGGTTTCATCTGATAGACACTTCTTCAGATTTGACACGTGAAAAACGTTGTGAACTCCACTGAGTTCGGCAGGAAGGTCTAATTGATAAGCTACGGGTCCAATACGTTTCAAGATCACAAACGGACCTACGTACCTTGGGTTTAGTTTGCCCCGTTTTCCGAAGCGGATTACACCCTTCCAGGGTGACACCTTCAGTAGGACGCGGCCGCCTACTTGAAATTTGAGCGGTTTGCGTCGTTGATCAGCGTAGCTTTTCTGTCGATCTCGTGCCGCCGCCATGCGGTTTCTGATTTGTACAATCTTTTCAGTAGCCTCAAGTATCAACTCAGGGCCTGTAAGTTGGCTGTCACCGATTTCTGCCCAACAGACCGGTGATCTTACGACCGTATAATGCCTCAAACGGTGCTGCCGATATACTTGTATGGTAACTGTTGTTATACGAGAATTCCACTAAAGGCAGGTTGTCACACGACTGTCCCGAGGACCGTAAGGTACGTTACGCGACTGGAAGATTGTTTGGGGTAGCCCTTACCTGGTGGAACACGGAAAAGGGTAAGCGAGGTGTTGAAGATGCCATGGCTTTGACATGGGAAGAGTTAAGGGAAATCATGAAGAGACGCTTCTGTCCAAGAAGCGAAATCAAAAAGCTAGAAGACGAGTTTCACGCATTGAAACAAAAGGAAGGAGACCACACTTCATACAATAAGAGATTCCTCGAGTTGAACCAAATGGTTCACAATCTGTTCACCCCATTATACCGCCTAGTCGAACACTACATTCGAGGCCTCCCCTCGAAAATCCAAGATTTGGTTTTAAGCACTTCGCCTGCAACACTTGAAGCCGTAATGGAGTTAGCTACGGAACTCACTGAAAATCGCATTCGAAACGGCAAATTCAAAGATGAGAAGAAGAAAACACCCATTAAGACCCCAATCCCAAACCACCTAGGTTCATCCTCGAAGTTTGCTGGTAAGAGGAAGCGAAATGGCAAGAACTTTGCCGTCACCCAAACCAACCCTCCCATCATTGCTGCCCCAATCACCCAAGTTGCCCCTCCAGCCGCACCATTCAAAAGGCCATACACTGGCCCACACCCAAAGTGTAACCGTTGTCAATACCATCACCCTCCTGAAAACCCCTGCCAACACTGCACAAGTTGTGGCCTTGCGGGTCACACCATCCAAACCTGCCATACCCTTCAGCGATTGAACCGCAGTCAACCTCCAACCCAAACCCAAAATCAAATGGTGGGCCAAGCCCAACAACCCTTACTTCTGCCACCTGCACAACTCACAGCCCAACCCAACTACTAACCCAACTACCCCATGATGCAACCCATGCGAGCGTGTTTCAATTGTGGGGATCCAAACCACTTCAGGAACACTTGCCCACGCCTGGTGAACATCATCCATGCCCAAGCTCAAGCAAACCCGGTAAACCAAGCCAACCAAGCTCCTCCACCTGCTAGAGGAAGAGCTTTCAATATCAATGCCAACCAAGCGAGGGCTGACAACAATGTGGTCAACGGTACGTTTCTCATCAATGGTAGTTATGCATCCATATTATTCGATACTGGTGCGGATAAGAGCTTTGTGTCCTTAGAATTCGAATCTATCCTCGACCAACCTCGTGTTAATCTTGTTGAATCTCTGTTGGTGGAAGTTGCTGACGGAAAACCCACTTCATTAAATTCTATTATACGCGATTGTACTCTCACCCTAAATGATCACGATTTCCCAATTGATCTCATTCCTATGAAATTGGGAAGTTTCAATGTTATCATCGGCATTGACTGGCTTAGCCAGCATCACGCTGAAGTGGTGTGCCATGAAAAATTCATTCGTATTCCTCTCGCTGACGGTCAGACACTACGTATCTTTAGGGAAACCCCTTCGAAAGGACTCAAATTGATGTCCTGCCTTCAAGCCCGAAGTTATCTTCGCAAGAACTACGTCACATTTCTAGCTCACGTCGTCAAGAAGGGAGGCAAGGAGAGGAAGCTCGAAGATATTCCAAGTGTCAAAGAATTCCCACAAGTTTTTCCCGACGACGTTTCAGGACTTCCTCCTGTGAGAGAAGTCGAACTTCGAATCGATCTTGTGCCTGGCGCTACACCGGTCGCAAAATCTCCTTATAGGTTAGCCCCATCCGAGATGCAAGAGCTGGACAGTCAACTGCAAGAGTTTACTGACAAAGGATTCATACGTCCTAGCTCATCGCCTTGGGGTGCACCTGTTCTTTTTGTGAAGAAGAAAGATGGAACGTTTCGCATGTGCATTGATTATAGAGAACTCAACAAGTTGACGGTTAAGAATCGCTATCCACTGTCTCGTATTGATGACCTTCTAGACCAACTTCAAGGCGCCACCTGTTTTTCCAAAATCGACCTTCGTTCTGGTTATCATCAGCTTAGAGTGCACGAAGAAGATATTCCAAAAACTGCCTTTCGAACTCGTTATGGTCATTACGAGTTCATGGTTATGCCCTTCGGTTTAACCAACGCCCCCGCTGTCTTCATGGATTTAATGAATAGGGTATGCAAACCCTACCTCGACCGTTTCGTCATAGTCTTCATCGACGCATTCTTATATACTCCAAGTCAAAAACCGATCATGAGCGACACCTTCGACTCATTCTTACACTCTTAAGGACTGAAAAGCTTTACGCTAAGTTCTCAAAATGCGAATTCTGGTTAGGAGAAGTACAATTCCTTGGTCATGTCGTCAATGACAAGGGGATTCATGTCGATCCTTCGAAAATCAAGGCAGTACAGGAATGGCAAGCGCCACGTACCCCTACCGAAGTTAGGTCATTTCTTGGCTTGGCTGGTTATTACCGACGCTTCATTGCCAATTTTTCCCGTATCGCCGTTCCGCTCACGGCCTTGACTCACAAAGGAAAACCCTTCATTTGGGGACATAAGCAAGAGGAGGCCTTCCAAACTTAAAGCAAAGGCTTTGTGACGCACCTATCCTTTATACTCCCTGAGGGTTGCGATGACTTTGTGGTTTATTGCGACGCATCAGGGCAAGGACTAGGCTGTGTATTGATGCAAAGAGGAAAAGTGATAGCCTATGCCTCTAGGCAACTCAAATTCATGAGAAGAATTACACCACCCACGACCTGGAACTTGGAGCCGTCGTGTTCGCTCTCAAGATATGGAAACATTGCCTCTACGGTACCAAGTGTGAAATATACACTGACCACAAGACTCTCCAACATATCTTCAACCAGAAAGAGTTGAATATGAGGCAACGAAGATGGGTCAAACTTCTCAACGATTTCGACTGTGAAATTCAGTACCATCCTGGCAAGGCAAACGTGGTGGCCGATGCGCCCAGTCGAAAGGGATATGCGAACTCTATTCGTCTTCTATGTTCGTAAATCATAACCGATATCAAGGATCGAATCCGGGCAGCTCAACATATCTCTGTAACGGAAAATGACGTACGCGATGAGCTGTCATGTGGAGCTAAACTCAAAATTGAAACCAAATCCGACGGTATTCTATATTATTTAAACCACATATGGATTCCCGATCACGACAACCTTCGTGATTTCCTCATGAATGAGGCAGACAAAACACGATACTCTGTACACCCAGGAGCCGATAAGATGTATCAAGACCTACGATACACCTACTGGTGGCCTGAAATGAAAAAGGATATCGCTGTTTTTGTTTCCAAGTGCCTTACATGTTCCAAAGTGAAAGCTGAACATCAAAGACCTTCAGGACTTCTAGTCCAATCCGAAATACCTGTATGGAAGTGGGAAAACATAACCATGGACTTCATTACCGGGTTACCTCGCACTCCATGGGTAGACACATATGGTAATAATCGATCGTCTTACAAAATCATCTCACTTCATTCCGATTCGCGAGGACTTCAAGAACGAGAAGTTAGCTCGTATCTACATCAGCGAGATCGTAAGCCGTCATGGTGTACCGTTAAGCATCATTTCAGACCGCGATGGTCGTTTCACTTCACGAACATGGCGAGCCGTACAAACCGCTTTGGGTACACGGTTAGACCTCAGTACCGCCTTTCACCCTCAAACTGATGGTCAATCTGAACGCACCATCCAAACCCTTGAAGACATGCTTCGAGCATGTGTCATAGACTTCAAAGGGAACTCGGACGCTCACCTACCGTTAGTCAAGTTTTCATACAACAATAGCTATCATTCAAGTATCGACATGGCTCTTTTCGAAGCTTTATATGGTCGTAAATGCCGATCTCCAGTATGTTGGCACGAAATTGGTGAAACGCAAATCACCGGACCTGAATTGATTCAAGAAACAACCGACAAGATCCTTCAAATTCGAAACAATCTTCTAGCAGCTCAAAGTCGTCAAAAGAGTTATGCTGACTAACGACAAAGCCTTTGGAATTTGGCGTTGGTGATCAAGTACTTTTGAAAGTATCACCGTGGAAGGGAGTGGTTCGTTTTGGCCAAAAGGGCAAGCTAGCACCACGTATGTAGGACCTTTCAAGATACTCGAAAAGTAGGTCCTGTAGCATACAAGCTTGACCTACCAGAAGAGCTCAACAGAATTCATCCCACGTTCCACGTATCAAACTTGAAAAAGTGCCTCGCCGACGAAAACCTCCATATTCCTCTAGAAGACATTCAAGTCGATGAATCGATGCACTTCGTCGAAAGACCAGTAGAAATCATGGATTTCGGTGAGAAGCGCTTAAGGCGAAGTCGTATTCCAATCGTCAGGGTACGTTGGGAGTCAAAACGAGGACCTGAGTTTACTTGGAACGTGAAGACTCAATGCGCGAGAAATACCCACATCTTTTTTCGGTTACAACTACTACTTAAATTTCGGGACGGAATTTCTAAAAGTAGGGGATACTGTAACATTTGCATAAATCGGGTTTCGAAAGCCCGCCCCAAATTATCAATCAAAGTGTATTTATTCTTGTCGTTCGGTTATTTTTATATTTCTTCTATAAATAATGATAATTAGTGTTAAAAATAATCTTAATAAATAACCAATTAAATAATAAATATTTAGATAATTAAAAAGCACAAAAAATATATTTAAGGAAAATAGGTGAACCGGGAATCGAACCCGGGTCGCTTGAGTAACCACACACAACAAGCACCACCGAGACACACGCACCTTTTGTTAAGAAGTTCGAATAAACTTATATATATACATGAGCCCGAGCGATGTTTCCTGCAAATTCAAATCAGGAAAAAACCCGCCGATCTGTCTCTGTTCTGGAATCCGTAAGAACCAGCGTCTGTCCGCGTAAACTTTCCCAAATTTAGAGCCAATTAATCAAAATCGCGAGCAATCAATCACTCAATTCGGTTTCCGAATTCAGAATTCAAGCAACCCTTTTCAAGCCTATAAATACTGACCGAACTCCTCATGTTAACCCGCTCACTCCTTTTCACTTCTAACCTTGGGATAACTCTGCTGAACGCCCCTCCTCTGTCTCGCCGGAGCCACAATTTTGTCGTCAGAACATTACCACCGGAAGATAAGCAAGAGCCAGCGACATCTGGGGTTAGTATTCTTTCGTCGGTCAAATTCTCAACTCGTGCGCACTCATCATCAACCAAGACTACGCACCCACAGGAGTGAATCTCAACAAATTCCCCATTTTAATCACGTTTTAGGGTGTATCATGTGTCGTACCATTCCTTTATTTTTATTTAAACACTTGTGCTTATATCATTTTGTGATCAAATGTGTATTGGTTGTTGTGTGGTTTATATGTGGATTAAATTTATCATTTCAGTGCACTCATTTCATTAGGCCATCAGTTCCTCGTGGGATACGGGTTGAGCATCAGGTGCCTCATTAGATCGGCTCCGTTTGATTGAGCCTTGATCTCAGATACATCATCATTCATGTCATATATTCAATGTGGTTTGTGATTGTTTACATATATATATTTGCTCACATGTGATTTATGCACGAATTTTCTTTAATAAACAAAACAAGCAATTATTTAAAATGTTTTATCAAGATTCACTCGCCAACATTTGTTGACCAAAACCTCCTCTGTTTTACACATGATACATGCGATGAAGTTGAGGAAAGAAACACTTAGGATGGCCTAGAAGAATAAACAAGTTATTGCGTTGGAATAAACAATTAGATTTTTTTTGCATTTGTATGAATTTTGTTTGTTGGATATTTAAATTTGTAATTTGAATTTAATAAATATGAAACTTCTTAGTAAATATCATGAGCTTTGGTGATAACCCAATCATGCCCCGTCTTTTATTCCGCTGCGGGTCGGGGTGTGACAGGTACTTTACCCGCTCTTTAATATTAGCATGGTTTGATTATCAAAAACAGTTTTTGGGGTGTTACAGATCTGAGGTGCTAACCCGCTAGGATACAACTCGATTAGTTTGTATGGTGGGTTTGATAGATTGGGGCATGTCTCTGCCAGCTCCAGGGAACGCTTCGTGTAGGCTTCGATTTCCGATCCCACCATCTTCAGATTATAGTACTCATTGTCAAGCTTTTGAATTTGATCACGGGGACAGTACTCCTCCCGCATCACCTCTTTGAAGTCAGCCCAAGTTTTAGCATTTGCCATATCAATCCCAAGCATCTGAACCTGCGCGTTCCACCACGTTAAGGCACCATCCTCCAGTGTACCTTAAGCAAACTTCACTTTGTCCATGTCTGGACAGTTACACATTGCGAACGCTGATTCGGATTTCTCAACCCAACGAAGGAGTCCCGTCGCTCCTTCAGTCCCACTGAAAGGTTGCGGCTTGCAATCCGTGAACATCTTGAAGGTGTAGAAGGGCTGATTGGTCTGGTTCGGGTGTTAACCTGAAGATAAAAGAATGTACGACACACGAATGTGAGTTCGAATACACGAATAAAGAATGAGAATCGTCTTGTCAAAGGTGTCGTACCATCTTGCTGAGCAGCTAAAGCCTCAGCCACTCATGTGTTAATGAGATCTGTCAACTCCGCCTGAGTCATAATAACGTTACCACGTCCACCATTTCATCCACTCATGATTCTACATCCTTAAGATACCAACATGAGAAAAATATGTAGCGCATATTATTTCCATATTCAGCACAACTAGACAAGAAAAGTAGAACGAGTCAAGATCAAGATCGGGTAGGAATCAACCATCGCTATGGCTCCTATAGATTATCGAGTCCCCAATTTTATCGGATAATGGGTCAGAATCCTTTACACATGCTAGGTCTCACTAGAACTCTCATGCACCCCAATCATTATTACGTGTGCACCCGTAATGATAATTCGATTTGCATGTTCACCCTAATTCCTCTATCTTGTGTCAAAAGATCCTCATATTTGAATGTCAAAAGTGGGTGTTGTTGAAGCGATAAAGATCACAAAGGGCATAAATAGATAACGCATGTAATCATACTATAATGCTATGTGTATAACTATATGCAATGCAATGCATATGTGTATGCTAGATGTATAGTGTATACGATAACAAAAGACGAACCTTGCAATCTGGAGCGTAGTGTCATGGTCGCTTTCGGAATTGATTTGGTTATAGTCTTGTTTTACAAAAACTTTTTAAAACCCAGTTCACTATAACCAGTGGCTCTAATACCAAATTGTCACACCCCCAAATTACCACTTGCGGAGGTTCACCGCGAGGCATGTGACGTACAAGGATCGAGCCACTAACGATATAGAACTAATAGTAAAGTATAAGCACACATGTCATGTCCAACATAATTAGTGTATTTCGAATGAAACGTTTCAAAAACAAAGTATGTGTTTAGGGGAAGCATAAGTAATCGTATAATCTATCGAAATCAAATCATTTCAAAAACATAATATTAAATGTTTCTTCAAGCGACGCAACCCATGATAGCTCTAGCTCCTCATACTGCAAGTCCCAATTCAATGATATATCTAACGACCTACAAGCATGAAGACAATGTATCAGCAATAAAGTCGACGAGTTCACAGTTTTGGTTCAACGTAAGTAATGTAAGTGGTTAGCGTAAAAACATGTGAAGAATAATAAACTCGGTACCAATATGACTGTTATGTTTGTTGTGCCCTCATCAATGTCTATCAGCATTGATCAAAGTGTTTAAGGTCCTTATTTCACGCCCGGTTCCCATCACGGTGTGAGGTTTATCAAACTTAATGCGCTATCAACTAATACACCCGTTGCCTCCCAGGCAACTAGCTTGGTAGTAAGTAGGGACTTCCATGATAGAGTTTGAGTTTATTAACTAACATCGAATTTAAACTACAATATTTAAAATTATTCCTCCCAAGAATATTAGTTTGTCCCCTCCGTGACACATGCTTGTGAAAGAGTAGTGAACTCACCTTAGTTTGCTCGGTAAGTGTTAACGTGCTTTTATGCGTTAATAAAATGTTTGGTCCGTTACACGTGACCTAGCGTACAATAACGTATAAGTATGTATTCAAGTAGGGTTTTGCAATACCCTAATTGTCCAAACAACCCAGTGTTTATGTAATCAGATTAACATGTTTATCATGCAGTAATACACAGTGGACTCTCTAGTTGGTGCAAGTATTGTGGTTCAAGAAACTCGGATATACAGTTTATTAATAAACATGGACTTGTACGTATCTACCCGGAACCAATATTAAGTATCCGGAACCACTTCACAATTTCGAATCTAGACATGCATACCTTTAAACTCGGAAATATATGCATATCATCATTGCTCTATGTTTACATTCGGATAAGCATGGGTATTATATATATATATTTGGACAGACCTAGGTAGCATATATATAATTTCGGACAGGCCTAAGTAAGTTCGGACATCACCACTCCTTAAACAAATTCGGACTCCCTTAAACCATACATATTCGGACCATATATACCCATCAAACTCGGACCATATCTAACTCATTAAACTCATACCATATATATATACTCAACAAATTCGAACATGTGTAAACTCATCAAATTCGGACTACCATATGTCAGTTCGGATCCTTATACTTAATCATAAACCCGACCTTCATGACTTCACAAATCGGACTAACATGTTTTCTGAAATCAACCACAAAATGTAATAGTTCTACGTCTAAACCCTAATCTCAACAATCAACAGTTTCATAAACAAAACAACAGTTTAGCATGTCAATAACAATACAAGTGTTTAGCAACAATCATGCATTCATTTATTCTAACACAATCACATATTCATCATGGGATGAAAACTAATCACAGATTGTTTGGATGTCTAGGGTTTGCATGAAATCAAAGAACACTCATAACAACATGTAATATAGACATTACCTTAGATTCAATCTAGAGTTTGTTCTTGAAGAGTTGAAAGATCAGAGAGTGGATGATTTGAAGTTTGTGGTGTGTAGCCAAATTGATTAGAGAATAATTAGAAACTATCGTACAATAAAGTTGTGAGGGGTTTAGGCTTATGCATGAGTTTTATTAGAGTTTCAATATCAACTCTAAATACCCTTAACTAATTAACTTTCACACAAAGCACATAACATCTTGTAATTTACAGTTAAAGCATATAATTCACATATTTGTCATGCAACATATAAGTTTCGCGTAAACCATCCGTTTATAATTATTATTCGTGTTAGTCACCAACATTCGAGAATCAACTTGTGTGTGTGTTCCGGTAATTCCCCGAATCTTCAACTTAGACTCATTTAACTAACTGTAGTTAAATGCAGTGCTATGAATGTATGTCTAAATTAATTATGGTTAGGTTAAAGTATTAACCTGAAATTGCGGGTTATCACACCAACGCTGTCAGACTTCACTTTCAAGGCCAAAAAGCACGGGGTGGGATGGGGCGTGGAAGGATGGTGGGGAGCGACACATGATGTACATTTTTATTTAATTTATGTTTAAAAATTAAAAAAAATAAATTAAATTAAAAAATATTGTATTGAGAAATAACATTAACTAATAAAACATTGCATAAACTAAAAAACATTGCATAAACTAAAAATATACTGATAAAAAATACAATTTTTTAATATCATATTCATCATCGTTGTTTCGTAAAACACTCCATATGTGTTCAAACAAATCCTCTCGATGGTTATAATGTATGTGATTGTCATTAATTTCCTGTGCGTTCGTTTCCCTCGCCTCATCACTGATTTCTTTGGTGTTTGGTTGACTCTCCTCCTTATAGTACTTGCAATTTGCATGTCTCTCATCCTCCAAAATCATGTTATCTGAAATAACGCAAGTGTACATCACATTTAAAATTCTATATTTTTTCCATAACTCTACACGTCATGCTCAAAATGCACCCATCTTTTATGCAAAACACCAAAGTCTCGTTCAATGTCTTTTCGTACCGCCATTTGAGCACCATGAGATTTAGTTTTCTTTTCGTCTAATGTTGTATGCTTTGTAAATGATTTTACAAACACCGCATATTTCTGTTAAATACCATCCGTTAGGCAATAACCATATTTAAATCGTTCATATAGTCATTGAAAATGGGTGATTGATTAATAATATTTAAATCATTATTCGTAGTAGGCATACCAAAGAATGCATGCCAAATCCAAAGATATTGTGATGCAACCGCTTTAAGCATCATAGCCGGTTTTTTATGATATCCACTAGTGTGTTGGCCGCGCTACGCAGTTGAACAATTTTCCCACTCACATTCATACAATCTAAACTACCAATCAATCCAGGGAAACCATGTCGCTCTTTACGATCCTCCAAAATTTGCTATATGACTTTTTGCAACATGTTAAATCTAATACTACCAAACACATTGGTTTTTTGTTGAAAATTTTCACATTTACTTTCTAATCATTCGATATTCTTAGAAATAAACCTTGTCTCATATGAAAACGATGCCTAAAACTCCTATCATCATACGTTGGGTTGAGTGAAAAAAATCACTTACCAATAAGTCATGTGCGGTCATTCGATCGTGTACTAGATCTTTCCTCCTTTTGGGTTCTGAGGTCCCTTCATATTCGAATATAGCTTGAACCACTTTCTGAATTGCGGATATTACTAGCTTCGGTCCCTCATCATATGATGAGAATAAAAGAATGTTTTTAAGCGAATACGAGGACGATGAATGTCACTCCCCAACCGATGGAGAATCATCCGAGTGAGACGAACGAGATTGCTCGAGACTTCATAAAACTAATGTGCAATATTTAATTCAAAACTGATTTCATTCATAGTAATGATTGTCAAGTACATTACAAGCAAACATAATACAACAATTGGAAATTTAAAGTACGACAAGATTTATTAATAATACAATAACAAAATCTAGCATTTCTACATGCGTTTATAAGGCGTCCCTACTAGATTTTGTCAATATCAACAGCATCAACCCGCAACATGTTTAAAAGTAGAAATCAACACATATGGCATTGGCGAGTATACAATTTTAATATGGGATAAGTATGTAAAAAGGTTTAACGAATCCGCATGGCAAAAATAGTTAACTAGATTAACGTAATCATGGCATGCAATTATACAAGTCAACCCTCTGATTAACGTATGAATTTAAACGACTTAACATGACCACTAGACTACGGGCGATGCGTTACTCCTATAGCGCTATACATGTTAAGGGGAAGCTCGTACGAAGTTAATGACAAGTGAATCACATAAGAATATTCCAAGAATACAAATCAAGTATCACGTATTTCAAGCATGCATGTATGGATTGTTTGTGTTTGCATAAGGTATAAGTGTGAGTGGGTAATTTTGATATGTTCAACATATTGCACCAAAAAATGAAAGCGTAAAAAGGCGTTCGAGTGTACTCACGGTTTTGCAAAGCTTCCTTTGGTAATCCCATGAAGAGTTGGAGAGTTGAAGGATGGAACACCGGTGTCACCCTACATAGGGTAAACGAAGGTGTGTGAGTATTCGGATTTGGTAGCGGGTTCGGATTCGGAATTAAAGTATGTAAAATTATGTATACACAAAGTAATTATCTAGTTTTAAATACCCGTTTTTTACACTATAGTCCGTAAGGGTTGATGTGATTTCATGGGTCAAGTTACCCATTAGAATCGTAACGAGAGGTTCATGACGTAGATAATATAACCTATTGCCATGACAAGTAACCATTCGATTATCATCAAGGGTTCGGTTAAATACATGTTTATATATATATATATATATATATATTATAAAGTTTACATAATAATTATAGGCTAAGTCCATCAATAGTATCATAGATTGTCATGTAAGTCAAGCATGAAAGATTAACCTCATTGTATGATTCACCAATACACAAATCATCACAAGGATGATTCGGATGGTTGTGAATGAAAATGAAATGTACAACTACTTACTATATCAAGTAGTCAAGTAAGCTTTAACCCGGTGAGTCATTCCCGACATGGAAAGAGTTAACTAAGTGTCGGAGGCTAAACGGGGTTAGCAAGGTAAAACATCAAGTGAGGTGGTAGAATGAAGTTAGGATAGCCAAGGCTTCCCAGTATTCACACCTATATCAAAACACAAGTCTTGCCATAAGAATTATGGCAAGCTCGGATGGTTTCATCACTTGTGGTTTGTATGAAACCTAGTAAAACAGAAAGTTTCGAGGTGTTTGCACCTCTTAAACTCATAAGAATCTTTTCCTAACAAGTCTCATAACCTTAGATAGGCTCAAGAACAAGTATGCACAATATTAAATAAAGAAAAACATAGTTTATAAGGTTTTAACAAAATGTTCTTCCAAAACAGGAAATTTGACCTCAAAATGATGATATTCCACCTTGGTTTACCATCGTAAACTCGTGGAAACACTTCTAGAGATATTCCAAGCTTTGTAGAGGAAGAAGTGAGGAAAAATGGAAGAAAAGTGAATTTGAGCTCACTTTTGTACTTAGAATGTTTTGCCTTGAACTTGAAATTCCAGATATCTGAGAGTATTTTGGAGGTATGGATGAGTTTGGAAAGTGAACATGGATGAAGGGAGGCTTGCTTTTATAATGGTGAAGTAGGGTTTTGTGTTTAATGGAGGTTTGAAGATGATTGGGTGAGAGGAGAGTGGAGAAGATGGCCAATCTGCAGCTGGGAAATAACCCCCTGCGGATTAAGGCCCTTCGCGTTACGTGAAGGTAGGAAGGGAAGAGCGTCACGTGACGCGGCGCCTCTATCTTCGTTTGAAGTTTGATTATTCACATTTTGGCCCCTAAACTTCCTATAAGTTATCATTTCATGCAAGAACTTTAGTAATTAATATGTATCTAACTGTATAAAGCGCATATAAGTATAATTCGAGTAACGAGAATGTATGTACGAATGTTTGTACGCATAATAAGTATCAATTTACATATAAATGATTAAATTGTAAGTATAACAAGCATGGATTTTATTATCATCAAAGTCTCGGATTACAAGGTTTGGGAATGAAATACGAGTACGATACGAATACAAGTTTCCATAAATAGAAATACGACTACACTTTCTAAACAAGGAAATACAAAAATGCGAAGCGTTACAATGAAAATGATGGATTTAAGCCTTCCATTTTTTAGAGAATGCTAAAAGTGGGAGTGGAAAAATAAGTGAGTAGATAGAAACAGGTTGGATATGTTGCGTGTATATGGAAAATTAAGGTAAAAATGGTTTAATGTATAGGGTTTTTATTTTTTTAATCGTAGCGTTCAACGACTAGTAGCCACCAACCAATAACAACCATCCATGTCACCATACCAAGCCCCTCTATGCCCGACAACTTTCCTTCACCCTTGTCTCCATGTCAACCAAAACGCCGAGAAAGGAACGGTGTAGCGGCGTGGATGAGTCTCCACGCGCCACACTGTGTGGTTTGAAGAATCCCACGCCTGGCCATGGGGCGGTATGCCAACATGCTTGAAGCTCCACGCCACCCCCAACGCTAACGGAGTTATCCGGTTGCAAAAACCCGCACCATTGGTCTACTTTCCAATATACATGGATGAAAAACCTAAAATGGAAATCCCACATAGGTACCAAGCGTGTAATTTCAAACCTTCGTCGTCTATCTCGTTCCTCTTTCTTCAACCCCAGCAGCAGCAGCTCATAATCAACAACCAACATATACTCCAAACAATCATCATCATAACATAACCGCAGTAGATCATGTCTATCAGATTCAAATTCAGAAGCGCTGTCAACTTTGATTCAATCGAAATCGACGGTGGTAAACCCTACATCTCAGTTTTCGATCTCAGATCTAAAATCCTACAACAAAAGAAGATCAACGGCGTGTGCCACAAAGACTTCGATCTCGTCTTCTTTGATCACGTCACCGGTCAAGGTTATTCTTGTTATTCATAATTTCATAATTTTATGCATCATGAATTGTTTTGTTTGTTTTAATTGTTTTTGTTTGTGTTATTAGAGTATAACGATGATGAATTCAAGATACCTAGTGGTTCCAGCGTGATCATAAAGCGAGTTCCAGCAGAACCTGTGTAAGTTTTATGCATTTTTAATGTATTCATAAGTTATTTTAAATATAATTGTGTAAAGTTATGTATATAGTTTATATAAGCATCATAACAATATGAACAAATGTAACGAGTAATACCGTTACTGAAATTTAAGGTTATATAGTGTTTACTGTATGCACATTATCAATTGTATATGCCTTATGCGCTCCGGGCGTCGACAAATGTAGTGGATAATCTTGTTGGCACTGCATTGTGAAATACGTTAGTTTTAAGAGGCCTTGTCGATAAAGAAACTTTACAAGTAGGTTATGGTAATAGATTATTTGAGGAAGGAATAGATGGATGATATAGGTTGCATGTAGTTGAAGCATAGTTATTAAAGGCGCTAGGCGCACTCAAGGTGCTTAGGCCGCCTGGGGCCTAGGGCATAAGGCACAAAAAAGCGAGGGCCTGAGAAAACAAAAGCGCACAATGAAAAAAAAATAAAAGATATTATGTATTAGAATAATAATAATAAGATAATAATAATAATAATAATAATAATAATAAAATAATATACACAAATAAAATAAACAAAACCTATTATATAACATATAATATCATCTAGTACCAAAAGTTCTAAAATATTAGTGTATTGGTGTAGAAAAGTAGTTTTCTTTAGATAAAAGTAAAAATTTGGCTGGAATCTTGCCGGAATTTAGAGAATGTGGAATCGCGTCAGAATCTACGCCCAAATCATCACTGGAGAATTAAAGCGCAATTGCCTCGCCTCGCATGAAAAATGGGCCTAGGCACAAGAGGCGATGGTTTTTAACAACTATGAGTTGAAGGCAGTGTGGTCTTACAACTTGCCATTCTCATAGCTGTTGGTATATGTAAAATTCACATGGTATGCTGTTATGTTATATTTGAACTTAGAGAAAGAGAGTAACAGATTGATATACCATATAGTTTGATCAATTAGTGTTAAGACATGAAAGAGAGGTGTAGTTACGATTGTTGAATCTCATGAATTTAAGATTGTTGTACAAAAGTGTGTGTATATATATATTATTTAATTTGAAGTTTCTAGCTTCCTTGTATCTTTCATTCAAATTGCTTTTCTGAAAACCAAACCTCAAAGGCATCAGATAGGAGGCTTGAATCATGGCTAGACTTGCTTCTTTTTATATTCTTGTGCCGTCTGTTTTTTATTTCCATTGTATGATTTTCACTCTTGATTGACTTAGAGTATATACATCTTTAATTTTTGTCTTAAACTTAACATTTGATACTTTGTTTTGTTCAGTTTAAGACATCATAAGCCTAAAGCAAGTGAGCTTAGTGAGGATGTTCCAAAAGGTGATTATAAAGAATTAAATCTACTCACCATTAGCTTTTCTAATGGTTGTTATAGCTATAGCACATTTCATTCATGATTGCAGGTATGGATGACAATAAACCAGAAGAAATATTTCTAGAGAATAACCATGCACCTGAAGACTGTGAACACATAAAATTGGAAAAGTAAAGTTTTGTGCCTTATGGTCTATTAAGCTTTCCGTAATTATTTCTTAAGGCTAATCCTAAATCTTTTTCTCTCTTTTTTCAAATTTTGGCTTGACATAATAGAGTGGCTGATGCAAAGGGGGATTGATTTGCAAAAAGTTGACCTACCGTCGGAACTAAGATGCCCTATTTGGTCACATATTTCAAGGAGGCTGTGATGATTCCGTGTTGTCAGCATAGCTTTTGTCAAAAAATGTAAGCTCTTATGTTGCTGATGTTGAAATTGTAGGCATAAATAAAGGCCTCCCCCTTTCCTCTCTCTTATATAGGGAAAGGTTAAAACGAAAACTCCCCGAGTTGCGAGGACCACGTGAACTTTATCAAAAATAATATCTTTTTGTCGAAAATTTTAATATCATATAACTTTTTCAAAAAAAAATCGTATACGAAATCTTACATCAGTGTAAAACAAATTTACATAACCGTAACGGTCTCAAACTGGTGACGTCATGCGTTTTGTAAAACCAATTTACATGTCGAGTAATGCCGGCTTGACAATTTAAAAAAAAATGTTTTGACAGATGTTAGAAATGTTCATCTACGTTTGTGCAAAATTTGGTTGAGAAACTCAAACGTGACGTAGGATTTCCCCCGGAGTTCTTGCGGTTCTCGCAACTCGGAGTTATCATATGAACCAGATCAAATATATATAACATATATATGTGTGTGCGTTTTTTGTCTGTATACTATTCGACATGCTTTATAATTTTGTGTGCACAGGCATTTGTGAAGTACTGCCAGTTACTTCAAGGTGCCCAAAATGTTCTTCTACCAAGTACAGAGTGGAGCACTTGCTACCAAATTTATCTCTTCGGCACGCCATTGAGCATTTTCTCGAATCTCACATTCTCGCCACCACTCCAGAATCTGATTTACAAAAATACGTCCCAGGTGAGCCCATTTGACACGTCTGGTCAAAACCGATCACAACTTCATTTCCTTACACTAGTTTGTATTCCAGATGGAGAATCCGGTATTCAAGGGAAGGAGATTTCACCCATCACTAAACGGAAACTAGATATGCTTTATTCTACGTCTGCAACGGATAAAGGATCAAATCAGAATATGGTAGATTCTGTTTATGAGTCACAAAGAGGAAAATCTTGGAGGGAACAGGATTCCATGCTGGTAAATTCAATTTCTTTGCATAAAATAACCAATAATAATAATAATAAATGATGATATGGTACCTTCTGCAGACTCTCAAGGTGAAAACCAGCCTGTTATGCTTCAAGTCTGTATGCCTGGTGAAGGTATTTATTTCCCTTATATGCTTACAATATGGTTTTAAAAGTAAAATATATATGAAACTTTTGAGTAAAGTACATGCATGGTCCCTATGGTTTGCCAAAATTTTGGATTTGGTTCATAGCTTTTTAAAAGTCCATGGATGGTCTCTGTGGTTTGCCCTTCGTAGCACATTTAGTCCCCAACTTTGTCAAAAGTACATGGATGGTCCCCGTGGTTTGCAATTTGTAACACATTTAGTCCCCAACTTTGCCAAAAGTACATGGATGGTTCCTGTGGTTTGCACTTTGTAACACATTTAACCTCTAACTTGGACCAGTTAAAACGTTTAAATTTGTTGGCTTGGGACTAATTGCGTTACAAAGTGCAAACCACAGGGACCATCCGTGTACTTTTAAAAAAGATAGGGACCAAATCCAAAATAAACCAGAGGGACCAAGACCATTCATGTACTTTACTCTTTACTTTTCAAGTGACATGGATGATTTGGCCTCTTGGTTTCAAAATGTTATATTATCATAATATATGATATGCATTGATCTGGTGGTCGGTTCCCGATGTACCACCAATTCACCAACGTAATTTTGATTTATCTTTTAGGTTTCAAAATGTAACCAACATGATGTAAAAGTCTGATGTGTGGTCTATCTTCAAACACAGAGAATTTTATGTTTTGTTAATTTTCTTACTACGTCTCTTAATATTAAAACGTCTTTGTTTGCTTTTCCCATCCAGCCGATTCCACCAGTAGGAAAAGGGGATCGTTCGTTAGTTCTGGAGGTACAAATCTGCTCGAGGATATCACTACACACATTATGTGTACTTGTTTTTTATATGTTTTTTTTTATCTGAAAACCAATTTCTTAATTTTTTTTATTTTATCAGGTGGAGATCGAAATTATGCAGTTGAGAATAGAAACAGAAAGGTACTTTTTTTTCATAGACATGCTTAAAAACTATATTTATCTGATGTGAACACTTTTCTTCTGCGATCAGTCGGGCCGTACGTGTTACAAGTGTGGATCTCCAGGACATTTTATGAGAGACTGCCCTATAGCTTCTACTGAACACCCAATGTTACATACAGGTAAACGTTCTGATTTCTTTAATGAGTTCTCGAATTTTGTTTAGACCATCTGATGATCAGTCCGTGTGAATTTCAGGAGACCATATGTTTCAAGGAGGCATGTCGGGGTATGCAATGCCCTACTGGAACCCTGCCGCCTTCCCTTATGTCAACCCGTACATGAATATGTACGGAAGTTACCCTGGGATGGTGCCTTTAATTCCACAATGGTCCCCGTTGCCCCTTATGGAGTTCCACCTTTTGTTTCGTCTACTTATGGCAGCTTACCTGTTCCTAGGTGACCTTATTATACACATTTTTCTTGTTCTTGTATTATCATTTTCAAAATCTTTCTATTGTACATGTTCTGCAATTAATCTGACACTATCAACAACCTTGCAGTGGAGTTACAAGGACGGGAGGCATGGTGCCAGTAGGATCCCAAGCCGAACAACCCTTCAGATATTCAGAGAATTCGAGCGTGAAAACAGTGATAGCCGAGTAAAATGTTCTCATGAAATAAGGTAGTTTTTAATACCATAACGGTAGTATAAGGATATAAGAGTTGCCTTTTTTAGACTAACTAGTGGGTTACCACCCGCGCTTCGCAGCGGGTTCGAAACGTAGATATAAATAAGCAAATCATAAGAATTAAAGTTGTTTGGTGTTTTAGGTAAGGGGCTAAAAATGTCAATATTAAATTTGAGGGGCTAAAGTTGTTTTTTGTTAAAGTTGAGGGGCTAAGTTAAGGGAATAAAGTTGTTTTAGTTAAGGGGCTAAACATGTCATTATTTAAAGTTGAAGGGATAAAGTTGTTTATTATTAAAGTTGAGGGGCTAAAGTTGTTTGATGTAGTTAAGGGGCTAAACATGTAACTATTAAAGTTGCTAAACTTGTCTTTATTAAAGTTGAGGGGCTAAAGCCCTTTTAATTAAGGGGTAAACATGTCATTATTAAAGTTGGGGGGCTAAGCATGTCATTAATAAAGTTAAGGGGCTAAAGCTGTTTATTATTAAAGTTGAGGGGCTTGAGTTGTTTGATGTTGACTAAATTTCATATTTATGGTATATATAATAAGAGCTCTTTTATCCAGACAACAGTTTTCTGATTATGAAGATAACGGCATTCAGAACCGCCATGACTACCACGAGCCAGACCGATCATCAGGATATAAATCCCATAGATACAGGGGAACGACACTGAGCACTTCAGAAGGAAGCCATGGACAGAAGCTGCAAAAGGATCATCAAAAGACGAAATCCTGTCACACAAGATATGAAAAACGTTCTCATGGGTCTAATCATACGGATAGATCAGTTTTCGGGAATAGAGGATGTGTATAGTGGTAACAATAGGTCGGATGAAGCGAGGCATAAAAAGTACCACCATGAAAGTTCTAGAAGGCATCATCATAGTAGCAGGGAGCAGTCAGACAGTGATTGTTGCTATAACCGGCATCAAATAAAAAAAGAAAAATATGTAAAAACAAGACAGATGATGAACGATTCGGATGATGACTATTGTCACAATAAGAGGAAAAGAGTGCACTAGAACAGCAAACTGGTAAATATGTTTGTATCAACTTGGTTTTGGTAAGTAGCTATTACGGTCTATAGTATTATATACAACTATATAAACAACTAGCCGTGTCGACCCATACAACTAGCTAGATTCTAGACAGGAGGAGCGTTTTGGTTTAAGGTTGTTGGTATCGGTTTTTAATCATGTTTTGGTTTGCTTTGTTGGTACAGATAGTGATGTCAGCTGTCGGACATTAAAGTCATCACTAGCTTTTTTTAACTTTTGTTAACTAATGCTCTTGATGTCTTCTCACCAAAACTTTAGTCATTGCTCAAACATAATGACAGAACTATATTGAAGTCGACGATTCAGGTAAGCCCTCTTCATACTCTTGACTATGAAGTGTGGATGTGCAATTCCTGGCTGGTCAACCATTCTGAAGGCTTATTGAAAGCTGATTGAGGTATGTTTTATAACTTAAATGTCCCCATGCTTTCTTGCCCATCACCTTTGTTCTAAATTTGAGCCAAACACGTGTTTTAATTGTCACACTGAGTTCTAGTCGTGAAGTTATTTTTCTAAAAAGGGTAAAAGCAACAATAGTTCTTGGTGGGAAATTTTTGGTTATATTGTTTTGTGTCATTTCTTTGTCTGAGTGGGTAGAGAGGGCGAGTGGATGCAAATAAGGTTCGTATTTAAGTCACAAGAACACGAGATCAAATTTAAAGTTCACTCATGTAATGCTACTATGTGTGGTTCCTATAGAGTTCTAGTCTAGAGCGGTGTCACTTTGCTGCTCAATGAGCTACTGAACCGATTGGTCATTCGGTTATCTTTTTCTTGTCCTCCATTTGATTTGAGTCTTGAAAGTTCAGTTGGCGTCTTAATGGTTCATACATACTCTCATACTCTTAATCGGGTTGCTCTAGTTAGCTACATTGTCTTTTTGATTGTCTTTTCCCCTTCTACAAATACTCCATTTTAGAAAGTCACGTGGATAGAATGCGGGGGACTTAATCTCAGATTTGTGTAGAGCTGATTAAGGTAAAACGAGTTATTTTTTCTTTGTAAAAAGAAGGAAGCTTACTGCTCGGTTTGACGGATTTTTGGGTCAAACAACTATTACAATTTAAGGAAACAACCGGACTGGCCGGGTTGGGTAGGTTGGCTGGACCGGCTAGCTTTACTGGTACGATGGTTTAACCTTTCGGTTTTGGTGGTTTCAGCCAAATTCTATGTTTCTGTCATCAGTTTGTTTTGTGTTTTTCAAAATGGTAAAAAAAGGATTTTGCTTTCATTTGGGAGGTTTGGTCGGTTTCAATGGTGTATATAAACACCCCTAATGAAAAGGGTAAGAATGAATTTGGGTGTGGCACACGTACATGTTTGAAATCCGGGAAAGGGTATTCAAGTCCATTTAAACACAACATACGTAAGTTGGACTCACAATACTCACGAGTTAGGCACGGAGTTGTAATGGTGAAGTGTATTTGGGTAACCATAAGTCATTATAACATTGAATGAAACTTGCAAAAAGATGCACCATTATAATTAACAGTGTATAGGCTGGTTGGGTTGGTTAGGTAGGCCGGATCGTCTAGATTTATTGGTATAATGGTTTAACGCTTCGGTTTTGATGGTTTGAACCATGTTTTTAACTCTTTCTAAAGTTGCTAGTTTGTTTTAATCTATAAAATGATAAAAAAAAAGTCTTCTTGCTTTGGTTTGGGAGGTTCCGTTGGTTTCAATGGTTTTATAAACAACCCTAGTAACAAGGGAAAAATGATTTTGATGTGGTACGCATACATGTTTGAAATCCGGGAAAGAGTTGATAAAGTTTGGACTTACCATTCTAATGAGTTAGGTAGAGAGTTGTAACGGGAAGCGTATTTGCATAACCAAAAGTCATTAATTGCAGTGGGAGATCTAGAAAATCTTCGGAGGGGTAACATTTTATAAAAAAAGGTAACGAAATCGAAAAAACGTTAAAAAATGTCAAATTTACTACTGCCGGAGCGTCACCCCTTCCCCTAAGGTAGGTCCGCCCCTGCAACATTGGAAATTGAAAGAATAAAATTTAGGGTTTATGATATAGTTTATAAAATATAACAGTTGGATCTTTCAAGTTAAAACCATTGGACGCCACCACAATTTTGTAAAAAAGGATGGTCTATATACATCGACTTTGAATTTACAAGAAGTATTTAAATGAATTAAAATGTATTTCTTTATTTATAAAAGATCATAGTTTTCTTGCAATCAAAATACAAAAATAGTTTGAAAATATGATAACTATTGCTAAATCATATACTTTAATAAAAGGCGAAAAAGCATGGCAGTCGGTATAACATATTGCTAAAAATGTACAAATAATAGAACCGTTATAGAAATGGATACATAGTCGTGGACCCAAGTTTTGTTTCCATGGCGAGTGATCGTGACGTTTAACCCAAATTTTATGGGGAGCGATTGATAGTTTAGCTTATAAATAAAGCTAATCTTTCTTTCATGGAGGGCTGACGCCTTCATGTGCATAACTGAGATCGTGTATAGTAGAAGCTAGTGGAAATAATTCATGCCTAAATAAGTATTAATTAATTTAAATACTCCAAAACTAACAACTATTTAAATGCTTAAAACATCACATGGCTAATGGCTTTAGAGTTAAGTCTATGGTTTTGGTGATAGTTGTTGAACCGAGTTAATGGTGGTTTGGGAATTGGGATGGAGGCTTATGATCAAAGAGTAAATTATTTATCCAATGTTTTAAAAGTGCTATTTTAATTGTATATAGTTACACTTAGAAATGGTTTAACCGGTTGAACCGGGTTATATTGGATGGTTTAACCGTGTTAACTAATTAACTCTATAAATCTATAAAATATAATTTTAATTCAAAAATAATCAAAACCATATCATTCCATAATAGAAAATATTCCAAAAGTTAATCCATAATAAAAATATATCCAAAAGTTTATGATTAAATACCCATTATATACTAATTAGCAAACACTATAACAATTAACAACATTAATAATTGAACAAAAGTAAAAAAAAAAGGTAAACCTTGATGATCGGTCGAAGAAGTTAATTTGAAAAACACAATGATTTTCTATCTTTGAGTGAGGAAGAAGTTTGATCAGCGTGGACTGTCAATTGTGGGCGTTAAGTTTTACACTTTAACTAAGAAGGTAAATAATCACCTTTTTTAGGCATCTAAAATTTAAAAGTTCAAAATTTTGACCTTTGGCCCGGTATGAACCGGTATATCGGTTTAAACCAGTATAACCCAATTTTACCGGTGATACAACTTCTTTGCCGTTCTTTTTAGTTTACCGGTATGATTCGTGCTGGCCAAGCATCCGGTTTAACCAGACGGTTTAAACCGGTTTTAAAACATTGATTTTATCGCACAAAAATACTAATGACATGGAAAAGTAAAAAAACGCGATGACATTTTTGTAATTATTTCAATCATAATTACCCTACAAGATCAAAAATTACCCTACAAATATCAAAATTACCTTACAAGATCATTTGGATAGTAATTATGATACTCTACAAAATTATCTTATTAGATCAGAATTACTCTACAAGATCGTTTGTAGAGTAATTTTGACACTCTACAAAATTACTATACATGATCAAAATTATCCTACAATTCATTTTACAAAATTATCCAACAAGATCATTTGTAGAGTAATTTTAATATTACCCTACAAGTAAAATAATTACGAAAATACATCGCATTTTTTCTACTCCATTCATGCATTTTGTACAATAAAATGCTTTATCAAAACGTATGCATGATAATTATGTTGATCAAAGAAAATGACTAGAAAACCAAGATATGTTAATTATCTTAAGCTGTACAGTGACAAAATTGATTTTTCAAATAAACATAAACAAAAATATCACCAAACTATAATTTATATTAAAAAAAAACATAGGAAATAGTGTATGATCTATATGGTGATTGTTTAAATTAAAATGTCAAAAATATAAAGATGCCCTTGATTATAAATCATATGTGTGTTTGCCTGTGTTAATCGCTTAGAATTATAAGGTACCAAGAGGCTGTATTGGTTATTCGAAAGCTAAAAACAACAATCAATACAAATGAGGCATTTACAGCAGGTGCTTTAACACCTTCAAAATTTACAGACATCATCAAGGCTTAAAATCATACTTTCTTCCATAGAAATACATTTATTATTATAGAAAACTATTCAGATACTTTCAAGTCTCTTTTGATAAAATAACTTAAAAGTATTCCGAGATGAATTCAAGGTAGGAAGATATGATTCTAACAATTTCGGACCATGAGACAAGTACATGTAACGATGCCTCTTAATTTCAGACTTGTACAAATTATTATCTCAGTGTCACATTTTAGACTTTGCTTAAAAACCATCACTTTACTCACTATGGGATTTTCCACAAACTCCAACTCACCTTTCACATTACCACTTACTTTTACATTTAACTTTATATATATCAAATTACTTTTATATTAAAAGTAGAATAAATAAAAGCAACAAACATCAAACAATATTTAATATTAAATATTTCTAAGGCTATAGTGATAATCTAACAATTATATTGCACCAACTATATTATAACGGCTATAAATTTATAATATATTCTAACTCTTGTCACTTTGAATTCACATTTATCTTAAATATGGGTAGAGGATATACATATTTAGTTTAACCCTCATTTTCACGTCAAATTGCAAACCCTCCTCGTCCAACTGTTTACCTTCACGTTCCAGCTGCACTTGAGAAAGAGTTTAGCTAACACTACAAATTGGGGATGGTGAATGGACGGGCGGAGAATGGAGCTAGAATTTGACCAACTAAGAATTAGGGGACAATATGTCCATAGTTCTGAGGATGGGTATGTTACTGACTATGGAGAGGAATACGTATCACATCTAGAGGACATGAACGTTAATGAATCTAATGATGAGCGTTTGAGGAACCATGAAGGCATGAACTATGGGAAGACGAGTGCTTAACTGACTTAGATTGCTCTGTTTGACTCAATAGAACATCTTTAGTTATGTTTAATATTATGTGGTTGTTTATGTTTAATTATGTAGGGTTTTTTTAGTTTATGTAGTTTTTAAAATAATATCACGTAGGTTTCTTTTGAATTTATGTTTATGTTTTATGCAATTTTATGTAAATTAATAAGTGTGTGTATGTGTGTTTTTTTGGGTGCCCTTATTAGGCACAAACTTGATGGGAGCACAAATGTATAAAGTTAACAAGCTAACAATATCTTTATTATCATAGTACAAATGTATAAAGTTAACAAGCTAACACTATCTATATTATCAAAGACAAGGTTTCGAAAAGAAGGCGTAAAAGGATCCGGCAAAAATAAGTAAAATCAACATCAAAGAAATCTAAGCTACAAACCCAAGATAAGTTCACTAAACATTTTCATCCTCTAAACTATTGAATATTACATATTGAAAACGCCCAATGAAATTATGTGATATACTTGCATGCGTAGACTTTGGTTAAACTGAACTTGATAAATTGATGGAACTTCAAATGGTTAAAACTAGAAATACAAACTTATAAACTAAAATGTAAGACTATTTCCAAATGAGTTGGTGGTGGAGTGATAAAGGAAAGACTTAGTATTCTCAGTGACGCAGGTTCGATTCTTGCCATCCCCATTATTTTCTGCGGCACCTGGTGATGATGAGAGACTAGGCGGAGATTGCTATTCGATCCTTAAACTGAACGGGTTTTTCCTCACCGCACTGTCGTGCGCAGGCTTCGGCCCTAGGTGAGGTTTTTTCCTCAGTTCGAAGGCGAATGCATCCCGATGTAGTGAATGTAATCCATTTAGAAGATTTGTTGGCCGTTAAAAAATATAAGACTGTTTAGTGTTTGCATATTTGTTAATGTTTTAAGTCCAAACCTAAACTTAATAAATAAAATATGCATGAAGAAATGTAGATTAATCAGATTTTTAAGATAAACTTGAATTAATCTACAACATACGTTGCTAAATTTACATGTTAAAGCAATGCTTGAATGTAAAATTAGAAATTTGTTCAGCCAAAAATATTTTATAACACATCTTAGGGCTGTTTGGTTACCTCTTAATGAGACTTTTAATGGTTCAGACCTTTTACCGGTTCACCACTTAATGGTTTAGACTGTTTGTTTCGCAAACAGATGTCTAAATGGTTCAGACATTTGTCTTTGAATGGTTAACCATTATACCAAGTCTGAACGGTTAAGACCTCTAATCTGAATTGGTCAGACATTTGCCTCTGAACGGTTAAGCATTATACTGACTCTTAATGGTTCAGACCTCTTACTGGTTCAACACTTAATGGTTCAGACCTCTTATTGATTAAGTAAAAGTTGCTAAACAGCTACTTACTCTTATGACTAAAACTTGGTGATACGTTCGTTGTCACTCGTACTTAAAATGTGCTAATTTAACAAATTTTCATGATATGTGATAAGTTGTGAGAAATTATGAAGGAACACTTGTCGTGAAATATGTTATGCTCAATAAATGTTTGTTTCATTGGAGTGATGAGACTTGACTATACAAAATTTACAAAACACATCTTGGTCTTAGTCATTAAAGTTAGCGATGCCTAGATTATAAAAACATACTTTTCACTAAGAGGTTGCATCCTTAAAACACAAGGAGATCACCACAAGCAACAAAAACAGCATCAACATAAATTTACACCAGTTAGTCAATTGGATGGATCTATGTTCATACTAAAGAAATTTAAAGATTTAATATGTTCAATAATGCCTTCAATTTTGAGCTCCTTGTTATCAAATATTTTTATTCATACCTAGCTTTCCAGATTCTCTAAAAGGGCAATTATAGTGATCCCATGTAATACTTGTTATAGGGAAACTTAAAAGCACAATGTTTTTACTTGAGAGTTACCATAACTTCCTTTCTGAAATTCAAATGTTTGCCCATTGTTTGGCATAAGTTAATTCAGATTTCCAAATGGAGAATGGCATGGTAAAATTTTTCTTCGGTACGTGAGGAGTTGGTTAGGCTAAAAAGGAAAGAATTTGAATTAAATGAAAAAAAAAAACCAAACACAAAAACAATCCAGTTGCTTAATGCGAAAATCACGAAACTAGAAGATGGATGGAGTTGAATAGAAGATTGCTTTAGCTAGAAGATGGATTAAGTTAATAAGGTGGACTAAAATTGCAATTAAATAAAAATATTAGTATTAAAATTGCAAGACATTTCAAATTTGTAAATAAAAATAACGAGTTAAATGCTTGGTTGATCCCTGTGGTTTACGAAAATTTCAGATTTGGTCCCAATGGTTCACTAATTACACACTTGGTCCCAGTGGTTGCAATTTTTACACTCGGGTGGTCATTATGACTAACCCATGTTAACTTTCTCAGTTAATTCTATGTAAAATTACCACTACCTTACTATTAAAAAACAAAAATAAATAAACACCTTCTTCTTCTTCACCATGATCTCTCTATCTCACTTTCCTTTTCTCTCTCTAAAACCACAAGACCACCGTCTCCCACCTCCACCACGCCTCCACCATCGCCACCTCCACCACCGTCTCCTACCTTCTCCTCCCATTCACTGTTTCAGGTAATTAATCTCCCTATTTTCCTAAACTTAAAACAGGGGGCCTCTTCATCATCATCTTATCTCCTAAAAAAACCTACCACCCAATAACAACCAACGACCACCACCATCACTGCCCTCAACTACCCAACCCGCCGGAAAAACGACGTGGGTCGTCGGAACACCACACCAGCCGCCGCTACTGCTGCCGTCATCGTAAACCACCGCCCATCACCACAAAACCTACCTGCCATCGCCATCGCCACCTCCTTCAACCTCCACCGTACACCCTTCAACCTCTCTCTCTACCTCCCAGCTGATGATGCACATCGAACTGCCGGAACCTACTACCGGAAAAATGAACCTGCAACTCATCTTCCACCACCGACATGTGCATCATCGGATCCGACATCGCCGGCTCCTCCGTCGCCCCTTCGACGTCACTGCATCGTGTTTAGCTTCTGATGATTTGTTATTGTGTAATTTTGTTCCTGATTGTTTGTGCTATTTAAAAATTGACGTGTGTTATGTGTAATTGATGCATATGTGTGTGGCGGTGATTAGGGAAGAAGTGGTTGTGGCGGTGTGAAGCAGCAGGGGCAACGAGCTGGTGTGATGGTTATCGGCGGTGGTGATAGCCTGCCCGGTGGTGGAGGTGTTCGTTGGTGGTGGTGGGTTTCGGTGTTGGTGGGTGTTTTGGTGTTCCGGGGTGGAGGTGAGAAGTGGCGGAGGTGAGACGGTGGCGGTGGGTGTTCGGGGGTGGAGGTGAGATGGCGGCGGAGGTGATATGGTGGTGGTTGTGCTGCTTGTTTGAGAAGAGACCTGTGAAGATATATATAACTTGGTAATAAGGAAGGGTATTTTGGTCATTTAACATGGACTTAACTGGAAAACTTAACAGATGTTAGTGATAAGGATCACTCGAGTGCAAAAATTACAACCACCGGGACCAAGTGTGTAATTAGTGAACCAATAGGACCAAGTCTGCAATTTTTAAAAACTAGAGGGACCAACAAAGCATTTAACTCTAAAAATAATACATATAAATCAAGGAGACCAAAACCGCAATTAATTCTAAAGAAATGAACTTTAACCGTGCCTGCCTGCAAAGCAAGAATTATACTTTAATGTCTTTTGAACATTAATTTTTTACGAAATGAATACAATGTAGAAGTGTTCAAATGATTGAATTAGTGACCTATCGTATTTATTGTCTTTTCTGCACGGCTTATGATAAATAGACTAAGGGTATAGGATTAATATATCAATTTAGTTAAAAAAAAGTAATGATTGATTACTTTTAAATATTTTTTTATTGTTAAATCAAATGATGATTTAATCTTTTAGAGAGAGAAACATCGAGAGATTTAGATATACACACACCAGAAACAAACTTTTCTAGAGAGAGAAACAAGAGGCAAAGGTGCAGCATTTGGTCTCTACATCATCCTCTCCTTTATTAAAGTGTCTCTGGTCTTCATATTGTCTCCTTCCACCTTTTCCGGCCGCTTGTTTTAATAATATTTTAATCTATCGTTTTCCGTTTAAGTTTCCGGCAAGCTTCGCCGGAAACCAAAGCCGGCGTATAGTTTTCGCCGTTTTCACCAAGCAGATTTACAGTAACTGAAAGCTCCGGTGAATCTCCGGCTGTAGGTGTCTCCGTTCGTCTGTAATACGACGCCGTCGCGGTGATTTTAGGCGTTTTCTCCGATCTAATTTACTGTAGCTAAAAGCTCCGGTGAATCTACGGCTTTAGGAATCTGTAAAACGACGTTGTCAGTCGTTGATTTTAGGCGTTTTTTCCGATAAAATTTGCAGTAACTGAAAGCTCCAGTGAATCTCCGGCGGCAGTACTCTCCGGTTGTTTGTGGTACGACGTCGTTTGTCTTTGATTTTAGGCGTTTTCTCCGATTTGATTTACAGTAACTGAATGAAGAGGGGGGTGGGTACTGTGCACTTACCAAGCAGATGTGTATGTGTGTGTGTGAGAGAGAAAGTTCAGTATCAACCAATCAAAGGAAAGATAGTCATTATCGTGATCATGTTGGTCTATCTAAAATTAAAAATTAAAGAATCTTTTGGTTGGTTTATTTAACAACACCCTTCCGCCCAATGCAGGCAATTGATTTGATCGTATGATTTTCTTCATCGTAAGTTAAAAACCACATGTTTATGCCCATGCATACATATTAATGGTAACCGTGGGTGGTTGAATGGCTGACCTGTTTGCAACTATTTTTTACCTTTTATTCTAAGATAATACCGTAACCAACAAAAAAGATATCAATATCAATATATTGACAGAAATATCGTCACATAGCGCGACAAGATGCGAAAAAATCAGTGCATTCTTCAAACAGCGGGTTTATCACGACCCTCTACTTTGGTAGTTAGCATTTTTAACATATTAAACTTTTTACTAATTTAATTTTCTTTAAATACCTTTCCTTCATTAGTTTTTTTGTCTACTCCTATCCTTCTTTTAATTAAGAAAAAATATTTTTATGTGCATTTTTATGTTCGTGATAGTATAAATTTTAGTATGTCTACGTTTTAACATGAGCTTTTTTTGCAAACGATTTAGATCAAATATACTACTTTTTTTGTTTAAAAAAAACCTTTCATTTGCATAATTTTATGTAAAAGAGCCAGTATAAATTCCAGTTAATTTACATTTAAACATAAGCTTTTTTTGGTAAAGTGTCAGATTGAAAATCATACGAGTTTATACTTATTTGATGTATGTTTTCATTAATTTTATTCTAGATAGAGTGGAATCAAATTGTGATTTTTAACTTTTTAAAAAAAGTTGAAACTAATTTCAAATTATATATTATGATTTACAATATAAATTAAATTTATTTTACATTTTTATCCAATCACAAAGCTTATACAAGTTACATTGAGTTGAATGGGATACGTCAAATCACATTTTCCTGATAATAAAATATCAAAGAATTATCGAACTAATCTACTAAGTATCCGCACTCAGGCCTTATTAGCAGTTTTAAAAAAAAAACGATTGATTTGAATTATTCTAATGACCAATAAAAACTTATTTTGCAAGCATTTTGGTTTTGAAAATGTCGATATTCTTAAATTTCTGTACAAACACTGTAAGCTTCAATCCGTATCAGTTTTTTATGGCGCTTAAATTTAAGTTAAAAGAAGATTCGATCGGAGAAGGAGAAGGCTCAGTCCCTTAGATGTTCATAAAGAGTTGCGATCATTCTCGCAAATCATTACAGGTCTGTATTGGCTCATCACCGCCTAATCACTCTCCAAAAGCTTTCAAATTCCTTTTAAATCAAACCAAAAATAATCCAATACGTATAATAATATTCACATAACTGTAGCGGTACCAGTGAGATCTCGAACGAAAATCGAAGGAGATTTTAAAGTTTAGAACAGCACGATTCATGTTGCTTCTAGGGAACGAGTCGGACAGAAACTGGATTCATTCATGCCGACCAGATAGCGAAGCCTTAAACACAAATTAGAATGGTTGAAGTTGCGATCTGAAACCCTAATTGGGAGTGGAGATGATGCTAGTCAGGTTGATTGGTGGTTTATATATAGGCTGGCTGGGTTTTTACAGCTCTCTAACCCTAATGGGCCTTTGCTGGATCAGGGCCCAATACTTACTAGACACAATTCTACAACTCTATAAAAATAAAAATTATTATGCAACTTCTTGTATCTCAAAAGTTATATGATTAGTGGGTGTCCTGGGGAGTGCTTATTTTAGCCAACTTATAATTTATTGACTTTTTGAAAAGTTATATGATGTTTGGGTTTGAGAGTGACTTATTAACTTTTCCAAAAAGATCATAAGAAGGTTTGAAAAGCTAATCCAAACACACCCATATTTTAACTCAAGACCACAAGTCTAAATTTTCAATCCAATTTCAATTGGGTTTTACCAATGTGAGCCTTCAGACGGTGGGTTTTCTTTGGGACTGAAGATGGTACCTAGCACTGCGCTGTCTGCGATCATGGGCGTATGGGTCGCCTTTCGCCTTTTGAGTAGATCATAGATGGGCTTTTATTCTTTGGCAGGAAAAAAAACCTTATTAAAAAAACATGAAAAGTTATTCAACCCAATTTTTTACATTCATTTTTCTTTTGCACCAAAATGTTAATAGTCTTGTTTACACGACCTGACAACACCCGTTCCATTTCCATCCCTAAGCGAAGGTGCACGATGAAAGGCGATACCCAGGTGCATTTTCTTGAAGGTGCAATTTCTTGAAGATTGCGAATGTGTCGTTAGAGAGCATAGATCTTTGCTTGCTGGTGTCAATATGACATGACATGTGTGTTGTGTCGGCTGCTAGTATCCGAAGGTGGTAGACCGGACGATCCTTTTTAAATTCCATTGATGGGTGTGCTAGGGCCACGTGTCTGACGTGAAGAACCGGTTTTCGGAACCTTCTTTGTTTTCAGAATATTCCAAAACCAAAGAACCGGTTTTCAGAAAGGAAAAAAAACAGGTTATTTATAAAATTTGGAGCCAAGAAATAAAGTGAGTTTCAGATCAGCAAAAAGGGGAAACAGGAGCATGATTCAAACATAGGTACACCTGGAATCCCAACACAAGAACACCAACTTTAAACACAATGCATAACTCGTCATGCTAAAACCGTAAGCACCAACATATCCAAAGAAAAAACCCAAAATTCGGAGCTCTACGGGCATGATCACATCCAGTAACAAGCTGTACATAGATACGAAAACCGACTCTACACATTTCACTACTTACTTTACATCTAATAAACACCTTACCAACTTAACTTAATCTCGTTTTTCAAAAGGCAGGCGCGACATCTGCTTATATTTACTCTCTTTTTTCCGACTCATCAACTCTCGCAAGAAACAATTTTCCTCCGGTGGTAGCATTTCAGATGGCCGTTTTCATCTTCCTTCAGTTTTGATGCCTCCATAGTACACTCCAAGCTTATTTCACTTTGATATTCAACCTGCGATTGTTGCTTCACCTACAATCAAGAATTAATATATTTATTTGTCGGTTCATGGTAATAAAAGGGTTATTGATAGCGCGTGTGGATCATGGAAGTTACCAATACTTCAAGTAGGCGATGAGCTGCTGTCATTGTTGGTCTGGTTACCTTGATCGATGCTAGCAAATCACAGTTGTTAGCAAAATCAGATATAACGACTTTCTTTTTAATAATAAATGACCCCAGTGAGTAATTCTCAATCTATTTAACAGTAGGTAGGGCTGCAAACAAACCAAACGTTCAACAAACTGTTCGTGAACTGCTAAGCACCGTTCGGCGGGAAGTTTGTTTGTGTTCGTTCATTTATTAGACAAACGAACATGGACAAGAAATTTCGTTCGTTTAGTTAAAGGAACGAACATGAACAGAGGCCGCATTCGTTCATTTATGTTCGTGAACGTTCGGTAACGTGTTCGATAGTTCATTAGTGTTTTTAGTATTTACATTTTATTTAATTACTTCAGAATTCCAACAAATAAAATATATAATAAGTGTTAGTGTATTATATATTTTGCTCATGAACGCTTCTTTGTGTTCTCGTTTGTTTCCATTTGTGTTCTTGAACTAATGTTTCGTTCGTTGCCTAAAATTAATAAACGAACACAAACAAGTTCATTTCCTTAACAAACAAACACGAACATAGAATCACATTCGGTTAAGTGTTCATGAATTGTTTGTGAACACATATATTTCTTAACAAACAAACAAACACGAACAAGGTCTTGTTCATGTTCATTCGGTTCGTTTGCAGCCCTAACAGTAGGGATGGTAATCATGTCGAGGTGGTGGGTTGAATCGATGAACACGAACATGAACATGACCCATATATTTATCCGTGTCAAGGACTGAAAGACATCAACCATAACCCGAACACACTTGAAATCATGTAACCTAACACGACCCATTTAACCCATTTATCTAAATGGGTTGTAAACTTGTTAAATGGGTTAAAGGGGTCGTAAACAGGTTGTCGGATTGATCTTATCAAGTATATTATATTATTATTTATCAAATTGTAAATGGGTTAAACAAGCCCTAACTTTAATAAATAATTTGGGGACATACTTTAACGAAGGTTGATCAACCATCATGCTCTCCTCTACTCTTTCCGCTTGAGACACTTCAGAAACGGCACTAACACCATCTAAATCCATAGCATTGCTTCCAGTAACAGTCTCATAAACATTCCCTGCATAAACGTATACGATATTATTCGTTCAAAAATCCCAGAATCAACTAGCATGAAAAGACCACGTCACAAAAAGTCCCACCTCTTGATGTGCTTGATTCCGCAGACGATTGAGCGTTAAGCAAGAGTTTTTGACACATGTGGGTGCCTTGGAAGTCAAGAAACGTGTAGCCAAGAAAGTCCAGTTTTTGTGCTTCGGTCATCACAGAGAAACCGAACGATGAAGTCCATGTCTGTAGCACACTCGGGACAGCTGGCAGAACTAGTCTCTCCACTCCTAATTCCACAAGTTTCTAAAAGATCAAAGATAAAAGAATAAAAAAATAAAAAAAGATCAAATAACTTCCACATTAATGATACAACATATAAGGAAACCGGAAATACGAAAATGAGATTTTACCTTTTCAAGCACATTCATAAGAGCGTGACACATGCCACGTCTACGGTATCGAAATCTTGTACCGACGAGCGGGAGTTCTGCTACTTTTTCTCCATATATCCTAAACACGGTAACAACAAAATACAACAAAAGTGTTAAATAATTAAGATAATAAAATGAAACAAATAATCTAAGTCTGTAATAATATTATTACCTTATTGTAGCTGCGGAAACTAGTTCATCATCCTTCTCAAGAAGGACGGTGTAGAATCCCTTAAAGTTCAAACGGTTCAGCTCCGACCTGCGGTTAATTTTACATGATTACCATTTACCACCCATTTAACAAAATACAAAATCAAAAACTTATTCTTACCATCTACAGAAAATAACATCTTCGACTATATCTCTTTGGGTCCGAGGCTCCTTAACGGGTTCAAAACACTCATGCATCACACTAATAGCAATATTCAGCTTGCTATAACTTTCGGTTATTTCATCCATATGTGTGGTGTCATTGTTCGAGCCATCGGGTCTTGTGTGTTTCAATATGGTCCATGTCAAATCATCCACACCCACCGGAATTGGCTTTCCCAAAAGCTTATTAATGCCCGAATAGATCTGTAAAAGTGCCGTATTTATGTTCATTAAAGGTTGAAATCATCAAAAAATATCCTTAAAAGAAAAAAGGAGTAAAATGCCATTTCATCCCTGAGGTTTGGCCAATTTTGCGACTTTCGTCCAAAGGTTTGTTTTTTCGCATATGGCTCCAACAGGTTTGAAATCTTGTCATTTTCATCCGGCTCGTTAACTCCATCCATTTTTCTCTGTTAAGTCTGGGGTATTTTTGTACATAAAGTGAAAAAGACCGAATTGCCCTTTAATTTAACAGAAAAGATGATAATACCCCTGACTTAACGGAGATAATTGGATAGAGTTAACGAGCTGGATGAAAATGGCAAGATTTCGAACCTTTTGGATCCAGATGCGAAAAAACAAACCTTTGCACGAAAGTCGCAAAACTGGCCATACCTCGGGGACGAAAATGGCATTTTACTCTATAAACAAGTTGCAAAACTTTTATGACAGGTGTAGCAGACTATTGCCAAAACCGAAACTTTAACTACATATATATTTATACCTCTTCACATCTCAGACTACAGAACCAGTTAACTTGGGGATAACTCTCCAGCTTCGAAAACCCTTCTTTTTGTTTTAAACAACCGACATGATCTGCAGAAAAAGCGTTCACAAACTAGCATAAATACAAGTTATCACGCAAAATATAACAAACCACGAAGAAATTTTAATCTATGTACATTTTCTTTCACACTGTTCACAATTTAGAATGTTACTATCCATATCTTGCTCACGATCACTGAACTTGTTCTGATTACAAATCCGACAACAACACGATGGGCAGAACCAATCACCATCCGGGACCTCCTAAAAAAGTCAAATAAAAACAACAATATTCGTAAATATAGACTAAAATTATGTATTGATGATCTTTAAAGAATGATTGTTAAAAAAAAAGAATGTTTACCGTTAATCCCAAGCAACGTGTGTGAAACGAAGACGGACATTGGTCGCATAAAACTAGTTCACCGCCGTAATGACAAACAGAACATATATAATCGTTGTCTTTAATTGACTTTTGTCGATTACCCTTCAATCTGTGAGATTCAGCTTTCCGTAATTTTGCATTTCGATCGCTTTTAAGCTGCAACTGACAGTCGAGTAAAGACCTACCATCTTCGAGAAATATGTTAGCCGAAGGTCGTTTATAAGTGCTTCCAGCGTGAGATTCGAACTTTGAGACGCTAAAAACCGTTTGACAACAACTACACTTTATCCCATCACGAGTTACACGCCCTTCCTTCATTGCATGACCAGTTTTCCGACAACGGTATTGCACTTTCGATCTTGGTATAATAATGGAGTTATCTATCAGCCAAGATAAAACGGTTCGCGGGGTTTGGTGCATTGGAGATATATCTTCACGGGCCCGTTTGCTTGACCGTAAAACACGTGGTTTTCTAGAAGAATTTTCGGTTTCCGTTTCTTCGCATATCGAGTTCAAGAAAGCTTCTTTTCTCTTCGCCACTACTTCAATGCTCAAAACGCCGTCTTTTTTCTTGATTACGAGTCTCCCGACACCTTCCTCTTTACTATTTTTTTCACCGTCTCCTACTTCACTCGTCTCGATATGTACCTCAGAACAATTACCGGACGGTCCGGACCCCTGAGAACAATTTTCCAATATATAAAACTTGCATGCGGTCCGAATAGAATTAAACTTTTTCCCGTTTGGTGACTGGTACACAGGGCGTTTACGTGTTCCATCAGAGTAAAACATCGACCATCCGGCAGCAAAAAGATGTTTCTTTGCTCGTCTCTGAAGCTCCCGAAGATCAACGTCTTTTTTTGTCCAATCACCGTCTTCTTCTGACGTCATGGAATAATAGTCAACCACAGCTTGTGGACCGTAATCCGGGTCACCATCCATTTTTTCTCGTTTTCCTAGTGGTCGTCGTGGAGATTGCGGGTTGTACGGCTCCAAAGCGGTATGTTCGGATGAACGATTACATAAATCAGAACAGACGATTCTAAGTGAATAGTATTGTTTTCCGGTGGGGTCGGTGTAACGATATCTAATACTTTCCTTCTTGTTTTTACCAAAACTATCTCGTTTGAGCTCGACTTGCCAACCAAGATACAATAAATGTTGTCGAACCTTCAACATCAGTTGATGTGGCGGCTTCATATTATTACTACTTAGTTGGTAGGACTGTAAGACTGAATCAGGACAACACTCGGCCTCAACCACTACATCCGGTTCAAACCTATAAAAGTCGCGTAATTGAGTCCATTCATAACTTCCTTTCGCAAAACGGTCACTAACAACAACTTCATTGTTTTCAAATCCAGGAGGACCCATGTCATCATCGTCATCATTTTCATTATCGTTGTTGTCATTGTTGTTGTTGTTGTTGTCATTCTCGCCGTCATCAAGCTTACCTTTAATGGGCGAATGATTTGAATCAAAGGGTTGCTCCCCAATAGAGGTAAAGAAAGACGGTTTGATTTTTAGAACTGAATCAACAAACTTTTTGTTAATATCGAATATTTGATGGCCTTCGTGTTGCAATCTAGCAAAAAACTCAACCATCATCAGCTTCAAATTATCGAAAACGACTTCCTTAACGGATTCTTTCCATATCTCCTTAATCTCACATGTCCACTCCTTAATTTCTTTCCTGAAATGTTTCTTCATCCGCAGATCATACCAAATTTGTTTAATTGAAACAAGAATCGGCCATTCGACCTCTAGCTCCTCGAGAACTTCAAGAAAAACCCAATCTCCGCGAAACTTCCAAACATCCGTACCCGCGTTCCAGTCGCGAGTAAGCCTTATGTTCTCAACTCGGGCCCTAAGTTCATCCCCAATATCAGGAAAAAAAACCGATCTTTCATCAGAGATATCATCATGGTCAAAAACAACACCTTCCCACCACGCATCCTCGTGAAACACATCCACACATTGACCATAATGAAGACACTTCAAATTATCGTCAAACCGAGGGGGCACCAGCCTTATCCTACCGCGAAGACCACGAGATAAAAGTGGCACAGAGCCGACAAGGTTATCTGACCCATCATCACCGAAAATGTGGTCGTATTTGACCACCCGAATTTGGTTCTTACTACTATCTATCACCGTTGCTGAATGCCATGAGCCTTCAAACCCCTCTTCAATACTCCTCACCTGAAACAATTTCAATAATCACACATTTACACAGACAAAAAAAAACCACCAAAACCAGTAAACAACAAAAACAGAAATAAATTCAAGAAGCCCCAAATAAATTCAAGAAGCCCCAAATTTCTTACTATTCTAAAATCAAACATAACACCCCCCCCCCCCACCCACCCCCCCCCCACCCCACCCACCAAACCCCTAAACTGATCATCACAACAACCACCGATCAGAAACATCTAACAACCAAACAACACAATGTACCCACAATCAACACATGCAATCAGTCAAACAAGTGATAAACAATAAAACAACACAAACCCACCTCAAAACCCCTAAAACAATAAGATTTAAACAAAACCTAGAAACAAAAAGCCACATAATTTCACAAATCAATCATCAAGAACCCTATAATCGAAAAAAGACGAATAGAAAAGGAAACTTGATGAAAAAATTGAAATGGGTATAAGATTACTTCAACTTTTTGGCCTGTTAGAAGCTTAATAATAATCGGTGTGAGCCTCTTTCTTTTTCTCGATCGGTTAGAAGAAATCAGATCGGCAGGTTCTTCAATGTCGTCGTCCGCCATTGATGAGTGAAAGTGAGAATCTTGATCCCCAGTTTGGATATGTGTTTGGTGAAGAATGGGTTTTAGTGGATTCTTTAAAACCCAAAAAATTATTTTATTATTATTATTATTTTAGAGAGAAATTAGGAGTCGTTGTGGCCAAGTAAGAATTGGATTATTGATCCCACAATAAACTATGTCTTCTTGTTGGCTTGTTGCAGAGTCCTTAATTGTTACTTTTTATTTGTCTGTTTATGTTAAATACTATATTTTTTATACATATTCTTTTTTTTTTTACTAAAAATTGATTTTTTTAACGACAAGAAAAAGTGTTGTTAAACAAAGAAATAGACCAGCAGGATACTGGCTTAAAAACTACAGATTACACCAAATAAGTCATCTAATAGCTCGATCAACTACCTTACGATTATCTAAAAGAAACGGAACATCTAAGGGCTAAGACTTAAAAGCTTTGATACATCGTTAACATTTGCTACATGTAATGAATGGTGCAAACGACGTTAGATAGGTTAAGTTTTTTTCAATTTCATGATAACGATTGTTTGTGACCCGGTTTTAAAGGATTAATTATTTAAGTATATGTTTGTGATTTTTTGATAGTTTTAATATCATTGACGGGTCAAAGCTCAAGAACCAGCATGGTGAAAGTTTTGGCCAAAAACCGATAATCTCGTTAACTTACACATGCCGGACTCTCTCCTCCCTCATCACAAAATACATATTTCTTTATGATTGGTCTATTATAAAGGACTTCCTCTCTTTTTCACATATGCTACCTCTCTTTGCTATGTCGATGTTTTTGGGGCCTGACGGGAATCATGAGATGTTACTATATAAATGTGAACTTGATTTTATTTTATTTATTTTTATTATTTTTGGAATGGCCAACTGTTAATTGCGCTTTGAATTAATTGTTTGATGTTAATGCTTTTTAAATGAGATATAATTTGGGTATCACAAAACTCATGTATATATTAAAATAGTATAAATATGAATATGTCTATGTTATCACGTGTAATAATAAAGTTGATTTTATTATGTGCGAATCTTCTACTATATTAATCACGTACCTTTTTAAATTAGGTGGTTTTAGTATTCTACACACATATATCTTCATTAATTTCATAGTATCATATTTAACCGACTGGATTTTATAATTTCTAAAAAGATTTATAATTATCAGCCAATCCACTTTATTTTTTTCATTTAACGCAAGAAAAATCTCATATGTACTTTTTTTATTTCAAGTTATCCATTATTTACATGTATTATTAGAGCCACTTACTACTTGCTCTAGTGGTTAAGAGGATTATCTTTTATAAGGAGTCCAAGATTCAATACTTGGAAGGTGTAATTAGAATAAGACCGCGGGGTGGGCTTGGGTTGGGGAGTGGGAAGCCAATCAACGCTGCTTTAGCCACACCGACCAGCGTTGGTAGCAGCGTTGCCTCACTGGCGTGGCTATGGTGCCTGGCGTGGGGCGATTGGGACGATGATGTGGTGGGCTATGATTGGCCAGTGAAATCAGACCGTTTGGGCTAGTGAAATCCCAACGCCAACTAGGCCATGCCGCTCCCACACCCCACTTTTTTGGGTGGCCTGGTGGAGCCCACCTCCACAACATGTCAACCCAAGCCTCCTACACTCAATAGTCTAGGATTTATGTGAAAAAAAAGCTTAGTCATTAAAAGAACATGTATTATTAGAAACTTGAAATAGGACTTCAATATTTTTTTATCAAGTTGAATTTTGGAATGAGTTTGGGATCTGGTTTTGTATGATTAGAATTTCAAGATATGATTTTTAACCAACTAGGATCATAAATGAAGGCCTTGGTGTTCGTAAGAAATCCATATGTCCGATTCTGATAAGTAATAAGTAATCAGGTACCTTAGTTATAACAAGTATGTTTTTAAAATTTAATATAATCGACATTGATAACAAGAATGAGGAGTTCCCAAGCTTTGAAGAGGTTGAAAGACCACAACGCAAAGCAAATAAGTAGGCATCATCAACCGACACCCAATACCATATGCAAATGGTTTACATTGAACAAGATGCCGACGTGTTGGATAAGTTTTATGTAATTTAATTTGACATTATTTGTTTAATTAATTATTATCTATTTTTTGAAATGTGCATATAAAATCATTTCTATTTTTTAAAGTAATTATTTTTGGAGAGGTTGAAGACACACTCCAAAAACAATATATGCACATGAGATTTTCCAAAAATAGTTACTTTAGAAAATAGAAATGATTTTATATCCTTTGTATATAATTTTTAAGAAATTAGTATTATACATAAAATTAAAACAAAGGTTGGTGACTCTCACATCACAGCCACCGCCTTTATATTTATAATCGTATTGTTTTGCACAAGGGAAATTAAAATCTCTATCTGCTTTGGTGGTTGACGTATCAACATTTAACCAAGAGATCAGGAGTTTGAATCCCTTCCTTAATCACCATTTCTTTTTTCCAAAGCTACATTTTATTGTAATAATGAATCATACATTTAACATATTAATTTTGTATCATTTAACTTGACCATTTTATAATTACTATGTTTGTTTTTAATATATTTTCTTAATTCTTAAAATCTAACTAATGGTTTTTAACTTTCTTTAGCAATATTTTTTACACCAAAATTTACTTAATTGTATTTACCACCCATCTAATTTCTAAAAACTTTACAGAATTTTATTTCACTTCATTGAGTTCTAACTTTCCAGATTTACCTCCGCATTTTCGTTTGTTAGCCTAAAAGAAAAATAAAACTATTCTCTAACTTGGTTATTTTTATATACATGTATGTACAAATTTAAGTTTTGACGTAAATTTTTCGAAAACGAGTCAGATCAAATAATTTTATATTTATTATGTACGTTTTCAGTTAGTCTACATTTTGACGTACGTTGTTACTATAAATTTACGTTTTAATGTAAATGCTATGAATTCACGTTTTGACGTTACTGTTTTTCGGAAACGAGTCTGGTTAAATATAATACGCTTTCATTTTTATTTTCGTGTATGTTTTCGGTTGGTCAATGTAAACTGTGTTCGGAAACGAGTTAGGTCAAATATAGTACGTTTTCATTCGATGACGATGCCTTAGTTTTCTTATTCGGCCCTCAAGTTTACAGACTTTTACACGTTCAACTCCAATTTTTCTGGTAAGTGACACATTGACCTCTAACTTTTGGTGTTCAACAACTTTGACCCCCCCCCCTCATCTGTTTCTACTTAATAACTTCACACCGCATGTTTTCCAACACCTCAATTCTTTTGTAGTTTTGTTTAAATGTGACTATATGCCGCAACATGCGATACATTATACTCTTTTTATATCTACTTAACCATGTTAATGTAACTAACGTAACGTGTTTAACAAAGTAAAAACGCGTAACGTCACGTGGGCATCACACGTTAATATCATCATTGTAACGCGTGTAGCAAAGTCGCAAATGTGATGTTGTCGTTGTAACATCCGTCAAAAAACGGATTTACCAAACCCGCTCCGTTTATCAACCGAACAGTCAGTCAAAAATTTCGTTGCGAATTAAATGCCCAAAATATTTTTAAACGATACGTAATCAATTATTATACGGGACTATATATTTAGTTTTTGAAAAACTGTTGAAAATCGCAAGATAAAAATGAAATGATCCAGCCGGGTTTCGAACCCGGGTCACTCGCCGAGTCACTCAGCGACTTATCTCACACACACAAACCACTGCGCCACTTGTTCTGTTTGGTAAATATTGAAATCATTTAATTGATAAAGTGACGTTACGAATTCAAAATCGGCGCCCATCAGTTCAGTCGTCGGAATCCCGGAAACCTCGCGAGTTTTTAACACCATTTTCAGTTATAACGTAAACCATTAACAAGACATCGGTTATAACCGATGTTTGAAGTCCGCGACCAAACCATAACCGCCGGAAAATTTAAATCAATGAACCCAGTCGGAAATCAGACCAAATACATCTCGATTTTCCCCTATAAATTCACCCTCAACCCATTGAAAACCTTTTCGTTCAAAACCACACTCTTTCTCGGCGAAAACTCCCTCGCCGGAACTTTTCTGTTCGTCGCCGGAAAACCGATTTCCTTATTTCTGAACCTCACTAAATCTTTTAAACTTATACCGGAGTCACCCATACCTTCTTCAAACCTTCTGGGGACTCGCTGCTGCAAGACACCTGACGCCGGAGCTTATTACTGTCGCCGGAGTTCTGCCGGAAAACAGAGGGTCCAGTCGGTATACTTCTCCGCCCAATTTCTTTTCCTTTTCACATTTATCTCACCGTAATGAACTGAAAAACACTAATAAACCGATAAAAACTTGGAACCAGTCGATTTCCGAACTCTGGTTCTATCTTGATGAAGAAGACGATGTATTTCCGTATCTTATAAGTATAATTAAAATCAGGATATTAATCGGGTTAGACACACAGTCCAGCGGTGGACTGTGTGCACATATAACGCAAAGGTCACGAGTTCGAATCCGGTTTCATACACGCTGCCTAAATAAAAATCAAATTTTTGTTTAACTGAACCGGAGTCGATACTGGTATATGTTAAGTATATTGATAACCGGAATAATAACCAAGTTAGACACACAGTCCAGCGGTGGACTGTGTGTTTGTTTATATCACTAGTCACGAGTTCGAGTCCGGTCTTCTGCACCGACTCGGACAATTATCTCTTCTTTTTAAATAAGGCAGAAAAGGAAATAACTAATTAGTATTTAAGTATAATAAAAATCGAATTATATAACATGTTGAACACACAGTCCAGCGGTAGACTGTGTGTTAGATTAAACCACAGGTCCCGGGTTCGAGACCTGTGGAGTGTATGTCCGATTCGCTTAAAACTGTTTTTAAAATAAAATGATTTTCGGTTTAAACTAATTAATATATATATAATTAAAATCAGATTTATAACGGGTTAGACACGTAGCAGTTGGTAGAGCTGCGTGCACGCGTACGGGAGGTCTCGGGTTCGAGCCTCACTCAGCGCACTTGTGTTCCGCATTCGAACCGGTCAACGGTCAAGGGGCTGGTCAACGGTCAGAAAAAAATCAATTTTTTTATTATTTTTATTTAATTATTTTAATTAAAAATCAATTAAAAATACTTAAAAATAACATTTTTAAGGTTAGAAAATAGCCTCAAACTCACAAAAATACACCCAACAATCCTACTAAAATAGATTAATAAAATCCGTTTACTTACCGAACCATATGCGATTATTCTAGGTTAAACTCACTCGTGGTTAAAACCACTTCGCGTGCATTCAACATCATCAACCGAACGCACCCACTGTGAGTGAATCTTACAACTCCCCCTTTTAAATTACACGTTTTGGGGTGTGTCATGTGTTATGAAAATAATTAATTTATTTATTTAAACTTGTGCCATACCACATCATGACCTAAACTTAGATTGTTTTTTTTTATTGTTGTGATTTACTTATTGCCTTTTTGTCCAGTTATAAGAAACTCATACATTAAGCCCATCAGTTCCTCGTGGGAGACGAGTTGAACAACGCGTGCTTCAAATCAAATTCATTATTGTTCATGTGTGTATCATTGAGTTTATATTGTTTGTAGTTGTGTCATTCATATTATCATGTTATGCAAATCATTCATCAGGCCCCTCAGTTCCTCGTGAGAGACGAGTTGAGCATCGCGTGCCTCTAATTGTTCCACTATTGTTCATGTTTGTTTCATTTAACATCTTATGATTGTTGATTAAGTTACATCTATTTTTACTCATGTTTGGTTGTGCACATATTTCATAATCAATTTAAATAAATTTGTTCAAATGTTTTCCATAGGATTCACTCGCCAACATTATGTTGATCCAAAAACCTTTTTACACATGATACAGGTGAACAGGTTGAAGCAAGGAAAACATAGGATATGCCTTAGAAGAGAACAAAGAAGTTTAGATTGTTAGTTAGATCATGTTGTAACATTTATTGTAAAATTCCATTTAATTTGTATTAATAAATATGAAACGCTTAATAAATGTCATGAGCTTTGATGATAACCCAATCATGCCCCGATCACCTTTTCCGCTGCGGGTCGGGGTGTGACAGATTGGTATCAGAGCCATGACTATAGGGATATAGGATATGTTATTAGACCCTTAGAGCCTATACTATAGTCTGCCTAAATTTTAATTGATTAGGTGGTTACATACAAACTTGTGACATTTATTTGTTTCATATTTGTTTACATTTACAGTCAAACATACATGCTTATATACATATTCATTATACATATATACATATTCATTATACATATATCGATGTTCATGTATTCAATTTATTTTCATATTCTCATTATCCAAAGATTTTGTGCAATTTTCAAATCTCATCAAAGTAAGTTCTGCGACGGGCATGTAGTAACTGGAAGGGTACAAGTACCGGTAGTCGGAACGTCCTGTCTAGGCTGGCATTCGTATAAATCCAATAAACGGACCAGTTTGCCTACCTGGGGACCAACGATGAGAGTACGAAGGACCTATTAGGCCAAAGCATGCCACACCAAACGTCGTTTGAACTAACCTACTTTGAGGTGTCACCGTGTCTACACCTGGACACATTCCGAATATCACACGTTGTATACATATTTCTCGATTTTCTCCGGGTTTTTGTGTACGCAACCTGGCAGAAACCGTGCGAACCATATGAAAAACCGGTATTCATGGGGGCCCACATGATTACACAGGTAAAGTATGGCGGCATGTAGGGCCTAACAGCGAGCAGAACCCAAGACATCCAATGGTTATTTATCTATAATTATTTTATGAATGTTCATTCCTAATGCGACCCATGAACCCAAAAGCATCCAACTCATACTCTTGTCATGTATTCCTTGTAGATGTCTTCTAACTTTGCCCGTAGGAAGACGAGAGCAAGAAAAGCCCGCGAACGCATGGCTGCCTTAATCGCTCAACAAATGGCTACCGTAATACCCAACATTGTAATCCAAGTTCAACAAGCACTTACCGTTAATCCTGTCAATCAAGCAAACCAAAACATTTTCAACTCTCTCCCCAAATACCAGTAAATGCACCTACAAGCATTTCAAATCATGCGACCCTCCGAAATACAAAGGGACTGAAGGCGTCACCGCTCTCCTCCATTGGTTTGAATAAATGGAGAACACATTTCTAAATTGCGATTGCCCTGACGATCGCAAAGTGCGATATGCCACCGGTCGATTATATGGGATAGCACTTACTTGGTGGAACACAGAGAAGGCCAAACGAGGTGTGGAAGATGCTATGTCCTTAACTTGGAACGAATTGAAGGAAATCATGACCAGACGATTTTGCCCAAGGAGCGAAATCAAGAAGTTAGAAGATGAATTTTACTCATTGAAGCAAGTGGAAGGAGACCACATCACCTACAACAAAAGATTCCTCGAGTTACATCAAATGGTTCCCAACATGTTCACTCCCCTCTACCGTTTGATCGAGCACTACATTCGTGGTCTTCCGTCAAAGATTCAAGACCCTGTGATAAGTACCAAGCCTGCAACTTTGGAAGCAGCAATGGAGCTAGCAACAGAGCTCACCGAGAACCGAATCCGAAACAAAGACTTCAAGGAGGAGAAGAAGAAGGATAAAGAAACGACTGAAACCTCCGACTCCACTCAAACCGAATCCCCTTCTCAACCCGATCCTAAGAGAAGAAGAGTCGGGCGACTTTTCGCTGCTACCCAACGAAATCAACCAGTTTTACACGCCATACCCATCCGAGCTATCCCAATCACCCAAGTGGCGCCCAACTCAGCTTACCCAGATAAGAAGCCATATCTTGGACCTCACCCTCGATGCCACAACTGTTTTTATCACCATCTCCATACCCTACCTTGTCGACTATGTGCAACTTGTGGACGCTATGGTCATTTGAGCAATGTTTGTCGCACCTTTCAAAACCAAACCTTTTCCCCTACTCAAAACATGACCCAAACTTATTATCAACCCCAATACCCCGTGTTCCCATATGCTCGAGCTTGTTTCAATTGTGGCGACCCTACCCACTTTAGAAACACATGCCCTCAATTGGTTAACGTTATCAACACTCAAGCCCAATCAAACCCAGTTAACCAAGTAAACCAAGAAAACCCAAACACTATGCCACCAGCAAGAGGAAGAGTCTTCAATATCAACGCCAATCCTGTCGAAGATAATGACGGCCCAAACGAAGATACTCAGCTAGTCCTCTTCGCCGAAGATCCAGATTCAACTCCTATCGTTTAGTTTTATGTTTTTCTTTATCACATGTGTAGACTGTTAGAGTAATTATGGTATATTATATATTATATATTGTTTTCAGTATATGCTTTTGCCGAGGCCGCAGCTCCCCATCCATCGAGGTTGAGTTTGATCCCCATTTTATTATGCGGTTGATCAGGGCGTGCCCGCACGATCGGCTCCGTTTGTTTGAGCCTTGATCGGTTATTTCATTTTACATTTCAATACATGCAATACGTTCGGCTCCGTTTGATTGAGCCTTGAGCGCATATTTCAATTTACATTTCCAGTTCATGCAATACGTTCGGCTCCGTTTGATTGAGCCTTGAGCGCACATTTCAATTTACATTTCCAGTTCATGCAATACGTTCGGCTCCGTTCGATTGAGCCTTGAGCGCACATACAATTCCATTATCAGTATCTTGTGGTTGTGGTGTTTGTAGTAGAGTCGCATCAAACTAACCATAACTTGCGGATAAAGTCAATGAAAATTTGACAAGGATATGGTGGATACGCCGATGGTACTTCCTATATATAAGTATTCTTGTCAAATGATCGGAGGCATTATCAGGCGGTTATGAGAGGTTCCATGCATAGGCTGATTGTGTGATGGTCGTTTAGATTAAGTTGTTCAATTTCAGTACATTCAATACGTTCGGCTCCGTTTGATCGAGCCTTGAGCGCACATACAATATCATTCAATACGTTCGGCTCCGTTTGATTGAGCCTTGAGCGCACAGACAATTTCATTATCAGTATCTTGTGGTTGTGGTGTTTGTAGTAGAGTCGCATCGAACTAACCATAACTTGCGGATAAAGTCAATGAAAATTTGACAAGAATATGGTGGATACGCCGATGGTACTTCCTATATATAAGTATTCTTGTCAAATGATCGGAGGCATTATCAGGCAGTTATGAGAGGTTCCATGCATAGGCTGTTTGTGTGGTTAAGTTATTCATTTTCAGTACATGCAATACGCTCGGCTCCGTCTGATTGAGCCTTGAGTACACAATTTCAATTTCAGTACATTCAATACGTTCGGCTCCGTTTGATTGAGCCTTGAGCGCATATCCATTTCATTTTCAAGTACATGCAATACGATCGGCTCCGTTCGATTGAGCCTTGATCGCACAGATATATTTCATTTCAGTATTTTATGTTTGTTGTATTGGTTGTAGAGTTATAGGACTAATCATAATTCACTGATAAAACCAATGAAAATTTGACAAGAATATGGTGGATACGCCGCTGGTACTTCCTATATATAAGTATTCTTGTCAAAGGATCAGAGGTATTATCGGACGGTTATGAGAAGTTCTATGTAGGATTTATTAGTTTCTTGGTAACCAATCATAACTTGTGGATAAAACTAATGAAAATTTGGCAAGAATATGGTGGATACGCCGCTGGTACTTCCTATATATAAGTATTCTTGCCAAAGGATCAGAGGCATTATCAGGCGGTTATGAGAAGTTCCATGTAGGATTTAGTATTGCCTTGGTTGGAATTTGTGTTACATTTATATCATCATGTTATTTAAAGAGATTGGATTGTGATCCATTCCTACATAAACTAACCTCTCCGTCATAACAAACGAGAGAGGAACTTCCATCATTCAAACATATATGCTATCAGAATGTGGATTCAAATATTTGCTGTTGTGTTTATTCATGTTCAAATATTTGCTGATGTGTTTATCCATGTTCAAATATTTGCTGATGTGTTTATTCATGTTCGAATATTAGCTGTTGTGTTTACTTATGTTCAAATACCAGTTGTTGTGTTCCATATAGGTTGTAGTGTTAGAAGATTTGCCTTAGGATATAACCATACTTTCCCAAACGTATCTAAACTCATATGCATGATATCATTTTTAGCAAATCATTTCTCCTTATCAACACTTATACAGTAGGCAACAAAAAGCGATTCCTGAATAGGGTACTTAACCCTTACAAGGAACGTTACCGCCTCGAACAAAAACTTAAACCCTCATTTTTCTGAGCATACAACTGTCAAACAAAACATCACCATCCTTTTAGTCAAAATATATCATTATTTAAATTTCGGGACGAAATTTCTAAAAAGCAGGGGATACTGTAACATCCGTCAAAAAACGGATTTACCAAACCCGCTCCGTTTATCAACCGAACAGTCAGTCAAAAATTTCGTTGCGAATTAAATGCCCAAAATATTTTTAAACGATACGTAATCAATTATTATACGGGACTATATATTTAGTTTTTGAAAAACTGTTGAAAATCGCAAGATAAAAATGAAATGATCCAGCCGGGTTTCGAACCCGGGTCACTCGCCGAGTCACTCAGCGACTTATCTCACACACACAAACCACTGCGCCACTTGTTCTGTTTGGTAAATATTGAAATCATTTAATTGATAAAGTGACGTTACGAATTCAAAATCGGCGCCCATCAGTTCAGTCGTCGGAATCCCGGAAACCTCGCGAGTTTTTAACACCATTTTCAGTTATAACGTAAACCATTAACAAGACATCGGTTATAACCGATGTTTGAAGTCCGCGACCAAACCATAACCGCCGGAAAATTTAAATCAATGAACCCAGTCGGAAATCAGACCAAATACATCTCGATTTTCCCCTATAAATTCACCCTCAACCCATTGAAAACCTTTTCGTTCAAAACCACACTCTTTCTCGGCGAAAACTCCCTCGCCGGAACTTTTCTGTTCGTCGCCGGAAAACCGATTTCCTTATTTCTGAACCTCACTAAATCTTTTAAACTTATACCGGAGTCACCCATACCTTCTTCAAACCTTCTGGGGACTCGCTGCTGCAAGACACCTGACGCCGGAGCTTATTACTGTCGCCGGAGTTCTGCCGGAAAACAGAGGGTCCAGTCGGTATACTTCTCCGCCCAATTTCTTTTCCTTTTCACATTTATCTCACCGTAATGAACTGAAAAACACTAATAAACCGATAAAAACTTGGAACCAGTCGATTTCCGAACTCTGGTTCTATCTTGATGAAGAAGACGATGTATTTCCGTATCTTATAAGTATAATTAAAATCAGGATATTAATCGGGTTAGACACACAGTCCAGCGGTGGACTGTGTGCACATATAACGCAAAGGTCACGAGTTCGAATCCGGTTTCATACACGCTGCCTAAATAAAAATCAAATTTTTGTTTAACTGAACCGGAGTCGATACTGGTATATGTTAAGTATATTGATAACCGGAATAATAACCAAGTTAGACACACAGTCCAGCGGTGGACTGTGTCTTTGTTTATATCACTGGTCACGAGTTCGAGTCCGGTCTTCTGCACCGACTCGGACAATTATCTCTTCTTTTTAAATAAGGCAGAAAAGGAAATAACTAATTAGTATTTAAGTATAATAAAAATCGAATTATATAACATGTTGAACACACAGTCCAGCGGTAGACTGTGTGTAAGATTAAACCACAGGTCCCGGGTTCGAGACCTGTGGAGTGTATGTCCGATTCGCTTAAAACTGTTTTTAAAATAAAATGATTTTCGGTTTAAACTAATTAATATATATATATAATTAAAATCAGATTTATAACGGGTTAGACACGTAGCAGTTGGTAGAGCTGCGTGCACGCGTACGGGAGGTCTCGGGTTCGAGCCTCACTCAGCGCACTTGTGTTCCGCATTCGAACCGGTCAACGGTCAGGTCAACGGGCTGGTCAACGGTCAGAAAAAAATCAATTTTTTTATTATTTTTATTTAATTATTTTAATTAAAAATCAATTAAAAATACTTAAAAATAACATTTTTAAGGTTAGAAAATAGCCTCAAACTCACAAAAATACACCCAACAATCCTACTAAAATAGATTAATAAAATCCGTTTACTTACCGAACCATAATGCGATTATTCTAGGTTAAACTCACTCGTGGTTAAAACCACTTCGCGTGCATTCAACATCATCAACCGAACGCACCCACTGTGAGTGAATCTTACAACTCCCCCTTTTAAATTACACGTTTTGGGGTGTGTCATGTGTTATGAAAATAATTAATTTATTTATTTAAACTTGTGCCATACCACATCATGACCTAAACTTAGATTGTTTTTTTTTATTGTTGTGATTTACTTATTGCCCTTTTGTCCAGTTATAAGAAACTCATACATTAAGCCCATCAGTTCCTCGTGGGAGACGAGTTGAACAACGCGTGCTTCAAATCAAATTCATTATTGTTCATGTGTGTATCATTGAGTTTATATTGTTTGTAGTTGTGTCATTCATATTATCATGTTATGCAAATCATTCATCAGGCCCCTCAGTTCCTCGTGAGAGACGAGTTGAGCATCGCGTGCCTCTAATTGTTCCACTATTGTTCATGTGTGTTTCATTTAACATCTTATGATTGTTGATTAAGTTACATCTATTTTTACTCATGTTTGGTTGTGCACATATTTCATAATCAATTTAAATAAATTTGTTCAAATGTTTTCCATAGGATTCACTCGCCAACATTATGTTGATCCAAAAACCTTTTTACACATGATACAGGTGAACATGTTGAAGCAAGGAAAACATAGGATATGACTTAGAAGAGAACAAAGAAGTTTAGATTGTTAGTTAGATCATGTTGTAACATTTATTGTAAAATTCCATTTAATTTGTATTAATGAATATGAAACGCTTAATAAATGTCATGAGCTTTGATGATAACCCAATCATGCCCCGATCACCTTTTCCGCTGCGGGTCGGGGTGTGACAGTCGTCGCAACGCACGGCACCGATAAAAATCTAGTTATTATAATTTATCAAGGAAAATAATACTGCATTTTATATTTTCAGCCCATTCCTAAGGAGACTAAAAAAAGTCCTCTCTCCTTAATAAATAAAAAAGTTAAGTTATTGAATTGAAGCATTCACAATCCTAATAAAACGATTCATTTCTACTTTCTAAACATATGGTCAAAAAGTCTATATAAAATAAAATCTTTTACACAAACACATATTATTCACCACAGTATCACAAAACTTACAATTATTTGCCAATAGCATTCTTTCCAATTAAATCCGACATTTATATTGATTAGAAACCAAGGTTATTTTTAACCAATAAATTAACTCCAAAATAAAATTTACTAATAAAAAAGCGAGTTTCCATATATGAAAGACTGTCTTATTTTCTTCATCCATTTTTTAAAGAACTAAAATAATATTATTATGAAAGACTGTCTTATTTTCTTCATATATTTTTGTAAATAATAAAATAATAATAACTACTGAACAAGTCTAGTTTTAATTATTAAGATGCAAATTTTAAAAATGATGTATAAGGATTGAACAAGTCGAGTTTTAATAAATGCAATATTAAAATGATGTATTTATGTTTACTTTTCTTCATTTAGCAACTATCATCTCCTTCAATGTAGTTAGATCTCCGAAAATTAGTTTCTCCCTCATAAACACATTTCCACTTCTCTTCCATGAAGGACTTATGCTTCTAACTGATTTTACTAGCTTTTATGCTTTATTTATTTACATATGATGTTCTAGCACTGTTCTCTTCATATTTTGCAAAGAGGTAAGAATATTTGTATTTGTTTTGAGTTTATGAAATTATCGTATACGATTTCTCATGGTTTTGTTTCTCCCTTCCATTAGGTATATATAACCATGTTGCTCGTATAACGACGAGTTCGTTTCAGATATTGAAAAGACGCTTTAAGCGAGGTACTTTTCCATCTATTCCTTTACTTTCTTTGCCTCGTTATTTAACTTATTCGTGCCCGTGTATGCAGTCGATTTTATTCGATGATGTCATCTTATCATGAAATCCTGAAAAAAAAACCCCTTTTTTCCTTCAAAAACAAATAGTAATTTGTTGTACATTTTAATCATTTTTGTTTCATCATGCTAACCCAAATATATAAATAAATAAGTACTTGATAATAAGGTTTTGATAAAATGTACCAAAAATATTATATTATTTCTTTTTTCTTTTTGAAGAAGAATGATTTCTTTTGACAATTGACATCATGACAGTGAACACTAATTACATGTTAATAAAAAAAAATTAATTAATAACATTGACACACACAATTATTTCTATAACGTTACAATCTCTTATTTCCATTAATATCTGATCTTTGAAATTAAAATCTATTTAATTGCAATAAATGCTGCATATTTCCTAAAATACCCTTGAATGTAAACATAGGTCCAAGAAAGAGAAAAAAACAAGTGTAACAATGGCTATTCCATCTGCAAATGGAAGAAAGATTCAAGAAGATGAAGGGGTGGCTGTTGTTAATGGGGGTGAAGAAGATGATATGGGATTTGACCCTTCTGCCCCTCCTCCATTTAGGGTGGCTGAGATCAGAGCTGCCATTCCTAAGCATTGTTGGGTCAAGAATTCATGGAGGTCATTGGCATATGTCCTTAGGGACATTTTGGTCATTTCCTCTTTGGTTGTTGTTGCTGTGTACTTGAAGAACTTTACTTGGGTTTTCTGGCCACTCTATTGGGTTGCTCAAGGCACAATGTTTTGGGCACTCTTTGTTCTTGGTCATGATTGGTACAAATTTTTATTTCTTTTTAAATATTTTTTAGTTATTTTAAATAGAAAATAAATAAATCCATACCCACATGCTTACACTTTGAAAATCCTATAACTATTGTTTCATATTTATTTAATCAATTAATAGGAACTATCAATATAGAGAGTGACGGACGGACAAAATACTTATCTTCTAGGGGTTAATTGGGGGAGTTAACCGAACTTTTTAAATGGGACGATGTAGATTTTTGTTTAAAAATTACACTAAATCTGCACTATACTTACAACTCTGTGTACAAATCAGGTTTATTTTCCCAAACTGGTTTGGGTAAAGAAATGTCAAAACTAGTATTTGCCCAATCTTGTTTCCAAGTGGTAAAGGATCGGCTCGGTTCTAAACTGGTCATGGTTTTTGATTGGTTAGGTTTGGTTTGGTTTTAACCAGTTCCAAACCGCTTTTAATGAAAGGGTTCCCAACCCGATTACAAACGGTTCTTGCCAAACCAATTTCAATACAATTCCGGTTTTGATTCCGGTTATAAAATGTTTCTAAACCGGTTTTAAATATCCATATTAATACCGGACAAATATACGAATAAAATAAACATTAGCAGAATCAAATCTTTTTGATTTTTTTCTGTTGTCTCTTTCTAAAAACTCATTTTATTAAAGAAAATAAAAATAATAATACTTTATTTAGTGAAAGAGCTAGTACTCATGTTTGTACCCATGTGTTTTTTGACAGTGGACATGGAAGTTTTTCCAACAGTTCAACCCTTAACAATATTGTGGGGCACCTTTTGCATTCTTCAATTCTTGTACCTTACCATGGCTGGTAATTACAAATTACATTTTTACCCCTGTATCGGTCGTACGAGGTACAACTAATATACACCGTCTTACAGGCGAATAAGTCATAGGACGCACCATCAGAACCACGGGCATGTGGACAAGGATGAATCATGGGTTCCGGTAATATTAAACGCTATGTTTTGCAATATCATCGAGTCTTAATTATTTTGAAAATAATAAATGACACTATGTTATGCGCACTAAGATGATCGAGTCGAGTATTAATTAATTATTTTCATGATTTTTAGATTCCCGAGAAGACCTACAAGGGGTTAGATGTTAAAACAAAGTTCTTTAGATTCAAAATACCTTTCCCGATTACCTGGTGAGAACAAACACATTTGTATTATATTGTATTGTTTGATGGATCTAAGGTAAAAATAGATGGAGATGTGTTTTTGCGCAGATGAAGAGGAGCCCGGGGAAGAGTGGATCACATTTCAACCCGTATAGCGAGTTATTCTCAGCTGATGAGAGACATTATATCGTGACATCTACCATATGTTGGGGAGTAATGGTTGTTTTGCTTTTCTACTTGGCCAATCTTGTAGGACCACTCCTCTTGTTCAACCTTTATGGCATTCCTTATTTAGTAAGTTTTTACAAGATAGATAGATAGATAGATAGATTTACATACCATTAGGAGATAGTAAGAGGATTGCTGAAAGTCTCACATATAAGTACTAGTCTCCTTCCTAAACAAACAGCACCATCTTTCTGTCTACAGATTTTTATAGCTTGGTTGGATACAGTAACATATTGCATCACCATGGTTACGAGCAGAAGCTTCCTTGGTACCTGGTGGCAAGTACTACTTATTTAAAATAACCGATGTTCTTCCATTCAAGTTTGGTTATATACATTTAAGGAGATAGATTTGATTTGAACAGGAATGGAGTTATTTAAGGGGAGGCCTTACGACAGTAGATCGCGATTATGGATTACTTAACAACATTCACCATGCATCATGTTATCCATCACCTCTTCCCTCAAATCCCACATTACCATCTAATCGAAGCTGTAAGTATTATTTGTGTCACATGTTATGGTCTGGTTTGACACTGTGTGTATGGGTTGGGTTGTGCAGACAAAGGCAGCTAAGCCGGTGCTAGGGAAGTACTATCGAGAGCCTAAAAAGTCTGGATTGATACCGGTACATTTGATAAATAACTTGACGAGAAGCATTCGACAAGATCATTTTGTTAGTGACGTTGGTGATATAGTTTACTATCAAACGGATGATGATATGATTGGAAAAAAGAGACAATGAAAACCCCAGGTTTTGTGATTTATTTTTCAAGATGCCTTAGACGTATGGTTTTTGATACTTTATCTAGTTTTCTCTCTTTAGGAAATTTTCTAAAAAAAAAAAAAAATCATTGAAACTTTTCTCTTGTTAATTGCATGGTATATGATATAATACCCCAATTTTGGTATTTCATTTGTATCACCGACGGCTTATCGCTGTTAGACAGTACCGTCGGTATCATTGATGAAGAATCCAGTTTAAACCCCAAAAAGGAAAGTGTAAAGAGGTTGGTTGTCCGTCTCAGATTACCGACATAGACCATAAGCCGGGGAAAACGACTATCACCGACCAGTTACTAATGGACACCTGGTGTGAGTAAGTCCGAATGTTGTTTTATGTAACAACTCTTTGCTGGCGGAAAATTCATCAATAATCTTTGGCTAAGTTTGTAGTGATTGGATATTTAGTTACTATATAGAGTTTTGTTAATTCATTTCTCTTAGTTTCTTTGGTAATATCTTTGTTTGGTTTATAATTAAAATAGTATTTAAGTCAGCAAAAAGGTTACTTAGGAAATTGTTTAAACTTCTTTTTAAAATATCAGTTGAACTAAACTATATTGCATGGTCCACTGAATAGTATTGACTCGTGGCTTCTTAGGTGACAGGTTCTTACGATTAGAAAAAAAATATATATATAAAAGTGGAATGAGGCGTGTGTATGTGTTCTTGAGGGTATGGTTCAAAGAGACAACTAACATTATGTGTTGTGGGTTAACTAAACCTATTGCCACATCATCTTTACGTTATTGTCACATAAGAATTTGACCATTAACTAAATACTCATCAACAATGTGTTGTGGATTAACTAAACACCCAATACCAATAACCAAAACTAATATATATATATAATATAAATATAAAGAAAGGTGGCATGTGATTGGTTGGAACATCCATAGGCCCCACCACCAATATTCATTTCTCCGCTAACCCATTAACATAACCTCCATTAATGGCAATGTGAATTATCAATTTTTAATTGTTATGAATACCATTCTATTACCTGTCTACCTATGTACTTTTTACTTCTTTTCTTTTTTGCTCCAGTTTTGACATGCATTTGAAAGCTAAGAGAGTGTGACACTGACTATCTATATATTCTAATGGCAATGTGGATAAACTTTCAAGGTACCATCCTTGACTTTCTAACTAGTTGAACATAATCAAAGATGATTTGAACCCAATGGATGTGGTTTTAGCAAGTGGCAGATGATCTAAGCATCATTAATGGGAATTGTGAATTCAAAGTGCATGAGAAGCTTTATGAACTTGTACTTTTCGCCTTTTCTATTGTACAAAGGGACGCAACGTATGCCAGATCTCAACTCGGAAACAGGCAGGCAAGTTTGGCCTCCGAACTCGTGTTTCTTTGTAGTATCATTATCTTTAACCTCAATCGTTAACAAAGCCAATTCTGGGACTCTTATTGGAAATTCAAACACCTCATCCCATATAGGCCACCAATCATCGTCAATGTACTTAGTCTTATACATTGTTGGAGTTTTATCTTCCTCATATCCAGCAATTCCCACCTACAAGTATTAATAAATTATCAACTATAAAAGACTTTTCATTTTTTAAACATCCTCTAAAATTGAACCCATTTTGATTAAAATATAAAGACTGAGGTTTGGCCAGTTTTGCTACTTTCGTCCAAGGTTTGTTTTTCCGCATCTGAATCCAAAAGGTCTGAAATCTTGCCATTTTCATCTGAATCGTTAACTCCATCCATTTTTCTCCGTTAAATGAGGGGCAATTCTGTCTTTTTAGACATTTTTTTTTATCAAAATAAAATACACCACACGAAATAAAGATCCACATCTCTTAACTTTCTCCCCACCTTTTAATCATCACAAAGATGTCAAAAAAATGGATGGAGTTAACGAGTCCGGTGAAAATGACAAGATTTCAAACTTGGATCCAGATGCGCGAAAGTCGCAAAAGTGGCTAACCTCAGGGACGAAAATGATATTTTACTCAAAAATAAAATTTCTTCCTAAAACAACCCATTTCAAGGTGAACCGTTTTTGGTGACCACCACTAAACTAATACTTTTTGAAAACAGCCCGTTTTAATCCGAACATATGTTGACCTTTTACCCAACCCGATCCGCCTATTTTATCAGGCTTATTCACAGTTAGCATTTCAAATCATTGTGCTCACTTTTGCATAGAAGTCTGGTGGGGAACAGTAATCAAAGTGAGCATGATGAAACTCCAAATGCCATCCTTCTCCCATGTAAACTTTAACCTGTTCAGGAACACACGCACGCACACACACAGAAAGTGAATACATGGGCATGGAAATGGACACTGAGTTTATTTTTGTACTAACAAATATTCAACCAACCTTCAAAATTTTCTTGACGTCATTAGGATAGATTATTGGATCACCCTCACATAAAAACTTCGGTTTCTTGACGTAGCCACAACCATTGTTGGCTCTGAACATACCTTGCATCAACCACAGATTCTTTCCGTATCCCTACAAGCAAGGGATCGTGCGTGTAAATAGTTGAAAACTATTCGGGTTTTCTTATGTGAGTTTTGTAAAAGGTAGTAACACATATGGAAACACCTACCTGCATGTTAAACGCAACCATTTGTGCTCCATGCTTCCAACCATGATATGCATTGTAATTAGATGAATCAAGACGTGTCCCCTTTGGGTACACCCTCAGTATATTATTCTGCGTAAATCTAGACCCATGATTGTTAACAATAACGAAACAATATCAAGGGCCATTTTGAGTAAAATGCCATTTCGTCCCTGAGGTTTGGCCAGTTTTGCGACTTTCATCCAAAGGTTTGTTTTTCTGTGTCTGGATCCAACAGGTTTGAAATCTTGCCATTTTCATCTCCATCCATTTTTCTTTGTTAAGTCAGGGGTATTTTCGTCTCTTTTGTTAGCTTAAAGGGCAATTTGGTCTTTTTCACTTTATGTAAAAAGACTGAATACCCCCGAAAAAGACCAAATTGCCCTTTAAGTTGACAAAAAATACCCGTAAGTTAACGGACAAAAATGGATGGAGTTAACGGGCCGGATGAAAATGGCAAGATTTTCAAACCTTTTGGATCCAGATGTGGAAAAACAAACCTTTGGGCGAAAATTGTAAAATTGGCCAAACCTCAGGGACGAAATGACATTTTACTTGGCCATTATGCATTAATAATCTGAATATAAATTTATTTAATTCAAGAAAGATTCGGGTTATACTCATCATCATTCTTGTATGAATCTGATGTACCTCACAATCTGGTGTCCATGTTCTTTGCAAGCTTCTACAAGCTCTTGTTCCTCAAGCTAAGACGTCTAACGTTATTTGGGTCAACACGTAGCGAATCATGCAAGTCTCCTTGATGTTTGACTGCATGGATAGCGATTAAATCCCTGTATTCAGGGACTTCACCCTGCATTTCAATCTCCTCATGCTTACTGTTTTCATCGGAATCATCTTTGCTTTGGAAGCAGTTGAAACTTGTAGCAAACGATACATTCTGTCGCAATAAATGAATCAAGAAATCAAACTTACGTTCAAATGTACAATTTACTCATGAATGGGTCACTTTGGCTTGTATTATATCACAAATGAGTCAACTTCAACAAATTTCTAAAAACGAATATGTCAGATGGTTGATGATTATCGAAAATCTATTGTTAATCACACAACCGAAATTGTTTTATTCAAAGATTATATTATTATCGTAAAAATATTGTTCATTGAATCTACCTTTTGAGGTGTATTAGTCTCTGACTCCATTGACTCATTTGGTGGTTTTGTTGAGATGACAATCTTTCGTTTTAGATCGGCAGGTGAAGTTAGTTTGGTAAGTTTAGAATCTTTTTTAGGTTGGACCAGCATATCTCCAAATGTGCTTTTGACCATCTACATCAAGAGTTATGCTTTCAGAAACAGGTTAGCAATATGGTACACATGTTCAAAACCGATCATCGTAAAACGTGAACAGAATGCATTAATAGTTTTACACACAATAGCCACTTTGGCCCGTAGACTTCTGTTGAGATGATCTTCAAAAGTGATTATAACCGGATAGTCTGAAGAATAGAATGCATACTCCTTGATAACATTCAAACATTTCCTTAGTTTAACAGAGGAGGTCAAAGTCCTTTATAAAAAGAAAAAAACAAAATCACAAAAAATAACAATCATTGAAGGGTATATAACAAAAACTAGTCATATTAAGATTCTAATTTGAGTAAAATAACCAACTTCGGTTTGATTTCTGTTTTGGGTAAGTAACTTATTTTAGGCCTTAAAAATCAACAATTTTTAATACTACTGTTTGGTTACTATTATAAGCAATTATCCATAAAATAATCAACTGCATACCTTCCATGACAAACATTTACATCAGTGTTGGTTGAATTGGGCCAGAGATCCAGCTCGATACCTCTTACACCTTTCTGTAGAGCCCTTATGATAGGCCTAACACTGCTGTCACTTGTGAACTGGTTACCGGTTAAGTAAGTATTGTGGCTGGTATATATATAATAATGAGAAATTGGAGATTTCATGTCATCAAGAATGGGCTGAGAAAAGAAAAAGAAAATCATATAAGAAATAAGAAGTGTAATAATAATTATAATAGTATAAACTATTAGAAGAATATTACACTAAGAGGGTGATTGAAATCGCTAAAGAGAAATTGCAGGAGATCGAGGCTTTTGTGGTGCAGGAGATTGTGATGCTTTGCCTTTTCAAATATGGCATGGGGGTCTTCATCAGATTGTCCTTGCATTTCTTTCAAGAAATCATTAAGATTTCTAACGTTCATCTTACCATTTTCCGAATAGTTATCAATCACTTGTTTGATATCGTCTGGAAGCACATCCCTTTTTGGCCTAAAATGTCTCAAGAAACAACCAAATACTTCAAAAGGTTGCATAGTCTATACAAGATGATAAGTAAATTACACAATGCAGAACGATTCTGCTATTTATTTTCCCTGTGGCTTAAGTAGGCCATACGCATGCATGAATATATGAAAAAGATTGCTTCCAGTGATTAAAAAAGAATGGGGTATGGTATCAAAATGGGGAACAATACTTTAAACATTCTAACTTCATTAGTATTGCTAATTTGAAAAGTATTCCAGATTCTGTTCTTTTGCTTCTCTGTCTGTCCAAAGAATATTATGTGCATACAATAAAAGTTGTATAACATCATTTATACGTTAGAAGTGGAAATAAAATGGATCAGGAAAGAACATGAGATGTGGTAATATACAGGTATGGACCAGATAGTGTGTTTTGATTGCTAAGTTGTACTTTAACTGAATAAAACTTCAACCATTGAGAACAAGAGATTGCACAAAATTTAATCGATTTCTCTTTCACAACATATACAGATGTTTTATTTCAAAATTGAAATATTACAATTCTTTCCCAATTTCCAAAAATGAATAATGATCTAGTCTACATTAATATGACATGTTTTATATGAACTCAAACCGCATTAGTAACCTTGCTGATGCATATTGGTCACCTTTGCGGTTACATAGTGGGATTGCACGGATTCCTGGCCTCAACTCTGAAACAGGCAGGCACAGTTGGCCAGCAAAAGTATCTTTTTCTGGCACGTTGCTATCATGCACTTCGATTCTTAGTAAAGCTAATTCCGGAACGGCTAATGGAAATGTAAACTCTTCATTCCAGACAGGTGTCCAGCGGTCCTCCTTAACCTTGGTCCTTTTCATAACATTATCAACAGACGCTCCAGCAATACCAACCTGTTTCAGAGATAAAAGATTAACTAAACTAGTTTCTTTGTTGACTCAATATCAAAATTGTGTACAAGAGTTTTTGTTAATATCATAAACATTAAAAAAAATTACCCTGGTGTAGAAATCTGGAGGGGAGTATTTATCGAAATGAGATTTCTTAAAATCCAAATGCCATCCATCTCCCATATAAACTTTCACCTGTTAGAAACACATCACAATGTGAGAAGAAGAATTATTTCAAGTAAAGCAGGTGGTATCTTTAATCTTTATTCTGAATGATATTAACCTTTAATGATGTTTTGGGTGGAAGCTTTGCTTTTGGATCAAACACCTCATCCTTGGACATCAAAAAATCTGGTTTTTTCACATAACCACAATTCCCATTAGCTCTGAACATTCCATGCATTAACCAAAGTGATCTACCATATCCCTGCATTATATATGAAATCTAGACATTAGTTACTACTAATAATATAGTCTATAGTAATTGTAGAAGTAAAAAATGCTGACCTGCATATTAAACGCAACCATCTGAGCTCCATGTAGCCAACAAATTAGTGGCTTGTAATTGGAAGAGGTAATACGAGTTCCTTTGGGATAAATCCTAAGAATATTCTTCTCTGTGAACCTGACACACAAATATTCACAAGCACATGTAAGTACACATATCTACAACTCAAAGCATGAGCATAAAGTTCCAACTGCTTGCATAATATAATTAGATGTCGCAAGCGGAGCGTGGTTAGATAACATGTCAAAACATGACCTTTTTTAGTATGGTTCGTACGGGTGCACTGGCAAACTTTACTTATCAGTTCTTTTTCAATTATTAATGCGTAAATATAACTATAACTCAGCTATACCTCACCACATCCTGTCCATGATTTTCTGCAGCCTTTTCAAGTGCTTGTTCTGCCAAACTTAGGCGTCTAACTTTGTCCTTTTCAATTTTAAGTGCATCCTTTAATCCTTTTTTGGGTTTGCCAGCATGAATCGCAATTAGCTTCTTGTAAACAGGAGACGAAGAGGGTTTATTTCCCTTTAACAAATCTTCAGTCTCAACATCTTGGTCACTACAGTCACTTCCAGACTGCCACAAATAGCACACAAATTCAGTTAAGAGTTGTTTGTTATATAAGAAATGAAAATAATATAAATGTCTGACTGTGTCTTGTTGTTCACCAAACCTTAGAACTTCCGTCTTCACTCCAAGCATCATCACCGTCATCAACATAAAAAACCTGCCTCTTTTGTGAACTACTACGTTTAACATCTTCGGCTTCAACGCACTCTTTTGGAGGTTTTGTTGAAATCAGGATTCGATTTTTCAAGTTTTCAGGTGTCGGGAGTTCTTCAAGGTTATCTGATTCTGGGGAAAATAGCATCGACCCAAATGTTTCAGTGACCATCTACAAGAAAAGTGAATAGAAACATGAGCAATATGAACATGTGATACAGGTTTCCATTTCACAAGATAAAAAGAGTATTCACCTTAGCTACTTTGGCTTGAAGATCAGGTGTAAGGTGGTCTTCAAATGTTATGATGACTGGATAAGGAGAAGCCACAAATGCGTACTCTTTGATTGCTTTTAAACACTCCATGAGGTTTACTGGGCTTGTCAGGGTCCTGCATATACAAATACAGAGCTTAGACATGTACACCAAAAAATAAAAGGAAATACTAAACTTGTAGCCCTCGTTAGATAATCAGTTTTGTTTAAGGACCCAAACAATCATATATCAGAAGCAGTGTTATCCAAAGTACTACTAAACTTGTGCCTACGGACATGAAAGCAGGTTTTGTACCTTCCATGAAGTACATGAATATCATCTTTTGATGAGTTTGGCCATAGATCAAGTTCAATGACTCTCACGCCTCGTTTAAGTGCTTTAATAATCGGTTTTTCACTGGAACTGCTACTTAATTGGTTCCCAGTTAAGTATGAATTGTGGCCGGTGTATATGAAGTAATGCGACAAGGGAGCAGTCATATCCTGGTGTACCTAAAAATTGTAACCAATGCTTTAGCAACTATGAATGTACATTCATTGCAAAAATAAACATTCAAATTGCTCAAAAGTAAAACCTAAACACAGATGTCAACTAATCATAACCTAACTTCCAATTTCTCATTTCTTATCAGTAATTTTCTATCATTACCTAAAGAAAACTGTCATTTTATACATAAACCCTAGCACTGATACAGACTTCATAAAATTCACAATTAAACAAACAATTAACGCAATCACTGACAAAATCGAAGATACCTGAGATCTAACTGGAGGATTAAGCTCAGATGTTAACTAAGTATAACCTAGATTTCAATTTCTCATTCCTTATCAGTAACTTTCTATTGTTACCTAAAATAAAACCATCAATTTCTACATAAACCCTAGCACTGATACAGACTAAATAAAATCCATAATTAAAAACACAATCAGTAACAAAATCGAATATACCTGAGATCTAACTAGAAGATTAAGCTCAGATGTTACCTAATCATAACCTAGCTTTCAATTTCTCATTCCTTATCAGTAATTCTCTATTATTACCTAAAATGAAACTATCATTTTCTACATAAACCCTAGCACTGATACAGATTAAATAAAATTCATAATTAAACACACAATTAACAAATCACTGACAAAATCGATCATACCTGAGATCTAATCGGTGGATTAAGGTCAGTACTGAACAAAAAATCATGAAAATCTTCCAACGAGAGAGATCTCCTGCTAATCGAGCTTTCTAGAAGCTTCCGCTGGCTAACTATCTGATCAAAAATCCGTTCAGCAACGGAAAGCAAATCGGCGTCATCTCCGCCGTGATTATCCTCCAGAAACCGCCGGAGCTGATCTACCGTCATGCGAATTCCATCGCCGGAATACTTGTTGAACGCTGATATGACATCAGCCGGTGGATCAGGCTGTGTTGCTTTGAATTTTCTGATGAAACAATAGCATACTCTGTAGTTCCCCATCACCATATCTATATATTTGTAAGATAATTGTTGGTAGTGGATTAGGGTTAAAGAGGATTTGGATGAGTGTGTATATATAGGTGATCGGCGATTGAGGTTTACGCGACATGAATGTTTCACGCGGTGATGACATAAAGCACACGCTACTTACACAACTTTTGCAGATTCGTAGATAGTGCGATGAGAGAGAGTACAGAGGGGGGGGGGGGGTCGTTATTCTGTAATATTTTGTATCGTTAATTTGTTGTTGGTGAACTGCGTACACACAGGCTGTCACCGAATCAGTCAATTCAAATGGTTGAAGTATTCGCTTCCCGCCTTTTTTAAATATTATTTACACAAGACCTGACCTATTAAAAGGGCCGATAAAAGCACACCTTTAGTAATTATTGTACGAATATTTGGTATTTTGGGTTGATATAACTTCGAATATTGTACCTTATTGGTATCATACCGAGCATTTTTGGTACTTGTATCTATTTTTTGTGAGTTTTGGATCGATATTTTCGGTATCGGTACGGTACCAAACTCATCCTTAGTGGGGATTTCAGTATCACTTTGCCACCTCAGCGTGTCTTTTCATTTCCGATTTTTTTATCCCAACATCACGTGACCTTTGGCTATTTGTTGTAGTTTAACTAAAAAGTGCATAACGTCTTGTCACGTAGGCAATTAGCTTTAACTAACCCATTAATAAACTATCACAATGTAGTTTAAGGGGGTGAGGCCCTTCTTTAACAGGCACCTTCTGATGTATAACAACCTTTGTGGGTGAGGTGACATGGGGCGTCATTCCATAACATGCAGTCTTAGTAAGGGTGCACATTTATCAAGCGAGAAATGATCTAATCTAATATAAATCCTAAACGCAAATCCCAACTGTGGTGGAAGACATTAAAGTGAACTATTCTCGTGGGTTCGTAACAAAATTAATCGGCATTCGCTATGTTGGTCAACTTTGAGATGTTCCCATGGTAGATGTTTTCAATAGTCTAGTTTTCATGGTTTTTGTAAGTCCCGATAACGGATCTAACAGGTATCACTAACCTAATCAGTAGCAATAATAATGATTAGGAAGAAGAACAAACTTTGAATTAAGAACAACTTGCATACACTAGCAAAGTGTCGGATACAAATTTTGCAAATACAACTCTCTAACCTTTTCACCTTGACCTAAGACTTATATTTATAATGCTCACTAAGCCCACCATTTACAACCCTAGGCCCACAAGGCACTAGGAAGCCCACAAACCCCTCTAAAGCCCAAAATAACTCTAATGTGTAAACCTTTGGTAATATATGCCCAACAATCTCCCCCTAGGTTTACAACATTAGTCATTCTAGTCCTTCGGTTGCGCATCCACTCCTAGCATTCCAGCTATAATACCTGCAACAGCTGCAGTCCAATCCTTCGCACACACCTCATATAACTCTGCAGTGCGGATCTGATGAGAAGCAAGAACCTGCAGGTCTTCATCGTGAAAGCTTACTAAGTCAACCACATCATTCACCCTGAACGCCTTTTCTTTTGTCACAATTGTGACGCTGCCAACCTTGGGATCGTACAACCAAAAGTTAAAGTTCTTTAGAATCCCTGGTGGAAATGTTGGAGCAACCGGTATAACCAATTCCTTATCAGTTGGCGGCCACATCAGCGATTTAAATCTTTTCCCTGTACGCGCATCACGAACGCCCTTTGCAGCTCGCAAATAGGGTTCGACAGTCTTCATCGTCTTAAAACCGTTCTTGACCTCATGCTCCAGTTTCTTGAAAAACCTCCATCCAGGGGCACGCTCAGTTGTATCATCATCTGTATACGGAGCTCGCAGTAAATCAGTAAGAGCTATTTTCGTCCACGTCTCGAACTGGGATTCCTTCGAATAATACTCTCGAGTTCCATCTTGGCGTACAATTATCCACATGTTCTTTACATGATCATACATCCAGCTTAACACCTTGGATTTATTCCCGACTTTACTGTAGTAGCTAGAACCGAGCTCCATCACATAGTGTTCCAATTGGTTCGTTGGATCTTTTAGCTGGAAGTTTTCATCAAGAGGATTAACATTAACGTTCTTCATCAGCACCATCTATTTCTTCTTTTGACTCGCTGCACGCTTTTGGCTCGCTGTATATTTCTTTCGTGGATCGCCCAGATAATCATCTAAACTAGCTTGGCGTTCAGAAGCCAACTGTTCAGCTGCTAACCTTTCTGCCTCAGTTTCCCCTGCCGCTCGTTGTTGAGCAGCGCAATGCCTGTGCTCTATATTCATCGGATCGTCCGTAGGATCAGAAAACTCCCTTCCAAACTTATTTTCTAACTTGGCTTTCAAATCGAATACCAGGGTCATGAGCATAGTAACATCTCCCTACAACTGATCTATGGTTTGATCTATAACATCCAATCGAGTTTGCAACAAGGCAATTTGTGCATCCTTCAATATAACTTCTTGCTCTAAGACGACCACTCTTTTCTTCAGATCTACAACGTCAACTTCCACATCCTCATCATCACTATCCAACCCACCAAATTCAAACGCACGCTTTTCTGATCTTCGCAAATATTCCTTAGAAACATCGTCACCACGACCTACACCACTTCCACCTGCCTCAGAACCTCCTCCACCCGTTGAACTTCCCCCAAACTCCATCATCTGTAGTACTGTGTCAGTCGGAATTGAGACAACTGTAGAATGCGTAGCAATATGAGTGGTTGTCGGTTCAGATAAAACAGGAGTATCAACTATCGGAGTGTCTATAACAGATGCAGCGACTGAAGATAAAACAGCAGTAGACGTCATCATAACAAATTCTTGAGCAGCACCAACAACACGAGCTTCAGATTGACTTGATAGGACACTCAGCTCTGTTCGCCTCCTCTTAATCAGTGGAACTTAGTCCTCTTCATCTTCGTCATCATCTTCAACCATACCAATCGGAGCAATAACATATGGAATTTCTAGTGGAGGATCACCCTGTTTTTCCTGAATTTCCTTTAGATGAGCAATCAAAGCTTCCAAGTTCTCTGAGGACAATTCTGGTAAAACCGGAGTCAAATTAGCATTGAACTCTATAAGATCATCTAGAAAGCTTGTTCGGCATCGGTTTCATCATATGTAACCAGATCTTCTACCTCTATCTCTTTCTCTTTGACCGGCACATCATGTTCTTCGGCCACAATGGCATTTACCGGTGGAGGAGCTGGGACGTCCAGGCCGACAACCTCTGCAATTTTTTCAAATTTCTTCAGCATAAAACGACCAACAAATACAGTTTTAGATGTCGAGCGATTCTTCTTCATGGTGCTGAAAATGGTTGGTCCCATCGGCTTCATGTTTAATAAATTTGCATCTGAAGCATCCTTTGCCAGACAGGATAGCGAGCATCGAGAATCAACTGAACAAACCGTGGATACAAAAGAAACATTCTCTTCTTGGACTGCTCCAAAATTTTCTTCATGTTTTCGAAGATATAACCAGAATAGTTATACTTCCAATCCATAACCAGAGACACAATAGCAGAGGTCTGAGTTTGGTTTGGCTGATCGAGACCTCCTTTGTTTTCTGAGGCACATTGCATAAACATATGAACCAATAACCGCCAGTATGCTGGAAACATCTTCTTAAGCAGCGGTGGATACGACCCTTCATAACCCATCTCCATTAATACCAGCACCACCTTCTCTTTCGCATATACTGTTGGGTCGCTAAAAGTATCAACAATCTGGATCACCTCTCTGACGCAAGCTTCATTTACCAGTATCTCCTTTCCTTGTATCTGTGAACTGATATATGGTCTCCCATCCGCGCCTCTCTGATTAAATCGAGCTCTCTTCAAGAAAGAATGCATTAAATCTATGTATATGACTGGATTGGCCCGGAGAGCATAGGCAATCTTGCATGCGTTTAAACCCACGATCATCGACTGGAACTCCTGATAAAACTCGGCTGGCAGATCTGAAAGATATCCTGCCTGGTTGTGGAACTGTTCCTCAACCAACATAATGGCGTCAAAAGCTTCTTCAACCATTTCTGTCAAGACAATAACCAAGTTAAATTCCAACTAACAGGAGTTAACGAAGTTTACCAGGATGAAAGTTAAAACTAACTGGATAGTTCAAGCAGATTTTTAAGGTTCAAATGTTTAAGAGTTCAAATCTGTTTTACAGGTTCAATATTTTGAAAAGGTTCAAAACTGTTCAAAGGTTCAAAACGTTAAATCCGGATCTACTGACAGGTCACACTAATCTGGATGAACCTTTTCATCATTCGGATTAGCAAGAGGTCACTTGTATTTCGAATAAATTTGCAATCCGGATTAGCCAATGGTATCTCGGATAAATCATCAATCCAGATGAAGATTATCCGAGAAGAAATCCGAGTTCATCAATTCGGATGAATAACCATCCGGAATGGAATCCGAAATGCATGTGTCTTTGAAGATCAATCCGAGATGCTATCCGGAATGCTTTAAACATCAAAATTATCATCCGGATTTCATGATTTTAAGCATATTTACCTAACCCGGATGAGTTTCGAGATGAATAGTGTAATAGAGAGAATCAGAGAAGAATTTAGATTTCGGAAGTTTGTGAATGATCCGAAATGATGTTTCAGAATCAAAGATATACTTTCCAGAATGGGCTTGGGCCTCAAATTCCAAAGAGTCCGGATTAGGCTTTTGTCAGGCCCAATCCGGAACAGTAAAGTCCAGGTGAGCCTGTCCGGAAAAGCCCAATCCGGAACAGTAATACATGTGGGCCTATCCAGAAAAGCCCAATTCGGAACAGTAGCTCAAGTGGGCCTATCCGAAAATCCCAATCCGGAATAGTATTATGTGAATTTTGATTTTCCAAATTTTTAAGACTTTCAACATTCTATTAGATTGGACAAAATTTTGAAACTCAGTAGACCAGTCTAATATCCCTCGACAGAAACCATCTAACCAAAAATCATCAAGTTGACTAACCAAGCATCCAACCACCTTATACCAATCAACAAAGAGAAGACATTTTAGCACACACATACACATTAACACAGCCTTGCTAAGGGATCAAATCGTTTCAAAGGTCGACTAAGGAACATTTTTCAGTATGAGCAGGGTCAAACTGGTCTAAGCGATTGTCAATATACTTGTCCATCTAAATCTAAAACTCAACCCTTCCAGTTCAAGCTTTATGATACGCTTAAGGTAGTATTATATTGTGATACCCGTGTGTCCCATACCATGACACACCCTCACGATCAAGGTAAGCACAACCATTCATCGTAGCAGGTGAGTATACTGTGTTCATCCTTTATATTCTACAACGTCAGGCTATTGGTGAACAGGTCAGTACTTCCGTACAGCAGAGAGACCAATAGTGACTGACGAGGGTTAGGCAAATACCTTATGTGGTACGTAAGAACTTATGAAATATTCTCATGAAGAAACTTCCGTTCTCTTAGGTTTTGGCCCTTCTATTTTGGCTCTTTTAGAAAGATATCCTGACTGTGCCTAGGTCTGCATATAATCTGGATGCAACAGAAGGGCAGCCAAGATATCCCCGGATGACTCAACAGCATAAAGACCTGAAACCTCAGACGTTGGCTATCTATCAACACAAGATTTAAGACCATGAAATCATACGCCTATAGTAAGTGACCCACTGAGTACATAGTTTGTTATGTTGTATCATTTGACTAACACTATTTGGTTGTATTTTAGACCTACCGACACATCGCCTTTGATCCAAACCTTTTCCCGCTTCAACACCTTACATATGTTAGTCAAACATTTTACCACGGAAAAGTATTTCATTTCCCTATCCTTGAAAAAGCTGTTTTTTTGTGATTTCTCCCCCTAAATTTGTGCATATACATGAACAAATTTATGAAGCAAAGAAAAATAAAGGAAAGACAATAAACGAAACAAAAAGACAGAGGATGCCTAGGTAGAAAACCGAATCATTTTGAGAAGATCCACAAGCACTTGAAAATGCGCGTTGCTAACGGGTTTTGTGAACAAATCCACCATGTTTGCATCAGTGTGGATTTGCTCAAGCTTCACGAGACTCTTTTCATATCAATCACAGATAAAATGAACTTTAATATTTATGTGCTTGGTTTTGGAGTGAAAAACAGGATTTTTGACGATTTGGATAGCGACATCATTATCACAGTAAATTGTTGTGTTTAGATAAGTCAAACCGTAATCCGCAAGCTGGTGTTGCATCCATAAAAACTGGGAGCAGCAAGCAGAGGCTGCGGCATATTCTGCTTCCGCAGTAGAAAGCGAGACCGTCTGTTGCTTCTTGCATTGCCACGAAATTAAGCGATCTCCCAGAAATTGACACCCAACTGAAGTTGAGCGCATATCCCTATCTGTACCTCCTAGATTACTGTTAGAGAAAGCAAACAGTTCAAATTCAGAATTTTTAGGATACCAGAGGCCCAGTGATGGTGCCCCTTTAAGGTACCTAAAAATTCGTTTAACAGCATGTAAATGAGAGAGTTTAGGAGTAGCCTGATAACGAGCACACTGGCAGACGACAAACATGATTACATAGTCGGATTTACAAGGCGTTCCTTCAGCGTCTTCATTTAGCAGAGGCCGTTCTGCAATAGGTGAAGCCATGGGCTTTGAATCTGTAAGCTTGAATTTCGCAAGAACGTCATGGACATATTTTCCTTGATGAATCAAGATTCCTTGCGGGCTCTGACGAACTTGAAGTCCCAAGAACATGGTCATCTCCCTCAATGAGCTCATCTCAAATTTTTTCTTCATAATTTCTTCAAATTCGCGGCACAAACCATCATTTGTAGAACCAAAAATGATATCATCAACGTAGATTTGAACAAGAATAATGTCCTTGTCAACCCGTTTGATGAACAGGGTTTGATCAATGGTTCCCCGAGTGTATCCATGAGCAAGCAGATGCTCTGTAAGAGTTGCGTACCATGCGCGAGGCGCTTGATGCAACCCATACAGAGCTTTGTCTAATTTGTATGCATAGTCTGGCTTGTCAGGATCAGTAAACCCGGTGGTTGTGCCACGTAGATTTCCTCTTTCACCGTGCCGTAGAGAAACACAGTCTTCACATCCATTTGATAGATAGTGAAATCCATGTAAGATGCATAAGCCAAGAAAATGCGAATAGCCTCCAAACGAGCGACCGGTGCGTAGACCTCATCATAGTCAAAGCCTTCAATCTGACGAAAACCCTGAACCACCAGTCGAGCTTTATTTCGAACAATAACTCCAGTTTCATCCTGTTTGTTACGGAAAACCCAACGAGTTCCGAGAGCACGCTTTCCTTGAGGCAGCTTCATCAATTGTCAAACACCAAGCTTCTCAAATTGATTAAGTTCTTCATGCATAGCATCCACCCAGCCTGGTTCCTGGAGGGTCCACACTCAGCTTCTTTAATGTCTCATGTAGCTGTGCAGCATCAACATCGTCTTCGGGTGAGATGGTCACTGTTGGAAGGTCAGAAATTGCACTTTTACCTGCAGACACATAGGACGGAACATCAACATGGTTAAATAATGTGGAATAATCATACAGCCAGTCAGGACCAATGCGTGTGTCCTTGGGATTTTCCTCCAGCCAACCCACATTGTAGGTTTCAACTACCATTTTCTTGATCTTGTTATAAACGCGGTATGAAGTATTTTTGGAATATCCAACGAAGATGCAAGGGTCCCCGCGTGATTCAAATTTTCCTTTAATGTCCATGAGCAGGAGAACACAAGGGCATCCGAACTTGCGAAAATGCTTGACCGAAGGTCTGTGACCTTCAACCACTTCGTATGGAGTTTTCATGTGTCGTTTATTGATCAGGTCATGATTCTGAATATAACATGCAGTATTGATTGTTTCTGTCCAGAAAATAAGAGGTAGCTCGGATTCAACCAGCATAGTATGTTCAGCTTCAATTAGCATACTATTTCTGCGTTCGGCAACCCCATTCTGTTGTGGAGTTCTAGCTGCACTAAACTGGCGGTCAATACCCCTGGAGGAACAGAAAGAATTTAAGGTAACATTCTTAAATTCTGTTCCGTTATCGCACCGAATGGCTGTCACACCCCGACCCGCAGCGGATAAGGTGATCGGGGCATGATTGGGTTATCATCAAAGCTCATGACATTTATTAAATGTTTCATATTCATTAATACAAATTAAATGAAAGTTTACAATAGTGATACAACATGATCTAACTAACAATCTAACTCCTTTGTTCTCTTCTAAGGCATATCCTATGTTATCCTTGCTTCAACCTGTTCACCTGTATCATGTGTAAAAAGGTTTTTGGATCAACATAATGTTGGCGAGTGAATCCTATGGAAAAACATTTGAACAATTTATTTAAATTGATTATGAAATATGTGCACAACCAAACATGAGTAAAATTAGATGTAACTTGATCAATAACCATAAGATGTTAAATGAAAACACTCATGAACAATAATGGAACAATTAAAGGCACGCGATGCTCAACTCGTCTCTCACGAGGAACTGAGGGGCCTGATGAATGAATTGCATAAACATGATAATATGAATAACACAACTACAAACAATATAAACTCAATGAAAACACACATGAACAATAATGAATTTGAATTGAAGCACGCGATGTTCTACTCGTTTCCCACGAGGAACTGATGGGCTTAATGTATGAGTTTCATGTAATTTGACAAACGGAATATAAATAAATCACAACAATAAATCAATCTAAGTTTAAGTCATGATGTGGTATGGCACAAGTTTAAATAAATAAATTAATTAATTCATAACACATGACACACCCCAAAACGTGTAATTAAAAAGGGGGAATTGTAAGATTCACTCACAGTGGGTGCGTTCGGTTGATGATGATGAATGCACGCGAAGTGGTTTTAACCACGAGTGAGATTTAACCTAGATAAATCGCATTATGGTTTGGTGAGTAAACGGATTTTATTAAACTATTTTAGTAGGATTGTTGGGTGTATTTTTGTGAGTTTGAAGCTATTTTCTAATCTTAAAAATGTTATTTTTAAGTATTTATAATTGATTTTTAATTAAAATAATTAAATAAAAATAATAAAAATATTTATTTTTTTCTGCTACAGTTGACCTTGACCAGTTGACTTTGACTGGTCGTTGACCGGTTTGAGGAATATTGTTGTGCGCTCGGTGAGGCTCGAACCCGAGACCTCCCGTACGCGTGCACGCAGCTCTACCAACTGAGCTACGTGTCTAACCCGTTATATATCCGATTTTAATTTCATATATACATTAATTAGAATTAATAGAAAATCATTTATTTTAAAAACAGTTTAAGGCGAAACGGTCATGCATACCACAGGTCTCGAACCCGGGACCTGCGGTTAAATCTAACACACAGTCCACCGCTGGACTGTGTGTTCAACATGTTATATAACTTGATTTTTATTATACTTAAAGACAATTTAAATATTTCCTTTTCTGCCTTATTTAAAAAGAAGAGTTAATTGTCCGAGTCGGTGCTGAGGACCGGACTCGAACTCGTGACCTGTGATATAAACAAACACACAGTCCACCGCTGGACTGTGTGTCTAACTTGGTTATTATTCCGGTTATTAATATACTTAACATATAACTAAGGCGACTCCGGTTCAGTATTAAAAAAATATAGATTTTATTAAGGCAGCGTGTGAGACGGGAATCGAACTCGAGACCTTTGCATAATTAACGTCTTATGTGCACACAGTCCACCGCTGGACTGTGTGTCTAACCCGATTAAAATCATGATTTATAATATACTTATATGATATGAAAGTGCGTCGTCTTCTTCGACAAAGTTGAACCAGAAATCGGGTCTGACTGGTTCGAGTTTTTATTCAAGTTTCAATAGTGTTTTAGGTTAATTACTGGTGAGATAGAAGTGAAAAGGAAAAGAAACTGAGCGGAGAATATACCGACTGAACTCTCTGTTTTCCGGCAGAAACTCCGGCGACTGAATTCAACTCCGGCGACGTGTTCCTTGTACCAGCTAGTCTCCGAAAAGTTTGGAAAAGGTAAGGGTATCACCGGTATAGGCTTCAGAGGTTCAGAAAAGCTCGGCAATGGGGAAACCGGTTTTCCGGCGACGAACAGGCTTATTCCGGCGAGAGAAATTACGCCGTGAAAAGATGTGATTTTTAGCGAAAAAGTTTGCAGACGATTGTGGTTGAATTTATAGGGGAAAAATGAGATGTATTTGGTCTGATTTCGGACTGGGTTCGTCGGTTTAAGTTTTCCGGCGGTTATGAATTTGGTCGCGGACTTCAAACATCGGTTATAACCGATATGTGATTAAAGGTTTACGTTATAACGTAAATTGTAGTTAAGATTCGCGGAAATTCCGGGATTCCGACGACTGAAACGATTGGGCGCCGGTTTTGAATTTGTAAAGTTATTATATCAATTAAATGTTTGAAATACATAACAAACAAAGCAGTTGGCGCAGTGGTTTGTGTGTGAGAGTTAAGTCACTAGGTGACTCGGTACAGACCCGGGTTCGAAACCCGGCTGAAACAATTCATTTTTATTTTGCGATTTTTGACAGTTTTTCAAAAACTAAATATATGTTCGCGTATAATAATTGATTACGGATCGTTTAAAAATATTTTGGGCATTTAATTCGCAACGAAAATTTTGACTGACTGTTCGGTTGATAAACGGAGCGGGTTTGGTAAATCCGTTTTTGACGGATGTTACAATGGCCTTCATAGTGGTGTCTGTCTGGTTTCCCATAAGCGTGACAAACTGTTTGACTAACTCAACGGTTTCACTTTTATGCGTGAGAAAGAAAACCCAGGTGAATCGCGAGTAGTCATCAATAATAACCAGACAGTAAGCCTTCCCGCCAATGCTCAGAATGTCTGTCGGACCAAAAAGATCCATATGAAGCCGTTCTAAGACTTGAGACATGGAAGGAGCGGCTTTAGATTTGGGTGGCTGTCGATGTTGTTTCCCACGTGCACATGATTCACAGTTTTCAATCTGCATGAAGTCGCGAACTGGTAGATCTCTGACTAAACCACCTTTTGCAAGACGATTTAAGTTCTTCATGTTGATGTGTCCTAGTCTGCAATGCCATAGCATTGCATCATGTTCAGCTGTAGACGAGAAGAGGCAAGTGAGCTTGTCAGAGGGAGCCTTGTTCATGTCAATGACATATGCATTTCCTTTTCGTGCAGCTTTAAGAAGAATCAAATCATCCGAAATAATAAGACCTGGTTTCAGCACATAACACCCTTTCTTGGTGAAAACAACGTCCAAATGATTGTTGCAGAGTTGAGACACACTCAAAAGACTATGCTTCAATTCTGGTACATAATTAGCATTGTTAAAGTTGAGGGCTCCGTTGCAAATTGTTCCTATCATAGTAATCTTTCCTGTCTCACCACATGCGAAGGAAACAAACCCGCCATCAAAAAACTGACTGTCACTCAACTGCGAGATGTCTCCGGTCATGTGCCTGGAACAACCACTGTCAATATACCATAGTCTGACAAGAGTTCGCCAGAGCTGTTCCTGCACATTTCAACAGGTTTTAGTTAGAGGCTACAACCCAGGCCATTGAAGATCTGGGCATGCCATTAGCATCAATGTAAGTAACCTCATGAAAAATTAAATTAGTTGAGGATGAGGTTGAGGATGCTTTTAATTGGTTTGTAATGGGGGCAGAAGACTGAGTCTTGGTCAATGTCTTAGGCCTCCAGGTTACCGAATCAGACTTCTGCACAAGTCTTGGAGTGCCAGAAGGATTCTGGGAACCTAAAGGTCTGAAGAATTTGAGAGACTGTTTCTTGGCCAAGTTCTAGTCTTGATCAGAAGACTTAGCTATAAATCGAGCCCGAGGTAGGCGACTAGGCATAGTCTTCTGATATCGGGAACACATAGTCTTAAACGGGGTAAAGGTCTTTTGACAATTTCGCACAATATGCTCGGGAAATCCACAATTGAAACAGGTGTGCCTCTTCTGGAAGAAAACAGTGCGTTCAGCTTGGGAAATTCTGGGCAATTTGTCTGTCAGTTTCTTGCTTGCGGGTACTAACGGCTGATGCACGGTGTTGTTCTTGACTGTGTCTTGCGCACAACCATCAGCACACTTGTTAGTTTTGTGATTTGAATTGGACAATTTGGAACGTGTAGACTTAGGCGTAATTTTAACTGATATCTGTTCAGCTGGTTGCTTAATAGATTCAGTTTGCGACTGTTGAGTCAATTTCTTTGAGTGATGAAGGGACTCAACAGTTGCCTTTTCATTTGTCGGAGACGCCTGTTTGGTTTTCTTCTTTTTGGATCGACGTGTTCTCCGTTTCTTAATCTTACTTTTCAAATCACATTTCGTGACAGATTCTGTAGAGGACACGAGTGGCTCTGCAGGGACATCCTTTTCTGAGTTTTCAGAAGATGAGCTTGAAATGTTACATGTAGGTGGAATGTTGAAATTTTGAAAAATTTGAGAATTCGATTCAAAATCAGTTTTAAGATTTTCATTTGAATTATCAGAAAAAGAATGCTCATCATCTGTCGTTTCAGAATCAGTCCCTTGTTCTTGGTTAATCTTCTAGAATTATGCCAACATCAATGTTCACAGGGTCGGTTGGTTGGTCGACTTTTTCACTGTCAACCCTGGGATTCGCATCAACATACGAAAACTCTGGAGAAGAACTTCCGGTCTCTTCAGTTGGAACTGATGAAACCGAATCATCTGTCGATGCTGGACCTGCAGCTAAATTCATGTTTTCATCACAAGAGTTATTACAGTTATTAGTATCATTCAAAACATCAGCATTCAATGAAAAACCAGAATTAAATTGTTTGTGTTCTCAACACAACCAACACTGTCTGAGAATTTAAATTGTTAAGCAAGAAATTGATTTAAAATGTCAAAAGCGGGCTTATAAAATTCATATCAGCAGCCGAATTGTCTGAATTTGCATTCAAACATTCCTTTTGATCACCTCTATGATATCCTCAACTAAAATTTCTTCTGCACATGAGGTAGACACATTAGTATCGTTCACGAATTCAGTTTGAGTTTTAGAAGACTTTTCTCCTTTAGATTCTGTGGAGGATGTTGATTCCTCTTCCTTAGGTGATACTTTCTCCAAATCATCTGTATTACAAGAAGGATGATCACCAGATTTATGGGAAAATGGTGTTGAAGTAACAAAAGCATCACCCCTCTTAAGTTCAGTTGGTTTAGAGAACTTTGGGTAATAGGGCTTCCATGGTTTAGAAAGATAATCTGAAGGTTTACCATAAATCATTTTTTCTGCATTTTCTAGATCAGCCTCAGATTCAGGCATTCTTGTATAGTTATGATTATATGGTGGAGATGCCCTATTATACCCAAGTCCTTTGGTAAAGTTTTTCTGGTAATTTAGCTGAAGGTCACATAAGTCCTTGACCAGTTTGCTGGAAGTTTCAAATTTTTTAATGTTTATTTCATTTTCGTGAAACTTCTCGGTCAAGGAGTTTAGCTTGGCTAAGGCTGCTTGAAGTTCTACGTCCTTTTCAGATAGTTTTAGCTTATAGTCGTAGACCCAACACTGCTGTTGATTCAAGTCTAGCTTTAGCTGAGCTATATCTTGTTTCTGAGCTTCGACCTTTTCGAAAAGAAGCTTGTTCTTATGTTTAAGGGCGATGTTCTGTGACGCAGCTTGTTGGTATTCAGTTACAAGAGTTGAATTATGGGCGCGCATTTGTGATAATTTAAAACGACAACTATCAGAACAGAGAATTTGATTTCCCGTTTCCAAAAGATCGTGCGTTTCAGTTGTCTGCGCCATCATGCAGTGGTTGCTGTTCTTGGAGAGATTTAAAGTTTCCAACTGAGCTGCCGCATCTGCCCAGTTGAATCCTTCGTGCTGTTGGGCCACCAATGTTGTTGACTTCCGGCCCGAGCTGCTCAAGGGACTCGTAGTGGACTTTAAGGGAGAGACGGGGACCAGCTGTTTGTCGCTGCTCTGTATGTCTGCCACCCTGAATGACACGTACCCGGATGGCGGCTTCTTGCATTCCCTGGCAAAGTGTCCTGGTTCGTGACATCTATAGCATCTGAGTTTATCCTTTGTGAGACCAGTCTTCAGATTTGACAATGGTTGCCGTCCATACTTCTTCTGAAACTTGTTAACCCGAAAGGCAGCCATTGCTAGATTCCAGGACACATCGATCTCATCCCGGTCCTCCTCCATTATTTGATCAACTTCGGTTGGAAGAATGGATGGAGGAGTCAGATCACCTGCCAGAAAGGCGTTCAAGCTCTTGATCATGGAAGCTGCAATAGCCAATTTCTCTTCGTTTTCTTTAGTGAGAAACGCAGAATTGGACACAGGTTGAGCAGGTGCAGGCACAGGTGCAGGCACTGGTGCAGCAGATTGGGGAATGTTGGCTTGTTGAACCGCTTGAGAAATTGCAGGACTGAACACCATGTTGGGATGCTGAGCATGGTACTGTGTCTGAACTTGAGCAGCCGAAATCATAGTGGGATTCTGAGATTGAAGACCATACACGTACTGGGTTTTCTGTGGCGTGGCGAGAGGACTATAAACCACGTTTGAGCTACCCGATGTTTGTAAATTTCCTTGCAGAGGGCTATAAACCAAATTTTGTGACATCAATGCTGCATTTTGCCCTATTATCCCGGCGGCCATCAAACTGCTCTAATGATTTATGTCTCTCTGCTTGTTATCAATCTCACATGATTTGATAGGAGCTATCATTTATGTGAGAGTGGCATCATTAAGGTTCTTTGTCTTTTTGATCATTCCCACATCCGCATCCCAACTCTTTGGCAGTGAATTTAACAATTGTCTGTTCATAGCACTGTTTGTGAGAGTAATCTCAGCTGAAATCATCTGGGAAACAAGCTTTACATATCGACGAATCTGGTTTTCAATGGTTTCCACGTAGATGTGATTGAATGAGCTGAATTGTTGATTCAGCTGATTTACCCTGCTTGCCTTCATATCTACATTTCCCTCATAAAGATTTGCAGTTCACTCCATACTTCTTTTGCGTCTTACAATTTCTAACCGCAATAGAAATATCAGGTCCAAGCGCCATGGTCAGTACAGCCGAGGCCTTTTCATCTTCCTCAATTATCTTAACATCTTCTGGAGTCCACAAGTGACTGGGCTTAGGAATAATTGTGTCCGAATCTTGCTCGATACTGTAGACTATCGTTCGCGGACCATTCATGATACACCTCCACACACCAGGCTCTTTTGCCTTGCAATATTGATCGAAATGAAACTTCCATTCGTAATACTCATATCCATACAACAAACGTGGCACTTTAGTGAAAGTGCCAATGACTTGATCCAACTCTTGATGGAGTGTTTGTGATTGCAGGGTAGCCAAAGTGGCATTGGTCAAGTCTTGTGCTGTCATATATCCATTCATCATGATTAAATTAATTAGAATTACCAAACAAATTTAAATTCAGTTTATTTTAGTAGAATTGATGAATAGTGATTGATCCGAAATCGATCCGGAATGGTCAACTCTGAAGACAGTCCGGTATAGTCAAATCCTGATGATGAATCCGAAACTGAATTGAATCCGAATTGATAAGTCCGAATTGATAAATCCAAATTGATATATCCGAATTGATAAATCCTGAATTGATAAATCCGAATTAACTCCGAGATGATGAATCCGAAACTGAAAAGTCCGAGTTGATGAATCCGAAAACCTGTAAATCCAAACTGAGAATCCGGAATAAAAATCCGAGTTAAGAGAATCCGGAATAAAGAATTCTAAATGCGAATCCGGAATAGCGAATCGGAATGATGAGAATCCGGAATCCAATCCTTATCCGATTGCAACAGTAATCCGAATTTTCAGCAACAGAAATCCGACTTCCAAGGAATTGATAACAACCCATAGTATCTCGGGTCTGGAAAAGTAGTAATCCAGATTGAGCAAAAGTCCGGGATCAATCCGAGATGGATGATCTCCTTTGTGTTCTTCGGAATCCGTAACAGTAGCAGATCCGAAATATGTGAATCTTCATCGAGTTCTTTGGAATCCATAACAGTAGCAGATCCGAAACCCTCAAATCGTCTTCGAGTTCTTCGGAACAGTAGCAATTCCGAAGAAAAACCAGTGATTCTTCGATTCCGAATAGTAATCTGGAATAGCAACAATTCTGAACAGCAGCAACACCACTTCGAAACAACTTCTTCAATCAACGATACCCGGAGCCTGTATTTGAACAGCAGGCTCTGATACCAATTGTAAGTCCCGATAGCGGATCTAACAGGTATCACTAACCTAATCAGTAGCGGAAATAATGTGATACAAGTTTTGCAAATACAACTCTCTAACCTTTTCACCTTGACCTAAAACTTATATTTATAATGCTCACTAAGCCCACCATTTACAACCTTAGGCCCACAAGGCACTAGGAAGCTCACAAACCCCTCTAAAGCCCAAAATAACTCTAATGTGTAAACCTTTGGTAATATAGGCCCAACAGTTTTTAGTGTTGGTGTTTCATATAAATCCAAACATTCTACTCTTGCTAAGAGAATTAAACCTCATAATGTGTACATAGTATTGAACCACCGTCACCAACACAACAAGTGCTTACTTATCAACAATTTCAATATGTCTCTGGCATACCACGTTCAGAGATATCATCAGAACACGTACAAAGTTTCTCTTGTCATCTTTCACAATCAAAAATAGCATCTGAGCACTCAAGCTCCGTGTTTTCGGTCGCCATTATCATCAATTGAAACAACCCTGATTCGATGATAGGGTTTTTTCAATGTTATCATCAAAAACATCATTTCCTCTGATAGCATCACATATTTCCATTTTAGGGTTCTTGAACTTATCATAACCCTTCATTCTTCACTTTTCGTCGAGAATATGTTTTGCCAAGTACTTCACTTTTCGTCGAGAATATGTCTATCTAAAGCAGTCACAAGGCTTTGTTGATCCCAAACATCTGAATCATGTATGTCTATTGCACAAGTCTTTATAAGGTCTCAAACATGCTCCACGGATATGGTTTCACCAACTTTCCCAAGCCCTTCACAAATGGGATTTGCTGGTTCCAAGTTTGATCATTTACATGTCTGGAAGTACACTTATGTACATCTTAGTTTATGTTGATGATATCATCGTCATGGTAACAAAACCACGACAGTTTACAAAGTTATACAACAACTTGGAAAGGACTTTACTCTCAAGGATCTTGGAAACCTTGATTACTTTTAGGTTTGAAGTTGTCCCACAAGGATGTGATGTGATTCTATCTCAAAAGAAATACCTATCTTAGCCGTTTTATTGTAGTTTTCTTTAATTGTAAGCCGGTCCCCGCTCCTATGAGCACATCCTAAGGTTTATCTCTTGGAGCTAGTCCACTAATATCCGATCGGTCAAAGATTGTCAGCTTTTGGTGCTTTTCAATATGTCAGCCTCTCACGACCGGATATTACCCTTGTAGTTAACAAAGTATGCTAGTACATGCATGCTTTGTTGGAAAATCTTTGGTCGGTTGCCAAACGTTGTCTCCGGTACTTGTGGAACACACTTGATCATGGGTTACTTATTCGGCACAACTACGACTCTTGACCTCATGCTTACACTAATACCCATTGACTGTCACACCCCGACACGCAGCGGAATAAGAGTCGGGGCATAATTGGGTTATCACCAAAGCTCATGATGTTTACTAAAATGTTTCATATTTATTAAATTCAAATTACAACTTAAATATCCAAATCAAAATTCATACAATTACAAGGAAATGAAACTATGTAAATAATCCAAAGCTTAAACTGGTTTATTCTTCTAGGCCTTCCTATGTATTTCTTGCCTCAGCTGGATCACCTGTATCATGTGTAAAACGGGGGATATTTTGGGTCAACAAAAGTTGGCGAGTGAACCTTGATAAAACATTGTTATTAATTTCTTGTTTTATTTAATATGGAAAATTTGTGCAATAATCACATGTGAGCAAACATATATAAGTAAACAAACACAAACCACTTTGGATGAGTATATGATATGAATGATGATGAATGTGAGATCAAGGCTCAATCAAACGGAGCCGATCTTATGAGGCACCTGATGCTCAACCCATCTCCGACGGGGAACTGATGGGCCTAATGAAATGCGTGCACTGAAAATGATAAATCCAAACTACATATAATCCACACAACAATTGATACACATTTGATACACATTTGATCACGGATATGATGTATACACAAGTGTTTAAATATAATAAAGAATTAAACGACACATGATACACCCCAAAACATGATTAAAACGGGGAATTGATAGAGATTCACTCACAATGGGTGCGTTCTTTGATGATGATGAAGGCGCACGAATTTATGATTCGATTGACGAGGGAAGAACTAACCTAGATAATAACAAAATGATTTGATAAATAAATAAATTTTGGTTGAGTTTAATATTTTTAATTAGTGTTCTTAAATGGGATTTTTAGAATTATTTTTGTGAGTTTAAGGAAGTTTTCTAACCTTAATAATCTTATTTTTAAGTATTTTTAAATAATTTTCTAATTAAATAAATAACTAAAAAGAAATAAATAAAATAAAAAAAAGTTGACTTTTTTTTACCGTTGACCGTTGACCGGGTCGACCGGTCAGACTATGTTTTTATATGCGCTGAGTGAGGTTCGAACTCGGGACCTCTCGTATACGTGTACGCACCTCTACCAACTGAGCTACGTGTCTAACCCGAAATATTCTCTGTTTTAATTATATTTATATACTAATTAATTTTAAACTTATTTGGTTTTTATTAAAAATGATTTATATAGCCGAACCGGTTGCAGGGACCCGGAGTCGAACTCGGGTCCTTTGGTTCGAGTGCTCACAGCCCAACCAGTTGGGCTGTGTGTCTAATCTGTTTAACTAATGGATTATATTACTCTTATAAACATTCTGTGACTTGTTCTGATTCAGTTCTAAAAAATGTTGGTTTTAATTCTGAAAGTCGGTACGTGTGCGATTCGAACTCGGGACGTGTGTATTGTGTCACACCCCGACCCGCAGCGGAAAAGGTGATCGGGGCATGATTGGGTTATCATCAAAGCTCATGACATTTATTATGCGTTTCATATTCATTTAATACAATTTAATGGAAACTTACAATAAATATTACAACATGTTCTAACTATCAATCTAAGCTTCTTTATTCTCTTCTAAGGCATTTCCTATGTTTTCTTTGCTTCAACCTGTTCTCCTGTATCATGTGTAAAAAGGTTTTGGATCAACATAAAGTTGGCGAGTGAATCCTATGGAAAAACATTTGAACAAGTTTATTAAATTGATTATGAAATATGTACACAACCACTCATGAGTAAAAATAGATGTAAACTTATTCAACAATCATAAGATATTAAATAAAGCACACATGAACAATAATGGAACATTTAGAGGCACGCGTTGCTCAACTCGTCTCTCACGAGGAACTGATGGGCCTAATGAATGAATTGCATAAACATGATAATATGAATGACACAACTACAAACAATATAAACTCAATGATACACACATGAACAATAATGAATTGGTTTTGAGGCACGCGTTGTTCTACTCGTCTCCCGCGAGGAACTGATGGGCTTAATGAATGAATTTCATATAATTTGACAAACTGACATAAGTAATCACATTAATATAAACGATCTAAGTTTAGGTCACGATATGGTATGGCACAAATTTAAATAAACGAGTTAATTATTTGAGACACATGACACACCCCAAAACGTGTAATTAAAAAGGGGAGTTGTAAGATTCACTCACAGTGGGTGCGTTCGGTTGATGATGTTGAATGCACGCGAAGTGGTTTTAACCACGAGTGAGATTAACCTAGATAAATCGCATTATGGTTTGGTAAGTAAACGGATTTTATTAATCCATTTTAGTAGAATTGTTGGGTGTATTTTTGTGAGTTTAAGGCTATTTTCTAACCTTAAAAATGTTATTTTTAAGTATATTTAATTGATTTTTAATTAAAATAAATAAATAAAAATAATAAAAAAATTTGATTTTTTTGCTACAGTTGACCGTTGACTTTGACCGTTGACCGTTGACTTTGACCGGTTCGAATCGAGAAATTGTGCGCTGAGTGAGGCTCGAACCCGAGACCTCCCGTACGCGTGCACGCAGCTCTACCAACTGAGCTACGTGTCTAACCCGTCATATATATGTTTTTAATTATATTTATATATTAATTAAGTTAAACAGAAAATCCTTTTATTTTAAAAACGATTTAATTCAATAGGACCGGTGCGCTCCACAGGTCTCGAACCCGGGACCTGTGGCTTGCGTAACACACAGTCCACCGCTGGACTGTGTGTTTAACATGTTATATAATCCAAATTTTATTATAATTAAATACAAATTAAGTGTTTTTATTTCTGACTTATTTAAAAAGGTAAATAATTGTCCGGGTCGATGCAGAAGACCGGACTCGAACTCATGACGTGCGAGTTAAACATACACACAGTCCACCACTGGACTGTGTGTCTAACTTGGTTATTATACCGATTATTAATATACTTAACATATATATAAAATGACTCCGGTTCAGTTAACAAAAAAAGGCATTTTTATTAAGGGAGCGTGTGTGGAACAAGATTCGAACTCGAGACCTTTGTGTGTTTAATGTGCACACAGTCCACCGCTGGACCTGTGTGTCTAACCCGAGTAATAACTTGATTTTAATTATACTTATATGTTACCGATAGTTCGTCTTCTTCGTTGAGTTTTATCCAGAATTGATAACTGACTGGTTCAATGATTAAATTAGTTTCTTAAGCGTTTTTTAGTTAATTACAGATGAGATTAAGTAAAAAGAATGAAGAAATTAGGCGTGAGGTATACCGACTAGCTTCCTCTGTTTTCCGGCAGAACTCCGGCGACAGCAACAGGCTCCGGCGTCGGGTGTCTTGCAGCAGCGAGCCTTCAAAAAGTTTGAAAAAGGTATGGGTGACTTCGGTATAAGCTTAGGGGGTTCAGTAAAGCTCAGGAATGGAGAACCCGGTTTTCCGGCGACAAACAGAAGAATTCCGGCGAGAGAGTTTTCGCCGAGAAAGGGTGTGGTTTTGAGCGAAAAGGTTTGCAGAGGTTCGAGGGGGTATTTATAGGGCAAGTCGTCGATGTATTTGGCCCGATTTCCGACTTGATTCGTTGGTTTGAATTTCTCCGGCGGTTATAGATGGTGTCGCGGACTCAAACGTCGGTTATAACCGATATAGGTTTAAAGTTTACGTTATAACGGAAAGATTCGTTAAATACTCGCGAGATTGCCGGGATTTCCGACGACTGAACTTTGGGCGCCGGTTTTGAATTCGGAAAGTTATGATATGAATTAAATGATCTTAATAATTAACAAATAGCATCAGTGGCGCAGTGGTTCAAGTGTTATGTGTTAAGTCGTTTGTGAACCGGTTACTGACCCGGGTTCGAAACCCGGCAGGGGCATTTTATTTTTATTTTGCGATTTTCAACAGTTTTTCAAAAACAACTTATATATTCCAATATAATAATTGATTATGTGTCGTTTAAAATTATTTTGGGCATTTAATTCGCAATGAAAATTTTAACTGACTGTTCGGTTGATAAACGGAGCGGGTTTGGTAAATCCGTTTTTGACGGATGTTACAGTATCCCTGCTTTTTAGAAATTTCGTCCCGAAATTTAAATTGTGATATATCTGACTAAAAGAACGATGGTGTTTAGTTTGACAGTTATATGCTTAGAAAAAGTAAGGGTTTAAGTTTTTGTTTGAGGCGGTAACGTTCCTTGTAAGGGTTAAGTACCCTATTACAGGAATCGCTCTTTGTTGCCTACTGTAAAAGTATTGATAAGCAGAATCTATTCGCTAACTAAGATATCATGCATAAGAGTTTTTGATATGTTTGGAAGGGTATGGTTATATCCTAAGTCAAAACTTCCAATACTACAACCTACATGGAACATAAATAAACACAACAGCTAATATTTGAACATAAATAAACACAACAGCTAATATTTGAATCCACATTCTGATAGCATATATGTTTGAATGGTGGAAGTTCCTCTCTCGTTTGTTATGATGGAGAGGTTAGTTTATGTAGAAATGGAACACAAATCCAATTTCTCTAAATAGCAAGATGATATAAATGTAACACAATTTCAACCAAGGCAATACTATATCCTACATGGAACTTCTCATAACGCCTGATAATGCCTCTGATCCTTTGGCAAGAATACTTATATATAGGAAGTACCACGGCGTATCCACCATATTCTTGCCAAATTTTCATTGGTTTTATCCACAAATTATGATTAGTTACCAAGAAACTAATAAATCCTACATAGAACTTCTCATAATCGTCTGACAATGCCTCTGATCCTTTGACAAGAATACTTATATATAGGAAGTACCAGCGGCGTATCCACCATATTCTTGTCAAATTTTCATTGGTTTTATCAGTGAATTATGATTAGTCCTATATAACTCTACAACCAATACAACAAACATAAAATACTGAAATGAAAAATATCTATGCGATCAAGGCTCAATCAAACGGAGCCGATCGTATTGTATGTACTGAAAATGAAATCGTCTGTGTGCTCAAGGCTCAATCAAACGGAGCCGAGCGTATTGCATGTACTGAAAATGAATAACTTAATCTAAACAACTATCACACAAACAGCCTATGCATGGAACCTCTCATAACCGCCTGATAATGCCTCCGATCATTTGACAAGAATACTTATATATAGGAAGTACCAGCGGCGTATCCACCATATTCTTGTCAAATTCTCATTGACTTTATCCGCAAGTTATGATTAGTTCTATGCGACTCTACAACAAACACAACAACCATAAGATATTGAAAATGAAATTGTCTGTGCGCTCAAGGCTCAATCAAACGGAGCCGAACGTATTGCATGTACTGAAAATGAAATTGTCTGTGCGCTCAAGGCTCAATCAACGGAGCCGAACGTATTGCATGTACTGAAAATGAATGTCTTGCGCTCAAGCTCAATCAAGAGCCGAACGTATTGCATGTACTGAAAATGAACAACTTAATCTAAACAACAATCACACAAACAGCCTATGCATGGAACCTCTCATAACCGCCTGATAATGCCTTCGATCATTTGACAAGAATACTTATATATAGGAAGTACCAGCGGCGTATCCACCATATTCTTGTCAAATTTTCATTGACTTTATCCGCAAGTTATGGTTAGTTCTATGCAACTCTACTACAAACACCACAACCACAAGATACTGATAATGAAAATGTCTGTGCGCTCAAGGCTCAATCAAACGGAGCCGAACTTATTGCATGTACTGAAAATGATTTTGTCTGTGCGCTCAAGGCTCAATCAAACGGAGCCGAGCGTATTGCATGTAATGAAAATGTAAAATGAATGATCGATCAAGGCTCAATCGAACGGAGCCGATCGTTGCGGGCACGCCAAGTTCAACCGCATAATAAAATGGGGAACAAGCTCAAAACCTCATAAAGGGGGAGCTGCGGCCTCGGCAAATGCATATACTGAAAACAATAAACAATAATTACTCTAACAGTCTACACATGGAACCTCTCATAACCGCCAGATAATGCTTCTAATCCTTTGACAAGAATACTTATATATAGGAAGTACCAGCGGCGTATCCACCGTATTCTCGTCAAAGTTTCATTGGCTTTATCCTTAAGTTATGTTTGGTTGATGTGATAAAGAAAACATAAAACTAAACGATAGGAGTTGAATCTGGATCTTCGGCGAAGAGGACTAGTTGGGTATCTTCGTTTGGGCCGTCATTATCTTCGACAGGATTGGCGTTGATATTGAAGACTCTTCCTCTTGCTGGTGGCCTAGCGGTTGGGTTTTCTTGGTTTACTTGGTTAACTGGGTTTGATTGGGCTTGAGTGTTGATGACGTTAACCAATTGAGGGCATGTGTTTCTAAAGTGGGTAGGGTCGCCACAATTGAAACAAGCTCGAGCATATGGGAACATGGGGTATTGGGGTTGATGATAAGTTTGGGCCATGTTTTGAGTAGGGGAAGAGGTTTGGTTTTGAAAGGTGCGGCAAACCTTGCTCAAATGACCATAGTGTCCACAAGTTGCACATAGACGACAAGGTAAGGTATGGGGATGGTGATAAAAACAGTTGTTGCATCGAGGGTGAGGTCCAAGATATGGTTTCTTATTTGGGTAGGTTGAGTTGGGTGCCACTTGAGTGATTGGGATAGCTTAGATGGGTATGGCGTGTGAAATAGGTTGATTTCGTTGGATAGCAGCGAAAAGTTGCCCGTCTCTTTTTCTCTTAGAATTGGGTTGAGAAGGGGATTCGGTTTGGGTGGAGTCGGAGGTTTCAGTCGATTCTTTGTCCTTCTTCTTCTCCTCCTTAAAGTCTTTGTTTCGGATTTGGTTCTCGGTAAGCTCTGTTGCTAACTCCATTGCCGCTTCCAAAGTTGCAGGCTTGGTACTTATTACAGGGTCTTGAATCTTTGACGGAAGACCACGAATGTAGTGCTCGATCAAACGGTAGAGGGGAGTGAACATGTTGGGAACCATTTGATGTAACTCGAGGAATCTTTTATTGTAGGTGGTGTGGTCTCCTTCCTTTTGCTTCAACGAATAAAATTCATCTTCTAATTTCTTGATTTCACTCCTTGGACAAAATCGTCTGGTCATGATTTCCTTCAATTCGTTCCAAGTTAAAGTCATAGCATCTTCAACACCTCGTTTGGCCTTCTCTGTATTCCACCATGTAAGTGCTATCCCATATAATCGACCGGTAGCATAACGCACTTTGCGATCGTCAGGGCAATCGCAATTTAGAAAAGTGTTCTCCATTTCTTCAAACCAATGGAGGAGGGCGGTGACGCCTTCAGTCCCTTTGTATTTCGGAGGGTCGCATGATTTGAAATGCTTGTAGGTGCATTTAGTGGTATTTGATGGAGAGTTGATAATGTTTTGGTTTTCTTGATTGACAGGATTAACGGTGAGTGCTTGTTGAACTTGGATTACAATGTTGGGTATTACGGCAGCCATTTGTTGAGCGATTAAGGCAGCCATGCATTCGCAGGCTTTTCTTGCTCTCGTCTTCCTACGGGCGAGGTTATAAGACATCTACAAGGGATACATGACAAAAGTATGAGTTGGATGTTTTTGGGTTCATGGGTCGCATTAGGAATGAACATTCATAAAATAATTATAGAAAATAAATCTACTACATCCATAGGATGTCTTGGGCTTTGCTCGCCATTAGGCCCTACATGCCGCCATACTTTACCTGTGTAATCATGTGGGCCCCCATGAATACCGGTTTTTCATATGGTTCGCACGGGTTTGCCAGGTTGCGTACACTAAAACCCGGAGAAAATCGAGAAATATGTATACAACGTGTGATATTCGGAATGTGTCCAGGTGTAGACACGGTGACACCTCAAAGTAGGTTAGTTCGAACGACGTTTGGTGTGGCATGCTTTGGCCTAATAGGTCCTTCGTACTCTCATCGTTGGTCCCCAGGTAGGCAAACTAATCTGTTATATTGGATTTATAAGAATGCCAACCTAGACAGGACGTTCCGACTACCGGTACTTGTACCCTTCCAGTTACGCCCGTCGCAGAACTTACTTTGATGAGATTTGAAAATTGCAACAAAGTCTTTGGATAATGAGAGTATGAAAATAAATTGAATACATGAACATCGATATATGTATAATGAATATGTATATAAGCATGTATGTTTGACTGTAAATGTAAACAAATATGAAACAAATAAATATCACAAATTTGTATGTAACCACCTAATCAATTTAAAATTTAGGCAGACTATAGTATAGGCTCTAAGGGTCTAATAACCTATCTTATATCCCTATAGTCATGGCTCTGATACCAATCTGTCACACCCCGACCCGCAGCGGAAAAGGTGATCGGGGCATGATTGGGTTATCATCAAAGCTCATGACATTTATTATGCATTTCATATTCATTTAATACAATTTAATGGAAACTTACAATAAATATTACAACATGTTCTAACTATCAATCTAAGCTTCTTTATTCTCTTCTAAGGGATTTCCTATGTTTTCTTTGCTTCAATATGTTCACCTGTATCATGTGTAAAAAGGTTTTGGATCAACATAAAGTTGGCGAGTGAATCCTATGGAAAAACATTTGGACAAGTTTATTAAATTGATTATGAAATATGTACACAACCACTCATGAGTAAAAATAGATGTAAACTTATTCAACAATCATAAGATATTAAATAAAGCACACATGAACAATAATGGAACATTTAGAGGCACGCGTTGCTCAACTCGTCTCTCACGAGGAACTGATGGGCCTAATGAATGAATTGCATAAACATGATAATATGAATGACACAACTACAAACAATATAAACTCAATGATACACACATGAACAATAATGAATTGGTTTTGAGGCACGCGTTGTTCTACTCGTCTCCCGCGAGGAACTGATGGGCTTAATGAATGAATTTCATATAATTTGACAAACTGACATAAGTAATCACATCAATATAAACGATCTAAGTTTAGGTCACGATATGGTATGACACAAATTTAAATAAACGAGTTAATTATTTGAGACACATGACACACCCCAAAACGTGTAATTAAAAAGGAGAGTTGTAAGATTCACTCACAGTGGGTGCGTTCGGTTGATGATGTTGAATGCACGCGAAGTGGTTTTAACCACGAGTGAGATTAACCTAGATAAATCGCATGGTTTGGTAAGTAAACGGATTTTATTAATCCATTTTAGTAGAATTGTTGGGTGTATTTTGTGAGTTTAAGGCTATTTTCTAACCTTAAAAATGTTATTTTTAAGTATATTTAATTGATTTTTAATTAAAATAAATAAATAAAAATAATAAAAAAATTTGATTTTTTTGCTACAGTTGACCGTTGACTTTGACCGTTGACCGTTGACTTTGACCGGTTCGAATCGAGAAATTGTGCGCTGAGTGAGGCTCGAACCCGAGACCTCCCGTACGCGTGCACGCAGCTCTACCAACTGAGCTACGTGTCTAACCCGTCATATATCTGTTTTTAATTATATTTATATATTAATTAAGTTAAACAGAAAATCCTTTTATTTTAAAAACGATTTAATTCAATAGGACCGGTGCGCTCCACAGGTCTCGAACCCGGGACCTGTGGCTTGCGTAACACACAGTCCACCGCTGGACTGTGTGTTTAACATGTTATATAATCCAAATTTTGTTATACTTAAATACAAATTAAGTGTTTTTATTTCTGACTTATTTAAAAAGGTAAATAATTGTCCGGGTCGATGCAGAAGACCGGACTCGAACTCGTGACGTGCGAGTTAAACATACACACAGTCCACCACTGGACTGTGTGTCTAACTTGGTTATTATACGGATTATTAATATACTTAACATATATATAAAATGACTCCGGTTCAGTTAACAAAAAAAGGCATTTTTATTAAGGGAGCGTGTGTGGAACAAGATTCGAACTCGAGACCTTTGTGTGTTTAATGTGCACACAGTCCACTGCTGGACTGTGTGTCTAACCCGAGTAATAACTTGATTTTAATTATACTTATATGTTACCGATAGTTCGTCTTCTTCGTTGAGTTTTATCCAGAATTGATAACTGACTGGTTCAATGATTAAATCAGTTTCTTAAGCGTTTTTTAGTTAATTACAGATGAGATTAAGTAAAAAGAATGAAGAAATTAGGCGTGAGGTATACCGACTAGCTTCCTCTGTTTTCCGGCAGAACTCCGGCGACAGCAACAGGCTCCGGCGTCGGGTGTCTTGCAGCAGCGAGCCTTCAAAAAGTTTGAAAAAGGTATGGGTGACTTTGGTATAAGCTTAGGGGGTTCAGTAAAGCTCAGGAATGGAGAACCCGGTTTTCCGGCGACAAACAGAAGAATTCCGGCGAGAGTTTTCGCCGAGAAAGGGTGTGGTTTTGAGCGAAAAGGTTTGCAGAGGTTCGAGGGGTATTTATAGGGCAAGTCGTCGATGTATTTGGCCCGATTTCCGACTTGATTCGTTGGTTTGAATTTCTCAGGCAGTTATAGATGGTGTCGCGGACTCAAACGTCGGTTATAACCGATATAGGTTTAAAGTTTACGTTATAACGGAAGGATTCGTTAAATACTCGCGAGATTGCCGGGATTTCCGACGACTGAACTTTGGGCGCCGGTTTTGAATTCGGAAAGTTATGATATGAATTAAATGATCTTAATAATTAACAAATAGCATCAGTGGCCAGTGGTTCAAGTGTTATGTGTTAAGTCGTTTGTGAACCGGTTACTGACCCGGGTTCGAAACCCGGCAGGGGCATTTTATTTTTATTTTGCGATTTTCAACAGTTTTTCAAAAACAACTTATATATTCCAATATAATAATTGATTATGTATCGTTTAAAATTATTTTGGGCATTTAATTCGCAATGACTGACTGTTCGGTTGATAAACGGAGCGGGTTTGGTAAATCCGTTTTTGACGGATGTTACATATTGTTTGTGCAAACAGTCCACCGCTGGACTGTGTGTCTAACCCGGTTTAATATCCGTTTTTAATTATACTAATACACATGTTTTAACTTTATCTTCTTCACTTATCGAATTACCGAACAGTGAAACCGACCGTTTGTTTAATTGACCAACTACGCTTATGATTGATTGAATTGAAGTAGAAAAAGGAAATTAAGGAATAAGATGTACCAATCACAGAGTGTCTTCTTCAGATTTTCGGCAAAATTCGTCGGTTCTATTTTGCGGATTCCGGCTAAGTGAACTGTTTTAACAGTTTTGATCATTGGTTTGAACAATTAAAGTATAAATCAAAAGATAGCAGAGAAGTTTAGACGGTTATACCGTCTGATGAACGGATATGGTTTTCTGATCAACGATTTCCGGCGAAATTGGAAATCTCCGGCGACGAGCTTTTGAGGAAATGCAACTTCGAAAAGAAAGTGCAGTTGAGAGCGAAAGGTTTACGAGATGTTTGAGTGAGTATTTATAGGGATGAACGGTTGGATTGGGTTTGAATCGAGGTCAAGGTTCGCGGTCAAGGTTTTCCGGCGGTTACGACCGAAATTGACTGCCGGCAACGGTTATAACTGGCGCCGATATTAATTGTGCGTTTCAGTCAAAGGAAAGGTAGCCAAAATCGCGGAACGTCGGTTTTTCTGGTGAGTGCGAGTTCTGGGCGCGCTGATTGCAGATTTGACTTTTCGGTTTTATTATAAATCCTATTTGTTTCCGTGTTTATTACAAAAACAATGTGTGGCGGAGCGGTGTGTTGTGTGTTTGGATTTGTGGGTGACCCGGGTTCGAAACCCGGCGTCTCCATTTATTTTTTATTAATTATTTATTAGTAATTATAAATTATGGTTTTTAAATTCTAATATATTTATTAATTATATATTGTTTAAAATTAATATCAACCATAAATACACAACGAAATTTATAACTGGATATTTGATTGATAAACGAAGCGGGTTTTGAAAACCCGTTTTTCGACGAATGTTGCAGTATCCCCTACTTTTAGAAATTTCATCCCGAAATTGAAGTAGTAGTGGTAACAGGAAAAAGATGCGGGTATTTCTCGCGCATTGAGTCTTCACGTTCCCAAGTAAACTCAGGTCCTCGTTTTGACTCCCAACGCACCCTGACAATTGGAATACGACTTCGTCTTAAACGCTTCTCTCCGAAGTCCATGATTTCTACGGGTCTTTCAGTGAAGTGCATAGATTCATCGATCTGAATGTCTTCTAGAGGAATATGGAGGTTTTCATTGGCGAGGCACTTCTTCAAGTTTGATACGTGGAATGTGGGATGAATTCTGTTGAGCTCTTCTGGTAGGTCAAGCTTGTATGCTACAGGACCTACTCTTTCGAGTATCTTGAAAGGTCCTACGTAGCGTGGTGCTAGCTTGCCCTTCTGGCCAAAACGAACCACTCCCTTCCACGGTGATACTTTTAAAAGTACTTGATCCCAATGTCAAACTCCAAGGGCTTTCGTCGTTTGTCTGCATAACTCTTTTGACGACTTTGAGCCGCTAGAAGATTGTTTCGAATTTGAATGACCTTGTCGGTTGTTTCTTGAATTAACTCTGGACCGGTGATTTGTGATTCCCCAATTTCATGCCAACATACTGGAGATCGGCACTTACGACCATATAAAGCTTCGAAAGGAGCCATGCCGATACTTGAATGATAGCTTTTGTTGTACGAAAATTCAACTAATGGTAGATGAGCGTCCCAATTCCCTTTGAAGTCTATGACACATGCTCGAAGCATGTCTTCAAGAGTTTGGATGGTGCGTTCAGATTGTCCATCAGTTTGAAGATGAAAAGCGGTACTTGAGGTCTAATCGTGTACCCTAAGCGGTTTGTACGGCTCGCCATGTTCGTGAAGTGAAACGACCATCACGGTCTGAAATGATGCTTAAAGGTACACCATGACGGCTTACGATCTCACTGATGTAGACACGAGCTAACTTTTCGTTCTTGAAGTCCTCGCGAATCGGTATGAAGTGAGCTGATTTTGTAAGACGATCAATGATTACCCATATGGTGTCATACCCACTGGAGGTGCGAGGTAACCCGGTAATGAAGTCCATGGTTATGTTTTCACACTTCCATACAGGTATGTCAGGTTGGACCAGGAGTCCTGAAGGTCTTTGATGTTCAGCTTTTACTTTGGAACAGGTAAGGCACTTGGAAACAAAAACAGCGATATCCTTTTTCATGCCAGGCCACCAGTAGGTGTATCGTAGGTCTTGATACATCTTGTCGGCTCCTGGGTGTACCGAGTATCACGTTTTGTGCGCCTCATTCATGAGGAAATCACGAAGGTTATCGCGATCAGGAATCCATATGCGATTTAAATAGTATAGAATACCGTCGGATTTGGTTTCGATTTTAGTTCAGCTCCACACGACAGTTCATCGGTACATCATTTTCTGTTACAGAAACATGTTGAGCTGCTCGAATTCGATCTTTGATGTCGGTTATGATTTGCGAACAGAGAAGACGAATGGAGTTCGCATAACCTTTTCGACTGAGTGCATCAGCCACCACGTTTGCCTTGCCAGGATGATACCGAATTTCACAGTCGTAGTCGTTAAGAAGTTCGACCCATCTTCGTTGCCTCATACAACTCCTTTTGGTTGAAGATATGTTGGAGACTTTTGTGGTCAGTGTATATTTCACACTTGGTACCATAGAGGTAATGTCTCCATATCTTGAGAGCGAACACAACGGCTCCAAGTTCCAGGTCGTGGGTGGTGTAATTCTTCTCATGAACTTTGAGTTGCCTAGAAGCATAGGCTATCACTTTTCCTCTTTGCATTAATACACAACCCAACCCTTGCCCTGATGCGTCGCAATATACTACAAAGTCATCGCAACCTTCAGGGAGTGTGAGGATAGGTGCGTCACAAAGTTTTTGCTTTAGAGTTTGGAAGGCTTCTTCTTGTTTAAGTCCCCATATGAAGGGTTTTCCTTTATGAGTCAAAGCCGTGAGTGGTACTGCAATACGGGAAAAATTGGCAATGAAGCGACGATAGTAATCAGCCAAACCAAGAAATGACCTTACTTCGGTAGGGGTACGTGGCGCTTGCCATTCCTGCACTGCCTTGATTTTTGAAGGATCAACATGTATTCCCTTGTCATTGACGACATGTCCAAGGAATTGTACTTCTCCTAACCAGAATTCGCATTTTGAGAACTTAGCGTAGAGCTTTTCAGTCCTTAAGAGTGTAAGGATGAGTCGAAGGTGTCGTTCATGATCGGATTTAGACTTGGAGTAGATAAGGATGTCGTCGATGAAGACTATGACAAAACGGTCGAGGTAAGGTTTGCATACCCTATTCATTAGATCCATGAAGACAGCGGGGGCGTTGGTTAAACCGAATGGCATGACCATGAATTCGTAATGACCATAACAAGTCCGGAAGGCGGTCTTTGGGATATCTTCTTCATGTACTCTGAGCTGATGATAACCAGAACGAAGATCGATTTTTGAAAAACAGGTGGCGCCTTGAAGTTGGTCTAGGAGGTCATCGATGCGAGGTAGTGGATAGCGATTTTTAACCGTTAACTTGTTGAGTTCTCTATAATCAATGCACATGCGAAACATTCCATCTTTCTTCTTCACAAAGAGAACAGGTGCACCCCAAGGCGAGGAGCTAGGACGTATGAATCCTTTGTCAGTCAGCTCTTGCAGTTGACTGGCCAGCCTTGCATTTCGGATGGGGCTAACCTATAAGGAGATTTTGCGACTGGTGTAGCGCCAGGTACAAGATCGATGCGGAATTCGACTTCTCTCACAGGAGGGAGTCCTGAAATGTCGTCGGGAAAGACTTGTGGGAATTCTTTCACAACTGGGATATCTTCGAGTTTCTTCTCCTTGTTTCCCTTTTTGACGACGTGAGTTAGGAATGCGACATAGTTCTTGCGGAGATATTTTCGGGCTTGAAGGCAGGACATTAACTTGAGTCCTTTTGAAGGGGTTTCTCCAAAAATACGGAGGGTCTGACCGTCTGCAAGAGGATTGCGAATGAACTTTTCGCGGCACACTACTTCAGCGTGATGCTGGCTGAGCCAGTCCATACCGATTATAATATCGAAACTTCCCAACTTCATAGGAATGAGGTCAACTGGAAAATCGTGATCGTTTAGAGTGAGGGTACAATTTCGTGTAATAGAATTTAATGAAACGGGTTTTCCGTCAGCAACTTCCACCGTTAGAGATTCCATGAGATTATCACGAGTTTGGTTGAGGATAGGTTCGAATTCTAAGGACACAAAACTCTTATCCGCGCCAGTATCAAATAACATGGATGCATAACTACCATTGATGAGAAAAGTACCGTTAACCACGTTGTTGTCAGCCCTAGCTTGGTTGGCATTGATGTTGAAAGCTCTTCCTCTGGTAGGTGGAGGAGCTTGGTTGGCTTGGTTTACTGGGTTCGCTTGGGCTTGAGCATGGATGATGTTCACCAAGCGTGGACAAGTGTTCCTGAAGTGGTTTGGGTCTCCACAGTTGTAACAAGCTCGCATGGGTTGCATCATGGGGTAGTTGGGTTGGTAGTAGGATTGGGCTATGTGTTGTGCAAATGGTAGAAGTAAGGGTTGTTGGGCTTGACCCACTATCTGACGGTGGGTTTGGGTTGGGGGTTGATTGCGGTTCGTTCGTTGCAGAGTGCGACAAGTTCGAATGGTGTGACCCGCACGGCCACAGCTGGTGCAATGTTGGCAAAGAGTTTCGGGAGGGTGATGGTATTGACAACGGTTGCATTTTGGGTGTGGGCCGGTGTATGGCTTTTTAAATGGTGCAGTTGAAGAAGCAATTTGGGTGATTGGTGCAGCAGTGATAGGAGGGTTGGTTTGAGTGACAGTAAAATTCTTGCTGTTTCGTTTCCTCTTCCCAGCAAACTTTGAGGAGGAGACTGAGTGGTTTGTAGTTGAGGTCTCTATGGGTGCTTTCTTCTTTTCATCCTTGAATTTGCCGTTTCGGATACGATTCTCAGTAAGTTCTGTAGCTAACTCCATCGCGGCTTCAAGTGTTGCAGGCGAAGTGCTTAAAACTGAGTCTTGAATTTTCGAGGGAAGACCTCGAATGTAATGTTCAACCAAGCGGTACACGGGGGTGAACAGATTAGGGATCATCTGGTTTAGCTCGAGAAATCTCTTGTTATAGGAAGTGTGATCTCCTTCCTTTTGTTTTAGCGCGTGGAATTCATATTCCAACTTTTTGATTTCGCTTCTTGGACAGAAGCGTCTGGTTATGAGTTCCCTTAACTCTTCCCATGTTAAGGCCATGGCATCTTCAACTCCTCGTTTACCCTTTTCCGTGTTCCACCAGGTAAGGGCTACCCCAAACAGTCTTCCAATTGCATAACGTACCTTGCGATCCTCGGGACAATCGCAATTGAGGAAAGTGTTCTCCATTTCTTCAAACCAGTGAAGGAGAGCAGTAACACCTTCGGTCCCTTCATACTTTGGGGGATCGCAAGATTTGAAGTATTTGTAGGAGCACTTTTTGGAGGGAGGGTTGGCGATGCTCTGGTCTTCTTGATTGGGAGGGTTGATGGGATTTGCGGTGAGAGCTTGTTGAACTTGAATTACGATGTCAGGAAGCACTGCAGCCATTTGTTTAGCAATTTGTGTGGCCAAGCGTTCATTTGATCTTCCTGACTTTCTACCTCCACGTAGTTGCCTAGCCGACATCTACAGGAACATACATAGGAAGATTGTGAGTTTAAGAAGTTTCTAGGTGTCATGTGTCGTTAAAAGAATAAAAATAACATAACTAACAATAATGCAACTACATCCATAGGATGTCTTGGGTTTGCTCATGTTTGGGCCTCCAATGTCCCCCATACCATCGCCTGTGTAGTCATGTGGGCCCCCATGACTATTGGCTTGGTAGGATTCATATTGGTGTTGGCGGATTAACACTCGCATCACCCGAATGAAAACCGTAAAATATGATTGCGAGATGTATGGTAGGAGGGTGTCCAGGTGTAGACACAATGACAACTTAAAGTGGGGTTAGCTCACACGACGTTTGGTATAGCATGCTTTAGCCTAATAGGTCCTTCGTACTCTCATCGTTAGTCCCAGGTAGGCAAACTGCTCCTTTATTTTGGATTTATACGAATGCCAAGCCTAGACAGGACGTTCCGACTATCGGTACTCGTACCCTTCCAGTTACTACATGCTCGTCATGAGAACTCACTTTGATGTGATTTGAAAAATACAAAAATCATTGCAAAAATCATGGGAATCGTGAGGTGTGTGCTCTCATGGATATGATATGCTATGAGGATATGATTCATGATGAGCATTGTATAATAATATGTACTTATGAACATGCTTGCATAACATTGAATGTAACAATAAACATAAAGCATATAAACATCATGAATTTTGTATGTAACGCATAAACAATTTAAAAATTCTAATCAACTATAGTATAGGCTCTAAGGGTCTAATAACCTATCCTATATCCCTATAGTCATGGCTTTGATACCAATCTGTCACACCCTGACCCGCAGCGGAATAAGAGTCGGGGCATAATTGGGTTATCACCAAAGCTCATGATGTTTACTAAAATGTTTCATATTTATTAAATTCAAATTACAACTTAAATATCCAAATCAAAATTCATACAATTACAAGGAAATGAAACTATGTAAATAATCCAAAGCTTAAACTGGTTTATTCTTCTAGGCCTTCCTATGTGTTTCTTGCCTCAGCTGGATCACCTGTATCATGTGTAAAACGGGTGATATTTTGGGTCAACAAAAGTTAGCGAGTGAACCTTGATAAAACATTGTTATTAATTTCTTGTTTTATTTAATATGGAAAATTTGTGCAATAATCACATGTGAGCAAACATATATAAGTAAACAAACACAAACCACTTTGGATGAGTATATGATATGAATGATGATGAATGTGTGATCAAGGCTCAATCAAACGGAGCCGATCTTATGAGGCACCTGATGCTCAACCCGTCTCCCACGGGGAACTGATGGGCCTAATGAAATGCGTGCACTGAAAATGATAAATCCAAACTACATATAATCCACACAACAATTGATTACACATTTGATCACGGATCATGATGTATGCACAAGTGTTTAAATATAATAAAGAATTAAACGACACATGATACACCCCAAAACATGATTAAAACGGGGAATTGATAGAGATTCACTCACAATGGGTGCGTTCTTTGATGATGATGAAGGCGCACGAATTTATGATTCGATTGACGAGGGAAGAACTAACCTAGATAATAACAAAATGATTTGATAAATAAATAAATTTTGGTTGAGTTTAATATTTTTAATTAGTGTTCTTAAATGGGATTTTTAGAATTATTTTTGTGAGTTTAAGGAAGTTTTCTAACCTTAATAATCTTATTTTTAAGTATTTTTAAATAATTTTCTAATTAAATAAATAACTAAAAAGAAATAAATAAAATAAAAAAAAGTTGACTTTTTTTTACCGTTGACCGTTGACCGGGTCGACCGGTCAGACTATGTTTTTATATGCGCTGAGTGAGGTTCGAACTCGGGACCTCTCATATACGTGTACGCAGCTCTACCAACTGAGCTACGTGTCTAACCCGAAATATTCTCTGTTTTAATTATATTTATATACTAATTAATTTTAAACTTATTTGGTTTTTATTAAAAATGATTTATATAGCCGAACCGGTTGCAGGGACCCGGAGTCGAACTCGGGTCCTTTGGTTCGAGTGCGCACAGCCCAACCAGTTGGGCTGTGTGTCTAATCTGTTTAACTAATGGATTATATTACTCTTATAAAAATTCTGTGACTTGTTCTGATTCAGTTCTAAAAAAGTTGGTTTTAATTCTGAAAGTCGGTACGTGTGCGATTCGAACTCGGGACGTGTGTATTGTTTGTGCAAACAGTCCACCGCTGGACTGTGTGTCTAACCCGGTTTAATATCCGTTTTTAATTATACTAATACACATGTTTTAACTTCATCTTCTTCACTTATCGAATTACGAACAGTGAAACCGACCGTTTGTTTAATTGACCAACTACGCTTATGATTGATTGAATTGAAGTAGAAAAAGGAAATTAAGGAATAAGATGTACCAATCACAGAGTGTCTTCTTCAGATTTTCCGGCAAAATTCGTCAGTTCTGTTTTGCGGATTTCGGCTAAGTGAACTGTTTTAACAGTTTTGATCATTGGTTTGAACAATTAAAGTATAAATCAAAAGATAGTAGAGAAGTTTAGACGGTTTATACCGTCTGATGAACGAATATGGTTTTCTGATCAACGATTCCGGCGATGTTCCGGCGAAATTGGAAAACTCCGGCGACGAGCTTTTGAGGAAATGCAACTTCGGAAAGAAAGTGCAGTTGAGAGCGAAAGGTTTACGAGATGTTTGAGTGAGTATTTATAGGGATGAACGGCTGGATTGGGTTTGAATCGAGGTCAAGGTTAGCGGTCAAGGTTTTCCGGCGGTTACGACCGAAATTGACTGCCGGCAACGGTTATAACTGGCGCCGAGATTAAATTGTGCGTTTCAGTCAAAGGAAAGGTAGCCAAAATCGCGGAACGTCGGTTTTTCCGGTGAGTGCGAGTTCTGGGCGCGCTGATTGCAGATTTGACTTTTCGGTTTTATTATAAATCCTATTTGTTTCCGTGTTTATTACAAAAACAATGTGTTGCGGAGCGGTGTGTTGTGTGTTTGGATTTGTGGGTGACCCGGGTTCGAAACCCGGCGTCTCCATTTATTTTTTATTCATTATTTATTAGTAATTATAAATTATGGTTTTTAAATTCTAATATATTTATTAATTATGTATTGTTTAAAATTAATATCAACCATAACTACACAACGAAATTTATAACTGGATATTTGATTGATAAACGAAGCGGGTTTTGAAAACCCGTTTTTCGACGAATGTTACATTGACATGGATCCTCTACACTTCGTGCCTTCTCGTATGTTAACTGGGCTGGGTGTCAGGATGACCGTCGGTCCACCAGAGGATTTACTATCTATATGAGTTCCAATCTCGTATCTTGGACCACACGGAAATGAAAAATTCTCTCTCTTGTTACATGGGTCATGAGTGGGAGCTTAGTTTCTCTCTGGGTAAGCGACCTTGGATTGCTATTGTTATTCAACTCCTATTGCAGATGCGACTAATGTTTTCTTGATCTATCCAGTTAGTAAAAGAAGTTTTTTCTGTTGGTATGCCTCTAGGAATTTTTGCTACTTTCAACTTCATGATTGTATTCCAGACTGAGCACAACATCCTTATGTACCCATTTCACAGGTTAGACATATCCGGTGCATTTGACGACTCCCTATTTAGTGCTATGCATGGTTCCTTGGTAACCTCTAGTTTGATCAGGGAAATCACAAAAAATAATCTATTAAATTAAGGTTACAAATTTGGTCAATAAGAAGAAACTTACAATATCGTACTTGCTCATGGTTACTTCGGCTGACTGATTTTCTAATATGCTAGTTTCAACAACTTTTGTTCTTTACATTTCTTCTTTGATGCTTAGCCTCTAGTAGGTATATGGTTTCGTTGTTTTAGGTATCAACACTACGGATTTCAACCTAAATAGTTTCACTTCCAACCAATCAGTAGTTTATAGTAAGGTCGTGTTATTAACACTCGGGCTGATATCATTAATAGTGCTAATTTTGGTATGGAAGTTGAACGTAAAGCTCATAATTTTCCTCTAGACTTAGCTGCTAATGAAGCTCCATCTACAAATGGGCTATCCAAAAAGTAAGAATACGAAGCCCTGCCCTGGCTGACACCTTTGCCGAATTGACCTGGTTAGAAACCTTTCTTAAAGAATTAGGAGTAGACATAAAATCTGCTCTTATTTTTTGGTGTGACAATCTTGGTGCAACCTATCCCTCGATAAATCCCGTGTTCCATGCTTGAACAAAAAATATTAAAGTTGATTTTCACTTTGTAAGAGAAAAAGTTGCTTAAAAAATATGTATAATTTCTATCTACAAAAGATCAGATACAAAAGATCAGATCACAAACATGTTTACAAAACCGCTATTAACTCACATGTTTGTGCTTTTAAATTCCAAATTAGCTAGTAAAACTTGAGAGTAGATGGTGTAATTATGACTATGTATATAAAACCTATTGCAACCCTAATCATTACACACTAAATCAGTACAACAAACAATTTATAAACTGCCTTCGGTTGGATATATAATATAAACCATATATTACAATTGGCTTGCCGTGTTTCCTTTTGTCAATAAGGGAGAACATTTTGGGTGTTTCTTGCTCACTCTCTTTTTTCACATGAATGGTCAATATCAAATTTATAGGACAGCATGATTTTGAGAGTATGACAAATTGACAACCATCATATTTTCTTCTAATTGATTTGAGTTCATACTCGCGAAAATGACGGCAAAACAGTCTCCATATTGTTATAATATAAATAATTACATATATATATCTATATATATATATATTTATAAATAAATAAATTATAGGCAACAATGGACTTGATTTCAAACTATTTTGATTATTTGAGGTTAATAAATAAATTAGTAAATTACACAGATTATAGTAAATTCACAACTCATTTTTGGTTATTTCTTTTTGAGAAATTATCTATTTGATTAATGATCCTCATTGTTTGCCAGTTATTTTCTTTTTTAGAAATTATATAGATCCCATTAATCTAACCAACTTCTAAATCGTTATTAATCCTTCAATATTGCTGAGATGAAATCCAGTTCATTTAAACTTAAAAAAAAATAAAAATTGCTGTCATGGCAGTTCAGGGTGGTTGATTACAGTTTTTAGCGGCTCCACTTTTTTCTGCCCACACCGGTTTCAAGTTCACTGGTGGCGTTGGTAAACGACTGACTACAAAGGGTCTTGCGGGGGAAATTGGTATTCTGACGACGGTGGTGGCGGTCTAATGGTTTGCTTCACACAACTGCCTCTGGTAAAGCCTTCTCCACTACTATCCGCCGCTGTTATTTGAGTTGGACACCGGTGCCGCCTCCGTTCTACACTCTGTCTTCGCTTAACACCCCATGGCGCCACAAATTTTCTGAAATCGATCACAAGTTATAGGCGATTAGGGGGGCCACACGAATTTGGGTGTTCACTTCCACTTTCTTTTTTTTCTGTGGTCGTTAATGTTTTAGGATAGGTTACTATCTCAGGTTATTGGTTCCTACTATCAAACTCAGATCTGTACAATTTTGGGTATTTATTGGTTGTCTATTGTTGTTTCAGATAAACCATTAGTTGCAGAAGATCCTAAAGAGGAAGACATTTCAATTTGAAAGTCCCAAGTGAGGTTTTCTTTTACTGTTTATTGTATTTCTTTTCTTTTCCATTCTTCTTCATCGATCGTGTCACTTATTGGTTTGGTAAGGGTTGCAAATATAACCATGGTTGCTGCTACAAGTTGTTTAAAGCTTTCATGTGTGGAAAATGGAAAGTTTTTTTTTTCTTTTTTAATTATTTTTTTTCCGTCTTTGCTCGCTCTTTTTTTGTTTTTTATTTTCTAAATTAAGATGACTACGCAAACTATTCTTACTTCGAGTAAGCAATCAGATTGTAGTTTGTTGGTATTCAAGTTTACTTGAAACCGGAAGGTTACAAGTTAAGGTTCCCCTTGGGTCACACAGCCAAACGAGCAGAACAGAGGAAAGAGGCAAGAAGAGCATTCATCATGCATTTTACTGAAATCAATTATTTTCCAGCTTTTTAATGTTAATGGCTTAATCGGTGAAATTACTAAATCCATTGATTATCTGATGCTAGTCCTTTTGCTTAGGGATGAGCATGGCACCGGTCTGGTACCAAACCAAGACTGATGCCATGTACTGGAAAACGAAGAAGCTGGGTACCTGTACGGTATTTACTGGTAAATCAACCAATATACTGGTAACGTACAGAACCGGTATCGGTCACGAAACCAGAAAAAGTTGGTACTGGTATCGAAAATGACCGGTACAATACCAAATGCTCATCCCTACTTTTGTTTTCTTCAAGCCAAAAAAACAAAAGTGAAACTTAAAAGCTGCTCTTAGCTGATTTTTTTTCTTTTACAGGAGTTATTTTTCAAGATACAGAAGACATTGCTGTTTTAGTTGCGTATACGAAAACATACCAGGTATTTCAAATGTTAGTTCTTTGACTCAAATCTCTCAAAATTATCGTTATATACCTTAGTTTCCTAATTTGTGGTTTGCTCTGGTACGGGTACGCAGTTCTCCCCGGTACAGGTACGCGGTTCAGGTTCACGATTCGCTAGAGTGGACATATTCGGTACAGAGGAGGATAGGTTCAATGTGAAAATGAATTTGGTACCAAAAGCTGTAACATCGAAAACCTGGGCACCAAAATTTTCCAAGCCGAATAAGAGCAAAGGCAATGACAGTATGCATGGCTTTACATTAGGTAAATGCATAGTCCTTCACAGCAATGATTGGTTTCATTGTTTTATAAATACGTAATTATATATTCTCATAGTTATTCTCTGTAGCTTTTATTTATAAAATTTGAGAGTTAAATTCATTTTGTATGATCTCTGTAGCTTTTGTCTAAATTGCATATGTTGTTATGCTCGCTTATTGCAGGCTATAAATTTCTTTGTTGGTCTGCTATTTTTGAGGATGCTGGAGCAACCTGGGCCATTGATTTTGTACACGGTTCTTGCAAGCAATTGAGATGGCACTTGATGCAGCATAGTTAATGGTATATATATTGATCCCATTAAGTCTAACCAACTTCTAAATCATTATTAACTCACAAAAATAACTGCTGTTAATGGTATATATATTGATCCCATTAGATCTTGCTGAGATGAAATCCTGTCCATTTAAACTCACAAAAATAACTGCTGTCATGGCAGTTCAGGGCGGTTCATTACAGTTTAAGCCGTTAACCAGTGCTTTTTTTTTTAATTTGATTATGTATGTAGGTTGCCAACAACGAAAGATCCCAACAGCAACACTTGAGCTTGATGCCTGTAAGTTCTGACTATGATCTTCTACGACCTCATCAACCATTCGATGGTTGAAACTACCTTCAAGTGATAGGAAAGTGAAGGTATTGAGAAGGAAACAACTGCACAAAATGAAGGTCAAGTGGGATTCCCGGCTTACCAGCTAGGCCCGAAGATACATGGGAATGGTTCATGGATAATTAATTGTTTCCATTCTCTTATATAAATGACAGTCCACTCATGGAAATATTTAAGGGATTTGGAGAATGTAGTTAGTCAGGTAGTAGACTGCACAACATCAATTATCCAAGCCCTCCTTTAATCACATCCGCTTTGCGAGGAGCAATATATACGCATACTTACATAGATACAAATATATGTCCACTTTGTCATGTTATTTAACTTTGTGTACACTTAATATAGATTAGCTTTGTTTCTCATGTTGTTCATATAATATTGTGTAATATGAGTCTATTTTATTTTTGTGTGTTTGTAGGTTCATTCATGTTGTTACTATATAATACATCAACGTAACACATCCACTGGACGGATATTAAACTAGTTAGCATATGGTCCCAGTTGTTTGCCAACACATTTGGTTTTTGGAATGGATGAAAGATTGTTTTTTTTTGAACGGTAAGGAACGACGTGCTAACCACCGTGACACTGGGTACTGTGGGTCGGGACTAATTTTGGCACACACTTTGTTGCCCCTGTAATGGATGGTCTTTGTTATTATGGGTCGGGACTAATTTTGGCACACACTATGTTCATTTGGCTATTACTATACTATAACAATTAGGGAAGCAATTGGCCATATCTTATTTACAATAATGGCACCAACCAATTGGCAGTATGGATCTTATTTACAATAATGCCACAATTCCTTTTTGGTTAAATAGAGAGAGGACCAGAGAATCCGTTATTGATACATTCGTTGCCACATTTTTATTTATTGAAACAATGGTTGCTCTTTGGAAAACAATTCTCCAACAGTTATATGATTACAATAAGTTAATAACTAAACATAGATGTTTAATACTGTTTTATTCGGTCTTCTTTATAATTCTCGAAAAATTATATGATTATACACGTTCACATACCTTTTTATTTGGTCTTTTTTAAACATAATATTTATAGATAAATCAAAGTAATGTGTCCCAACGTATGTATAATAAATACTATCTTTGTTGTAATATGGTTATAATTTTTGATTTTGTAGTTTTCGTTCAACTAAAAACATATATAAACATCTTTCAGGTATATCACGACTTTTTTTTTTGTATTTTTTCATTTCATTGCTATACCGAGTGTTGGTGCCGTAGCAATACCATTATGAAAAAGACCGATGCCGACATAATTCCTGTCGTGAAGCGCGGGTGAATTTTACTAGTTAAAATGAATGGCCGTTTAACTTTCGACGTTAAACTTTTGAAAATGACAATTTTACCCTTGCGATGGATGGTCTTTGTTTTTTTAGATCTGGACTGATTCGGACACACCTTGTGTCGCCTTCATCACCAATGCCATGGTTAACACATTTGGTTTTCGAGCGGTTTGTTTTTTACTTTTATAAATTTAAGATAATTTTACGCAGATGGGTCTTTGTTTTTGTGGGTGTAGACTGGTTTTGGCACACCCTGTGTAGCCTTTATTATCAATGCCATGGTGATCACACCCGCAACATGTCATCTAGATACCAAACCAAGACCATATCCGAGATTGATCCATCTATCATAGACCAAAAACTAGAAAAAGAAAACGACTACAACCAAACCACCACCATGACGCGAATCTGAAATTACTTTTATCCATTATCATCATCGAGAAGAATGTTTCTAGCCAACCGTGTGACAAAAACAAGTTACTCCACAAAAGAAAGAAGCTTTAGTATCTAAAGTATAAGTTGGGTTTTATTTATAATAATGTTTTTGGCCTCCATCTTTTTCTTGATCATTTCAACATTTGGAGGAGGGAGTTTGCAAGGAGGTGCTGGTGAGGGGGTTGCAGTTGACCTTTCGAGGAATCCACGATGGGTTTCATCAGCGTAACAAAGCAGAGACTCGTTACATTCTTCTAAAGCGGTTGAAGGCCGAACTGGCTTGAAATCCAACAGCTTAGCATACGCGGTTATCAAATGATACATATAATCATACACACGGTCCATATTCAAATGCTCCATATAATCTTGCACCGCTTTTCCTATTGCCTCCGCCTGTACATTAGCCAGAACAAACAATGACCCGTCATAACCGGATAGAATAAGAATAACATTATTTTTTTTATACCTCAGATGGATGTGAGTTCCCCCACTCGACCGCAGTTTTAATGGATGGGCATATGTTTTCAGGGGGGATAGGCAAGTAATTTTCTTTTGGAAAAAGACCTCGGCTGAAAAAATCCTCGTATATCGGGTTGATTATGAGTGGAACACTACCACATGACAGTATATACTTTAAGCTTACAGACCAAGCATACCCCTCTGCATATATCTTATACCTGCGTAAACACGAGCATTGATCGATGATTGCCTATTTTCATAAATAGACTAAACTACCCTTCAAAAATGACTAAATAACTTACCGATGATTGCACTGGCTAGATAATTTGGAGTTCTTGAACCCATTAACTACTTCCTTTCCCCAATTCTTTAAACTCATGTTAAACAAAGAAAACCAAATTTTCAGATAACAGCAGAAAGTTAAAAACATAATCACAACTTTCTTTGTTAATAAAAATGTACCTGACGCAATATTTGTGCTCCCCACTTATTTGTGTCGTTACATAAGACCAGTTTTTCGCGAGCCGGAGAGTTAACATCGGGATTTCCTTTCCAATATGCATACGGGAACTTATCTTTCCAACTCGTCTTTTGTGAACCTTGTTTAATGCTTTGAAATTCCTCATGCCATGGCCCTAGGTTAACTTCTACCCTGTTACAAAACTTCAATCATCAATTCTGCAATTTTATATCTGTAACACTATATAACCTTAAAGCAGAACCAATAAATACAAGATTCAATAAAAACTGATTGACTGAACTTACCAACCCCAGAAAGACCAATCAGGAAACGGGATGTCATAATGATCACGCGTAGTACAATAGCGAAAAATCGGCAAAGGCATAGCAGAGTGATCACTTTTAGCAACGTAGGGCCTGTCCATGCAATCAAACATCAAATCCACATCCGGGACGCTTCCCGGATACCTCTTAAGAAGCTGCAACAGCCCCCAAATGGTAAACATAGCGCGGCTCAGCACACAATCATAGTAATAATCCACATACAGTTTCCCACCAACGATTACTACGCGCAAAGAAGCAAGCTTCTTGGCTTCCATTAAAGTGGCGTATGAAATCCGAGTTTTCGACCAAGGTTCAAGGTCGTGGTATATCCATCCGTAAAACTCAGGGCATTGTTCTGCTTCCCGTGTGAAGGTTGGCTGGACATTGTTGGTTGTGGATTTACAGGAGAGATAAGAGCATTGTATGATTTTTGAAGCTCGAGCGTACTTTGTTTCGTTTTCAAAAGTCTTTGCAGGGAATTCATGCCAAGGAGGTGGTTCCAAGTTATGACCAATGATCGTTTTCGTCTGCGTAGCCAGTTTATCCACCTGTTCAACAATAATGCCACAATCAACAAACACAAAATTCAAAATAACTGCTTTGCACACAAATAACTTAAGGATTTGTTTTTTGTTGCCCCAATGAAACGTCTCTGGGGGTGAGCATAAACCGAATTACCCAAATTAACCGACCCATAAACCAACATAACTGAACCAAACCAATAACTGACAGTTGGATATTTTTCATTTTTGAAAGAAAAAACAATTAACCGAACAATAACCAAAACAAAACCAATTATCCAAAAAGCAAATGGTTAAGAAACTACGGTTTCAGTTCAGTGAAAACTCATAACCAAACCGGGCCCCTAGACATCCCGGTACTACTCCCACCTACGCATAACAGAATAATAAGAGTGGAGTTCTGTTATCGACGCCTTAGTGATATATGAGGGTGGGCATTTGTTATGAACCCAACAATCAACATATATATTTATATATCACCTAGATGGATTGATGTTACAAAGAAAAATGAATATGAGAAAGGTTATCGTACCACAAATAGAATAACAAGTATAGAATAAATAATGAGAGCACAAGGAAGAAACGAGGGCGTGGGCAAAGGGTTTTTCGCATGAACAAACCCATAATTGAAGGTTATTGATCTTGCTATTGGCAGGCAGCAATATGGTAACGTACGATCTGTGTTTCTGAAATGTAATTTTACAAACCCTGTTTTTGGTATACGAGGAACTACCTCTAATATCAACTCCCAACAACTGACTTTTTCTCTATAGACCTCTTATTTGCACTTCACTCCATGTGCTTTTTTTCCTTTCTCAACTGGACCCCATGTTCAGTTGGTTGGTAGGTAACAAGGACGAATTTGTATTTTGGTTCGGTTTTACTGGAAAAATTCTTCAACATGGGATTGGGTTCAAATGACTAAAATCCGGGTTTGCTGAAATGTTTTTCAAATCGGCCCGCGTTCAAACTCAGTTAAGGGAATGAAACTATGAACTAGAGGTGCACATAACCAGGTGGGTTCGGGTATATACCCAGTACGGGTATGACCGGGCATTGGCAATACTCAGGCCGGGCTCGGGTACTGGCCAGGAAAACCATACCTGTTGTACCAGGTTCGGATTTTCTATACTGGGTATTAAAAAACCCGGTTTCTGGGTTGGGCATTTGAAAACCCTATACATGTATGCAAAAGACCCTGTCGGGTATGCAAAAAACCCGGTGTCACGGCTTTTTTTATTTCATATTTTTTGTATTGCTATGTTTCGAACTCTATTTTTTGGTTTATAAACTTTAACATTTATAAGATAAAACTTCTAATATATTATAAACTTAGAAATATTACAAGATTACATATCATAAAATTGCATACATAATCGCATATGTAATCGGGTATCAAAAAACCCGGTGTGGGTATTAAAAAAAACCCGCGTATAAATCGGGTTGAAAAAAAACCCAGGTTTGGGTTCTCACAACAAATACTATACCCAGACCCTACACGTAGGGGTAGGTTCGGGTTCGGGTTTTTTGTACACCTCTACTACGAACTGGTATACGAATTGGCTAGTTGGGTCGTGTCGTGTCCAGACCGCTTTTCTGTACACCTCTTAGGTAACAAGGAGAACTTCATATTTTGATTTGGTTTTACGGTTTGAGCGTAAAATAAAAAAAAATCAAGCTAGTTTGGTTCTAAATTATTAAAAATCATTTGAGTCTATATCTAGACAAATTTTGTGTTATAGTTTTTAAGTTCAAGATGATTGTTTTTCTCTTTGACATACGGTGACAGGTTGTCTATGATTTTTTAACTATTGTTTATTTTCAAAAAATTTTGGTCGTTTAAAGTCACTTGAGTATCAGATATGTAAATAACAAATGAAAATAAGTATTATGTAGTGTATATAGACTTATATCTTTGTGTGTTACCAAATATCACCAAGATGGATCCACATATGTCATAAACTACTTTTTAGTTTTGAAAATACCCACAATGTATGAATTTAATTAAATTTATAAAACGATAAAATGTATTGTAACATATCCATGAATTTTCATAACCCTACAGTCGTAAATGATCTTCTTTTGGACCAATATGTTGGTGACCCTTCCTTCACCTAAGAATCCAACCAACACAAGAGTTCTAATAAAGGAGTGTAAAAGTAAGCTATAAATTAACTTAGAAAGTATTAATCTTTGAAAATTTGTGTCATCATGAACATAGATTTGATAAAGACATGGAATAAACTGAACAATAACGCCATTATAAAAACTACGAAGGTAAACTATAAATAAACTTATAAAGTAATACGTTTTGAAATTATGTGTCATCATTAACGTATATGTGATCCAAACATGATAGAAATTGAACAACAAGACTATGTTATAGTTAAAACTATGTTAATTAGAAAAAGTTAGAGATTAATGTAATTAAAGTCGATTAGGATTTTGATCACAATTTTTAGTATAGTTGTTTAATCTATGGTAACATTGTAACAATTTAGTTTCTTAGGGTAGATTTCGAGTTTTTGTGTAAATCTATTTTACCATTATGAATTAAGAAAATTATAAAAGCATTTAAATTTAAACCCCCAACCTCCCTCCAAATACCACCGTCGTTGAATCCTAACTACCATACCCAGCCATGCTCATCACATCATCACTACATACCACCATCATTTACCAAACTTAAAATTCGAGTCCGAATTTGAAATTTGACTCTAAGCCCAATATGAAATCCCATCGGAGAAAAAAGAAATCAATGCCTTATTGTTTATTAAATTATACTCAAATCATATTTTTCTTGCTGCATAATTTAATCTTTACTTATCTCTTCCTTCTTATATAACTCTATTTGTCATTGTGGGGTTGCATCTATTAAACACCTACTTTTCCTTGACATTATTATTTAGTGTTCACCTAGTATTTATTTAGTACTAAAATTTTTTTCATTTCACAACCAATTCTTATCCTGTAGACTTGAGAGCTGCCTATAGAATAGCAAGCATGTGCTATTCAACATTATTGTACATAAATAATTAATCACATGTTACTTATTTAGTGGTCTCCAACTTTTATGTATATTTTAACCATCTAGGTTTTACAAACTAATGTCACTCAAACAAAACGAAACCATTAAACTAGTTTCGGTTTGGGTTCAATCAGACAACGATTTAGTTTTGATTTCAAAGTTTTAAATATCATATGGACCTAAAAAACTAGATGATCAACACCCTACAAGATACAAGTCAAAATTCATCAAACATACTATAAATAAGTGAATCCAAAATGTATAAATGCTAGAAGGTCAAAAGGTCTATGTGACCACCATACCAAAATAAACATAACTCGTCGAAAAGTTACGAACACCTCCAATACTATCATTAAGATCGCGTTCTAGATTATATTAAACTCCAATATCATCAAGATAACTCCAAGCCCATTAGCAAGCCCAACTCAGCTCCAGACTGCTAAGCAAGCCCAATTAGTTCCAGATTTCTTAAGCTCAGGCCCAACATACAAAACAACACAAAATATTAGAAAATGATATATGCTTGCGTACTAGTGTTGCAAACAGGAAGGGTGTCGGTTGCGGATATAACATGACGCCAATCTAATTTTTGGTTATCATATTTAACTTGATAAATACGTGGGTTAACATGCTTGATTAAATAGGTGATGTTCGGAGTTATATGTGCAACCGTCTAATTAACCAATTCATACGTTTAAATTATAATAAAATTTACTTTATAAGGTCGACTCAACAACTCATTTAACTCATTAATTACAATTTGCTTACAACTTGATTACAACTCATTTACAGCTCGCCAACCCGTTCAGATAAATCGGTTACGTGGGTCGTGCTCATGTTACATGATTTTTGGCGTACCCGAATTAAGGTTGTATATATTTGTTGTTTTTGGGTTCATCAATTCAACTTGCGGACCAATAATCTGAAACTTGCCAATGCACTAACCCATTATGATTGCCACCCCATGGCAGACTAGTTGGCCAAAGCCCTGACTGCTATTTATTCGACAACAAAAATACTTAAACAATATTTCAGAGATCCAGTCCGGAACCAAAAGTTTCAAAACAAGCAAATCGAGGTTGAGGCAAAGCTCGATGGTTGAAGGGTGTCGATCGACAGAAAAAGAAACACATGCAATGGTTATAATGCTATAAGATCCACACAATACAAGACACAAAGACCGAGAATGATAAAGACACGTGAGCTAGATATATTAGATACTTTGACCCGATTCATTCAACCAAAACAATATCTCTTATGTATTTGAAACAATCCATTTACTTTACACATCAATTATTTGTCATTTTAGTATTTGTATAAATTATATGTACCATAAATTATAAATTTCTTAATTTAATTAAGTTCAATTTTTAAAAGATATTCATACAAACCCTTTATTATTTATCATTTAAAGTTTTATATATTTACCACTAACATTTTATTGCATTGAAGTTTCAAACTACAATACCACTAACATTTATTACGCTTAAGAAATATCTCCACAGATCGAATTTCCAACAATAAAATGTAGTTACTATCTATATAGCTTGTGACAATAGAGATGATAACAACCTTATAAAGCACAAATTGCCAAAAAAAGTTTATTAAAAGACAATGCACAATTTTACGAATCCGTAACCTTCAGGTCACATTTTCATTCTTAACAGTTCGTTGACGAACAAAGTGGCACAAATCAACATATATACTCGAATAAATGGTTCTAACCTTTGATACATTAACCATTGATTTCTTGAATCACACGACATTTTTCACCAAATTATCGTGAATCTTCGACTGATGATTCTCGTTCACTTGTTGAATCAACAATCTGTTCTCATCTAAGGCTCTTTGCGCGTCCTTCAAACCCTTGTTCAACATCTCCCATGCTTCAACATCGTACTCTCCATCGCTGTCATCGCTATCCGTTCCCATCAACCACGCGGTTCGACATTGTTTGGACGCCGGCAATTTTCAGTTTCTTGAGATAACTTGCATATTTCCTAGTCATACTAATACAATCATACGGTTTATATAAAAAAATACAAAACAACCGAGTATGTCGAAAAGGCGGCGTTTTTTTAATTGTTTTCATGCACATTCTGTTAAGGTGACATGGGTGCATGGGCATCAGCAAAAGAGAAACGTTAGATCGAGTAGATTCAACGTCGAAGATTTTGTTGTGAGTTATGAACATGACAGTAGTATGATCAAGTGAACCGTTGTAGTAAACTTAAGAATTGCATGTTATCATGACAAGTGAAACTTTGAGGAACAAAACAAAATTTTATTTGGAATCGTAGCCTACCCAAATGTGCTCATCAGAAAACTATTTATTTCTCTTTCCAAATCAAAACTTTTTTGTAGATAGGTATGGGAAAAACATTAAAAAACAACTCCAATAATGTACCTTTCGATGATATAGCGATCACAAACTGTTGGTTTTTAATTTAAGTCTTTTAGATATTTGTTGATATGAACTTATATTAATTACTTAGAAATAGTTATCTGGTGGACTTATGTCGGCCGAAGTATACCCTTACTCAAGTGCCATTCACAGTGGTCAACGGAAACTCCAAACACTTACCTATAAGTTAACTAAAATATATATTTAGTCATAATAAAACTAGTAGGTGTGGAGATTTGGGGTTAGAGGCTTGACTTGACATAGGCAGAGGTGAGCTTCACTAAACCACCGTAAAAAAATGGAGCGTGGAGGGGGCGTGACCAGACGGCATGGGGGTGTCATGTGGCTATTTTTTTTGTTTTTAATTAAATAATAGAATTAACCTAAATTTAAACAACTATTTTTTTATTTTAAATAACTACGATAAAAATACATTACATCACAAAAAATAGTCATCTTTATCTTCATTTTCATCTTCGATGTAGTCGAATTTAAGAAGAGTGAAACATGTTCTATCAAATCAGCTCGAAAATTTTAATTTATTTGTCTTGACTCAATTAGATTTTGGTTTTGCGTTCTCTCTTCGTTACTAATGTTTTCGTTATTTGATTCGGTCTCCTCGGGATAATATTCAACCATTGCACTCATACAATCGACAAGGCATGCTCAATATGCGCCACCTTTTCTGTAAAACACCAAACGCTCGCTCGACATCTTTGCGTGCCACCATCTGAACTTTGTTAACCTTTATTCTTTTTGATCTAGGGTTCCAATCTCTTGAAAATGATTTCATAAAAACAGCTCATTCAGGGTAAATTCCATCAACAAGATAGTATTCATACTTGTATTCAACATCATTTACAAAAAAAATGTTTCTTTAGGTCCAACAACATTTATTAGATCATTGAAAAGGGACGAGTGATGAATAATGTTATATAGTTATTTGAACCGGGCATACCAAAGAATGCATGCCAGATCCAAAGATCTTGTGATGCAACATCTTCAAGCATCATAGTCGGCGATCCATGATATCCGCTTGTGTGAGAGCCTTGCCATGCAGTTGGACAAAGTTCTCACTCCCATTTCATACAATCTAAACTCCCTAACATCCCGGGGAGACCATGATATTCAGCGTGATGTTCCATAATTTGTTGCATATCACTAAACGTTGGTTTTCTCAAGTATTTTTTTCATGTATTGTTCAAAGATATACATACAAAAATTGTGAAGACTTTCCCTAGCACTCGTGCCGACATTTTTAAATAGTCGTCAATTACGTCGGAACTACTCCTGTAAGCCAATTGTCTTAAGGCGACCGTAACCTTTTTGCCACGTGGTAAATTCTAAATTACTACGTGCATCGGGTCTTTGTCGAAAAATGCATAATTATCCTCTAAATCCTTTGATATTCTTAAAAATATTTTTTACTCATACGAAAACGACGCCTAAACATTTTTTCATCATACGTTGGTTCGGATGACAAATAATCGCTTACCGCAAATCGTTTGCCGTTTCGCGTTCACGAACAATATACTTCCTCCGTTTATGTTGGTGTTGGGAAGTCCCTTTATCTGAATCTTCAACGATAGCTTTCAGGACTGTCTCCACTGTTGATAATAATATTTTCGCCCCGTCGTCCGATGAGAATGACAAATCATAACTATCAGACGAATCGTTTGAACTTGAAGAATCCATCGTATAATTTTTTTTGGTGATGGGAAGTGGATTTTGAATATTCGGATAAAAATGAGTAAGGATTGTTTGATTTATATAGGAAATAAGTAAACAGAATTTTTTTTAAATAGCCGTTGGCCAACGGTGTAACATCCGTCAAAAACCGGGTTAACCAAACCCGCTTTGTTTATTAACCGAACAACCAGTTAAAAATTTCGTTGCATATTTAAGCTCAAATTAATTTTAAACGATACATAATTAATAAGTATATTAGAATATAAAATTTATATTTGAAAATATATTAAAAATAGTGAAATAAAAATTAAATGCTGAAGCCGGGTTTCGAACCCGGTCAGCCGAGAGAATCATCCGAACCTTAACTCACACTCGCCCAACCACTCCGCCACTTGTGTTGTTTGATAACATACTGAAACAATTAATACAAATAATAAATTTGGAAATCAAACCCAGTCAACAGCGCGCCCAAATCCGCTGACGCCGGAAAACCCGACGATTTCGCCAATTATCGTCGGTTACTTTTGACTTAACGTAAGAATTAACGACGCCATCGGTTATAACCGACGTCCAGTTCCGCGACATCCGTCGTAACCGCCGGAGAACGTATGACCAACGAATCAAGACGGTAATCAGACCAAATTCATCGATATTCTTCCCTATAAATGCACACCCTGGCCTCTAGTAAACTTTTCGCTCAAAATCGCACTGATTCTTCAATCAATTTCACTCGCCGGAATTCTCTGGAAGTCGCCGGAAAACCGAGACTTTCATCAACACGGTAAATACCTCGACTTTTTCTGTTTCATTCCATTATTAGACAAATTCTAATATCACTCCATCACCCAGAATCAACCCCAGACGACGTTGCTGGATTTTCTGTTTTCGCCGGAAAACTTCTGAAAGTTCCAGAATCTCGCTGTTTGCCGGTATGATCATTTAAACTTACTGATAATCATTGCTCAGTAGTTCAATTTCACATCTAATCATCCAAACTGTTAATTGATCCTAACAGCCGAAGTTCACAAAACAGAGCCGACGAATCCTTGCCGGAGTTCTGAAAAAGTCACCTGTTCGGTACATTCTTTCCCCAAACCCTCTCTGTTCATCACATTACAATCGTTATTAAAGTTCGTTAATTTAATTTAACAAGTAACAGTTTGGTTAACCGTTGTCTGTGTTTGAACGAAGAAGATGAAGTCGGCTTAGTGTATAAGATTAATTAAAATCAGTATTATGAACGGGTTAGACACACAGTCCAGCGGTGGACTGTGTGCAAATAAATACGCATACGTCCCGAGTTCGATCCTTGACACACGCACATTCTCGGTAATAAAAATTTTCCCTTTTTAAACTGAACCGGATAACTCACAGAATCATGTTAAGTATAATAAAAACCGGAATATTAACCAGGTTAGACACAATCCAGCGGTGGACTGTGTGCAACACTAACTCGCACATCCCGGGTTCGAAACTGGTTAACGGCACCGGTTCAATACAATTAAAATCCTTTTTTAAAATAAATGATTTTCGGATTAACTTAAATAGTGTATAAATATAATTAAAAACAGAAATATTTCGGGTTAGAAGTAGCTCAGTTGGTAGAGCTGCGTGCACGTGTACGGGAGGTCACGGGTTCGAGTCTCACCCAGCGCACATATATAAGCGACCGGACCGGTCAACGGTCATGGTCAACGGTCAAAAGTCAACATTTTTTTTATTATTTTTATTTATTTATTTAATTTAAAAATCAATTAAAATACTAAAAAATAACGTTTTTAAAGTTAGAAAATAGCCTTAAACTCACAAAAATATACCCAAAGATCCTATTAAAATTGTTAATAAAATCCACTTACTTACCGTACCTTTTCGTTATTAACTAGGTTAGTTATTCCTCGTCGATCAATCCTCTAAATTCGTGCGCAATCAACATCATTCACCGAACGCACCCAAGGTGAGTGAATCTCTACAAATTCCCCGTTTTAATCACGTTTTGGGGTGTATCATGTGTCTTATTATTTATTACATTTAAATTATCGTGCACCCATCATATTCATGATTAAAGTATATTCAACATGTATCATCTGTTTTGTGATTATTGTTTAGATTAAATTTATCATTTTCAGTACATACATTATCATAGGCCGCCGCTCCCCATTACCTATGAGCGTTGAGCTGTTCCCCATTACCTATGAGCGTGAACGAGGCGTTGCCAACATACGATCGGCTCCGTTTGATTGAGCCTTGATCGCACATACAGAGCATGTATGAAAATGAAAATGTCTGTGCGATCAAGGCTCAATCAAACGGAGCCGATCGTATTGCATGTACTGAAAATGAAAAATGACTGTGCGATCAAGGCTCAATCAAACGGAGCCGATCGTATATTGGCACGCCAGGTTCACGCTCATAATGTAATGGGGAACATGCTCAACGCTCATAATGTAATGGGGAGCGGCGGCCTATGAAATTGCATGTACTTGAAAATAATAAATTTAATCTAAACAATAATCACACAAACAGTTTATACAAACTGAATACACATTTATTCATGATATGATGTATGCACAATGATTTAAATATAGTAAATAGTAAGACACATGATACACCCCAAAAACGTGATTTAAACGGGGAATTTGTAGAGATTCACTCACAGTGGGTGCGTTCGGTGAATGATGATGTATGCGCACGAGTTTAGAGGATTGATCGTCAAGGAATAACTAACCTATTTAATAAGGAAAAAGTAAGGTAATTAAATGGATTTTATTATCAACTTTAATAGGATTTTTGGATATATTTTTGTGAGTTTTAGGCTAGTTTCTAATCTTAAAAAATGTTATTTTTAAGTATTTTTAATTGGTTTTTAAATAAAATAAATAAATAAAAATAATAAAAAAATGTTGACTTTTTGAACGTTGACTTGACTGTTGACCGTTGACCGGTTCGATTGGGAATATTATTGCACTGAGTGAGACTCGAACCCGTGACCTCCCGTACGCGTGCACGCAGCTCTACCAACTGAGCTACGTGTCTAACCCGAAATATTTCTGTTTTTAATTAAATTTATATACTAATTAGATTAATCCGAAAATCATTTATCTTTTAAAAAGATTTTAACTGTGACGACTCGGTGCGCTCCACAGGTCTCGAACCCGGGACCTGTGGTTTAGTTTGGCACACAGTCCACCCCTGGACTGTGTGTCTATCTTGGTAAATATCCTAGTTTTTATTATACTTAATATATAGCGGAGTTAACCCGGTTCAGTCTGTAAACAAAAGGCATTTTATTACTGCAAAGGTGTGTATCAAGAATCGAACTCGGGACGTGTATGTTTTTTATGTGCACACAGTCCACCGCTGGACGTGTGTCTAACCCGTTTATAATTCCGATTTTAATTATTCTTATGTCATATCTGAACTCGTCTTCTTCGTTCAAAACACAGACATCAGTCACAGCACTGATACTTGATTAATTCGGTTAATGAACAAGATGAACAATTGGAAAGTATTGAATCGAAGAGTTTGGGGAAGAAAATACCGAACAGATCGTCTTCTTCAGAAAATCCGGCGAAGCTCGTCGGCTCTGTTCTGGTGACTTTCAACTGTTAGAGTTAAAGCAGATTGGAGGGATTAGATGTGAAATTGAACTAATGAGTAATGACTATCAGTAGATTACATTATCATACCGGTTATCAGCGTGATTCTGAAACTTTCAGAAATTTTCCGGCGAAAACAGAAAAATCCGGCAATGTCGTCTGGGGTTGATTCTGAGCGATGAAATGGTGTTAGAAATTGTCTTATAATAGAATGAAACAGAAATATCGAGATAATTACCGTGAAGATGAAAGTCCCGGTTTTCCGGCGACTTGCAGAGAATTCCGGCGAATGCAATTTCTTGCGACAGAGGTTCTTCAGAGGTTTAAAGTGAGTGGGATTGATGTCAGTACGAGTCCTATAATCTTATTTTTGGGTAAGAAGAAAAGATGGGTTGATTTCGGTTTTCCGGCGAAACTTTCCGGTAATTTTTCAGAGAATTCCGGCGAGTTCCGACGAAGTTTTCTGTGCGAAATGAATAGCGTTATCTTGATAAACTCGCTAGCTCAACCGTGCATAAGGCATAACTTCAGATTTAATTGCATTTCCAGTTTCGCATTAACATTTTTCGGTTATGGTTTGATAATTTGAATGAGTGACCTTAATGTTCTTTATGTTATAACCGACGTTAGTTGTAAATGCATCCGTTATAACAAAAGGAAACGTTAATGATTGAATTCGTCGGGATTTCCGGCGAGAATGATTTGGGCGCGTTTGAGTAACTGGGTTTTGATTTTTGTTTTCATTATTTGAATTAATTGTCTGGATGTATTAATAAAGAATACAAGTGGCGGAGTGGTTTGATGGATGAGTGTTAAGTGTTTGCTGAATTCGCTGGCTGACCCGGGTTCGAAACCCGGCAGCAGCATTTTATTTTTATTTTCTTATTTTAAATACTTTTTCAAATATAAATTATATATTCTAATATACTTATTAATTATGTATCGTTTAAAATTATTCTAGGCATTAAATAAGCAACAAAATTTTTAACTGGCTGTTCGGTTAATAAACGGAGCGGGTTTGGTAAATCCGGTTTTTGACGGATGTTACATTGAATACAATAAGAAATAAATAATAAATGTTTTCTAACAAGGTTCACTCGCCAACTTTTTGTTGATCCAAAAACCATTTTTACATATGATACAGGTGAACAGATAAAACATGGAAAACATAGAAAAGTGCCTTAGAAGAAAAATAATGAAGCCTAGAAAGATGTATAGGACATGTTGAACTTGTATGATATGATTGTATGATCTTCTTTAAAATTGTGATAATAAATATGAAACGTTATAATAAATGTCATGAGCTTTGATGAAAACCCAATCATGCCCCGATCACCTTTTCCGCTGCGGGTCGGGGTGTGACAAACGGTCCTTTGTCCCAAACCAGTCAAAGCTAGCTAGCTCATCGCTCCCCCCGCCCCATATCAGGTTTCATAGCCACTCCAACGGGGCAATGCCGCTACCCACGCTGGCCCGATATGGCTGAAGCGGCATTGCTTGACTTCCCCACTCCAACCAACGCCCACACCCCGCGATCTAATGTATTCACTTTTAATTGTCTACCCCACATGAGATCCCTCACACACACAATATATATATATATATAATCAGTTAATTAAATAATGCATTCTTCTATCTACAACCACATTAAAATATAGAATAAGAGATGAATGTGAACACCATATATCAAAGTTTTGTTTTAAATTTTATATAACTAAGGGATGGGCATGGAGATTAGGGCTCTAATGTATGAGTTAAAATGAACAATCAAGGCTTAAGAAAACAGAAACGGCCTCGAGGCGTTTCCCTTAGTTTTACGAGGTGTTAACCTTGAGACGGGTCGAAGGTTAAGCTTCAAGACATTATTATAAAATATTATATATATATATATATATATATATATATATATATATATATATATATATATATATATCATAAAAATCACAAATTCTATAAAAAACATCATTAATATTATAAAACCTAATTTAGAAATAATACAAACATCATTAAATGGTTAAACAACCTACATTAGTAATGTTACGACAACCTAAAAACCATCACTAAATAGTTTAACAACCTAATTAGTAATGTTACGACACTTAAATATTATAGAACCCGTTTTGTTGTGTGGAGAAGAATTTGTTTCTATGTTAGCGATTAGGTTTCAACGAAAGAACCTAATTGATGTTGTTTTTTTAAATCCATTAAGCACTAAATGTTGGGTTGGCCCACCAATTAAGCTCACTAAGCACTAGATGGGTCTAAAAAAGTGCAGAAAACTAAATCTTTTTCACATTTCACAAGGTCGTAAGCCTCATCGCGCCTCGGATAGTTGAGGCTTAGATTTTAGATGACCCCCCATGAGGCTAAGCCTCTTATATGTTTTTCATAGCTTCTGCCAAGGCATAAGCCTCGTGGTGAGCCTCAAGCAGCCTTTTTAAACCATGTGAAAAATATCTCATATTTTCTTAATAATTTGGTTATGAGGAAGGGGATGGGACATTGTGAGCGCTCTAAAGGTCAGCGAACTTATGTGGCCAACAAAAGATATAAGGCCAATGTGAGACCTCAAGTAAAAATGGCTAAACAATCAACAAAAACTCACATAAGCAAATGATCCACTATTCGTTTGCTAGGGGCCAGAATTACATTAAGTCTCAAATATGGGACATGTATTTCTTTTTTTAAAAATCACTTAAAGTTAGTATCAAACCCCAAACATGCTTCTATAATACCATTAATTTTTTATAACCAAACGTTACTCATTCTAACAATTATAATCACTTAGAGATGGAGTTCTAAACGAATTGTGGTTGGAACCTATCATGTTTGAATCCAGTCGGATGAGTACTACCTACTTTGGATGATAACATATAACTAAAAACATATTTAAAATTTTAAAATAGTTACAAGAAATTAATAGTTTGGATTTTCTTTTTCATATAAAGACACGTAATTTTCAAGCATTTACCATTTTCAATTGCATTTTTTTTTTCTTATAGCAGCATCTTCATTGTTTTGCATTTCAGTCTGTCCAATTCCCTCCTGCGGGTGAGTGTTATATAGACAATATCAGATATGATTAGATAATATATATTAGTTGGGATTTGTTATGTATATTAAATTTATTGTAAGTATCTTTATCATATAAAGAATATCGATATGGTTAGATTAAAATTTGTGTGTAATTATTCTTATTGTTCTATTGTAAATAATTAATCAAGAATTCGTAATACCTTACAGGTTTTTGATTACTTAACTTACCTTTTGTATACGTATGCTTCATTTTGAAATAGAAATTACCAATTAAGTCAAAACTTGTAAATATCTATAATCTACTACGCTTGTGATTACAAGCCATCATGGGTTATGCATATATTTATTAAACGATAATTCAAGAACTAAGTTGTTTATATTCATTTAATGTTCACAATTAATTATTCTATCAAGAGAGTGATGTTTGATATACTCTCAAAATATAACCTTGTCATTGCATCCTTAGAAAGCAAATTTACGAGTTGTCCAACCAATGTTTTGTAACAATTTTGTTTACCCCCTCCATTGTTAAACCATGTATGTAATGCATTGTTTTCGGGCTGATTTAAAGGTTTAAACATACCTTCATGGATTGATCATCAGTATCTGACAAATAGAAACACCCCACCATGACCATGACGGTAGAATGGACTAATCACGTATATCATTCATTCCTAATCGGTTTATGTAATACCAACAATCTTTGATCACCAAGCGTTATCCATCCTAACAACCCCATAATCACACATGTAGAGCAAGTTATACCCGTTTATATTTAAATAAAATATGTGATTTAAACATTATCATTCCAACCAACATCATATATGTTAGTATATTAAAAATGATTGTAGTTATTGTTATATAAATAATTACGTTTTTTAACAGTAAATTAGGATCACTGATGGACCACTGGAGTGCTACCAGCAAACCACCGATCATATCCATCTCCACTAGGCTATAATGCCTATAAACCAATTCACGAGGAAACCCAATAAATCCGGGAACCCCTCTCCCCTTCCCCTTGTGGAATCGAACCTATGGCCTAATGATCCCAAAACCTTATTGCACCCACAAGATGTTACTAGGCTATAATGCCATGGGTATATAATTAATTACTAATGTGGTAGGATTTTCTGAATAGTGTGGTGTGCTAACATCACTGTCACATGTCACCATCTCATTGGTCGGTGATTTCAATTATTATTTTTTGTAATCACAAATTTTTCTGACTAGGTTTTTCTTTGCCAATCTGAGTCGCTAGGCTTACTTTGCCAATCTGAGTCGGTTCCGCCACATCGATTTTCTCGGTTTTGGTTATCTTTTTCTTACTGCCCGCATGCCCGCAGCACGGGGTTTGCCCCTACTTTCTCTTTTTTTTTTTTAAAGATTTATTGGTTTTGATCGTTGTTTGCTTACAACTTAGCACGGTTTTACCGCCCGCAACGCGGAGGTTAAATACTAGCTTATAACATTTACATTTCACACTCATGGATATTGTATGCAATACAAAAATGGAAATATTGTAGTTGCAAAATCATGTTAAAATCCAATCGGATGTGCACCACCTACTTTGGATTATAACATATAACTTAAATCACAATTAAAAAAAAAAAGTCTTAAACAATATAGATTATGTTTTTCACATAAAGACACGTAAATTTCATGCATTTGCCATTTACGAGTGTTATCTGCATTTATGGCCACACCGCTGCTGTTGCCGTTTCCAGTAATCCAACGTGTTCTTCATCAATCAACCTCCCAACAAAAAACCAAAACAGAATCCTAAACGAAACTTCCCGGAAACTTCACATCAACCCTTCTTCAATTACATTATCATTATAAGAATAATAATTCATCACCAGCTTTGCGTTATTGAACTTGCCATGAGTTTGATGGAGAGTTACGACTTGGAGCGTGAAGAGAAGATGAGAGAATCATTGTTGTTACCAACGAGCGATTGTCACTCGTCTCCTGTTCGGTTGAAGAGTTTTGTAGCGAATGTGAGGATAGTTGTGTTTGAAACGAAGCTTTTCGTGCTGTTTCCTGCGATTCCGATGGCGTTTGTAGCTCATTGCTACCGTTTTGGTAGAGTAAGTGGATGGTTGATGAGTTGTGTGTGGATGATTTTTGAAAAGTTGTTTTGAGGTGTTGTTTAACTGGATTATTGATAGTTTGTTTGTTGGTTGTAGCGTGGAATTGCGGCGAACTCTCGCTTGCGGAACGACTGAGTTTTCTCACTGAGTGAGTTTCTGTATACGAGTCGTATAGTTCAATAAATAAAAAAAAAAATATATATTTGTGCTATTATTCTAATTTCTGTTGATTTGTTTCTGATTTTTTGCTTTTGTTTTTGGAATATGTGTTGGTGAAATTGAAATCATAAGACAAATTGCATACTTCACAGGGCCTACAGGTATGTTTCTTCTGATCACTGTGATGATAATCAGCCAAATGTTTTATGTTTCATCCCAAATTAAATGCTTCATTTATTCATTAATGTTATGTTATTTGTTTGACTCCTTATTTTATTTTATGTAAACCAGCAATGAATTTGGGAGTATTTTATTATTTTTGAAACATCTGAGATTTTAATATTATATGCATTTTTATTTATATATATAATTAACAGGAGAATTCGATTAAGGGGTAAGGATGTAAATTGTAAAGTAAAAAAAAGAAAATGATCATTCTACATATAAAAGCTATATGCAATATTTACAGGATAGTGTTATGATTGTAAAAGTTATATTTTATGTTTATTTTTATATAAAAACGGTTAAAAGGTTGTATGTTACACGTTAACGATTAGAAAACGCCGTGCGGCGATAAATCCGTTCATGTAATAAATGAATGAGCAGAAATATAAATCTCGTTCGTTTGTTTAGGTTCGTTGATACGTATACACATACATTATGTATGTGCACGCACTTACTTATACATTATATCATTTGCAGTGGGGGGGCTAGTGAATGCAACATGTGGGAATGCAACCGAGTTGATAATAGCAATGTTTGCTCTCCATAAAAGGAAATTTCATGTGCTCAAATACTCGCTTTTGGGATCCATCATCTCGAACCTCCTCCTTGTTCTCGGCTCCTCTCTGTTATGCGGTGGCATTGCAAACCTCAACAAGGAACAAAAATTTGACCATGTGATTGTTCATACCCTTAGTTTCCCAAATAAAATATTACTTTTTGATCTCATTAAGTTGCATAAATTTTGATAACTTTTGCATGTTTTATGAGTAACAGAAGCAGGCGGATGCAAACACGTTGCTGCTGTTGCTTGGGTTGCTTTGCCAGATCGCACCATTGCTGTTTAATCTCCACAGCATGGGTTCACCAACATCCGATGGCACTTCGGTTCTACAGTTGTCAAGGACATGCTGCATTGTGATGCTGATTGCATATGTTGCATATCTGTTCTTTCAGTTGAAAACCCATGCTCAACCTTTTGGATCGGATGAGGTTTGTTACTTTGACTTTCTTGTTGACTTTAGAGCGGTCAAACAAAATAAGTATTCTTTTTTTTGATAAGTGGTTGTTATGAAACTGGTTAGGACCAAGATGATGATGATGATGAAGAGCTTGATAAGGAGACGGCATCAATAGGTGTCTGGAGCGCGTTTATATGGTTATGCTTGATGACAATAATCATCTCGGTTTTGTCTGAGTATGTCGTGGGCACAATTGAGGTATTGCACTTCACATCCTTGATATTTCTAGAGTTTTGAAACATGTGATGATATTAAGCTGTAATATTAATGCAAACCAAATTTTTATACTTCATAAATCAGGAAGCATCGAAAACTTGGGGACTATCTGTGAGCTTTATGAGCATAGTTATGCTACCAATTGTTGGTAACGCAGCAGAGCACGCTGGAGCTGTTATATTCGCCTTCAAGAACAAATTGGTAAGCATGCACATCGAAAAATCGCTTTAGATGTATTTTTTTTTAGAGTTAAATGTCATTTTAGTCCCTGTGGTTTGGGCCATTTTGGCAGTTTAGTCCAAAGGTTTCATTTTTCTCCTGTGGGTCCAAAAAGGTTTCACCGTTGCCATTTTAGTCCACTGGGTTAACTTATATGGCCGAATTGCCCTTCTAGTTAACAGAATTACATAATATGACCAAATTGCTCTCTCGTTAACAAAAAAATAGATGAAGTTAACCCACTGGACTAAAATGGCAAAGGTGAAACCTTTTTGGACCCACAGGGGAAAAATGAAACCTTTGGACTAAACTGGCAAAATGGCCTAAACCACAGGGACTAAAATGGCACTTAACTCTTTTTTTTATTACATGAATTATTATAAGGTGGCACTTCTCGACACAAATCGAAACACGTAATGAAGATAATCAAGTTTTGGGTTGTCGTATCTAACCCGTTCAAAAAACAAGTTGTGTTCAGGTTGACATGTTTAACCCACTTGATTAAAGGGGTTGCGTTTTTGGTTGACATGTTCAACCCGTGTATTCAAATAAGTCGACCCATCGGTCAAAAAAGGAATAAAATGATTAAAAGTTTATATTTAATGCCGTTCACTCGCCAACTCGTTTAAGACATGTCTAACCCATTTATTACTACCCACCAACCTGTTTATGACCCGTTTACAACTTTATTGCAACCCATTTGCAACCGGTCAACCTGTTTACAACATGTTTGACTTGCTAAGATAAATTGGTTACACAGATGGTTTTTGTGTTGCACAATTTTAAGCGTGTTTAGGTTAGAGTTGATTATTTGACACAGACAAATATACATATGTTAGATTATAACATTGTTTGAATGGTGCAGGACATATCTCTTGGTGTTGCTTTGGGTTCAGCATCTCAAATCATGATGTTCGTGGTAAGAAAAATGTCAATAATACCAACTTTAACAAAATCCATATGATACAATTCTTTTGTATGGTACAACTCGTTGATGCGTGTTCGCGTAACAAAATCTTAGAGCTAACACGATCAGATGTGAAACTAACTCAGGTTCCTCTATGTGTGATAACTGCTTGGATAATGGGAATACAAATGACTCTTGATTTTGGACTTCTTGAAACTGGTTGTCTTGCCTTCTCAATCTTCCTTACAGCCTTCACTTTACAGGTTTTAACATTTACCCCCTTATCTTTATGTCAATTGTATTTACACCCCCTAAATTTATTAACTTAATGTGGTACAAATCATATGCAGGATGGATCTTCACACTATTTAAAAGGTGTAATTCTTGTCCTTGCCTATGTAGTCATCGGTGCGTGCTTCTTCGTTCAACAGGTTCCATTCGGTAAGTCACTCACCCTCACCTTAAACGTTGATGTTTTCCTGAAACGAGATTTAGTTTATGTTACTTGGTATAAGCAGATGAATGACAGCTTAGGGCCAGTACGATAGGCAGTTACTTGATCGGGTTGTGGTTACTTGTAAGCCAGATGTTCGGGGTTTCAAAGATCATATGGAATCTCCAATAACTTATAGAGATTGACAAGACAAGATTACCCAACTTCTAGGCACATTTTTTGTTGTTTAAGGATTTATCTTTGTTTCATGGATTGAGTAATTGGAAAAAACAATGGTATTGGCTGTTCATTTAATCCATTAGTTAATTTTCGCCTGCATATTATGACTCGTGCTTTAATAATATAGTTTCGTACTCATTTGTGGGTCACCCGAGCAAAAAAGTTGCACGGACTCGCTCCTCAAACTGTTTGACCCGCTCATTTGACCACCTTTAGAAGGGACAATCATACCCTGTTCATTGACTCACTGTAATACATGATAAGATGTATATTACAATTATACACACACAAATGGCTTAACCAGTTTCTTCATTGAAATGATAATAAAATCGGTACAACGCAGATTCAATAACTCGAACTGAGTTTTAGTTTTTGGAAAGCTTTTTGGTAATTTCAGAAACATATTTCCCTTGATAAAATGCTTGTTGGAGCTCTAATTCAGTCGGCTTTCGAGTTCCATCACCCGCATACGTTCCAGCACCGTAAGAGGACCCACCTTTAACTTCATCTACTTCAAACATTCCGCTCCCAAATGTGTACCCAAGAGGTACAAATAGCATCCCATGATGTGCTAGTTGCGTTACCGCTGTTAATCTGGATGCAAATACACACCCTCAGTCCAAGTCACCAGCCACCACTAACCCATGCTCATAATTTGGTTTATGGTTTTATTTCAACGGGTCAAATATGATTTGGGTTAGATTTCTATATCAACGGGTGAATATGATCTGGGTTATGTTTAATCGCAACGGGTCAATATGATTTGGGTTATGTCTAATCTCAATGGGTCAATATGATCTTGGTTATGTTTAATTTCAACGGGTCAATATGACTTGGGTTATATTTCTATTTCAACGGTAATGTTTTATCTCAGCTGGTCATCGTGATTTGGATTATGTTTTATCTCAACGGGTCAAATCAAACACAATCAACTTATCAAAGATCGGCATGAACTTACGCTGTAAGCTCCTGGCCTCCACCATGAAAGCCCGTGCTCCAGAAGATCCCAGCTGGTTTCCCTGCGAGTGCTTGAGTTTCCCACAAACTGTTAGTTGCATCGAAGAAAGCTTTACATTGGGCTGCCATAACACCAAAACGAGAAGGAAACCCGAACAAGAATCCGTCAGCTTCAACAAGCTGTTCTTGACTAATCACTGGCACGTCGTCTGGTTTAGGTGGAGCCTTCATCTTTTGTAGTACGACGCTAGGCAATGTTTCGGCTACCTGCCAAAGTGTTGCTTCGACTCCTTCGACCGAATTGGCTCCCCGTTGTATTTCTCTAGCCTAATAACTGGAACAAGATTAGTCTAATTCTAGTTCAATGTATATTGTTGGTGTGAATTTCTTACCTGACATGAAAACACAACACAACACAAAACCTAACACAAACATTGGAAGTATGGGTTTGGTCTAAACAGTTCCGGGTTGAACCCCCGAACAAGTTTAACCATACGCGCTGTATTCTGATCAACTTGACGAGTTCATTGGTTGACCGGTTTATTTTTATATTTGTAAAGAATTATGTTTTATATGAAAACTTAAAATTTGAATTTATGCTAAAATTTAAAAATAAAAAAGAAAATAAGCATGAGGTTTAGTTTAAAAAAAATGTTGTTAGAAATGAGTTTTATAGTTTAAACAAATTTATATTTATATATACTTAATAAATAAGTAATTGGTTGCCCCAATTAAAGATTCTTTTTCCCGCTTCTCTTTTCACTCATTAATAATTTATTTCTTAATTTAAAAATTTCAATCATATTTTGTATCAAAATATTGTTTTACAATCTATAAATCTTCAATACTGACTATTTAATATTTCCTTTATTCAATTCGTCTGATGACCGTTACAACCCAGTTTTGTTTAATATACATTTGTATCTGGTTGTTAATTTGAAATTTAGACTTATTAATATGCAATTATCTAAAATAAAATAAAGTTAAAAAAAATCCATGTCTTAATATTTCTTAACACTTTTTTCGAGTTATTTGACCCGCAAACCCACAAACACCTTGAAATAATCACCACTGTGTGTATATGGAACTGCATGTGTTCGTTCTTGTGATCATCACCAGAAGAACAATAATATATAACTTCACTTACATTATATAAATTTATGGTGATCGCCATAGCTATGTCTGAAACAATCACAAGAAGAACATATAATCACAGTCAACTTAACTTAATCAACAAGTACTGCAATCATGGCGATTTATTAAATTCCCAACAAAACCCAAATCAATTTTGAATTTATATATTTTAGATTTGAATTCAGAAAGTCAATTACAGAATTTAAGGGGGGTGAATTTTGATGATGCAAATACTGATTCATCGTATATAATCAAGATGGATACATAGAGTGTATCGATGAACCCTAATTTTAATTTAAATATTAGATTTTAAAGTCTAGTGTTGTAGCAGCAATTGGAATAGCAAAGGATCAGAAGGACTTACATATGAACTGAAGAAGGCTTACAGAAGTTGTGTGTGTAGGAGAAGGGTGATGATATGAGAGGTTGGGTTTTTGTGTCAATAATATATTCATGTGTATCATGTTATCTATTAATATTTATAGTATGTGGTAATATATAGTATGCGGTAGAGATCCGGTAAAGAGTGTCCAAAATGTGAGAAGTGTGAGAAATATTATGGAGATGATATGTATTTTTAATTTAGAGTTAAATGCCAAAATGGTTACTGAGGTTTGCTCGTTTTTGTCAATTTAGTCCAAAATCCAAAATTTTTAAATCTGAGTCCCTGTGGTTTGCATTTTGTTGCCATTTTAGTCCAAATTTCAAAAAAATCAAATTTTGTCAGGATTTCTTACAGAATTTTGTCTTTTTCCTCATTTCTCTCAAGGGCAAAACAGTCATTATTTATTTTTAGTCCAAATTTCTTACCCTATCCTATATAACACACACACACTCAACACATGCCGCACACACACACACACACTCACTGTTATCTCTCTCTCTCACGTCTCCGGTCATCGGAGTAATTCCTGCCAATCTCTGGCCACGCACAACCACAACACCAGGACCACTCTCCTCCCCGCTCTTTCACGCAACACGTGTATTCCCTAAATTCGCATCTTAATCTAGCCGAAATTTAGCCGTGTTGACTGAACCCGAGCTTGTTGAGTCGAACCCAAGACCCGAGCCACCTGCGCCACATCTCAATCTAGCCGTGTTGACTGAACTCGATGTCTCCGGTGTGAATCCAAGCTGACCAGATGTGAACCCGTGTCTTGAACCAAGCCCCAAGCCAAACTGAATCAGACCCGAACCGAAACTCGGAACTGAAACGACGCTGGCGACTGAAAAGTTGACCGAAGGTCTTCCGGTGACTGCGTCGAGGAGAGAGAGGGATGAGCGAGAGTGGAGAGGGGTTGTCGGGTGTGACCAGGGAAGAAGAAAGCGGCCGGTGGTTCACCGGTCACGCTGGTTCTGTCGGTGTCCTGGTCGGAGAAGAACCGAGGGGGAGAGAGAGGTCGTGTGGGAGTGCGTGAAAGAGGGGGGAGGAGAGTGGTCCTGGTGTTGTGGTTGTGCGTGGCCGGAGATTGGCCGGAATTACTCCGGTGACCGGAGATGTGAGAGAGAGAGATAACAGTGAGTGTGTGTGTGTGTGGCGTGTGTGTGTTGAGTGAGTGTATGTGTGTGTGTTATATAGGGTAGGGTAAGAAATTTGGACTAAAAATAAATAATGACAATTTTACCCTTGGGAGAAATGAGAAAAAAGACAAAATTCTATAAGAAATCCAGACAAAATTTGACTTTTTTGAAATTTGGACTAAAATGGCAACAAAATGCAAATCACAAGGACCCAGATTTAAAAATTTTGGACTAAATTGGCAAAAGTGAGCAAACCTTAGGGACCATTTTAGCATTTAACTCTTTAATTTAAATTTAAAAGGGTAAACAAGTAATTTTCTCATTGATTCAATTAATTAAGAGTAAATTGCACAAAACGTCCTTTATGTTTTCTCAAACTTGCAGGTTCCAGCCTTAATGTTTAAAACTTGCCAAAAACATCCTTTACGTTTATTTTTGTTGCCCGTTCAGTCCTTTATTACTAACCAAGTTAATTATCTCAGTTTATTTCCCTCACATGCCTAACATGTGAGGGTATATTCGTCATTTTGTTTCCTCTTCTTATAAAACCCTAACTCCGGCGACTCTGTTCTTTACAATTCCCTCTTCAACACTCTTCCTTTTCCAAAACCCATCAACAAGATTGCAATTTCAGAGTTCTTTTATGATTCTCTTGCGTTATCTGCTTGGAAATCAACTGGGTTTTCCACTTGGTCGCTCAGAGTAAACCCTAGCAGTGGTAATTTACACCCAACTGAAGCTTACATCATATTCCCACCAATTGAATCTGTTTCGGATTCGGGTTTTGTAGCTCATTATGCCCCAAAGGTGCATGCTTTGGAGGTTAGGGCTCAAATCCCATCTGGGTTTTTCACCAATTTGTTCCCTGATGGGTCTTTTTTGATTGGGCTGAGTTCTGTTTTTTGGCGGGAAAGTTGGAAGTCTGGTGAGAGGGGGTTTAGGTATTGTAATCATGATGTGGGTCATGCGATTGGGGCGGTTTCGATGGCGGCTGCTGGACAGGGGTGGGATGTGAAGGTGCTTGATGGGTTGGGGGATGATGAGTTGAAGAAGGTAATGGGGCTTGAGGTGTTTGAAGAGTTTGAGATTCCTGAAAGAACTGTGAAAGGTAAATTTAATGAGATTGAATTTGAGCATCCTGATTGGGGAGGTTGGTTGGTTGAAGAGATTGGGGATTGAAGGTTTTATAAGAAGAGGAAACAAAATGACGAATATACCCTCACAAGAAGGATGTTCTATTTCTCGGCAGTTTCATTCAATCATACCTACCATTATAAACTTATACACCTCCTTACAGTTTGTGCTTCAATCCAACCCTTCTTCTTTACAGATATGCAGTTATTTCAAGCTTACCTGCAGTTACGCTTTTTCCTTTCACTAGCAGCAATATCAACTGCAGTTTCAACCTACGCCAAGACAGGATGCAACGATACATGCGGGGGCGTGATGATTCCATACCCTTTTGGAATCAGTGCAGATTGTTCTGTCAACCCATGGTACGTCGTTGAGTGCAAATCCTCGACGCCCTATCTATCTGCACTCAACCACATGGAAGTCTTGGGTGTAAGCTTGAGAAATCAAACAGTCACTGTTAGGATGCCAACGCTCTACTCTGGCTGCCAAAACTCTTTTCAGAATAGCAGCAAGGCCACCAGCTTTGATCTTGGTGGGAGCCCCTTCTTATAAGAAGAGGAAACAAAATGACGAATATACCCTCACATGTTAGGCATGTGAGGGAAATATACTGAGATAATTAACTTGGTTAGTAATAAAGGACTGAACGGGCAACAAAAATAAACGTAAAGGATGTTTTTGGCAAGTTTTAAACATTAAGGCTGGAACCTGCAAGTTTGAGAAAACATAAAGGACGTTTTGTGCAATTTACTCATTAATTAATAATCTTTCATAACTTTCACTCATTATTATAGGAATAAGAATTTGTATGTTTTTAAGATCCATTAAGATTATGTGAGTTATCGTTTATCAATTATATTTTATGAAGATCGCAGAATGAAGATTTTATAGAGTGTTATATAGTGATGGTTAGGTCTATGACGGATGTATAGTGTTATTTTCTCTGTAACAGGTCTACGATGGATGTATAGTGTTATATAGTGTTATGTATTTTGTAACAGGTCTATGATGGATGTATAACGTTATATATTTCTGGTAGCAGCTCTACGATGGATGTATATTGTTATATAGTGTTATGTGTTCTGTAACAGGTCTATGATGGATGTATAATGTTATATATTTCTGGGTGTTATAGTGTTATGTATTCTGTAACAGGTCTATGATAGATGTGTAGTGGTGTTATAAATTTCTGGTAGCAGGTCTATGATAGATGTATAGTGTTATATTTTCTGGTAGTAGTGTTATGTATTCTGTAACAGGTCTATGATAGATGTGTAGTGTTATAGTGTTATAAATTTCTGGTAGCAGGTCTATGATAGATGTATAGTGTTATATTTTCTGGTAGCAGTTACATATTTCCAAATTCGTAGAATAAAGATGAACAAGGATCGCTGGAATTTCGGAGAAGGATCGCTGGAATTTAAGAGAGGTTACCTTATTTGAAAGATATAAAAAGACCCTATTACCCCTATAATTTTCAAATCAGCCCAAATAATTAAAACACAATTTACAATTTGGTCCATATTGGTCTTAATTATTAGATCAAAGATTTAATGGTTTAAAACACTTCTTACACTTCTCACATTTTAGGCCCTTTTTACACTATCCTTACCCTATAGTATGTTATCTATTAGCATAAGTAATCGGTCCATTTCTTGCCTCTTTTTTTATGTTTTCCTATTTTATTTTATTTTTTGCTTTTTTTTTAATTTCACAGACGTCAGGCGAACTGGTGTTGCCTCTAACACTCGTACTTCTCTCCTTCTCACTAGACGCAGGTGGACTTCGCACCTCCTCTGGACAACCATGGATGGCCAAGGACCGTTTGGTTTTTAAGGTACCGTCCGAATTGGTTAAACTATCTAAAAGCCTAACCAATTCATAAAATTGTTTTAGGAATGGTTTGATTTTTACTTGTTTCAGTAACAAAGTTTTGTCATTGGTAATTAAAGTCACAAAAAGTTTTTGCCAACACTACTCAAATATAAATATTATCATAAAAATGAAACTTTGAAGGAACCTCAATGGTTTGTACGTTTATGATTCAATAACTTGTATAAATTATTCAGCACAACTCATCATAATGTAGATAAAATGAGTACGTCGCAAAGGTATATTCAAAACTTTAAATATCACTATCGATATCAGTTTTCCACCTTTTTTAGGTTCTTTATTGAATCTCATACACTACTAAAAGGGGGCAATATCCAAGGTAAAATTTTTATAAATTTACAAAAACAATTATAAAGAGAAAGATTCTGCTATTTTTGGGAAACAAGGCAAGTGGGCCCTTTAACATTTGGGTAAAAACCCGGCCACTGTTCAAATGCCTAATTATCCTATTGGGCATAGCCAATATATCCAACATAGATCACTAAATCTAATATGATGCATCACAAAGCCCAATATGTTGCGTGGGCTACACTCCTGGCCCAAGAATAGAAAAATATTTATGCACATGGGAAATTTGAATATCATAAAAAAGATTGCCAGACAAATAACCAAAAAATAATAAAAACGCCAATAAAAAACCAAAAATATTTTATTTATATAAATCGACGGATACTAGGAAACCTAAAAACAAATTTTATAAATATCCATTAGCTCATTTGCCCGTAATTACCGCTTGACTAAATAAAGTTTGCTCGATCAATAGAAATTCAATTGCTACTGCGGGTTAACTTGGGTCAAGACGAACTCAGTTCATGTTGACACCTCTTTAACTAACGACTGCCACTTTCACCAAGTGTTTCATACCGGATATGTATGTTGCTAAAAGTCTTTTTCAATGGGAACAACTATCTAAAAATATGGTGCTTTTTACTCTCGTAGTCTCGTGTCTTTGAGGTTTTTCATGCTCAAAGTTATCTCTATGTATGTTGGTTATTTCTTCCGTATTTTAGTGCCGATTATAATTGCAACGTAGTAGACCTTATTTACCTCCTACAAAACGCACAACATCAATTAAATGAGTTTAAGAAATAACACATATGCTTCATTATTCTTGTTCAAATTTACAACTTAATTAAATCTATCATACCTAATAAAGTTCTACCTAGAGGACATATGGCATCCATCTAGGGCCTCTATACTCTATTTTTCCATCAAAAATCACTAGAAATCCCTTTGGTGTATCCTATTTGGACTATCCACTGGACTAAAACGGGTCAAAATTGCTATCATATATAAACTTATAACTCGGCTCTTTTCATTCTTTACCTCACAATCTCACTGCGTGGATTAGGGTTTTCACTCTTTCTCTTTCAATCAAACAATCCAAGGTATATGTTTCTCAAATAATGTTCCGAATTCCGGTTAACTTCTTCAATTTTTTGTATTAAACTTCTTGATTTTATCATTCTGTTCGCCGATCTGTGTTTATATTTCAACTGATATGCTATTTTGATGTAATATGTGGTTTTACGTTTTCAATATGCAATTGGTTCCATCAAGGTATGTAATTTGTATCATCTTTCGATTTTTTTGTTGTTCCATATATTTCCTCTTTGTATGGTAAAAATTTTGTATCCGGTTGATTCTTTTTTAGGGTTTGTAAGTTTGTATCCATTGATTGTTTTTTATGGTTTTTCAATTTTTTTGTTGTTCCATAGATTTCCTCATACGGCGTCGGCGACGCCCTCTAGAAAGTTGCGTCGGAACCAAGTTGCGTAGACAGTGGGTTAGCGCGTCGGGAGAATGGGGCAGCGTCGGTGACGACTAGAGAGGCCGTCGGCGACGCCCCTTCTGTGTTACCGACGCTAGTCTTCCTTGTTTAAGCTTACATAACCCGTTTCCGATTTCTATACCAACCCGAACTGACTCATAATGTCCCCGTAGCATTCCATAACATTACGTAAGCTTTCCATATCCCTTTTAACAATTTACCCCATGACCACTTAATCAAATCTATACTTCTAATATTATTTCTACATTTTGACCCGTTCACTTCTATTATGAATTTTGAACGTAAACGACAACCTATGACTTATCACAACAACACGTACCTTGATTCTTACCCTTATTCGTAATTCCATACATAATCCCCTGAATTTAGCATAACAATATTCGTTTACAAAAGAAGAAGTGATTCCGGAAACCACTTACCTTAGTGTCCGTTTTAGCATCCGTTAAGTTGCCTCTTTTTAACCCATTATCTTTTCATGCTCCCATCCGCCTTGACATGATTCCTACACTTTCATGTCATAACATTCACATTCTTGTTAGTATACATGATTGTACATTTTAACGGTCGTATCAAATGCATATCTCACATTTGACTTTCATTAGTCAATTCTAACAAGCATAAGGCATATCCCCACTATCATATCTTTTCAACTCATATAATTCATTACGTCATCACATATAACACACATGATCTGATACGCACCATATGACTTTCTATAGCATTGCAATTGTGACAAAAGTTTAACCTTGCTACTTATGGATAGTTGACTTTCCGAAAGTCAACGACTTATCGTACGAACTTTCAACTTAACCTCATACATTCGTGTCATCGTAGTAGGCCATACAAATGACACTATATGCATTTCATACTCATGTTTATAGACATATATAAACACATGACCGGTTCATTACATTATGCGCATATAATCAACTCAATACATATTAGTGTTCTCATGATCCTACAATTGTCGACTATATTTAAAGTTAGCCCAGTTACATAACTCTACCATATTTACTTGCTAGTAAGTTCACACGCTTCATATCTAGGACATGATCATTTACTAATCATGATCAAACACTTAATCCCACATACGGTGCGCATCACACCTTCAAAGCTTGTAGTACTTACCTTCTAATGCATGTTTCTTACTAAATCATTTTATCAAACTAATTTCCACTTGTATTCCATGTAAAACACATTCTTTATGCTAATTTATTATCAATTACATCATTATCACATTCTACATATATTATCCATTATATGCATACAATTTCTCCTATTTTTGTCACTTAGACATTTCATCACATACTTGGTGTGCATACAACACACAAGGCACAATGTACAAGTATTTTATTGCATAATCTTCCTAGTTCATAACATAGATCATCAAATTCAACTAAAATCATATACTTTTCATACTATATCCAAATTAACTAAAATTACTCATTACATACAACATCACACATCAACATTACACAACTATTTAACTTATATGACCATCCTTATCATCATCTTCACTACTACAAGTGGGTTTCTCCCCAAAACATCAAATTACTCATAATCTTGCATAACTCGTGTTCCATATGGTGATTCTAATACATATTCATACTATATTTCATACTAATTCATGGATTAATCATAGACCCACTTCTTACAAAATCATCAAATTAAAATCTACAACTTACCATATGTTTATATGAGCTAGAGGGTGAGAAATCTCCATTCATGCAATGTTTTTCCTTCAATTTTGGTCTTGAATTGGCTGAATTGTAGACATGTTCTTGAGAGGATTTCTCCTCTTTCTCCATCTCCATACACGACACACACACATTACACACACTTAAACTTCTGCATTTTCACATTTAATCCAAACTTCATTCTAAATCTCCAAATTCAGCCCCTCATGTTTGTTACTTGTTTATTATTGTCCCACATTCATTCTTTATTTGTTTTGACTAAACTATTTAACTACGTTAAATAGCCTAGTCATTTTATTTTATGTTTTATCATATGAAAACGTAGGGCGAATGTAAACATTCGAGTTTTTGGGGCGCAGTTTCGTATCTTCTCTCAATTTGAAATTCAAATAGATTATTTAGGTATCTGTGTGTGGTTTAAGGTGTTTCAACTTTATGGTTAGTTTTGAGAAAGATGTGAACAAGGCAGAGTCAATGTGGGAGATACAACATCGATATGTTGTTGATAATATTTAAGTCATCTACGATGACATGGGTAGATTATTTTTAAAGGTTAGCACTACAATTTTTTAATTGCACGTATACATCATCACAAGCACTCTTGCTTGCTTAGAACAAATATTACCATGAATTTTGTTATCATAAAATTTGTAGGTGCATCAAAATTCATTTTTGTTTGTAGAAGGAAAAGCAACATCCCGGGTGTATCTAAGTCCTTTAGTCTATCAATATAAGTTCACGTTACATATTGTCTATTTTGCGTCTTCAAGACATGTGGATTATTGTTCCACTAAATGACTTTAATTAACAAATCTGCAGTAATTTGTTTGCAGGAGGTAAAGTTGATATACAAAACAAGAGAACCTTGAATAGCAACAAAACAAAAGGTTAGTTGTGTTTGTATATGTGAGCTTATATAATAAAGAAGAGAACAAATGAATGGTTCTACCAGGTTTGATACTTAATATTGTGATGATAAGTTATTTGAACTAATGACATATTCGTGATTGTTAATGTTTTCTGATAACTTATGTTGATATATTTTATGTTTGCTTATTTTGTTAAGATCAAACAATATCTTCCAAGTGGTTATGGCTATTTTTAAGCAACAAAATTTGAGATATAGGTTGGTGTTAGAAAAGTTAATATGATATGAAGTGTCATTATATTCTTTTCCATGCTTGCTTAACTAAGATGAAACTTTCAGTGGTAATGTCATATTTAGCATTAAAAATTATTAATATACTTTATACATTTCTTATAACTGACCCATCAACATTTCTACTTATTGAAGTAATGCAAACCAAACAACCCACCATTCTCATTTGGCCAATAATACGTTAATTGTTTTATTTACTTTATGAAACTTTTGTATTCCATACGAATTTCTTTTAAAGAATTTATATATGTTCATTATAAACATATAATATCCTTTGTCAATACCTCAAAAACATATTATTTTGTTAAATCCGCGAAGTTTGCGTGAATTAACACTAGTTATTTTATGAAATAACAAGCATATGCTTCATTATTCTTGTTCAAATATACAAGTGAAAGACAGTAAAAAGTCTAATAGGCGATGCAAATGTGCAATATTGGGATATTTTGGACCAAATTTTTATTATCTTATTACGGTTAATTTTCTATTTTTGTTGCTTAAACGAAATAATTCCTCACGACTCTTTTATAAATTTATCAACTTAAAGTTATATTTGAAACGAACAGAATAAAAGAAAAATAGCGCATCTAGTTGTCGTGATAACTACTTTTGCATTGATGATGGCGGGCTCCACACTCGGGTCTGGTCGTATGTGTGAGAACGCGACTTCCCGTCCAACAGATTGTACGAAAAAACCAATTCGTGAAATCTCACGTTCATAATATGGACTAATGTTAACTTGTGTTATTAATGTATATTCAACCTAAATTTGAACGGTCAAGACCTTTCGATTAGTTTTCCATGGAATCCTCCGACGAATATTATGTTAACCCGATAACGACTTAGAAGATATTTTAACTTGTGATACGAAGAAGATGTCCTTCGGTCTAAGAAAACGGTCTAATTTTGCAAGCTGTTACAAGTTTACAAATCAAAATTTTCTTTCATGATGAACTTATGAAAGTGATCCATGTGGTTGTATGGCTAGTAAAATGAGTGGTTCATTTTTATATCTAGTTAGATAATAGGTCAAAAATAAGTTCCAAGTTAAAACAATTTCATGTTCAACTAAACAGATTAGTTTGGGTTGAATTACTATTCTTTTTATATAAAAGAAAAGATTTTACACGTGACTTAAAACTTACAATGTATTACTAAAAGTAATTAATTTTTGTGTTTAAAACTAAAAGATGTAACAAATTATTTCCTCATATATGCTAACATTTGCAGCAATAAAATATGTTAAAACCAATCTAAAGTTGTTTCAGATGAGCTATTTCTTCCTGTAATATGTATAGGGTGTATAACATGTATATTTTGTGTTCTTGTGAATGTGAAATATAAAAACTGTTGTTGTGAATGTGAAATATGATAAAAGATATCGGGTAAGAAGTGAAATGTTTCATATTTTTCACCCAAAAACATTTGTTGTGATTCTTGTGAAGGGGTAAAATATAAAATATGGTTGCTGAGTTGAGGCGACTATTGTTATATTGCTTTATTAACTTTATATATTTGATTTTAACAGTAACAAATTATTGTTATTTTCAAAAGTTACGTAGTCGTGTTTATTCTAAAAAATGGTACCTATTAATATGTATACACAAATTCACAACTGTTTTTTGACACAAGAAAAAAATTAATTTTATGATTACAATTTATAGTCATAATTAATTTACGTTAGTGAACTTTAAAGAACTCTATTACGACCACCCAATGTAAAATTTCTGGTTCCGCTATTGAGCAGAAGGACTTTTGGGCTTTGCTAGTTTGGTTTTATAAAGAAATCTTTCCGCGGGTCAAGAAAAACCCATTTAGTGTATTGCACGTGTATTTACTATTTAGGAACACTTCTAAAAAGGATCTCGGGAAAATGGAGAAAATGTTGGGTTTTTGATATAGTTTTTTGAAGTTTACAATTTACATCAATATATATCTATTTTGGACTTTGTTTAATATATATTTTTTTTTAAGTACCTGTATCGTCCTCGTATCCCAGTCATGTACCCGTTCCCGTACTACATAGGTTGTGAAGAGGTAAAATATAAAATTGGTGGCGAGTTGAGGCGACTCTGCTTATGTATTTTTTATTTAATAATTAAAAAATTAAAAAAATAATCTTCAAATGCCCCTCACACTTGCTATAGCTACCATTCCTCCACCTAGCGTCGGTTTAGCAGCCTGCCGGGGTAGTGTTTGCACCGGATGGGCTAAGGTGGTAAGGAATAGTGATCCACAACATATGAACTTACGTTCAAGTTAAGATCATTTTATCATTATTCATAAAGCAAGTTAGAAAAAGCCTAAAAAATGTGTAGTCGTCTCATATATCACCAACACTCAAAAACCATTTCACAAACTTTGTCAAGCAGTTAACTTTATCTCATAAACATTTTTGCATTCTCATATCATTATTTACTTTACATTTATTTTCATAGCCATTTTATTTATTTCAATTACATTTTTATTTAATAACGTATAAATAAATATTATGTAAAAAAAAAAAACTAATTGGCATATTTAAATATTATATAATTCAGGGAAAAACATAAATTTAGAAAGCCAATAAACTAACCATTTTACATAATTAAACTTATAGCAAACTAAATGTTAGAACCCTGTCCGACTTGTTTGTGGTTTGATGGGTTTCAGGCTAACGAATTGAATTGTTGTACCCGAATATAACTCATACATTTACTTGTGACAAAAATAACAATTTTAACCCACACATATTTAAAATCATGTTTGAACTTTTTATATAAATGAGTCAAAAAGATTGACGTGAGTAATCAAATTGTAATAGTGTTAAATATAACTTCAATTTTTGTTAAAGAAAAGCCATATCAAAATTTTTTTAATATTGAGTTCTTAATTTTATATAAAAAAAATAGTTAAACATTTTAATGTTATAGACTAATATATTAATTTTATTGAATTTCAATAAGTTTTAACTTTGAACCCACCCTTCGAGTAAAACACTTATTTTGAGTAAATCAGATTAACAAAAATAGTACTTAACTAAAAAGAAGTTGAAAGTAAACATAGGTTTAAGGTTTAATATACAATATACGGTTGAAACATAGGTTTGAGGTTTAATATACTTACTATATACGGTTGTAATTTTACACACAAGTATACGATGTGACTGATTCATGGGGATCTACCGTGCGTAGACACAGAAATATAAATAGCAACCCCACCTCTCTTCCTCTTCACAAGTCTTATGTCCTCCTTCGCCGGAAAACATTCACTCCGGCCATAAATTCCGGCGTTTAGGAAGACAGTGTCTCTAGGATAGTAGATCTCAATACCTCATTTCGTTAATTGGTTACAACCTCTGTGTTTTTCTGAGCTGTAATAATTATCTTTTGTTTTTTGTTTACTCTTTTCAGGGTAACTTTTTGTTATTAGAGAATGAGATTCAAAATGGCGAATAGGTGTCTGAATTTATCACAAGATTCGGTTTCACACGCGCCTTCTTCTTCGTTGCAAACTCTAGCATCAACAGTTTCATTACGAAGGAATTTGACTCACCTCGTTCTCGCTTACCGGTACGTGTTCCAAGTATTAGAGAGAATATATCAGTTAGAGCATTCAGGGTAAGTTTGTTATCTCTTTCATTAAATCAAAATTATAGATGCAGGGGTTTTTGGAGAGTAAAGAAAATCATGACGATTTGGAGTTGGAGTCGGAAATAGAATTAGGGTGGCAGGAGGACATGCATCCTGCCTGCCTGCCTGCCAGTATAGAACAAAAGGCAAACAATAATGTTAGTCTGCCTTTTTCGCTAGGAATCATAAAAAGGAGGAAGCAGGGGAATCAGTCTCTTCAATGGTATTCATACTCCAAGAGCTTCAAAGCTACACACTCCATATGACACAACTTTTATTCTACCAAGATTTAGTCCAAAGCATCATTCGTTTGGTTATTCCAACAAGTTTTCTCACAAACCCCAACACTAATGGTGTATTCTGTTAGCAAATTACAGCGTCCACTCAATGTCAAACAGCTTCCCAACAGCATCAGCACCCCCACCCGCCGCATTACACACACCAAGTTTGATTCCTCGGGGAGAACCACCTCAATTGGTGGAAACAACGGCCTGTTGCTAGTGGTACTGACGGTGACGACCACAGGTTTGATCGATTTGTTGGTTTTTCGTCGGGGGATGTGAGTCCGGGGAGTTGGTTTCGGGTCAGGGGAATGGAGAGGAATGGGAGTCGTGGAATTGGATCGTGAATGAAGCTGATCAAATGCACGGGGTGATCGGAGATGGTGGCTTGGATCATGAGACAATGAAGAGATTTATTTCTCCGGTGACGGCGAGAATTGAGGCGGAAGATGCCGGGGATTATTACGGGACGGAGGTTTGTGTATGAAACGGGTTTGTCACAAGAACCCGATAACCCGTTACTTCTTCCTAAAATTACAAGCATAAATTTTATTTAGCAAGGTTTTTTGTTTATTTATGAGATGAAAGCTTTTAAAATTGAATATTGGATTATAATAATAATAATTAATTATTCATTATTGGTCGTCAACAGTTACAACTTCAAAATTAACCAGTGGCAGTCCCAACTATTAACATATTGGCCTCTAATGGACCCTGACTAAAGGAACCCTAGCACCGTTAGTTTTCGGTCACCGGAAAAACGTTTTTGGCCGGAAAACTCAATTTTTCATCCCAAACTTTTTTGTAATCTTATTACGGGCATTTAGGAACCTTTTTCTTTTAAAAGCCCCAATTATTAAGGTCATCGTAAAACTCAACATTTTCATCTCAAATCTCTTTGTAACATTAGATCAGACCTTTAGGAACCTTTTTCTAGCCATAAACGTTTTTCCGCGACCGGAAACTAACAGTGTTAGGATTCTGTTAGTCAGGGTCCATTGCAAACTAATATACTAATAGTTGGGACTGCCAGTAATTATTGTTGAACTGGAGATTATTAACTACCAACAACAAATAGTTAAAATTATTAAAAACAAATATTAGTTTAAATATTGATGATAGTTAATGCATTATTCTAGCATACTGTACGTTTATCATACTATAATAGTGGTTCAGTTTATTTATTTATTTTTTAAAGAAAACTTAGATTTATAAGTAAAAACCGACAAATTCTAGTGACGGGTTCAGCGGAGCGGCCCGTATTTTAGTAAATTGCCTCTATTCTTGTTTTTTGACTTTATAATATGTGGGGCATAAAAATGTATGGTGGTTTTTAAAAGTCGATGTTTATTTTTCAGTTTTATTTTTGCACGGCACATTAAATTAAATTTATGTTCATTTTGTCAAAACAGAGCAGAGGACTACTTCAAAAGGGCTTCTATGGTTGAACCCAAGGATGCAGAAGCACTAAACAAATACGCCAGTTTTCTATGGCAAGTTCGAAAAGACTTGTGGGCAGCCGAAGAGACTTATTTGGAGGCAATTTCAGCCGATCCTAACAACTCCTTTTATGTGGCGAACTACGCACATTTCCTATGGAATACTGGAGGCGAAGACACTTGTTTCCCTCTTGATTCACCAGAGAATGCTTTTTTTGATGACGTGTAATTGTGTAAATCATACAAGACTCGGGTTTAGCTTAGATAGTTTGGAAATAAACGATTGGGTTGCGAAATGTTTGTTTTTTTAGGTGATGGAGGTTGATGATGCAATTGGGAACGTACTAATTTTGTATAAATTTGATTTTTCCACCGAAAGGGAGGGAAGTTGTAATTAAGTATTGTTGTATAAAATTATAAACGAAAATGAAATTAGACAAATGTGAAGTGGAACGTGTTTGCGTTAATTTCATGCATTAAGATGTGTACGTATCAAGTTGTCTGAATTGTAAGTTTTAGCTTATATATTTAATAATAATTATCTTTAAATTTCAAAGAAAAAACTTTGACATTTCCTTGATTATGGGTGGTTTTAAGCAATTTTTGTATGATATTTATCATCTTTAACTTGCATAAGATGTTTTATTTATTCAACTCATGTAATACATGAATCTATAACCTACTGATACATAAAGAATAATTCATGTAGTTTATTTCCTCATGCCAAAATAACAAGAGAAATGACACATAAAAAGAATAATTCGCGTAGTTTATTTCCTCATACTTTCAAACATTTTATTTTGAAGACATAATTATTAGTCATTTGAATATTTTCATACAAAAAAAAAATCTAAGTTATATGGTTTGAAATGCTTTAAAAGAAATTAAAGTCAAGATCCAACTTCGCGTGATGAGAAAAAAAGGTGATTGCAATTTGCAAGTTATCTTTTCTGGAAATTAATAATAAATATCTCCTTACCATTGGAATTGTAATGTCTCCATTTTTTTCTACAAGCCTTCTGACTTGGTGATATCTAGATATATCGTGTGTCAAATAATGTTTCTTGGGACTCATTAGAAAAATATTCTCTGCAATGGTCATGCACTAATGCATTTTGTAAACCGTCTTAAGCGTTTTCTCAAACCAACATCATAGAACTTGTGAAATACATGGTCCATTGGCAAATACAAAGTCTTTAAACACCATAGGAGGGGGAGGTCTTGAATTCAACTCCCACATACAGCTAGACTAAAAGAAATTTGCGGTTCAAAAAAAATATTCATTGCACGCACACGTATAGTTATATATATGATTATTAGTTCAAGTGTTTGCATTTTTCTTGACCGGATCTTACAAATTAAGAAATATCCAAATTAAAATAGAGTTATGGTGAGTGAGATGTTGATGTTTAAAGTGCTTAGTCCGGGTCACTTTGCATCAAGACGTATTTCTTTGGGTAAAACTTGTAGTAATACAAACGTTGCGTTAGACGTTGTGTACTACTATATCTTTATTATTCAATATAATGTTTAAGCAAATGAAGATAATACAATATTGAAGGGTGACCGTGATACAATGTTGCAACACATAACTGCGACGCAATATCAAGCATGATAACCACGATACATAGCAGTGATACAATATTTAAGTATAAGAACTAAAGTACAAATTCTTTCAATCACAAGTTATGTATTTAAACCTCTGACTTTAACTAGCTTTGTAAGTAAGCAACACGAACATTTCACTTGACATGTTTCGAATTTCAAACACCCATGAAAAAAACCCATAATAAACTGCATTGTTGGACGGCATTGTCGGCAAGAGTTGTTTTGTGTTAGATAAGACTAAACTATTTATTTCTACATCAAATAAATAAGACTAATAACTATTTATTTATTTATTTATTTATTCATATATAAGCAAATTCACTTGTAGTGGTTGAATGGGAAATTGGTATGGTCAGACCGAACTGAGTTTATAAAATAGTAGTCATTGATTGGTGACCGAGGCCAAACACAAATGACGCCCAAACCATGTGAATGAATGGCTACATTTAGCTACATGCCATTTGCATGTGCAAGTACCATGTCAAAATCATTGTACATCATCAATAAACTATATGATATGTAACTACTCACCTACTATGTCGAAATTTGTTGACATAGGTATGGTATATTAATGGATATATAAAACAAGATGGATGATTTGCAAAAGGCAATGACACCACAGTAGGATCCAAGTGAATCACCGATCATCTCTTATGTGTCTTTATCCATCTGACATCTGTGATTCCAACTCTTCTTTAACCAATTCGGTGTACTAGAATGTATGTGTTGTTTTGCTTGGCCTCAAGCTAAATAAGAGATACACTATGGTTTCTTTTCAAACATTTATAATGTTATGACCATTGGTGGATTTTACTGGCATCATCATATTTTGGTCTTTGGATGTGTATTATATTGGTCACTTTGCCAGGTACTCAGGTAGGGTCATTTAGTTAATTAACTAAATTCCAATAATAATGTGTATGTTTAGATAAAGGAGTATACATAATGGTAATCATATAAACATGATCTCTATTTAACTCATAATAAAACCCTCCGACATCATTCCATTTCTCTTTCTTCTGAGTTTGCAGCGCCATCATTTGAAACTATATGGTGTCATTGTGTCATTATACACTCAAATATCATATACAAATGTAACTCTTTTTTATTGATGTCATATGACATGTTTTTCACATGTTACATCCGCTTATGGTTATGTCATTTATAAAGTTTACTTACATGCATATATACAGAACCGTCCCCAAGAACTCACAAAAATAAAATAAAAAATCGGGTGACAAAAAGAATTGGACCCAAAATTGTGGTTAAAGGGGAAATGAAATAAAAAAAATAAAGCCATAGTAGTACAGCCAACACTTGAGGTGAAGTGAGACCTCTACAAATTATAAGAAGGTTTTTTCCACTCCCCCACTAACTTTTTTTTACATAACAAATGGAGATATATATTAAATATATAATTTAATAAATATGTATAAAAGCTTATAAAACCTTTCGGGTCCTTTAAAAATTTGGGCCTCAGACGACGACACGGGTTAGCCGGCCCAACAAATATAACTTTTGTTGGGAAATATTAAAATCTTCATTGAATTACTTTAAACTTATGTTTTATATGTGTATTTATGTGTCAATTGACTTGTTTGATGCATATGCCTTTCATGAAGGAACATTTATTGAAATTTATAAAATAACTATTATGCATGATATACAAAACCTCCCTATAATTGAATCACTTGATAATGTTTATACCATTGGAGGAAGAAGATACAACTGATAGCTTCATCGAGAAATTGAATAGTATTAACACAAGAGCAACACGTCTCGACTCCACATTTGATAATGCAACTTTGGTACGTAAACTATAATATAAGCCACACACACACACACACACACACACACACACACACACATATATATATATATATATATATATATATATATATATATATAAATAAAAGGTAGGGTTCTAGAGTAAACACTAGGTTGAGAGTGAACTGCGTAAACTAATCTGAGTCATTGGATTATATCATCTAAAGATTTTTAAACAATGGCAATATTGTAATTATAATGTTGTAACTTCCCTTTAAATTAATTGACAGAAGGGTATTTCCGTCTTTTGTAAATTGCATTTATTCAACAGTATAATCAAAATTCCTAAACTCTTGCTAGTTTTCGTATATACAAGATACACAGTTGTTAGTGTATACACATGTGTACAGTCTCGATAGTATCAGTTTATACAAGATACACAGATGTTAGTTTATACACATGCGTACAATCTCGCTAACTATCAATTTATACAATATACACCGCTACTAGTTTACACACATGTGTACAGTCTCGCTAACTATCAGTTTATATAAGATACACAATTGTTAGTTTATACAGATGTGTACAGACTTTTGATACATCTGTGTATTTTGTAGTCACGACCTATTTCCATTAGGAGTTCCATATATGGTTTTAATCCGAGAGGGACAGTTGGTGTCCAGTACCTAGTTCCGTTAGGAGTTCATATACGGTTTGAATCCGGAAGGGACAGTTGGTGTCCAGTACCTAGTTCCGTTAGGAGTTTCATATACGTTATTAGCAACTGATTATATACGAGTTTAAAATAATGGAAAAGTATTTAAAAATGTGTGTGTGAGAGAGAATTAATAGATGCGAAAATTAAGGGATTTTAATTAAGAGAGAGAGAGGGAGAGCTAATGTCAATCTTACCATTTTAATTTAAAAAATAATCAATGGTTAAGATTAGTTCACTCAGTTCATTTTCAAGAAGTTGTTCACAAATTATCCTAATCCTATATATATATATATATATATATATATATATATATATATATATATATATATATATATATATATATATATATATATATATATATATATATATATATATATAGTGGAGAGTTCAAATGAGAAGAAAAATTTTGTAAGAATAAAAAATAACTTTTAAACTAATAGAAATTCTCCATTTACTTCATTTAATGTGTGTATTTAATGTTATGAAAAAGGGCATATAGGTAAATCTATAATTGTCATTAATTAGCTAATTAATTAAACTTGTAACTCATTTTTATTCATATACTCTTTCAAGATAAAATACTTTATGGTGTAGGACAATTTTCGACATGTGTAGGATAAATTTTCGTATGTGTAGGATAAATTTTGAAATGTGTAAGGTAAATTTACATGTGTGTAGGGCAAATTCCAGTAAAGCTAAGACATATGTAGGATATATTTTGAAATGTGTAGGATAAAATGTTTTTGCTTTGTTAATGAGAGATAACATAATTAATGAGAGGAGTTATAAAACTATTTAATGTTTTACAATTATGCCCTTTCTTCTTTCTCTTCTCACATTAAATTTTTTCTCAAATGAACCTTCCCATATATATATATATATAGGGTGAGGTTATTGTGAGAAAATTTAAAAGTGTGAGAAGGGTAAGAAAAAATATCAACCATTAGATTAAAAATCTAATGGTTGAGATCATAGTGGCATTATTGTAAATAAAGTGTCAAACAATTAATACTAATTGGATCGTTCAGGGGTGTTTTAGACCTTTTACCCACGTTCAAATAGAAACCGAATCAACTCCCCAACAATCACAATCAATACTTCGAAAATTACGGAGGTTATTCAGGATAACAATCTTCAACATCAATCTTCAATATCAGTTGTCGCAAAATCACAGTCCACGAATGAAGAAAATTAGGGTACCGTTTATTGGCGACCGGAAGAAGGAGAAGACGACGAAGACTCCGTCGATGGGGAAACCTGCAAAATCACATACAGGTATGTAATGTGCTACGAAAACAGAGTGTTTTTAGTCGTATTTAAACATTGTATTGAGATATTGTTGATTCCTTTAGTTGGTATGATTAGGGTTTTTGATAAGTTGCTTACTTGGTGTTTTTCAATTAGTTATTAAGGTTTTGGTTTTATTTTTATTAATGGAGTTCGATTTAAGCCATATTCATTAAAAAACAAATCTGCATTGTATGATTTAAGGTTTCTGCTTTATGGTGGCTTTAAGAATTTTATGGTGTCTTTAAGAATTTTAGGGTGTTTTTTAATGTATGTGGTGTTTTTACCTGTTATGGTGTTATTACAAAGATTTATAGTGTTAATTCTGTAGTCTGTAACTCATGGTTTACAACTTATTTTATTAATTGTTAGTTAGGTTTTTACGTATGCTGTGGTGTTCTTTGATGAGTTGTATTTGTTCAACAACACTTCTGTGGGTGTCTTCAATAAGTTTGCTGCATTCTAATACTTGGCGTATCTTTATGAATGAATAACCCTGTTCTAAAATGGCGTATGTTTAGGAATGAATAACGTGGGAGTGCAGGGTGTTATTTGTCCACTGAATACATTTATGTTGTTATTTACAAACACTCTTTTGGAACCCGCGTGGGTATGTGCTTACAATATGTGGTGTTTTTTCATTACGTGGTGTTATTTATGTATGGTGTTTGTTTGTTAGATATTACTATGAGGGACTTATTTAATGATATGTATGGACTCATCAAAGGTGATGTGGTGTTTTCCGAGTAGATACTGTATTTTTTGGTGTTAATTACCATCTATAGGGTTTGTAATAAGTTGTATTAATTGAAAAAGAAAAAACATCACAAAACTTAGGGTTTGTCTGTTTGGTTGGTTTTGGGTTCTGCATTCCAGTAGTTGGTGTTTGTCTGTTTGGTTGGGTTTTGGGTTCTGCAGCCGTTCCTGTCATAGCTTACCAGATAGGGGTGTTAGTTAGTGATTTGCAGTCATTCATACAACACTACGGTGGGGTGTCTTCAAAGAGTTTTTTATTTTTGTTTTTAATCGTGATTTGGTCTCTTACCTGTTGTTATATGACATTTGGTATAACACATATGCAGATTGAAAAAGGAGTGCAGGGTGTTATTTGTCCATTATCTGCATTTATGTTGTTATTTCTTTATAGGAATTGAAGGGGTCTTTTATAGGAGTGCAAGGTGTTATTTGTCCATTATCTACAATATGTGGTGTTATTTCTTTATAGGAATTTTTGTTTTTAATCGTGATTTGGTCTCTTACCTGATGTTATATGACATTTGGTATAAAACATATGCAGCTTGAAAAGGAGTGCAGGGTGTTATTTGTCCATTATCTGCATTTATGTTGTTATTTCTTTTATAGGAATTGAAGGGGTCTTTTATAGGAGTGCAGGGTATTATTTGTCCATTATCTACAATATGTGGTGTTATTTCTTTATAGGAATTGAAGGGGTCTTTTGTTCCATTATGTGGTGTTATTTATGTATGGTGTTTGTTTGATAGATATTACTATGAGGGACTTATTTAATAAGATGTATGCATTCATCAAAGGTGATGTGGTGTTATCCGAGTAGATACTGTATTTTGGTGTTAATTACCATCTATAGGGTTTGTAATAAGTTGTATTAATTGAAAAAAGAAAATTCATCACAAAACTTAGGGTTTGTCTGATTGGTTGGTTTTGGGTTCTGCATTCCAGTAGTTGGTGTTTGTCTGTTTGGTTGGGTTTTGGGTTCTGCAGCTGTTCCTGTCATAGCTTACCAGATAGGGGTGTTAGTTAGTGATTTGCAGTCATTCATACAACACTACGGTGGGGTGTCTTCAAAGAGTTTTTTATTTTTGTTTTTAATCGCGATTTGGTCTCTTACCTGGTGTTATATGACATTTGGTATAAAACATTCGTTTTAATAACTATGGTTATAATACATTTTATTGCAAGTGTGTACTATGCAGTTAGGAAAAGCAATCGGCTATGAACAAAAATGTACCTCTCCAAATACAAGAACACACAAGAGACTGCTATCGAGGGAAATGATAAACAAGGAGCCCCCGCCAGGGAAATGCCGCGACAACCAGAACCAAACACAACGAAAATATTGCCACCGCCAGGGAAGCAGTTCAAATCGACTGCGAGATGGCTGGTTACAGGTTCTACCACAAAGGGTATGCATTTTATCCTTGAACATTATAATGAGCTAAATGTCTATACTGTGCGGTATTACTAATACTTTGTTTGTTTAATGTAGAATCAAAGTTAACAATAAAGAAGCCTGAGAAGGTGATTTCAAAGCTATCGTCCGACCCGGACGATGACTTTGTTGACACCCCACCAGGAAAACGAAGGAAGTCGCTAGCCAAAAAATCACCGATTCATACAAAACGGCAAATACACTCACAACCTTACAAGCCCTATACGGGAACAAAAATCAGGCCAAAAGGTTCGATCGACAATTTGTTGAATCTAACAGGTGGTTTGAGTGCGAAACAACGAGAAAAGGTTTACAAGATCGGATTTGGCTCAATTTTCAGCCATCAATCGCACACTGGTTGGTCACAAATTACGACCCAGATGCGTGCGTCTTGAATATAGGAAACAACAGTCTGATACCCATTGCTGCAGACCTTGTATACCGCATATTCAAGCTGCCTCATGGGGAAAATGTGCTGGTTGAACAGACGAAGGCAAACAATAGGAGTGGTGAAGTTATGAAGGAATTTAGGGGTCAATTTAAAGATGTACAAGGAAAAAGATTGTCTCCATTGCAGCTGATGATGCATATATTGAGCATAGACGACTACAAAGTTCTGAATTTCATAGTTTTATACTTTTCATTTCTGGGAGAAACGACGAGCAACAACTCGGTTAATGTCCGGTATCTTCCGTGCCTAAAACCAGAAGTTGAAATATCAAGTTTTGATTGGTGTGCTTACATGGTTGCATGCCTCAACCGTATGAAGAGATCATGGCACGGAGATGAGGATCATTTCAGGGGCCCAATGCTTTTGCTGATGGTAAGTTAATACTAAATAAAACATAAACAACAGAAAATCATGCATTTAATAATTGTAGAAACTGTACTATACATTTTTCAATGAAACTTGACAGATGGCCTATGCAATAGAGAAAAAAAAGATACATGCAACACATGGTTCGACTCTGATTGGATTAGCAAGTGATGACTTGTTTGAGGAGTTGGCTTTAGAGATGGAGCGTAAAAAGATATCAATCGAGGATGTTGATTCAGCAATAAAGGGGGAAAAAGGAAATGTGGATCGGATGATATCAGTGGAAGGGGAAAGAAAAACGTGGTTAGAGGTACTACAGCTATTGAAGATGATGACGAACACCTTGGTATATACAAGCATTGTGCAGACTACTTTCTGAAACAAACTGACACCCAAATGTGTGCCATGCTTGTAGGTCCAGATGGAGTGTTTCGTGTGCTGATGGTGTCGCTGTACGGAGACACACAATCGCCCCCATCCGCATCTGCAAGAGAATCTGATGAGGTAAATAAACAATAGGTTGTAAATAGACTGATACAGTATATATTGTTTTACCAAAATATGTTGTTTAACCGGATTTTGAAACAGGATAAATGCAATTTTTTGGATAAATTGTTCCGTGATTTTGAAGAATACGTTCGTAGCACAAATGAGACGATTACAGAATCGTGTACATTGTATCCCAAAAGTGGGAAGTTGAAGGAAAAAGCATTGACATGGAATAGAATGAAGTTGAAACATCTACAAGCGGATGAGGCAAGCACGCAAGATGTCAACCGTCATGAAGGTAGTGTAACATTAACCAGTTTAAACACTACTCCAAATACGAGAAAACATGAAACTATGTAAAAAAAATCTCCCTTTTCACCAATGACGTCATCATTTGTGGCAGAGGTAGAGACAACGATAGACGCGGTGGATACAACAAAGACACCCCAACCACGGTTCAATGTATCAGGTCTTGAGGCAGTGAACCTGTCAAAAAACTTGACAGTGTTTGGGATCATGATAAAGGTGTTGAGGGGGGTCGATCTGTGATGCACGAAAAAACACCACGCCCAAAAAGGACAATAATTTTGCCGCCAACGCTACGGTCACCATATGTCAGCTGCATAGTTTCATTGCGGGCCGGACGGGAGAAGTCGGAAGAAGTCGTACCACGGTGTATTTTCTGCAGGGTGCGTAACGCGTGGTACATATTCATCGTACCGTTATACTTTTTCGTTAACATTATTTATTTAAAATAATTATCTCGTGTTGTAGGGATGTAATTTTCAGCAATAATGGTCAAGTTTCGGTGATGAGGTCACTGTTCGAATCGATGGTACCGGGCGTCACGGTACATATTGATGTCATCAATGCATGGGCTGTAGTATTGAACTACGAGGAGAGACTGAGGAAGATGGGAACAGCCCCAAAGTTGTTCTGCAATGCTGGAATGTTGGTATGTTTTCTTTATTGATTATTGTATGCTGTAATGAAAGTCCAAAAGAATTATCTTGAAAAACGTATTTGACCAGTGAAAAAATGTTTGCATTTAGTCAGTTTAGAGGTTATCAGTTTTATAGCATAATGAACATGAAATAGTTAAATAATTGGTAAGACAGACCTAGGCCTGCATATTGTTTAAATTATGTGACTCCCTTTAGATAAAGCCTAAATGAACTAATTGTGTTGTTCTGTTATAAAGGTATGTAAACTCGGTTATTGTAAACAGAAATAACATTTTGTTTTGGAGCTGAAATATCACCATATCGTTAAATGTATTAGAATAGTGAAAAAATGTTTGAATTTAGTCAGTTTACAGGTTATCAGCTTTATAGTATAATGAACATGAAATAGTTAAATCATTGGTAAGAACATAGTTTTCAATTTTGTTTTGGAGCTGAAATAACACCATATCGTTAAATGGATTTGACAAGTGAAAAAATGTTTGCATTTCGTCAGTTTACAGGTTATCAGTTTTATTGGATAATGAACATGAAATAGTTAAATCACTGGTAAGACAGTCGTAGGCCTGCATGTTGTATAAATTATATGACTCCCTTTAGATAAATCCTAAATGAACTAATGGTGTTATTCTGTTATAACGGTATGTAAACTCGGTTATTGGATCTGAAATAACACCATATCTTCTAACTTTATTTATTTTTATTTTTTTAAAAATAAACATATGCAGCTTGAAAAGGAGTTCGCTTACCAGAAAAAGACCGAATAACAAGGTTTGCAGAGAACATGAAGTATGTACTAGACGGTATGGAACTAAAGACATTTAAAGGTTTCCAGAGACTATACATCCCTATCTTGAATGGGGAGCACTACTTCCTACTTTTTTCAACTTGTTAACGACCCAAATAATAATCATTGACAACATAGAGGGTGACGCTGGTTTAGAAGAAAGGTACGGAGGGACGGTCGAAAAAATGGTACATACAGCTCAGAAATATACAAAACTATATTTATATATAAAAAAAAGAACAATAATGTATTACCGTACGTATTATTTCAGATAAGTGCCTTTTGTGGGTTCCTTAGCCGTATACAGCCAGTGGTAGCTGATAAACTAAGAGTTACTAAACCCGTAAGAATGGAATTCCCATGGCAGACCCTGTTTAACGGTACCGACTGGGGAATTTTCTTAATGCGGCATATGGAGACCTACAACAGTAAGCTAGAAGGTTCCCTGGTAAAATTTAGAAACATACCTGTAGATGCGCATTATTGTATCTACTTACGAGAACACATGTCTTTTGACTTATATAGGAACAAGCGTGAAAGATTGGAAATGTGGACTATCGTCAGAGAGGAAAGCAAAAGGGGAAGTATTGGATAATCAAAGAAGGGAAATCACCGATTTACGGAAGAAGTATGTATCAAAAATGCTTCTTAGTGAGGTGAACTCAGTACGAGGGGTTGTAGAGACAGAAGTTAGAGAGTTTGCTTGTTTGGACGAGGACGAAAGAGTGAAGCTCGAGGAAAATGCAATACAAAGAATTTGTCACAGGTTGGATGGTATAATGTAGGTTTCAAACAAGTTAATCCAGTTGATCCATTTTCAATTTGGTTGCTCTAAACAATTGTGTGACGTATGAACATTTTATGGGGTTTTTTTCGGGCTAGAAACAATGGTGTGAAATTTGATCATTTCTTTTGTGTTTTGTTGTTATTTTTCTTTTTGATTACTTTACTACAATAAACTAGTTTTATATCGTTCTTTTCAGACGGAATTAGCGAATGTCACGAAAATATGCTTGAAAACAAAACAACGTTACAAATACGACAATATAATAAAACCATATAAATTGTTATAACTCATGTCATAAGCCTACTCAGTTGGCTAAACCTCTCTTTTAAAAATAAGTAACAACATAATAACCAATTGACAAAACACCATACGATATATGTAACATCCGTCAAAAAACGGATTTACCAAACCCGCTCCGTTTATTAACCGAACAATCAATTAAAAATTTTGTTGCGAATTAAATGCCCAAAATAATTTTAAACGATACATAATCAATTATTATATTGGAATATATAAGTTGTTTTTGAAAAACTGTTGAAAATCGCAAAATAAAAATACTTTGGTTCTGCCGGGTTTCGAACCCGGGTCAGTCACGGTCCAGCAACAAACTTAACACACGCGCATTAAACCACTGCGCCACTGATGTTCCTTGTTAAGTATTGGAATCACTTAATTGATAACGTGTCTTTCCGAATTCAAAAACCGGCGCCCAAAGTTGCAGTCGTCGGAAATCCCGGTAATCTCGCGAAACTTAACGTTTCTTTCAGTTATAACGTAAAACATAAATGCTACATCGGTTATAACCGACGTCTGAGTCCGCGACCAAAGTTATAACCGCCGGAGTTTTTATAACCGACGAACCAAGTCGGAAATCGGACCAAATCCATCGACGACTTACCCTATAAATACCCCCTCGAACCTCTGCAAACATTTTCGCTCAAAACCGCACCCTTTCTCGGCGAAAACTCACTCGCCGGAATATTTCTGCTCATCGCCGGAAAACCGAGTTCTTAACTTCTAAGTCTTACTAAACCCTCTGAACTTATACCGAAGTCACCCACATACTTTGTAAGCTTTCTGAAGACTCTCTGCTGCAAGACACCCGACGCCGGAGCCTGTTGCTGTCGCCAGAGTTCTGCCGGAAAACAGAGGAAAGCTAGTCGGTATACCTCACGCCTAATTTCCTTTCTTTTTACTTAATCTCATCTGTAATTAATCATAAGACGCTAAAGAAACCTGAATAAAAACTCGAACCAGTCAGTCATCATTTCTGGTTATAACTCAACGAAGAAGACGATGTTCGGTAGTGTTTAAGTTTAATTAAAAGCAAGATATTACTCGGGTTAGACACACAGTCCAGCGGTGGACTGTGTGCACATTAAACACACAAAGGTCTCGAGTTCGAATCCTGTTCCACACACGCTGCCTTAATAAAAATGATTTTTTTGTTAACCGAACCGGAGTCACACTATTATATGTTAAGTATATTAATAACCGGAATAATAACCAAGTTAGACACACAGTCCAGTGGTGGACTGTGTGTACGTTTAATTAAAGCACACGAGTTCGAGTCCGGTCGTCTGCATCGACCCGGACAATTATTTTACCTTTTTAATTAAGTCAGAAATGAAAACAAATAGTTTGTATTTAAGTATAATAAAAATTGGATTATATAACATGTTAAACACACAGTCCAGCGGTGGACTGTGTGTTATGCAACCCACAGGTCCCGGGTTCGAGACCTGTGGAGCGCACCGGTCCGATTCAAATTAAATCGTTTTTAAATAAAAGGATTTTCTGTTTAAATTAATTAATATATAAATATAATTAAAAACAGATATATGACGGGTTAGACACGTAGCTCAGTTGGTAGAGCTGCGTGCACGCGTACGGGAGGTCTCGGGTTCGAGCCTCACCCAGCGCACTTATATTCGCATTCGAACCGGTCAACGGTCAAGTCAACGGTCAAAGTCAAAGTCAACTGTAGCAAAAAAATCAATTTTTTTATTTATTTATTTTAATTAAAAATCAATTAATAATACTTAAAAATAACATTTTTAAGGTTAGAAAATAGCCTTAAACTCGCAAAAATACACCCAACAATCCTACTAAAATAGATTAATAAAATTCGTTTACTTACCGAACCATAATGATATTTATCTAGGTTAATTTCACTCGTGGTTAAAACCACTTCGCGTGCATTCAAAATCATCAACCCAACGCACCCACTGTGAGTGAATCTTACAACTCCCCCTTTTAAATTACACGCTTTGGGGTGTGTCATGTGTCTCAAATAATTAACTCGTTTATTTAAAATTGTGCCATACCATATCGTGATCTAAACTTAGATTGTTTATATTGTTGTGATTACTTATTTCATTTTGTCAAATTATATGAAATCCATTCATTAAGCCCATCAGTTCCTCGCGGGAGACGAGTTGAACAACGCGTGCCTCAAAACCAATTCATTATTGTTCATGTGTGTATCATTGAGTTTATATTGTTTGTAGTTGTGTCATTCATATTATCATGTTTATGCAATTCATTCATTAGGCCCATCAGTTCCTCGTGAGAGACGAGTTGAGCAACGCGTGCCTCTAAATGTTCCATTATTGTTCATGTGTGCTTTATTTAATGTTTAATTATTGTTGAATAAGTCTACATCTATTTTTTTACTCATGAGTGGTTGTGCACATATTTCATAAACAATTTAAATAAACTTGTTCAAATGTTTTCCATAGGATTCACTCGCCAACTTTATGTTGATCCAAAAACCCTTTTACACATGATACAGGTGAACAGGTTGAAGCAAGGAAAACATAGGAAATGCCTTAGAAGAGAACAAAGAAGCTTAGATTGATAGTTAGAACATGTTGTAATATTTATTGTAAAGTTCCATTAAATTGTATTTAATGAATATGAAACGCATAATAAATGTCATGAGCTTTGATGATAACCCAATCATGCCCCGATCACCTTTTCCGCTGCGGGTCGGGGTGTGACAGATTGGTATCAGAGCCATGACTATAGGGATATAGGATAGGTTATTAGACCCTTAGAGCCTATACTATAGTCTGCCTAAATTTTAATTGATTAGGTGGTTACATACAAACTTGTGATATTTATTTGTTTCATATTTGTTTACATTTACAGTCAAACATACATGCTTATATACATATTCATTATATTTATATCGATGTTCATGTATTCAATTTATTTTCATACTCTCATTATTCCAAGATTTTGTTGCAATTTTCAAATCTCATCAAAGTAAGTTCTGCGACGGGCATGTAGTAACTGGAATGGTACAAGTACCGGTAGTCGGAACGTCCTGTCTAGGTTGGCATTCGTATAAATCCAATATAACGGACCAGTTTGCCTACCTGGGGACCAACGATGAGAGTACGAAGGACCTATTAGGCCAAAGCATGCCACACCAAACGTCGTTCGAACTAACCTACTTTGAGGTGTCACCGTGTCTACACCTGGACACATTCCGAATATCACACGTTGTATACATATTTCTCGATTTTCTCCGGGTTTTAGTGTACGCAACCTGGCAAACCCGTGCGAACCATATGAAAAACCGGTATTCATGGGGGCCCACATGATTACACAGGTAAAGTATGGCGGCATGTAGGGCCTAATGGCAAGCAAAACCCAAGACATCCTATGGATGTAGTAGATTTATTTTCTATAATTATTTTATGAATGTTCATTCCTAATGCGACCCATGAACCCAAAAACATCCAACTCATACTCTTGACATGTATTCCTTGTAGATGTCTTCTAACCTCGCCCGTAGGAAGACGAGAGCAAGAAAAGCCCGCGAACGCATGGCTGCCTTAATCGCTCAACAAATGGCTGCCGTAATACCCAACATTGTAATCCAAGTACAACAAGCACTCACCGATAATCCTGTCAATCAAGCAAACCAAAACGTTATCAACTTTTCCCCAAATACCACTAAATGCACCTACAAGCATTTCAAATCATGCGACCCTCCAAAATACAAAGGGACTGAAGGCGTCACCGCTCTCCTTCATTGGTTTGAAGAAATGGAGAACACTTTTCTAAATTGCGATTGCCCTGACGATCGCAAAGTGCGATATGCTACCGGTCGATTATATGGGATAGCACTTACTTGGTGGAATACGGAGAAGGCCAAACGAGGCGTCGACGATGCTATGACTTTAACTTGGAACGAATTGAAGGAAATCATGATCAGACGATTTTGCCCAAGGAGCGAAATCAAGAAATTAGAAGATGAATTTTATTTGTTGAAGCAAAAGGAAGGAGACCACACCACCTACAACAAAAGATTCCTCGAGTTACATCAAATGGTTCCCAACATGTTCACTCCCCTCTACCGTTTGATCGAGCATTACATTCGTGGTCTTCCGTCAAAGATTCAAGACCCTGTAATAAGTACCAAGCCTGCAACTTTGGAAGCAGCAATGGAGTTAGCAACAGAGCTCACCGAGAACCGAATCCGGAACAAAGACTTCAAGGAGGAGAAGAAGAAGGATAAAGAATCGACTGAAACCTCCGACTCCACCCAAACCGAACCCCCTTCTCAACCCACTTCTAAGAGAAAAAGAGACGGGCAACTTTTCGCTGCTATCCAACGGAATCAACCAATTTCACACGCCATACCCATCCAAGCTATCCCAATCACCCAAGTGGCACCCAACTCAACCTACCCAAATAAGAAACCATATTTTGGACCTCACCCTCAATGCAACAACTGTTTTTACCACCATCCCCTTGCCTTACCTTATCGACTATGTACAACTTGTGGACGCTATGGTCATTTGAGCAAGGTTTGTCGCACCTTTCAAAACCAAACCTTTTCCCCTACTCAAACCATGAACCAAACCTATCAACAACCCCAATACCCCGTGTTTCCATATGTTCGAGCTTGTTTCAATTGTGGCGACCCTACCCACTTTAGAAACACATGCCCTCAATTGGTTAACGTCATCAACACTCAAGCCCAATCAAACCCAGTTAACCAAGTAAACCAAGAAAACCCAACCGCTAGGTCACCCACAAGAGAAAGAGTCTTCAATATCAACGCCAATCCTGTCGAAGATAATGACGGCCCAAACGAAGATACCCAACTAGTCCTCTTCACCGAAGATCCAGATTCAACTCCTATCGTTTAGTTTTTTGTTTTTCTTTATCACATAGAACCAAACATAACTTAAGGATAAAGTCAATGAAACTTTGACGAGAATACGGTGGATACGCCACTGGTACTTCCTATATATAAGTATTCTTGTCAAAGGATCAGAAGCATTATCTGGCGGTTATGAGAGGTTCCATGTGTAGACTATTAGAGTAATTATTGTTTATTATTTTCAGTATATGCAATTGCCGAGGCCGCCTGCTCCCCATTCGTGAGGTTTGAGCCTGTTCCCCATTTTATTATGCGGTTGAACCTGGCGTGCCTGCAACGATCGGCTCCGTTTGATTGAGCCTTGATCGCACAGTTCATTTTACATTTTCATTACATGCAATACGCTCGGCTTCGTTTGATTGAGCCTTGAGCGCACAGACATTTTCATTTTCAGTACATGCAATACGATCGGCTCCGTTTGATTGAGCCTTGATCGCACAGACATTTTCATTATCAGTATCTTGTGGTTGTGGTGTTTGTAGTAGAGTCGCATAGAACTAACCATAACTTGCGGATAAAGTCAATGAAAATTTGACAAGAATATGGTGGATACGTCGTTGGTACTTCCTATATATAAGTATTCTTGTCAAATGATCGGAGGTATTATCAGGCGGTTATGAGAGGTTCCATGCATAGGCTGTTTGTGTGATTGTTGTTTAGATTAAGTTATTCATTTTCAGTACATGCAATACGTTCGGCTCCGTTTGATTGAGCCTTGAGCGCACAGACAATTTCATTTTCATTACATGCAATACGTTCGGCTCCGTTTGATTGAGCCTTGAGCGCACAGACATTTTCATTATCAGTATCTTGTGGTTGTTGTGTTTGTTGTAGAGTCGCGTAGGACTAATCATAACTTGCGGATGAAGTCAATGAGAATTTGACAAGAATATGGTGGATACGCCGATGGTACTTCCTATATATAAGTATTCTTGTCAAATGATCGGAGGCATTATCAGGCGGTTATGAGAGGTTCCATGCATAGGCTGTTTGTGTAGATTAAGTTTATTATTTTCAGTACATGCAATACGCTCGGCTCCGTTTGATTGAGCCTTGAGCGCACAGACAATTTCATTTTCAGTACATGCAATACGATCGGCTCCGTTTGATTGAGCCTTGATCGCACAGACATTTTTCATTTCAGTATTTTATGTTTGTTGTATTGGTTGTAGAGTTATATAGGACTAATCATAAATCACTGATAAAACCAATTTAAAATTTGACAAGAATATGGTGGATACGCCGCTGGTACTTCCTATATATAAGTATTCTTGTCAAGGGATCAGAGGCATTGTTAGATGGTTATGAGAAGTTCTATGTAGGATTTAGTAGTTCCTTGGTAACTAATCATAACTTGTGGATAAAACCAATGAAAATTTGGCAAGAATATGGTGGATACGCCGCTGGTACTTCCTATATATAAGTATTCTTGCCAAAGGATCAGAGGCATTATCAGGCGGTTATGAGAAGTTCCAAATAGGATTTAGTATTGCCTTGGTTGAAATTTGTGTTACATTTATACCATCTTGCTATTTAAAGAGATTGGATTGTGTTCCATTTCTACATAAACTAACCTCTCCATCATAACAAACGAGAGAGGAACTGTCACCATTCAAACATATATGCTATCAGAATGTGGATTCAAATGTTAGCTGTTGTGTTTATTTATGTTCTATAGTCTTAGAACCAATCATAACTTACTGATATTAGCTGTTGTGTTTATTCATGTTCAAATATTAGCTGTTGTGTTTATTTATGTTCAAATATTAGCTGTTGTGTTTATTTATGTTCCATTAGGTTGTAGTATTAGAAGTTTTGCCTTAGGGTATAACCATACCCTACCAAACATATCCAAACTCTTATGCATGATATCATAGTTAGCGAATAATTCTGCTTATCAATACTTTTACAGTAGGCAACAAAAAGCGATTCCTGTAATAGGGTACTAAACCCTTACAAGGAACGTTACCGCCTCAAACAAAAACTTAAACCCTTACTTTTTCTAAGCATATAACTGTCAAACTAAACACCATCATTCTTTTAGTCAAATATATCACAATTTAAATTTCGGGACGAAATTTCTAAAAAGCAGGGGATACTGTAACTCGTCAAAAAACGGATTTACCAAACCCGCTCCGTTTATTAACCGAACAATCAGTTAAAAATTTTGTTGCGAATTAAATGCCCAAAATAATTTTAAACGATACATAATCAATTATTATATTGGAATATATAAGTTGTTTTTGAAAAACTGTTGAAAATCGCAAAATAAAAATACTTTGGTTCTGCCGGGTTTCGAACCCGGGTCAGTCACGGTCCAGCAACAAACTTAACACACGCGCACTAAACCACTGCGCCACTGATGTTCCTTGTTAAGTATTGGAATCACTTAATTGATAACGTGTCTTTCCGAATTCAAAAACCGGCGCCCAAAGTTGCAGTCGTCGGAAATCCCGGTAATCTCGGGAAACTTAACGTTTCTTTCAGTTATAACGTAAAACATAAACGCTACATCGGTTATAACCGACGTCTGAGTCCGCGACCAAAGTTATAACCGCCGGAGTTTTTATAACCGACGAACCAAGTCGGAAATCGGACCAAATCCATCGACGACTTACCCTATAAATACCCCCTCGAACCTCTGCAAACATTTTCGCTCAAAACCGCACCCTTTCTCGGCGAAAACTCACTCGCCGGAATATTTCTGCTCATCGCCGGAAAACCGAGTTCTTAACTTCTAAGTCTTACTAAACCCTCTGAACTTATACCGAAGTCACCCACATACTTTGTAAGCTTTCTGAAGACTCTCTGCTGCAAGACACCCGACGCCGGAGCCTGTTGCTGTCGCCAGAGTTCTGCCGGAAAACAGAGGAAAGCTAGTCGGTATACCTCACGCCTAATTTCCTTTCTTTTTACTTAATCTCATCTGTAATTAATCATAAGACGCTAAAGAAACCTGAATAAAAACTCGAACCAGTCAGTCATCATTTCTGGTTATAACTCAACGAAGAAGACGATGTTCGGTAGTGTTTAAGTTTAATTAAAAGCAAGATATTACTCGGGTTAGACACACAGTCCAGCGGTGGACTGTGTGCACATTAAACACACAAAGGTCTCGAGTTCGAATCCTGTTCCACACACGCTGCCTTAATAAAAATGATTTTTTTGTTAACCGAACCGGAGTCACACTATTATATGTTAAGTATATTAATAACCGGAATAATAACCAAGTTAGACACACAGTCCAGTGGTGGACTGTGTGTATGTTTAATTAAAGCACACGAGTTCGAGTCCGGTCGTCTGCATCGACCCGGACAATTATTTTACCTTTTTAATTAAGTCAGAAATGAAAACAAATAGTTTGTATTTAAGTATAATAAAAATTGGATTATATAACATGTTAAACACACAGTCCAGCGGTGGACTGTGTGTTATGCAACCCACAGGTCCCGGGTTCGAGACCTGTGGAGCGCACCGGTCCGATTCAAATTAAATCGTTTTTAAATAAAATGATTTTCTGTTTAAATTAATTAATATATAAATATAATTAAAAACAGATATATGACGGGTTAGACACGTAGCTCAGTTGGTAGAGCTGCGTGCACGCGTACGGGAGGTCTCGGGTTCGAGCCTCACCCAGCGCACTTATATTCGCATTCGAACCGGTCAACGGTCAAGTCAACGGTCAAAGTCAAAGTCAACTGTAGCAAAAAATCAAAATTTTTTTATTTATTTATTTTAATTAAAAATCAATTAAAAATACTTAAAAATAACATTTTTAAGGTTAGAAAATAGCCTTAAACTCGCAAAAATACACCCAACAATCCTACTAAAATAGATTAATAAAATTCGTTTACTTACCGAACCATAATGATATTTATCTAGGTTAATTTCACTCGTGGTTAAAACCACTTCGCGTGCATTCAAAATCATCAACCCAACGCACCCACTGTGAGTGAATCTTACAACTCCCCCTTTTAAATTACACGCTTTGGGGTGTGTCATGTGTCTCAAATAATTAACTCGTTTATTTAAAATTGTGCCATACCATATCGTGATCTAAACTTAGATTGTTTATATTGTTGTGATTACTTATTTCATTTTGTCAAATTATATGAAATCCATTCATTAAGCCTATCAGTTCCTCGCGGGAGACGAGTTGAACAACGCGTGCCTCAAAACCAATTCATTATTGTTCATGTGTGTATCATTGAGTTTATATTGTTTGTAGTTGTGTCATTCATATTATCATGTTTATGCAATTCATTCATTAGGCCCATCAGTTCCTTGTGAGAGACGAGTTGAGCAACGCGTGCCTCTAAATGTTCCATTATTGTTCATGTGTGCTTTATTTAATGTTTAATTATTGTTGAATAAGTCTACATCTATTTTTTTACTCATGAGTGGTTGTGCACATATTTCATAAACAATTTAAATAAACTTGTTCAAATGTTTTCCATAGGATTCACTCGCCAATTTTATGTTGATCCAAAAACCCTTTTACACATGATACAGGTGAACAAGTTGAAGCAAGGAAAACATAGGAAATGCCTTAGAAGAGAACAAAGAAGCTTAGATTGATAGTTAGAACATGTTGTAATATTTATTGTAAAGTTCCATTAAATTGTATTTAATGAATATGAAACGCATAATAAATGTCATGAGCTTTGATGATAACCCAATCATGCCCCGATCACCTTTTCCGCTGCGGGTCGGGGTGTGACAATATATAAAAAACACAAAACATTTAGATACATTAACAAAAAAAATTGTTATACCAATATGCAATATGTACCCTTTTAAATATTCGGCCGTAAAAAAAATCATCACTGCAGAACCTAAAACAAGTGTATAACGTTTCAACTTAAAAATGAAGTATAACCATTCAACCGAAAACCACTGTGAACAAACACTGCAGAACCTAAAACAAGTGTATAACGTCTGCTTCATCCTCGTCAGATTCGACCACCTCTCCCCCATCGTCTTCCTCAGAACTAGCGTCTTCTTGTTTCCTTTTAGGGTGTTTACAGGTACGTCTGTTATGACCGTACCTAAAGCAATTTTGACAACGATGTCTCTTATTACCCGTTTGGCTTCTTGCAATTTCACGTTTAGACTTCATATGTTTCGGCTTACCCATACCTTTAAATCTAGTTCCAACGGGGACACGAACAGTAACTGTAGATGGTTGGGTATTGCCAGTTATTTTACCAAACCTTTCTCTACGACTCTTACGAGGTGCACTCCCGATGGCCTCGTTAGCTGAATCGAAGAACTTAACCACATGATCCCTAAATGAGCACAATGCATCGAAATTGGTAACAAGTTTGTTAATAACCGACTCTGTATATTGTGTTATCTCACGTACAAATCGGTTTACTTCGTTATACCGATCTTCGTCCTCATTCATACCTAAACTAACACCAGGAGAACTATTGGTAACAGCCTCCCTCGTCCAACGTCTAAGTTTATATCGTTGAGGGAATTCCGTCACGTCAAGCATCCTAAGCACGCAGAATATGTGTGAGCACAACAACCCAAACTGTTCGAATCTTTTGCATGTACAGTATATAGTCATGTCGGCCTCCCGCACCATTACCTATAAGGCACAACAAAAAACATATAAATTCTTACAAAAAATCGATTAAGCAAATGACACCATACTAATTCATGTGCCGGATCCAAGTATATTTAAAGTAAAATGTAAACAAAACAAAGAAAAATAAAGTCTATTGTATACCTCGAAGAAAGTGGTGCATGGTTGTTCCCAATCCTTCACAAAAAATTTAACGAAGTCATCGATCGTTTCCCACTTTCCAATAGCACATCTATGAATACCGTTTTGTATCTCCAATTGGACATAAAAAAACAGTGCATGTGTATAACCTCGCGGCTTCCTCATCCAAAGCAAAGTCTATAGCCAATATATCAGCAACCGTGTTTCTAGTGTCATGGTCGTTCTTCCTATGCTCATGTCTTTGAGCTTCAATTGCAGAATTAAAATGGCCCAAAAATTCTACAAGGGTACACTCCGGGTTGCAAAACTGTCCAAAAAAATGGTTCTCACTCTCTGAACGAGATAATGTACGCATGAGCCCAGACATGTACTCGTCACAATAATACGCCGGTATCCAACTACCCCTAATCTGATAAATAGACTGTAACCATTCATGCTCAGAAAGATTAAAATCATTCATTATGGTACCCCATTCGCTTTCAAACTTCTCTGGCAGTATAGAATCGGTCCACACAATGGAACACAACCTCTTCTTGAAATCTGTACTATTGCAAATCATAGGGCCAACCTAAAACACCATTGAAAAAAAATTGAAAAAAAAATAAATACAACACAACAAAATGAAGAAAAATTAATAGATTGAATAAGCAAAAACACCTTAACAGTAAGCTTGTCCATTATATACCACATGCATAACCTATGCCTACTCTCAGGCCATGTATCTTCAATAGCCTTCTTCATGGATGGGTCTTGGTCGGTCACAACCACCGGAGGAGCACGACCAAAAGATTCACGAAAAACCCTAAGCAATCAACTATACGTTTCAGCAGTTTCGTTCCCTATTATAGCGGCTCCAAGTGTAACGTTATGATTATGGTTGTCAATACCGATAAATGGTACGAACATCATCTTGTACCTAAACACAAAAAAACACCATATAAATATCTTTTATATAAAGCTAAAAATGAATTTATAAAAAAAACAATCAACAAAATTGATTAGTAAACAAACTTGTTACGCCGATATGTTGCATCAAATGACACAACGTCACCGAAAACTGAATAATTCCGCTTGGCCTCCTCATCTACCCAGAATAAAGCCCTTAATATACTATCTTCAGAGGTTGTATACTCCATTGAAAAGTTTGGCATATACTCTTTCTTTCTCAACAACCGTTTAATCATCATATCAGCATCAAACTCAGATATGTACCTATTTATATCTCGCTTAAAATTCTTGAAATCGGATTTAGTTGCCCCAACCTGGTCAAAAAAACCACCATACAATGTCCTCATGATATTAAATGCTTTCACAGGTCCAATATTTATCGCACTCAAAGCATTAACCGCTTGCTCTTGAGTATAATTCAATCCTCGGTTAACGGAGAGTAAATACCTATCCTCGTCAGCAACAAAAGAGTGGTTATGGTCCTCCTTGAAATAGTATACCTCATATAGATTCATCTCGTTAAGCTTTAGGCACATACGTGCTTCGCAACCAGTCCTAATAGAAGGGACCCGACGAGTAGATTTCCTTTTTGAGCCTATATTTGGGGTGTCGACCACTTTAGAAGAATCGATCACCTTAAAAGGTTTGGTCCCTTCCTTTGAGCAAATAAAGTATTTGGATTTAACAACATCCTGCAGCTTATATTGGGAAGACTTTCTGGCGGTAAGCCTGCAGCCATCGCGTACTTTTGATAAAAGAGGAATGCATTATTCAGTGTGTCGAAAGTCATCTTCTCTCTCGGCCTAAGCGAATCTTCCACTTCAGGTAAAAAAGTCCTCTTACCAAAATTAGGAGACAACCGTGGACGCCCAACAGGCTGGTAATAATGAGACCCTACAAAATGAGACCACATCTAACATAAATAACACCACAACTATATGTATTAAAAACCAGCACAAATATCCCGTTAATAAACACTATGAGGACCACAACTGTATTAAACACCATGAAGGAATACAAATTGTATGTATTGAACACCATGAAGGAACACAACTGTATTAAATAACACCGTAAAAACACCACATATAATAGGTAAATCACACAACATATAACACCATGAAGGAACACAACTGTATTTTAAAAAACACCATGCAGGACCACAACTGTATTAAAAACACCATGAACAGAACACAAATGTATTAAAAAACACAATGAATGAACACAGCTGTATTAAAAACACCATGAATGAACACAACTGTATCAGCACATTTAGCCCGTTAATAAACACCGTGAAGGAAAAATTGGTTATAACATAAATAACACGACATGATATAAAAAAATACACCATGAATTCCTATAAAGAAATAACACCACATATTGTAAGCACATACACACACGGTTTTCAAAGAATGTTTATGCAGATAATGGATAAACTGAATAACAAAACACATTACGATACATGAACAAATAACACCCTGCACTCCATTCCTATAGATACGACATTTAGAACAGTTATATTCATTCCGATGACAATAAATATGGAACAACCCGCGATCTAATACAAACAATCACCCTACAAAAACATACCTGATCCATGATTCTCCATATGAATGCAGCGTTTTCAATAGAAGTCGTAACAATCGATTTATCCGGGTATATGTTATCAAGGTTGGATCAACAATCACGTATGAATTCAATCGAATATTGATGAATTTTAAAACAAATATGAACCTTGCCATTTATCAACATCTTGTGCAAATCAAATTGAATATCTCCGAAAATAACTGGTTTTCGGTTATAGAGTATAATTACCAAGAATAGATTTTATTAGGGAAATTACCATTATACCCTAAATCTCCAAAAAAAAAAAAAAAAACAGGACACATGGCACAACCATATTCCTTATTACCTTTCTCACACTTTTAAATTTTCTCACATGAACCTATATATATATATATATATATATAATATATATATATATATATATATATATATATATATATATATATCGATTTCTTCATATTGTTGCACCAATAGAACAATATTCATATTTAGATACTATGACATTTGATAAGGCAAAAGGTAGAGTGAAAGCCTACGAGGAAAGAATACGATTTATAATCGAATACAAGTAGAAAATCTTTAAAAGCTTTTTTTTGCGTGACATGAAGGTAGTCACGGTTAAGAGTCACATAATCACAACAGTATGTGTCATGACAAGGGATTTGGTCATGATCATGAAGGCCGATCACCGGTGTGAGAAACTTGGGCGCTATGTTTATGAATGTCAAAATAACAAACACATGAAAGATGAGCCACTTTTAATTAAATAGAAGAAGATGAACCATCACTTTTGATAACTATATGCCCAGACAAGCAAGATAACAAGGAAAATTAATTGTGATACGATTAAAGCAAAGAAATTGATTGCATATGTGAGAGAAGCGATCAAGGTGGGAGAGTGAATCGTGTGACATAATCAAGTAAAAATGAATTGTGATAGGTCAAGAAAAGAACCGTGTGATATGGAGTTATGTGAGGCAATTGCACAAGAAAAACTTATGGCAATAAATTTGTAAGATACCAATGTAGGAAGAAGAGTTAAAATGAGGGAGCTTTTGGGGTCAAGAATTTACTACAAAATGGTTGAGATTAAGGGATGATTGTTGGTTTAAACAACAAAAAGTAATCAACTCTAGTAGTTAATAACTAGGAGTTTTCAGTTGATTCACAAAGATCTAAGATTAGATAGTAAGAGGAAGTAACTCTATTATAACAACATAAGAATTTAGATTAACTAAAGAAGATTATTTTTTTTACTTTGTGTTACCTTTCAAGTTTCAAATAAGTATTTGTATTATTGGGCCAAATTGGACTAGCCCAGTTCACAGATATCAACTCATCCCACATCGCTGAGCTAAAGAAAAAAATGAATGAGAATATTTAATGTATAAGTTATTAAGAGCACCTCTAAATACATGTGTTTTTACGTGGTATTATTATGTGCCACATGGCACTTGCTCTTTACATAATATATAAAAACATTACTTTTCTTTTCTCTCATCTAATCATACTCAGGGTGAACGGTGTAGAGGGTCGGAAAAAGCTGGTGAAGCCTGGCCCCGTCCGAAAACACCACCCCCAATCCAGTGCGTTCTTTTCTCCGGTCCATGGAGACCTGACATGGGTCATCGGTGAGGGTGGAGGGTGTTTTATTTTTTTCTTCACTTTTCATGTATGTGTACGTATTTTGTTTGTGTATGTGTGTTTTTTTTAAAAGAAGGAGGAAAAGAAGAATGAGGAATTGTATTTTGTTTCTATAGGTTTTTTTGTTATTGTTTTTACTTAAACCCTAATAACTTGATTTTAGTTTTTAATAAACCTTAGAGTTTGTTATACTTTTAAAACTACTTTAAATTATATATTGAATTTGATTTAATTTTTTTGTTTTATATATCTTTTATTTTAATTTATATTTAAAACACTAAATATATAAATTGTTTTAAAGTTAAAATTAAATTAAAATAATTTGGTTTTGGTAAATCTAGGGAAATTTGGGACGACATCATGCAATCCGAGGAAAAATGAAAAAAGTTAATGTGACGCTGACGTGTCACATGGGGAAAACTAGAACGACACTCTTCACTCTCAGGGTGGAAGGGGTTGTCATCACTTATCACATTTCATCACACATTACACCCAATCACCAATTGATACATCATTCTATCACATTTCACTCTATCACACTTGCAATGGTCATCACTCATCACTCACTCTTTTTTATAATTAAACAATTAAAATATAAAATTAAAACAAATAAACACCAACATTTATAAAATACATTAAATTAAAAAAAAGTACAACCAATAAGAAAAATAAGTACTCATACTTAAAAACTAACTAAAAAATTACTTTATCGGGAAATTAGATATCTAAACCACCAACGTGTTACGTTAGATCAACTCATAGTAAAAAATGTGTTTGTTCATTTCGCAATTCCAACTATATATCCTCATTAACGGGTACATGTGTCGGAGGGTCCATAACGTGGTTGGGTGATATTGCATGCCATCCGTCCTTTTTTATCATATTGTCAAATACGATACACGTGTACACCACACTCCTAAATGTTTGTGGTCTAAATATACGCACCGTGTAACACCCTGTAAAATTATGTCCAATAATAAAGCGAGACGTGTCATATTTTTTATTTTAAGTCTATTAAAGACTAACAGGGATTAAAAGTGTCAACATGCTCAAACTAAGTCTCTGAGTGATCTTCTGATGTCAACATGCATAAACCAAGCCTCTGAGTGACCATTAACGTCAACATGCTTAAAACATAGACTCTGAGTGACCATTGGTGTCAACATGCTAAAACTTGGCCTCTGAGTGATCGTTGTGTCAATATGCCCAGCCTTGAGTGACATCGACGTCAACATGCTTATAATGAGCCTCTGAGTGATCCTTTACAAAGTCCAAACTCTCATATGTCCCATTTGTTTGATGAGAGATATCAAATCCATAATTATATAAAAGTTGGACAATAGAGGGGTTCAAAGTGTCAACATGTTAATTTATATGTAACACCCAAAAACGGGTGTGGTAATCAAAACACGTTAATATTAAAGAACGGGTAAAAGACCGTTGGTGGTAAAAGTTAACCCGTAAACAAAATAACTAGGAACAAATTAACCTAGTTAATAACATGTATATAAATAACAAGACAATGAGTTGTAGTCTCATTTATAATCAAAACTAAACTTGAGGGACCAAAGCTGCTAAGAAAGGAAACTTGTTTTATTAAAACACAAAATTAACACATAATACACACACTTAGTGTGTGTATATGTCGATGATCATGAGAAGAACAAGGGGAAACCCTAGTTCAATCAAGAATCAACAAATTGAAGGTCAATTCTAACTTCAAATCAATGCATGAACGCATATAAACAATCACCTAAACGAGAGGATCATGAGGTATGTCTCAAAACCTTGATTGATGAAAGTTATAATTTGAGACAAGTAGAATACTTGTAATAAGGTTGTTGGATTATGATCCAAAGATGAAATTAGGTGTATTTGTATGCTTGATTTCGTTTAACTTAAAAAAACTGTGCACTATTTGATGTAAGATTACTTGTAGGTTATTTACAAGTAGATGTTGAAGTGGGTTTTGATTATATGATGACATAGACGATACATAAGTGTTCATGATCATCATACTTGTATGTATGTGTAAGATATTTGAACAAATTAGAGGTTCGAATAAGTGTTCGTACATAACTTGAAATGGGTTTTTGCATGACATGATGAAATTAATGCTATGTCAATGTTAATAGGTGTTTGAGATCATGTTGTTTACTAATTAGTGTGTAAAATTTGATTATATTAGGTATTCGGATGAATGTCTAATAATATGATGAAATGGGTTGCTACATAAAGATGAAAACCTAGCTAATGGTTAAAGTAGCATTTGTTAATCAAAAGCTACGTTAACTTGATGTTAACAATCGCTTGAATTTGTTTAACTGAAAGAAACGACATGAACTTGGTTAGGGAAACGTAGCTATAATGGTGACCTAAGAATAGCGCTTACCGGGTAATTAACGAAATGCCTAAATAAGTTGTTAAACTTATTTGTGAGTTTGTATGTGTAAATAGGCAGTTGACTTTTAAAAGTCAAACTGACCTGTAATAGGATCGAATGATAATTTGATGTAAAATCCGTAAGGTGGAATAGTCGTGTTAAATGATGACTAACCTAACCATCTTGCGAATGATAAATGATAGTTTGACGCTTGACAAGCTAGGTGGAGGCTTGGGAAGAAGCGGATCAAACGGATCAAGTACGCGGAAAAAACATAATTGGATTTTAAGGTAAGTAAAACTTACATATTTTAAGTAGAATACACACTTGTAGTATTGGTTAAGGAAAAGACAGATTAGTATTGAAATATGATGTTCCGATGCGAAGTGATTCAAGTCGGAACAAATGAAAATGGTAAGAAATCATGAATGATGGTAAAAACGGTAAAACGGTAAATTAGTTATGTGATGACAAATAAATAAGGAGTATTGAAACATTACCTTATGGTGTAAACCATAATGGGTAATAAGGGTAAAATGGTAATCCAGTCACGAATTGACGGATAATTAAAGAGTTCTGAAAAAGACACCATATGGCGTAAGTCATAATGGGTTAAGCGAATTAAGAAACAATATTTTAATGTAACAAGATTACATTGTAAAATGAAATGGGCTAAATGGTGAGACGACAAATAAATGCCATCTTATAATGATAAGTGGTCATTTTGGCCAAATGGATAAAATGGTGATGATATCACCATTTGAAAATAATATCTAATGAACGTTTGTCGAGTTTTGTAATAACAGGGAAATGGCGTTTGGTTCGCATCGCTATTAATTGGTAATTAGTAGTACAAGGTATTTAAACGGGTCAATGCTATGACCCGAGCCAGGTATGTGTAACGGGTCAAACTCTCAACAAGGACTTAAAAGTCCGATGAGTGTTAAATGAGTCTTAAATGAACAACGGATTACCTCAGGTAAGGTAAATCTAATAATCTAAATCGTAGACATTATGTTCTTAAGAACATAATGATTTTAAATCAGTTATAGTTAAATGTTCATATTTGGTCGAAGTACGATATTGAAAGTCCATCGACATAAAAGAAGGGTCTAAGTTGACCAAAATGCCCTCGAGTGATGAAATAAGAAAACGACTCTAATGTTAGTTTAAAAATAAGTTTTACAATATAATAGACCCTTTCGGTAGTGAAAAAGTGAAAAGTATAAGCCTTTTCGATTTAATGCCCTTTTAAATGGTCTTTTCTGTAAACTGTCGAACCAAAGGGCGGAAATTGGATAAAATGAATTTACGATAATAAATCCACCACAAATAATGTTGTGGTGGGAAATAGATAGATATCTTAGTGTGGAAACAATAAGATAGATAAGGTTTGGTTGAAATAAGCGTTGGATTACGCTAAAACAACCAAACGGGTCAAATAATAAATAAATAAAGGTTTAGTTGAATAAGGGAATGTATTTCGCTAAGGCAACTATACGGGTAATAATGGAGTGTTAATGCATACCGAAAAGGATGCGTAAATGTATAGTTTGGTTTAAATGTGGTTAAAGGGCAAAATCGAAAAATAGAAGCATAAACCAAGGATAAATGCATAATTTATATGAAATAAGAATTCGGGTCAAGATTTCAGGTTAAATATATGAGAAAACATTTTACGGATATTTAGAAACAAGTTTCGAGTAAAAGGGAGGAAAATTGAGTGAGTTACGGAAATTGTCGTAACTAAAACGGCAATTAAGAGAAAATTTGCAGCAAGCCACCGTAGACTACGGTGGTCTACCGAAGCTTACGGTAGGCAGCTGCTGGTTGAAACTGGAATTCTTAGCCGTAAGACAGTGAGTTAGGACCGTAAAGCTTGACCGTAAGCTACGGTGGTCACTGTAGCTTACAGTGGGGTCTGAAACAAAGTTTTTATTTTTATTGTTTTAAAGTCTTCGGGTTTATTCGGTTATGTTATAATCTAATTATAACTAACGTATTTCATAAATTATGAAATATAGGTGATAATTGGGAGCACCGGAGGAGGACCAAGCTATCTGAAAACCGAACACGATCTAAGCTCAAGCTCCCGCAACTGGTTTTATTGTTTCAAAACAAATCAATGTCGACATGTTAAAATGTTATGAAGTTTTATAAATAATAATAATAATAATAATAATAATAATATGTGTAGATGTATATGTATTTACTCATTTAAATATAAACAAGAAATGGAAATTTAGTAAAGTAAGATAGGTCTTACATTATACCTCTGAGTGACCTTTTAACGAACCGAGAGCTCGAAAATGTCCGAGCACACTCCCGGGTATGCCAAATATTGGTTACGGAGGGCTAAGTGTGCTAAAAAGGTGTTTTAGGAAGGTTTAAGAGGGTTTAATAAGTTGAGGGGCTAAAAGTGTCAAACTTTGAAATCTGACAATGGGCGCTCGCGGGGCGCGTGAGGCAAGGCTTTCCAAACTGTTATGCCACGTTTTAGGACACTTGTAAGCTTCCTCTTACACCCCTTAACACCTGGCATCACCTTCTTCAAGCTCTCCAACTATAAATAGGTGCCAAGGTTCACCATTTGAACTTGCACCTTTCTCATTCACAATTCTATCTCCCTACTCTGGAAGTTCCTAACTGAAAGGAGCATCCAACTTAGTTCTATTGCATTCTATGAACCTCTGGTAAGTGTTCCTTGCTCTTGCATTTTCGTTTATAGGCTTTATAGCCAAAAGTCAAGCGTTTTACGGAAAACGCCTTGACTTTCGGTTAAGACCATTATGGTCCAGCCATTTTCATAACAAACATGGCTAAGTGATCGTAATAAGGTAGGTGTTAGTCTCTATAAAGAACACCCCATGAAGATCACATTTTCTAGACCAATTGACGGGTCAAAATTATTATATTAAAAAGTCAAACAGATCATTTTTTGGAAATGTTATAAATTGAGCTTATATATGTTAAGAAACCTATTTTGACACTTAAAAAAGTTGGTAATAATTATTAGAACATGTAAAGACATGTTCGGCTCGTCAATTTCAGTTCTAGGGTCGGTTCGCAACCGAAAGTCGCGAAGTGTGAATTCTGTTTTGACTTTCGATTCTGACCTGATTTAGATAGTTAGCAACTGATCTAAAGTTGCATTATGATCGTAATATAATGTATCATAACCCCCCGAGGTTATATTACATGATCATAATCATAATATGAGTTTATGCACAAGTTCCGTAATTATGCTATTTTGACTAAAATGTCCTTTTTGCCTAAAATATGGTTTATATGATAAAGAACTTGAAAATGTGTTTCCTACTGATGTAATATTATAAGTAAGATTGTTTGGGATGTCAAATCAGATTATAAACTGAGTTTATGAACAAGTCCTTGTATTATGTCGATAAATGACGATAAAGCCCTTGTGGCTTGTAAAACGGTTTTAATCACATCTTTTCAAAGTAAATCTTTTACCTACTAATATGTTATATTAAATGACATATCTAAGACATGTTAGCCTGACCTTAACATCAGTTTTCATTAAACATCACACAATCGTCATTTTACGACGTAAACGCTATTTCGACGCATAACATGGTCTTAAACCATATTTATCAACCAAGACTTATTACTTACTGATTTTAAAATTTATTTTAAATATTTTTACAGCAGGTAGATGATATAAACTCAGAATTCCAACTAATTTATAGACTATGTGTAAAATGATCAAAATGCCCCTTCGGTACATAGTTTGGTCATAAAAGATAAATTACACATATAGTCAATATCCTACTGATGTTATATCATAAATAAGTTATTTTTCCAGAATACTTATGATTATAACATCAATTTATATTCAAGTTCCTTTTATAAGTATGAAATTACCAAAATGCCCTTATGAGGCATAGTTTCATTTTAAAACCTTAACGGACATATAAGTTGATATCCTACTGATATTTCAACTTATTTAAAATATAATGACATATAGAACCTGTCCATTATTTATCCGGTTACCCGATATCGCTAATGTGCGTACGGTTAAGCATATGTAACTAGTTTACGTAAATTAACCGAAGAACGGGCTAACCTTGCCATTTAAGTTTCAAAATCCAGAATGTTTATTGTTTGCCCATATTATACAAGTCAAAGTACTTGTCGGGTTTAAACTACATTCTATCCGATCATTGTTTAATCAAGCGTTATTCGTTTTAATCATGTATACTACTCGGTCTAAGTCTATGACTTAATTAAAGACCATTAGTATTTAATTGGTTAGCTTATGCCATAATCCAGACTAGAGACTTCCGGTAAATGCTATCTGCACTTAGTTCATTTTGAATACGGCTGAAATATAAATCTTGCATTTTAATCAAGACTAGCTCAGGTAAATACTCTCGACTTATTTTCCCTATACGTGCTTGGGATACGGTAATTTTACCGCTTGGTCGGAAATGGGATCAATCGAATGCCAGATTGTGGCTAGTAAATCCGCATATTCCGTTTTGTTTGATAACTTAAACATCAGGGTTTAACTACCGTGTCCTGGATATCCTCGGCTCATTACATTAGATATGGCCACGACCTTAGCTCGGCGTGTAGGCATACACCTGACAGACGCTCAAATGCAACTACCCACACTTGTTGGGGGATAACTCCTTCGTGAGTTCATAAGTGGTGTGTACGTTAATCATGTCTCGGTTTTTGTACTGGGCCTTGTATGTATGGACAAATATGTGAATATGTTAACAAGGTTGCAAGGTCAACTTTCCCAAGTTATAAAAGATTTTGTGCTAATACGCACTTAAAAGATTTTGTGCTAATACGCACTTAAAACATTTTATTTTAATTTTTTTCAAAATGAGTCAGTTGGGTGTATTTACCAGCGAAAGCTGACGTATTTTCAAAAGACTAAGCTGCAGGTACAATACGAAATAGGCTGGAAGCTGCTCGGTAGTGATATAAGAGGATGTTGCAAATCCTTAGATCTGCCCAAAGTCTGTTTTACACTCTTTCTTTTGTACAATTTATGATCCGCCTGTGTATCTTCTATTACGAGCCTGTATATTATTTTGTATTTCGAATATTTGGTTTGTAATAGTAATTTAAACTCCAAGACTTCCTCTATGCTGTGTTTAATTGACTATGATGATATCAACTTACGTCATGATATTCCCCACCCGGGCCCACCGGTGTTTGGTTGAAAATACGGGGTATGACAGGTTGGTATCAGAGCCAATGTTTGAAAGAATTAAACACTAGCCTTTTGTGTTTAATCTCAAACTTATACAAGCACATTCCTTAGACTTTCGAGTCTAGGCATTGACCTAGGATTACTCATTTCATTATATAGTTATTTATATTGTTTTTGAATTGATTTTTAACACACGTGTATGAGGAAGAGGCAAAGGACCAATGAGGGGAGGACCTTCAGGACATATCCCTCCACATCCACATCACCCGAACCCCTATGAAGATTCGGGGGATTCATGGCCATTGTCGCAACATTCACCTTCCCATACCCAAAATTCTTATCATTCGTACCATTCACATCATTCACGCCACACTCACCATTCCTATCATTCTTATCAGGATTAATTTAACCCCAACCAGTACTTTAACACACCCCAGCTGATCAGAATCAGTTGGATCAGCCAAACCCAATGGACGAGGACTCCGATCCAGAGATGCCGCCATCAGGTTCAAATGCGCACCCCATTGAGATATCGAGCGATTCCAACTCTTATGCCGGATCGCCATATCAAGGTCCTAATGAATGGGACCAATATGGAACCAATTTACCTTTGCCAACACTCCTTCCCATCATTCTCAACCACCTCCTATATAAGAAGATGTTCACATGGAACCAGTGGAACATCATCAGCCGCCACCTGAGCCGCCGAGGAAGAAACTTGGAGCACGTATGTCAATACGTACAGGTCAACGGTCGGGTTCGCTACCACCATTGCCTAAACCCTACCCCACCATTCAAGAGGACCCATAAATGGGTGGACCCTCTAATGCGTCACCTGTGGTGGGACCAACACCACCACCAATGGTTCAACCACCACCATCGGGTTATAATAACCCTATACCAACATATCCGGATATGTCTGGATATGATCCTATTAACCCATCGACACCTGTTGATTACCAAGCATGGTCGCATGACCCTTACATACAAGCGGTCATGCATAACGCACTTTACCCGTCTCCCTTCCCACCTGCTTATCCATCTACTGGATATCCAAGTTATGGGTATCAGTATCCTAGTGTACCGCAATCACAACCTCCGCTGCCACTTGAGGCCATCAATGAGGCCTTAGAACGAATGAAAGAAATGCAACAACAAGCGGAGAAAACAGAGAAGAAGACGAACAAGTTCTTCAAGAAACTCTCCAAACTGGTTAAGGGAAAGAAGGACGAGTGAAGTCTTTTCTAATAATATATGTTAGTCCCTTCGAGGACATTGTTATTTCTTTAGTCCCTGTGTGGACATTTTTATTTCTTTAGTCCTTGCATGGATAATTTATTTCGTTGTTTCTAGTATTGTAACTTCTATTGAAATTTAATGAAGTATTTTGGAATTATATATATGTATTCATCCTTTTCAAAGCGAGCGTCTTGATTTTATTCGAAATTTTTGCTCTGCTAAATAATTCCAAAAGGATCTTAATGGTTTTGATTAGCCAAGTGGCATAGGCCACATATTTGGTCAGCTTATAAATAGTTAAGGATGAAAGAGCCTTCTATCATGATAGTTAAGGGAAGTTATCCTTCTATCTAGAGGTGGTGGACTAAGTTCAAGCCTCCAAGTCATTATTAATCAACCATTAAGGTACTCTTATATTAACATTCAGGAATGTTCATACTCCTAGTAGTGTGGCTTGAGGAACCACCCTAGCCGTCTAGATAAATGTACTATGTCCTAAAACCTATTCATAGCCTATGTGATCAATGTGATCCCGGCTAATATCATCAATTTGATGATAATAATTGGAATCCATTAGAGATGCAGGCCAATGTGCCATATTTTATGTCCATTAATGACAGGCCAATGTGCCATATTATATGTCCATTAGTGACAGGCCAAGGTGCCATATTTTATATCCATTAGTGACAGGCCAATGTGCCATATTTTATGTATAGTGACAGGCCAATGTGCCATATTTTATGTCCGTTAGCGACATGCCAATGTGCATTATTTTAATGTCATTCGTGACAAACCTACGAGCTAATTATAATTGCCTAATGGCAATGACAGTTGTGATAACACGATCCACTGTCTAATAATACATGGACTACGTCCAAATTGTAATTTACCTTTGATAGTCCTTTTGGGACCTAGGCCAGCCTAAGAGTTGTGATATTATTCACACTAGCTTGATTAGACGATGGATTGCCATATCCAATGTTTATAGCCAATATGGTTATTAATACCATAGCTAAAAGAAACTTAAATTTGGTGTTTAGAACCAAAACTTTAAAGAATGGCCAACTCGGATGAGGGGCAAACTGTAACATTTGTGTAAATCGGGTTTCGAAAACCCGCATCTTTTATCAATCAAAGAATATTTGTTTACGTGTTTAGTTATTTATTTATAATGATTAAATTAAATATTTAAAAATAAATTTATAAATAAAATTTAAAGATTTAATCCATTAATTAAGAAAAACAAATCAATAATTATTTATAATAAAAACAACTAAGGAAAAGAGGTTTTAAAAATAAATGGGTGAACCGGGAGTCGAACCCAGGTTCCCCCGGATACACACGCACAACAAACACCGCTGCGATACACACACAAGTTGTGTAAATTCTGGTTTCTTATTATATCTATATTGAGGCTGAGAAGAACCTGCAATCCACAACCACACCTCCTTGCCGGAGATTCACGCGTATTTCCTAAACAAATTCGACAACTGTCCGTCTAAGTTTGGTAAACGCACAGCCACGATTGAACTGGCAATCAATTCGAACCAATTACCAAAACCGAGCTCTCGACTCTCCACTATAAATACCAGTCGAATCCCCCTTCAGAACTCGCTCATATTCTCTATTTACTCTCTAAAACTCGGTCGTCGGAAAAGCTCTGTTCCACCGGAGAACCACCGAAATCGTCGGAATCCACTCACCGGAATCGTGCCGCCACCTCTGTTAGGGTAGACCTCTTCTACTATTCTTTTTAAATTTCACCTAATTAACATCATATGCGGTCGATCACTAACAAGAATCAGAATGAATAAGAAAATCTATTCAGGCGGGTATAAGTTCTGGTTTAATTTTAAAATGAAGAAGAAGAAGTGGGTTAAGTGTTTTTATCTAATTAAAACGAATGTTTCAAACGGGTTAGACACACAGTCCAGTGGTGGACTGTGTGCAAGCACAATATACACGTCCCTGGTTCGAATCCGGCTCATGACCGCATAAATACACATATCCGTTTTTATTTTGGATGAAATATAGCAGTGGCAGTATGTATACAAATGTAATTAAAATCGAGTTTTTAATCGGGTTAGACACACAGTCCAGCGGTGGACTGTGTGCATTACACGCGAATGGTACTGAGTTCGACCCTTGTGCCTCACCGACCCCCCCCCCCCCCCCGAAATAAAATCCATTCTTTTGAAGACCAAATTTCATTGACGCACAGTAAGTTGATAAGTATAATAATATTCCGATATTAAGCGGGTTAGACACCCAGCCCAACTGGTTGGGCTGGGTGCAAAATAACACTGAGGTCGCGGGTTCGAGGCCGATCCTTCACACCGGCCCAATCACTTTCAAACCTTTTTAATATTGATCACTTATGCAACAACCCAGTTAGTGTATATGTATATTTAAATCACAAGATTTGTCGGGTTAGACACCCAGCCCAGTTGGTCGGGCTGGGTGCATAACGTCTCAAAGGTCACCGGTTCGAGTCCTTTGACTCACACTGATCGAACTATTTAAATCCCTTTTTAAACCTGATCAAAATTTAATGAACTTAATAAGTGTATAAGAATAATTAAAATCAAGATTCTTTCGGGTTAGACACATAGCTCAGTTGGAAAAGCTGCGTGCACGCAACCGAGAGGTCACGAGTTTGAGCCTCACCGCACGCATGCTTTAAATCGATTAAACCGGCCGACTGACAAGCCCTGTCAGTCTGACATTTTTTTATATTATTTTATCTTTTATTTTGTTTTAATATTTACTTTATTGGCCTATTAATTTAAATCAATTAAAAATATATATATATTTTCCAAGGGTTTAATATATCATTAAAACTCACAAAAATAATCTAAAAACCTAAACAAAAGGTTATAACCTAAATAATAGTTTACTTATTTATCAAGTTATCGCATTGTTATTCTAGGTTAGTATTCTTTCGTCGGTCAAATTCTCAACTCGTGCGCCCTCATCATCAATCAAGACTACGCACCCACGGTGAGTGAATCTCTACAAATTCCCCGTTTTAATCACGTTTTCGGGTGTATCATGTGTCGTACCATTCCTTTATTTTATTTAAACACTTGTACTTATATCATTTTGTGAACAAATGTGTATTGGTTGTTGTGTGGTTTATATGTGGATTAAATTTATCATTTCAGTGCACTCATTTCATTAGGCCCATCAGTTCCTCGTGGGATATGGGTTGAGCATCAGGTGCCTCATTAGATCGGCTCCGTTTGATTGAGCATTGATCTCAGATACATCACCATTCATGTCATATATTCATTCAATGTGGTTTGTGATTGTTTACATATATATATTTGCTCACATGTGATTTATGCACGAATTTTCTTTAATAAACAAAACAAGCAAATATTTAAAATGTTTTATCAAGGTTCACTCGCCAACTTTTGTTGACCCAAAATCTCCTCTGTTTTACACATGATACAGGTGATCAAGTTGAGGAAAGAAACATTTAGGATGGCCTAGAAGAATAAACAAGTTATTGCGTTGGAATAAACATTTAGATTTTGTTTTGTATTTGTATGAATTTTGTTTGTTGGATATTTAAATTTGTAATTTGAATTTAATAAATATGAAACTTCTTAGTAAATATCATGAGTTTTGGTGATAACCAAATCACGCCCCGTCTTTTATTCCGGTGCGGGTCGGGGTGTGACAGATTGGTATCAGAGCCTGTGACTATAGGGATATAGGATAGGTTATTAGATCCTTAGAGCCTATACTATAGTTGATTAAATTTTAATTGTTTATGTGTTACATGCAAAATTCATGATGTTTATATGTTTCATGTTTATTTCCACACCCAATATTATGCAAGCACTCTCACAAGTACATGTTAATATGCAATGCTCATCATAGTTCATATCCTTATAACATGTCATACCTATGAAAGCACACACACCTCACGATTTCCATGATTTTTGCAATGTTTTTGTATTTTTCAAATCACATCAAAGTGAGTTTTCACGACGGGCATGTAGTAACTGGAAGGGTACGAGTACCGGTAGTCGGAACGTCCTGTCTATGCTTGGCATTCGTATAAATCCAAAATAAAGGACCAGTTTGCCTACCTGGGGACTAACGATGAGGGTACGAAGGACCTATTAGTCCAAAGCATGCTATACCAAAAGTCGTGTGAGCTAACCCCACTTTGAGTTGTCATTGTGTCTACACCTGGACACCCTCCGACCATACATCTCGCAATCATGTTTTACGATTTTCATTCGGGTGGTGCGAGTGTTAACCCGCCGACACCAATGTGAATCCTACCAAGCCCAATAGTCATGGGGGCCCACATGACTACACATGCAATGGTATGGGGTACATTTGGAGGCCCAAACATGAGCAAACCCAAGACATCCTATGGATGTAGTTAAATTATTTTCAGTTATGTTGTTTTCATTCTTTTTACGACACATGACACCTAGGAAATTCTTGAACTCACAATCTTCCTACTTATATTCCTGTAGATGTCGGCTAGGCAATTACGTGGAGGTAGAAGGTCAGGAAAGTCAAACGAACGCTTGGCCATGCAAATTGCTAAACAAATGGCCGCAGTGCTTCCTGACATCGTGCTACAAGTTCAGCAAGCCCTCACCACTAATCCCATCAACCCTCCCAACCAAGAAGACCAAAGCGTCGCCAACCCTCCTCCCAAAACCCCAAATGCACCTACAAACACTTCAAGTCCTGCGATCCCCCAAAATATGAAGGTACTGAAGGTTTCACCGCTCTCCTTCACTGGTTTGAGTAGATGGAAAACACCTTTCTCAATTGCGACTGTCCCGAGGACCGCAAGGTACGTTACGCGACTGGAAGATTGTTTGGGGTAGCCCTTACCTGGTGGAACACGGAAAAGGGTAAGCGAGGTGTTGAAGATGCCATGGCCTTAACATGGGAAGAGTTAAGGGAAATCATGACGAGACGCTTCTGTCCAAGAAGCGAAATCAAAAAGCTAGAAGACGAGTTTCACGCATTGAAACGAAAGGAAGGAGACCACACTTCATACAATAAGAGATTTCTCGAGTTGAACCAGATGATCCCCAATCTGTTCACCCCATTATACCGCCTAGTCGAACACTACATTCGAGGCCTCCCCTCGAAAATTCAAGACTCGGTTTTAAGCACTTCGCCTGCAACACTTGAAGCCGCAATGAAGTTAGCTACGGAACTCACTGAAAATCGCATTCGAAAAGGCAAATTCAAAGAAGAGAAGAAGAAAACACCCATTGAGCCCCTAATTCCAAACCACCCAGGTTCATCCTCGAAGTTTGCTGGTAAGAGGAAGCGAAATGGCAAGAACTTTGCCGTCACCCAAACCAACCCTCCCATCACTGCTGCCCCAATCACCCAAGTTGCCCCTCCAGCCCCACCATTCAAAAGGCCATACACTGGCCCACACCCAAAGTGTAACCATTGTCAATACCATCACCCTCCCGAAAACCCCTGCCAACATTGCACAAGTTGTGGTCGTGCGGGTCACACCATCCAAACCTGCCGTACCCTTCAGCGAATGAACCGCAGTCAACCTCCAACCCAAACCCAAAATCAAATGGTGGGTCAAGCCCAACAACCCTTACTTCTACTACCTGCACAACTCGCAGCCCAACCTTACTACCAACCCAACTACCCCATGATGCAACCCATGCGAGCCTGTTTCAATTATGGGGACCCAAACCACTTCAGGAACACTTGCCCACGCCTGGTGAACATCATCCATGCCCAAGCTCAAGCAAACCCGGTAAACCAAGCCAACCAAGCTCCTCCACCTGCTAGAGGGAGAGCTTTCAATATCAATGCCAACCAAGCCAGGGTTGACAACAATGTGGTCAACGGTACGTTTCTCTTCAATGGTAGTTATGCATCCATATTATTCGATACTGGTGCGGATAAGAGCTTTGTGTCCTTAGAATTCGAATCTATCCTCGACCAACTTCGTGTTAATCTCGTTGAATCTCTGACGGTGGAAGTTGCTGACGGAAAACCCACTTCATTAAATTCTATTATACGCGATTGTACTCTCACCCTCAATGATCACGATTTCCTAATTGATCTCATTCCTATGAAATTGGGAAGTTTTGATGTTATCATCGGCATGGACTGGCTCAGCCAGCATCACGCTGAAGTGGTGTGCCATGAAAAGTTCATTCGTATTCCTCTCGCCGACGGTCAGACACTACGTATCTTTGGGGAAACCCCTTCGAAAGGACTCAAATTGATGTCCTGCCTTCAAGCCCGAAGTTATCTTCACAAGAACTATGTCGCATTTTTAGCTCACGTCGTCAAGAAGGGAGGCAAGGAGAGGAAGCTCGAAGATATTCCAATTGCGAAAGAATTCCCGCAAGTTTTTCCCGACGATGTTTCAGGACTTCCTCCTGTGAGAGAAGTCGAATTTCGAATCGATCTTGTGCCTGGCGCTACACCGGTCGCAAAATCTCCTTATAGGTTAGCCCCATCCGAGATGCAAGAGCTGGCCAGTCAACTGCAAGAGTTGACTGACAAAGGATTCATACGTCCTAGCTCATCGCCTTGGGGTGCGCCTGTTCTTTTTGTGAAGAAGAAAGATGGAACATTTCGCATGTGCATTGATTATAGAGAACTCAACAAGTTGACGGTTAAGAATCGCTATCCACTGCCTCGTATTAATGACCTTCTAGACCAACTTCAAGGCGCCACCTGTTTTTCCAAAATCGACCTTCGTTCTGGTTATCATCAGCTTAGAGTGCGCGAAGAAGATATTCCAAAAACTGCCTTCCGAACTCGTTATGGTCATTACGAGTTCATGGTTATGCCCTTCGGTTTAACCAACGCCCCCGCTGTCTTCATGGATTTAATGAATAGGGTATGCAAACCCTACCTCGACTGTTTCGTCATAGTCTTCATCGACGACATTCTTATCTACTCCAAGTCAAAATCCGATCATGAGCGACACCTTCGACTCATTCTTACACTCTTAAGGACTGAAAAGCTTTACGCTAAGTTCTCAAAATGCGAATTCTGGTTAGGAGAAGTAATTCCTTGGTCATGTCGTCAATGACAAAGGGATTCATGTCGATCCTTCATAAATCAAGGTAGTACAAGAATGGCAAGCGCCACATACCCCTACCGAAGTTAGGTCTTTTCTCGGCTTGGCTGGTTACTACCGATGCTTCATTGCCAATTTTTCCCGTATCGCCGTTCCGCTCACGGCCTTGACTCACAAAGGAAAACCCTTCATTTGGGGACCTAAGCAAGAGGAGGCCTTCCAAACTTTAAAGCGAAGGCTTTGTGACGCACCTATCCTTACACTCCCTGAGGGTTGCGATGACTTTGTGGTTTATTGCGACGCATCAGGGCAAGGTCTAGGCTGTGTATTGATGCAAAGAGGAAAGGTGATAGCCTATGCCTCTAGGCAACTCAAAGTTCATGAGAAAAATTACACCACCCACGACCTGGAACTTGGAGCCGTCGTGTTTGCTCTCAAGATATGGAGACATTACCTCTACGGTACCAAGTGTGAAATATACACTGACCACAAGAGTCTCAAACATATCTTCAACCAGAAAGAGTTGAATATGAGGCAACGGAGATGGGTCGAACTTCTTAACGATTACGACTGCGAAATTCGGTACCATCCTGGCAAGACAAATGTGGTGGCCGATGCGCTCAGTCGAAAAGGATATGCGAACTCTATTCGTCTTCTATGTTCGCAAATCATAACCGACATCAAAGATCGAATCCGGGCAGCTCAACATGTTTCTGTGACGGAAAATGACGTACGCGATGAGCTGTCATGTGGAGCTGAACTCAAAATTGAAACCAAATCCGAACGATATTCTATACTATTTAAACCGCATATGGATTCCTGATCGCGACAACCTTCGTGATTTCCTCATGAATGAGGCACACAAAACACGATACTCTGTACACCCAGGAGCCGATAAGATGTATCAAGACCTATGATACACCTACTGGTGGCCTGGCATGAAAAAGGATATCGCTGTTTTTGTTTCCAAGTGCCTTACCTGTTCCAAAGTAAAAGCTGAACATCAAAGACCTTCAGGATTTCTAGTCCAACCCGAAATACCTGTATGGAAGTAGGAAAACATAACCATGGACTTCATTACCGGGTTACCTCGCACCTCCAGTGGGTATGACACTATATGGGTAGTAATCGATCGTCTTACAAAATCATCTCATTTCATTCCGATTCGCGAGGACTTCAAGAACGAGAAGTTAGCTCGTATATACATCAGTGAGATCGTAAGCCGTCATGGTGTACCATTAAGCATCATTTCAGACCGTGATGGTCGTTTCACTTCACGAACATGGCGAGCCGTATAAACCGCTTTGGGTACACGGTTAGACCGCAGTACCGCCTTTCACCCTCAAACTGATGGTCAATCTGAACACACCATCCAAACCCTTGAAGATATGCTTCGAGCATGTGTCATAGACTTCAAAGGGAACTGGGACGCTCATCTACCGTTAGTCGAGTTTTCATACAACAATAGCTATCAAGTATCGGCATGGCTCCTTTCGAAGCTTTATACGGTCGTAAATGCCGATCTCCAGTATGTTGGCACGAAATTGGTGAAGCGCAAATCACCGGACCTGAATTGATTCAAGAAACAACCGACAAAATCCTACAAATTCGAAACAATCTTCTAGCGGCTCAAAGTCGACAAAAGAGTTATGCTGACAAACGACATAAGCCCTTGAAGTTTGACATTGGTGATCAAGTACTTTTAAAAGTATCACTGTGGAAGGGAGTGGTTCGTTTTGGCCAGAAGGGCAAGCTAGCACCACGCTACGTAGGACCTTTCAAGATACTAGGAAGAGTAGGTCCTGTAGCATACAAGCTTGACCTACCAGAAGAGCTTAACAGAATTCATCCCACATTCCACGTATCAAACTTGAAAAAGTGTCTCGCCGACGAAAACCTCCATATTCCTTTAGAAGACATCCTTTATGCATGACATGTGAGGGTATATTCGTCATTTTGGTTGATCATGTGAGGGAACTTAACTGAATAAAATAACGTGGTTAGCTGTAAAGGATTGAACCCGCAACAAAAATAAACTTAAAGGTTGTTTTTATCAACTTTTAAACATTAAAGCTGAAACCTGCAAGTTTGAGGAAACATAAAGGATGTTTTGTGCAATTTACTCAAAATCTTAAAGATGCCATCTGTTATGGTTGTAATGAGAAAGGGCATATTAAGCCCAATTGCCCTAAGAACCCCACAAATAATGATGCAAAGCCTGGAGAGGCTAAGAAAGGGAATGCTTGTGCTTTCCAGATAAATGCTAGGGAGGCCATTAGTGACAACAACGTCATAACAGGTACTTTCCTCATCAATGATACATATGCTAGAATTCTTTTTGATTCGGGTGCAGATAAGTCTTTTGTAGACCATAAGTTTAGTAAACTATTAAACTTACCCATAAGAACTCTAGACAAAACTTATGAGATAGAACTTGTTGTGGAACTTTAGAAATAGCATCTTCTATTCTTGATGGATGCTCTATATTCATTAAGAATCATAATGTTCCTATCTCTCTTTTGCCAATGAAATTGGCGGGGTTCGATGTAATTTTAGGCATGGATTGGTTATCCCATAACCAAGCCCGCATTGCCTGTGATAAGAAACTCATCGAAATTAAAACCCCATCTGGTGAAATGATCACCATCAATGGAGATTCACACTATGGATTGCCAGACAAGGTGTCGTTATTTAAGGCATCCAAGTGTTTGGCACAAGTCACTATCAATGAACCTAAGCCGAATATTCAAGGCCTTCCAGTTATTTCAGAGTATTCCGATGTCTTTCCCAAAGAACTACCAGGTCTACCTCCAGATAGGCAAGTAGAGTTTAGGATTGACATCCTACCTAGATCAGCACCCGTATCTCGAGTTCCACATCGATTAGCATCAATGGAAATGAAGGAGTTGAGGACTCAGTTAGGGAACTCTTAGAGAAAGGCTTCATTCAGCCAAGTTCCTCGCCCTGGGGAGCTCCAATTCTTTTCGTTATGAAAAAGGACGGTTCAATGTGGATGTGCATTGACTACCGCGAACTGAACAAGATAACAATTAAGAACCATTACCCATTACCCAGGATGGAAGATTTATTCAACCAACTTCAATGGCTAGTTATTTCTCCAAGATTGATCTAAGATCTGGATATCATCAGCTGAAGGTTAGGAGTGAGGATGTTCCTAAGACTGCCTTCAGGACCCGTTATGGTCACTATGTCACAAATGCACCTGCAGCATTCATGATCTCATGAATAGAGTCTGCAAACCACACTTGGATAAATTTGTCAATGTCTTCGTAGACGAAATACTTATTTAATCTCGTAATCAAGTTGATCACGAGAAACATCATCAGTGCATCTTAGAACTACTAAGGCAAGATAAACTTTATGCAAAGTTCTCTAAGTGTGAGTTTTGGCTTAGAGAAGTCCAATTCCTTGGACACATTGTAAGTGAGCGTGGTATCCCAGTGGAACCCGCTAAAATAGAGGCCATAATGGATTGGGAAGTACCCAAAACCCCATCAGAAATTCGTAGCTTCTTAGGATTGGCTGGTTACTATAGAAGGTTCATCGAGAACTTTTCAAGGCCACTCCTTTGACTACCTTGAACCGTAAAAATGTTAAGTTTATTTGGGGTCCAAAACAACAAGAATCTTTTGAGATTCTGAAACACAAGTTGAGCAATGCTCCTGTGTTATCCCTACCTGAGGGTGTTGAAGACTTTATTATTTACTGTGATGCGTCGCACACTGGCATGGGCTGTGTGCTAATGCAAAAAGGCAAAGTGATTGCCTATGCATCACAACAATTAAAGGTGCACGAAAGGATTACACCACCCATGCCTTAGAATTGGGTGCCGTTGTATTTGCACTTAAGTTATGGAGACATTACTTGTATAGCACAAAGTGTATCATATACACCGACCATAAAAGTCTCCAACATATGTTCAATCAGAAGGAATTGAACATGCGTCAACGTCGTTGGATGGAAACACTTAACGATTATGATTGCGAAATTCGCTACCATTCGGGCAAGCAAATTAGTTGTTGATGCCTTAAGTCGCAAGGAACGGGTTAAGCCTATCAGGGTTAACGCCAAGAGCATTGAGCTCAGAATTAGCCTAAATGAAAAGCTATAGATGCGCAAAAGCAAGCTCTATTAGAGGCTAATACTCCTAATAAAGGATTAGGTAGAATTGTTAATCGGTTAACGCCTGGAAAGGACGGAATCCTTAGATTTAATGATAGAATTTGGGTTCCAATTTGTGGAGGAACTAGAGATCTAATCCTCCACGAAGCGCATAATTCAAAATACTCAGTTCACCCGGGTGGTGACAAGATGTATCAAGATTTGAAAAAGAATTATTGGTGGATAGGTTTGAAGAAATACATAGCCATTTATGTAGCTAAGTGTCTGACGTGTTCGCAAGTTAAGGCCGAACACCAGAAGCCGTTAGGACTTCTGCTAGAAATTCCCACTTGGAAATGGGAGATGGTGACAATGGACTTAATCACCAAGTTACCAAAGACCAAACATGGTAATGACACGATTTGGGTCATTGTGGAAAGGCTGAGTAAGTCAGCACACTTCTTGCCAATTAAAGAAACGTATAATTCTGACAAATTGGCTAAGTTGTACGTGGACAAAATTGTGCCCCTACATGGTGTGCCAGTATCTATTGTATATGACAGAGCCACTAGATATACCTCTCATTTTTGGAAAAGTTTCCAACAATCCTTAGGCACAAGATTAAATTTTAGTACGGCTTACCATCCTCGGACTGATGGTCAAAGTGAGCGTACTATTCAGACGTTGGAAGACATGCTTAGGGCATGTGTGATTGATTTAGGTGAAGTTGGGATGACCACTTACCCCTAATAGAATTCTCCTATAATAATAGTTATCATACGAGCATCAAGGCTGCTCTTTATGAGGCCTTGTATGGGAGAAAGTGCCGAACGCCCGTGTGCTGGGCAGAAGTTGGGGAAGCCCAAGTATCAGGACTTGAGATCATCATGGAGACCACATATAAGATTGTGCAAATCCGTGATCATCTCAAGGCTGCCCGTGATAGGCAGAAGAGTTATGCAGACAAGAGGCGAAAACCTCTTAAGTTCCAAATAGGGGACAGAGTATTATTGAAGGTATCACCCTGGAAAGGTGTGATGAGCTTTGGAAAGAAGGGCAAGTTAAGTCCGAGATATATTGGACCATTCTAGGTGATCGAATGTGTTGGTTCTTTGGCTTATAAGCTTAGGCTACCCGAGGAGCTAAGTGGAATTCATGATGTGTTCCACATCAGTAACCTTAAGAAATGTCTAGCCGATGGGTCGCTACCAATGTTGCACAAAGATGTGCAAATAGATGAAAACCTGAGGTTCGTTGAGAAACCAATTTCGATCGAGGATCAACAGGTTAAGAAGCTCCGAAGGAAATTGATACCTATAGTAAAGGTTAAATGGGATGCCCTTCGAGGTCCTGAGTTACATGGGAGTTGAGTCCACTATGCGACTAAAGTACCCCCATCATTTTGAATAAAATCTCGAGGTTGAGATTTCTTTTAAGGGGGTGAGGATGTAACACCCTTTAAAATCGTGTCCGATAATATAGCGACACGTGTCATATTTTTATTTTAAGTCTATTAAAGACTAACAGGGACTAAAAGCGTCAACATGCTCAAACTAAGTCTCTGAGTGATCTTCTGATGTCAACATGCATAAACCAAGCCTCTGAGTGACCATTAGCGTCAACATGCTTAAAACATACCTCTGAGTGACCATTGGTGTCAACATGCTAAAACTTGGCCTCTAAGTGACCGTTATGTTAACATGCCCAACCTTGAGTGACATCGAAGTCAACATGCTTATAATGAGCCTCTGAGTGATTCTTTACAAAGTCCTAACTCTCATATGTCCCATTTGTTGGACGAGAGAGATCAAATCCATAATTATGTAAAAGTTGGACAATGGAGTGGTTAAAAGTGTCAACATGTTAATTTATATCTCTGAGTGACCTTTTAACGAACCGAGAGCTCGACAATGTTCGGACATGCTCCTGGGTATGCCAAATATTGGTTACGGAGGGCTAAGTGTGCTAAAAAGGTGTTTTAGGAAAGGTTAAGAGGGTTTAATAAGTTGAGGGGCTAAAAGTGTCAAACTTTGAAATCTGACAAGGGGCGCTCGCGGGGCGCGAGAGGCAAGGCCTTGGCCTCTCGCGGGGTGCGAGAGGCCTGTGTCTGCAGAAAATTGCCTTGGTCTCCACACAAATTGCCAAAAAACCATTGATTCGAAACCATGTCTTTCCAAACTGCTATGCGACGTTTCAGGACACTTGTAAGCTTCCTCTTACACCCCATAACACCTGGCATCACCTTCTTCAAGCTCTCTAACTATAAATAGGTGCCAAGGTTCACCATTTGAACTTGCACCTTTCTCATTCACAACTCTGTCTCCCTCCTCTGGAAGTTCCTAACTGAAAGGAGCATCAAACTTAGTTCTATTGCATTCTAGGAACCTCTTGTAAGTGTGCCTTCCTCTTGCATTTTCGTTTATAGGCTTTATAGACAAAAGTCAAGTGTTTTACGGAAAACGCCTTGACTTTCGGTTATGACCATTATGGGCTAGCCATTGTTCATAACAAACATGGCTAAGTGATTGTAATAAGGTAGGTGTTAGTCCCTATAAAGGGCACCCCCTGAAAATCACGTTTGCTAGACCAATTGACGGGTCAAAGTTATTATATTAAAAAGCCAAACAGACCATTTTTTGGAAATGTTATAAATTGAGCTTATATATGTTATAAAACCTGTTTTGACACTTAAACAAGTCGGTAATAATTATTAGAACATGTCAAGACATGTTCGGCTCATCAATTTCAGTTCTAGGGTCGGTTCGCAACCGAAAGTCATGAAGTTTGACTTCTGTTTTGACTTTCGATTCTAACCCGATTTAGATTAGTTAGCTACTGATCTAAAGTTGAATTATGATCATAATATAATGTAGCATAACCCCCCGAGGTTATATTACATGATCATAATAATAATCTGAGTTTATGCAAAAGTTCCGTAATTATGCTATTTTGACTAAAATGCCCTTTGCCTAAAATATGGTTTATATGATAACGAACTTGAAAATAAGTTTCCTACTGATGTAATATTATAAATAGAATTGTTTGGGATGTCAAATCAGATTATAAACTGAGTTTATGAACAAGTCCTTGTATTATGTCGATAAATGATGATAAAGCCCTTGTGGCTTATAAAACGGTTTTAATCACATCTTTTCAAAGTAAATCTTTTACCTACTGATATGTTATATTAAATAACATATCTAAGACATGTTAACCTGACCTTAACAACAGTTTTCATTAAACATCACACAAATCGTCATTTTACGACATAAACGCCATTTCGGCGCATAACATAGTCTTAAACCATACTTATCAACCAAGACTTATTACTTACTGATTTTAAACTTATTTTAAGTATTTTTACAGTAGGTACATGATATAAAACTCAGAATCCCAAATAATTTATAAACTATGTGTAAAATGACCAAAATGCCCCTTCGGTGCATAGTTGGTCATAAAAGATAAATTACACATATAATCAATATCCTACTGATATAATATCATAAATAAGTTATTTTTTCCAGAATATTTATGATTATAACATCAATTTATATTCAAGTTCCTTTTATAAGTATGAAATTACCAAAATGCCCTTATGATCATTTTAAAACCTTAACGGGCATATATGTTGATATCCTACTAATATTTCAACTTATTTAAAATATAATGGCATATAGAACTTGTCCATAACTTATCCGGTTACCCGATATCGCTAATGTGGATACGGTTAAGCATATGTAACTAGTTTACGGAAATTAACCGAAACGGGTCTAACCTTGCCATTTAAGTTTCAAAATCCAGAATGTTTATAGTTTACCCATATTATACAAGTCAAAGTACTTTTGGGTTTAAACTACATTCTATCCGATCATCGTTTAATCAAGTGTTATACGTTTTAATCATGTACACTACTCGGTCTAAGTCTATGACTTAATTAAAGACCTTTAGTATTTAATTGGTTAGCTTATGCCATAATCCAGACTAGAGCCTTCGGGTAAATGCTATCTGCACTTAGTACTTTTTGTGTATGGCTGAGTTAATAAATTTTTTTCTTTAAACGAAGACTAGCTCAGGTAAATACTCTCGACTTATTTTCCCTATACGGGCTTGGGATATGGTAAATTATTACCGCTTGGTCGGAAATGGGATCAATCGAATGCCGGATTGTGGCTAGTAAATTCGCATATTTTGTTTTAATCAGTTTTGTTTAATAACTTAAACATCGGGGGTTAACTACCGTGTCCTGGATATCCTCGGCTCATTACATTAGATAATGGCCACGACCTTAGCGCGGGGTGTAGGCATACACATGACAGACGCTCAAATGCAACTACCCACACTTGTTGGAGATAACTCCTTCGTGAGTTCATAAGTGGTGTGTCCGTTAATCATGTCTCGGTTTGTACTATGCCCTGTATGTATGGACAAACATGTGAATCTGTTAACAAGGTTGCAAGGTCAACTTTGCCAAGTTATAAAAGATTTTGTGCTAATACGCACTAAAAACATTTTATTTTAAATGTTTTCAAAATGAGTCAGTTGGGTGTATTTACCAGCGAAAGCTGACGTATTTTCAAAAGACTAAGCTGCAGGTACAATACGAAATAAGCTGGAAGCTGCTCAGTAGTGATAGAAGAGGATCTTGCAAATCCTTAGATCTGCCCAAAGTCTGTTTAACATTCTCTCTTTTGTACAATTTATGATCCGCCTGTGGATCTTCTATTATGAGCCTGTATATTATTTTGTATTTCGAATATTTGGTTTGTAATAGTAATTTAAACTCCAAGACTTTCCGCTGTCCTGTGTTTAATTGACTATGATGATATCAACTTACGTCACGATATTCCTCACCCGGGCCCACCGGTGTTTGGTTGAAAATACGGGGTGTGACACACCGGTCGACCAATTATACGCCTTTACGTTTCAAAACACCAATCGCTCGCTCAACGTCTTTTCTCGCCGATTCCTGTAGCTTTTTGAAAACTTTTTCTTTGGGGCCGGTCGGAAACGAATACACCTTTACAAAAGAGACCAAGTTGAGTAAATACCATTAACAAGATAGTAGTAGCGTCTATAATTTCTCTCATTAACCGTAAACGCACACGGCGTTTCAGTTCCTTGTAACACGACATAGAATAGCGGTGATTGATGTAGAACATTAATGTCGCCGTTTGAACCCGGAGCACCAAAGAACGCATTGCAAATGCATAAATCATTTGATGCTACTGTTTCAAGCATGATCGTTGGTTTTTTTATGGTCACCTCTCATATACTGTACTCGCTATGTGCGTACAGTCGATGCTACCAAGCATCCTTAGAAAGTGCCATCTAGTTTCGTGTATGGCGTGCAAACGTGATATGTCGTGTCTAGTCTTCTTTCGTAAAATTTCTTACGTGCATAACTTATTAAATAACATTGCAAAAAAATTCTAGAGATTCACTAGAAGTCATAGAAGGCATAGCTAAATATTTATCATATTCGTCGGGAATGTCACTGTTTGCAAGTTGACGAACCGCGGATGTGCATTTTTGTATTGTCGTGAAACTCTGTTTCCAAGCGTCATAGCCAACTTGAAACCATTCAAATTCAGGTTCAATATCTCCCATAATCTTTTAAAATAATTCTTTCGACACACGAAACCGCGTTCTCAACGATCGGCATTATACTTTGTGTTTTCAACAAAGTAATTATTCTTCAGAATTTCACTAGGCCCTTCCCGATCGCAAATCACCATTTCTTTCTTTGATCGTTCGTATCTTCAAGCTCCGCTAGCTCGAACATCTTTTCAAAAAATTCCAAAACACAACCCAATGATTCCGACGAGCTAAAGGAGTCAGGCTGAAAAGTACTTGAGTACTCTATATCCCCCATTGGATTTTTAAAACTAAAAGTATAGACTGTAGAGGATTTTTAGAGTTGAGAGGTGAACTAGAGTGTATAAAATGGATAAAGATTGGTGTATTTATAGGTAAAAATTGTTTTGTTATTTAATGGTGGGCCCCATGAATATAGTCGTTCAACGGCTATATATCTCAAACAAACCACCTCCATCAACAGCGATGAACATCACGTATTTGCCCTCCATCACGTATGATAGCATGCTCACGATGGTGTGCTATAACCCATCATATCACTCGTCAGTTGCACCTATCACTTGGCACACCACCGACCAACCTCACAAGATGTTTTTAGATGTTTTTATGAAAGAACAAACCCACCATCTTTCACCTCCTGGTGTGCCTACTTAATATATCAGCATGTAAATGGGGCTTGTAAGCCCTTTTGATCCTTATGGTTTACTTATTCAGGCGCCAAGTTGATAAGTTCAAAACTCAAATTGTAAATCTATTTTTTTAATTATAGATTACTAGGTTAAATAGCTCGGAAACTTTCCGGCCAGGAAAATGAATTATTGAAAAATAACATGTTTTCATGATAATTGTTTTGAACTTGATAGTTGTAATTGAGTTAAATTTAACATAAGTGGTAAATCTATTAAAGATGTATTAAATAAAGAATGTATGGTGACGTAATGAAAACATTTATTTACTTGCCCTTATTTTCCTTTGTATATCTCTTCCACCTATGTAACCATCACCATAAAAGGTGGTTCCTGTACAATCGGAATCATCATAAGAAATAATACAAGTTCTATACCTTTGTTAAACTTGCAAAGTTTGCCGCATAAATAAGATTGTTTCGAAAAGATGGAACATAAAAGAACATTGTTTCGAAAAGATGGAACATAAAAGAACAGTTAAGTTTTTTTAGCAACACAAATTTTCAGCGAGCCAGCTTACCTTGGCTTGAGGTTAGCTGGTTTACAAACCATGTCATGCTTTCTTTGAACTAGCCTCGAGCCACAAGCTTTTTAAACAACTTTGGTACCATTTTTTTAACCGCAAATTTCTTTACTCTTTGTCGTTGTTGGACTTGAACCCAAGACCTCCCTCTCTCAAGGTGTTTAAAAGTTTTGCCTTTGTCAATGAACCCCACCTCATTGATCCCTTTCAGGATTCCTGGAGTTCCAGGATTAAAAGCTTTCGAATTTGAACATATTTGTGTGGGCTTTATGGGCTTCTTCAAGATTTGGGATGTAATTTTAGCCCATGGTTTAAAAAGATACACACAGCCCAGTTCGTTATTTAAATGGCCACTTAAGTTTGATGACCATCTTATCTATTTAATTAAAAATAAAATTATTTCTAACCTTAAAAACATATAGTCCAATACTTGGGAAAAATGATAACAAGTTAATTAGTAAAAGTTTACAAAAATTTATTCACCAAACACAATTTTTATGATTATGATTAATCAAAGTTTTACCATTATTATACCTGGATCTTCTAGTTTAATTTTTATGAATATGTTCATGTCACATGTCACAAAAAATGTGACGTCCTAGTTATATGAAACTGACAACGTAACATAATGTAAGCTATTTTACACAATACACATTCACGTTAGCTATCTACATAATTCGAGCGATACGTTGACATGTGTAGCAAGAATATAGGTTGAGCGTCAAGTTTTCGAAAAAGAAAAACACTAAAACAAGAGTTATATACTCTTTCTACCCGTGTATAAACAAACATAAAGTTGCCCCTACAATTTGTTTACAATTAAGTGGTCCTCAAGATCAATTGATTGTACTAACATCTGCCCTACCTATAGCGTAGTCGATTTCTTCCATCAAGGTGCCATACATGTCGTTCACATGAGAGTAATTTGGTATTTCTGTCTTATCCCTCTCTCTATTACCATGTTAGTTCCTTGTATTAGTTCACTTACAATTATTCAAACAATGATAAACCTCTACAAATTAATATCATCGAGTTTGTTCATTAGGAAAATGGTGAAGTTTATATATCAAAGAGTAAAATGCTAAAATGATCTTTGAGTTTAAGCCACTTTTGACACTTCAGTTCAAAAATAATTTTTTTTTGTAATTGGGTTATTGAGGTTTAATTTTTGTTGTCATTTTCATCCAAAAGGCAAATTGGGTTAGAATCTTTTCTTTTAATTTCTCCCTTTTTTGCCGTTTTCCTCATTTGATTAAAATATATTATGGCATAAAATGATGATAATACCCTTCAATTATACGAGGAAACCGAAAAAAAGATAGTTAATGGAAAATTCCAACCCAGTTTGCCAATTGGATGAAAATGTATAAAAAATGAAAACTCAGGAACCCAGATGCAAAACGTTTTACTTTTAGAGTGAAATATCAAAAGTGGGCTAAACTCAGGGACTGTTTTAGCATTTTACTCTATATTAAAACAATTATTTTGCTTAACCTAACTTATTATGTTCATTTGTATATTTAAAAAAAATAATTAAAATTTTGAAGTTTTTGTCAGCCTTGCGGCCATTAATGTGTCATTGTTCTCTGAATATTATTCCTTGTTTTGTTAAGGTCGTGCATAGAAATTGCTATTGTGTATCACTTGGGGCTTTTTTATGACTTTTCTCTTGTTCATTAGCATGATTATTGTAAATGCCCATTAGTTACGTAACATATATTGTTATCTTATTGAAATGGTGGATTGACCTTGGGCACTTAATTTCTTATTACAATCTCCTTATGCTATTTTTGTAATTTTTTCAATATTAGTCTATTATCTTTTGCTAAACTGTTTTCATACAACAAGTGATAAATGTTAATGATAGCATAGAAGCATGTTTTTTCACTCTGAATTGTTACATGCAATGTTTTAAAATCCAGTATTTATGTCTACTGGATTGGGCTCAGAAACAGGTGGTTCAACCAGGTGTACCGGGCGGTTTAAACGGTTCTACCAGATGGTTCAACCGGTACTACCAGCCAGTTTGAACCGGTTTTTAAAACATTGGTTGGCACTTAATTCCTTGTCAACATATATAGTGATTGAAACACTAGTACATGACTTATCGTTGTAGATCTTTAATCCTACAATTTAAGTCGCTTCAACCAGGGTCGTTCTAACGTTTTTGAAGGCTCTAAGCGAACTACAAAGTCAGGACCCTATTGAGATTTGATACATCGAATAGCCATAACAATGATTTTTCCCAATGTCAGCTCTAATTTTGCTCAATCCACAGTCAATTTCACATTGGTTACTCAAAAGACGCCGCAGGTAACGAGGGTTGGTGTGTTGCGGTGTGTCTTTTGGATTATGGAATGAAGCGTGTGCGGACAGGACAATGTGGACTCCTGAAGTCAAATCCTAAATCATGAGCCTAGAAACATTGTTTAAATGGGCTAAAACAAGTTTAATATACGAAAAGCAAAAAACGGAGGCCCTTTTTTTAGGTGGCCCTAAGCCTTAGCCTAGATTGATAAGCCTAACGGACCGGCACTGCTTCGACAAGATCAAGACTTGTCACTTGGTAAACACACAGCTCATCTTTGGTATAATATTTTGCATCTATGTCTATTAATTCTAGCGATGAGAAATTTCGGACCAAATACGCCACCATACCAATGCCGTACTGGAATACAACACTATACCAATACCGTATAACCGGTACTGACTAAACATATACGATACGGTAAAAGTTTTGAATTTAGTATATACGTGATATGGTACCGGTTCAGGACTTTTGACGGCATCATACCATACCGGTACTAACCGAACACATCTGGTACAATATTCAGTCTTGGTTTTTAGCTAAATATCAATAATTGTTCTATGGCCTATGTAGTACGGTATCAATACAAATCTCATCCGTGATGCATTCGCTCGCTTTTATTGCTCTATATCAAGGCTTTCTTCCAGAGTTTGATGGTCAAGAAATTAGAATTGTGCAAGAAAATAATCACAGGAAAAAAAATGAAGTCTTTAATTTAGTCTTGTAGAAAAAAATATAAGAAGAAATGCATTATTCTATAATAATGTTTTGGACAATTATACTTTTATATATATAACCAAATATCAAATGCGATATTTACGAAATTTAATGAAAATTTCAGACTATTCAATATGATAACATGATCCGTAGATCATTTCTTAGAAAAGAGTCCACCAAGGCCAGCAAAGCCACCACTGCTCTCTCCATCACTCTTCTTCGGTGGTGCGGCCGTAGTCTTCTTACTGGAGACGGTCCGTGTGCCACTAGTAGTCTTACCCTCAACCTTCTGAAGAAGCGGGTCTGTCTCCACGAACCCGTCTTTCTCTAATGCACCCGCTAGCCATTCCAAAAAACTCTTCTCCTCATTGCTTCCACTTGAACCCTTTGTGGTGGCAAGTGTCCGTACTCTTCGTGCCCTTGTGGTGGCAATGCTGGCGGTGGTGGTGGTGATGCTAGTGGTGGTTGTGGTGGACGAGGATGATATGGCGGTTGCCGGAGCGAGAAACATGTTCAAGGAAGACATTATTGGTGTGTTTAGGTTTGGTTTGAGTGGTGTTATGAGGATGAAGGGATTGGAGTATATGGAGATAATACAACTTGTGTGTGACACAACTGTTCCACAAGTTTCTTATCCTAAAGTTTTTTTTGTGTGTTTTAAGAGATGTGGAAATTAATGTGTGTAGTAAAGGTACGTATACTTTTTTTGAGAAAAATAATTGTAGGGATGAAAATGTGGAGGGCTCATCTTCTTGTGAATATGGTCACAAGTCTGACACGTGAGGTCATTTTGCTATTTTGGCTAGGGGTGATAAATGCACCAAATTGTGGTTTAAGTTCCACTAGTGATAAATGGTTTTGTGGTTTCAATTTTATTGTAGTATTGGTTTATTAGTTCAGGGTTTATTTGTTTTCCACAACAAATTTGTAATATAAAGTTTCCCTAAAGTTGAGGGTTTTGAAGCTAAAGGATTAATGATAATTTTGGAAATAATTAAACTGTAATCGAAACAAAAATTGACGGTTTGATTTTCGGATTTTATATAACGAAAACTTTTGGTTTGGTTTTAGGATAATCATTTTCAATAACCGAAAAAACGAACCGTAAGTTAAAACAGTAGGCCTAGTCCATATATTTTTATGTTTAAGTTTAAATGTTTAACACGTGCTAGTAGACATTATGGATTTTATTCTTAAATGATAAGTATTTATAATAAAAACATCACTATGTTTATTTATAATTGAAATGATTTATTTGTTACCTACAACAAATAACAAAATTTAATATAAAAATTAAATAATCTTCAAAGTATTATAAAAAATGTCTTAATAAAAACTTTGAAGAAACATAAAAAGAGATTAAAATGTTAGGTTTCTGTGAACAATATTAATTAAAAAGGTTAAATATAATAATTTAAATGTAAACATATAAGAAAAATTCTTAAATTTTGAATTATACTTTTTATTTCTTAATTCTTACATAATTTTTTTCTAAAAAACCGAAATAACCAATAACGAATTGAACCTGTGTAAAAACCGAAACCGAACGATTTTAAAAAACCGTAAACCGACATTTCGGTTTTGATTTTGCTAAAAATCAAACCGTTCACACCCCTAAATGATATGCATCTTGGAAGCTCTGGGGCTAATATTGCCAGCTAAGGTAAGGGTATGGGTATACAATGATTGGATGTATCTCACACGGAATTATACATATATACATTTGTAAGTTGGATTAATAATATTGTTTTTGTCTTTTTCTAGTTTTGTTTTTTTTTTATTTTAACCTTTAATTTTCAGAATTGACTCTTACAACCTCTTAACTTTCTAAATGCTTTTAAGTTCTTTTTTCAAGTTACTTTTTAATGAAGTTAACCAAGAAAAACAATCCTTCTTTGCTTTGTTTTGAACACAAATATTAATACTTCTTTAGGCTTACTCAATTTACATATAAGTTTTGAGGAAACACAAATATTAATACTTCTTTAGGCTCACTCAATTCACATATAAGTTTTGAGGAAATAAATGTTTAAAACTTTTTTCTCCTCACTTAATTTATATATTAAGTTTTGTTTGTAATTTTATACGAGAAACATTTTTTAACATGTAAACTTCTAGACAGACTTTTAAAACTTTGA